>CM068369.1:29727458-30989958 GCA_034769895.1 Magicicada septendecula
GCGCACGTAATAGCACAAAACATAATTTCAAAAAACGTTACTTGAGGTGTGCTTGAGGAAGTTAAAATCATTTACGAAATCACATTAACAAAAAATACTATTTGGCCTATCAGCCACTCTATATGTTATAACACTATATAATTCCCTTTTTCAAAATTTACCAAGTTGCTGATTAGTATAATATATAATTTGTTATTACAATGTGCATTATATATCTGCATAACACACGAGAATAAATGTAACATCAATATGAATTTTTGCATTTACTGAAAATAGTTTCGTCTCTTTGGCATAAAGATATTCTGAACCTCGCTGTTTTGCTTCGTTTTGTACTTGTATGGCAATTGGCACATGCGCAGAATGAAGTATTCAGCACCAAAAAGTGGCTTCGTACTCGTGAACCCGTACTAGACGTTTATTCGTTAGTACGTAGGGGGGTTCCGCTACTCGGAAAAGCGAGCCGCGAGTAATCGGAACGAATATTTCAACTTTTCAGTTTTCAGTTATCGTTTAATCAGAACAGGTATTTCAACTTTCCAGTCACAGTTATATCCGTTCCACAGAAGTAATCGTTCCAAAATACCTGTTATAGGTATAGCGGCCCACCTCTAGTCCACACCGTGAATGTTATCATA
This sequence comes from Magicicada septendecula, assembly GCA_034769895.1. Classification (NCBI taxonomy): domain Eukaryota; kingdom Metazoa; phylum Arthropoda; class Insecta; order Hemiptera; family Cicadidae; genus Magicicada; species Magicicada septendecula. The sequence goes on from CM068369.1 coordinate 29,728,094, forward strand.
CTCACTGGAAGATGCAGGGAACGGAATTAGAATTTCCGTCAGAATGATCAATATTGCACACCACTATATAAAAATTATCCCGATTAGCGCTTTCAAGCTTCACAGCTCATCGTCAGATCAGGAATAGACATAAAATATGTAGTACCCAACCCTTCACCCCTCTCCCCCACCCTGCTCACCCACAACAAACTAAAAATTAATGACCCTTCCCCACCCCCTAAACTCTGTCTCACCATCTGTACAGTTACATATTTTTCTAGTAAAATCCTTGTGTTTCAGTGTGTGTGTGTGTGTGTGTGTGTGTGTGTGTGTGTGTGTGTGCATCCTTTTAAACTACCCTCTTCCTCTCCACACACGTGGGTCAGTCACACACCCTTATTTTAAAACAACCAATTAGTACTATGAAATATAATTCTTAATCTTATCTGTCTGCCCTCTCTCATTTACTTCTTAATCATGTTATAAAATATTTCTTCATTATCAAATTTAATTTTAATATTAATTAAATTGTCTAACCCTTTTTCTCTTTCTTTCAATATTTCTAACTCCTCTCTAAGCTTCCTTTCAACTGTGTTATTTACTACTTTTACAATTTCGTATTCTTCCAAAGGATTAATAATTCATATAAGATAAAATGTTTAATATAAAGAAAATAAAAAAGACAATGACACGACAAACGACGACATGACCTAACCCAAGTGATTGACCCAACAAGAGAAAACAAAAGAAGAAGGGAACAACAAAAAACAAACAAGAATAAAACCAAATGAAAAGGAAAGTGATTAACCAAACCGAATGAAGAAGGGAAAAAACCGAAACCAAGCAAAATGAAACCAATTGAAGGAATTGAATGATTCAATTCCACTGATTTGAACCCAAAGGAGAAGATGGAAAAACAAGATATAAAGGAAGTACACTAAAAATGAAGAAGTTCCTACACTAGTTCATTTACACTAGTAAATGAGAAGTATAAAGATGATGATAGTTTTTTCAATGTAAACACTAAGGGCGTTGTAATTAATATCATATCAATGAAGTCATTAATAGTTAAATCAATGGTAAACTAACAATAGTTTAACCAAGTAGTTTGAGAATTGTCAACTGACAAGATTAATTATCAAAATCAAAATGAAAATATAATTTATGTTTAGCTTTAAGAAAGAGTCTACTACTATTAAAATATTTTGTTATTTCATTATTAAAAGAAGTTCATACCAAGCGAAATACAATTATAATAATTAATCGATTACCTGATCGAAGTAATCCAATATAACTGTTCAGATGATTCTTCCTAGGACACTGAATTGATTTATTATTTTATTGTGTTCATATTTTATGTGTTATAAAAGAATTATTAATTCATTTAACGTTCACTGGTGACAGTTACAATACACCAAGTTGACCTATAATGCCGGAACCAGGCATGGCTATAATACTTTCTGTTACGTGTTAAGATGTAATTGATTTTGTAATCACTCTCCGACTACCCAATAACGGTAGTATAAGTTTTCTAGTTGTTTTATTTGTATTCTGCAGTCTAAAAGGACCTACATTTTAGATAAATAGTTTAACCAAAAATAAGTTTAACAATTCTGATAATTGTAAATCAGAACTACCAACCCTGAGACAAGATTTTCATAAAACTAAATTCTATTGTAAAGCAAATTAAACGAAGAACAGTTTATTATATTTTTAAAACAATTTAAAGAATATTATCAGAGAATAAATCATAATTTTATGCGACAAAAATAGAGTCAGACGATTTATTTCAGTAGACTAGGCTAATACAGAACAGGGGGATACCTCTCAATGGATGGCAACGCGGACAGCGGCAAATTGAATTTATGGTGAATAAATGTAAAATTAGATTGTCACTTCAGCACTGCGCGGTCAGCCAACTTCACTTCAAGTAAGTAATTATTTAATAAAAAATAAAAGTGTACTTTCAGTGAGAGACCGACTTCGCAGATTCGCCTAGTCAACCGAAGAGACGTCACACCATAAACCAGTTTCGAAGAAACATAATCGAACTTTTAAAACATTTTTTAACAACAACAAAAAACAATAACCGAATTTAATTAATTAAAAACATTCATAAACAAACTTAAATAAATAAACAAAAGAGATACGTATTAGTCTAATTTACAAATTGGCATTCAACACTTACGTATCGGTTTAACTACAAATTAACTTCCAGACGTGTGGCATAATAACACGTTCGAATCCGTTTTATTACAACGTATATATTAATTAAATAAATAAAACAAAGAAAATATTATTAATTACATCACAGAATAAATACGTTAGTCATTGAATAATTTTAAATTCGAACAATGTTAGTAGAGAAACGTTAAGAAAAGCGTAGCATTGCTTTCGAATGGAGAGGGGGACACATTCATCAACCCAATGGGTTGCCGCTGTATAAACCGGTAAAATGCTCAGTTAGCAGCTATGTTCGTTCCGGAACCAACATGCAGCAGTTACTACCTACCTATTTGTGTTTTATTCGTTTAGTCATGTGTTTCTCGGTTTGTCATTATTATTTTTAATTACAATATTTGTGTTCTGATTTATTCTGTGCAAGTATAATGAGAATCAGATCCCCGAATGATAGAAAATATTCTAAAAAATTATTTTGTCTCTAAAAATAATATTTTGGCCCTAAAAAAAACATTTGGTACAAGAAAAAATTCGAATTAATTTTTAGATTAAGTTTAAGGTCTCCCGCAACCGACAAGTGTTATGTACCCACGCCACGTCACTGCTCCACTTGGACTTACAACGTTAAATCGCTATAAAGAAACACGCGCGCGCAGCGCAAACATGCCGTCGCTATGGGACTGGTAGCTCAACTTAATCCTATTAGCAGCAGCTGTTACGGTAAACACCGGCTGGCGCCCCTTTGCGTCTGTAAAACTGATTGTGGCAACAATCCGTTTGTTTGTAAATCCTTCTGTTGACAAGTATTTATAAATAAATAAGTAAATAAGAAAAAACATTGATTTTTTACTTATCTAAATTAATAAAGTGTTTAAATACTCAGTTTATTAACAACGTGAAATTTCATAAACACTGTTACAATACAAACTCAAAATTCCAAAAAAAATACAAATGTATATAAGGTAATATCATTTCAATCATTTCTCTGTCGCTACAGAACACGATGAGACTCGCCTTCTCCGACTAGTCGCTTCCAAATACCTCGATCCTCCAGCCTCCGCCTCCAATCCCCGATACCCAACCTCCTCAGGTCATCTTGTACGTCCTGTAGCCACCTTCTTCTAGGTATTTTTCCTTCTTTGCCCATCTATTGTACCTATAAGAATTGATTTGGGCATTCTGTCGTCCTCCATGCGCATCAATGGTCCTCCAACCAGGTGATCCTCATAGACTTGATGAACCTCACTAGGTCCTCGCCATCTATCAATTCCTCCAATTCCTTATTGTTCCGTATGCGCCATTCTTCACCTTCCTTCACTGATAAGGAAATGTATGGAAGTAAATAGAAAAAGAGAAAATGTTGTTCCAAATATGAGGGCTACAGAGATTTAATTCAACTTTCTCTGTAAAATCATTTTTATAAAAAATGTAATTAAAAAAAAGAAAGGAAAACTTTTAGACTTTTATAGAAACTAAGGTTTGTTTTTGTAATTAGTATTCCTGAGAATTTTTTTTTATAAATAAAAAAAATATTTTGCCCAAAAATCTGTTCTCAGTTACAACGTTGTGTAGACCTGTAATCAAATTTGGAGAGTTCTCATAGTAACTTACGTGTTACGCAATTGAAAAAATGTTAGGTATTTTGTACTCTAAAATCTTAGATGTATGGATTTATTTTATACAGTGTAATTCTGTGCCCTAGAGGCATAAGACACCATCTCCATATTTTATAAAATAAAGCTTTTTATATAGGGTTAATGTACAGACTGCCCTCTTTCTAGTAGTATATGACACTATGACCTAGTTATTGTTATGTAGCCAATACGCATGTTTAAAATAACACTATCTCCTATAGCTTCTTGAAGCAAACAAAATGTTGTTTAGCTGTCCTAGTACTGTAAAGTACTGTATGTGACATGGTGTCTTATGCCTCTGGTGCACAGAATTTTATATGTAGTTATTGTGCAGTTTCATTCTTTTCCGCTGTAAGAAGAGTAATCTGCAGGAATAGCCTTATTTTTAGCGTGTGTGAAAGTATAACAGAACATGAATTTCCAGACATAAGCAATATGACACTAAGAAACCATATTGTTACAACGGTCTTAGAGATCGTCGTATGGTACAGTGCAACCAAAACACAGACACCATTGAGGTCACTAATTACCAGCATTAATTGATCACAAATAACAGTTTGTAATCAACAAGGTACTCTTGTACAATAATTCAAGTTAAATTTGTCCACAAGCAATGATAATGTCAAATAGTAGAGTTCCACACAAATCATAACACATTAAACACTTTCCACTAATCTTTAACAACCACTCGATCCGCACTTAAGAAATCGGTCACCGTAACTCACTGACAAAGTTGGTAACCACTGTTGATTATGTAGGTAGCGCAGGTGTGCCAGAAAAACAACCATCTATTTTTCGTGCCAGATTTATTTGCGTATTTCAAGTGCTCTCCAGAACAGTCTTGAAGGTACTTAAGTGTGACCTTGACTGAGGCTACACCTGCTTGGCTAGAGGAGAAACGGGCGGAAGGACGCTCTCGATTCTTCGAGACAGTTCCGTCGTTACAATATATACTACACAAAGGCACTATAATAAATGTATGGAAAACAATACAGATATACAAATATAAAATACAAAGGAAACTAATAACAGGACAAATACAAATAAAACAAAACATGACACAATATTTCATCATCATCATCATCATCATCATCATCATCTGCAAGGATTAAATTAAGGATGTTTTGTTCCGGTCTCAAATAGGCAAAGATTAGAGCTGGGCACTCCAGCGCTTCCTCGGACGTCCCACACCTCTCCGTCCCCTCGGCTTATAGTCCATAGTTGTTTGGGGCACAATTTTTTAAACACTAAATATTGGAAATACACAAAAAAATCACACAAAACACAAAAACACACACAAAAATCAAATTTACGCTCCACGCCTATTCACAATAGTAGCAGTATTATCTACCAAAAGCCAACTGAAATCAACAGTGGCAACCAACAAGGACACAAGACTTATTAAAAAAATATGGCTGACGATAGGCAAACTGTTTGATGCTCGAAACATGTTCCAAGTAAGAAAAAATCTTAATCGTAAACAAAAAACAAATATTTTATTATATAAACTAGTATACTTAACAAAATCTTTCGAAATGTGATTTTACCATAGAATACTGTGGTGCATATCATAGACAGCGCATATGACTGACGTTGAAGTTCTTAGAAAGATGAAGAAAGACAGGGAAGTTACTAAAACAGTGAAGATAAGAAAGCTTCAGTATCTGGGACATCTCATGAGAAATAAACAGAGATTTTACTTACTGCAGTCAATACTACGGGGAAAAGTACTTGGAAAGAGACGAGTTGGGCGACCGAGAATATGATGTCTGAGAAATTTAAGGACCTGGTTTGGCATGAATACAATTTACAATTGACTTATTCTGTGCAGCCGTACAGAAAGTTAAAACAGTCTGTATGATATCCAACATTCGAAACGGATAGGAACTATCAGAAGAAGATACTTAATCACAAAAAAGTAGCAAGACGTCTTTGAACACACACACACACACAGGTTTTCAGTAAACTTTATTTTTGTGTAATCTAGGCCTATATATTCGCGGTACTTAGCTTTAATTTGCAAACGTTTCATGAATATACGTATATCGAATTCGTCTTGACATGATCGTACATAAGTGAAAAGAGAAAATCCACTTAATTAAAAGGGAGAGCCGCTCACGACCTGGCCTAGCGTTGAACTGATAATTCGAGGTTACGTTAATAAGTATCCGCAATTTTGTTATATTCGTCCATAGGTTGGCAGTACTACTTATTGTTATTGTACGTCAACAGATGGTGCCGTTGTCTCTCTGCTTGTTGACTATTAGACCGGCTTTCGCGTCTCTCAGCTGTGGATTGTTGCACGATAATCATGGCTGACCTTCTCTCCGTTGGCACCGACGAAGGACAGCGTGCAGTGATCCAGAACACTTTCAAAACAATATGGGGATAATGTTTTATTATGGGGATAATGTTTTATTGCAGAAAAGTGTATATGAATTCATCGAAAATTCAAAAACGGTCTGACAAGCGTCAAGGAGGAGGAAAGATCAGGACGTCAATCTCTTCCACTACTGATGTCATTATTGGAAACGTTAATGCCATGATTCAGACCAACCAACGAGTGACTAGCGATGAACTGGTGTACCATCTTCAAATTAGTCATGGATCTTTATCTAAGATTATCTATAACAGGCTTGACTTGGTAAAGTCTGTGCAATATGGGTCCCATAACAGCTCACCGATGAACACAAGCGCACCGTGTGACTGTCTGTCAGCGCTTACTGGACCGCTACGATAATCAAGTTTTTTGAAGCGAATGGTCACTGGGGACAAAACGTGGATTCACCACTTTGAGCTGAAAGCAAACGCCAGCGCATGGAATGGAAACACCCCGATTCTCTAGTCAAAAATAAATTCAAGAGTCAACGCTCTGTAGGAGCAAAGGTAATGTTTGCAGTATTTTGGGACTCACAAGGGCCAATGCTGCAAACGTACTTAGAGAAGGGCTCAATAGTAAATAGTGCAAGTTACAGTGAGTTGCTGTCCAAGGAACTGAAGCTTGCAATTCGATCCAAATACCAAGGCTTTTTGTCGGAAGGAGTGTTCTTTTGCATGATAACGCGTGCCAACACACTGCCGCCCACACTCCAACCCCTTGAGAAATTCTGTTCCGAGACGTTTGAGGATCCTGCATACAGCCCCAATTTCGCCTTGTCGGATTTTTATCTCTTTGGTCAACTGAAGGATGCCTTAAGGGGCCGTGGTGTCGATTCTCCAGAGACCAAAAAGTGAAGGAAGCGGTGCATACCTGTTTTCCAGCATAGCAGTTTGCTGCTTGGCCAAAAAAATCTTATATTCTGAGAGCATCAGGAAACTTGTGCAACAATGAAACAAGTGTATTAAAAAGAACTATTTAAAAAAATTAGCTAACTCACATTTATACTGTTGTTATAATCTTTATATATATAATTCTTCTGTACGTGTGTATGTCACTGAACTCCTCCTAAACGGCTGGACCGATTTTGATGAAATTTTGTGTGTGTGTTTGAGTGCGTCCCTGGATGGTTTAGATTCACAATTGGACCCGGTAGGTGGCGCTACGATCGGGTTCCAGGAAATTTTTCTTTGTTTGTCCCGTATGCGTTCCTATACCATTCATCCGATTGCGACGAAACTTCGGTGAGTTGTTGTGCGCACGCCCGCGAAGGTTTCTGAATTAGTGGTGTTTTTTCGATGGGGTCCTTTGGGGGGTTCTTTGGGGTCTTCCACATCTCCTCCTAAACCACTGGACCGATTTCAACCAAACTTGGCACAAATATTTTACACAACGGGAGAACCAACATAGGATAGGTGTTTTTTCGATGGGGTCCTTTTGGGGGTTCTTTGGGGTCTTCCACATCTTCTCCTTAACCACTGGACCGATTTCAACCAAACTTGGCACAAATATTTTACGCAACGGGAGAACCAACATAGGATACGTGTTTTTTTCGATGGGGTCCTTTGGGGTCTTCCACATCTCCTCCTAAACCACTGGACCGATTTCAACCAAACTTGGCACAAATATTTTACGCAACGGGAGAACCAACATAGGATATGTGTTATTTCGATATGATCCTTCGGGGGGGTCCATTGGGGTCTTCCACATCTCCTCCTAAACCACTGGACCGATTTAAACCAAACTTGGCACAAATATTTTACGCAAAGGGAGAACCAACATAGGACAAGTGTTTTTTCGATACGATCCTTCGGGGGGTCCTTTGGGGTCTTCCACATCTCCTCCTAAACCATTGGACCGATTTCAACCAAACTTGGCACAAATATTTTACGCAACGGGAGAACCAACATAGGACAGGTGTTTTTTCGATACGATCCTCTGGGGGGTTCTTTGGGGTCTTAAAAACTATTAGATTTGGTTACTATGGCAACCCAATAGAATAGATTCTGTTCTAAATATATATTATCGCATTAAATTGAAGACCACGAGAACGAAGTAGTGGGCAACAGCTATTTATTTTTAAGAAACCTACTTTAATTGAACTTTATTAATTAAACTAACATTTTCATTACGTACAACGTGAAACTCCGTAGCGAAGCACGGGTATTCCCCTAGTAAATTATAAAAATGTTTTTGCGGATACTTATTAACTTCCCCTTGTATTTGGAGACCTTTCAGTCGTACAAATTGCAACTTACCTCATTAAGCTTTAAGAAAATATGTTGAATAGGTATGCAATTTGAAAGGTAATTTTGCATTGCATGCAATCGGAAATAAATTACTCTGTAGAACACACATACGTAGCAAAGAGAAGCGTACACTGAAGACTAACAATCGACCACGCTAATGAAAGCTTACGGTTGGCACATGCAGCAGCAGCAACTTGGTATTGATTAGAGCAGTCACATACATAAGTACAGTTGGATGTGTTTATATGTGGATGCGTAGAGAAATTACTGGAGCACAACTAATCATGTTTATGAGTATTTTATTCAAACACAGCACATTTTACATCGAGTTGTCTAGTGCAGCTACAGACAAGACAACCGTTAATTATTTCGTTTTTCTCTCATCGAATAAACTAGTCTGAAATTGTTTCTCAGTCAAGTTCCGGGCGATAATAGAGCTGGATGTTGTTAATGCTCCACTTCCTAAGAATTTTAATTTTTGCCGATAATAAATGTACAGTCATAATTATCTAAAGTGTGTCTGCGATAAGGAAAATTATAAATACGTACAGAATGGTTTCCAAGAAGGACGTTACTGTTCCGTTTTATGCGCTGCTGTAATCTGGAAAGGAAGTCATTAGCGTCGGGTATTATAACAGGGGTTGAAGACAGACTGAACAATAAAAAATCCAATAATAATATTTGTCACTTAAACATTTAAGCGTACAATTCAATTGGTACAGTCACTCAGATGGGACGGGTAATGAAATGTGTACTCGTTCTGGCATAGAGTATACACTCTTTGGTTACAGATATTTTTGAGACGGTTGTTACGGCAATACGGAAAAAAGGAGAAGAGGGACAAGCACAAGCACAGGAAGAAGAAGAAGAAGGAGGAGGAGAATAAGAATAAGAATAAGAAGGAAAAGAAGAAGAAGAAGAAGAAGAAGAAGAAGAAGAAGAAGAAGAAGAAGAAGAAGAAGAAGAAGAAGAAGAAGAAGAAGAAGAAGAAGAAGAAGGTCAACAACAACAACAGCAGCAGCAGCAGGAACAACAACTACAAGGGAAGAACGAGGAGGACAACAGAGAAGGAGGAGAACAACAGAGAAGAAGGAGGAGGACAGAGAAGAAGAGAAGAAGAGAAGAAGAACAGTTAACTGTAAATTTGCAAGTACGTTCAGTGGAAATCTAGTATAAACGTCTACGGTGTGTGTGTGTGTGTGTGTGTGTGTGATGTGTGTAAACTCACTGTAAAGAGATAATGCAATGTGTGTAAACTCACTGTTCTTGTGCCGTGGAACAAAGGAATCAAGATTTTAAAAGGCTCTGAACTATTTATCTTTTTAAAGAGAGCAGAAAACCGCAGATATTAGAAAATATTGCTTTTCACTGTTAAACACACAGAATGAAAACTCATAAAACTTAAATTGTTAGTAATAAGCAATCATTCTGTAAACGGAATTTTTTATTTATTTTAGCTCATCAATAGGGCTGCATGATAAAGTCAAGTAACCCGTTAAAAAGAATAAATTATATAGATTTATTTGGCATCCAAACGGTTCTAGGAACAGAGTTATTACACTGCACAATAAGTTCTTCTCTTGAGTGTATTTTCATAAAAATTATGGGGACATTTTCTTGAGTTCAATAAATTATATTTAATTTAATTATTTCCTTATAGAAAACAACTTTTGTTAAAAATATTACAACACAAATCAGACAAGACAGGATGTGAATCATTTTCATTACCTGGGTCCTGATATCTCATATGGAACTAATATTGACTGGGATAGTAAGCAAACAAAATTTAGACGCATCTGTGGAACGATTCATAGGTACCTGAAAAATAAAACACGGAAGTATACCCGAATGAAATTTTATAAAACCGAGGCTGTCCTCAGATTCCTGTATGCTAGTGAGACATGGACTCTTGGTAAAAGGGACGTGCAGAGGATTCAGGCAGTCGAAATGAAATTTATAAGAGGGGGGCAAGGTTGTTCTCTCTGGGATCAGAGGAGGAACGCAGATATTAGACGCAAATTAAACATTGTATCATTGCACCAGAAGATTGAAGACCACATTAGGAGATGGGGCGAACACTTGAATAGCCTGATATCAGTCTACCTGTGGCTGCCTTGGGTTATCACCCTACTGGGAAGAAAGATGTCTGTAGACCGAGGAGGAGATGGGTTCTGGAACAGGTTTAAGGCCTAGTCCTTGGAGTGGTGGTGATGATAATGATGATCAAATATTTCGTAAATCCGTGGTACGTCCCGGATTTTAAACGCTTTTCGCAGTTCCAATGTAACGCTATAGCGATAGCAAGTGTTCAGGGATCTTGCTATCAACTGTTCACAAGGCTGTGACTCCAGCTTACACACGCACGTGCTTTGTAATCTCACATGGACAATCGCGTCAACTCTGTATGTTGTGAGTGCATTGGGACACGTGTAGGGCTTTCCTTCTCTCTCTTTCGCACGCGCGCGCGAACACACACACACACACACACACACACCTCCTAATAGACCACACAACGGTTACACTGTTACCCCATATTGACAGAACAAACAAGACCTCTGTAAACTGTATACGCACGACTGCGCAATTCACCTTTTAGGAACGATGTGATCACAGGAGACGTTAGTCTTTCGTGCGTGTGTGGACCAGTTTGCACAGTCCTAGATTGACAGAACAAACAAACCCTATACAAACTGAACACGTAAGGCTTCGTATTTGTGCCTTTGGGAGGCCACATTTAGTGGAGACTGGTACCAAACAGTAGGCTTCAATTCAGTGGCAGACAAGTATTCTGTACTATGAGGCACTTGTGTCTGGAAAGTTACAGTGCTCGTCACTGAGTTTCCATACAAATATTACCCAAACACACACACGCTCGCGCGCTCGCTCGCACATGTAGACACATACTGCTACTACTAGTGTTTGAAATCAACCAAATGTTGAGTGAAGAATTAGTTTTTATCTTTCAAAGCTAAAAACTTTATAGATTTTTAATCTCATGACGTGCAGCACTTATAAGAAAATAAAAAGGTTTACATACAAACAATTATTATAATTTAATTAGTTTATCTTCAAAATTACTATAATAATTTATTAATATTGAGTTTGTTTAAAATGTTTTAAAAGTTGCCGAGCTCACAATGGTTGTTATTTTCGATTCACAACAAACAGAGCCGCCATCTTGTAATCATTAGAATCCGCCGCCTTGTGCGTTTGATGTAATGGCTGATGCCAAGAATTGACGCTAACCTAACAATACGATTCCAACTAACGTTTAATAGTAAATGTTTATTTTACACAGTTTTGTTTCAACGTGTACTATTTTGAATTTAACACTATTAGAATAGCACAATAACGTATAAAGCTTAAATGTTCAGTTTTATTACTTAGTTTTGGAGACAAAATATCATTGTTCAAGTGTCAAAATCGGAAAGGAGAGTTCATAAGAAATTAAAATTGGAAGAGGAGTTAGGCAAGGCTTCTGTACGTCACCAAATTTATTTAACATATATCTTGATGACTTGATTAGGAAGTGCTTTGACAAAACAAGGGGTGTGAATGTCTGTGGAAGAAGAATTGAATGTATAAGGTTTGGTGATGACATGGCTGTTTTAGCAGAAAAGGAACAGACCAATGAATGAAATGATAAGACATTTGAATTTAGTATGCAAGGAATATGGAATAAGAATTGATAAGGAAAAACTAAGTGTATGGTGACTAGCAGAGGAGAAAAAAGGGCAAACATAAAGATAGGGCAAGACAAAATACAACAGGTGGAGTTGTTTAAGCTTGATAAGTGAAGATATGTCCTGGACTCGTGAAATTAGAGCAAGAGTTGTTAAAATTAGAGAAAGAGGCATTTAATGGGAAGAAAAGACTGGTGTGTGGTAAAATTAATAAGAATTTAAGACAAAGGTTATGTGTGGAGCGTTGCTTTATATGGTGCAGAGACATGTACACTGAGGAAAGAGGATGAGAAAAGATTAGAAGCATTTGGGATGTGGGTTTGACAAGCAATGAAAAAAGTGAGGTGGGTTGATAAAGTAAGGAATGATGAAGTTTTAAGAAAAACAGGGGAAGAGAGAAGAATTCTAAAGGTATAGAAAATAGGAAAAGAAATTGGTTAGGTAATTGTTTAAGAAGAGACTGCTTGCTTGCAACTGCCATGGAGGATGTCATAAAAGGAGAAAAAAGAAGAGGGCGTAGAAGAATGAAGTTAATAGATAGGATTAAAATCAGAGGGTGTTACGAAGAAACGAAAAGACTGGTGTGCTATAGGACAGCTTGGAGAGCTCTTACCATTTGAAGGGCAGAACACCAAATAAATGAAGTGTTGTGTTTTTAGTTTAGTAAAGGATATTTTGATAGACTGTGTTTTAAATATAATATTACTCTTTACTTAGTGCTTATTCTTTGTAATATCACTAGGTTGATAATTTCTTACTAAGCTTTCCTTTGTGTGTTATTAATTATATTCCGTCTTGTAAATTATTTTTTTGGGAGGTTGTTAATTATATTTTCTTGTAAATTATTTTCTGTTCACCTTTTCAGTACTATTATTCATCGGCCTACCATCCCGCGTCGAACTAATTTTCATTTGCTTTACTACTGATGAAGGCCTCTGGAGGTCACCGAAACGTTTAGTTATGATAATAGCAGTAAGCAGTCGACCGCGGCCCAAGAACCCGTAATTTATTAATGTTTTCAAGAATTTGTGTTACAAAGATTTTAGTTTTAAAAACCTTTACTTTTAGTTTATGACTAAAAAATAATATCAAACATTGTTGAAAATAAAATCCGGGCTGTTGGGCGTAGTGTACTAAAGTTGTTATGTTCAAAGATGTTACTTTCAGACCTTTCGGCCTCACCTCTTGTGGCCACCTTCAGTGATAAAACGGTTCTACTTCCCCTAACACGGTGTTCGTCAGTAACCACAGTATTGTGGCAAAGAATGTGTGCGGTCCCAAGGAGAACCGTTTATATAAAGTTGCAGAGTTTGTACGATGTAAGCTGAAAACCACCATCGGCCAATCAGAATTAAGCATAATACTAATTAATGGTCGAGCAGCACAGGATGAAAAATTCTATGTAAATTGAGGCTTTCTCCACGCAACGGCAGCATGCTTATGTATATGGAGTAGAAAGAAGTAAGCGCTCACCGAGGAAAGGATCCTAATTGTCTAAAAGAGAACACGATCATCGGCAGTAGGCAGCGCACGTCCAGCGACCGCAGACTTTTCCGGGTGCCTCAGACGACAACAGCGGCTGTGTTCACTAAGGTGGGTACAGACGGTGCGCTTCGTAACGCGATTATCCAAAAAACCGAAGACACCATTTACACTATCGTCTTAGAAAGCACATTTGCCTATGGTTTGGACACGTGAAAGATGAATCAATGACACTCCAAAGCGTGAAAATATTCTTATGCATAAGGCCGTATGCGATATGCATGCTCTAGTGTGTTCGAAACGAAGACTTCCATAGTTCGTTGGAACGACAGAGACATCATTGACACTCCAAACCGAGAAAATGTTCTTCTGGAGAAGACCGTGTGCGATATGCATGATGTAGTGCGTTGGAAACGAAGACATCCGTAGTGCGTTGAAACCACAGAATCTTCTGCTGTGCAGGATGCGAGAGAAGCCAATAGCTTTACAATCACTTCCACATGGGTGGATGGACGAACAATTATTGCAGGTACAGGTACAAACTCTCGTTAGCAGTCCAATCACGGTACTGATTATAGCTGGCTGTGTAAACCCTGTGTTAACAGTCACGCGATCAAACAAGCAGATTAGATCAGTTGCTAACTGTCGCTAATCGCTTTGCTCATAATACATTGTTTGAGTAAACACGGCTTAGAGCGGTACAATCAATGACTCATAGCCGATCAACAACATAATTACGTCGATTAAAGTGCATCCATAGTTTTTTAAAGAACTGACTGTATTTTTTGTCACTATACGGATTGATTCATAAGTCAATTGACCTGAGTACGTTACTTCTCAGGTCAAATGACCTGAAAAAAGTGAAAAATTTTACTTTTTTGTCACTAAAATATATACTCAGATTTTGACAAGTTTTTTACGCATTTTGATGCCTTTTATAATAGTGAGTGACTGAAGGTTGTTGAGGATCTGTTATTGACTAAATAAAATTTAAAGCATTTACGTCGACGTTTCGGCAAAATTATTTCACCGGCTGGTTGTTAATCTGTTAATATCAGAACGTGTATGAGGGAAAAACAAAAAGAATTATTACTATGCAGACATGGATATTAATGTGTATATAGTAATAAGAAAAACGCAAAATGTTGATTATGCTGATGATGTAGCCATTATGAGTAGAAACAAAAACTTTTTGAAAGAATCTGTTACGTATTAGTATAAACAGCGAGCGGACTGAAAATATAAATAGAGGTAGGACTGAAAATAAATAATGATGTAACCAAATGTAGTAAACTAGGTTGGGGAAACACAGCATCTTTGCTTAACGGCCTTATTTATTGGAATGTCACCTGAGAGCCTATCATTCAGATCCAGGACTACAGATGTAATTATGTAAAGGATCTTAACTGAATTTATTAAATACTTTGGATATCCTCTCCTATGTATAATATTCCATAACTTTTGACGGTCTGCATTATCAGATCCTTTTTCCAGATCAAAAAAAGCGATATGCGTTTGCTGGTTATACTCCCGCCTTTTCTCTATTATCTGTCGTAATACAAACATTGCATCCACAGTCAACCTACCCTTTTCTAAAACCCATTTGCTCTTCAAGAAGTATTGCACGGGTCATGACAAAAAAGAAAAGCGGCAAGATTCAGAGTGCTGAAACGCAGTTTCTTCGAAATATTTTAAATTATACATTGCAAGACAGAATAAGGAATGAAGATATCAGAGCAGAACTCAAATAAAGGACGTAAATAAAATTATTGCAATTTACAGAAGACAATGGTGGGATCATCTACAAAGGATGACAGAGGATCGATTGCCAAAAGCGGCACTAAACTATAAAGCCATTGGTAGAAGAGACGTGGGTCGTCCGAGAAAGAGATGGGTGCCGGAAAAGGCTTATATAACCTAATCCTTGAAGATGCGATGGATGCAGGATTGAAAATAAATAATGATGAAACCATGTATATGGAAACATCAAGTAATATACAACCTCTACAATGCGAAAATTACGAATTTGAACACGCAAGTGCATTGTCGTACCTATTGGCTCACAAATAAACTACACTGAAACTACAACCAGTGAGATCCAGACAAGAATCCTTAGTCGCAACAGATGTTACTGAAAATTAATTAAGTCGAAAGCACTACAAAAAATCATTAAAATTAAATATATACAAAGCATAATTAGACCAATTGTAACATGTGTATGTGAAAGCTTCGTATTAACGCTAAAACACGAACAGTATTCTTAGGAAAGTACTGAGGAAATGTTTGGACCCGTGCAAAATAACTACGGGTCATAGACAAAAATTATATACATCAAAAATTATATATATACATATTTTATATATATAAACTTTTGGAGTCAGTACGAAGTTGTTTGACACCACCTGGAATCAGAAGAAGGCATAGTACTACTGGTTCGCCACGACCCGTGCCCACAGCGTAATTAATGAGATGCTCACCCCGCTGATTCTGGAAAAATTCTGGAATGAAGACCAGTAGGTAGGGATCTTAAGGAGCCAGAAGGCAAGTTGTTGCACGCTTCCTCTGCGTTCGCTGGGGCCCAGAAGCGCAACACACAGAATATACCCAAAATAACATAGTATATCACAAAACCAACCAAAACACTTCTTACTATTTATATCTCTCTACACCTAATAACATATTATCCAAATATACTTAAACCTTAACGTAATTCATAAAATGGGGGGGTGGGTCTGAGTAAAAAATTTGAAACGCCAGTTAGTGAACAGAGTCGAACCCGACCCGTTTATTTTCAAATGATACGAGCCTCGAAACCTTGCGAAATTACAAAACAGTCAGCCAAAGTTAATCCAAGTTAATCAATCAGCACTGAGTTAAACCAACTCCCAAAAAGCTAAATGTCGAAAAGACTAAATACTGATTAAATGGTAAAATAAATACCAAATTCAATAATTGTACAATTTACAACTTGGATAAAGAATTACTGGATATGAAACTGTTGCACAGATTAATACTGGTTTACTGGTTTACATTAAATGGTGTTTAGCATACAAGCGGTGATCGGTTTATGCAAATTCTGACACTGTGTTGTTTCACAAAATATTCGCAAAAGGTTCTGGTTTATGTCACTTAAAGTGAGGAAACTAGTCCAGCACTCTTTTCATTATTAATTGCAGTATGACTTTCACTGGAAGCTGTTAACTGTTAAATATTACTTGACACTCCAGCGAGGTTCACTCACGGCCTGCCGTAGCTTGTCGCAACGGGTGCACGTTTCTCAGCTCGTGCTCTGGACCATGCTGGAAGATCGTTGGTAGAAGGCTACGTCGAGTCTATGTACTCGTATTCTCGCTCCTGTACGTCGGACCAAGTTTTTTAACTGAAAATTTCACATCTTTTAATTTGCTTTATGCACCCGTAACCCGTACAGCTTAATTAGTACTGCCACATTCATTCATACAGTGCGCAGTCCCAACTTGACAAATTCACAAAATTACATTATAAAATTACAACTTCAAATTATATATACAACAAATACTGCCAATAAGCTTTAAATATCTTCCCCCCCCTTTTTTTTTTTTTTTTTTTAATTGACTGAGTGAAAATGATTTTAGTCGAGGCTGACTATTACAAACAGGCTACGTCTTGATTAGTTATAAATAACATTTTTTTTTATACAAATTACGAGTTTTCTTTTATTCTACAGACGTAATGGACGAAAATTATTCGTCTCCCAGCATTGATTTATGATAACAAAAATTCATATTTACCTTGGTAAACGAGGCTTCTTACATAGTGCATTGAAAGGACGGGTCTGTTCACGAAGGCGGTCTGGTGTTCGACTGACAAGATTTAACCGAACAAACGGCTCCGTTAGTAAAGGGAACGACGTGACGTCAGGCGTCGGGCAAAGTACGGTTCGTTGCATTCGGTCGAAGCCGAATGATTGCAACAATGTGTGCACATAGTAGGTTTGATAAAAAAGTTAATGCAGTTAGTTCTTGTTTATTGTTTATTTTAAATATTATGCCTTCATTCGTCGACAGTTATGCTATTCCCTTCGAATGTAAGTAGTCTCAGTCGAATGTAACACAATTAAGCCAGCCGCTTTGCAGTCTTCAAAATATTTCAAGCACGCACTTTTTGGTACAGCCTTGAACTCAATTAGCGATTTTTGTTTTATGGGGAGGAGGAAACATCGCGTTGGGACACATACGATGAATACGGCAGTCGTCGAGCCTTCATTATGACGTTTCCTTTTGCCTAGGCTAGCAAAATTCTTAACTAGCAATGACGTGCGTCCAGGCGCAGTATCGGGCTGCAATTTTCGTAAATTATTCTTCCGTAAATCTGGCCGGTTTCTACGAATAGCTTCATACAAATGGTATAACATGTCCAAACAATACTCTTTATTGAAATTTTGTGGGACACAAAAAATAATATTCATCTGACAATCACAATCTTTAACTCATTTACGGGAGTCTTTGAAGCCTGTAAACCGCTTGTTTACGCACACAAGTCTCGTCAGAAGCCTTGTAAACAAGTAAGATACGGGTCTGAACTGTGAGAAACTACAGAACGTATGAGAAACCGATTACAAGTTATTGAAATGAGATAGCTGTAAGCTTACATTGCTGTATAGAGTAAAATATGAAGAAATAAGGGAAAGAAAGAATAAAGTATATGTACTAATATAAATGACACAGTTGATGCTAGAAGATTAAGATGGTACCGGCATGTGTGCTGTATGGGCTATGATAGATGGCCAATGAAATTCTTAGAATAGACCCCTCCTGAAAGAAAAATGAGAGAGGCCGCGGTAGACTTGTATGAAAGGCGAAAGCGATGGATGACCCAGAGAAATCTGAAGGATGATGATGATTGAAAAGACGTCCGTAAAGTTTGAAATCTAGGATGAAAAAACAACTTTAAATGTTGTTTAAAAATCGGAAACGTATATATCCGATAAATATAAATTTGAAAAGTAAATAAAAGCGTGAGAGCATAAAGTCAGAACAGTTAAATTTATTGTTTTGCTGTTTCAGAAGGCAAGTGGATTGTGTTACCGTTCCGCTGCGGCCACAGATGTAAATACAATATTTTACGATGCCGTTCGTTTGTTCCATTTTTTTAGCGTAATTTCTGTCAAGTGAAATACTTGTTTTGCTAGAGTACTTGCTGTTGCTATGGCATTACAATGGGACTGCGACAAGCGTTTAAAATCCTGGACGAACTATGGATTTCCGAAATATTTCATCATCATCATCATCACCACTCCAAGGACTAGGCCTTAGACCTGTTACGGGACCCATCTCCTCCTCGGTCTACCGACATTTCTCTTCCCATTGGGGTGATAACCCAAGGCAGCCACAGGTAAACGGATATCAGGTGTGCGATTTTAGTGTTCACACCATCAGCTTCTGTGGTCTTCAATCTTCTGGTGCAACGATAGAATGTTTAAATTGCGTCTAATATCCTCGTTCCTCCTCCGATCCAAGAGAGAACAACATTGCGTCTCTCTTAGAAATTTCATTTTGATTGCCTGAACCCTCTGCACGTCCCTTTTATCAAGAGTCCATGTCTCACTACCATATAGAAATGTGGAGGCAGCCACAGTTTTATAAAATGTAATTCGGTCATCCTTCCGTGTTTTATTTTTCAGGTACCTATGAATCGTTCCATACATGCGTCTAAATTTTACTAGCTTACTATCCCAGTCAATATTAGTTCCATATGAGTTATTAGAACCTAGGTAAATAAAATTACTGAACTGATCCAAAATCTGATTTTTCACTACTATCTTAGGGCTACCTGCCCTGAAATGCCATCGTTTTAGATTTTGTAGCAGAGATCTGCAGCCCAGAGTCTTGTATGATGCATAACTGGACTTCTGTTTTCTGCATCATTACCCTGTCACCTGCATAAAGCAATGCATTCACATGAATATTTCGCCGAAGTGATATTCCCGAGTTAACTTTAGCTGTGCATCGCCGAAATATGTCGTGCACGTAGATATTAAAAAGTGTCGGTGAAATAGGGCACCCTTGTCTCACACCTTTTCCGAAATATTTGATCGCATTAATTTAGTAGACAGTCAGTGGTGTCATCATCATCATTATTATTCATAGCAGGTATCATCACGCTCTCCCATAGCGATGCGTACCTCGCTTATCAACATTTACACGGTCCGAGTATTTTCACATAAATATTAAATATTTCTACACAATGTACTTTACACGTTGTTATCTGTATGTGTGTGTGGGGGGGGGGGGTTGGCGCGTGTGCGTGTTTTAGCATTTCGTTGATTACACATGCATAGTGTACTGGTGTAAAATACACCAGTACATACTAAGGCCTAAATCTTTTTAAAATTGAAAACTTTTTAGTTTACAGAATAATATTGGCAGCCATCTTGAATGAATGTAAAAGGCCTAGGACTAGTTTTGACTGAGTATGTACATTTGTGTTAAAAACCAATTAAAAAACACCAAAACCATTGTAAATATTTATAAAAATCATTAATAAATTGAAATTAAAAAAATTGTTTTAAATAAATGGAATTAGTTTAGTTAGAAATTGTGTTTTGGTAGAAGGTCTTAGAACAAATAGCTAAATAACTTGAATAACTAATCAAGTTTACCTACAGTTTATGAACAAATTTTGTTTTATAACAAATTTATAAATCACTCAGTATGTGAAAATTAAAAGTAAGAGGACTATAAATATGTAAAATGCAGTGAGATTAAGCATATTTAGTAAATCAAGTACCATAATCGTAGATAAATGTGCGAAATTCTGAAAAGTGATTCTTGGCAAGGGAAAACATAAAGCTTTCTGGTTCCGAGACGGGAGAAATAGACGCACTTTTGGAAGAAAGCGTCACTTTTAATTTGCCCATCACCAAGTTCAGACGTATCTTCAAGAAGTAAAATAATTAAAGTGTATTCGGTAACCTAACTGTAAATAGAGAGTGCGAGAGTAAATTAAGCATTAAATAATAATTAACTCACGAAACGGAATATAATAACGTGATACGAGAAATAAAGAATAATTAAAATAATAGTGAACGAAAGTGTGTTACTCACTTATCAAGAAATATTGTCCATTAACAATCCAAATAATACTGAAGAGAACTAACAGATTAACGTTCACAGTTAAAAGAAAATGAAATTAAGCACACACACCCACAGGTTAATCCACATCCTGTGTACTGTAGACATAAACTATTTTAACGAATAAGAAACACACTAACACAGACTTGTAACTTGAAGAATATTATTTATTTGTGAAAATTAACTACAAGCACGTGCAACCTCGTGTGTTTATTAGTTCAGTATATAAACCAGCGTCACAGGCGAGAGACTGAAGAGCAATATTTTTGTTGACTAAAGTACAGCCATTGCTGCGGTCTAGTTGTGAAATTTTGAAACTGTAATTCATTATAGTTAAAAAATTTTTCTTTTTATATGTTGTATAAAATATATTAAAAAATATATATTAGATAATAAATAACTTGGTTTTAAAAGTATGTATGTATATTTTTTAATTTTATTTACTGTAGCCCTGAGATTTAAGAGTTATTAATTCATGCTATAAAACGAAAACAATATAAATTTAAGATTAGAGAACCAAAATCTGTAACAGATCAGTACAATAGTACTGTATAGGCCTTCACATTTCTGAAGATCTTACCACGCGAGTGACACTCCCGGCAAATGTTCCAATCCCGTTATGTTGCCGTAATTGTGTGTGTGTGTGTGTGTGTGATAAACTCTGTGTGTTTTGGCTCACGTTTTGGGAATTAAGACTACAATACAATATAATCCATTCTGAAAGCACAAAGCCAAGCTAAGATATGCTATGCTGCACTAGGTTCCGTCAATTAGGATTCAGTGTGAACAAGTCTGCAGAATAATGGCATTGCTTTGGGGCGATCAGCAGCTCTGATTGCGTAACTTGTGTGTCTCCAGGCTTACATCCAGTCTCTTTGAACAAAATATAAAGGTTTATTTAATTTTATTATTTTAAGAAAAACATTTGTGTTAGTGTAATTGCTATATAATTTCTTACATATTGTATAATATTTGTATTATAATGTTTCCGTATACAAATAGTAAAAAGTTTTATACAGTGTTACACTATATACAGTGTTCGTAAAAAGTTTAAATACATCCACAATTTTTATTGTCTGCTTCCTTGTCCTTATAGTTAAGGATATAAATCTTATTTTGTAGGTTAATAATAGGAATAATAATAATCCTTAAATTTTTAGTGACCGTCAATCAATGAATTTTTAGTGGATGGTTAGTGAGTATCGGTCAAAAATAACACAAAATAGTTAAGATTTTTGTTATTTTTGACCGATCCTCACTAACCATCCACTAAAAAAAAAAAAATAATAATAATAGTAGTAGTAATAATAAAACAATACTCACCATTCCAACAAAGGATCCCTCCTGTGGTTGTTCACGTTGCAAACCACAGGAGGAAGCCTTCTGTGTTGGAATAGTGAGTACTGTTTTATTATTATTAGTTTAACACTATATTTGTTTATCTAAGATTTTGAGATTTAACGATATCTATTTGTTAATGATAGATTTACCTTTGTATTAACTTTTTGTTCGCCTGAAGACGACCTTGGATCCTGTAGAGGTCGAAACGTCGTGTTTCTTAATTTAACTTACGATGGCCAATGACCGAAACCTTATAATTTGAAGTAAGTATATTGCACCATCAATTAATAATAATTTTAAGAAAATCGCAAACAAAAGTTGTTAAATAAAATCCTTATGTTAATAATAACGTTAACGGATATGCCGTTTGCTGTTTTCCTATCTCAACCTGTGTTCAAAACCGGGCGTTAGCTTATATCAAACCTACCTTCAGATAGGTATGTTGTGTTTTTTAAGTAGACTAGATAATATTTTTACGACCTAAAACTCACCGATCGTCGTATGATACAGTGGAAACAAAATACAGACACCATTGAAGTCACTAATTACCAGCTTTAATAACATCGTGAAATCAACAAACTACTCTCTAACAATAATTCTATTTAAATTTGTCCAAACGCAATAATAATATCAACTATTAAGAGTTCCACACTAATTATAATACAATAATCACGTTTCACTAATCCTCAACAATGACTCGATCCGGATTAAAGAAATTGCCCACAATAACTGACTGACAAAGCCAGCCTCTATTGCTTATAGAAGTAGCGCAGGTGTTCCAGAATAACTTTTTATCCTTAGGACCTCCGCACACGGCGCGACTACTCTGCTACACGAGTTGTGCAACTGGTTTGAGACGCGATAGCTTTTAAACTTTAGTTGCTAACGGGTTGCTGTTTTCCGCAGACGGAACAACTGAATTTTGACCAAAACGAAATAAGTATCCGGTAACCTGTCTAGTCAAGATGCCGTGAACAGAACTGTAGTGAGATGTTTTGTTGATATTCTCCTTCAAAATATTGTTGTTATTATTATTATTATTAATATTATTAAGACTTTTTTTTATAAACAGTATCGAAGAGGGCGAAGAGGTGGCAGGATGTTCTGGACTTATCCTTACATCAAAAGAAATATTAAGTGCAGGCTTTTTGTAGCTGCTACTCAGCTGAAAGAATCGGATTCAAAATTTTAAGAAACTTTTCCACCTCTTGGACAAATTTTATATTCGCCGCCTTATTGTTCACTTTATAGACGAAAGTATAAAAATTACAAACAAAAATTACAAAAACTATAAAATGCAACTATAAGAATTTTAAAAAATTATAAAATTAAAAAAAAACAGAACGGAAAAGTTGCACCACTACGGTGACGGATCGCAAGACAGTCGCACTGTGAGCCAGCATAATGCGTATCTACAAGTACTCTTGCACAATCTGGAAGGTACTTTAGTGTTAAGTCAGTGGACGGCCTTGATACAGACGAGGCACCCTGGGTCAGTCGAGTAGCGCGTAGAACGACACTCGACTGTTCCGTCGTTACAACATTTTAGTGTATTTAAGGTATTATAGTGATGAATTTCTTGACGTTTTTCCTATTTAATACTTTGCATGTCAAGGATATCATTCAACTTCCGGTAATAATAGAGTACGGTTTCTAATGTAAGAAGTGTTAAAAAAAAGAGCTTTCACAAAACGACGGATGTATACGCAAAGACTGGTCCGGCAAGTGGCGCTAACTAGCGGCAACTTTCGGAAACATCATCAAATATTCAACTTCTTTCTACCATTGTTGTGATTATGGCTACAGCAGCTAAAACTAATACGTGTTCTAACTTCTCGGCAAATTTTTTTCCGTAATGAATATAAAAGAGCTTAAAGAACAACATTTTAGCCTAACATTTTGCTTCAAACTAGGTAACATTTTTCAGAAACATTGGAGATGTTTCAGCAAGCACATGGGGATGATTGTATAAGTCAAACGCAGTGCTACGAATGGTTTACTCGTTTCAAAGCGCGAAGAACATTGACCGATGAAAATCCAAGACCTGGTCGCCCTTCAACGTCAATAAATGACGATAAAATCGATAAAGTTCGCACTATGATACGTGAAGATCGTCGTTTGACTGTACGTGAGATTGCCGAGGAATTGGGTATCAGCGTGGGTTCATGCCACGAAATTTTAACAGGGAAATTGAACATGCATCGCATGTCAGAAAAATTCGTGCCGCGTTTGTTGACAGATGATCAGAAAGAGAATCGCGTTAACATCAGTTAGGAACTTCTCGACCGTGCCAGTGCCGATGAAAACTTCATCAAAAACATTATAACATAGGACGAGAAATAGGTGTATGGAAACGATGCCGAAACGAAGGCACAGTCTTCGCAGTGGGTTGAAAAAGATCATTCGACCAAAAAAAAGCCTGGATGAGTCAAACACGAAGGTAATGTTGGTGGTGTTTTTTGACTGAAAAGGGTTGGTTCATTATGAATTGTTTCCACATGGTCAGACAGTAAATAAGGAGTACTATAAGGAAGTTTTAAGATGTATGAGGGAAGCAGTACGCAAGAAGAGGGCAGATCTGTGAAAAGTACAGATTTGGATGTCACAACATTATAAATCACCAGCCCACGCGTCACTCCTTGTCGTCGATTATCTGGGAAAAACAATACGACTGTTCTGCCCCACCCACTCTACTGTCCAGACTTAGCCCCAGCAGACTTTTTCTTGTTCCCAAAACTGAAGGCGGCCTTGAAAGGACGTCGTTTTCAAACTATAGAGGAGATCAAGAAAAATACGGAAGAACAGCTGCGCGCCATTCCAAAAACTGCGTTCCAGGAATCGTTCCAGAATTTGAAGAAACGTTGGGGAAACGGCGCATTGCCAGCACGGGGGAATACTTTGAAGGGGATAAGCATGCATAAAGTTGTAAAGGAATTAATAAAGTATTTTTTGGAAAAGTTTGGTCTTTTTTGGTCACACCTCGTATACTAAAATATATCTGAATTACGTAAAATCAAAATTTACCGTTGTTCAATGTAAAATATGAACAAAGTATTACTTCAGTATTGTTTGCAGTATTGTTGTGGCTTCAATAAATCCTGATGTGAACGTTTTACGATCGAATAGCTACCGGCAGGACTCTTAATGTGACCTAATGTAGTGTAACAAATATTAACGCTACATTTACGCTACATTATTGTTTGAAATCCAAGCAAACAGCACTTGTGGTTGAATATATTATAGGGCGAAATGTAGCTGAATAGCACTCAGTCATAGCGGTACATTGTGAACAATATTCGCTAAAGCGTAAAGCACATGTTTGGAAATTGTAAAATTTTAAATTATTGTACAACAAAATTTGTTGTAAAATTTAAACTGAAATATCTTCAAATAAATACATTGGAAGTAAGCTTATTTTCACCTGACGCACGCTTCACAGAAATTATTCTGTATCTCATAGGTTTGTTTGATTTGCAATTGAATGTTTCGCTTACAATATAGTGCGAAAGTACAAATAAGTGATGTACTGAGGATTGAATATAAAAATTTAAATATACCTAATAAACTGTAAATAATTAATAATGTATTAGAAATAAGCATGTCAGGGATTGCAAGCTTGGCTCAGACAAAAATATGAACAGGTGTTTCGACCTGAATCGACGTGCACACACACACAAATGTAACTGAAAGTGTGTACACCAGTATTTTGCTAGTGTGTGTGAACGCAGGTCTATGCAGGCGAGTTTACCACCCCAAGATAAATAATTGCATAATTACTGTTTTTCCGTAATTATTCATAAACTATAATTAAGGAGTAAAATCCAAAAACACAATAAAATTTAATAAAATTTACTAAATACTGTGTACAAAAACCACGTGAAAGTGACACACCGTACAAGTGTAGTAGTGAAATAACTGTGTACAAATCGAAAGGGTTCAGTTGCAATGTCCAAAATTACAGTGAACATGTGTTGTGAAAATAGTTATAAGATGAGTATAAGAGTATACTTATAGGACTCTGCAATTCGCAGAAAAATAAGAAATAGCGAAATTGACAAGGAGTGGGGGAACTGAACCCAGAGACAGTTTCTGACATGTCGATTTCGTACAACTGCAGGTGTTGACCAAGACATGGGTATAAATATGACACACACGCTACAGTTGTTCTCTTTCTTAAATCATCCACAGTGCAGCGGGAGCTTCTGCCCGTCCGCACAGAATATTTAAATTTTTGTAAATAGTTTCATCCTTCCAGTTACATACAGTTGTGTAACTGGATTGTAAAACAAACAATTTTTAAGTAGTAACAAAATTACATAAGAAGATCCACATAAGAAGATCAACTGACGTCCGAAACAGCACGAGGAGAAGTTCCAGAGAGCGATACGACACTGGAGAGAGAGAGAGTCGACTCTGGACAAGAGAGGAGCGACGCTGGACAAGAGGAGAAGAGCGAGACGACGCTGGACAAGAGAGAGACGACGCTGGACTCTAGAGGAGCGACGCTGGACAAGAGGAAACGACGCTGGACAAGAGGAAGTGATGCTGGAGTTCGAGACGAGGACGATTACAGATGGATCCAATGATTGAGTATGATTGACGACAATAAGGTGATAAACAACTTATTTATCTCTTAATCGAACAATTAACTCAAAGATAATTAAAGACATTCTTGTTCTATTTAAAAGTAAGAGCCAATGTTTATTGTAAATATAGAATTAAAATCATAGACGTTATTGAAGTAAGATTAACGTAAACAAGAGCTCAAATTAGTATTGAAATGAAAAGAATGCAAAGCATTTAAGTAAAAATTAGCGTTTTATATAAATCAGTACTGAGAAAAGAAAGATAAATTCAGTAACTATTAATATTTTTGAGTTATATTACAATATATAAAAAGATATTTAAACATTGATATTTTTAAACACACTCATTGACTGAGTAGTCTGGAAATGAGATTTTTTTTAATACAATAATTAGTAGAATAGAATATTTAGTCAGTAAGGATGTATATAGCATAAGCCTTACGGCATAGTAACAAAATAATAACGAATTTTTTAAGTCGAAGTAAGTGCCATGTGTACAATTTTATTAATATCAAATAAATTTGAAATACCGTTACAAGTTACATAGAGTTCTTATTACAGATACACCTGAAACCCAATTTAAATTGTACTTATGTATATGTATCGTTGCATAAGAAATGGCGTCCAAGATCGTGGGGCTCCGCAGACACAAATAAATTGTACTTATGCAGTTGTATCGTTACATAAGAAATGCCGCTTCCAACGTGGGGCATCACAAATTTAAATTATATTATATTTGCAATGTTATAGTGTTACAATAGTTAACGGATATTCGATTTACTTCGATTCTATTTTCGATTGTTGTAATGTTAATGTAATCAGCTATTTATAATGTATTTAATGTTTAATCTAGCCTACGTAAAATTTATTGCAAATAAATTTATAGCTTTTATTATAGGTTTATAGACGAAGAAAAAACTGTTCGAGAGATTCATTCAACATCGCAATGCATTTTTAAAACCTAATATTTACAAATATATGTTAGCCACACACTGTTTAAACATAAACATAAATTTACAGACTTTAAAAATGTTAAATTAATTAGAAACGCACAGAAAGGTAACAAAATCTTGAAAAATCTTAATGTTTACAAACACAATAATGATAATAATAATCTACTAATTAAATAACAAATTCAAATAAAAACAAAACAAGACGATTTATTTAAAATTATACATTTAACAGAATAATAAAATAAAACATTAAATATATAGTAAATAGCTGATTACATAAACATTACAACAATCGAATATCCGTTAACTATATTGTTAGCGAAACATTAAGTTAAAATTCAAACAAACAAACCTCTGAAGGTACAGTATAATTTCTGCGAAACGTGCTTCAGGTGAAAATAAACCTACTTGACGTGTATTTATTTGAAGATATTACATGGGACACCTGCAGGAAACTCAACGAGTTACTTATAAAAAAAATTTAACTGTATAACGAGATGGGCCTGAAAGTGGTTGGGTTAGTTACTATAAATACAATTTTCTAAATATATTCAAACGTAGTTTATTCTTATGCCAGTGCGTAATTATGAAAATGTTATTATTATTATTATTATTATTGTTTTTATGTAAACTGTTGTAATATAAGTGAGGTAAAAAATTCAAATGTCGAATAAAAAAGAAAAGAGTCAAATATTTTAAATTGATAGTATAATAATAATGACCTTACACAAACTTGAAAAATAGGCGATGGCGGTTTTCAAAGAGTGGCGGAACGGCGTTTGGAATTCAATTGTGAAAAAAATAATTAAACAATGTTTTGGTTTCTGAAAGGAAAAACCGTCTTCAGACCACGAGTAAGTTTACTGTTAATTACTTAAATTATTGACCGGGCTGCAAGGCCGTGCTCTTCCAAAATTTTTATGCTGATTGATGTTGGGGTCATCATGTAATCAGATGTTTCGGCCTCATCTCTGGAGGCTAATTTCAGTGAAAGGTATTCGAAACTACTGATAAGATGAGCGTCAGTAATCGCAGTATTATAATCTGTTATATTACACGCAGGACACTGCATTATAAGAACTTAGAAAGTTTCATTTGCGACCATTCATAATCTACTGTTTAAGTTTCAATCAACGTACATAAATATGCGACCAGACCTGGAAATATGTCCAAATACCGACACAAATTTTTTTAGAATTCTGTGTAGTCAATGAGAAAACATTGTAATGACTTATGTCACTAGAACTTATCAAAAATCCGATTTTTACCAAGAACGATTGTAGATAGGGTTGCGTTAGGTTGCAGTGTAATATTTTAAAACGTTTCCTGACAGTAAAGAAGTTAGTAATTTTACTTAAATACGCAGAGAGAGTGATGCGAACCAGAAGATGCGTACATCAGTAGGCCTACGCAGGACCGGAGATATGAATTAGTTCAGGTATTGTATTACTGTTCATACGTGTACTGTTTGTAATACATTGGAGTTCAGTGAGTGTGAAGAGATCACACACCAACCGTTCTGACTGAAACTCTGCAAAATACAATTTCCTTTACTGAACAACAGACAGTTCTGTTACACGATTCCTTGTTCCGCTGTTGATTGTTATACTGCGCGCGTGTGTGTGTGTGTCGCATCATGAGAGCCAGCAAGGACTTGACTTCGATTCACAGAACTGATTCACTATTTGCCAGGTTTTTTCACACGCAAAGTAGGCCTACTGTAATATAAGAACTTTGAAAAAGTGTCACAATTCCTAATCTACTGTTTAAGTTTCAACAGTATATTTGACTAGAATTTGAAATATATAAACAGAGTTATAAAGTTGGATAAACTTATTAGTTCTCCAAACGTTCATTAATTTAAACATTCTTATATTTTACTTTATACTGTATATATATATATATATATATATATATATTATATTGACATAATTCTGCTACGATACATATTTGTTAAAATTTATACTATTGAACCATAAAGAAGAAAAATTATTAATTTGTGATATTACACCAATGATTTTCCTTACGGTTCTATTTAAAAAACTTGTTTCTCAGACTTAGAAAACAAACTGTTAAATGCCGCCAAAATCAACCAAATATATCTGTGAAAGGTGTACGGGACCCTGAGCCTAATTGTTAGAACTGATACAGCTCGAGTGAAAATACAGTTGAGAGAACCTGACCGCATATTCACTCACAAACACACACCAAACAATAACGTGCAAGTTACTTTTGTACATATCATAACAATATTTTACTTTTATGGTAAGAAAAAGGAATGATATGAAATGAAACGCTTTTTTAACAATAATGAAAGCTGGTAAAGTACTGATATTATACCAAACCACGTAGTGTAATTAGAATAGGCTTGAAATAACCAACATCTCAAATTTAATTAAAAACAGTGACATTAACAACCACAACCATAGAGAACGTTGTAACGTGAAATTAAGTTTCAACCTCTGTGCGGTGACGGTCGACAACAGGCCTGCGTCGTCTCATTTCAAACACAGTAAAAATTGTTATTACTTTCTCAGCCCCCATCTAGGAATGTTCTTCTACTTGTCATTTATATATAAGTAATTATATTTTGATTCCTTCATCAGTGTCAGTCTTTTTGATGATTTTTCAAAACGGAAACTAGTTTATATTAATTAAACTTCATCTCTTTTTTACAAATCTGTTATATGATCTACCTATACACTCGCATTGACTTTCGCTGCGTTATATGTTATTAATGGTTTCGATTCGTTTATTTGAGAAACGAGTCTAAACCAAGGCACTTTCTGCCTTCATAGATCGGACTGCATCAACACCTTCTACAAGTCAATCAAGCTTCACGATTCAAGAACATGGATTAAATTTTGTGTAAACTGTGAGAAAAACTGATCTGTCCTGGTAAACGTGGTCAGAAGGCTTTTTGAGACTGCTGTGCGTGAACAAGCGGTTTACAATTTTCAAAGACTGTCGTAAATGAGTTGGAGTTCGTGGTTGGCAGATGTAGATTATGTTTTTATGTTCCACGAAAATTCGCCGCTAGGCGCAGTGGTAAATAAAGAGTACTATCCGGGCATTTTTTTCGCCATTTGTATGAAACTATTTGTAGAAAACGGCTAGACTTGCGGAAGAAGAACTTACATAAATTGCAGCCCAATACTTCGCCTCGACGCACGCCATTGGTCGTTAAGAATTTTGCTACGCTAGGCAAAAGAAAACGTCATAATGATGGCACGGTAACTGCCGTATTCACCAGAAGCGTCCCATCGCGATCTTTCCTCCTCCCAATAGTGATAATTTCTACGAAAGAAAATTTCGAGACCGTTGAAGACGTAAAACGAAAATCGCTAAGTGAGCTCAAGGCTTTGTCATAAAAGTGCATTCTTGAAATATTTTGAAGACTGGAAAATGGCTGGCTTAATCGTGTTATATTCGACTGGGACTAATTTTGAAGGAGGCAGTTATAAATGTCGATGTGTGAAGGCATAATTTTTAAAATAAACAAGAACTTCATGAAAGTTTTGATCAAACCTTGTATAGAATTCTTCACTGTATCAGCAGTATTGACGTTGTATCTTTTCCATTACATAAGGATTCATGAAAATAAAATACATTTTGTATTTAATTAGTTTTAGTAAATACATTCCTTTAAATAACATAAACAAAACCAAGAACTTTTAACAGTTTAAATGTTTGATAATCTACATACACGCGCGCGCACGCAGTAAAACAATCAAGAGCGGAACAAGGAACAGTGTAACTGAACTGTCTCAAAAATTTGGTAGAGGAAATTGAATTTTGGCGAGTTTCAGTCAGAACGGTTGGTGCAATGTCTTCACATCCACTAAACACCAATGCCGTAGAAACAATACACGTATGAACTGTAATACAATAACTCCACTGATTCTCAACTCCGGTTCTGCGTACATCATCCTCGTATATAATACAAGAGTACAGAATCGTGTTAAATATTTAAATAAAACTGCTATGTATTCCAGATAATAACCGGTTAAACGTATTGGCAGACGCACTCTTACAAGAAGAACAAAATTGATTTCGGCAAGGACGCTCATGCAGCGATAACATCTTCATAGTCAAACGTCTTATAGAAAAACGGAGAGAATTTACTCTCGACACCCATCTCGCTTTCATAGATTTCGAGATAGCCTTTGACCGAATTGACAGAAATAAGCTCTGGATAATAATGATAAACAATGGGTATCTTCCACACCTTGTAAATGCAATCAAAAGCTTGTATCATGGGACAAGAATAGTAATAAACAAAGGTACTAAGAGAACGGATGGGATAAAAATTAACCAAGGAGTGAGGCAGGGATGTAGCTTGTCTCTCACTCTTGTCAATATATATATTGACGATGTTTTTAAAAAATGGCAATCAAAGGAATATCCTGGAATACAGGTAGACCGACATACTTACCTGAGTACGTTACTATTTGCTGACAATAAAATAATAATACAAGAGAGTGAAGATAAATTACAACTGGTAGTGCACCGACTGAATAAAATATGTCCAGATTATAATCTTAAAATTTCCTTGCATAAGACGGAAGTTATGGCTTTCCAAGGCAAGTATTCCGTTAGGTCGAAAATAATTGTCAACAATAAGCCAATCGAACAAGTATCAAATTTTACATACTTGGGCTGCGACACAAGCTACAATTATGACAATGACATGGAAAATAATATAAATAAGTTCCAGGCAATATGTAACACAATAAATAGAACATTAAATAACAAACTACGAAAAGACACAAGGATGAAATTTTATAAAACTATGGCTATACCTGTATTGATGTATGGGAGTAAAAGTTGGATAAATACCAAAAAAGGAAACAGCAAAATATAGGCAGCAGAAATGAGATTTTTGAGACGGGTCAAAGGCTTCACAAGAAGAGATTTAGTAAAAAATTAAGACTTGCGAAATGAACTAAATGTATATGCAATAAATAAAAAAACAACTGAATATAAAGAAAGATGGAAACACCACGTAAATAGAATGGGAAATGGGAGAATACCCAAAAAATACTTAACTATAACCCAAGAGGAAAAAGATATATAGGAAGACCACGAATACGGTGGTTGTAAGTTTGTGAGGACGGAACAGGCAAATGCCTAGTCCTTGTAGTGCAAAAGAAGAAGAAGAAGAAGAAGAAGAAGAAGAAGAAGAAGAAGAAGAAGAAGAAGAAGAAGGAGAAGAAAACTGCTAACTTCTTTACTGTTAGAAAACGTTTTAAAAGATTACACAAACGAGCTCCAATGCGAGTCTATCTACAAGTGTTATCGTTATCAGTAGCTCTACAGCCCACCGTTGGCGTCAGCTTCCCTCAGGATTTTCCTCCATACTTCCCTATCCTTATATTCTCACGTAGGCTTCCGCGGCCGGTGTTCATTATGTTTTTGAAGTCTTCTTCCGGTGAGGACCTGAGGATACTCATTGTAATATGAGTGAAACGTTGTCATACAAGACATTTTTGACGCGGTCCGTACCGGAAGAAACTTCAAAAACATAATTCCCTATCCTTAGCCAATATCCACCAATTTTTCACTCCATTTTTCACATCTTCTAGGATTCTATCAATCCATCATACTCTAGGCATTCCACATTCTCTCTTTTCTTCTGGTGTCATAATCATAATCTTGTTTGGTTTCATAATCCTTATACGAACATCCTCCTCATTCATTCTCTGTACACGTACATTCTAGGCCCATCTCAGCCTAGCTAACCTAATGGATGTCACAATATGAGGCGATCTATATAACTCATACAGCTCCCTGTTGTACCTTATTCCCCACTCTCCACCTTTCCTAACCGGTCAATAAATTTTCTTAAGTATTTTGCTCTTAAAACATGTAAGTTTGAACAGGTCGCCTTGTGTCAGTACCCGTGTTTCACTTCCGCACATCGGGACCGGTTTTACTATATAGTCTAGCTTTGGTTTCACACGGTGTAGAAGTTGTGATTTAAAGTATTTCATCAGCTCATACCAGCTACAATCAGCTACAATATTAATTGTGCTTGGCAAAAATCTAATTTTTGATAATTTCTTGTGATAGAAGTTATTATGACGTTCGGTCATTGAATACAAAGGATTTTTTAAAAAGTTGTCCCTGTGTTTGTACAAAATTACTTGTCGACATCAGGAGCTGTAGAGGCAAATTTGAATAATTAAAACACATATACTAATTATTATTATTTATGAAATGTTTAATTCTCAATATGGGTTGAATTCTAATACGCATCCTCCATATGTTTTTTATTAAGTATGGACTATTATTATTGTAAGGCTTATACTTACAGGGACATATTACGGAGGAGTACAAACGGGAACGGGCCACCACACAGGGTCGGAAAATGTTGACGAATTTTGTTAATCTCTTCATTTTTGATTATTTTATCAACCGTGCACACTAATACAGTAGTAGGCTTAATATACACTATTCTAAATATACGATCAGGTTTTTTACACAGCATTTGCGTATACGTTTGAAATATGAATGATAGAAAAATCAGTCCAGTCAATAAATATCTTCTAAAGAATTTTTAAATAACGCGTATTTTTATTATGTTATTACTGTTTGTTTTAATGGGACTGATTTCAGAATATTATCACACGTTTTCTAAACACTTTAATGAGAATAATGTTGATCAGTCTTCACTTGGTTTTTACTTTTGTTTGAAGCCATTTTTACTTTTACCATTAAACCCAACCCTTCAAAACCTTGAAATAAGCACAAAAAATATAGAGGCAGTAAAAGAGTTCATGTATCTTGGCTCCCAGGTAAACAGCACTAGTGACATCAACGCTAAAATAAGAAGAAGCATATATCTCGCAAATAAAACATATAATGGATTAAAAAATCACATGGCATCTAGCTTCATCTCAAGGAGCACGAAATGCAAACTCTACAAAACACTTATCAGGCCAGTGATAACATATGCTTCAGAAACATGGACAATGACGAAAACTAGCGAGAAACTTCTAGGTTGTTGTGAAAGACAATATTTGCTAAGAACAATATTTAGAGGAGTACAAGAAAATGGAATTTGGCGCACGCGTTATAATTATGAACTATACCATCTTTACAAAGAGCCGTACATTGTGAAGATAATGAAAATACACAGGCCAAGGTGGGTCGGAAACATAGAGAGAATAGAGGAAGGACAGCCTACGAAACATATTTTCTACCAGAAACATGGGTATTAGAAAAAGGGCAAGATCCCGAAGTAGCTTCAAACACCAGATAAAGAAGGACCTCCGAAAGCTAAACAGAAGAAACTGGAAAGCCAGGGCATGCAATAGGGAGGAATGGAATCGACCCTTGGAGCAGGCCAAGACCTACCAAGTGTTATAGAGCCACTGTTGATGATGATAATGAAGCCGACTTGAACCCCCCCCCACACTGCTTGTTGATAACAGTATGTAAATTGTTATTATTACGCTTTGTTTAACAAACACAATTACATTCACTCAAAAACACTCATTAAAAGTATGCGCCTGTCTGATATATGACAAATGTACCCGACACCCGGGTAGATTGTATGTCTGTTACCCGTATACCGACGATTACAATACATTTTTGTAAGGTTACAAAAATATTTTAAAATTGTACTCAGTTAACGGAAGAACCTGTCAAAACATTCTGTCGCTTATTGGTTCACGATTATTACTAAATTAACGATAAAGACTAATGTGATAAAGACATATAACACAAGTTCTCTCCATCAAAATAACACAAACACCCATACTCGCGAACCACAATGGGTAGGCCTACTCTAGCTCTTCCACGTCTCTCTTCTTTTTCTGGCGTGCATTTCATAATCCTATTAAGAATATCCTCCTCATCCTCTCCATGTCTGTACATGCCTTATCTATCTCAGCCTAGCTATCCTAATGGATGTCACAATATCAGGCGATCTATAGTACATTATTCACATTATGTACATTATTCTCCACTCTCCACCTTCCCTAATGGGTCTCAACAATGAAGGGTTTTATGGGACGGAATCGTCAGCACCATACTCACCCCCTCAACCAGGCGGATCACGGGCTGATTTACTGAGTTCGAACTTCTAAGTTGCCTTTACCACGGCTAAAGAGTCCCTCCTACCCTTTCGCAGTAAGCCACCTAACTTGGCCTCAGGAACTGCTACGCTAATACTGCTAATATGTACTGCTAATTTCAGTATATCCACGGTTTGACTGAGCGGAGTTGGAGTAGAGGGGATACTGGATCCCTGTTGATGAGATTGTGTAAGTCGCATCTCAGTCTCATGGACCCTACACATGGCACCCAACATTGAGAATTCCGACATTTCGTTTTTCGGTGTGTATTGACAGACAATCGGTATGTATTGATAACCTGGCTTTCAGTATTTCCACGGTTTGACTGACAGGCCAAAAGCCTAAATTACTTGTAAACTTTTATTTCTTGGCTGAATACTTTAAATAGAAAAAACTCGTCACCAAAACTGAAAATTGTAATTTTTTTATATTGCGTCTTGCGGCTATTAAGGAAAACTGTCAAATCTTGAAGTAAAGTTTTTTGCCGGCGATATGAAAACTTGTCTTCAACTAATGTTGCAAAAAGAGGTATAAAAGCTTTTAAAGTAAATCATTGTAAAAAGGTTTTGCTTTCGCTTTTAGCTGGAATAGACAACGTCACTTCAACGCATAAATTGGCCAAGTTGTCAGACACTGTTAGTGAAGTGAAACTAGTGAGTTAATGAAGTAAAACCAGGGACAATTAGAAAATGTTTTATTCCCTGTGGGTTTTTAATAGTTGAAAACGAGTGTTTAGTTGATACACGTTTGAAATAATTCCAGTGGATAAAACTTTACTAAGCTGTGCTCTGATTTGCTGTGTCAGAATTGATTTGTCTGCAGTAAATAAAGGCATTGAATGCTTTATTAAGCTATAAATCGGGACAGAAGTATTGAAGAATTACTTTACTTTTTAAAGACAAATTTGAAAATAAAATCAAATAAAGAACATTTAGTCGACTGACATAGAGAACGTGCTTCCTAATATCGCTTCCTAGCACTGGCCTGCAAAGTTGCAGAAAATCATTTGAAGTACATAGGTAGCGCAGTAGAAACAGAGTATGAAAATATAATAATAAATAAATGTATGACAAAGTGTTTTCAAATGCTTATACTGCAATTCTTAAAGAAGAATATTTTGTGCGAAAGTGGCAGTGCAGAAACGAACTGTAGAGATCAGCGTAGTGTATTATAAAAGAATAGACAGCCAATAGCAAGTACAGGGTAGGGAATGAGAACACAGCAATTTAAAACTATCGCAGCAGAAACCTGTTGAATATTTTTAAGTCAGATATAATATAAATACAAAGATAATAAGACGCCGCAATTTTACTTATTTTTTTATAGGTCATTAGCGACCACAAAAATGAATTTGTACAGATTCTTAAACAGATGTATTAACATATAGTAAATATTTGTTTAAATACCAAATAGTGTAAACAAATGAGATAGATAAAAATATTTAACAAATAACAGTATTAGTTTAACTGATGCAAAATAAAATGAGAAATATTAACCCCCCACAACACAAGCAATATAAATACACATCTTGCACATAAATAAGTATAACTAAGTATACATATAATAATATAACATTAAGTAAAAAATATAACAACTATATAACAATAAGTCATAATAACATATCAGTCCATTAACTTAATTACACAATTTTTAATGTTCTCATAATTTTCTTAGTTCGTACTAACAACTGAATCTCTTTTAAGAGAAGAAGTATGTTGGCGGCTACAATCTTGTCATTTAAACTTTTTCGCACATCTGCAGGAATATTAAATTTGCTTCGTAGATGTTGAAGAGCAGGGCACTCTGAAACAAGATGGAAAGTTGACAAAACCGTGCCACAGCGATTACATCTCGCAGGAGGCTCTCTTGTGAAAATGTACTTGTGAGTCAGTAGCGTGTGGCCGATGCGGAGTCTTGTTATGACCACTTGATTTCTCCTGGAGTCTGTAGCAAGTGAGTGCTGCTCGTAAATATTTTTCTTCACTCGGAATAGCTTGGCGGGTGGTGACTTAAGCCATTCATCATTCCAGTGCTCCAGAAGTTTTAAATGCAGATATTTCTTAAGGTCATTGTGCAATTTTACTTAGTTATGTTTGTTATTTGAAAAGAATATCCCTTAAGTGACACCCATTGTCACCATTATATTCTTCAAGTCGATAGAGAAACCCACCCAGGATCTTTGCTTCTATCTACCTCTACCTTTGCAGCATGGCTTGCGGAATCGCCTGATGATTTGCTGGGTGAGTTGATTTAAATCACGTAGTCATGAGTGGAAAATCTTAAATTTAAGATAGCCCCACATAAAGAATAACACAACACGCAAACAGATCTGGAGATCGCGGTTCAGCGTATTGCAACAAATATTGAGATCAACCGATCTTCGAACACTTACCCTAGCCTTCCACATTTTCTGCCGCAAGCACAGTTTTTACACTTCCTCCAACTGTTTTCTGTGTCGAGGAAGTGGTTTCAAATGTTCATTATTTCCCATTTCGATACTGTTGAGCGCTGTGGAATTTTTCCATATGTCCAACGTTAAAATGATTTCTGGACAGTCTTTGTTTTCTTATATATAGAAATCATTGCTTTTAGGAAATGTTTCTACAGCAAACGCACGATGTTCAACTCGCCATTGAGCCATATTTACTGAAATGCCATAGTGTAATTGAGGTTATAAAACCATCTGTTTATTTATTGTTACCATAGTGACCGAACATGAGCTAACACAAATTGTTGTGTTCTCATTTCACTACCCGTTACATTGCATTTCAAAGTCAAAAGAATTTCTGTACCTTCTGCAAATGCGAGTAGAGGACTGTGTTAAATTCTTTATTTGAATAGTACTGCAGTAAACAGTGTATTCACTACTTTCATTTTTCAGTGCAATTGTAGCTACATTAACGTACAGGAGATGCGCATAAGAAGCGTCTTATCCAATACAGGTACACTTGTGCTGTGATTTTATCTTAACTTTCCTCTTACATTAAATTGTACAATAGACTAAGCCTTGTCTTTTAAAAATGAATGACAATGAATAATAATTCACCAAGCATGTCCAACATTTATATCACACCCAAGGTATTT
This sequence comes from Magicicada septendecula, assembly GCA_034769895.1. Classification (NCBI taxonomy): domain Eukaryota; kingdom Metazoa; phylum Arthropoda; class Insecta; order Hemiptera; family Cicadidae; genus Magicicada; species Magicicada septendecula. The sequence goes on from CM068369.1 coordinate 29,766,836, forward strand.
TTAATATAAATACCTGATAAATAACTTGATTCAGGATAGTGAACTAGATTTTTGTTTGACCGCATTAAGCCTTCACCAAGCAGAACCATTACTTTAGGCTTAGTTGCAGAAACTTTAGAATGGTATTTCCATCTTACATGGTGAGGTGATCATAAGTGAATTAACAACAATAATTGTAATAATTTAATATTACAACACAGTAAGTAACCGCAGCAAATGCATTACTGTAGTAATGTAATGACTAGTGGTCTTCTCACTGTTGCTGGTGTGCTATTAGCATCGACAGTGCATTAGTGGTATGTTACACATAATGACGCGACAATATGCAGTTAGCGTTCCGTGCGTGTGTGTGTGTGTATACTTTAGTCTAATATAAAAATGTTTAGTTTTGCGTAGTATCTCACATGTAAATTTTGGACTTCAGTGTGTGGACTTTATTTGGTAAGTATTAAAGAGTTAGTATTCAAGTTTAACGTGCAAATACTTTTAAATAAAAAGAGGGTGGGAATATAAGTGTTAAAATCTGATTTTTAAGAATACTTTATTTTACAGGAGATTAGTGTTTTATCGGGAAAAATGCGGTGGGTAGTTGCCAAAACATAAAGGGTATAAATGAGCGTATAGTCACTAAGAATATTTTTAATGACACACAAAATTAATTATTCGATGTATTACAAATAACATTCAGATCTACTTCCCTTACGAGGACAATAAAATTGAAAAATCCTAGGGTTTTTCAAATGATTGAACACTTTCATGGGAGGGGTAAATTCTACTTAAACGAGTTTGCCTATACCCATGCGTAGAGCACAAGTTTTCTCTACGCTGAAAAGTGTAAATCGTCGAAAAATTCCAAGCTTCAATTTATAGACGTACTGAAGTGTTGCCAGAAATTCATAGATGAGACACAAAACGACTGCTTCCACATTACTTATACATAAGCTGAACGATACCAAAACATATTAGTAATTATTTCTGAGATACTTTGGTTGCGCAGTCAGAATACATGCCTTGGTCTCGGGAGGTTGTAACGTATTGCCGCGTTACAAATCCAGGGAACCCATCTTAACTGACCTCTGCCAATTACATGGGCTGCCTACGTTGTAACGAACTGTATTAACATCAAATTAAATGAACAAATTACTCACTATCACTGTAAGGAAACAAGGGAAGGTATTTTACTGATTTATGCACTCATTTTCATGTGTAACAAGACGACTTCTCTTTATTTAACAACAGTTGCTGACAGATCCCATGACATCATTAATTAAACTAAAATATTTAAATGCTTTTCATAAAAATTTGGGATCAAATTGATTATATATTCTTATACCTCGGATCCGAGTTTACTTTCTGTACATTTATAGTAAAGACTTCTAATTATTTTCAGCTCATTTTAGAAGCTTGCAAGACTTCTTTAACCATTTGAAGAATGGTACTATTACTTGGAACGATAATAAGTTACATTAACATTTAAAGCGTTACAACGTATGATAATTGAATTTTTACAGTAAACTCTTAGATTTTCTCATTATAATGTTTACATAAAATTAATCGTCTTTGAAAAGTCTCTTTTAGAAGTGAGTAGTGTAACAAATATGATTAACTCTCGATAGCAAGGCTATCGAGTCACCTTTACAATTGAACGTAGAAACCTCGTCCTGGGGTGTCCGTCTTGGGAATCCTTGTAGTCGGCGTCATCATCTGGGTCGTGTCTTCGGCAAGAATAGGTCGGATGTTCACAGAGGAGATTGAAGCTTCTTTGGTGTAAGTATATGTAGATTCTCGGATGTCCTAAGCAACGTCTTAAGCATGGTATACGTGTCTTTATGAAGTTTCTGCAGAGCACATCCTCAGGAGTGATGTTGTAAATGGAGTTACCTCTTGAAGGGAGTCGTCGTCTTGCTTACCACTAGTTCTGTTTTTGTGTTACATGTTTATATCTTCTTCTTACCACATATTTATATTATTGATACATGACACACACTTTCCACTTTTAGCAGTGGTAGTTAATATACTACATTTAACTAAAACAAACAAATTAAAAACATTTTGGTAGAGCTTTCGCTCGTACGTCTGTACTGTGTGAAGGCAACATAGCGAGAGACTTTCTGCTCGCTTCAACTGGTACTTAACAAAGGAGAGGGGCAACTACTCCGCGACAATATAGTCCCTATTTTTATTTAAGTTAACATTCTTATTACCAAAAACTATACCTTAATTATACATATATAATTTAAGTGAGTTATTTTAACGACTATTTGTGTCTTCAGATTTCTAATTATAAACATTATGATTTTTATATCTTCCTAAATTACAGACGACTCGATAAACACGTCGAGTCCGGAATTAACAGGTCACCGCATGATGACAAGCAAAGGGTTAATTATGATAATAATAACTTTTTTACAATACGCCCTTTTTATTAGTGTTTCTTTGGATCTCTTAATTACTTCTCATTCTCATACTGAGTAAATACAGGGGTTTTAGGTATTATAGTGAGATTTAAAATTACTTAATCGCTCGCAAACTTAATTTTTTTATTTACGATTACAGTTAGAATTTAAATCGTCACAAGGTTAAGTACCTCGGGGTCCACCTAGATCGTCATCTTACCTGACGGACACACTTTAAGCAAGTGGCCCGCAAGACCTCCCATCGTCTATATCAACTCTGTCCCCTGTTTTGCAGCAACTCTATTACCCGACGCCTAGGGAAGCTTATCATCACCATTTATGTGGTGCCGATGGTTACCTACGCGATTCCCATAAGCGAAAGCTTCAGTCTCTCCTGGACCGAGGATTGCGCTAGGAGTGCCAAGGCTACCTAGATCTAACAGAATCATCCGAGAATCCCTTCCTGTCCGTTCCCTGGAACGAACACTGTCCCGGAAATTCTACCGCCGCACCGCCCGCTTCCAAGGAAACCACCTTTTTAGCGCCCTAAGTCGCTACAAATCTGTGCCAGGTGATTCTTGGGCTCGGCCTCGGCGAACACTCACCCTCAATTAGGTAACTAATTGAAAACCCACAGCCAGTAGCAGGCCACACCCTTACCATCCAGTACATCTGTGGTCCCTGCGGCAGGAGCTCTATATGAAGATCGGGACGCAGCACACGAGCGGGCGATGGGCATGCCATCACACAGCCCCACTTGTAGTTAAAATACAGACTAAATAGGAATATTCTGAATAAAACAAAATAGAAGTTAGCAATCTTAAGGATAGGTCTCTAACAAAGTGCGCAAGTAGTCTTAAATGAAGCATGAAAAAAAATCCACACATTTTTTCCTCAAATAGTGTTCTGGCAAACACAGACAAAATACCTAACAATATCAGCAGCCGTCGTGAACGTAAAGTACAAAGAGAGGGGCGAGAGAGGCTTATTGAGCTTACAAAGGTTTACCATGTCCACATTTAAAAGTATGATTTGTAGTTAGTGGTCACAAAATAGCTGAGTTTGCACACGAAACATACAATAAACCCATGAAATTTACGTTTCAACAGTGAGACCATTGTTGTCTCCCCATTGCTTGCGCTTAATATTATTGTACATTAAACTTTGGCCATTGTAGTCAACACATACGATGACTTAAATTGTAAACCATAATTTAAAGGAACAACAGCAGTATTACTTTTTCCATTTCACACGTTATAAAAACACACAGCGTGCACAGTAAAAAGTGTCCTAGTTTTTTAATAATGTTGTCAACGAAATGTAAAGAGACCCCAACAATAGTCGTTTGACAGAATGAATCGATGGCTGGTACTTCTTGTGAGACAGAAATGTATGTTGGAGAAAAAAATTATCGGATAATGATTGGGGGCCAGAGGCTAGAAAATTTGTAATAATCGTATTATTTAACATAAATGTAATTAATGAACAAATGTTATAAACTTATATATAATAAGCCGCGCGCGCCCCTCAGAGTTTATTTTTTATTACATACTAAATTTTACGCGCTTTTTCTTAATATTAGTGACAGACTGTCTCACTGATCGTCGTACGGTACATTGGAAAACAAAATACAGACTCCAATGAAGTAACTAATAACCAGCTTTAAGTAATTAATCACAAATAATAATAATAAAAATAATCAACTTGTACATTAATTCAACTTATTGTTGTTCACACGTAATAATAATGTCAACTATTAAGAATTCCGCACTTAATATAAAGAAAAAAAACAACGACTTGATATCAATTGACAAATCGCCCAACATAAACTGACTGAAGCGGCAGATGTCGCCTATTTTTAGCCTGCAGGATTCCATAATATGCGTCCTTAACTAGCACTCGAAAACTCTAGAGGGTACTTAAATGCGACCTTGGCAGAACACACACCTGCTGGGCTAGCCGAGAAACGTGTAACACGACACACACCATTTTTCGAAGAGGTTCCTAATTGTTTAACAGCATCATATTATATTTACAAAAGGAAACAGCTCGAAAACTGTTATACTGTTACAAACAAATAAATGAAAAATCCAGTCATTTAGAATATATTAATTATTAGTGATAAAAAAATGAACCAGAATTATTGAAGAAATCGTCGTCGGGAAATTTTAGCGTTCAAAATGTGAGCTCCAGGGTAATCATCGACTACCTGGGAGGCTCATTTAGTACTTATTTCAATAAAAATGTCAGTAGTAGATATCACAGAATTTGTGGTTTGTATTTCCACTAAAATTAATTCAGAAGTACGAAAAGAGCGACATTAGTGGATGAAGTGGTAGTTTGAGTTTACTTTAAGCAAACACAGGTAGCACACAAGCTGCTATGTTGAGTGATTAAAACCCAGGTTATGTTTACCGCGGATCTCTTCTCACATGTAACGAGACAGAGTGGAGGAAGAGGAATAAAAGCTCTACAAAAAGAGCAAACAAAATCCATCCAAACCGACTAAGTATCTACTGAGGTCTTCTCTCACCGGAATTACGGTGAAAGCTTTCTCACCAGCACATGTGACTGGGTGACTGGTAATGTCAACACAGTAAATATTGCTTCGCCAGTACTGGAAATACAGAAAAGGATGAAGACGTTATTAAGCCTGGGAGAGAGAGAGAGAGAGAGAGAGAGAGAGAGAGAGAGAGAGAGAGAGAGAGAGAGAGAGAGAGAGAGAGAGAGAAGACGGGAAGAGGGATTTCTCTCACTCATATTCTGTGTGTGTGTGTGTGTGTGTGTGTGTGTGTTAAAGTGCGGGAACTGTTGAAGTATGAAAAACGCAAAGAGCCATTTATCTTAAAGGTAAGGAGTAGTGACATGATTAAGTACGCTACTTTTTTCACGTAGACGTATGCCAGCGCCAGGCTTGGTATTGATTTCACCTGTATCCTGTTTGTTGGTTTTTAGTAAATAGATTCCATTTTTCTTCTAGCCTAGCGTCAAGCGTGAAACATTCTTTATTTGAAGAGTAAAGTTTATATTGTAATTTTTATAGTAAAGTTTATACAGTGAATAAGTGATATGTTGAACTAGAACGTAGATGATAAACACGTTGAAATAGAACACACAACTTAATATACTGTTTAATACGTATTTGTTAAACATCATTATGATTAAAGTTGAGGTAGAAAACATTAATATTTAGTATAAACTGAAAACAAAAACTGACCAGTGCCTCTTTTTAGGACGCCTCAGCTGCCACACTAGAAATAAAGAATCATTTAAATCATTAAACCACACTTAATCATTAATCTTGTCACAATTAATCATCAAACAATTTACTTCTGCTGTCCTTAGCAAACTTTACAGAGAAAAAGAAAATTGAATTCATTTTGATGAAGATGTGAAAAACAATTATAAAGTTTTTTGACCTTTTTGTTTTGAGTCTTTCAGGGATTTAACGGAGGATAAAGAGGTAAATTTCAAACGGCTGAAATGAAATATTTGAGTGTATAACTTTATTCTACATAAAGGCAAAGCAAAGTTCGGTTTGACAAGTCAAACTGTGTTGAATTTCTTATCAATACACAATGTCTCTAAACAGTTCGTATTAACTTTTAGAACAGTTTATACCCTTGGAGAACTACACACGGAAGTAATATTAATTTCATTTTGTTGTGATAGGTTTATAAAAATCTATCGTACTCTATAAACAGTGGCTAATGTTACCATCTTATGTAGTAAACAAGACAAGATTATTGCGGAAACGTTGCACGTGTTTTCCGGGTTAGACGGGAAGGTAAAAACGGCGATTCTGAAGTAATTCTTTGTTTTATCAAAGATACTTAAATAACATATTAAAGTAATGTTAGAAGAACCAATAATCGATGAGAGCGTAATAATTAACATAATAATTGACCAATGTAACGTGACAGCTTACACCTTTCATAAACAAACTATGATTTAACACCTAATTATCACAAAAAAACCCTTTCCACTAAACCTAACTAGTAACCACCAATTTTATTTAAACTAAGTATAGAAAAATAGAGTAGTAAAGCTTAATTATTAACTATTTTGCACCATGACTACGGAAAATCAATAAGAAAGTAGAAAATAAACAGAGCCTAGACCACTTAGGTTAGGTGTAATGTTAATAAAAGAATTTATGTTTATTTATTGTTGTAGACTTTAAGGTTTTAGGTTAAATTAAATTATTTATTATGTTTGTGTTAATAGTATGTAAGAGATGTCTAGTAATAAGTAATGTGTCAAGTAACCAATGAAAGAGTAAGAAAACAAAAGAAAGTGAAATTGACACCAAAATGTTAAACATTCTGTTTTTTAAAATGACAGACTAGGTATAGTGAGCGATAATTGACACTAGCTACAGATTAAGTGCTTTATGTTAGTTTAAAGTATACCAAAAGACTCTAAACAGAGTGATAAGTGAAACATTAACATAAATGTAATATTCACATAGGTCAAGGTAGTGAATGTTCACCATCATATATTGATTTGATATAGGCTATTTCAAGTATATTATTAAGTATAAAATACTATTAAAATATGTATGTTATTATCTACTAATGAGTTACTGTTAGTATTGCTAGAATGTTTATGTACAAGAGAGTTGTTAGGTATGTTACTAAATTGAGTTACTGAATACCAGGGACATGGTTAATTAAATTTTAAACAGTCTTGCTAAGATAAAAATGCGATATAGGATGAAAATGAACATCCGATGTTTATTAGAAACTGAAGCTTTCTATTGGTCTATTGCCCCTGTGTACTGTGTGATGTTTACGGTAAAAAAATTGTAATTGCATGTAGATCAAAAATGTCTTATAACTTATATTTTTAAAGTCTATTTGTTTGGCATTATATATTGAATTATAATTACACGAAAACTTATAGAGGAAAATTTGGCCTTGGAGTAAACACAAAGAAAACTGAGTATATGTGCATTGGTGGGAAACAGAAGAATTTAATTTTAGAAGACGAACAAGAAATAATAAATTGCAATAGTTATAAATATTTAGGAACAACAGTAACACAAGATGGTCGTTTAGATAAAGTGATAAGAGAAAGAAATAACCTGGGAAAAAATCAATAGCATTGCTGAACAACATATTGTAGGACCAACAAATATCAAAAGAAAAACATCGTATACACAGTACAACAGTACTGTAATTACGTCATACGGGTGTGAAATTTGGCCAATAACACAAAGAACAGAAAAGTTGTTGGAAGCTACTGAAATGGATTATTGGCGAAGAGCGGCAGGGAGGTCAAAACTGGAAAAAGTAAGAAACGTCAGAATCCGGGAGATAATGGGGATACTGTCGACGACATAAAAACAAAACAGCTAAGATGGTTTGGGCATGTGCAAAGAATGCCGGATAATCCACTCCCCAAGCAAATTTTGAGATGGACACCATACGGTCGTAGGCGAAGAGGAAGACCTAGGTTGAGTTGGAGAGAAGGCATCAACTGGGCAATGAAAGACAGGGAATTGGAAGAAGAATCTTTGTTAGATCGAGACCAATGGAGACTAGGGATCGGAAGACGTAGGATAACGTTATGAACCGATATATATATATATATATATATATATATATATATTGCAACAGTACAAATGTATAGGGTACTGTGCATTGCACAAATTAATTAAAATAATTAATTAAAGTAAATAAATAATTCATATTGTTAGTAATAATAATTCAGCTTTCAATCTGAACTGTAAATGGAACGACCAAATTTCATGCTGGGATAGGTTTATCACGCCACGCAGCTGTGTCGGTGTGTACACATGTATTTTACATGTGTGTGTGAGACTTGTTGATAAGCATCACCCCTTAATGAACGCTATTAATTATATGAATTATTTAAATTGTAAAGAATGTGTGCATAATACCCCAAAACAAAATAAAGACGCACGTGTGTATAAAAAATAGTGCAAAAGTAATAAAAAGTGCGATTATAGTGAAAATAAATATTAATTATAACTTATATTAATTAAGATAGGAAAAAACGGTTTATTCACAGTGAACATATAAAAATTACCGACAAGATGAATATCGGGTAATGTGCAAAAGACTTCGCATGTCGCGAAAACAAGCGAATTAATTGTGAAAATAATCGTGTTTAAAAAGGGACGCCAACGACAGACTGAGACCTGCAGAATACTGTCGAAACATGATTTTTTCGCCCTAGGGTATAAATATTCGAGACGCGCTAACTTAATTCTCTTTCTCGATCAACTACCATGGCAGCCGGAGGCTCTGCCTAACGACAAAAACTTTTTGTCTATCAACCACAGCAGCAGCCGGAGGTTCTTCACGACTACTCATCACTTTCGTGAGAGCACCTGCAACCTGAGGCCATGACGGGATACGAGGGAGCAGCCAAGTACATGGAATAGAGTCCAGCGTACAGGACAAGGCGACGGACTGCGGAGAGGATTTGAAGGACGAGGATCAAGGACTCCAGGACTACACGACTACAGAGGAGCATCCAGGATCGAGGACCTAGGACCGAAGAGGATACGCTGAGATTACCACGACCAATAAGGTGAAACAAAACCACATATTTGTAAAGCAAAGACTCACGTAAAGACAATATAATTATGTAAAAGAAAGACAATATAATTCGAAGATGAATTAACAGTTTTTGGAAATGTAAATATTTATTTGTATAGTAGTTAGAGTAATGTTTAAAAGTATAAAACTATAATTTTGAATAAATAACTTAGTCAATGATATTTAAATTAATATAAAAGTAAATAGTAAAGTTTTATTAGAAAACAAAGCAATGCATATTTAATATAATCAAAACAAATTAGATTATTAGAAAGAGATTAGATAATCTAATCATTATCACAGTAATGAGCAAGTCGAGAGCAATATTATATAATTACAAATATTTATTGTAGTATAAGAGTGTATATTATGTCTATGTGTAATACGAGATTATTACTTATATGTTAATAACTAGATGTGTGCTACGGCTACACACATGCGAATAATAATGATATTTTTTAAATCGCAACAAAATAGAAAACTTTTGATTAATAAATTTTTAAATGATTCTAAACCATATTTCGTTGTGTTATAATTATTACGATTACACCTGTCATAATTTTATAGCGTAAGTAATGTTGCAAAATAAATGGCCCACAAGAAGTTGGTGGCTTTACAAATACTTAACGTTGTAATATAAATATATATACAAAGGTTTTGTAAAATATATAAAAACACTTGGTAAGTTTCACAAATTTTTTAATTAACTCTGACAGCTGTTTCGACTAACTTAAGCCATTGTCAAAGATCGAGTGAATGAAATTACTGAACTAATACATCTAATACAGGTTTTGCAGATCATTGCTTACAACACAATCACTTCATAGACACAAAAAACATAACACTACTCCACAACATACAAAAAGGTAAAAAAATGGATTTGTTAGAAATTTTAGAAATTAAAAAAGCAATAAAAAATAACAAAAATTTAACCAATGAACGGACTGAATTTTATGTATCCCCTTTATTAAAATCTGTTATTTAGTTTAGCGTATTTTATATTATTTTAATGTTCATCATTATTTTAAATTTTGCATTCAGTTTATATTTAGTTAGTTAATTTTATATTTTGCATTCATGATTGTACTGTATTTAGTTTTTAAAGACACCTGACCTTCCCTTGTCTCATGCACACACTCTCCCCGCCCCTCGCTATCACAACACAGATGTTCCAGATACGCCCTAAACAGATGTCCACCACCTACACCCCACTAACATCCTGTGTTCAGTAATTTCATTCACTCGCTCTTTGACAATGGCCTAAGTTAGTCGAAACAGCTGTCAGAGTTAATTAAAAAATTTGTGAAACTTACCAAGTGTTTTTATATATTTTACAAAACCTTTGTATTAATATGTTTCACCAAGTGCCCAACGAGTCATCAATTAATATCGTGATACGTATATATATTGTGACGATACATATAAGAACTGTTAAGATAAAGAAACCATAGTTAACTAGTACTAGTGTAAATGATAAATGAAAGGAAACTTACAAATAAGTGTGTATTAAGCAGAGTATTCTGGTTCCATGCTAAAACAAAAAAATGGTTGAAGAAAAATAAATGTTAAAGAAATGTAATATCGTAATTATAATGAAAATTAGAAGAAGAGAACTTAATAACGTGATAAACCCAACAGATATGGTAAGTGAGAGGTATAAACAAGCCTAACGACGAAACAACTAATTAAAATAAAGACACGCAATAAGCAACAAGATAGTGAAGACCACCTTAATTACAAAATAACATAAATGCATGAAGAACTGAAAATAAAAATAACAAAAGAAACTGAACTAAAAACATGTTAATAACCAGGTAAAATATAAATAAAAGATACTCCATAAATTAATAATAACAATAATAATAATTAAAGAGAAAAGATCAGACAGAAGGTAAAGTTATAGAAAATGCAATACAATTTTATAAATAAGAGTAAAAAATACGTGCATTAGTCTAAGGAAAAATTGAAAAAACTTATATTATAAGGGAGTGAAGTGATAAGTGTACAAAGAAGGAAACAGTGATGATCAAAGATCATGTTATAAACCAGTGGGGGAGGGAGAAAGTGAAGTAATGGTCTTATGTATAAACTAATACATATTATTAAGAACCATTAAATAGAAGTAGTATGTATTTAAAGGGTTTTGTATACCCATAGAATATTATGTTATAATTAGTTGTTTAAAGGGTTTTGTATACCCATGGAATATTATGTTATAATTAGTTGTTTAAAGGGTTTTGTATACCCATGGGATGTTATGTTATAATTAGTTGTTAAAAAGGCTTTATATACCCAGGATTTTATTATGTTAGAATTACATGTTAAAAGATTTGTTAATTTTTCAAGAACAGTAGTTGTAATAGCCGTTCAGAAATGTCAATTTCAGGTACATGGTGAAACATCATATTATGTAAAAAATCATTCTAAAGGAATGGCAAAATGCTAAGCCTATAGGCCAAAAGAGATGAGCTGAACTTAAACAACATTAAAATATCCAGAATAGTCCTAACCAAGACAAATAAAATTAAACAGAAGCCTGACCTTAATGAAACAGGGAAGGTATGGGTAAAATTATATGTCAAAACCCACAATACCAATAACCAGATGGCTAGAGAAAGTATTAGTAGCACATCATGCAAGCCATTAAGCTGACATGTTGCCAATATTATTGTTATTATAAGAAACTTATGCATAGGTATTTAAAACTGTAATGTTATATATAATGTAGAAGTATCAGACATTATTGTTAGTAATAAGGAGAACCCTATTAGAACATATTAAAATAGTAAAGAAGGCAATAAGAAATGTTAAGAAAAAATATGTAAAAGCCTAAAAACTTAAATTTATAAATGTGCTAAAATAAGTGATACTGGGCCGAAATGGGCCACATAAGGTATCAAATACTTCAATTTTACTAAAACAATAACACCGTATAAATCAAATTTTACTTAATCTAAAAATAAACAGGGAATAATTTGAGGTGAGAGATATAAATTTCAAAGATTTCGAATAATTAACGTCACGTGACCAGGGGTCGGGAAATAAGGACCAATCAGAGCTCACAAAAGCTTGGTCATAAGCGTTAACTAATCGGAAAAATTCGTTTACTCTATTGTTAAATCTCAAACTAAACAGATCAACTTCATGTAGCAGAGAGGCACATTTTTGATGAATAACCAAAATTAAACTATAAAGAAATGCAAAAAACGTAATAAGAAAATAAGGAAACCATTAGAAAATTAAACTAGAAAACAATACTAATAGAAGAAACCGAAAATCGAATGAAAAAATTATGATTTACTCAGACTAACACATTCCAAGTATGAAAGGCGTAACTGGGAGTTGGTGAGACTTGGATAGCCTAAATAACGAAATAATCACACCTTTACACAACACGAGATTCACCAAAAAACACTATTAAACCAGACACTTGTGAAATTCAACAAAACTTTATTCAACAACATTGTGGACATAATCAAAACACTATTTAATTTAAAGAAATTAGTCGAAGCAGATTTTGGGCTACTTAGATACAGGTCGACGGCCATTTTGAATGACAAAACTCCACCATTTCGATTGACATTCGGAATAGAACCGAGAACAGTAATACCTTTTAACTTAACATTATTTTAATTTTATTAGTTATTAAGAATGTTGACTAACTAATTGTAATGTATTGTATTTTATCCTGAAGCATTTTCTAATCTTTCCTAAGAGCTCAAAGAATACACTACCTGATATTAAAAATAATATTGTAATTTATTTTAAACATTTTATTGTTCGAGTAGAGTTTGGTGAGGGAGTCGATACGGTCACTATCCCGTTCGATTCACGAAACGTTGAACTGACCCAGATTTTAAACATCAGCAAATAAACTAATTTGTTAATTTAAAAAGCATTTTATTTTTGTGAAAGTGAATTAAGATAAAGGATTTTCAGGTGATAAGTAAGAAGAGAAATACGGCAAGAGTGAAGAACATTGAGAAATTAGGGGACAAAACCAGATAACCTACAAGACTGAGTCGAATCATTAATCGATTGTGGAAAAACCACACAATCTATTCTACTTATAAAGAACAATATTATTTTGGCGACATTTTTAAAACAGTGCGGACGTGAACACAACTCTAATAACCGTAAACTCGATGACGACCTGTCATTACTTGATTATTCTATTGAATTAAAGTAACTAAATAAATAATTAAAGTCAATAATATTAAAAATAATACAGTAAACAATAAATTTATTTCAAAATAATAAAAAATAAACAAGGAAAGAAAGCAACGCACCAAAAAATGTATATCACAATATTATATATTGAATTTTGTTTCCCCTTATTTATAATTAAATCTAAAGGATACATATACGCACGCACGCACGGACACACACAGGTACGACTACAGGCGTTGCCCAATCTCAGAGGCCGTCGTCATCTGCTGCAGCAGTTTCGTTGATGGTTTTATGTGTTGTGTAATTAATTACAGTAACAAAGATTCACACGTGACAAGAGCAAAATAGGTTTATTGTTAATGTGTTAAGTTTACAGCAGTTGAACAGTTGTGACCCAGATACAGCGCGATCCGTTTTACGACTCCAGTGTAACTAAATAGTCTGTAATGTTTCTTTGTACAAATGTTTCTCGTTCTATCTCTGTCTTTCTTCCTTTCTCTTTCTCTATCTCTCTTTCTTTATTTCTGTCTATCTATAGTGTACACTATGCCGCCTCTACTAGAGATTAATTACTGGGGGGTTAATCAACATAAATATGTATTTTTTGTTCTTCAAAATGTGTTCTAAAACATATATGTTAAAAGTATAACATATGACATAACCCGTGACGTTGTAGAATTCTGAAATATGGTAGACGCACAGGAGAAATAAAATTTTAAATTATTAAAACAATATTCCATACTTTCTGAACATCTTACATCTGCAGTAACACAAGTTAAGTTTTTAGAGGACAAAGCGAGGCTTAAGAACAGGCTTAAGAATTTCTGTGAAAAAAAAAACAAATTTCTCACAAACATTAAAAACGCGCCAAAATTCTTGGTAACAGATATTGGTCGAATAGAGAGAGTCCAAAATTTAAGTACCCAGGAGAGATAATTCAAGAGAATGGCTTGAAAAAATCTGCTATAGAAGAAAGGATTCATAAGATGGAAAGGGCATATGGTATAACTAAAGATATTTACATTGAAAAGTGCATATCTAAAAAGGCGAAAATAAGGCATTACAGTACAGTAGTGAAGCCACAATGCCTATATGCAAGTGAATGCCTAGCATTGAATGATAATTTAGACAAACTAGAAATATTGGAAAGATGAATTATTAGGAAAATATTAGGCTCACGAAAAACCTCAGAAGGTTGGAAATTAAGAAGTAATGATGAAATATATCAAAGTATAGAAAATATAACAGAAACAATGAGAAAAAGAAGACTATTGTTTTTTGGACATTTATATAGAATGGACGACAATAGGTTGACAAAGCAAATCTTCAGATATCTGTGGGGGAAGGAGTCAACATCAAGTTGGATTAAAGAAGTCCAAAAGGATTAAGAAAAAAAATAATATACACGCAGAAGAAGCAATTGACAGATACGTTTTCGGGCAAAAGTGTTGAAAATGGAGCGAGTCCTGGGTAGGATAGATAAAAACGCAGGATTAAAGTGGACTGAAGACAGGAAGAAGAGACACAGTGATAAGATGAAAGAATACTGGAAAAAAAGAAAAAAACAAAGAGTAAAGAATTGAAATTGGCATGTGGTCCTTAAACGATCGGTACGAAAATAAAATATTCCTTATAGAACGTTTGAATGAGAAATTAGTAAACAAGGGGGTGAGAAATTAAAGAATTACAAGAATAGTTGCGATGTACTAATGTATAATTGAGAAAATACAAGACAAAGCAAACCCATCCATGTTGAACAGATATAAAATTAATTGAAGACATTAGTAACAGAACGCAATTATTATCACAACTAAAATACGCTTAGAGAGTAAATAGAGAATAATCATGTACATTTATAGAAAATTGGATAGCTGTACAGTTTATGTAAGCAATTGAATTTTTCTCGTCGGTATATAAATCGTTGTTAGTTAAAGGTGAATTCAGAATTAGTGCGAGGTTATCTGGGTTGTTTAATGTTTATCCAAATAAACGTATGTAGCCTATGTCTCTACAATTCGTTGATAGTTGAAAGATATTTGATATGATGTGTATGCATGCATGTACGTGTATTGTGTATGCATTTAATAATGATCGCTGTTTTTGGTAAACCACAAAAGTAAAGTAGGAGCAACCAGAGTAGGTTACCTCCTGTGATCCATTCGGCATACAAAGAAACGAGAGTGGCCAGCATTACGCATCCACCACACGTTATAATCACGGAATGCTGTCACAGCTTTTCATTTCCACAGGCTGTGTTGACCTCTAGACTTAAAAACATATCTACATTTTACGGTGCGCCCGGGTATCGAACTCAGAACCTCTAGGTTAGTAATCTGGCGCCACAACCACTGTCTACTAACAACACGTTATGTTATGTTTACATTTACCTAGTCTATTTGTTTATGACCAAAATATGTCGCAAAGTTGGCCAAACCTGGTAGAATTAAGAATCAATATAGGCTATACATGGCAGATGTGAACAATCAAAAGCAAATCATTTTATTCATGTTTCATACAAAAACATAATTAACTTTATAACATATAACAGATATCTAAAATTTTAAGCTGATATAGAAACACAGTTTGTGAGTATAAAACGAGTAAGAAATATTGGGAAATAAAGGGATTACAAGAAGAAAATAAAATTGAAATAACTTTCTAAATTACTCCTGTGCTCTTCAGTAGCTTTATTAGGTAATAAAGTAAGTTTACAGCGTTGGCGTTAAATAAGAAATGGAATAACTTTAACACTTTGGGTAGAATATCCTCTATTTTTACATTATAAAAAACAAGTGCAAATTTTAAATTAAATTTGTTCGGTCTCTTAGGACAATGATTTCGATTATCTTCTGGAACAATAATAGCATGTGCTTACCATTATTGTTTTGTTCTTTGTCGAACCTTCATGTCACATCATCACTATAGGAGAGTAATTATTTTTAAGACAAAAATTCATTAATTTGAAATAAAAGTTAAACTAACTTAGACAATGGTACTATTTTCCATAGAAGTATGTAGAATTTCCGTATGGTAGTATTTTCCGTAGAAGTATGGTACTATTTTCCGTAGAAGTATGGTGATGGAGAAAAATCGTGTTCGAGATAAGGGCTGATTCTGGTTGTACTACCATCAAAACATGAAGAAAAGTCATTTTCTGAGAAGTGGCTGGTGTGTCTATGTAAAATATTTTCTATGGAGAACGATAACTGCAGATTCAAACAGAATCAAAAAATTTTTTTCATATGTGCCTAAGTTTTAGAAGACTCAAGGCCTATTGATTTTGGTGAAGATCGGTTAAGGGTAAGCATAGTTTACCTTCAACGTTTTATGTTTTAACAAGAGTAAAGTACGTAATTTTGATAAATAAAGTATCCTGAAAAGAAGGTCATAATAATGCACTGTAGGAAGGTATATGAAATATCTAAAAATAAGAAGGGTAGTGAAACGGGTAGGGGGTAATTTTCTATAAATGAAAATGATAGGTGAAGGGAGAGGGGATAATTTTCATTATGTGTACTACGTTATAGGCAACAAACAAGTAGTTTGTTGTTAAAATTCCTTCCCAAGCTGTTTGACAGTGGTCCAATGTTTTCTGCAAAATCAGACGTTTCAGCAGTGCCATCGACTGCCACCATCAGTGAAAAACGAGTGCGCTAACGTGAGGTGGTATACGTAAGTGACCACAGTGCTGTGGTTAAGACTGAAGAAAGAAGTAGTTTTATGGAAATATTTCATTTCGAAAATTATTTTAAAAATAAATCTTAGAACATGCAAATCATGGATGGTTCTCCATTCCGATATTTATAGTGTGTCTCTAAATTAATTAACAAAAAATTCTAATACCTTTTTGCGCTTATACTTAGCAATACTTAGAAAATCGTAGGGAAATTAGCGACAATAATTATTAGGAATAATTACGATGATGGCAGCACTGAATATGTTTACTATCGTGGCAAGAGTTTTAAAACAATTGGTAGTAATAATTGTATAGTCACAGTGGAAAGAACACTTAGAAAGAATGTCAGATTCCGGACTGGCCTAACAAGTCTGGAAATACAAACCTATAGGACACAGGTGTGTGGATAGACCCAGGAAGAGACGTCTGGAGGATTTTTGAAGGCGGAACAGGCCGCACCTTGCCTATGCCGTGTTGTGAAGACGATGGATTATATAGTCGGCATAATTGTTTCCTATGTGTGTGTTGCTTGGAGATAGACGGGTGAAATGAGTTTTAGTAACAGAAACGTGTGTTTAGTTTAGAACAATATCTATAAACAAAGTTTTACTTACAAGGACAAATTATTTCGCAGTACGTTTCCTGACATGCCGAAGAAATTGGTTATGAAGTTCAATTAAATATTTTTTTATCCGATTAAAATTTTGTTTCTAAGTTAGAGCGTTTTTGTTTCCCAGACATTTCGGTTACCTCAAACAGCGATTTACAATACACTTTAATTTTTTATGTTTATCAAACTATGAAGCTTTTACTTACGCATTTTTGTAAATCGAATATTTTGTTTTACGGAAGTTGTTACTGGAAAGGATAAATGCACGTTACGCTATATTCAATATTACATCTAAAAACCGGGCTGTCAGAGCGTGGTCGGTAGCTGTGGAACGACATCTTATAGGCAACGTTTCGTTTCCCCCTCGGGAATCTTCATCAGGCCGCCAAAAAGCAACAGAGTGTACGAAAAACAATATTAGTAGGCTTAGTTGCCCCTAAGTGAGACAGGTATCGGGTATTCTTCGGTGAACATCTGCCGCTATTGTTTTTCGTACACTCTGTCACTTTTTAGCGGTCTGAGGAATATTCCCGAGGGGGAATCGAAACGTTGCCTATAAGATGTCGTTTCACAGCAACCGACCACGGCCTAACAGCCCGGTTTGTAGATAAATTTTTGAATTTACTGACAGCGGCCGTGCAATCTTTAGACACGTTACATTACTTTGTACACAATTACTAACTTCACTGCGTAAACGTATTTTCAAACATTGAAAACCAGCGTTTCAAATATAGCTACAGATATCTAATTATAAACTACTTATATTGGGATATTAATTGATTATTCGATGGGTACTTGGTAAAACAGATTGATACAAAGGATTTTAAAAGTGTATAAACACTTGGCACGTTTCACAGTTCTCGTTTATCTCTGACAGCTGTTTCAGCTTATCAAGCTGTTGCCAAAGAGATCAGTGAACAACTAAACAAAGGGTCGTGAGGAAGACGCGGTACAGCGCGCATGCATGCGAGTGCTCCGAGCGATTCAGTTGTTACGTTTTTATATATTTTATTTAAAAGATTTTAATCATTTTAAATTATGACATAACCACAAAATGTGGTATACATTTACGTTTTTAAATTAATTTTGTATATCTGAAGATGGGATTTCATCCCGAAACGCGTCATTAGACGAAAAGAAGCTAGTGTCACTAAGGTGGACCAAAATAAGGTAATTTATTTATATTAAACAAAGGGTGTTAGGGTGGTGAACCCCCTAGGGCGGTGCCCTAGGGTGGGGCGGTAGGGTGGTGAACATACGTTTAGGGCGTTTAGGTTTAGGGTATGTTTAGAGTTGTCACCACCCTAACACCCTTTGTTTAGTTGTTCACTGATCTCTTTGACAATAGCTTGATAAGCTGAAACTCCTGTCAGTGTTGAATAAAGACTGTGAACGTACCAAGTGTTTACATATTTTTAAATATCTTTGTATTGGAATAGTTATTGACTTTAACATAACATTGGTCTGACATCTGACTGTCAAAGTAACCCTTAAATAAGTCCAAGCAGACGCTAGAGATACTTGAGATACAGTACTGATTACTAATATTCCTTGCATCCAAATCACTGTTAATTACAAAAAAAGTAGATTTATACAGATGACACTTTTGTTCACGAGATGGTTAGAGAATACACTGATTAAAGTTATTTTTATATCCTTAAATTCGTAGTGACCGTCAATCAATGAATTTTCAGTGAAGGGTTTGTGAGGATCGGTCATAAAATATAACACAAATTCTATACTGCGGGTTTGGCGTCACAGTTGTGTGTTTGGCGTCAGCAACAATAATTGTCCTGATGATGACAATAAACATTGTCGAAACGTCGACACAAATAAGTTAAAATTTGTGTTTAATTTTTGACCGATCCTTACAAACCCTTCACTGAAAAAGTTATTTTTATAGTAATGTTAAATTTTTCTAAGCGTATGTAATTTTATATACCATACGATGAATAATCGAGCGGTATTTTTGAAGCTTTTCACAGTTGAGGCATTTTTCGCCAAGAGAATAAAGGACTTTCCTTGAATCATCGTATTGAGAAAATTTAACAAGTATTTGTAAATCTACCTAGTACTCGAGTGTGTGTGTGTGTGTTCTGGGATATAAACTAGTCAAACGATTTCTTAGAAACCACAACAGTCGCTTACGTTTCAAAGGCGCTCAGAAACGTAGGTTTCGCATCACAACACACGTATCTAATCTGCCTACATATCACGAAGCATAGCGAATAAAGTTTCCACCTCAAAGACTATTTTTCGTTTACGCCTCGTCCCATTTTGCCTAGGCCTCCGTCTTCTCTATTTACTTATATTAGTTCTCAGAAGAAATTTTCTTTGTCAAAACATAACCTTTAACATTCACAAACGTTGAACAGATTTGAAGGTGAACAGTGTGACTCCGAACACAGAAATAAACTTCACCCACTTTAATCGGATGATCATATGAGGGTCATTAATTAAGTAAAAAGAAAAACAACTGCGATTGAAACATATATGGATGAGCTGTATAATACTTTTGTTCATTGACTTTTATCAGACATCCTTTCCATTAACAAAAAGAGCTCCATGACAAATATATTTTTCTAAAAATAAGCCCTAATATTAATTAAATAATTAAAGTGTTCTACAAAAGTAAACGTTTGAAAAACAACGTTGAACGATCGGATTTTTTATTACTCAAAGTGCAGATACATCTTAACATTAATGCCGTAAGCTAAAGAAATATTGTAAACATGATGATAATAAAATTTAGTTATACCTGTGGGACAATAAGGCGACTGTTAAAAATAAAACGCAGAAGGAGACACAGCTAAAGTTCTATAAGGTCGTGTCTGTGCCACCTTTAATGTATGGATGTGGAACATGGACTCTCCTGCAAAAAGATATTTTGAAAATACAGGTCTCGAAAATGAAATTTTTAAGAGCAGTTAAGGAATGCAGTTTTTGAAATCATCTACGAAACGACGACCTAAGGAAAAACCTAAAGTTGCAGTTGGTTCTGTATAGAATAAAGGAATACAGACAGAATTGGAAGTTCCTGTTCAACGCTTGGTAGAGACGGTATTCATAAACAAGCGTTTGAATATAGGCCCGTGGGAACGACAGAAAAATGGTCAGAGGCTGTGAAGTCGGAACGGGCTATAGCTTAAGCCATGTAGTAAAGAAGAAAAAGAAGAAGAAGAAGAAGAAGAAGAAGAAGAAGAAGAAGAAGGAGGAGGAGGAGGAGGAGGAGGAGGAGAAGAAGAAGAAGAAGAAGAAGAAGGAGAAGGAGAAGGAGAAGGAGAAGGAGAAGGAGAAGGAGAAGGAGAAGGAGAAGGAGAAGAAGAAGAATAAGAAGAATAAGAAGAATAAGAAGAAGAAGAAGAAGAAGAAGAAGAAGAAGAAGAAGAAGAAGAAGAAGAAGAAGACAGTGTACTGTACATAATGAGTACTGCAGATCAATATTTGAAAATAATGGAAAATCTGCCGTATTGAAAAACAGTAGTGTAGGTAGTTTGTAGACAAAAAAAGAGAAAAAGTACATTTACTAAAGTATGATTCTTGCCCGCCCTCATAGTGGAAAATTATGGCTTCAGACCATTAAAAATTTATGATGAGTGTAATCGCGCCTTATCGACCTTGCTCCATCTGATTTATTCTTGTTTATCCCTTCAAAAAAGATTTATGTAGAGTAATATTTTTGAACAATCACGAAAAAAGCATTCAAAACTGCCTCACATTCTAAGATGAAAATATTCTTTTTTTGCAAGCATCAAAAAAAGTAGAGCGACTGGAGAAAGGAATAGCCTTAACAAAAGTTTACATGGAAAAGTGTATGTACATTGTTAGATTTGTAAGCTGTTTGTATAAAAATAAGCGTTTGTCTTTTTACGTATTGAAAAACACTCATATTAGATACTATTTGTTTTACTGCTGTCAGCTGAAAGTACAGTACTAAATTTATATATATTTCACCGAAATTAGTAAACACTGGCCCGCATCCTAGAGCAGCAAGCAGTTATATATTTAAACACAAGCAGTAATATCTTACAAAAAATAATAAAATATAATGAAACTGAAATAAAGTTTGAAAAAATATAGTTTTATATAATTTTTTGCATTTGTGCCTGAGTTGTAGAGGACTACACCTATGATTTTGGTGAAGATCGTTTAAGGGAAAGGGATAGTTTACCTGCAATGTTTTACGTTTTAACAACAGTAAAGTGCTTAATTTTGATAAATAAAATATCCTGAAAAAAGGTTATAATAATCCACTGTGGATAGGTAGATAAAAAATCTATAAATATAAAGGGAAGTTAAAAAGGGAGGAGGTAAATTTTACATTTGATATTGATTTAATTAGTTTGACGAAATTAAATAAAAATGCATTTAACCTTTGTCAAACAATCGAAATTGTTAAAAATAAAATAATTTTGTTGCAAGCAATAAAATTAGACTTTTTTATTTTAATTTAAATGATCTATGCATGAAGATCCGCAACAAAATAATTTGTGGCCACATAATTACATAATTATAATAATATGTAATTAATGCGTGATTATCTGTGTATCAATTTTATTATAAGAATGAAGTACCTAATTTTTATAGATAAAGTGACTCAAAAATAACATTATATTAAACGACTACCCCATAATAACAAGAATATCTATAAATAGTGAAAATGGGGTGGGGGATATTTTTTCTATATGTACTACGTTATCGGCAACAAAGAAGTAGTTTCTCTGGAAATATTTTATTTCAATTTGTCAAACATAAACTCGGTTACAAGAAACACACCTAACTTGTTAAAAATTATCGACCGAATTCAAGTAAATGATTTTATATATAAATCTTAGAACATGGAAGTCATGTATGGTTCTCCATACCGACATTTTGTATTGATGTTATAAATTTATTCGACCAAAAACTTAAAAAATTTCAATTAAATATTAACAAATGATATGTTCTATGTAAATAAAATAGCGTAACCAAGGATACGTAAACAAAATAATTTTTTGTTTTCAAAAATTCACATATTACAAACGCTGGGCGGTATTCACTTTCTTTCGCGCTGTTTAAATAAAAGATAATTTAATCAAATTAATTCTTTATTTTTAAAATAATAACAACTATGTATAATTCGTATTTTGATTACCTTTCTCAGCGTTTTTACCAAACCCATGCTGATATATTTCGATTTTCTCTGAGTTATTTGCTCTGAGAATATTAAAAATAATTTTATAATTAATTAGAACATGAAAGTCGTGTATAGTTTTCCATACCGATTTTTTATTATTGAAGCATGAAAAAGTTTGATTTGCTTATCAACCTAAAATATATTGACGCAGACAAACTTTTCCCTTCGTTACCAAATACGTTTTGTTCCTACTAAGATAAATCTATTTGCTTTACGTATAGTCAATGTTCCATTTCAAACAATCTTGCAAGCCAAACACTGATGGCGACCCCGTATTCTGTTCCCCAAAAGACGTTTGAATATATCGTTCTCATTTCTCAAACGTCTCCATTCTGCCTAAAATTCCTGTCTCAAAAAGGAAACGTTATTACCACAAACACACGTTTTTCTTTTCATTCTTCCCTAAACTACTAATTTTTTCTGTCTGTCTATATTCTCCTCTCTCACTCCGCCTGTCTATATGTCTTTCTCTCTCTCTCTCTCTCTCTCTCTCTCTCTCTCTCTCTGACTCCCTCCTTCCGTTACTTTCTCGCTACCACTTTCGGAAGAAGAATTTCTTACCAGTTTAACATTACGTTTCTTGTATGTTCATGATTTCCTGATATGAATGTCACAATAATTTGGTTGATTAACATTTGTTTCGTTTTCAAAAAGCAGGTCTTACAAAAAAAAAACTTATAAGTAAGTTGTTGAAAACACAGCAGTTAAACTAAAATATAAATAATTAACAAGTAAATAACCATAAAATAGCAATTAATTCTGATCCCTTTTCTGGTCTCTAGTGTTTTACAATCTTAAAATTTCTAAAGCCAAATACTATATTAAGATTTTTTATACAACAAACTTTAGCTTGATATTCAGCGTGGCTTTATTATAATAATTTATACAATTTTCACAATCATTTGACTCGTGTTTGGGCCGTAAGGTCTCTAAAAATTAAATAGAAGAACTGAAAATTATATTCTGATTTTGAGTAAAATAGTTTGGTATACCTTACATGGATTTTAACATGATAATGTTTTCAGGCTGGGGGTCATTCTACAAAATGCGTGATGAAAAATGTGTAACGTCATCGAAAAATGTAACGCTCCAGGTGATTTTTTTCCACATTTTCGATTCCCCACAGTCTAGAAATCTTATTTTTGAAGCCTAAAAATATTATCATGCTTCGCTGTTTCGGTTTCGTCGAAATTATTTTGACATGATAATGTCTTATGGCTGGGGGTCATTTGAAAATTTTTGTAACGCATCACGCTGCATGACGTCATCATTTACCAGCCGGGAATCGTTAACTAAAACCGCGACCGCTAACGTGCTAACGTCCGTCGCAGATTAAAGACCTAACAAGCAAACAACACTGCATAGCTGTAGATAGGTATGTAACCAATCAGTCAGTCAGTAACCATAATAATGTTGCGTTTAGCTGGCGGCTGAAAGACATTATCATGCTCTTAAGCTTTTACCATTTGGTAAACGGTACTTTACATTTTTTGACATGATAATGTCTTATGGCTGGGGGTCATTTGAAAATTTCTGTAACGCATCACGCTGCATGACGTCATCATTTACCAGCCGGGAATCGTTAACTAAAACCGCGACCGCTAACGTGCTAACGTCCGTCGCAGATTAAAGACCTAACAAGCAAACAACACTGCATAGCTGTAGATAGGTATGTAACCAATCAGTCAGTCAGTAACCATAATAATGTTGCGTTTAGCTGGCGGCTGAAAGACATTATCATGCTCTTAAGCTTTTACCATTTGGTAAACGGTACTTTACATTTTTTTTGATATTTGTTTATAATTTTGAGTTTAAAAATTTTGCTTTCCAGCATCCTATTTTTAGGATAGTTAATCTCAAAAACAGAAATATCAGTGAGGTAAAAGTATTGTTTCGAAGGTCTCAGTGATCGTCGTATAGTACAGTGGAAACAAAATACAGACACCGATAAAATCACTAATTACCAGCTTTAATTAATAACAAAAACAATTTGCAATCAAGTTGTAGAATTATTCAAGTTAAATTTATCCACACGCAATAATAATGTCAAGTAAAATAGAGTTCCACACTAATTATAACACAGTAAACACTTTCCACTAGCACTCCATCCGCATTAAGGAAATCGCTCAACGTAACTGAACTGACAAGACCAGCGGCTGTGGGTTGTATAGGTAACGAAGAAGGTGTTCCAGAATAACTTTCCATCTTTACTGCAGCGTGCCAGCATAATGCGTATTTACAAGGAATCTTGAACACTCTGGAAGGTACTTTAGTGCTACGTGAGTGGACGGCCACGATACAGACGAGGCACGTTGGGTTAGTCGGGAAGCTTGTAGAACGACACTCTTGCCATTCCGAGAGAGCTCCGTCGTTACAGTATTAATACGTTTGGTAATTTTACGGAAATTAAGGTAAATACTTTATTAAAATTTTGTGTACAACAAACATTAACTTGATATTCAGCATTCATTTATAGTATATTTTAAAAATGTTTACAATCATTCTTCACGTTTTGGGGCCGTAAAGTCTAAAAATTTGATAGGAAAACTGAACACTGTATTTTGAAATCAGTAAAATTGTTTGGTATACCTCATATGGATTTTTTTTAAATTTTGCTTTCAGGCATCCTATTTTTGTGGGAGAATTAATCTCAAAAATAGAAAGATCTCTGAGGTAAAAGTTCTAACATGTTGCTAATTTTACGGAAATTAACTTATTTTTTTTTAAAGTTTTGCTGAGACATTTCCCGAAACGGAGACAGACAGATAAATGCTGATCGGTCAAGTTATACCTGGGAACTCGCTTCGTTTGTTCAGCAAAAGTTAACATTACCACCAACGTTATTGATTTATCAATTTACTGTTTGCAACTGTATTGTTCAATTGTTCTCTTTGATTACAAAACTTTTATCTGTACGCTGTTCAATGTGAACTTGTGTGTATGTTGCGCTAAGTAGGTCAGCTGGCAGACGCAGATGTTTTCTCTTTGGCTCAGACAGGTTAGTTCTACTCTCTGCACTGCGACAAGTTTATTTAATTTAGTTCTCAGTCCGGTTATGATTATTATTTTCCAAGCAGACAGGATTATGCTGTTTCCAGTATTGCTGCGATATTAACTTTTATAACAAATAGTAAATTGATGGCAGAGTGGCTCAGTAATGACAATGCAAATTCAAGACAAACTGGTCACGGAAAATAGGTGCTAATTTTCTTTGCTGCCTACCCTAAAGTCTAAAAAATTTTCTAGAACCTCCAAGGTCCAGACTTACAAAAATGTATTGCGGCCA
Source organism: Magicicada septendecula (assembly GCA_034769895.1). NCBI lineage: Eukaryota > Metazoa > Arthropoda > Insecta > Hemiptera > Cicadidae > Magicicada > Magicicada septendecula. Next base: position 29,792,719 of record CM068369.1, read on the forward strand.
GTAGTAATATATGCTTTAGAAACCTGGACCATGACCTCAGCGCAAGAAGATCTGATCAGAAGATGGAAAAGAAAGATTCTGAGGAGGATATATGCAGGTGTACTAGATACTGGAATGTGGCGTACGAGGACAAACGCCAAATTCTACGATCCATACAAGAAACCGGACATCGTCACAGGAATAAAAGAAAGCAGAATTAGGTGGACAGGTCACGTACAAAGAATGACAGATGACAGAGCAGTGAAAAAAGTATTCATTGGAGGACCAGGACGAAGAAGAGCAAGAGGGAAGCAAAGAAGAAGATGGATGGACGATGTAGATGAAGATATGAGAAGACTGGGGTCAGAAGGTAGCGAAACGTCCGACATGATAGAGAGGAATGGAGGCACGCTATTCTGGAGACCAGGGCTGTAGCGCCGTGGAGTACTACTGTAGTAGCTGAGTGGTAAGTCGAATACGTACTTTTCACGGAATTCATTTGTCGCGCTCTGCTGTAGGTTTGTCGAGTCAATCCAACGTCTAATGAGTGTCAGTACATTATGGTAGTCTGTCTATTATTACTTAATGAGTAATAACGCGACAACTACTTGTCTGTCTGTGTGAAGGAACGCCGCACTACTCACTGTGAAGCTCGTCACTGTACGTGGTTAAACGTAGACTGCTTTGTTTCTGGGGTTGATATGGTGTGAGCTGTGTCACCGGCTATAGGTGATGGCTCTAATGCTCACGGGAAGATAATGTTGATGAACAATAAATTTGAATTACAGAGAATATAACCACATACAGTCAAGGGAATTTTAAAATTTTATTAAACTAAAATCTTTGTTAGTAGTTAATTATTTTTACGTCTGAATCGTAAACAAATATCGAATTCCATAATACGTAAATTTCAGTTGTTTTAAAAAAAAATATATTTTATTTCGGATAAGATGAATCAGTTAAGATCTTTCAAAATTTAGCCCTTCACATGTGCTCCCCTATATTTGGTAGGTCATTGACAAAAACTACAGGGCTACCTAAATTTTACAGAGCCCTGTAGTTTTTGTCAATGACCTACCAAATATAGGGGAGCACATGTGAAGGGCTAAATTTTGAAAGATCTTAACTGATTCATCTTATCCGAAATAAATTGAATACAAATCCACACCGTTACACCGATCCCAACCAAATTTTGGTTAAAAATACTATCTAACTTGGAATTTTATGTTCCGCCCCGTTCGCACCATTTAGGCCCTTTTAACTATCCGTTTTATTCACAGTCCATGTGTGATGCGTATAAAGATGTCAACAACACCACGGAGACCAGAGCTAATTACCATAGTAACAAGAAAATAAACAAATGCTATTTAGCGGCATCTTTGAACAGTGCGTGTGAACAACCTCGTAAAATATAAATGTAACATTTTTCTCTGACTAACTTCCTCGTACTCTTCCTTCTACTCCAGCGCTATAGCCTAACGTGCTTTAGTCTTCTCCTCTAATTTGACCCTCTACAACAGTCTATCTGTCGGTGAAAAACTTCCAGTGTTTCACTCACTTTACCTCTTTTGCATCTGTGGTGACATCATTTAGCCATCTTTCCCGTGAGCGGTTTTGGTTTTCTGCCTTTATGCTTCCAATGAGGCCTTTTTTTTTAGTCATCATCTTCATGGATTAAACCAAGGATGGTTTGTTTCGGTCTCAAATAGGCAAAGATTAGAGCTGGTCACACCAGCGCTTACTCGGACGTCCCACACCTCTCCGTCCCCTCGACTTATAGTTCCATTGTTGCTTGGGGACGCGGCAGTCATCCATTCGGCAAAGATGTTCCCACCAATTCGGCCGATACTGGGCGATCCTGTCGAGTATACTTATAATATTCAATTCCTGCCGTATATCTGTGTTTCTTCTATGATCATGGAGAGTATACCTTGCCACGTGCCTGAGAAATCTAATTTCAGCCGCTGGCCTGGCCTTTCGTTAAAGTCCAATTCTCAGACCCATAAAGAAATGTGGGAAAAGCACCTTGAAATGATCTAAAGAAATACAAATGATCACCTTGTAGACTTTTAGGCGTGTTCCTTTACTTCCTGACTTAAGGGTTCGCCTAATGGTCCCGCATCTAAGGTTGAACTTATGCAACTTATTCACAACTTGTAAATAAAACATAAATGTAACTTTCTTCCTCTGACTAACTTCCTTCGTACTCTTCCTTCTATTCCGGCGCTATAGCCTAACGTGCTTTAGTCTTCTCTACTTTGACCCTCTCCATTAGTCTATCAGTCGGGGAGAGACATCCAACGTTTCACTCACTGTACCTCACTTGCATCTGTCGTGAGATCATTTACCCATTTTTTCCCTTGAGTGGTTTTGGTCTCTAGTCCTTAATGCTTCGAATGAGGATTTTTTAGTAGTTGTGAATTATTTATTATCACAAAATGGTGAGCCCATTGGTAGCCTCCTCGGTTCGATGTGTTAATATTGACTCATTGAGATGGTAACAAACGCCTTCGTTTATCTTGTACTTTCTATTTTTCATTTCTGTACATGGAGTAAAAGTTCCGCCTCACAGCTCTTTATCAAATATCCTTAGACGTTCGGCGTTCTTTGGGTAAGAATCCAAGATTCATTGCCGTAGCATAGAATGGGTCGCGCAATAGTTTTATGTATGCGTACTGTCTTCTCCGTAAGAATATTTCTGCACACGACACTAGCTCAAAAGGCAGCAAAAAGTATTTTTTTTTTTACAGAAAACAGAATACTTTGTTTTTTTTTGAATTATGCTTTTTTGAAAACGAAACAAATGTGAATCAACCAAATTATTGCGACATTCAATCAGGCGATCATCAATATGTAAGTAACGTAGTGTTAAACTGATAAGAATTCTGAAAGTGGTAGCGAAAAAATGACGGAAAGAGTGAGACAGATGGACAGAGTGAGAAAGCGAAAGAGAGAGAGAGAGAGAGAGAGAGAGAGAGAGAGAGAGAGAGAGAGAGAGAGAGAGAGAGAGAGTGAGTGAGAGAGAGCTGTGGACAGACAGACAAGCGGAGTAAGAGAGGAGCATATAGACAGACAGAAAAAAATATGGCATCAACAACAGAACTGTGAGGCAAGTATGTTTTTCAGCTTTAAAGTGATGATTCAACACCAAGTGTGTCGCAGTGCTATTTGCCGTCAGCTGTTTCAACACAGTCAATAAATATTAATCGCAGACCCGTTGTCTCGGGCAGGCTGTGAAAACAGCCAGACGTCAGATCTCTGCAGCATGCTCATTGGGCTATATTATTACAAAACTATATGCGATTTTCATTTTATCTTTACCTCTTAACTGCAGCCGTAGATATGGTCTACACATCAATGTTAATAAAACGAAGCTAATGATTGTATCTAGGAACAAGTTTACAAACTGCACCCTTAACATAAACCAAAGGCCAGTTGAACGTGTAAGCAAATTTACGTATCTTGATACTATAGTCAATGATCAATGGAACCTCTCTCAAGAAATAAAGAGCGGAATTGAAAAGGCAAGAGCAGCGTACACTAGAATGAGCAGTTTGTTCAAAATTCACGGTTTAACAATAAACACAAAGATAAGACTTTTACGATGCTACGTATTCTCTGTCCTCTTCTACGGTATCTTGGACTTTGACTGAAGCCACAACTAAGAAATTGGAATCTTTCGAAATGTGGCTTTACCATAGAATACTGAGCATTTCATAGACGGAACATATAATTAATGTTGAAAATCTTAGAAAGATGAAGAAAAAAAGTGAAGTCATTAACACAGGGAAGATAAGAAACCTTCAGTGTCTGTGACATCTTATGAGAAATGAACAGAGATTTTACATATTGCAGTCCATACTACAGGGAAAAGTACTTTGAAAAAGAGGAGATGGGCGACCGAGAATATCATGGCTGAGAAATTTAAGGACCTGGTTTGGCATGAATACAACTGACTTATTCCGTACAGCAGTACAAAGAGTTAACATAGTGTGTATAGTATCCAACATCCGAAACAGATAGGAACTATCCGAAGAAGAACATATGCAATTGGAATTACTAAATGTTTTTTGTTCTCTTAGTTGGTCACTCCAAGCCTATCGTTTTCCTGTTCATTACATTCCCTTCCTCGCTTTCTCTAACATTTCTTTTCATCTGTCCAGATCGTTTTCATCTGCTGTCACATTTAAAATCTAACCACCGGCTCTGAAAACTGAAATTGCAGAGCTAACGTAAGAATTGTACTCTATAGTCTGTCTAGAAACTAGAAGAAGATTGTAGTAAAAACTAGTAACTGCTTAGTGTTCTATTATTTCTTCAAAGGCTTTCACGGCCGGTGACAGTTGAAATTAGACTACCTGCCGGGCTGTTTGGCTGTGGTCCAAGTTTTCCATTAAAACCAAATGTTTCAGCAGCACCAATTCCTGCCATCTTCAGTACTGTGCGCCTAACGTACGACACCCCGCGTAAGGTTTGACTCGTTAGATCCAATGAAGATGGCAGTCAATGGTGCTGCTGAAACGTTTGGTTTTAATGAAAACCATGGACCACAAACAGCCCGGCAGATAGTTTAATTACTTAGTGTTTTACTTACAAGCTCTGGCTTTCACACCCTGTCGCTTCCGAACAAAACATTTAGGTTTTTGATATTCTTGCTCATGGAATATTATTAAAAATTACAAATTAAAAAATGATTTGTAGGTAAAGATCAAGCAATACGTCAATGTCACTGCGAACGTACTGTTACTCAATGGAACATTCTCGAATAATGGAGTGTGTTCGTTCTACGCGTTTCTCGGCTATCCCTGCAGAGCCCATCTGTAATGTTTTTGTGCGTACATATTGCTGCTACTTTGAGATGAAAGACAATCACGTGACACTTATCACGACTCAACAATCGAGGCTATTCCACACCGTCCGGTCAGCGTACTGTGTTCAAGGCCGAGACATTGACACTGTCTCTAGTTGATTCGACAGCGCCCGTAAGAGGCTCTTGTTTAACACGTCATCCAAAAAGTGATAGATTTTTCTGGCATCTCAGCGGGGTATAAATATAAGCATCCAGCGACGGTCAGTTCACTTTACGTCGGGCGATTACACAGTGCGTTCAAGGGGTTATTAGTGAAAAGTGATTGTTGTGCGGGACTATATTACTTGACACTATTATTACGTGTGTACAAATTTAACTTGAATTAATTTACGAGTATAAACTTGTTGAATAACTTGTTGATTTGAAACTGTTAATTGTGATTTTCCTTAAACTTCGCACTGACTATATAGGTATATAGGTTGATGCATCCAAGAGTTGTCGTGAGACATAACCCATATGGAAGGACAAACAGACAAACGGTAAGTTTAAATTGAGAACTTGTTTTGCTTCTTTGATTACATACAAATAACATTTATAATATAATAACGTATATGGTGTAATTATATTTCATACAACTATTTTATAAGTGTGTGTATGGGTATTTTAATTTACAATGTATAAAATATATTAATGTATTAAGTGTATTAACATATCCCCAAAAATTTCTAAATTGAGCCCACAAACACTGTGTAGGCAGAGAATGTTATAATCCGGTAAGTTCCAGAGCGTGATAAAAATCCAACGTATGTTTTTATATTTGTCAGCTCTTTGAGAAGAACAACACGGAAAGGGCACTATTCAGTCATAAATGAAAAGCAAAGACATCACATAACGACGACTTCGGAAACACATAATTAGCAAAACAGTACACAGTTTTTAAAAAAGTTATTAAACAAACTAATATTTTTAATTTATAATATTGTTACGACGGTCTCACTGATCGTCGTATGGTGCAGTGGAAAACAAAATAATGACACCAATGAAATCACTAATAACCAGTTTTAACTAATCACAATTAACAGTTTCAAATCAACAAGTTATTCAACAAGTTTATACTCGTAAATTAATTCAAGTTAAATTTGTACACACGTAATAATAGTGTCAAGTAATATAGTCCCGCACAACAATCACTTTTCACTAATAACCCCTTGAACGCACTGTGTAATCGCCCGACGTAAAGTGAACTGACCGTCGCTGGATGCTTATATTTATACCCCGCTGAGATGCCAGAAAAATCTATCACTTTTTGGATGACGTGTTAAACAAGAGCCTCTTACGGGCGCTGTCGAATCAACTAGAGACAGTGTCAATGTCTCGGCCTTGAACACAGTACGCTGACCGGACGGTGTGCAATAGCCTCGATTGTTGAGTCGTGATAAGTGTCACGTGATTGTCTTTCATCTCAAAGTAGCAGCAATATGTACGCACAAAAACATTACAGATGGGCTCTGCAGGGATAGCCGAGAAACGCGTAGAACGAACACACTCCATTATTCGAGAATATTCCATTGAGTAACAGTACGTTCGCAGTGACATTGACGTATTGCTTGATCTTTACCTACAAATCATTTTTTAATTTGTAATTTTTAATAATATTCCATGAGCAAGAATATCAAAAACCTAAATGTTTTGTTCGGAAGCGACAGGGTGTGAAAGCCAGAGCTTGTAAGTAAAACACTAAGTAATTAAACTATCTGCCGGGCTGTTTGTGGTCCATGGTTTTCATTAAAACCAAACGTTTCAGCAGCACCATTGACTGCCATCTTCATTGGATCTAACGAGTCAAACCTTACGCGGGGTGTCGTACGTTAGGCGCACAGTACTGAAGATGGCAGGAATTGGTGCTGCTGAAACATTTGGTTTTAATGGAAAACTTGGACCACAGCCAAACAGCCCGGCAGGTAGTCTAATTTCAACTGTCACCGGCCGTGAAAGCCTTTGAAGAAATAATAGAACACTAAGCAGTTACTAGTTTTTACTACAATCTTCTTCTAGTTTCTAGACAGACTATAGAGTACAATTCTTACGTTAGCTCTGCAATTTCAGTTTTCAGAGCCGGTGGTTAGATTTTAAATGTGACAGCAGATGAAAACGATCTGGACAGATGAAAAGAAATGTTAGAGAAAGCGAGGAAGGGAATGTAATGAACAGGAAAACGATAGGCTTGGAGTGACCAACTAAGAGAACAAAAAACATTTAGTAATTCCAATTGCATATGTTCTTCTTCGGATAGTTCCTATCTGTTTCGGATGTTGGATACTATACACACTATGTTAACTCTTTGTACTGCTGTACGGAATAAGTCAGTTGTATTCATGCCAAACCAGGTCCTTAAATTTCTCAGCCATGATATTCTCGGTCGCCCATCTCCTCTTTTTCAATGTACTTTTCCTTGTAGTATGGACTGCAATATGTAAAATCTCTGTTCATTTCTCATAAGATGTCGCAGACACTGAAGCTTTCTTATCTTCCCTGTGTTAATGACTTCACTTTTTTTCTTCATCTTTCTAAGATTTTCAACATTAATTATATGTTCCGTCTATGAAATGCTCAGTATTCTATGGTAAAGCCACATTTCGAAAGATTCCAATTTCTTAGTTGTGGCTTCAGTCAAAGTCCAAGATACCGTAGAAGAGGACAGAGAATACGTAGCATCGTAAAAGTCTTATCTTTGTGTTTATTGTTAAACCGTGACTTTTGAACAAACTGCTCATTCTAGTGTACGCTGCTCTTGCCTTTTCAATTCCGCTCTTTATTTCTTGAGAGAGGTTCCATTGATCATTGACTATAGTATCAAGATACGTAAATTTGCTTACACGTTCAACTGGCCTTTGGTTTATGTTAAGGGTGCAGTTTGTAAACTTGTTCCTAGATACAATCATTAGCTTCGTTTTATTAACATTGATGTGTAGACCATATCTACGGCTGCAGTTAAGAGGTAAAGATAAAATGAAAATCGCATATAGTTTTGTAATAATATAGCCCAATGAGCATGCTGCAGAGATCTGACGTCTGGCTGTTTTCACAGCCTGCCCGAGACAACGGGTCTGCGATTAATATTTATTGACTGTGTTGAAACAGCTGACGGCAAATAGCACTGCGACACACTTGGTGTTGAATCATCACTTTAAAGCTGAAAAACATACTTGCCTCACAGTTCTGTTGTTGATGCCATATTTTTTTCTGTCTGTCTATATGCTCCTCTCTTACTCCGCTTGTCTGTCTGTCCACAGCTCTCTCTCTCTCTCTCTCTCTCTCTCTCTCTCTCTCTCTCTCTCTCTCTCTCTCTCTCTCTCTCTCTCTCTCTCTCTCTCTCTCTCTCTATCTCTCTCTCTATCTCTCTCTCTCTCTCGTTCGCTTTCTCACTCTGTCCATCTGTCTCACTCTTTCCGTCATTTTTTCGCTACCACTTTCAGAATTCTTATCAGTTTAACACTACGTTACTTACATATTGATGATCGCCTGATTGAATGTCGCAATAATTTGGTTGATTCACATTTGTTTCGTTTTCAAAAAAGCATAATTCAAAAAACAAAGTATTCTGTTTTCTGTAAAAAAAAAAATACTTTTTACTGCCTTTTGAGCTAGTGCCGTGTGCAGAAATATTCTTACGGAGAAGACAGTACGCATACATAAAACTATTGCGCGACCCATTCTATGCTACGGCAATGAATCTTGGATTCTTACCCAAAGAACGCCGAACGTATAAGGATATTTGATAAAGAGCTGTGAGGCGGAACTTTTACTCCATGTACAGAAATGAAAAATAGAAGGTACAAGATAAACGAAGGCGTTTGTTACCATCTCAATGAGTCAATATTAACACATCGAACCCAGGAGGCTACCAATGGGCTCACCATTTTGTGATAATAAATAATTCACAACTACTAAAAAATCCTCATTCGAAGCATTAAGGACTAGAGACCAAAACCACTCAAGGGAAAAAAATGGGTAAATGATCTCACGACAGATGCAAGTGAGGTACAGTGAGTGAAACGTTGGATGTCTCTCCCCGACTGATAGACTAATGGAGAGGGTCAAAGTAGAGAAGACTAAAGCACGTTAGGCTATAGCGCCGGAATAGAAGGAAGAGTACGAAGGAAGTTAGTCAGAGGAAGAAAGTTACATTTATGTTTTATTTACAAGTTGTGAATAAGTTGCATAAGTTCAACATTAGGTGCGGGACCATTAGGCGAACCCTTAAGTCAGCAAGTAAAGGAACACGCCTAAAAGTCTACAAGGTGATCATTTGTATTTCTTTAGATCATTACAAGGTGCTTTTCCCACATTTCTTTATGGGTCTGAGAATTGGACTTTAACCAAAGGCCAGGTCAGTCGCATCCAAGCGGCTGAAATTAGATTTATCAGGCACGTGGCAGGGTATACTCTCCACGATCATAGAAGAAACACAGACATACGGCAGGAACTGAATATTATGAGTATACTCGACAAGATCGCCCAGTATCGGCTGAATTGGTGGGAACATCTTTGCCGAATGGATGAGTACCGCATCCCCAAACAACTATGGAACTATAAGCCGAGGGGACGGAGAGGTGTGGGACGTCCGAGGAAGCGCTGGTGTGACCAGCTCTAATCTTTGCCTATTTGAGACCGAAACAAACCATCCTTGGTTTAATCCATGAAGATGATGAAGACTAAAAAAAGGCCTCATTGGAAGCATAAAGGCAAGAAACCAAAACCGCGCACGGGAAAGATGGGTAAATGATGTCACCACAGATGCAAAAGAGGTAAAGTGAGTGAAACATTGGAAGTTTTTCACCGACAGATAGACTGTTGTAGAGGAGAAGACTAAATTAGAGGAGAAGACTAAAGCACGTTAGGCTATAGCGCTGGAGTAGAAGGGAGAGTACGAGGAAGTTAGTCAGAGAAAAATGTTACATTTATATTTTACGAGGTTGTTCACACGCACTGTTCAAAGATGACGCTAAATAGCATTTGTTTATTTTCTCGTTACTATGGTAATTAGCTCTGGTCTCCATGGTGTTGTTGACATCTTTATACGCATCACACATGGACTGTGAATAAAACGGATAGTTAAAAGGGCCTAAATGGTGCGAACGGGGCGGAACATAAAATTCCAAGTTAGATAGTATTTTTCACCAAAATTTGGTTGGGATCGGTGTAACGGTGTGGATTTGTATTCAATACTAACAAAGGATTCCTGAGACTTTGAGTTTTATATATATAGATATATTAGTAAGTAGTATTCAGTGTATTTTGTTACTTATTCATTGCATCATCAGAAATGCGAATAAACATAAATTTTGTAATCGTTTAAGAAAATTACAAAATGTATAGACGTATCAGCATTTTCAAATTATGTCATCACAACTACTCGTTAACTCAAAAACGTTAGGTTCTTTATTTTAAGTGTTACTGTGTTATAAGCATTGTATAACACATTTGTGCCGAGTTTTGGAATACTCGGCCATTTTCCTAGTTAATTATGTGACGGTCATTGCGGGGGTTTGTGATTTAATTATTTGAGCGAAGTATGAGCCGTTATCTGCATGTCTCGTTCGCGATCCGTGCGCGCTCTAGGCGGGAGTGATAGAGATATTTTTCTTGTGACTACGGAGTTCAGTTATCGTCAGGCAGCCGAACACGAAACACGAAACCAATTTCTCCCGGCGGCCATCAGTTTGATTTTGTTCTCTGCTATTAACCTTCATGACTAGATAATCGACTAAGCGACTCTTCGGTAAGTCTGTTAAAAGTAACTTATTTATTATTTAAGAAAAGAATAGTTATTTAGCTTAAAGTAATGCCGATGCAATGCGTTATAAATACGAAAGTCACCACGTGGCGAGTGCGAGTTAAACTCTGTGTATGCATGCCTTGAAAGTTAACACTGGCTGAGCTAAAGCATTTATAAAGTAATTATAGCTGTGTATTTTTCCTAATTATATCATAATAATTTCTTTATAATCATAGGGGGGCATAAGAGAATGTTTTATGCACTAAATGTAGAGGTATATGAACTGTATATGTTTTATGAACCTGTTTAAGTTTGCAACTCATCTCGATATTGTAATAAGGGTTTATTAAGTTGACGAACTGTCCATAAATACTAGTAATTTTAATTCTAAAATTTTCTACTGAAGGTAACTTCTGTGCTTTCTTAAAATTTGCAAATTTTCCTTTAATCTGAACATGTGGTAGTGTGTGATTTTGCTGGAGTCATGAATATTAGGGGGATCGTGAATTGGGTAACATTAAGTAATTGTCAATATATATAATTGTTCAGGGTTCCCGACCTAAGACGATCTCGATCCACTCCAGCGGGTGGCCGAAGTTCTGCCACCAATGACATTATACGAGTAATTCTCCGTCTGTGCCGTCGGGAGGAAGAAATGGACAATACACCAGGTTTTGTGCCGGAATTCACAGGTGACATTTACCCTTTTATCTATATTTTGGCCTCTGCAATGTAGAACACCGTATTCACTTCCTGGAACTTCTCCAATTAAAGTTGTTGGGACACAAGTCCAGCGAGACAATAAGTGCTTTTAAATTTTGTCAGTATATTTTATTAAGGCTTATGCCCCCTTAGTAAGTGTGAGCCCGGACGGGGTCATGCGCTACCGAATTTTGCTGAGAAATTTTCTTTAAGGGTAAAAGTGTGGGTGACTTAAGTTTACTGAATTGTAGGGGGTGAATTATGCTTACATTGATTAAGGGTATTCATAGCTATATGGGTTTCGTTTTTTTTGTAGATTTAAAGGTTTGGTGTGGACGTCACCCGCTGGTGCCGTTAGTACAGGTCTATAGCATGTTTTAGGTTGCTGAATCTGGTGGTGCGCATGGCCTCGCCTGTGGCCAAGCCAACACTGTAGAAACAACTCAAACGTGTTTTATTAGGGGCTGATGTTATAAAGTTTTTTTTTAATTAAAATGGTCTTTATATATATATTTTATAAAATTATATTAATTCAGTAACAATTCAATATAAGTGAAATTTCATTCAGTTCTTTTACTGCCATAGCCAGTGTACTACTAGTTAAATTGTTAATATGAGCACACTATTGGTTCAATCATAAACCATATTTTATATGTTTTATAAAATTATATTAACTCAGTAACATTTCAATATAAGTGAAATTTCATTCAGTTCTTTTACTGCCATAGCCAGTGTACTACTAATTAAATTGTTAATAGGAGCACACTATTGGTTCAATCATAAACCATATTTTATATGTTTTATAAAATTATATTAACTCAGTAACATTTCAATATAAGTGAAATTTCATTCAGTTCTTTTACTGCCATAGCCAGTGTACGACTGGTTAAATTGTTAATATGAGTACACTATTGATTCTTACTGCTATTCATAAATTCTGTTATACCTTCGTACGGCCGTGCGCCCATGTTGACCTGGCCATGGCGCAGTCCTATCTGGGGGGAGCTTTTCTAAAATTTTGAAATTTTGTGATAATTTCTTTGGTTGCAAGCAGTCATAACTGGACTGGTTAATGGTTGGTTTATGAAGGTTTATGTAGGCTGGGTACCTTACCCTTTTACAGTATTTTGGGATGGGGATCTAGGTCACTGATACTGAAGATGCTATTCTTCGGTGGCATGGTTAAATGTTTCTGAGCTGCCTGCCAGGTGAACATGTGTGTAGTATATATATATATATATATGTGTGCATATCGATATGTGTCCGCCATGTGTATTGATGTAACTATTTATTTGTGTGTAATTATGTGTGCATATTGATTGATGTTATAGTTATTTATATTTGGGAGGTATTATTATGCTGATGTCTACATGTAAGGAGTTATTATTATGCTGATGTCTACATGTAATTTAATTTGATGAAAGGATACTTGCATGTTAGTTAAATAAAATTGTTATTGTTGGTAAACAATGAGTCTAATTGCAAGTCCCGTCATACTGGACCCAGCGCAGTTTTGGCTTCCCTAGGCTCTGGCCTAGTTTTAAATAACCCCTCTTTCAAAAAAAAAAAAAAAAAAAAAGGTTTTTTTTTTAATAAAGTCTAAAAGTTGAAAGAGGGGTTACAAATGGTAGCAGAGCGTGGTTGATTCTTTGGTCGAACCCTTGGGTCCTGTGGTGTGACGGGGCTTGCAAACTCGGAAATAGTTTGGAAAGAACATCAAACATCAGCAATATTTGAAAATGAAAATAATTGGTAGATGCTATGGGATTTCAATTGTAAACCTGGTGCCGCCACGTAGCATGCGTTTCAGTTGGGAGTTTTATTATTGTTGAGATTGGATCTTACCGGAGAGCGCGGGGGTGTTGCCGGGGGAATTGCTGCCTGTTATATAAAGTGTTATGAAGTAATAGCGCGAGAGGTTAACTGGATGCGGTATGGCCTGACCGGAAGTCGGTACTGTCATTGACCCGACTTAGTCATGGAAGTTATAATAAATGTCTTGTTGAATTGTTATATGTTGTGGTAGTTGTTCGGTGGTGTGGATTGTATGTTAGTGTTAGTGTCTGATGTCGTTTCTTCTTTGAGTCTGGCGGCTGACGGGGAGTTGGTTCTGGAGTAGATTGAGTTTTCGCAGCGCTAGGGAACCCGGGGGTCTACTCAAAGGAAGGACAGTACTTGAGTTTTTCCGATTTTTGTTAATATGTTTTGTAAGTCATGTTTGTGTTAGGTGTTTAGTGGGGATTTGTTTTATGATTGTTTGTTTTGTTGAATTGTGCAATTCTGGCGGCGGTATGCTATCAGGAATTGCCCCACCCGCTTACAGGCGTTCTCCAGAAATTTCCGGTTGTGAATGGATTTGATGAGGACCAGCTGCTGGTTTTCTTGGACCTGGTCCTGCAGGTGGCAGATTTCCCGGGGGTGTCCGATGGGGAGGTCTTGTCTCTTATATACCCGTGTTGCCGGAGTACGTTGGCTGATCTGGTCACCAAGGCTTTGCGTCGGGGTGACAGTGTTGATGCCTTCCATGGGGAGGTGTTGAACTTCTTCCTACCCATTCGACGACGCGCCAAGCTTGAGTCGGAAAGATTCTATCGCCCACAGGCCTACGGAGAGGCGTTAGGAGACTTCGTGCGCGATATACGGAAAGCTGCCCGGGTGTTAAGATTGGGGTTGCCAGAGACGGAAGTTATACAAGCGATTTTAGAAGGACTGACTCCCCAGGAGAGATCTCGTTTGGCATTCGCGGACCGTCCACGTTGTTTTGCGGACCTTGAGCGACTGTGTGTGCTTTCAGGAACGGTCAAGGAGGTTGACGAGTACCGGGGAAAAGAGGCTACCGATGTCCAATACTCCAGTGGTTCATTAGGAAGAGCCAAAGAAGACAAACATGGTGGTTGGAGGAGAACCCAAGAGCCAGTCAGAAAAACTGAATATTCCGGAAGTAATGGAGGCTACAAGGGGGTGGCAAGTGAGAAGACGGTAACAACAGCTACAGCACACAACACAAAGAAGTATGAAATTAACAGGGGAAGAAGAAATTATGTTAGTAAACAAACAGCGGCAAGTAGGGAGCCGGTAGAAAGTTATTCCTATTTGGAGAGTAAGGAAACTTTAAAGGTTCCAGAGGAAGTACCAGTGCATAATAGAGTTGTGGATGAAGCAGGTGAAGAGAAAGAAGAAAAGCGGAATAACTTCAGTGGATTAATACAAGACGACAAGAAAACGTCTGTTAATACTGCGTCAGTGAGGACGTCATGGTTGAATCCAGAGGCCGCAGAATTTGTTCCGGTATCTCCATCTCGGTTCGTGAGGGATCCAGATCCTGTGACATCATCATCGTCTACGCAGGGATGTGAGAAGTCACTTGAGAGTGTCGCTTTACCATCGCCAGTAGAAATTAATTTAGTAATTGCACATGAACCTGGACAGCTGGATTCCAGGGTGGAAAATGTCGAGGAGGTGGTAGTTGCTGAGAGTGGTGAAGGAGAGGAATCGAAGGAAGAGGCAGAAGAGCGGTCTGCAGATGCTGCACAGGGAAGTATAGTTGTGGGTGTTAGAAAGACTGAAGAGTCTGAGTTTGCGGATGGACCCGGAGATGTCCAGGCTGCAAGTGTTTCTGAGGTTGCGGATGGACAAGGGGATGTCCATGCTGCAAGTGTGGTAGAAGTAGATGAGGTAGAAGTTGAGGAGAAATTTGGTGGCAGCGTTGTGGAGTGTGTGAGTGAGAATGATGTAGTGTGTGAAGATGTGCAGACGCCTTCTGTAGGTAGTGTTGAGGATTCCGAAGAACGAAAAGAAGTTTCAGGTAGACCAGGCGAGCAACTAGAGGAGGACGAGGATGTGCAGTGTTCTGATGGTGGAAGTGGATGTGATGGCAATGATGTTGATGATGAACGTGTTGAGGAAAATGAGATTGGAGAAGAAGCTTGTGAAGCAACTGGTGACCAATGTGATGAAGAAATTGGTGAGGAGCTGAGGGAAGATGCGGTTGAAGATGGATCAGAGGAGCAACTGGAAGATGTTGAGGAGGTGCAGTGTCAGGATGTTGATTTGGATTATGTGGACGAAGAAGGGGAAATTGTAGAAAGGGAAGAAATTGTAGCAGAGGAGTTAGACGACGAGCATAATCCAAAGCGGAGTGAAAGTAGTGAGGTAAGTTGTCTTGATCCTGATTCCGAGGAAACAAATCAGTACAGCTCAACACGAAATAATCCCTCAGAGAGTGGTGTGCGAAAGGAACGAGTCACTAAAGTCCGTCACAGAAAAGTGAGAAGAAGCGGTTAACGGGTAGCGGGTAGATGTTCACCACACTCCCAGTGGTGTTGTCTACTTCAGGGTTGCGCCCCTGCCCACGCGAGCCTTGGTTTTCTCCCGTCATTCTCCTTTTCGGAGGGAACCATGCCCTTACCCTTAGTCCTAACTATTGACTGCCAAATGATCGTTGCCCCGTTTCATCTTCCCGATTTTCCTATCCCTCCCCTTAAAAAAAAAAAAAAAAAAACTATCAATAAGGAGTTAGAGAGACTTGCCGGAAGTGAGTAGGTTGTGGCCTCGAGATTGTAAGTTCCCCTGTTTTGTTCTAAAAGTTAAAATGGAGAAGTTATGGCTGTTGTTTCGTTATTTATAGTAATGGAATTGTTTGTTGATCGTTGTAGGGTCGCATGGGGAATGGACGCAGTTGTGAGGTGCATCTGTTCTCCTGGGAGCCATGACTGATGGGAAAACCGATAACAACTTGAGTATGGTATATAAGGATGGTACACTGCAGGGTACCACTGAGTTCCAATTGGGGGCAACCATGTTGCCCTTTTGGAGTGGGGGTGTGCCGAGTTTTGGAATACTCGGCCATTTTCCTAGTTAATTATGTGACGGTCATTGCGGGGGTTTGTGATTTAATTATTTGAGCGAAGTATGAGCCGTTATCTGCATGTCTCGTTCGCGATCCGTGCGCGCTCTAGGCGGGAGTGATAGAGATATTTTTCTTGTGACTACGGAGTTCAGTTATCGTCAGGCAGCCGAACACGAAACACGAAACCAATTTCTCCCGGCGGCCATCAGTTTGATTTTGTTCTCTGCTATTAACCTTCATGACTAGATAATCGACTAAGCGACTCTTCGGTAAGTCTGTTAAAAGTAACTTATTTATTATTTAAGAAAAGAATAGTTATTTAGCTTAAAGTAATGCCGATGCAATGCGATATAAATACGAAAGTCACCACGTGGCGAGTGCGAGTTAAACTCTGTGTATGCATGCCTTGAAAGTTAACACTGGCTGAGCTAAAGCATTTATAAAGTAATTATAGCTGTGTATTTTTCCTAATTATATCATAATAATTTCTTTATAATCATAGGGGGGCATAAGAGAATGTTTTATGCACTAAATGTAGAGGTATATGAACTGTATATGTCTTATGAACCTGTTTAAGTTTGCAACTCATCTCGATATTGTAATAAGGGTTTATTAAGTTGACGAACTGTCCATAAATACTAGTAATTTTAATTCTAAAATTTTCTACTGAAGGTAACTTCTGTGCTTTCTTAAAATTTGCAAATTTTCCTTTAATCTGAACATGTGGTAGTGTGTGATTTTGCTGGAGTCATGAATATTAGGGGGATCGTGAATTGGGTAACATTAAGTAATTGTCAATATATATAATTGTTCAGGGTTCCCGACCTAAGACGATCTCGATCCACTCCAGCGGGTGGCCGAAGTTCTGCCACCAATGACATTATACGAGTAATTCTCCGTCTGTGCCGTCGGGAGGAAGAAATGGACAATACACCAGGTTTTTTGCCGGAATTCACAGGTGACATTTACCCATTTATCTATATTTTGGCCTCTGCAATGTAGAACACCGTATTCACTTCCTGGAACTTCTCCAATTATAGTTGTTGGGACACAAGTCCAGCGAGACAATAAGTGCTTTTAAATTTTGTCAGTATATTTTATTAAGGCTTATGCCCCCTTAGTAAGTGTGAGCCCGGACGGGGTCATGCGCTACCGAATTTTGCTGAGAAATTTTCTTTAAGGGTAAAAGTGTGGGTGACTTAAGTTTACTGAATTGTAGGGGGTGAATTATGCTTACATTGATTAAGGGTATTCATAGCTATATGGGTTTCGTTTTTTTTTGTAGATTTAAAGGTTTGGTGTGGACGTCACCCGCTGGTGCCGTTAGTACAGGTCTATAGCATGTTTTAGGTTGCTGAATCTGGTGGTGCGCATGGCCTCGCCTGTGGCCAAGCCAACACTGTAGAAACAACTCAAACGTGTTTTATTAGGGGCTGATGTTATAAAGTTTTTTTTTAATTAAAATGGTCTTTATATATATATTTTATAAAATTATATTAATTCAGTAACAATTCAATATAAGTGAAATTTCATTCAGTTCTTTTACTGCCATAGCCAGTGTACTACTAGTTAAATTGTTAATATGAGCACACTATTGGTTCAATCATAAACCATATTTTATATGTTTTATAAAATTATATTAACTCAGTAACATTTCAATATAAGTGAAATTTCATTCAGTTCTTTTACTGCCATAGCCAGTGTACTACTAATTAAATTGTTAATAGGAGCACACTATTGGTTCAATCATAAACCATATTTTATATGTTTTATAAAATTATATTAACTCAGTAACATTTCAATATAAGTGAAATTTCATTCAGTTCTTTTACTGCCATAGCCAGTGTACGACTGGTTAAATTGTTAATATGAGTACACTATTGATTCTTACTGCTATTCATAAATTCTGTTATACCTTCGTACGGCCGTGCGCCCATGTTGACCTGGCCATGGCGCAGTCCTATCTGGGGGGAGCTTTTCTAAAATTTTGAAATTTTGTGATAATTTCTTTGGTTGCAAGCAGTCATAACTGGACTGGTTAATGGTTGGTTTATGAAGGTTTATGTAGGCTGGGTACCTTACCCTTTTACAGTATTTTGGGATGGGGATCTAGGTCACTGATACTGAAGATGCTATTCTTCGGTGGCATGGTTAAATGTTTCTGAGCTGCCTGCCAGGTGAACATGTGTGTAGTATATATATATATATATGTGTGCATATCGATATGTGTCCGCCATGTGTATTGATGTAACTATTTATTTGTGTGTAATTATGTGTGCATATTGATTGATGTTATAGTTATTTATATTTGGGAGGTATTATTATGCTGATGTCTACATGTAAGGAGTTATTATTATGCTGATGTCTACATGTAATTTAATTTGATGAAAGGATACTTGCATGTTAGTTAAATAAAATTGTTATTGTTGGTAAACAATGAGTCTAATTGCAAGTCCCGTCATACTGGACCCAGCGCAGTTTTGGCTTCCCTAGGCTCTGGCCTAGTTTTAAATAACCCCTCTTTCAAAAAAAAAAAAAAAAAAAAGGTTTTTTTTTTAATAAAGTCTAAAAGTTGAAAGAGGGGTTACAAATGGTAGCAGAGCGTGGTTGATTCTTTGGTCGAACCCTTGGGTCCTGTGGTGTGACGGGGCTTGCAAACTCGGAAATAGTTTGGAAAGAACATCAAACATCAGCAATATTTGAAAATGAAAATAATTGGTAGATGCTATGGGATTTCAATTGTAAACCTGGTGCCGCCACGTAGCATGCGTTTCAGTTGGGAGTTTTATTATTGTTGAGATTGGATCTTACCGGAGAGCGCGGGGGTGTTGCCGGGGGAATTGCTGCCTGTTATATAAAGTGTTATGAAGTAATAGCGCGAGAGGTTAACTGGATGCGGTATGGCCTGACCGGAAGTCGGTACTGTCATTGACCCGACTTAGTCATGGAAGTTATAATAAATGTCTTGTTGAATTGTTATATGTTGTGGTAGTTGTTCGGTGGTGTGGATTGTATGTTAGTGTTAGTGTCTGATGTCGTTTCTTCTTTGAGTCTGGCGGCTGACGGGGAGTTGGTTCTGGAGTAGATTGAGTTTTCGCAGCGCTAGGGAACCCGGGGGTCTACTCAAAGGAAGGACAGTACTTGAGTTTTTCCGATTTTTGTTAATATGTTTTGTAAGTCATGTTTGTGTTAGGTGTTTAGTGGGGATTTGTTTTATGATTGTTTGTTTTGTTGAATTGTGCAATTCTGGCGGCGGTATGCTATCAGGAATTGCCCCACCCGCTTACAGGCGTTCTCCAGAAATTTCCGGTTGTGAATGGATTTGATGAGGACCAGCTGCTGGTTTTCTTGGACCTGGTCCTGCAGGTGGCAGATTTCCCGGGGGTGTCCGATGGGGAGGTCTTGTCTCTTATATACCCGTGTTGCCGGAGTACGTTGGCTGATCTGGTCACCAAGGCTTTGCGTCGGGGTGACAGTGTTGATGCCTTCCATGGGGAGGTGTTGAACTTCTTCCTACCCATTCGACGACGCGCCAAGCTTGAGTCGGAAAGATTCTATCGCCCACAGGCCTACGGAGAGGCGTTAGGAGACTTCGTGCGCGATATACGGAAAGCTGCCCGGGTGTTAAGATTGGGGTTGCCAGAGACGGAAGTTATACAAGCGATTTTAGAAGGACTGACTCCCCAGGAGAGATCTCGTTTGGCATTCGCGGACCGTCCACGTTGTTTTGCGGACCTTGAGCGACTGTGTGTGCTTTCAGGAACGGTCAAGGAGGTTGACGAGTACCGGGGAAAAGAGGCTACCGATGTCCAATACTCCAGTGGTTCATTAGGAAGAGCCAAAGAAGACAAACATGGTGGTTGGAGGAGAACCCAAGAGCCAGTCAGAAAAACTGAATATTCCGGAAGTAATGGAGGCTACAAGGGGGTGGCAAGTGAGAAGACGGTAACAACAGCTACAGCACACAACACAAAGAAGTATGAAATTAACAGGGGAAGAAGAAATTATGTTAGTAAACAAACAGCGGCAAGTAGGGAGCCGGTAGAAAGTTATTCCTATTTGGAGAGTAAGGAAACTTTAAAGGTTCCAGAGGAAGTACCAGTGCATAATAGAGTTGTGGATGAAGCAGGTGAAGAGAAAGAAGAAAAGCGGAATAACTTCAGTGGATTAATACAAGACGACAAGAAAACGTCTGTTAATACTGCGTCAGTGAGGACGTCATGGTTGAATCCAGAGGCCGCAGAATTTGTTCCGGTATCTCCATCTCGGTTCGTGAGGGATCCAGATCCTGTGACATCATCATCGTCTACGCAGGGATGTGAGAAGTCACTTGAGAGTGTCGCTTTACCATCGCCAGTAGAAATTAATTTAGTAATTGCACATGAACCTGGACAGCTGGATTCCAGGGTGGAAAATGTCGAGGAGGTGGTAGTTGCTGAGAGTGGTGAAGGAGAGGAATCGAAGGAAGAGGCAGAAGAGCGGTCTGCAGATGCTGCACAGGGAAGTATAGTTGTGGGTGTTAGAAAGACTGAAGAGTCTGAGTTTGCGGATGGACCCGGAGATGTCCAGGCTGCAAGTGTTTCTGAGGTTGCGGATGGACAAGGGGATGTCCATGCTGCAAGTGTGGTAGAAGTAGATGAGGTAGAAGTTGAGGAGAAATTTGGTGGCAGCGTTGTGGAGTGTGTGAGTGAGAATGATGTAGTGTGTGAAGATGTGCAGACGCCTTCTGTAGGTAGTGTTGAGGATTCCGAAGAACGAAAAGAAGTTTCAGGTAGACCAGGCGAGCAACTAGAGGAGGACGAGGATGTGCAGTGTTCTGATGGTGGAAGTGGATGTGATGGCAATGATGTTGATGATGAACGTGTTGAGGAAAATGAGATTGGAGAAGAAGCTTGTGAAGCAACTGGTGACCAATGTGATGAAGAAATTGGTGAGGAGCTGAGGGAAGATGCGGTTGAAGATGGATCAGAGGAGCAACTGGAAGATGTTGAGGAGGTGCAGTGTCAGGATGTTGATTTGGATTATGTGGACGAAGAAGGGGAAATTGTAGAAAGGGAAGAAATTGTAGCAGAGGAGTTAGACGACGAGCATAATCCAAAGCGGAGTGAAAGTAGTGAGGTAAGTTGTCTTGATCCTGATTCCGAGGAAACAAATCAGTACAGCTCAACACGAAATAATCCCTCAGAGAGTGGTGTGCGAAAGGAATGAGTCACTAAAGTCCGTCACAGAAAAGTGAGAAGAAGCGGTTAACGGGTAGCGGGTAGATGTTCACCACACTCCCAGTGGTGTTGTCTACTTCAGGGTTGCGCCCCTGCCCACGCGAGCCTTGGTTTTCTCCCGTCATTCTCCTTTTCGGAGGGAACCATGCCCTTACCCTTAGTCCTAACTATTGACCGCCAAATGATCGTTGCCCCGTTTCATCTTCCCGATTTTCCTATCCCTCCCCTTAAAAAAAAAAAAAAAAAAAAACTATCAATAAGGAGTTAGAGAGACTTGCCGGAAGTGAGTAGGTTGTGGCCTCGAGATTGTAAGTTCCCCTGTTTTGTTCTAAAAGTTAAAATGGAGAAGTTATGGCTGTTGTTTCGTTATTTATAGTAATGGAATTGTTTGTTGATCGTTGTAGGGTCGCATGGGGAATGGACGCAGTTGTGAGGTGCATCTGTTCTCCTGGGAGCCATGACTGATGGGAAAACCGATAACAACTTGAGTATGGTATATAAGGATGGTACACTGCAGGGTACCACTGAGTTCCAATTGGGGGCAACCATGTTGCCCTTTTGGAGTGGGGGTGTGCCGAGTTTTGGAATACTCGGCCATTTTCCTAGTTAATTATGTGACGGTCATTGCGGGGGTTTGTGATTTAATTATTTGAGCGAAGTATGAGCCGTTATCTGCATGTCTCGTTCGCGATCCGTGCGCGCTCTAGGCGGGAGTGATAGAGATATTTTTCTTGTGACTACGGAGTTCAGTTATCGTCAGGCAGCCGAACACGAAACACGAAACCAATTTCTCCCGGCGGCCATCAGTTTGATTTTGTTCTCTGCTATTAACCTTCATGACTAGATAATCGACTAAGCGACTCTTCGGTAAGTCTGTTAAAAGTAACTTATTTATTATTTAAGAAAAGAATAGTTATTTAGCTTAAAGTAATGCCGATGCAATGCGATATAAATACGAAAGTCACCACGTGGCGAGTGCGAGTTAAACTCTGTGTATGCATGCCTTGAAAGTTAACACTGGCTGAGCTAAAGCATTTATAAAGTAATTATAGCTGTGTATTTTTCCTAATTATATCATAATAATTTCTTTATAATCATAGGGGGGCATAAGAGAATGTTTTATGCACTAAATGTAGAGGTATATGAACTGTATATGTCTTATGAACCTGTTTAAGTTTGCAACTCATCTCGATATTGTAATAAGGGTTTATTAAGTTGACGAACTGTCCATAAATACTAGTAATTTTAATTCTAAAATTTTCTACTGAAGGTAACTTCTGTGCTTTCTTAAAATTTGCAAATTTTCCTTTAATCTGAACATGTGGTAGTGTGTGATTTTGCTGGAGTCATGAATATTAGGGGGATCGTGAATTGGGTAACATTAAGTAATTGTCAATATATATAATTGTTCAGGGTTCCCGACCTAAGACGATCTCGATCCACTCCAGCGGGTGGCCGAAGTTCTGCCACCAATGACATTATACGAGTAATTCTCCGTCTGTGCCGTCGGGAGGAAGAAATGGACAATACACCAGGTTTTTTGCCGGAATTCACAGGTGACATTTACCCATTTATCTATATTTTGGCCTCTGCAATGTAGAACACCGTATTCACTTCCTGGAACTTCTCCAATTATAGTTGTTGGGACACAAGTCCAGCGAGACAATAAGTGCTTTTAAATTTTGTCAGTATATTTTATTAAGGCTTATGCCCCCTTAGTAAGTGTGAGCCCGGACGGGGTCATGCGCTACCGAATTTTGCTGAGAAATTTTCTTTAAGGGTAAAAGTGTGGGTGACTTAAGTTTACTGAATTGTAGGGGGTGAATTATGCTTACATTGATTAAGGGTATTCATAGCTATATGGGTTTCGTTTTTTTTGTAGATTTAAAGGTTTGGTGTGGACGTCACCCGCTGGTGCCGTTAGTACAGGTCTATAGCATGTTTTAGGTTGCTGAATCTGGTGGTGCGCATGGCCTCGCCTGTGGCCAAGCCAACACTGTAGAAACAACTCAAACGTGTTTTATTAGGGGCTGATGTTATAAAGTTTTTTTTTAATTAAAATGGTCTTTATATATATATTTTATAAAATTATATTAATTCAGTAACAATTCAATATAAGTGAAATTTCATTCAGTTCTTTTACTGCCATAGCCAGTGTACTACTAGTTAAATTGTTAATATGAGCACACTATTGGTTCAATCATAAACCATATTTTATATGTTTTATAAAATTATATTAACTCAGTAACATTTCAATATAAGTGAAATTTCATTCAGTTCTTTTACTGCCATAGCCAGTGTACTACTAATTAAATTGTTAATAGGAGCACACTATTGGTTCAATCATAAACCATATTTTATATGTTTTATAAAATTATATTAACTCAGTAACATTTCAATATAAGTGAAATTTCATTCAGTTCTTTTACTGCCATAGCCAGTGTACGACTGGTTAAATTGTTAATATGAGTACACTATTGATTCTTACTGCTATTCATAAATTCTGTTATACCTTCGTACGGCCGTGCGCCCATGTTGACCTGGCCATGGCGCAGTCCTATCTGGGGGGAGCTTTTCTAAAATTTTGAAATTTTGTGATAATTTCTTTGGTTGCAAGCAGTCATAACTGGACTGGTTAATGGTTGGTTTATGAAGGTTTATGTAGGCTGGGTACCTTACCCTTTTACAGTATTTTGGGATGGGGATCTAGGTCACTGATACTGAAGATGCTATTCTTCGGTGGCATGGTTAAATGTTTCTGAGCTGCCTGCCAGGTGAACATGTGTGTAGTATATATATATATATATGTGTGCATATCGATATGTGTCCGCCATGTGTATTGATGTAACTATTTATTTGTGTGTAATTATGTGTGCATATTGATTGATGTTATAGTTATTTATATTTGGGAGGTATTATTATGCTGATGTCTACATGTAAGGAGTTATTATTATGCTGATGTCTACATGTAATTTAATTTGATGAAAGGATACTTGCATGTTAGTTAAATAAAATTGTTATTGTTGGTAAACAATGAGTCTAATTGCAAGTCCCGTCATACTGGACCCAGCGCAGTTTTGGCTTCCCTAGGCTCTGGCCTAGTTTTAAATAACCCCTCTTTCAAAAAAAAAAAAAAAAAAAAGGTTTTTTTTTTAATAAAGTCTAAAAGTTGAAAGAGGGGTTACAAATGGTAGCAGAGCGTGGTTGATTCTTTGGTCGAACCCTTGGGTCCTGTGGTGTGACGGGGCTTGCAAACTCGGAAATAGTTTGGAAAGAACATCAAACATCAGCAATATTTGAAAATGAAAATAATTGGTAGATGCTATGGGATTTCAATTGTAAACCTGGTGCCGCCACGTAGCATGCGTTTCAGTTGGGAGTTTTATTATTGTTGAGATTGGATCTTACCGGAGAGCGCGGGGGTGTTGCCGGGGGAATTGCTGCCTGTTATATAAAGTGTTATGAAGTAATAGCGCGAGAGGTTAACTGGATGCGGTATGGCCTGACCGGAAGTCGGTACTGTCATTGACCCGACTTAGTCATGGAAGTTATAATAAATGTCTTGTTGAATTGTTATATGTTGTGGTAGTTGTTCGGTGGTGTGGATTGTATGTTAGTGTTAGTGTCTGATGTCGTTTCTTCTTTGAGTCTGGCGGCTGACGGGGAGTTGGTTCTGGAGTAGATTGAGTTTTCGCAGCGCTAGGGAACCCGGGGGTCTACTCAAAGGAAGGACAGTACTTGAGTTTTTCCGATTTTTGTTAATATGTTTTGTAAGTCATGTTTGTGTTAGGTGTTTAGTGGGGATTTGTTTTATGATTGTTTGTTTTGTTGAATTGTGCAATTCTGGCGGCGGTATGCTATCAGGAATTGCCCCACCCGCTTACAGGCGTTCTCCAGAAATTTCCGGTTGTGAATGGATTTGATGAGGACCAGCTGCTGGTTTTCTTGGACCTGGTCCTGCAGGTGGCAGATTTCCCGGGGGTGTCCGATGGGGAGGTCTTGTCTCTTATATACCCGTGTTGCCGGAGTACGTTGGCTGATCTGGTCACCAAGGCTTTGCGTCGGGGTGACAGTGTTGATGCCTTCCATGGGGAGGTGTTGAACTTCTTCCTACCCATTCGACGACGCGCCAAGCTTGAGTCGGAAAGATTCTATCGCCCACAGGCCTACGGAGAGGCGTTAGGAGACTTCGTGCGCGATATACGGAAAGCTGCCCGGGTGTTAAGATTGGGGTTGCCAGAGACGGAAGTTATACAAGCGATTTTAGAAGGACTGACTCCCCAGGAGAGATCTCGTTTGGCATTCGCGGACCGTCCACGTTGTTTTGCGGACCTTGAGCGACTGTGTGTGCTTTCAGGAACGGTCAAGGAGGTTGACGAGTACCGGGGAAAAGAGGCTACCGATGTCCAATACTCCAGTGGTTCATTAGGAAGAGCCAAAGAAGACAAACATGGTGGTTGGAGGAGAACCCAAGAGCCAGTCAGAAAAACTGAATATTCCGGAAGTAATGGAGGCTACAAGGGGGTGGCAAGTGAGAAGACGGTAACAACAGCTACAGCACACAACACAAAGAAGTATGAAATTAACAGGGGAAGAAGAAATTATGTTAGTAAACAAACAGCGGCAAGTAGGGAGCCGGTAGAAAGTTATTCCTATTTGGAGAGTAAGGAAACTTTAAAGGTTCCAGAGGAAGTACCAGTGCATAATAGAGTTGTGGATGAAGCAGGTGAAGAGAAAGAAGAAAAGCGGAATAACTTCAGTGGATTAATACAAGACGACAAGAAAACGTCTGTTAATACTGCGTCAGTGAGGACGTCATGGTTGAATCCAGAGGCCGCAGAATTTGTTCCGGTATCTCCATCTCGGTTCGTGAGGGATCCAGATCCTGTGACATCATCATCGTCTACGCAGGGATGTGAGAAGTCACTTGAGAGTGTCGCTTTACCATCGCCAGTAGAAATTAATTTAGTAATTGCACATGAACCTGGACAGCTGGATTCCAGGGTGGAAAATGTCGAGGAGGTGGTAGTTGCTGAGAGTGGTGAAGGAGAGGAATCGAAGGAAGAGGCAGAAGAGCGGTCTGCAGATGCTGCACAGGGAAGTATAGTTGTGGGTGTTAGAAAGACTGAAGAGTCTGAGTTTGCGGATGGACCCGGAGATGTCCAGGCTGCAAGTGTTTCTGAGGTTGCGGATGGACAAGGGGATGTCCATGCTGCAAGTGTGGTAGAAGTAGATGAGGTAGAAGTTGAGGAGAAATTTGGTGGCAGCGTTGTGGAGTGTGTGAGTGAGAATGATGTAGTGTGTGAAGATGTGCAGACGCCTTCTGTAGGTAGTGTTGAGGATTCCGAAGAACGAAAAGAAGTTTCAGGTAGACCAGGCGAGCAACTAGAGGAGGACGAGGATGTGCAGTGTTCTGATGGTGGAAGTGGATGTGATGGCAATGATGTTGATGATGAACGTGTTGAGGAAAATGAGATTGGAGAAGAAGCTTGTGAAGCAACTGGTGACCAATGTGATGAAGAAATTGGTGAGGAGCTGAGGGAAGATGCGGTTGAAGATGGATCAGAGGAGCAACTGGAAGATGTTGAGGAGGTGCAGTGTCAGGATGTTGATTTGGATTATGTGGACGAAGAAGGGGAAATTGTAGAAAGGGAAGAAATTGTAGCAGAGGAGTTAGACGACGAGCATAATCCAAAGCGGAGTGAAAGTAGTGAGGTAAGTTGTCTTGATCCTGATTCCGAGGAAACAAATCAGTACAGCTCAACACGAAATAATCCCTCAGAGAGTGGTGTGCGAAAGGAACGAGTCACTAAAGTCCGTCACAGAAAAGTGAGAAGAAGCGGTTAACGGGTAGCGGGTAGATGTTCACCACACTCCCAGTGGTGTTGTCTACTTCAGGGTTGCGCCCCTGCCCACGCGAGCCTTGGTTTTCTCCCGTCATTCTCCTTTTCGGAGGGAACCATGCCCTTACCCTTAGTCCTAACTATTGACCGCCAAATGATCGTTGCCCCGTTTCATCTTCCCGATTTTCCTATCCCTCCCCTTAAAAAAAAAAAAAAAAAAAAACTATCAATAAGGAGTTAGAGAGACTTGCCGGAAGTGAGTAGGTTGTGGCCTCGAGATTGTAAGTTCCCCTGTTTTGTTCTAAAAGTTAAAATGGAGAAGTTATGGCTGTTGTTTCGTTATTTATAGTAATGGAATTGTTTGTTGATCGTTGTAGGGTCGCATGGGGAATGGACGCAGTTGTGAGGTGCATCTGTTCTCCTGGGAGCCATGACTGATGGGAAAACCGATAACAACTTGAGTATGGTATATAAGGATGGTACACTGCAGGGTACCACTGAGTTCCAATTGGGGGCAACCATGTTGCCCTTTTGGAGTGGGGGTGTGCCGAGTTTTGGAATACTCGGCCATTTTCCTAGTTAATTATGTGACGGTCATTGCGGGGGTTTGTGATTTAATTATTTGAGCGAAGTATGAGCCGTTATCTGCATGTCTCGTTCGCGATCCGTGCGCGCTCTAGGCGGGAGTGATAGAGATATTTTTCTTGTGACTACGGAGTTCAGTTATCGTCAGGCAGCCGAACACGAAACACGAAACCAATTTCTCCCGGCGGCCATCAGTTTGATTTTGTTCTCTGCTATTAACCTTCATGACTAGATAATCGACTAAGCGACTCTTCGGTAAGTCTGTTAAAAGTAACTTATTTATTATTTAAGAAAAGAATAGTTATTTAGCTTAAAGTAATGCCGATGCAATGCGATATAAATACGAAAGTCACCACGTGGCGAGTGCGAGTTAAACTCTGTGTATGCATGCCTTGAAAGTTAACACTGGCTGAGCTAAAGCATTTATAAAGTAATTATAGCTGTGTATTTTTCCTAATTATATCATAATAATTTCTTTATAATCATAGGGGGGCATAAGAGAATGTTTTATGCACTAAATGTAGAGGTATATGAACTGTATATGTCTTATGAACCTGTTTAAGTTTGCAACTCATCTCGATATTGTAATAAGGGTTTATTAAGTTGACGAACTGTCCATAAATACTAGTAATTTTAATTCTAAAATTTTCTACTGAAGGTAACTTCTGTGCTTTCTTAAAATTTGCAAATTTTCCTTTAATCTGAACATGTGGTAGTGTGTGATTTTGCTGGAGTCATGAATATTAGGGGGATCGTGAATTGGGTAACATTAAGTAATTGTCAATATATATAATTGTTCAGGGTTCCCGACCTAAGACGATCTCGATCCACTCCAGCGGGTGGCCGAAGTTCTGCCACCAATGACATTATACGAGTAATTCTCCGTCTGTGCCGTCGGGAGGAAGAAATGGACAATACACCAGGTTTTTTGCCGGAATTCACAGGTGACATTTACCCATTTATCTATATTTTGGCCTCTGCAATGTAGAACACCGTATTCACTTCCTGGAACTTCTCCAATTATAGTTGTTGGGACACAAGTCCAGCGAGACAATAAGTGCTTTTAAATTTTGTCAGTATATTTTATTAAGGCTTATGCCCCCTTAGTAAGTGTGAGCCCGGACGGGGTCATGCGCTACCGAATTTTGCTGAGAAATTTTCTTTAAGGGTAAAAGTGTGGGTGACTTAAGTTTACTGAATTGTAGGGGGTGAATTATGCTTACATTGATTAAGGGTATTCATAGCTATATGGGTTTCGTTTTTTTTTGTAGATTTAAAGGTTTGGTGTGGACGTCACCCGCTGGTGCCGTTAGTACAGGTCTATAGCATGTTTTAGGTTGCTGTATCTGGTGGTGCGCATGGCCTCGCCTGTGGCCAAGCCAACACTGTAGAAACAACTCAAACGTGTTTTATTAGGGGCTGATGTTATAAAGTTTTTTTTAAATTAAAATGGTCTTTATATATATATTTTATAAAATTATATTAATTCAGTAACAATTCAATATAAGTGAAATTTCATTCAGTTCTTTTACTGCCATAGCCAGTGTACTACTAGTTAAATTGTTAATATGAGCACACTATTGGTTCAATCATAAACCATATTTTATATGTTTTATAAAATTATATTAACTCAGTAACATTTCAATATAAGTGAAATTTCATTCAGTTCTTTTACTGCCATAGCCAGTGTACTACTGGTTAAATTGTTAATATGAGTACACTATTGATTCTTACTGCTATTCATAAATTCTGTTATACCTTCGTACGGCCGTGCGCCCATGTTGACCTGGCCATGGCGCAGTCCTATCTGGGGGGACCTTTTCTAAAATTTTGAAATTTTGTGATAATTTCTTTGGTTGCAAGCAGTCATAACTGGACTGGTTAATGGTTGGTTTATGAAGGTTTATGTAGGCTGGGTACCTTACCCTTTTACAGTATTTTGGGATGGGGATCTAGGTCACTGATACTGAAGATGCTATTCTTCGGTGGCATGGTTAAATGTTTCTGAGCTGCCTGCCAGGTGAACATGTGTGTAGTATATATATATGTATGTGTGCATATCGATATGTGTCCGCCATGTGTATTGATGTAACTATTTATTTGTGTGTAATTATGTGTGCATATTGATTGATGTTATAGTTATTTATATTTGGGAGGTATTATTATGCTGATGTCTACATGTAAGGAGTTATTATTATGCTGATGTCTACATGTAATTTAATTTGATGAAAGGATACTTGCATGTTAGTTAAATAAAATTGTTATTGTTGCTAAACAATGAGTTTAATTGCAAGTCCCGTCATACTGGACCCAGCGCAGTTTTGACTTCCCTAGGCTCTGGCCTAGTTTTAAATAACTAGTGGCCCCTCTTTCAAAAAAAAAAAAAAAAAAAAAAAGGTTTTTTTTTTTTTAATAAAGTCTAAAAGTTGAAAGAGGGGTTACACATTAAACATTATGTTTTCCTCAACCATGGTTTTTATTTATTTCAGCAGTAAACTAAAAACCAAAAACCGTTGTCACCTAACCTCACAAATAAAAACACCATGTATTTTCGCTTTGAATTAAGAAGTAAGACAATTTACAATTAGTACACCTCTTCTTTTCCACATCCGTAAAATATGGATACAATCGCGTATTAAAAACATCAAAAATGTACTACAGGAACGGATAAAGGTAC
Source organism: Magicicada septendecula (assembly GCA_034769895.1). Lineage (NCBI taxonomy): Eukaryota > Metazoa > Arthropoda > Insecta > Hemiptera > Cicadidae > Magicicada > Magicicada septendecula. Next base: position 29,823,162 of record CM068369.1, read on the forward strand.
AGTTCCGATGCCGCTAAATAGCATTTGTTTATTTAACTGTTACTATGGTAATTAATTCTGGTCACCACAGTGTTGTTGACATCTTTATACGCGTCAACAAAAGGGCTTAAATCGAGCAAACGGGGTAGAATATAAAATTCCAAGTTAGACAGTGTTTTTCGCCTTCTGTAAAAGGTTATCAAAGGTTACCAGTGCAGAATGTGGTGGAAATCTGTGTAACGGTGTGGATTCGTATTCGAAATACAAATAAATCCTCAGACTTTGAGTTTTAAATATAGAGATTTACATCTTTTCCTTCACACTCTTCCAGGAGTACGATACAAAAAATTTTCCTTTCTATATGTTTCCTACTGGTTTATCTCCACATTTCCAGGACGTCATAACGGCTATCCTAGTTTAGCGCTTTTCTTCCATCTTCTTCTCTGTCACTGCTTTCTACATGTACTTTTTGTTACTGTTACTTGCTTCGTATCGCAGTATTTTAAGCTCGAAACAAAGATTTCAAGATTGTTGAGTTTCATTTTCTACTTATTCTTTAATTAAGTTAGGTAATTAAAACCACCTCACGAATTACATACAATCAGGAACAAATACGTATGACATAGAAAAAATACAAAGAAATACAAAATACTATATATATATATACTGTAATACGACGTGTTACAAATGGTTTCTTGGCTTCTTCCTTTTTAATTAATCCCCACTGTTTGGGCTAGCCAATTTGTAACAGTCCGTTACAAAAATATAAGAGATTAGAGGTTCGTTCAAAATAAACCTCCACTCTAGTAAGGTTTCGCTCCGCTGTGGTAGTGTAGTAACTCTTTTAAGTTACTCTTTTAACTGTTGCGAGCGCCACTTTGTAACCAGACCCTGTATGCCGGTCTTTACAAAAATAAAACAGTAGAGGAAAATTTTATAAAAAAAATAAAATTTCCAATAAAAAAAATTTTGTTTATGTTTAATCAAGGTCAGTAATTAAGGAATAATGCTGTTTTAAATGTTTTGTAAAAATTTCAAGAATTAGGAAGGTACTTATTAACTATCGAGCACTTCTGGAAGATTTGAACCCAGTCTGGAGTTAACTAGATTAACTCCAGTCAGCAATCGATTGAGGATTTTTCTTGCTGGTCCAATATCTCACTGAAAAAAATATTTTCTTCTTCTTGAAGTCTCCTTGCCTTAATAAATAAACTTAAATTAGCCTGTGAAATAATAACAGACAAATACAATTGAAATAAATGGATTTATTAAACAATTTAATAAATAATCGATTTTTTATCGATTGAGAACAATTATCGACTCCGTCTCAGGGAATTATCGATTGTGCATACAGTAGAAAAATTATTATAAGTATTATAAAAAGGACAGGTTCTTTGAGCGATTAAATTAATAGTCAGAGAAGGGTAACGAGAAAGTATAACATTAACAATTAAAATAAATTCAATAATTATTATTTAACAGTATTTAAATAATTCTGATATATAATGTTTAAGTAAGTTGAAGTCAAACCATATGTAGACTGACGTCACTGGATAAGGTAGGCAGGGCTTCGTAAAATTCAAAGATGGCCGCTATTAGATCTGGCGAGATTACTGCGATGTCGTCGTGTCAAAAAATCACAGCAAAATTACATTCATGAATGTTTGAAATGTTCCCGCACTGGTGTAATCTGTCTATTAGGTTGTTTGGTGTGTTCTGAAGAAGTGTTCCGTGTATACTGGTGTTAATTATGTTATTTTGTATGTGTTCACTTCTGTGGGTTAAGTTGCTCAAAAAAGTGGTTATGATTTGTAGCGTGAATTAGATCAAATATATTGTTTTACTGTTTTAGATCACTCGTATAATGAAGTTAGGTGTTAGTTTTCACTATTGTCGTTAATGTTTTGGTAGATTTAGTTAAAAAAGTGTTTATTTCATATGACTCTCGATTCACTTATATTAATGGCTAACTGTAGAACCATTTTCGACTCGGTTATAAGGAACGTTTTTTCACACAACTATTCAGCTTGATATTCAACAAAAGACTATATTAACTTGGTCAAAATCTGGCCCAGTTAATCTTTGAAAAAGTATTGTTAACATATTTCGATTACCCATACACATGATACAAAATTACATTATATATGGAATTCATTTATTTTATTCATCACTTTCATGAATTGTGAACCTTATCATTGGTTTAATCATCTCATTCCTTTTAAATTGATATATTATAGTCCATATCTGTAGACATTTTGTGGAAATTAACAAATTTCTTTCCCTTTTGGAAATATAGGCTCAAAATCTGATTTCCGCCTTCATACAATTTTTCTTTCATTTTAATTGTTATTAATACTATTATAATAAATTTTAATTAGTCATATTTCTCTTCCTTTCCTTAAATACATATAAATTAAACCTTTGAACTGGTTTTTTGTGTTAGTCTCTGAATTTGACATTGCTCTTTAAAATTAATTAATTTATATATTTTGAAAATTTACAGTATTTTAAGGTATTTTTCCTTATTATCATTTTAACTCATAGGATCATTCCCAGTAGTGGTTAACTGATTTACCTTATCTAAATCTTGCTAGTTTACAGGATTTATAGGTGAATTATACTGGTTTATATGGTTTCTGTGAATTCACCAAATGGCCTAGAGTTTAGAATTTTACATTTCTGTCTTTCTCAAATATATTCAATCCCACGACTCCTCTGACTTCACATAGTTATTATTACATGAAAATAAAATGGTTTATAATTTACTGTGAGGTGTAGTATTTAATTAACACTACTGTTATAAAAAAATAATTATAAACATTATTTAGCAATCTGTACAATTGAACTTATTGCTGACATGGTTTGAACATATACTTTTAACTCCTTTTGAATTAACACAGCATACCTACTGAAACATTATTAATGGTATGTATGCTGTTATTTAGCAAACATAATTTATTTTAAACACATAATATAAATCTTATTTTCTAATAGCTCTTACAAACACATTGATTTTATGGCTGTGAACAAACAGTCTATTTAAACATTTTAAACCTATAAATACTAAATTAATGCCAGTCCTTTCTGGTCTAAACCATTATTATTTATGATCCCCTTCATCAGTAAACATGACCGCCCATACTCTAGTTATTAGCATTTTTTACAAATGTCTTGTGAATAAAGAGTTACATTAAAATAATAAAATACTGGAAATCTTCCATTTTATTATTTTATTATGCTGTTTATTATTGGATATTAAAGTTGTTATATAGCATATTGATAAGTCATAGTATCACTAACTTTAAGTTTATCGCCTTTCCAAAAAACACTCACACAAATTCACTTTCACTGGTGGTTCTGATATTTTGAGTCTCACTATCTCAGACCAGACCTTTAGTAATCATGGACTGTTAAGACTTGTTTATTTTCTTTATCACACAATCGCTTTAGTAGGTTCACTTCTTAAAATACTATACAACACTTTAGGTTTCTGAATAATTACATTTTATAGGATTTTGGTATATTATACTTTCTTTTTAATCGTTTTGGTGGGTTTGGGTTGATGGTAGTTAATAATAATAATAGGTTTTACAACGGTGTTTCTTTCATACTATTTCTTCCTCTCCTCTTGTCTTCATTCTTGTCCTTCTTCTTATCTTCTTTCTTGTCTTCATTCTTGTCCTTCTTCTGGTCTTCATTCTTGTCCTTCTTCTAGTCTTCCTTCTTCTGGTCTTCTTGTCTTCCTTCTTCATTCTTGGGTAAACCAAGGTACTTTGTGTTATCTCGACTGATGTTAATTTGGAGCATCTAATTTATTTACTGACACGGACCTTGCTTTTCTCTAAAGGTTTCAGGGTATTGTTTTCTTCCTGATCACAAATTTTATTCTTCCTTCTTCTTGTTTTTGGGGTATTTTGGTGTTCACCACTCTTAAACTGATTCTCTTTCTTCTTGATATGGTGTTATTTAATTTGTTTACTGCTCCTAGCTTCCTGGGTAAATTACTGATCTTATAATATGAGTTGCTTTCAATACCTTCTTTGATATTTAAACAGTGGTTTTTATATAATGTAATGAGGATTTTTATTTTATCGTGGTTCATTCCTTTGATTTCATTAAATCTCATTCAATATTATTTTAACATATGTGGTGTAATTAAATTTTATGATTTTATATGACTTAATAAGTAGTGGATTTTCTGTCACGCTACAATAGATATATAGTATAATAATACTATACACAAAAATACACAAAATTTGTGTATTGTATTTGTTTTGTATTTGGGTTTTGTGTGTGTGATAATACACAAAATACAAATACATATACTACAATCACACACAATAATACAACTTTAAAATACCAAAGACCAACAAACAACCTTAATAGCATCCAGCAGCCAACACACAAATACTTCACCAGACAAAAGATCGCGAAGGCTGAAGATGAGAGCACAGGAACTCTCGAAACATGTTCCAAATAAGGAAAAATAACATCTTGAGGTAAATTTAGTTATAAATATTAAATGTATATATATATTATAATGACTTTACCTCAAGATGTTTTCTCCCTATTTGGAACTTATTTCGGGAAGCCTTATGTTCCCATCTTCAGCCTTCCAAATTCTGAGCCTTGTAAGGTACTGTATTTGTGTGTTGGTTGGTTGTTGCTTTGGTTTCCTGTTAGGCTTCCCGAAACATGTTCCAAATAGGGAGAAAACATCTTGAGGTAAAGTCATTATGAAATACATATTATATACATAAAGAAACGGACTCTAGCTAAAAGTGTTTGAATATACAGTATGTATAGTGTATACACTCTACACGTGTGTGTGTGTGTGTGTGTTTTATTCCTTTGGAAGTAACTCGTTGAGTTTTCTGCAGCTCTCCCATGTAATATATTCAAATAAATATACTGCGAGTAGGTTTAGTTTTACCTGGCGCAGGTTCCACAGAAGTTATTATTTTTATAGACACTGAAAGAACAAATTCAAATAAAAACGAAACAAAACAATTTATTTAAAATCATACATTTATTAGAATAATAAAACAAAACATTAACTATATAATGTATGGCTGACTACATAAACATTACAACAATTGAAAATACAATCGAAGTAAAATCGATTATCCGTTAATTATACTGTAATAAAAACATTCAATTAAAATTCAAACGAACCTCTGAAGATACAGAATAATTTTCGTGAAACGTACGTCAGTTGAAAATAAACCTACTTGCAGTGTATTTATTTGTAGAATTTATGTGTGTGTGTGTGTGTGTGTGTGTGTAAAACAACAACGTACAACTAAGAATATACTTAAAGGAATACCTGTGTCCAATCTTTACGCTACACGCAACCAGCTGTACAGGCTTAGACTATACAGGGGCTCAGCATAGAAATACCGGTGGAGTTGCTGATTTAGAAAATGTTTTTCTCCTTTTAGAGGCATCACAAAACAGCACAGCAATTTGATTTCAAAAGCTTTTACGAAGCCGAAGTTACGCTCAATATAAAGACACAGGCAATTGCATTTTATCTGGAAAATCAATTTTCAACACTTCGCGCGGCGAATAAACTCCTTTTAAGTTAAACAACTTTTCAACCAGTTTCATCCGTACGGAGGTTGAAAATATATTTTAAATTATTACGACAAGAGGGACTAGGAGAAGTTGAAGGCCTGAGTACGGTTTTTATTCAAAATATTTATGGATGAGGCCCTGATAATATGCTCAGTTATAAATAACACTTTTTTAGGAATTCGAGTAGGATTGATGTCTTGGAAAGGTCTTTTGCAGATGATATAGCACTTATAGCCAGAATTGAAAGAGAACTGAAAGAGAAGCTGAATCTACAAAATTTGATACTGAAAGAGAAAAAGTTGTTTAAATTAATTAGAAGAACACCAAAGTGATGATAACTGAAACGCAAGAGAAGATACAAATTTATAGTCTGAGGAAACTATTATTGAACAAAAGAAAACATTCCAATATTTAGCTAGTGCAATACATGAACAACAATCTCAAAAAAATCAAAGAAAATGTAAAAAAAAAATTAAAATATGCCTAAACTATTGTGTGAACAATAGTATTATAAGTAAACGGTAAGTCGTAGGAGAAACAAAATTAAAGGTATTAAAGGTCACATGCAAACCTATTTTGACATTTGGCTGTAACATAGGTATTTAATGATAAAGGAAGGTAGGATATAAACTACGCGTGGGGTGAGATGAGTCGTGGCGTAACGAAAAAGGAAACAATGAGAAAAACAAATATAATAATGAACTAGAGATTCAACCTACCTTCGATTTTATGGAAGAAGTACTACCGAGTTGATGGGGACCAGTTATGACGTATGGGAAACAATGGCTATCGTATCGGAAGAAGAACATATTCCGTGTACAACATTGATATTACTATATCTCACCTAATGAATACTTTAAAATCTGCTGGATTTATTATTAACATTGAATATGTTTATAAGGACGTGTCGCACATTTTCGGCCCATCGCTAGTGCGTGATCGAAAATGGGAACCGGTGAGTTTCCATAGAAAGTATTTCTTTGTTGTCAATAACGTAGTACACATATAAAACTTCGCTTATGAATGCGACTACATTTAACTTATAATCTGTACATTGGTAAATGAAGAATGAATTCACTGATTGGTGAATGAGCATAAATATATATATATATTTTAGATTTATTGAAGCATTTTCAATGCCCTTCTCTGTGCATTGCATATTTGTGCGATGCCTGTAAATTTTTTGTACTGTCTTATAAATTATACCTGTATTTTTAAAATTAACCTTTCATATTCGTTAAATTATTTAAACCATTTTCTCTGTTATTTAATATTTTGAATGCCTCTATTAGTTTTTGTTAAACTGTATCATTAATCACTTTCATAATTTTATATTTTTTAGCGATTTGATAAATTTATAATTCTCTTCTACACAATGCCTAGTATATAGTTACCTAGTAGAAGACCTTCTGACTTCTACTCTTTTATGTTCTGGCAACCTTAATTACATTTTTGCCCAGTCTCACCTAAATAAACTTTGCTGCATTCTTCGTACTTTAGTTTAAATACTCATCGTTTTTGTTAATTTCGAAGTTATAAATTATTGGTTTTTCTATCTTGTCAAACACTTTTTTACAATATTTTAGTGCTATGTGTGGTCAATAATTTTGAAATATAAGACAATTTTTCTTGGCCATGCCTCTACGTATATTAATGATCTGAAATAGTTATTTTAAGTGTTATTTATATTAAAAATTTCTATCACCTTACCTACTACATTTGTATTATAATTATTGTTCTTTGCAGTTATCTTAGTTACTTTTAACTTTAACGTTATTTTTCTTAATCTTTTAAAGTCTACTGTGTCTTTAAGAGAAATTAATTTTTATCACTGTTTTGTATTTATAAAGATTGCAATAAATTTGTGTCTTTCTGGATACATAAGATATATGCACAGTGAAATCATGTAGAGTGGTCTGAATAATAAATAATAATCAAAACAACATATACAACTATTTTTACTTGACAACTGTTAGCACATTCCAAATGACGTACACCTTGAATCCGTGGGCAGAGAAGTGTCAAAACTGTGTCTCACCAAAGTCGATCTTAGTTTTTGTCATATTACTATATGTTTATGTATTAACTGTAATATTACTTAAATTAATATTGTATACTTGTCTTCAACTAAACTTCCCGTAAATAGGATGATGACCAGTGGGTCACTTGCTTCCTGTTATGTAAAACCTATTGTGCGTTTAATTATGAACTGAAAATGTTGGTAGTTAACTTTGATTGTTGTACAGAATGTACATGCTATGTTACGTGTCTTTTTGAAGTCGTCCGACAATTTTCAGTTGTGTTTTATAGAAACGTTTTCTAAATGAGGGCGCTAGACCATGTATTTGATAATCGAGCATGTATGTGATAATTACGGAAGTTTGTGTGCAGTTTTCATCTAAAATTGTTTATCAGATTACTCAAATTTTAATGAGTGACTTACTGTACTACTTTTCTTTGTACTTAATTGAACTGTTGCCAACACAACTGGGGCAACAACAACAACAACAACAACAACAACAACAACAACAACAACAACAACAACAACAACAACAACAACAACAACAACAACAACAACAACAACAACAACAACAACAACTGACACAAAACGAATGTTACGGAACAATTAGGACTAACAATGGCAAGGCCAATTATTGAACAGTAAATGAATGTGGATTGTTTGCCTTTCCTGGCTGAATACTAACAATCGGAAATAACAAAAGTAAAAAAAGTGTTGTAAATCTATATATATATATATATATATATATATATAAATCTTAAAGTCTGAGGATTTATGATTACTGAATACAAATCCACACCGTTACACCGATTGCCACCACATTTTGCACAGTTAATCTTTGACAAAAGGCAAAAAATACTGTATAACTTCGATTTGATATTCTTCTCCGTTCGCATGATTTAGGCCGTTTTAATTATGCCTTTTCACTGACGCGTATAAACATGTTAACAACACTATGGAGACCAGAATTAATTACCATAGTAAGAAGTAAATAAACAAATGATTTTTAGCGGCATCGGAACTGTACCTTTATCCGTTTCTGCAGTTTTTAATATGCGATTGTATCGATATATTTAGTAATTTTGTACACAGATACGTCTACATGTTTTGTAGTTGTCTTAAACGATTATAAAATTTATGTTTATACGTATTTCTGATGATGCAATGAATAAGTAATGAAATATATTAAATACTATTACTGTTACTAAAGATGTCAACAACACAATGGAGACCAGAATTAATTACCATAGTAACAAGTAAATAAACAAAAGCTATTTAGCGGCATGGGAACTGTACATTCATCCATTCCTGCAGTGCATTTTTGATGTTTTATATAATATGAGATTGTATCGATATATTACGATGTGGAAAAGAAGAAGTGTACTAATTGTAAATTGTCCTATTACTTAATGCAAAGCGAAATTACGTGTTGTTTTCATTTGCGAGGTTAGGTGACAACGGTTTTTGGTTTTTAGTTTACTGCTGAAATAAATAAAAGCCATGATTGAGGAAAACATAACGTTTAATGTGTTTTACAATGGTTCTAACACAGTAAAACTTAAAATAAGGAATTTAGCGTTTTTGGTTTAACAGGTACTTTATAAATATCTCCAAAGGCGTTATAAACGGGTACATTTAAATCTCCAAAGGCTGTTGCACCAACATAATAATTTAGTACAAGTTTTAAAACGGTACAAGTATTGAAAGAGAATTTGACTAATTAGTACAAAATTGTTATACGAGCTGACAGAACGCCATATAGACATAGACAATAAAAAGTATATGAAAATACTTATTAAAAGTCTAATATTTGCGTGCGAAGCCGTGGGTAACAGCTAGTCTTATATAAACAGGGAAACATACTGTTATAACCCCTTTTACCAATTATTCTTTCTTACTCTTCTTCAAGACTACAGTCTAGTTTTGACTTTGTTTTACGGCCTGCCTTAGCTTTTGTTATGTTTCTTTGGTCAATCCTTATGACCACGTATATTCTTGTTGGTCGTCATTATCGACTGCCTTTATACCTGGGAAACCAGAAAAAATACCACGTATAACATATTTCCTCTATAACAAATATCACGTATAACATCTTTCCTCTATAACAAATATTGTTTTCCGTATGAGCCACTGTGAACTACGTTGGGTTCAACTAGCGCCTCCCTTCTTCTCCTATCTTCCTCATCAGCCATATCTTCTTCATTCTTAATCAATGTATCTCCCTCCATTCGTTTGTCCAAATATTTATCCATTCTTTCTATAATAAATGTTTACAATAATTTATTTCCTTTTTTAATCTTGTTGTGCTAATTATTAAACTCTTTCATTGATTCTCCCATTTGCCTTTCCCTTGTAGTATTTTTATCCGCGGTTGCGTTGAACTTCTCTTGTACAATTGCACTTTATATCGTTCCTTGTTGACTTGTTTGCCTGTCCGTAATTGTTTACGCAACGTACGCAAGGCTGTAGGGCAAGTCCGTGGTTCAATTCTGTTACATCAAACTACAAACAAGGTGATCAAATGGCAATGTACAATTGTACGTTTTCTATATTAACTAATATAACGACGTGCTCTTTGTGCAGCGTGAACAGCTCTTTGAAATGATGCAATTGCCTTAATTCGCCCAACAGCTATGATCATGTGAATTCTTTGTTTATGTCTATGAATGAATTATAGTGTACAATATTCCACATATCTTGTACTCGTACACCTACAGTATCGACCATGTGTACCATCAATGGCTACACGCACGGCTACAAGCGTAATCATCAACATACAAAATAATATTTTTACGTAAATATAAATACAAATATAAATATAAAATTGTTCCCTAAAATACTGGAGAGGATAAATAATAGCTTGTAGTCTCATTTCTTGATGAAGGGAAATATCCAACCCCACCTCCTTGTGGTGGGGGATGTGCAACGCCTACGGGCGGCTAACGCGGCTCTGAAGACGAGTGACTTTCGGTATAAGCTGTCCCTCCTCTACACGTTATTGGAGGTAGAGTTTAGGGCACTCTCTTGCCCTGGGGGTAGGTAATTGCCCCTGAAGACGGATGGCCCATGATTTGGACAACGGCATAGAATGCAGGAGGGAAAGAGAAACCTTCACATTAAAGATCTCTATGGATATCTCATCCCCATCTTCCAGGAAATACCCCAGGGTGGAATGGAGCAACCACTCATGTGGCGATAGTACGCATGACGGACAGACTTTAGTCATAAGACAGCTGTCCTGTCACGTCACCCTCTACGAAGTGTGACAATTTACAATTGTGCCCAATGTACTGGGGAAGTTTCCAGTAAGATCAAAAATTCTTCTTGAGGGTACAACTTTGAAACAGTCTCGGACTTCAATTAGCTGGGTTGCACTATCAGTATTGGGAATGACAGAAGCCGAGATATTATTACAAAAATGTATCAGTTTCGGATGATGTGTGGTGTCATACATAAAACCTTGAGAAAAAATACAAGGAAAGAGATAAGGCTTAAATTTTATAAAACAATGACAGTGCCTGTTTTACTATTGAACGCAAAACATGGGTTCAACGCAAAGAAGATTAGAAACCAGATTTAAACATCGGAAATGAAGGGTTGCACGATACAGGATCTTTTGCGCAATGAGGATATTAGAGAAGAGCTACATGTATTCTCCATGAATGATACGATCTAGGCATATCGCAGGGAATGGTTACAGCATCTGGACAGAATGGAGGATGAACTACTATCTAAGGGTGCGTTTCAATATAGGCCCTTTGGTACAAGAGATGTAGGAAGACCGAGAGTGAGATGGAGAAGACGGAACAGACAAAGTGACTACTCCGTAAGGTACAGAAGAAGACGAAGAAGAAAACATTAAATTTATTTTGTCTCTTATTTGTACTGAGTAAACTGATTATGAATTCTATCTTCATCAATTCGTTGCAAGTGTCATTGTCTAATTGATGTTCCTCCGTATAATGTGTCATTTATCAATGATACGTACGTGGACCTTGGTTCTGAGACTGTGTCATTTAAATTGTAGTAAAACGTCACTTAATTAAGTCTCAATTTTTTCTGCATTCGTTTATACCACATTTGATTCCTATCTTTTAACACAGACATTACAGATTACAGTTTACACAACTTTCGTGTGAGTTTTGTCTCCTAAATGTTGTATGTATATTTCTTTAAATGTCGCAGTATCTAAACGTGTTTAGGTTTGTAGCTCATAATGCTCAAACTAATACCTGACATATAAAATAAAGACGTTTTCCTGTACACTACGGTAAAATTATTTGCTTAATAGCTCTTGTAGTTACTTTACTTTGTAGAACATAATAAACTTCAGAAGTTTAATTAAGAAAGTTGTGTTAGTGGTTATAATCACAAACAGAATCCGATCCGACGATGAGCTGAGAAGCTTGAAAGCGCTAATCGGAAAAATTTTTCTATAGTGGTGTGCTACAGTGACAATTCTGTTTGTAATAAACTTCATACTTATTACCTTCATCATCTTCACACCAAAGGTTACGCTCTAATTGTACTGTTTTGGAACACCATCAACATCTATCAACATCTCTGTCTTTAATAGACTCGTATCTCATAGCTGCAGCACGTAGAATGTTATATGACATGTGCTTGGCGTTTTCGCATCTTTAACAACATCTTCATTTCCTTTCGTTTTAGAAGGATATATCCTTGCATATTCCTTAAAAATAGGATTTCGTTATCTTCTTTTTCTTTTCTTACTTTCTAACCAGGATTCATGTGTAAATTACATAACCAAGCCTTTAATAATCTTTCTTTAGTTTGACGCCTTCAGGTCAATTATTTTATTACATTCAACACTTTATATCATCATCGTCATCATCCTAAAGGATTTGGGTCATCGTGAACCTGTTCCGTGACCAACCCCACTCTCGACGGTCCTACATCTCTCTTCTCCATCGGTCTACTGTATATTCCATTGCTAGCACTGGAAACTGGGACTCGCCATTCTTCCCAAATGTTCACACCGCTGTCGTTTGTTGTTTCTTAGCTGTACCAACAATGGTTTGACCCCTAGTTTCGTCCTTATCACTGTACAATTTTAATTTAGTTCTACTTCCAATGTAAGTACTCTGTTGTTTTAATATAGTTCAATTCTTTTAGATCAAACTATTAAAATTTTAATCACAATAGAATATACAATTTTTTTTCTTGCTTCTGTTCAGTAATACAAAGACACAGTATATATATACCACTCAGCACTGCAAGTCTTTGGAGTTAGTCTCAGTGTCATTCTCGTTGCTTGATTATACATGATTGAATTGTGTATCATAGCACGTACATGGTGAAATATTTTTTGTAGAAAAATAGAGGACTAATAATTATAAAGAGGACTGCTTTTCTCACAAAGTAGCAGTTGAAAGAAGTAGCACATGTTTTTCACAAAAACAAAAATTTACTGTTTCCACTTAGTTGTGTCTCAAGCGTTATGGTAAACCGTTTACAAACAAAACATCAGCTGCTACTAAGAGCACAGAACTTGTGATTGCTTTTTACCGCATGAAAAATTTCATTAAACTTTTCAATATATCCAACAATTAAACAAAGTCAATATTAATATCCCTCTCTCTTTCTGTATCCTTCAATGCAGTGACTGTTTGTTGACTGGTTTTGCAAGCCTAGAGAAAGCCAACACTTGAGGTAGATATCATTATTTAGGCTTTTAAATAATGAAATAAATAAAACAACGTCATTAAATAAGGCGGAATTTTGATATTTAGTTATCAGTCAATCTACAATATAGTTTAGTTTTATATCGTACAAAGTCCGCCTTATTTAATGACTTAAAATAGATTTTACCTAGCAATAAAGTAGAGGCAAAAAATTAAAACCGATATTTAGTTATTAGTTAATCTTTAATGTAGTTTAGATTTATACAGTTTATATTTTCTGCCTCTACGTAACTGCTAGAAAAAAATCTAAATTTTAGAATTTGTAAAACTACAATCATTTAACTGATAACTTATATAATTTTCTGATTAATAAACAACAAGATACTGTTAAAATTAAGAACAAGATTAATTTTAAAATTAATAAAAAATAGCGATCGCAAAGATTGTTTGCAGGTGCAGACACTAACCCTAGGGAAAAGACGAAGAAGAATGAAATACATACAAACAGGTCAACTAAGATAAAAGTTAGTAATCAGAATGATCACAGTTGCACACCACTATATAAAAATTATTCCTATTAGCTCTTTCAAGCCTCACAGCCCATCGTCAGATCGGAATAGGCAGAAATTATGTGAAAACAAACCCTTCACCCCTCTCCCCCACCTTGCTCACACACAACAAGCTATAATATAAATGACCCTTCCCCACCCCCTAAACCCTGTCCCACCATCTGTACAGTTACATATTTTTCTAGCAAATTCCTTGTGTTTCAGGTGGGACAGGGTTTAGGGGGTGGGGAAGGGTCATTTATATTATAGCTTGTTGTGTGTGAGCAGGGTGGGGGAGAGGGGTGAAGGGTTTGTTTTCACATAATTTCTGCCTATTCCGATCTGACGATGGGCTGTGAGGCTTGAAAGCGCTAATCGGGATAATTTTTATATAGTGGTGTGCAACTGTGATCATTCTGATTGTGATTTCAACCACTAACACAAATTTCTTCATTAAAAGTTAGTAGCTAGTGACGTAATACTAATACATGACGCAGTACTGCTCCGACTGTTGTTACTAGTTTTTTTATCTAAGGAATGAACCCTTGTTGGCAAATTATAATTGTCACGTAGCATTTTACAAATATAAATACACGTTTCCTAAAAGCTGGCGTTATTATCTTGGACTTATTTAGATTGCTTTAAAGTAACAAATGCTTAGTAACAGTAAGTCGGTCAGGACATTGCTTTCGGGTAAACCGAGATGAAAATCAATCAGTTTAAGTATGCTATAGTGTTAACACGAAAATAAGGAATTATTTGTACGCAACATATGGCTGGAGAAATCCTTTATGATAGGCATATTTTTAAACACTGAAAAACGGATCATTATGTCATACCGAACAACGTTTGAATGGATTGACCCGTGGTGTAATAGCTAAAATTTCAAACGTTTCGTTTTTACTTGGGAAGTCATATCCGTTATCTGATTACGTATACTATGAATGGTTACGTATACATATTACGTATATCCCACAAGATAAATAAACCAGTGGATAATGACTGGGAAACGGTAACGGAAAATTGGTCATGGTTATGATTATGTTGTGTGAAGTTTCGTAGTCGTACAAATGGCGATGCTGAGTTGACTGATTTCGCCAATTACATTGTCTAACTGAAACGTCAGGCATTATTCATTGCAGGTTCATCAAATTAACAGATTCTATATAATGTGTGTGTGTGTGTGTGTGTGTGTGTGTGTGTGTGTGTGTGTGTGTGTGTGTGTGTGTGTGTGTGTGTGTGTGTGTGCATGCGATTATAAGACGGTGTTCTCGCCTTCTTACGACCGCAGTCGGCAAATTACACAGTTGTAACGTACGACTGTAATTATCGTATGGAAATTAAGTCTGTGCAATATATCGAGTACCATATACGCTCACCACAGAATGGCTGGTGTGACTAGTTACCAGTGTTGCCAACTGTATCATAAAGCTACTGCACGTTTATTGCATTGCATTAATATGGAACACAGAAATTGTAGACAGTATATTAGTTTTGACATTTAGTCAGTAGCTCGCAGAGGAAACTGGTGAACATGTTTCAGCATTCGTATTCAACCCACACTAGTCAGTGTTTCAACTTGTTTACTTAGACAGATTAAGAGCAGGATGCCTAACGGATAAATTTTGCATATACGTAATTTAAAACTCTTGATTGTAGATCTAAATAGGAGGTTATAATAAAAAAACTAACAATACGAACAAATTCTTAAATGAAGAATCATCATCATCACTTCACAGATAGGATTTCTCCTGTCCCGGTCTCATGATTACCGGCGTCTTCTGACTGGCCTGCCTACAGATCTTCCAACCGGCTCATACTCATAAGCCAACAATGAAAGCGGGTATTGTCCATTGTTTCTAGATGTTGTTTTCAGCAATTTCTATAAGGCTCAATGAATTCATTTAGGGAAGCTATATCAAGTTCTCGTCTAATATACTAGTTTCTTATATGATCGAGTCGCGCATATCTCTTTGCCGATCTTAAACAGCTTATTTCTGCAGCCTGTAATTGGTACCAGTCCTTCTTTCTGATTAGTCCAGGTCTCGCATCCATACAGCAGTGCTGATACTGCCATATTCTTATAGAATTTAATACATGTCTATTGTCTAGCGTTCCTTTTCCTTTTTTAATACCGGTAATTCTCAAGAGAATAGCCGGACTGGAAATAATGAATGAAGGACAACGGAATATATTTGATGTAGAACTAAACAAGATGTTTTTAAGATCCACTGAAGACAACTAACGATAATAACGAAACGCCTAATATTTCAATACATAAACCACGGATCAATAGTCAGATAACTAAGTTAACATGTAATTGCTGTCAAAATCTGAAGTATTGTAAGCATATTATATGATAAATAAAAATTTGGAACATTTATTTATTATATAAAAAGTATTTTTTGGACATTTATATAGAATAGACGACAATAGATTAACAAAATAGCTCTTCAAATATCTGTGGAGAAAGAAGTCAACATCAAGGTGGATTAAAGAATTCTAAAAGGATTTAGAATAAAATAATATAAACGCAGAAAAAGTAATTGAAAGAGAAGTTTTTCGGGCAAAAGTGTTAAAAATGGAAGGAGTCTGGGGTAGGAGAGAGAAAAACGCACGTTCAAAGTGGACTGAGGACAGGAAAAAGAGACATAGTGAAAAGATAAAAGAATATTGGGGAAAAAGAAAAGAACAAGGAATAAAAATTGAAATTGGTAAGTAGTCCTCACTTGGCCGATACAAGTTTACATACCTTTAAGTATCCCAAAAATTGTTATTTAAGAGTACTGGATAATCCAGACTTAACAGAATCAATAATCAAACGTTTATGATATGAAGAAAAGAAAGAGACAAAGAGAGAGATGGAGAGGGGAGAAGAGAGAGAGAGAGAGAGAGAGAGAGAGAGAGAGAGAGAGAGAGAGAGAGAGAGAGAGAGAGAGATTAATATTGTTACACCATTACAGAACGTTATGCATGTATCTCGGCTATCCCAGCAGAGCCCAGCTGTAATGCTGTGTGCGTACGTGACACTTAACATTCGTCAAAAACCGAGGCTGTTCCAGACTTTACCGTTCCGCGCGCACTGTGTTCAACGCCGCAAGCAATAGCGCTATAGTGTTTTCTAGTAGTTTTGGCGCGTATTATGGATTATTCTGGAATACTTGTGCTATATATTTAAACAACGACAGCTGCCGCTTGGTTCAGTTATTGTCGGCGATTTACACGGTACGTCTCAAGTGATGTAGCCTATTAGTGAAAAGTGATTGTAGTGCGGAATGCTTTATAGTTGACATTATTATTTGTGTGGACAGACTAACTTGAATTATTGCACATCTGTTTTTGTGATAAATTAAAGCTGGTGATTAGTGACTTAATTGGTGTCTTGTATTTTGTTTTCCACTGTACCATACGACGATCATTGAGACTGTCGTAACAATATTGACCTTGTATAACTATTATTATTATTATTATTATTATTTTATAAAAAATATGAGGAAAATTATATTATATGAAATGCCATTAGGGCGTATACTAAATTTACAGGGCATCAGAAGTCGACGGTAATACCGACTGAAGATTATTTCCTACAGATAAAGACGAAACATCTGAAGTATTAGTAGACGGCTTGATATCTTTAAAACGGTCGACCAAACGTGAATAGGTGCGCATCTACTGTACTAACACGTACAGTGCAGATGAAATTTTGAATTGCAACCACTGAGAAGCTTGTATGTGGGATTTTGTAAAGATGTGATGATGAATCATGTACTTTGATACGCGTCATTAATTGTAAACAGGAAGTGACAAGGCGGAATGAAAAGGCTTAGTTTATATCTTCGTATAAACGTATGTCTCATTTCTCAAAACGCAACTGTTAGTAAACATTACGCTTAGGTTATATAAAAGAAAATATGCTACGATTACGGAACGCTCTCAAAGAGTCGAGAACGCCCTTACACCCGTTTCTCAGCTACGTGCAGCGTCTCGGTCAAGGCCGCACTCGTGCAGCTTCCAGCACTTGAAACTACGCAAATTATGCTGGCACGCAGCCAACAGGATGGAAAATTATTCTGGAACACTAGGGGTACCTATATAAGCAACTGCGGCCGTGATAGTTACAGTTGGCAATTCATTAAGTGCTGATCAAGTGGTTGTTGTGGAAAGTAATTGCTGTGTTATAATTAGTGCGAAACTCTTAATAGTTGACATTGTTATTGCGTATGGACAAATGTAACTTGAATTATTGTATGAGAGTACATTGTTGATTTCACATTGTTATTTGTGACTAATTAAATCTGGTAATTAGTGACTTCATTGGTGTCTGTATTTTGTTTCTACTGTACCGTATGGCGATCCGTGAGACCATCGTAACAATATATTGGTTTTATATTTTTCAAAGTAGACGTATGCTTGTAATAAATGAAATAAAAAATAACAAAGGAATAATAAAAATATTTAGTTTTTACTGAGGCTCCAAGACTATAAAAAATGATAAACTGTAGTAATTGTACACGAAATAAGTAAAACGTAAAATTATGTCGATTTGTCTTTTCTAAACTCATATAAATTTTTGTTTCTATGCACCCTATACTACACAATGTTATAGGTTTAATACGTGAGATCTCTAGACATAGTTTCACTGAAAATAGAACAGATCCTAAGTCTAAACAATGGAGTGAAAACGTCACTGACGACAATAAAATTGAGTAAAAATTAAACTGTTTATATTATATAAATGATAAAGGTTTTAATTCTTTTGATACAATTTTTATAGAAATATTGACGGCACATTAATATGGTACGAGAGAAACTCACAGTTACGCCTCGTGTGAAGCTGAGTGATTTATACCAATCAATTTAGCAAACTCCGCTATCAGATTTCTTTGTCGTGAAAGCACACTTTATCATATTGTTATAGTAGCGCTGTCAAACGTTGGGGTAAAGTTATGTTCTAGTTTCTATAAAACGGGAAAATATTCCATTCTGTGATCATAGGCTCTCAACCTTTTGAGATCAGTAGTTCTTCTTTATGTGGTCATAACAGTTCCATATAACCCTTAACATGCATGTGTTCGTGTTCGTTTAAGTATAAGAGTCAAAAGAAAGTAAAAAACGTAACAAATTTCAGCTTTATTTGGCAATAATTAGACTTCTAAAAATGTTGATAAAATTATTGTGATTAAACTAAAAAAGTTTAAATAATTTTTATGTAGATTAGCGAAAAATTAGTTGTTCTTAACTGTTTAACATTTTTTACTTTTAATTAAACGTATTAAAACGGAATTGTAATTGTATTTAAAATTAAATGAATGTAATAGGAATTTATTGACTTATAATAATTAAATTTAAGCTGTTGTCGTATTAATTTAATACCGATATAATTTTGTATTGATGTTGTTTTGTTATATAATTACGACGGCTACTTAAAATTGTTTAACGCCTTCCTGGAGAGTCGTGCCTTTAGGTTAAGGACAACTGTTGAAAACAGTATTGTTGCGAGAAGCGTACCGAACAATCCAGAACTTTCTCCACTCCCCCCGTCAAGTGTGGCAGCTGTGCGTCATTCAAGTAGATGATTCTGGTGAGTTGCAGGAACTACGCATTAAGCAGCCGGCGTACAGTTAAGGAGGGAAAGCTGTACTCGGCGTCAGCACAGCGTATAGAAAGCCATAGCTGCCGGGTTGTCAGTGAGTTACGTGAGCGACTTCCGCTAGTGTGGACTGAGCGCTTGTCAAAGTGAAGAATTGTTGTGTTATGTTTTATAATAGTGCAAGACTCTATTAGTAGACTTTGTTTATTGCGTGTGAACAATTTTTATTTGATTTGTTATAAGAGACTGTGTTGTTAATTACGAACTGTTTAACTGTGAAAATTAAAGCTAGTGATTAGTGACTTAATTGTTGTCTTGTACTTAGTTTGCTTTCCACTGTACCTACGACGATCAAGTAGACCGACGTAACAGTATATTAGACTTTAGTATTTCAATCAGATATATTAGAATACAATTGACGTAGCTTAAAAAACAAAGTTTCTTTATCAGTAAAATAAAAGTTGAAAGAGTGGATTTTGGAAAATCTAATACTACAACATAAAGATTAGTAACACACAGTTGATGAGCCGGAGAGGGGGGGAAACGATTAGAGTCCGTTTATTCCAACTTTTATTTTCTGATACCAATAGAAAACTTGCGCGAAGCTCTATC
Organism: Magicicada septendecula; assembly: GCA_034769895.1. Classification (NCBI taxonomy): domain Eukaryota; kingdom Metazoa; phylum Arthropoda; class Insecta; order Hemiptera; family Cicadidae; genus Magicicada; species Magicicada septendecula. The sequence goes on from CM068369.1 coordinate 29,843,133, forward strand.
TACCTCGTGGACGAGAATGGCGTAAACCGCTTCCAGTTTGCTTTATAAAATTTATAAAGAAAATGTGGCAAGCGGGAAAAATGATAAGGGTCACCAGGCCTCTGGCGAAAAACGTTTAGAGTCCAGTAGCCTGGTGGTGGGGATTATTCAAGTCACAACCTGTTCTAATGTCGTTTACTACTTTAGTTTTTTTTTTTTAGCTGTGAAGAATGGAATTAAAAAGAAAATGGATGAAGAAAGAAGAAAATTTGAGCGAAAACCTTGAAAATTTAATCAAAAAATTAATTGTTTTCACCAGAAGAATAAATTTAATTTCCAATTTTTTAAACTAAACGTATTGTTATTAGAATCCATTCCCGGGCTGTTTGCCGTAGTCCATTCTTTCTTTCTTAAACAGACGTTGCGGCAGTACCATCGACTGCCGTCATCTGTGCACAAAAATCGAGCCGCACTAACGTAGGGTGGTACACGTTAGAGACATATTCATATATGTTTGTCGAAAGGTATGTTATTGATTGAAAGAAAAACTTCGTGTTTTGTCCCCTGTAAATTTGGTAACATAGACTTTGATCGTTTTCCCTTCCCGGCTCTTCAATTATTTTATTACACATTATTTTATTTTATTGATATAATATTAGTTAAATAAGAGTCATATAAAATTAATAATAATTGCTGCTTTTCCACCGTCTAAGCAGCCTAGTAGTTAGACAGGATAGGATCTTTTATACGAACCGTCTGGCTAGGTAGGTAGTGTGTCCAACACTAATACTCCAGTATTTTGTCTCATGTAGACGTCTCCAATGGCTGAGTCGACGTGGAAGGCTGATAACATACATACGCTCTACAGCGCAGATCGAGGCTTGGCCTCCACTTATTCCTGTCCTCAGCTATCCGCCACCAATTCACTGGGCCCAGCTTCCTCGCATCACTGCCGACTTTGTCCAACCACCTGTCCTTCGGTCTTCCAATCTTCCTTTTTCCTATTGGCTCGTGTTCCATAATTCTTTTTGCCGTACGTTCGTCGTCGTCGATTCTCTGAACGTGTCCTGCCCATCTAAATCTATTAATTTTGGCAAATCGGACAACTGTAATGTCATTGTACTTATCATGTAATTCATTATTAGTTCTCTTTCTCCAGACTCTGTCCTGTTGAGTTGACCCATGAATTCTTTCAGCATTTTTCTTTCAAACACAGCCAGCCTCTGGTCATCAATTTTATTGAGTACATATCACATCTCAATACACGCCTTACCAATGTCTTATAAAACGTGGCTTTAGTTTTTGTAGTTAATAGTCTTGATTTAAAATGTTTATTCAGCCAGTAATAGCTTCTATTAGCACCCAAAATTCTTCTTTTAATTTCTTTTGTAGTTATTCTCAGCATTGGAATGTGTCCCCAGATATACGAAAGACTGGACATTCTAAATGGAAAAATGTTTTAAAGATTGGGAAGGCTGATAAAGGCACGTTAATTTTTTGGTGCGCTTAGGAATTAAATTAGGTACCTCTATATTAGTATGCCGGCTTCAAATTCACTAGTCTACTGAGCGTTTCACATAAAAACGAGGACAAAGTTATAATTGTTTGGATAAATAAAGCAAAACGTCATATTATGAGTCTAAAAATTGAAGAAGGTAACGTTACCGGAAACGCAAAGACTATTAAATCACAGCACAGTAAAAAGAAATCAGAGTCTAGTGGAAATAACCTTAAAGCTAAACTCCATCTTTTTCAATAAAGCTGCCTGAGATTACTTGTATATCTCAATACAGCCGACATCAGACGATTGATAGAAACTGCATACTGTTGATGCTGACGTAACGAACGTCTCGTTATTAATGTTTTAAACCAAACAAAGAACTATGAAACGACACAATGGTACACTTTACTGATGTTTGCGCTCAGCTCATTACAACTATCAGCTCAGTTTTTTTAACGACTGAAATTACGTCTCTGCCAGACACAAGACAATGCACCCTGGAGACGCATTACCAGTTTGAAAGTTTTCTTTACAAGAACGTCAGTTACTTCAGATACTAGATGTTAATGTTTATTTTTAGAGTTAAAAGCTACTTTTGTTTGCTGCTTACTTTTACGACGTATTTAAATATTCAAGAAGTGATAACATCGTTTTCGTAATCAATACATTTTTAAAAATAAGTATAGTACTACTGACTCGCAACACTAAGTTTGTACTGGTAAAAATGTAAAATTTTCACCTTATAGCCAAAACCAGTTTTCGCTTATTATAAGCTTCGTCAGAGGCTCCCATTAGGAGCACTGTCCGTCTTGTTCTTCGTGACGGCGCCGTCGTTTGAAAGATTGAGTTGTGTGTGTGTGTGTGTGTGTGTGTGCGCGCGCGTGTGTGCGGTGTGACATGTTTCAATCGATCTTTCAAACGACGGCGCCGTCACGAAGAACAAGAGGAACAGCGCCCCTAATGGCGGGAAGCTTATAATAAGCGAAAACTGGTTTTGGCTATAAGGTAAAAAGTTTACAATTTTACGAATAAAAACTTTGTGTTCCAAGTCGGTAGTTCTATACTTATAATTAGTTAATCAACGGACACGTCGTGGACAACAAAATGCAAGAAAACATTTTTGTAAAAAAGTTTTGTAAACTACGACCTTTACTCACATCCTGTGTTTAGTAATTTCACTCATTCCCCTCTTTGACAATGGCTTAGGTAGCCGAAACAGTTGTTAGAGTTAAATAAAATCAGTGAAATTTACCAAGTGTTTTTACATATTTTACAAAACCTTTGTATTAATATGTTTCACCAAGTGCCCAACGAGTCATCAATTAATACATTTTTGTTTTACCCAGTCATCCTCTTGAATGACTACTAAAATTTGTCACCTGTCAACACAGCTGTTAGGTGATTCTACAGGTCGTTGAAGTAAGGTATTTTATTTTTTCATAAAAAAAAATTTATTTTCACTGATTAATAACAAATATATGCGATGGCTGAAACAGTATGCTACAGCCACATAATTATTGATAGTCGTCAGATGTTATACGATATAGACATGAAAATGATTTAAAAGGCGACACACGACGTTACTGGTAAGGTTGTTAGTGGTGCAACAGTTGGCACAATTGATAACTATAGGCTACCAAGAGTACGCAAATTTTCCTTTTACTACCAGTTTGCTCTTTTCATAGCGCACGGGCTCCAGTGGACCCTTAAAGCCACTTTATTGTCAGTTGCTGTCACAACCGGAGTCAAAGTTTTTAAAATATCCGATGTTGTTAATAGCAGTTATTTTGGCCGTTCCTTCGGCGGCCATCTTCACTGCAAAAGGCCTGAAAACACTGACAATGCAGTCAGTGACTACAGTACTGTGGGTAAGACTGGCGACCCTAGTATGGACCCCGTGTATAAGAAGTTGTTGTCTAACACCACCAGCCAATCAGGAGAAGACACAATACTACTTGTTCGTCATGAAAATGGCTTTCTACACGGCGCATACAGCTAGCAACTTGGTTCAAGGTCGAGCTTTGGTCTAGTCTTCATATTGTTCTAGCGCCTGTAACTACGACAAATTATGCTCACCGTGCCGCACAGAAATGAAAGATTATTTAGGAACCTCTTTGGGGTATATATAAACGTCAGCGGCCGGTTCAAAGTTCAGTTTTGCCTGACGATATTCAAGTCCGTATCGAAGTACTTGTTGTGGTTTACTGAAAAGTGATTAATTAGTACAAAACTGTAATAATGTGACATTTATTGTAATTGTTAGACAACTTCACTTGAATTATTGTATAATAGTGCCTTGTCGGTTTTTAATCTTTGTTTGTGACTAATTAAAGTTGATAATTAGTGATTTCATTGGTGTCAGTTGTTTTGTTTCCACTGTACAATACGACGTTCTGTGCTACCGTCTCGTCGTAAGAATATGTTGCTGGGCTTGTTGTGAGCTGCGATTTGGTGAAGTTTTATCTTACATTTGCGTTTACTGTAAAATCAATTATTTCTGCAGACATAAGATTTTATGTTGTTTAGTGCGGTAGTGATTACTGGGTAATTATAAGTTTAGAAAATCGTTTTAAAGATTATTTTTTTAAATAGAAAAAATTTTATAAATATTTTAAACTTTGAATAAGAAGTAAACAAACATACAAACAATAATAATTATAGTAAATAAATAAATATTTAAACATGGAATATGTTATTAGCGTTTTCTCTGGTGTTCAATTATTTATGCCACTGTTAGCAAATAACGAGCCGTGCGATCGTCGTATCGACATCTTCTACAGATTCCACCACCAAAATGCGGACAAAGTCCTATTTGCATTTCCCGCCTCATTTGACTTCAGTGGTCAATGTCAATCATTGTTGACATTCACGGAAGGCAGACGTTTGTAGTAACCGTGTATAACCTCAAAATGTCCGATCAAACAAGATCGAGTGCGGAATATAATCGGAGAGCGGCGATCATTGAAGGACTTCGCGCTGGACGTTCATGGACAGAAATTATTCGGTTTTTAGGGTACCCGAGATCGACCGTATATGATGTTGCGGTAAAATATTTTCCTTTAGAGGCGACCGAAAAAGGTTCTGCCAACTCGCCGAGGAAGACCCACTCAAAAGAAAAGTCGGTAAGGACCCCAGCAATTATCCAAAGGGCTCATTTCCGAGAACCCAGGGCAGTCTCTGACGAACCTGTCGACAATGCTGGATGTGAGTGAAACCACAATTCATCAAAGAGGATTTACGTTACAACCTCTATGTAATAAAAGTTTGACAAATGCTCTCGGAGGGTGCCGAGCTGAAGAGAGTTGATTCACTTGTCACTTGCTTCTGTGTTCATTGAAATATGAAGCTGCGGGACGCATCAGATGGTTATAGGCATAGTGTTACCCTTCTTTATTTTTAACTAGCCGACCTTAAATAATACGTTTAAATAATTACTAAGCATGTTACGCATATAATGTTAACTCAACCCAAACACTTTGCAACTTATTCCACGTATACTGAATTTTATCTCCAACAATTAATACACTGTATGTGCAAAATAAAGAATATAGGCTACAGTTTGAGAATATTGAGAATTCAATACGTTAAATTGTCTAAATGTTTGTATTGACTTGGCGCGCAGTGTAACCAGGCTGTGCAATATAGGTAACACTTACGAGAGATCCCTTTGAAATGGTGCTTTTGACCCCTGTGCAAACATCAGTCCCACGGCAGGGGTGAAGAGATTCGCTGCAGGTGTAACATTACTGCCCAACGAGATTGTATTCCGACATTGACAACCAAAATGTTGCGGTTTGGAAGCTCTTGAAGAATCGTGAGTTATTCCAAAGACGCTAATGAGGAAGGCTGGATTGTATGTTAGAAAGAAATGGACTGTATTGAAGATATTGAACATGCGTTTATTGAATAATTTGGATTGTTAGTTACGATCGGCACGTGCGGATGCATTTGTGGCAATAACGCCCGAAATTAATTTTGAATAAAATCGTGGTCCATTGTATATGGACGTAGGTAAATGAATTAAACGAAATCTTATGAATGCATGACAAAAAATATCCAGAAGCCGCGGCTGGAAAAGAAGTGTTTTACGAGAGTTGCGCTCGGAGCCGTGTTAGAAACTGAACTAAACTTGCCTGTAGCCGGCAGTAGCGTTTGATAAGCGCGTGACGTCATCCACGCGTGCCGTATAGCGGTAGTAGACCGCTTACAGCTGATAAACCAGTACAAAGTTTAAACATACTGCCCGCCAAAATCGGGACGATTTTGTACATTAAACATTAACTGGGAACAGTATATTACAAACATTATCAATGTATATATATAAACAATACATAATACACTTAAAGGCTTATACATAAAATTTGTAGAAAACAAAATTCATTAAGCTAGCACAAAGCTTAAGTCAAAACAAAACAATTTCTGTGCTAGAAAAGGTACAACAAATAAACAATCATGATAAAAACGAACCTTTACATAACTGAACATGATCTCTCTTGAAGCATAACATGTGGATAAAAAATACATATATTTAAACCTTGACAAACGTAAATAATAATCTTAAATTATATAAGAGAAACCATCTTGATCACTGCTTCATATATAGTAATAGAAATAATAGAAACATAATGTTATCATAATCATATCAAAGTTCAATGGTACATGACATTGAAAAATACAATACACATATAGAATAATTGACACTATAAATAACACTTGTGGTTCTCAGAATTTGAATCACTCAAACATATTGATAATACACAACATCCATAATAATTGATAGTACATATGAAACACAGTCACTGTTGCAGTAATAGCTAGCGGCACGTAAACAATATTACAATGCTTATGATACAATTGACTTGTATGCTCGCCCCGGGGAATGTCCCGGGCGTGGTCCATGTAATGTGACACGCACGCACGCACGCACGCACACACACACACACACACACACACACACACACACACACACACACACACACACACACACACACACACACACACACACACACACACACATACCTCGTATGGCACGCATACGATTAGCTTGTTGCCACCGGAAGGGGGCATAATTTGTGGATGGGTCGGCGTAAGATACCTAGCGCGATGCGAACTTCTGCGACGCGTACTAAGGAATCTTGACCCGGAAAAACATTGGTAATTACCCCACGCTTCCATTCTAGAGGGGGGAAATTGTCATCCAAAATGAGGACAAGCTGTCCGACATTCAAATTCCTTAATGGGGTGCGCCATTTATTGCGCTGCTGCAGCTGGTGCAGATAATCCCTAGACCACCGTTTCCAGACGGTCTGCGTAAATTTTTGGAGCAGAAGCCATCTGCCCAAATGAGTATTATTGCTTTGGGTATAGTCGGGTTCCGGAAGTGCTGTTACGTACGGGCTAGCAGAGCAGGTGCTGTTACGTAAGCGTCCTTCACGTTTCTCGGCTAGCCGAGCAGGTGCTGTTACGTAAGCGTCCTTCACGTTTCTCGGCTAGTCGAGCAGGTGCTGTTACGTAAGCGTCCTTCACGTTTCTCGGCTAGCCGAGCAGGTGCTGTTACGTAAGCGTCCTTCACGTTTCTCGGCTAGCCGAGCAGGTGCTGTTACGTAAGCGTCCTTCAGGTTTATCGGCTAGCCGAGCAGGTGCTGTTACGTAAGCGTCCTTCACGTTTCTCGGCTAGCCGAGCAGGTGCTGTTACGTAAGCGTCCTTCACGTTTCTCGGCTAGCCGAGCAGGTGCTGTTACGTAAGCGTCCTTCACGTTTCTCGGCTAGCCGAGCAGGTGCTGTTACGTAAGCGTCCTTCACGTTTCTAGGCTAGCCGAGCAGGTGCTGTTACGTAAGCGTCCTTCACGTTTCTAGGCTAGTCGAGCAGGTGCTGTTACGTAAGCGTCCTTCACGTTTCTAGGCTAGTCGAGCAGGTGCTGTTACGTAAGCGTCCTTCACGTTTCTCGGCTAGCCGAGCAGGTGCTGTTACGTAAGCGTCCTTCACGTTTCTCGGCTAGCCGAGCAGGTGCTGTTACGTAAGCGTCCTTCACGTTTCTCGGCTAGCCGAGCAGGTGCTGTTACGTAAGCGTCCTTCACGTTTCTCGGCTAGCCGAGCAGATGCTGTGCCTCATTCAAGGGCCTCCAGAGTAGTGGTTCTCAAAGTGGTGTACGCGACAATGTTTCAGGGGGTCCGCGGACACTTTTAAGAAAAAGTAGAATATACCTTAATTTTTTCCGATATTGTATAGACTAAAATCTAAATTACAGAATCTTAGTATACAACAACAGAAGTTACAGAACAATTAGTATATTATTCCAGTAACTTTTTTGGTTCAAACTAATTACAATTGTAAAAGTAATTTCAATCTAATGGCTTTAATAATGTCTTTAAATCATGTCGTGTAGCAGATCTGTTTGTCAGCCGATCTTACTAGAGCGCCGCATCAACGCAGAACTGATCGCGTTGTTTTACTAACCTGATTCAGAAAGTAAGTACCGTTTGGGGATTAAGAAAATGATACAAATTATTTTCAAATTCATTTATTTTTCAAAAATTCTGCATACCTTAATCTCCGTTTCTACATAGTCACCATGCAAGTTGAGACATTTGTCGTATCTTGGCACTAATTTTAATATGCCCGCTTCAAAGAATTCGGACGCCTGCGACTTCAACCACTGCTGGACGTTTCCCTTTATCTCATCATCACTTTCAAACTTCTGGCCGGCAAGAAATTTCTTCAGATGCAAAAACAAATGCAAGTCGCTAGGGGCCAAATCTTGACTGTAAGGAGGATGACTGAATTGTTCCCAACGAAATGAATCAACAAGCGCCGTCGTTACACGTCCGGTATGCGGTACGCTCCTCGTCGTGAACATTTTCTGTTCCATCGTTAAACAGCCTAACCCACTTTCTCATCATACCTTCACTAATCGCATTCTGTCCATAAACTTCACAAATCTTACGATGACTTTCATAAGGATGATGATTTCTCGCATTCAAAAACCTAATAACTCTTCTTATTTCACAACTGGCGGCCGATCGATTTAAAAAAAAATGATTACCGATCTGTAGTAAACGTAAATCGGAACGTATACAAACAATACAGCTTGGCTACTTCGCCGCCGAATAGAAGGAAGTAGCTACGCATGCGCGACCTTCGTACTACAATATGCGCGGGATATATGCGCAGACGGTACTTACTTTCTGAATAAGCCTCGTAGTCCACGTATCTCGTGGATATGCACTGTATCTTGATTATAAGCACTGTATCTCAGCATAATGTTTTTGCGTGTAGCTGCTTTTAAGCCTATGTAGATGGATTTTGACACGTGTGGATGGAAAGACAGAGCCGAGGTTGACGGTCTCACTGACCGTCGTATTGTACAGTGGAAGCAAGATACAGTCACCAATGAAGTCACTAATCACCAGCATTAATCAATCACAAATAACAATTTGAAATCAACAAGGTATTGTCATACAATAATTCAAATTAAATTTGTCCACACCCAATAATAATGTCACCTTATTAAAAATTCCACACTAATTAACGCAATAATCACTTTCCACTAATCTGCAACAATCACTTGATCCGCACTTTACAGTAACTCCAAGTGTAACTAGCTAACTAACCCGGCCACAGACACTTTTATATACATTCTGCAGAGGTTTCAGAAAACTTTTTCATACTCCTGGCCGCGTGCCAACATAATTTGCATAGTTAGAATAGCTCGAACAGTCTAGAGGCTACTTGTCTGCACGGCCTTGACCGAGACGCCGCACCTACTCAGGTGACCGAGAAACGTATAGATCGATCCTCTCGACTTTTTGAGATGTTGCGTAATTGTTGCAGCAATATATATTTACGCGTTCAGTATGCTTGTATTACCAAATATCCTTGAGCGACCCGTTATATGGCATTCTATTAAAATCGGCCTTCCATCTTTCTTTGTTTTACGCAATGCGATCTTGGATATTAAAAAATTTAACTCCTTAGTTATTTCTTCAATGTAAAGTCTGTCAGTGTACAGTGTTTAACAATTCGCAGAAGTCCCGTCTCCTACTCAGATGTATCTTCATCGGACCCGAAGGTTGAGAACCATATTAAAACACTGCCATAGCCATAACCTTCTACGATTTTGGTCGGGGCTTTTTCTTTTTTCCTTCATATTGGCTTTTCAGTTGTTCTATAAACTTGGCCATCATGTGATCAGCGCCATGATATACGTCACAAGTTGAAGTCGCAACCAAAACAGAAGAAATGTGACACATATACACTTATCATCTAAAACAATTTTAGTTTGAAAGAGTTATTTTCCCACAAAGTCCACAGTTTTCGTCTTCTCCGAAGGAATTTTTATATTGTAATTGGAACAGTTTCGTTGTATGTAAAACATCGATCTCTCGTACCTGATCACCCGGAAACGGCATTGTATTCAAATATGTTCAATTTTTTATTTTTATTATCTTGTCCACTATTGAATTCCAGCATTATACTATGTCATCAATACAGATATTAAACAATGTTGGAGATATGTGACATTCTTACAGCACTCCCAAGTTAATGCAAAACTCCTCTGTTCAACGTACTCTTAGAGAAAGTACTAACCTTGTACGATAATATAGTCTCTTTATATAACGTCCACGAAATGTTTAGGATAATCCCTCTTATGCATAGCATAATCAACAACAACAACAACAACAACAACGACAACGACAACGACGACGACGACGACGACGACGACGACGACGACGACGACGACGACGACGACGACGACGACGACGACGACGACGACGACGACGACGACGACGACGACGACGACGACGACGACGACGACGACGACGACGACGACGACGACGACAACAACGACAACAACAACAACAACGGCAACAACAACAACAACAACAACAACGGCAACGGCAACGACGGAAACAACAACAACTAAAACAACATTGATAGTAATATAATGATTATAATAATAATAATTATTATTGTTACTATTGAAATGAATACGACACTACAGTACCATTGACGAGTCTCAGAACAGAACAAGAAACATAGGAGCAATGTACTCGTATACTCAGTAGTAGGTAAATCAGAGATAAAAAACAAAGCAGAGTAACAATTTTCTGAACCTTTAAAAATTTAGTTTGTTATTTTCTATTTGTTTATGACTGTACCAACCCCTCCACTTATACACGCTTACGCTCTCTCTCTCTCTCTTACCCCCCCCCCCCCACACACACACACACACACAATTCACACGCAGCATTATAATGCAGGCGGTGTTAAGTTAGTTATTATGACGACGTAACTGCAAGACAAATTAAGTCTGCGATGCTTTGTATTCAAGGTGCGTACAAACGTCACACACAATACGTAACAAATTAAGTACGCCGTACATGACTCTGTCAGCAAAACGCACGCCAGTAGTGTGTTTAGCGAGGTATTAAAATGTCTGTAGACTTCACGGAAATGTAAATACAAGATATTTGCTCTTGTGAAACTGAAAACTTCGTTTACAAATACATATACATTTTCCGGAATTTACCTCATAGGGATTTTTTAATTTTAAACTTATATTAAACATGTGCTAAGGTAATTTGTCAAATTATTTTTGTTTCAACACTTTGAGAATATCTTAACGAATGTTTGTATTTTAAAGTAAATACTTCTTCCTCTTCTTTAACTTCCGTGTTAAATCTCTGTCCTGTTCTATAACAACGGTCCTACATGCTGTCACTCCACCTCTTCCTTGGCTGATCAATGCTCCTCTTGGTGTTTGGTTGCCTATCTCTTTCCTTTTTCACTAGTCTTGTGTCATCTATTCTTGATATGTGTTCATTCCATATCCTTCCTCTTTCCGCAAACCAATAATTAAAATCTGTTACATTACACGTTTCTCTTACACTATTGTCTGGCAACCTATCGTACCTTGTCTTTCCTAGTACCCTTCCTAATAATGTCATTTCTATAATGTGTCGTTTACTTTGAGTTGATACTGTATCTGATGCATAGGATATTACTGGACGTACTGTGCTTATGTAAATTATTGTTTTTGCTTCTTGTGTGAGGTGTTTATTATTCACATAAGGTTATTTATGCATCCAGCAATTCGTCTTGCTCTTATAAATTAATGTTCTATTTCTTCATCTGCCTTATTGTTACTTGTAAGCCTTGTTCCTAAGTAGTCTATCTACATTACTTGTTCTATTATTCTGTCATTTATCACAACCTTACGCCTTGATAGGTCATGTAAAATTGTAACTGATTTTGTTTTCTCTTTCACCACCTTCATGTTATATTCCTGACATTCTTTGTTAAAATTATACACAAGTTTCTGCAAGTCATTTTCATTTCCCGCTATTAGAATAACGTTGTCTGTATAACATATAATATTAAACACACTTCTACCCATCCTATATCCTCTCATATGGTTTACCTCCTTAATAATTTTATCCGTAACTATAATGAAAAGTATGGGACTTATGGAATTCCCCTGCCTGATCCCTTTTGTTACAGGTGTGTTATCTGATAATTTGCCATCGACTTTTACTCTGATTAAAGTGATCGTGTAGATATCTTTTATTAGCTTTGTAGTGTCAATTGGGACTCTTCGTCGTAGGAAATATTTATACTCACGTAAAATTTAATAAACTATGTAATAACGTCATAAGGGTTCTTTACAAAAAGCGAATTTTGAAATATTTTATGGATTAGCAAATAAATCTTAAAATTAACAAAAGAAGATGGAATTGATAAGGTATTATAACAAGATACAGTGTAATAGGTGTGTGTGTTTAAAATAATAATTACACTTCTTAAATCATATCGACTTTGTAGAAATGATTCAAAATATTATTAAATAAAATTCCAAAAATTACGAAATAAAATTTCGTCATTATTATTCGCATAATATTATTCTTTTGTGTGTGCTCATCATACACACAATTATTGCCGCTATACAAATAACATTACACAAACATTCATACATATAATACACAAGATATAAATTTACATGTATAAATAAAATTTTTCATAATAAATAATGTGATATATAATAATGTAATATATAATCTCGACTTGCTCAGATTGTCTATTTCTTTTTAAATTCTATATATTTTATATTAAATTCTATAATTTATTAAACAATCTTATTCATGAATTATCAATCAATTTTAGAATTACTAAAACATTTCTGCTACGTTAAAATTTCAAGAAAATAATTTCGTAAGTTTTAAATATCATTTTAAATTACTACTAATTAACCAATTAAATTTGACAGATATTATTTACACTACTAAAGTTATGATTAAAGTCTCTTTCCATTTTAATGTCTTTTTATGAATCGTAGGTTGACGAGTAAAAATGGTTTTATGTCACCTTATTGCTGTGCGGTGATACTCAGTGATTCCTCGTCATGATCCTGAGTCCTGTGTCCTGTGTCAATCCTCCGTTGTCGTCTGATCTTCCTGGAGTCCGTCGTCCGATCCTCCTGGTCCACTCAGCATTCAGATGACTCGTACGTTACTGCTGGGATATCGACCTTGGATTCTCCCCCGTCGGGCATAGCCTTCTGCTGCAGATGAGTTCCAACGAAAGAGAGATCGAGCCGATGCTGCTCGTGTTTTTATATTGTCGGGCGAAAAAATCATGTTTCAACCATTCTGTGCACGATTTATATTGTTGCAGTTTGTCGAGCGTCACTTTACAGATTCGATTATTTTTCGTACTTATATATTACATTTTAATCGCAACATGGGAAGTCTTTTGTTTATTACTCGATGTTCATACGATCGGTAATTTGTTTATATATAATTGTATGTTAACAGTTTTTCTATATTTTAATTGTTCTTGATTCTATTCACTTTTATTTACACTGGATTAATATGTATTATTTGTTTCGCACTAGATTTTGCACATGTGCGCGTCTTTATATTATTAATAACATGGCGTAATTTGTTTTGTCATATCTTACGCGCACTTACCAAAATTTAAATAAATTACTTATTTAATTCATATTTAGTCAGGGGTGACGCTATGCCGCATTCAACTGGCATAGACACACACAATTACATTACAGTTTACTCAGTCTCAGCTTGAGTGTGACGTGATCTGCATGTACCGTCCTGCACATTCGGTGTTCCCCTTCGCTGGTTACTTACAGCTTTCAATACGCATTTTCTTTTAAATATTGACAATATTAATTATTTATTATAATTTAACAGTTTTTTTAACTAACTGCGACAATGCACAGTAACATATGCAGAAGTATTGTTGCAATATATATGCTTAATATAAAACTATGTACAAATAACATTTACATTGTGATTGAGTTAGTAAAGATACTGTAAAATCTAGATGTTCAATGGTAATGTAATTCAACTGTGTTTTAACTTTAGGCAACTGTCTCCTTTGTCATACACCGCGTACAAACTCCTCCTCCAAATATGATTTGTCCCATGTACACGCCATTTCGTCAGTTAAAATTTATCCCCTTCAGCTTCAAACCACACCATGTGTTTATTTATTAAATTTAATATTACTAAAATGTGCTACCATGTGCCGAACAATCATTCGATCACCATAATATTGATATTTTTTTCACATGCACATTGGAAACGATGTAACGTTATATATTTCATCAATAAATTCGTTGCGTCGTTTTATAATTAAAGATAAAGCCAGAGTACCTACTACTTACATAGACCCTAATAGCTGCTCATACGTGAAAGCCTGGAATGGAAATAATTGGAAAAGCAATACTGGAAAATACAGAGTAGAACTACTCCAGATGAATGTACTGCTATCTCTAACTGTCTCTCTCTCTCTCTCTCTCTCGAACACACGCAAGCACGCTGTTCTTCACTCCGATGTCAATAACACGGCACTTCATTCTACTCTCCAAGCGGTTAATGTAGGTAACTTCAACATAACTACAGCACAACCTGTAGGCCTGTAATTGCTGTACCAGAGTAACTTAACAGACAATGATGTACTCAACGTTTTAATCGTGTCTCAGTTGTTTACATACTCTATGCATTTTCTGCTGGAGTACGAGAAACAAAACAAGAAGTCACGAGATGATGCGGATTGCATTTTATATGCATTAATGTTACTTGTCATAAAAAGAAAAGGAAGAAAGATTATGACAGGATGGAGAGCAGTATATCGAAATTTGTCTACTAATGCGAGCGGATGAATTGAATAACTATATTCCGTTGTATAAAACTTCATTATAGGTTGTATGCCTACCGATAAATAGTCGACGCATAAACTTTGTATGCTTGTGTGTACATAAATCCGCACATTCACACAAATATACACCGAAATGTATGTTAATAAAAAGGTATACAAATTTTCTTATTAGCATATTGCCATAATAACTACGTAATGTGTGTAGATGTTAAAACATAAGATTTAAGTCTTCTGACTTTTTAAACAGATTTTGCGTTATAATTTTGAATGAAACAACGAGATGCCATAGAAGAAGGTTTAAACAGGTCCGCTCCAACACAGCGCGTCAATGACAATTTTGTGTCACCTTCTTAGGATTCCACTGAATGCACCCCATTGTTGTTACTTTTACCCCATTGTTGTCATGCATTGCTCATGTAATTCGTTGACTAAAATTATTAAATTTAAAAACAATATATAGACATTTTTGCTACGTATTATTTGCACGTTTAATAACGGGGGCTAATTCAGAAATCTCGAATAATTTATTTATAAATCAAATGACAGTTAAAATGGTCATACTATACCTGATACGAAGTTACATTTACTGCCAGACGCTGACAAAACCATATCCGTGATAGACTTGGTCATTCATAAATAAATTATTCCTCATATACAAATATTCATATAAAAAATATTTATTCCTCAGCTAATAACCACGATTGATTTTTTGATGAAATTATTATTAACATCAAAGACATAAGCTTTGTATCTATAGCAAACGAATACTTGGTTCCAAAACAAAGAACTTGTAAAAAGCAAAGAACTGGTATAACTAATTTTGAAAATAAATTGCGTGTACAAGTAAGATCTGACAGTTTAAAAAACTATATCTCCTGACAAAGAATTTCTTGAAAGGGATAAAAAAAATATCACGAAGAGTTGAGGGTAAGAAATCAACAGAAAATAATGTATTTGACGCAAATATTACGTGTTCAAATCAGAACTAAACTATTATTGACAAATCATTAGTGACACTCAGCAGATTCGAACAGCAAAAAGAAAAACTAAACAAGTGTTAAAGTGGACAGCAAATGTGGGTGATATGTGAGCGTGGCTTGCCTGTGAACAAAAGTTTAACTACTTATCTTCTTGTAAGTCTATTTAAAGTGGACAGCAAATGTGGGTGATATGTGAGCGTGGCTTGCCTGTGAACAAAAGTTTAACTACTTATCTTCTTGTAAGTCTATTTAAAGTGGACAGCAAATGTGGGTGATATGTGAGCGTGGCTTGCCTGTGAACAAAAGTTTAACTACTTATCTTCTTGTAAGTCTATTTAAAGTGGACAGCAAATGTGGATGATATGTGAGCGTGGCTTGCCTGTGAACAAAAGTTTAACTACTTATCTTCTTGTAAGTCTATTTAAAGTGGACAGCAAATGTGGGTGATATGTGAGCGTGGCTTGCCTGTGAACAAAAGTTTAACTACTTATCTTCTTGTAAGTCTATTTAAAGTGGACAGCAAATGTGGGTGATATGTGAGCGTGGCTTGCCTGTGAACAAAAGTTTAACTACTTATCTTCTTGTAAGTCTATTTAAAGTGGACAGCAAATGTGGATGATATGTGAGCGTGGCTTGCCTGTGAACAAAAGTTTAACTACTTATCTTCTTGTAAGTCTATTTAAAGTGGACAGCAAATGTGGATGATATGTGAGCGTGGCTTGCCTGTGAACAAAAGTTTAACTACTTATCTTTTTGTAAGTCTATTTAAAGTGGACAGCCAATGTGGGTGATATGTGAGCGTGGCTTGCCTGTGAACAAAAGTTTAACTACTTATCTTCTTGTAAGTCTATTTAAAGTGGACAGCAAATGTGGGTGATATGTGAGCGTGGCTTGCCTGTGAACAAAAGTTTAACTACTTATCTTCTTGTAAGTCTATTTAAAGTGGACAGCAAATGTGGGTGATATATGAGCGTGGCTTGCCTGTGAACAAAAGTTTAACTACTTATCTGCTTGTCAGTCTATTATTATTTTTCATTAAAATGTTAACTATCACATTACTACAAAAATATTTACTAAATAAAACAATTATTAGTAATTGTGTTATTTGTATTATTATAGCAAAACACTTGTAGATAAATGTAAATCAAACACATGCGTCTGGAACAAAAAGCCTAATAATTCAAAACTGCCTCAGTAGATAAATTCGAAACTAAATTACACTCCTCATTTACAAGATAATTAGATATGATAAATAGCTAAGTCACTGGCGCCTGTAGTCTAGTATAACTAGCGTCAAATTTGATGTGAAAGCTAAAAGTCAATTAAGCTTGTTCACGGAGGCAGGAGATTTTACAGGTAACAGAACAGAGGCATTTTAATGGCAGTGTTTGATATTTAGTAAAACGTACAGAACGCGTCGTTAAAAGCCGATTACGTTGGGGTCCCGCGACCCACGTACAGGATTACAAATGTTGCGTGTGATGGAAACGAAACCGCGGCTTTTGACAGAAGTTGAAAGGTATATACGTGTGTGTGTGTGTGTGTGTGTGGTTATTGTTACTACACACACACACACACACACACACACACACACACACACACACACACACACACACACACACACACACACACACACACACACACACACACACACACACACACACACACACACACACACACACACACACACACACACACACACACACACACACACACACACACACACACACACACACACACACACACACACACACACACACACACACACACACACACACACACACCAAAGGTACACATCTAGAAAACGTTTCCAGCAATGATCTGAATATTTCTCTTTAACGTGTGGGTTTTATAAATAAATAATAAACTGTTGGGTGTCATCAAACGCTTACGCTTTTCATACTGTTTGTTTACACACAAGCCGTATAGGGTGCCTGAACCGGTGTGTTATATTTCCCACCTTTAATTGAGCTCTTTACGTGACATTGCGCTACTAGACTGATTACAATAATTACACAGATAAACAAAAATTTTGAATTGTAATACAAACACCAGCTCTTGCTACAATATTTTGTTCTTGGGAAGTGTTTATGTTTAAATTCATATGCCAATCTATTATTAAACATAAAATTGATATATTTTTACATGATATAAGTAATATATTTTTCAAGAATATATTTTCTGATCATATATAACTTGCGTATATTTTTCGACAATTTACTTTTTACTTCCATGTTCCGTAAGGAAATGGAAATATGGTGACCGCAAAAAAAATCGTGTTCGAGATAAGAGCTGATTCTGATTGTACTACCCTCTAAACATGAAGAAAAGTAATTTTCCTAAAAGTATCTGTGTGTAGAATGTTTTCAATGGCGAACGATAACTGGCGTAAATGCAAACAGAATCAAATAATTTTTTTATATGTGTCCGAGTTTTAGAGTACTCAAGACCTATTGATTTTGGTGAAGATCAGTTAAGGGAAAAGGGTAGTCTACCTGCAACGTTTTACGTTTTAACAAGAGTAAAGTACTTAATTTTGATAAATAAAGTATCCTGAAAAGGAGGTTATAATAATTTACTGTAGAAAGATAGATAAAATGTCTATAAATGGAAAGGGTAGTTAAAGAGGAAGGGGTTTTCTTTCTTTAAATAAAAATGATAGTTGAAAGGGAAGGGGATAATTTTTACTTCCGTGTTCCATAAGGAAATGGAAGTATGGTGATGTAGAAAAAATCGTGTTCGAGATAAGGGCTGACTCTGATTGTACTACCCTCAAAACATGAGGAAAAGTCATTTTCCGAAAAGTGTGTGTGTGTACCCGTGTGTCTGTGTGTAAACTTGTTTCTATAGCAAACGATAACTGCCGCAAATTCAAAAAAACTTAAATAATTTTTTGCATACTTGCCATATTTGCCTGAGTTGTAGAGGACTCAAGGCTTATTGATTTTGATGAAGATCGGTTAGGGAGAAAGGGTAGTTTACCTGCAACGTTTTACGTTTTAACAAGAGTGAAGTACTTGAAAATTCATTTAAACTTATTCAAACAATGGTAATTGTTAAAAATAAAATAATTTTGTTGCCAGGCAACAAAATTATAATTTTTTCATTTTAATTTAAATCATGTATGACTAAAAATATGAAAATATATACTTCTGGCAGGGAAGCATATCTAAATTATGTAATGTTTACGTTTCCAAAGTTTTATTATTGTAAAAAGGTTTTACTGCAATAAAAAGGCAGGCAGAACACACACACACACACACACACACACACACACACACACACACACACACACACACACACACACACACACACACACACACACACACACACACACACACACACACACACACACACACACACACACACACACACACAATTCGCGTTGTTTCTGGCCTGACTCATGTTTATTTTCTTACGTTTGCACGCTTTTTAAATGGAAAGTGGTAAAACCCACAACAACACAACGCGTGCAAGCCGAAAAGTTGTTGTTGACAGCTATTGCTTCCTGTGGATCGCTGGCCAGTGTAACTGCTGTAACTGCACGTGTTTACAGAGGAACGGTTCATAGACAGAATTTTCTTCTTTAGGCAATGAACCCTCTGCAAGATGCTCAGGGGCCATGAAAGACTTCGGAGCGCTCCTTCTTTTCCGCGTGTTTGTTATGTGGAACGTACACTGTAGATTCGCAGCTTTACTCTGAGCAACGCTCTATAGGGAATATTGAAAATTTTTGTCCACGGTGTACCCTCATACACACTAAAATCTGCTCTGATGTTTTGATTACGGATATCATAATATTAAAACTTTGTAAACTTGGGCACTACTTAATTGAGATTAAACATTAACTTTTACAAGCCATTAATTTTATGCATATTTTGAAGCAATAAATGTTTTAATAAATTAATACAATCTGTGTACTTATTTCTATTATGTAATAAGAATTACAAACTAATATGTGGATGTGTGTATGTATCAAAAATACATCAGTAAATGTATATATGATCAACACGTAGACATTATCAACAAAAATATAGGGAAATATAATATGATTAATGAAGATGAAATGGAGCTTGCACTTGAAATTGCACATAATCATCGACTTAAACAGGAAGACAGATTATAAAACATTTGTTAGCTAATGGACTTCCAGAAGAGCAAATGAACCTCCATTTAAAGCAAAAGTTGAAGTCCAAGATGGGAGCAAAGTAGGAAGTAGTAGTGACAATGGTAAATTTAAAATTATTGTTCCTTCCAGAGGAAAAATAGAAAATTTGTTTTTCAATTTGAGAAGACTGAATAAGAGTCAGAAATATATTGTAAAGAATGTTTTAAAAAATATGAAATGTGAAAACTTAAAACCTGCAAAACTTTTCTCTGTGGAGCTACTGGTGTTGGTAAAAGCATGGTTATTAACGTGCTATACCAATTAATTACTAAATATTTTGATGAACAAAAAGGTGTAAAAACAAATTCAATTGAAGTTCTTCTAACTGCTCCGACAGGTAAAGCAGCTTTTCTCAACAACGGCGTAGCCATTCATTCAGCATTTAGCTTGCCAGTAACACAATTTGGTGGCCTCATCTCTGAATTAAGTTCTGACACAGCAAATACACTTAGAGTGAATCTGATAGACTTACATTTATTGTTTATTGATGAGAGTTCTATGGTGGGATCACAAACACTTTCAAGAATTGATACTCGTTTACTTCAAATAATGGGGAAAAATGAGACCTTTGGCGGTGTTTCCCTTCTTATTGTAGGTGATTTACATCAGTTATCACCTGTAATGGATTCTCTCATTTGGAAAGCACCGAAGGTAAATGAATTAAGCATTTTTAATGATAAAAATCCACTTTCGTCAGAGTTTTTATTTTATGAATTAAATGAAATCATGAGGCAGAAAGGGGACACAGAATTTATAGTAGCACTAAATAACATAGCTGCTAATGTCATGAACGAAGAAGGCTTTAATTTATTGAAGACGAGAATAGTTCAACCCGAAGAAGTTCCCGAAAATGCAATAAGACTGTATCCCGACAAAGAAATAGTAGAGAAATATAACATAGAAAAAATTAAAAACTCTAAAGAGAAACCTTTCCAAACCGTATTCAAGTAAATTATTTTAAATATAAATCTTAGAACATGGAAGTCATGTACGGTCCTCCATACCGATTGTTTATATGTGTACTACGTTATCGGCAACAAAGAAGTAGTTTCTATGGAAATATTTCACTCCAATTTGTCAAACATAAAACTCGATTTACAAGGTGGGGGATATTTTTTTAGAAATTATCGAACCGAGTTCAAGTAAATGATTTTAAATATAAATCTCGGAACATGGAAGTCATAATCAACCTAACCTAACCTAACCTTCAGACTGAAAAAGTATAATAAATATCTAACAAAATAATTAAAGTAGTAAGTACATTAAGTCCTATAACATAAAGTAAATAACGCTTATTGTAAAATTACTGTAAAAATATATATTATTTAATAATCATAATATGACAAGTATGATGTTAGTAACCGTTTAATATTGTAACGATGGAAGCCTCTCGAACAGCTGAGAACGTACTTTCTCACGTTCCTGCACTAGTCGAGTAGGTGTTGCTTCGGTCAAGGCCACAGAAAGTACGCTTCAGACAGTTGTGAGGAGCACTTGAAATACGCATTATGCTGGCACGCCGCAGCAAGGATGGAAAGTCATTCTGAAACACCTGCGCTACCTACACAACCGACAGCAGCTAGCTTTGTCAGACAGTTACGTTGAGCGATTTCTTTAGTGCGGATCGAGTCATTAGTAAAAAGTTATTATTGTTGTATAATTAGTGTGGGACTCTTAATAGTTGACGTTATTATTGCATGTGGAGAAATTTAACTTGGATTATTGTACGAGATTCAAATTGTCCAGATCCAGAAACATGCTGCGATCGCTGTGCATCGGCGGGGTGAAAGCCTGTTATTAAGTACTCTCTGGCATAATTTTTTCGTCCTCGAGGTGACGGATTAATTTTCTGTAAGAATCATGTGCAAAAGTGTTGATTTTTACCGTATTGTCATCGAACGATTTAGTACTGTACTGTTCTGGTTCCAAAATTTTTGTAAGGTTATTGATCATTTCATTGTAATTGACGGCATCATGAAGGTATACCGGAGGAGGTCTAACAGTTAGTTGCACCTGGCGATATTTTAGAGTGCAGATCATGTGATTGTTGCGGATTAGTGGGAAGTGACTATTTCGTTATAATTGGTGCGGAACTCTAATAGGTGACATTATTATTGCGTGTGGATGATTATAACTTGGATTATTGAACGAGAGTACCTTGTTGATTACAAATTGTTATTTTTCAGTTATTTTCTCTATGTTAGCAGTCTTCATAACAACTTTGTCGAATTTTGTTGCTTCTCTGCTATATACACTTTTCCCTCGAACGAGGTCTTTCGGTTTCTCAACCATTATCAAGTTCTTCCTACAACAACATTAAAATATCTACTTCCCTTATATATATATATATATATATATATATATATATATATATATACTAACCCTCCCACGCATCACCGGTTATATTCAACCAACAGGAGGCAGTACTTACCGCCCAGTCCTTGTTAGCCCCCCCTTACTCAGTCAACCTGACCTCGTCACATAGGCCTACATTATCCTCAAGAAATCTCCTACAGCTTTCTACCTTCTGAACCTATCCTGTAACCGTATTACATCTTCTATACACTACTCTTTCAAAATATAGTAAAATATATCCTCATTACTAAATTCAATCTTTATGTTAATCAGCGCATTACTATTCTTTTCCCTTACTTGTAATATTTCTAATTCTTCATACAATTTGCGTTTACTTATGTTATTCTCTAACCTTACTATTTCGACGTTCTCTGTTGGGTCTAAAAACCTATGCCCTGTATCATTAAAATGTCTCGCGTAGAGCGAATTCGTAGTTCTGTCTCCTTCTCCTCTCGCATGCTCTCTCAATCTAATTACGAACTTACATCCTGTTTCATCCAGGTAAACCTTATCACACTGTTTACAGTTCAACTTATAAACACCGCTTTTCTGTAATTCAGGTGTTATTTCAGTACTACTATTCTTTATATAATCAAAAACTGTCTTTGTCTTTTTTACCGCTACATCTATATTGTGTTTTTCAAAGCACATGATTAGTTCCTCGTTTGAAATCCCAGATACGTTATTGATCCTATGTATTTCTTTTCTTTCTTCTCTTCTTGTCTACTATTTCCTTCTATTCTTTTTACAATTTTCTCTACTATCCCCGGTTTATAATTATTATTTTTCGCTATTTCTTCTATTCTTTTTAACTCTTCTTTTTTACATGAATCATCTTCTAAGTATTTTATTGCCCTATAACAAAACGAGTTTAGTGCAGCCATCTTGTGACTTACGGGATGGTATGATTCCTGAGGTATAATTAAGTCTGTATACGTTCCTTTTCTAAATACATCAAATTTAAAAACACCACACTCAATCTTTATATTTAGGTCTAGGTAATTTATTTGTACTCCACCTATTTCCTCTTTGAACTTAATTTTATTTTCAATTTGATTAATTTCATTCGTTAGTTCTGAGAATTCTTCATTTGTTCCCTCCCACACCACCAAAATGTACCTTATCCATTCCTTTGTTTTATCCTTATATTTTGATTCCATTAGGACACGCCTCTCAAAACAATTCATATATATTTCCGCCATTACTGGTGACAACGGCAACCCATTGGTAGCCCCTCCTTTTGAATGTAATACTTATTAACATTACAAATGCAAATTGTATGAAGAATTAGAAATATTAAAAGTAAGGAAAAAGAATAGTAATGCGCTGATGAACATAAATACTGAATTTAGTAATGAGGATATATTTTACTATATTTTGAAAGAGTAGTGTATAGAAGGTGTAATACGGTTACAGGATAGGTCTCGTACAGTTCATATGCAAATTTGACATTTTTATTATGTAACGATCTCGAAAGAGTGATATAGTTTTATTTTTATATCTGATGATGGAGCATAGTCTCCGAAACCCGTCATAGACGAGATTTACAAGAAGTCACAAAGCGGATAACTGAAGGTAAAATAATTTATTAATGATCTGACCGATTATCTCTGTTTTAACGTACGCCTACTATGTACCGATAATGTATGCTTCCATTTTTTAAATTAATTGCATTGATTTATTGATACAGACATTAAGTTTTAAGCTGCCCCAATAGTTAAGGACAGCGGAAAAAGTATGATAACAGAAATACTGCCTTGAAAAAGTACAGTTTTTATTTAATTGTTTCATTTCTAATTACAGCCAACAGAAGACCACTTTAGATGACTGCCGCAGCTGCAGCCGAAAGGTTTGGAATCTACAAAAAGGGGACCACGGGCCTGCAGCCCGTAAAATAATTTTACTGATGATGTGGACAAATAATTTCATAATTATAAATGTCTTTTTATGTTTTACACACTTTGTATACTATTATAACGTATAAAGCTAAATAAGGCAACAATGTGCAGTGGAAACGAAAGAAATTGCTACTTAACAATAAATATTAGGGATCATGAAGCTACCCATTTCGATTTAAACTACTACGATCGTTCACGAGAACCTCGTTTATTAATAATACATAAACTTCACAGAGGACTATAGAATTAAAAGTGGGAAAGGTTTCCTGGTGTGTGTGTGTTTGTACGTTTCATGTGTGTAAACACAGTCGCATACGTTCACGTGTAAATCTTTTCACCTGATATCAAAAGCCGCGGGTTCGTTGCGTCACGCGCAACGTGACGTGTGTAAAACCTATCTACAGGATCGAACTAAAGAACTTTAAACGACGACGCGTTCTGTAAAGTTTTATGAATTGCCAACCAACCACTGCCATTAAAACTTTCTCTGCTCTGTCACCAGTATAATCCGCGGCAAACAACCTACAGCCTTAACTACTGTGTCTCTTGGCTTTCTACACTTACTTTGACGCAATTTAATCTAATTTACAAGCCTCGGTGAATTTACACCAATTTATCAAAACTAATTAGCCGCGTAATGGTGTGCTTAATTAAGCCGTGTATTTATGTACGGTGTAGGTTGAAATGATTAGTTCTTTTCTTTTTGGTTTCAGGTACATCTCTTTGATTTACTAATTATTCAAAAGTTTAATATTCATGTTTAATATGGTAACTAAATCACTTGTAAGAATTAATAAATTATTTACCTTAAATTATCCGCACTAATAGGGTAGCAACCGCTCAGTGGCAGAATGAACTTGAACGGGTGCGCACCCAAATCCGCGTACGGTTCATATTGACATTTTAACTTCTTAACGATCTCGCAAGAGTGATAGTTTTAACTATCTAATATCTGATGATGGAGCATAAGCTCTGAAACGCGTCATAGACGAAGCACAAAAAATCACACGGCGGATAATTTAAGGTAAATAATTTATTTATTCAAAAGTGTTTTCTATTAAGGACACCAACGTCAGTATTATTGTTGTGCCCAGCACACTCCATATTTTGACTTTATAGGCCTATATATAATTGTAAATGAGTAGAATCCTCAATGTATTATTTTATTATTTCATTTTATTTTATTTAAGGAAAGAATTATTTTTAATTTTTTTAACAAGGAACAAACTGAGCAATTGTGAGGAAGTGTGCTGACCATATTTTATCGTGGCGCGTGTAGTGAGTTATCACCTACAGAAGCTAAGAATAGTCTTCTTGTCAGTGTTTGGGAACAAGTTCCGCTTTGGTTCACAAAAATCAATGTCAAATTGTCCTCTTGCGTGACCTGATAAGTTTCGAGACACGTGCAAAGTCCAGTTCTGATTGGCTGAATTTTGGGCGTTAACTCGTACAGACTCCTTGCGTCATGAGGGGTATAACACCGACGAAGAGCACTGGGAAGAGGTTCACTTTTTGGTTTCTCTGCGCACTATACGTAAGTCTTCTGTCAACGATGGAGCCAAATCGAAAGCGTAATTACAAGTTTATTTTTGTTTAACTTTGTTCAAATTAATTTCTTTTGTAGTAAAACTTAAAGGATTAACCGATTTTGACAAATGAATTATTCGTACTCAGTAATGTTCTAAATTTGTTAAGAAATATGTATGATTGAGATGTATATTTTAAAGTAGTAACGTACTAAATTCAGAAATATAGTCAGTAAAGCTTTTATTATGTTTTAATAAGAATATTCAGTATATAATGAATGTTATTTTTTTATATAATGTAATATTATGTCTTAGTGAAAATATTCAAGTAAGAAATCGAATTATTGTAACAAGAGAATGTCACTTTAAATTATTGTCATTTTGTTCATCAAGATAAAACTTTTCATTAAACATAACGTACTTAGCTGCTTTGACGAATTAAAGAAATTTTGTTATTCAAAGTAAATGCCTTATTTAATAACGAGCCACTCCCACAGCTTTCGTGTCCGCACGACTGGAGCTTTCACTTTGTGAGGCCATTATCATTACAGGCAACAAAAGTCTACCTACCAGGCTGCGAGCGACAAGATTTTATAAAGAGTAGAGATTTCCAAAGTGCATATATATGCCATAAAGTTAGAAAGAAGACAGTTAATTTGGTTTGGACATGTTAAACGGATGGGAGGAGAAAGGTTGCCAAAAAGGATAATGGAATGGTTACCCCCGGTGAAGAGGAAGAGGGGAAGACCCAGACGATCATGGGGAGAGAGTATCCAGAAAGTCTAAGTGCGAGGAATCTGACCGAAGAACATTGTCAGGACAACAAATATTGAAGAGAAAGTCTGGAAATCGGACATCGACGACAGACGCTATAAACCGATGTTATATATCGTAACGTATTTAATATACATAAATTTAATTTCAAATACAAATACACTTCTATTTGTTTTTGAATAGCCCCACGATCTTGGAGCGCCATTACTATGTAATGTATTTATGTGTACAAATTTATATGTAATTTACATTTGTGATGCCCCACGTTGGAAGCGATATTTCTTATGCAACGTTACGATATACATAAAATAGGCGTGACTGGTCTCACGTTCAAGATTGACAAATTATGTAACAATATAACATTTAATTTGGATTCCAGGTGTATCTGTAATAAGAACTCTATGTAACTTGTATCGGTATTTCAAATTTATTTGATATTAATAAAATTGTGCACATGGCACTTACTTCGACTTAAAACATTCGTTATTATTTCGTTATTACGCCGTAAGGCTTATGCTATATACATCCTTACTGACTAAATATTCTATTCTACTAATTATTGTATTAACGAAAAATCTCATTTCCAGACTACTCAGTCAATTAGTGTGTTTCAAAATATCAATATTTAAATATTTTCTTATATATTCCAATGTAACTCAAAAGATCAATAGTTACTGAATTTATCTTTTGTTTCTCAGTACTGATTTATATTTAACGCTAATTTTTACTTAAATGCTTTGTATTCTTTTCATTTCAATACTAATTTGAGCTCTTGTTTACGTTAATCTTGTTTCAATAGCATCTATGATTTTAATTAAAATTTTACAATAAACATAGACTCTTACTTTTGAATAGAATAAGAATGTCCTTAATTGTCTTTACGTTAATTGTTCGATTAAGAGATAAATAAGTTGTTTATCACCTTATCGTCGTCAATCATACTCAATCATTGGATCCCTCTGTAATCGTCCTCGTCTCGAACTTCAGCATCAATCTCTCTTCTCCTCTTGTCCAGCGTCGACTCTCTCTCTGTCCAGCGTCTCCTTTCTCTTCTCCTCTTGTCCAGCGTCGACTATCTCTCTGTCCAGCGTCGTATCGCTCTCTGGAACTTCTCCTCGTGCTGTCTCGGACGTCAGTTGATCTTCTTATGTGGATCTTCTTATGTAATTTTGTTACTACTTAAATATGGTTTGTTTTACAATCCAGTTACATAGCTGTATGTAACTGGAAGGATGAAATTATTTACAAAGATTTAAATATTCTGTGCGGACGGGCAGAAGCTCCCGCTGCACCGTGGATGATTTAAGAAAGAGAACCACTGTAGCTAGTGTGTCCTATTTATACCCATGTCTTGGTTAACACCTGCAGTGGTACGAAATCGACATGTCTGAAATTGTTTCTGGGTTCAGTTCCCCCACTCCTTGTCAATTTCGCTATTTCTTATATTTCTGCGAATTTCAGAGTCCTGTAAGTATACTCTTATACTTATCTTATAACTATTTTTTCAACACATGTTCACTGTAATTTTGGACATTGCAACTTAACCCTTTCGATTTGTACACAGTTATTTACACTATTGTTACACTATTACACTCGTACGGTGTGTCACTTTCACGTGGTTTTCGTACACATTATTCAGTAAATTTTATTACATTTTATTATGTTTTTGGATTTTACTTCTTAATTATAGTTTATGAATAATTACGGAAAAACAGTAATTGTGCAATTATTCATCTTGGGGTGGTAAACTCGCCTGCATAGACCTGCGTTCACACACACTAGCAAAATACTGGTGTACACACTTTCAGTTACATTTGTGTGTGTGTGTGCACGTCGATTCAGGTCGAAACACCTGTTCATATTTTTGTCTGAGCCAAGCTTGCAATCCCTGACATGCTTATTTCTAATACATTATTAATTATTTACAGTTTATTAGGTATATTTAAATTTTTATATTCAATGCTCAGTACATCACTTATTTGTACTGTCGCAATATATATGCCATAAAGGCAACATTGTGCCGTACAAAGAGTATGACTGTGGCGACAGATTTCATACACCTTTCAAGTAAACAACAAATTTTTATTAATATTTATTTTTAAAATTGAACAGATATTTTTAATAACTATATTATATGACAAATTATGGATTAAGCACGCGTTTTGTCTCTTTAATGTAAAACGTACAAAACATGATTTAGGTTTTCTTTCAGTTTATTTTTTAAAACAATCCTGGATCGTAATATAGTTATACAGTACACATTGACACATTCAGTATTAGTAGTAGACGTGTTTCACGCGCCGAATGAAAATCTGTCTCATTGATTTGGAAACGACAAATCGGAACAGCAATTTGGAAACTTTGGAATTCTTCTTTCGGAACTAGAATTTATCGTAGATATTTAAGTAGAAATAAATATTTCGTAGAATTAGTAATGTGGTAAGATATCTAAACACACATTAATTTGAATAAACACTAAGAAAATGTATAACTCAAAACTAAACATTACATTTCTCTAGTGAAAGTAAGTGATAGAGCTAAATACTCAATGATACTATACATAATTGTCTTATATCAAAAGTGTCTTTTTCAGAATAACACTCTATAAAGTTTAGCATATAAAAGGAACATCAACATTTAGATTCAATTGTAGTCTACACATAAATGTGTCCTTACATTTACGAATTTGGATATTTTGTTTGTTAAGAAATTTTCGTAGAATTAAAAATACTCTTGATACAGGCACATATATGGAACTGACAATTTCAAATATCTTGGAGGAGTTACTGAGCACAATGCCTCAGAGAGAGAAGCCATTAAAACACGAGTTAATAAAATAAACGTTGCTTACCATTTAACCAAGGACACATATAACAAGAAATCAATATCCACTAATCCCAAACTTGGGCGTTATTTAACTGTAATTCGTCTGGAAGCACTTTCTGCAGGTGAGTGTCTGACTCTGAACTGGAAAATGATGATGAAAGAACTGGAAGTCACAGAAAGGAAAATATTAAGAAAAATCTTGGGACCAATAAAAGATGGAGAACAGTAAAGAAGACGCCACAATAATGAGCTGTACACACGCGTTGAGAAAATCACAGACGGTATAACTAACTGTTATACAATGTACTGACCATACTATGTTCTTTAGAAGAAGAAGAATTAGATGAAGAAGGAAGAAGAAGTACAGGGAAGGAAAAGATGAAGATTCAGGAGAACATGAGGAAAAAGAACGAGGAACGAGAGAGATTATACAGGAATTGTGGTTTTTTGCTTTTTGCATTGTTTATTATGGAGGTTAAAACTTTTTTTTAAGTTGTATAATGTATATATAATAAATAAGTTATATCATTTCAAAATTGTAAGCGCTTTGTATACTTTATAAATTCTAATATTGTGTAACTTTGTTGCATAATAACATTTATTAATCTTAACAAAGTAATATTATACTCGCAATATATATAGAATTTGTGTGTCAGCACGTGCAAAACATTATCCAACAAAGAAATGTCAATAACACACTAGACTGTGTGCCTCATATTTTCTAATAAGACTGTTCTTTAGAAATGTATTACCTTTATAAACTGCTGGTCTCAGACGTAGTACACTTCATGAATACACTATTTGTTCGACCGGGTCAGTGCTTGCATGGAAACAAGAGAAGACAAACAGCAAAAGGTGCTCCATAATTCATGAATTCCGATTTACATTTCATAAACAATGTCCACTGCATAAACAATTCACTGCATTTGATCGACATACACTATTTGGTTATGTGCTGCAGTAATTTATAATATAAATGCGTTAACGAAATCAGCGTAAACCATATCATACCTATATATTTTAATCTAAATAATTTCAACTGTTTCTCTGCCTGTTGAGGGAATTTATTTTTACAAAATCTTGCGTACATATTCTGAAAATGTTGCATTTTGAAGCGGGCAGTTTTGCGTAAAGTCACACGTTATGGCAGCAACATCATCCCTGTCATTACACAATTAAATGATTTCTTTTTGCTTGGAGTAAAACTTCATAGCCCTGCGAAAATGAATTATATTTTCTGTAGCGGTCACCCTCTTAACGGTACCAATTAGTTCTTCTGATTAGATTTTATTAATCAACAACTCACATTCTAAACATACAACAACTAATAGCACGCTATGGCACTACAATGCAACGCGTCAGAGGAATAAATACTGGCTTTCGAAGCGGGCAGTTCAGTGATACTCTAGAGGTATTAAAGAGAGATTCGGAGTCTTTATTTATTGTTCGCCTGAAGACGAGTTCTAATTCTATAGAGGTCGAAAAGTCGTGTTTATTAATTTTAATTTAAGATGGCTAATGTCCAAAATCTTATAATTTGTGATGTCATACGTTATTTTACTTAATAACATGATAAAGATTTATTAAAATTACTAAATTAGCTTATTTGATGATAATTGGCTACAAATTCATGGGTAACTGTGGGTATGTTTTGGGCAATGTCAAGCATACTGTATGCGCCTCAGTCTATTTGCAAAATATACAGGCGAGGACTATGTAAAGTTGGGTGAGGCCAGAATGTGTTGTCTCGATAATACGCTAACGTATAAAACAGCAGTTAACACATTAAAAATATTTTTAAATGGTTCTCAATTTTGTCGTAACAAAAACCATAAGATTTGCGAACGGCATATTGTTACGAAATGGAAACCAACATTAGTTTTTGGTTATCATTAAAATTGTAATATACGGAGTGATTGTGGGTATAGGCAGAGATGGTTACAAAAGCGCTGATGTCATTGTGCTGGTGTGGTTTGAATCTGCGGTCATATTCACCGCATGTAAGGATACGTACATGTGCTCTCCTAATTAAACATCGTTTTTGTCAGTGCAGAAATGGGCTTGTGTCTATGTGCCGTGTGCGCTCTTTGTACAGTTTCTTATACCATACGTTTTTGTGTGTGGCTTGTGGTCTGTGGACGGGGGGAAATTGACAATTCTTGTTACAGCGAAGTAGCAAAATTGCATAACAAGCGCCTGATACGTTGTAGAGGTTGCAACACGCTGGATCCGTCGGAACGGAATGAAACAGAAGGACTCGAAGCTACGGAAGGGAACGGAATTTTGTCCGCCAAACTACGACGGAGTTTACGTTAACAGCAAGTGGTACATTGTTTACGTTACCCTATTAATGATGATAGCAGGAGTAGTAACATAACGTTACTAATAAGGAGAACGTTAACTTTAAGATAAATTAACATTTTATGAAAAAGTAATTTTAGATTAGGTATGACACAGAAAAGTTATGACACAGGCCAAATTCAAACAGAATCAAATAATTTTTTGCATGTGTGTCTGAGTTATAGAGGACTCAATGACTATTGATTTTGGGGAAGGTCGGTTAAGGAAGAGGGGTAATTTACCTCTAATATGTTACGTTTTAACAAGAGAAAAATAATTAATTAAAAAAAATAAATTATCCTCAAATGAAGGTGATAATAATCTACTGTAGAAAGGTAGATAAAATATCTATAAATGAAAAGGGAGGGGTGGTTTTTCACGTTAATTAGTTTGTCAAATTAAATAAAAATGCATTTAATTATTTTTTTTCAAACAATGCTGATTGTTAAAAATAAAATAATTTTATTGCCAGACAACGGAATTATAATTTTTGTTATTTCAGTTTAAATAATCTATGCGTGAAGATCCGCAACCACAGCCCAGCAGGCCACAAAATAATTTGTGACCCCATAAAAACATAATTCTATAAATATGTAGTTAATGCGTAATTATCTGCGTAGTTCAGTTTCTTTAT
This sequence comes from Magicicada septendecula, assembly GCA_034769895.1. Lineage (NCBI taxonomy): Eukaryota > Metazoa > Arthropoda > Insecta > Hemiptera > Cicadidae > Magicicada > Magicicada septendecula. The sequence continues at coordinate 29,875,292 of CM068369.1, forward strand.
AAGAATAAAGTACTTAATTTTTATAAATAAAGTAATTCGAAAGTAACATTATATTAAACAGCTACCCCATAATAACAAAAATATCTATAAATAGTGAAAATGGTTTGACAGTGGTAGATATTTGTTTTCGAAATTATCTAACTGAATTCAAGTAAATGATTTTCAATATAAATCTTAGAACATGGAAGTCATGTATGACTGTGCATACCAATTTTTAATTACACTTATCAAAAATGTGTCCCCTTGGGCTTCTTTGTATCTTTAAAAAATGATTATAAATATCCAACACCTTTAAACAGTACTGAAAACTGACTAGATAATGCGATAAACATTTAAAATTAATATTGATATCTAAATTTAGTTTTTAGATAATGTGGAGTGTGAAGTACGTTGTGTAAACAAAAGGAAGAGATTTGATTACGTCAGTCCGTCATTTATTTTCTGTAACCCATGAGACAGGTTAAATTATATAACAGAATTTGCATCCGTGAGCTAGACTGCTTCTGAAAACTTGATCAATCTGATTGTTGACTGAAGGGCCACTGCTGCGTACGGGTCCACTTGGTTTAGATGTAGGAAAATACTTCACACTTTAGTTATTCCACGTATCTGAGTAAATATTAAAATGTGAAACATTAATAAACGACAAAAGACGCCACAAATTAGAGTTAAGAAACATGGATATTACGTGTAACGCACAAACTTCCTAAAAATATATTAAATTGTAAAAGTGATTTGGAAGCCATTTTTTGTACTTATTCTCACTCATAAAATAAGAATCTAAAATCACTTCTTCAATTACAAAATATCTTTCAAAAACTCCAATACTGATAGAATACAGACAATGAATAACAGGAAGCGCGATTGAGTATTGTAGGAGCAGATAATTTTGTAAGCATTTACAGAAAAAATTGCACGTCGACCAATCAGATACAGTTATGTTATGTGTGTAGTAGAGTGGCGGGGGTGTCATTTAGTATTTTTAATAAATTTTTGTCATGTTATTAAGTAAAAAACATATTAAATTGTTACGATGGTCTCACGGATCGTTATGTTTAACAGTGAAAATAGAATAACTGACACCAAAAAGTTACTAATTACAAATTTAAGTTTGGCTCAAACAACAGTTAGAAATCAACAAACGAACTCTTGTTTAATAACTTAACTTTAATGTGTCCAATACACAATAATAAATGTCACCTTATTACAGTTTTATAATAATTTCCACAGTAATACCTTTCCACTAATCTGCAAGTCACAATAATAAAGACTCCGAATCTCTCTCCAATAGCTCTGGACTATAACTGAACTGCCCGCTCCGAAAGCCAGTAATTATTCCTCTGATGCGTTGCACTGCAGTGACATAATGTGCCTTGATGCCAGTACAACAGTCTAGTAATGTCTGGGAGGGACATCTCGAATGAAGTAGAGCGTTATTTTATCAGAATGAACGTCAGCACATTTTATCATTTCTTAGCACAGAGCCTTACTACAGCTCTACCTTCTAAAATCGTATTTATATGCTGCCTTGAACATCCAGGAAAAGCACAAAATATTCTGTGAACAATATTCTGACCTTAGAAATGTTGTCAAGTATCGGACTGTGGTCAGTTGCGACACAGTCGTATAAAACCAGGTCAGTTGTGACCGAGGTACAAATCTGAATCCGATCTATAGCAAACAATTGCATTTTCATATTATTATTATTATACAGAAATTTCCTTTATAATTCTATTCATTCCTTGCCTAACCTAACCTAACATAACCCGACCTGATGTAACCTAACCTAACTTAATCTAACCTAACAAAAATATTGGAAGAAAGAGGTTACTCGCACAAATAAAAAGTTGCAAAATTGAAGTCCAATCGAAATTAAGGATAAGCGTTTATAAATCACAGATTCGTTCAGTAAGTGTAAGTGCGGGGCGGAACTGACCACGTAAGAATAGGTAAAAACTTTGTTTCATCGCAACTGACTGAGACCGCAAGTATCGTTAATTTCGTAAGCATTTTAAGGAACAATATAATTTTCGTTTCGAACGCTACATGTTTAAAATGTGAGTTGTTGATTAGTAAATTCAAATCACAAGGCCTAAATGATACTGTTGAGAGGGTGGCGCTACAAAAAATGAAGTTCATTTGCGCAGATCTAATAAGTTTTACTCTAAGGCAAAAGAAATTATTCAATTGTGTAATGACAGAGATGATGTTGCTGCCATAACGTGTTACTATATGCAAAAGGTACCATGGACGAAGTTAGCAAACAGAGATGTTTTATCTAATGCATTTATGCATTCTGTATTCATGACATGGGTGAGAACACAGCAACGTTTTTTACTTATCATAAAGGGTTAGTTAAACGTAGTTCAGACAAAGTACGTACATTTTTCTGAAGTATTTTGAACAAAATATTGATTATTCTGTAAAGAAACGCAATTTCACCTCATCTTTAGTCGTTAATGCGGAGGTCATACCATAAGAATATACAGTAATCAAAATGTTATTAGTTCTTGGTGCGACAGGGCGATTTGAAAAAGTTGTAAACTTTTTTGCTGTTCGTGGGCATTCCTCCTTACAGTAGGACAGGGATCTTGAGACGGCTAAGAGATTTATTAAATGAACTGACAGAATTTATGTACCAGATGATTACAAGTTGTAATAGCAGCCGTTAGAAAAGATAATGATGTCTCCGTAAGTGTTACCGACGGGGATGAGATTTTAGATTTGTGGCCGAAATATTGTAAGGGTAGTGTAAAGAGCTGAACAGTAACAAATCTGCTGCTACTAATTCCTCTAAGTAGAATTTCTCCATATCAAGTAACAGGTTTGTTGAAAAATACCTTTGGTTTAGAGAACCATAAATTTAAATAAATAATTACATTTGCCAGTAAACCAAACGCCAGTACAAAGTTTACAAAAAGACAGTTTGTGACAATAAATGTTTGCTAGTAAACTTCGAGATGTGCATTATTTCGTCAATTAAGAATTCTTTCAAGCAAAAACATTTTATAAGTTTTCAATAAAATGAATAAGTATCACAGAGAGTTGAAATTATACTCACATATCTCTTAACTTCAACAACAAGATTCAACCTAATATTTTTCCCTCAGTTTTTTCCTCATACTTTCTTCTCCTTATTCTCTTTCATCGCCAGTCCCCTTCCCTTTTAGAATAGCTTTGACGTCGCGACCGTTATTATCATTTCTTCTTTCTTTTCAGTCTCTAACGTACATTGACACGGGCCATTTTAATTAAGGCATGATAAGATTATTATATTCTTTATAAGAACGTAAATCTCAACACCCATAGTATTTTGTACATTGTATTTGTGTATTCTCCTCTTCGGTTAGATTAACGTGATATGTATATAGAGAATTATATTTAAATTTGCTTGGATTATTATCGTTTCCTGTAATACCACAGCCAAGACGCAAACCGCTACTCTGAATCCGCTGGCATTTATTGCGTACGTTAGTTTAACATAAAAGTAATTATTCCCTCCTTATATTTCTCATCCACAAATCTAAACGAACGTTCTGACCTGCAATGTGATAATGTGATACTTAGATGAATATAAACTTCACAGAACGTTGATTGTTTAACAAGTGCCTAGAGACGGTAGGTGCGAGACAAATTTATTTCGTGCATTATAATTTGGGTAGAGAGTTCCTTCCTTTCCATTCTCCTGTCGTTACAACCCGGCGTTGGTTTTACTCTGCTCAATGACTTCCTTCCATGCCACCCTCTCGTTACACGTTCGTCTCCACCTCTCCTTCGTCTACACGTCATCCATCCATCTCTTTCTGAGCCTGTCTGTAATTCTTCTTCCTACCGGTCCCCAATCTTCAATTCTTTTAGCCATTCTTCTGTCATCCATTCGCCTTACGTTGCCCAGTCAGTCAAGCCTTCTACTCTTAATAAACCGGACCATGTCGGCACCCTGAATCAGTTGGTCTAGTTTATGATTTATTCGAATCCTCCAATAGTTTAAATCCTATTAAATTATCCATAGGATTAATAGTTTACAGTTTAATGCTCTATATTCAGTTTGTACAGGCTCAAAGATTTTTCGCAAGACTTTTCGTTACAATATTCTTAAATGTTGCTCATCTGTGTTGCTTAATGTCCAGGCTTTGGATCCGTAGAGAATTACTGTTTTGAATTTATACAGTTTTATAAACATGTATTTTTTTATCTTAGAATCTTAGATTGCCTTATCACGTTTTATCACGTCTTATCACGTAGCCATCGATATCGATGTGTCCACGGGCAATGATAACGGTCATACAGGATAAAGTACAACAGTTAATCGTTGGCAACGAGACAATGCTCATCGGACTGTGCCGAGACTGTATCAATGTGAAGTTATGTGTGGTGTTTTTATGTGTTTTAAGTAATTGAGTTCGGGTGAATTTGATGTTTTTGTAATACTAAAAACCTGAAGATGAGGATTTATCCTCAAAACGTGTCGTTTTAGTAATTAAAACAGTTAAGTCACGGACGGAAAGTTAATACAGGTAAAGCCTAATATTAATTCTAATTAGTTTTCCTGTTTTATTTTCAATTGAAATGTGAATTCACAACATGCGTCCCAAAAAATTATAAAACAAGCATTTATACGAAATTTTTATAACAGTCCAGTAAACTTGACCTTTGTTTATCACCGACAAAATGCAGTTCTTGAAAAAGTCAAGTAAATGTTTAAAAACTCTGATGTAATTCTCTTAACGTTTGAATTTACGGTTAAAGTATTTACCGACTAGAATTATAAAAGTTAGAACAATTATTGTTTTGGATGCTTTTAAATTTACTCAAATGGTCAGGTGAAAATCAGTGTAATCATATCTATAAAGCAATTTTATATTCTTTTTTTCTTAATACGCTGAAGTTGATTTATTTAATACGCTGAATTTGTTTCATATTTCATAATTAAGAGTAAGTTGCTGTGAATGTATTTAATAAATTTTAGTCAATCCTGTGGTTGAGGAAGGTGGTTATATTTTAAAAATTAAACAGTTTTGTATTTGCAAATATTACCAAATTGGATGTAAAACCGTAAATTGTATATGTTAACACAACATGTAAATTCCTCAAGTTTAATAATGGCACCGAATCGATATTCCAGTTTATTGGAAATACACGGTCTAATAACACGGTCTAATATTGCGGTTTGCCCTATAGAATTCACGCAAATGTAAAATCATATAAATCTCTTGGCACCTGTACGATTGGAAATAAAAGTGCCAACCTCATAAAAATATGTTTGTCTCTGATATCCTAACTTATCCTATCCTATCCTATACTGTTCTATCCTATCCTATATACTACGTAGTTATTTACTACTAGGTGTTTCTGGTTTTCTCTCTCCATTTAAAAATAAAATACCTGATTGATTAGTTTAATATATTTGTTTGCTCTCTTACTGAGTAAATTTGTTTAAGAGAATGCATTCTCGGACACCGCAGACTTTTCCGGCTGCCTCGAGCGACAACAGCGGCTGTGTTCGGACGCTGGGGTTGTATATACGCTTCCCGACGAGAGTGGATCCCTTGCATCCTTCACCGGTCTTAGGAACTCTTGTATCTTCCCGGTCGGCTTGTAGATAGTTCTCACGAACGACGATTCAGCAACAACAAAATAAATGTTATCTTGAACAATCCGCAGAGCAGAATCGGCAAATTGCAAACATTCAAAAGGTAATTATAAATACAAGATCATCTCATTAAAAATTAAACCCAAACAGAAACGTTCAAGAAAACAGACATTAATATTAAAAATTATTAAAACAAAAATAAAAAAATGTACAACCTTTAAAAATTGCGACCGATATTGTTTGCGGTGATATTTGGTTCTGTGTAGGTTTTCGAAACGGATTGTAAATACGCTGTACAAAATACTTCAAAATTGAAAAAATTAGTAACTTATATTGTCAACTCATAATTTTTATTAGAATAAAGAGAACGAAAGGCAGAACCCTTCTGTCAAAGGGTTTGCTTTTGACAGAATTATTCTAATTTAATTTCAAATGTCTTGATAGTTTTTGAATTTGTCAAAAACCTTACGTTCATCTCAAATGGGCATATTGTTAATGCCTGTTAATAAATGCATAGACAATAACTGTAATCTACATTATGTAAAATATGGCTAATTTTTTGAGCGACAGTTCACATCAAGGTTACAGTTAATTCTACATCCATTGCTTCTTACATTGTTATTTAGATTGGATCACGTAATCATGATGAACAATAATAAAAGTTCAAAGTTCAACTCAGGGCTGCTGCACAGCGCGCAAAAGAGGTTCATTGTTCTACAGATACTAGGAACAATGAATGTCAGGAACAAAGCAGGCGATCGATTACGCTACCCATTGTTTGGCCGTAAGTGTGCTCACTATATTATATTATTTTCATTTCTCTTAAAGTACTGCAACAGTACAACCATTTACGGTACTCTGCATTGCCAAAATAATTTAAATAAATAATAGAAATAAATAAATATTGATTAATAAACATGATTCAGATTGCAAGCCGGATCGTATTTAAAAAGGGAACGCAGAATTCCTGCACGGACACGCATATCTGGCCCACCTGTCACTAGCGTTGTGTACACGTGTATTTTGTTTGTTTGAGTGAAGCCTGTCCGTTCCTGAACTGTAACCAACCCTTTTCAACTATTGATAGATTTTATGTTTTATTTTAATTATAAGAAAAATTTGTACGATATTGTAAAACGAAAGACACCAGAGGGTGTAGAAAATAAAGGTGAACAAAGGGTTAAAATACCGTGCCAAAGTGGCGGAAAGTGCAATTACTATAAGTAAAAAGTGAATAGCTTTTTTTGTAATTACAATGAAGAAGTGTAATTTACGTATAGTAAACATATAAAAATTAGCGATCGATTGAGCATCGGGTAGTGTGAAACAGACTTCGTAATTCGCGAAGATAGGTGAAATTCGTGAATTGAACCAGAGTGGGGGTAAAGACGCTTTGACAAACTCTGACAAGATGAAAATTGTTCAGACCTGAGCTTTTGCACGACCTGGCTATAAATACCAGGTCGCGCTAATAAAGTTTCTTCTTCTATTTTCAACCGTTGCCGTAGGAGGCTATGTCAGTCGACGACGCTATTTTAAATCTACAGTGAGAGTCACGGGACGAACTGGATGTCTAACCAGAACAGCAGAGCACCTACGAAGAGGTTCTATGGACTCATGTACGATCCATGAGAGGATATGAGACAACTAGTAAACAGCACTAGCAGTGGAATCCTGGAAGAGGACCAGAGGACCAGAAGAACGAGAAGGACACAGACAGAGGACCCGAGGAGGACACACTGATAGTATCGCATCAAATGAGGTGATGAAAAACCATTTTTGTTAATTACAGACAATTGAAAGACTCTAATTAACATAGAATGAAAAACATTCGAACAGTTAATCAATCATAAAGAAATGTACATAAATGTAAAAGCAGATTGTAATGTAGAACTCATGTATAGGAATTATTAGTTGAATCAAACATAAATGCTAAGAGAGAAATATTTGAGTTTAAATTAAAATCAATTAAAGTATTGGGAAAGGTTTGTTTGATATGATTTTAAATAAAAAGAAATGAGAGTAATTGATAAAGTCTTTGTTTGATAAAGTAAAATGCATATGCAATAGTAAATAATTAAAGTCAAATAAGAGTAAATAAATTAAAAATAACAGTAAATTTAGAATTACAGAAAATAATATGGGATTGCAAAGATAACCACACAATGAGGAAGCCGAGAGCAAAATAATTAATTAATTAAGATTAGATGATAAGGTTTTTGCATACCATGTTAGCCATAATTCATGTCCGAATGGTTCATAAAAACGATTAATTATGAGTATTATTTCAATATACGAAATGAAAGAATTTTGTGTAATAAAATAAATAAATAATGGAAAATTTTTAAAACTTATATAACGCATCATCTTCTTATTTTTTGGCGCTCCAAAAGCGTGGGGCTCCAAAAATTAAATTACATTGAACAATGTGTGTTGTTATAGTACCTATCTTTCGTAATTCAAGCGATACACGGTATTTATATGTAAATGCGCAGTAATATTCATTCACATGAACTGTTAATACTTTCCGATAGTTTATTTCAAAAATATAACCAATTTTGCAGTCCATAACACAGAAAGAAGAGTAACATAAAACTGTATTTCTCATACAATCAAAATATTATTACGACAAACACATTGTTACGCAATTACGGAACGCTCTCGAAAAGGTGTGAGCGTCGTTCTACGCGCTTCATGACTAACCCAGCATGCCTCGTCGGTGTCAAGGCCGTCCACTCACGTAGCACTAAAGTACATGTTCCAGACTGTTCGAGAGCACTTGACATTCGCAAATTAGGCTGGCACGTCAAAAGGATGGAAAGTTATTCTGGAATAGCTGCGCCACCTATATAAATAAAAGCGGGTGGATTTGTTAGTCAGTTCAGTGAGCGATTTATTTAGTGCGGATTGAGTCACTGTTGAGGATTACTGAAAAGTGATTATTGTTTTATTAGAAGTTTAATGAAGAAAGTTGTGTTAGAGGTTATAATCACAAACATAATTATTACTGTTGCACATCACTATAAAAAAATTATTCCGATTAGCGCTTTCAAGCTTCTCAGCTCATCATCATATCGGCATATTGTTTTATTATTAGTGTGAAATTCTTAATAGTTGACATTATTATAGCGTGTGGACAAATTTTACTTGAATTATAGTACGAGAGTATCTTATCGACTACAAACTCATTATTTGTTATATACATAATCAATCTTAGTGTAACATTTAAGAGAAATTTATTTTTTTATGTGGAATTGTATATGCAGTTCATTCTTACTTGTATACGAGCGTAGTGTTAGAATACTTTGGATATTTAACTTAATAAATTTGTAAAAGAGAAAAATAAAGTAACAATGATATAATTTTGTTTCACAAGAAAGAAAGACGGAAAGAGAACGGGAAATTGTTAAATTGAGTGGAAGTGGAGGTCACAGTTATTTCTGTCTGAACCGTATCGGAAGAAAATTGAATTTATCACAAACCTAGTTGTAGAGCGGTGCTTTTCTGTGTTGAATAATGTAGAAAAGTTATTAAAGTTGCTCAGAGTTTCCGATAGTATCGATTAGTTACTGTAGAAATATGGGCCCATAAATACAGCGTTAATTATTAACAAATTAATCGAACCTAATCGCAAAACCTATGTAAAATATTTTTTAATTTTGAAAGTAATGAATAAATTATTAAACGATGTGTGATAACAAACGTAAAGGAAAAAGTTATAAAAGGGCTTAATTTGACAGATTACAGTAACTTATGTTGAAAGTGTATTCTACTGTAATCCTTCTTAAAACAGTGAAAACCAGTTTACAACTGCGGTAGAATCTACGGAAAACGATAGAAGATTGTCGGTTGTTTGTTACACATTTTTTTTACACAACAATAATATTTATACAGGGTAAGTCAAAAAGTAAAGGCATTTTATTTTCCCTGCTGCAATGGATGGCAGCACTGACTGAACAATGACATATCATAACCTCAAAGTTTTTTTGTTCTTTAGCTGTGTTGTTTCAGTGCTCAGCTCCATTCGTAGTGATTTCAGGGCATTTTATTATGAGTGCCCCGTTGTCCGTGTGCACCAAGGAAGAAATGAGGGGAGTGGTACGTTTTCTGCACTCTGAAGGGACTAAACCTGCGGAGGATTATTCGCAGAATGCAGCAGCAGTACGGTGAGAGCTGTCTTAGTGAACGCAAAATTTATGAGTTGATAAAACGCTTTAAAAATGGTCGTGTATCTATCTGCGATGACGAGCGTTCAGGTAGGCCATCCACTTCGAAGACGGACAAGAACATCGAGACAGTTGAGCGAATGATTCATGATGATCGTCGTGTCAAAATTGATGATATTGCGCATGCTTTGAACATTAGCCACTGTTCAGCAGTTGCAATCATCCACGAATCACTAAATTATCGCAAAGTGTGTGCTCGTTGGGTACCACATCGACTGACAGACCAGCACAAACAGAAACGTTTGGAAATTTCGAAATCACATTTAAGGCGTTTAGAAGAGGAAGGAGAAGAGTTTCTCAGTCGCATAGTAACCGTTGATGCGACGTGGGTCCATCACTTCGAACCACAGAGTAAGCGGCAGAGTATGGTGTGGAAACATCCATCCTCGCCTACAGCAAAAAAGTTCAAAAGACAAGTTTCTGCAGGAAAGTTGATGATGACAGTGTTTTGGGATATGAAAGGTCCACTTCTAAATCATTACACTCCTAAAGCTCAAACAGTGAATAGTGACAGCTACTGTGAGCTACTTCGAGATCTGAAACCCAAAATCAAAACAAGGAGGCGAGGAAAACTTTCAAAAGCTGTGCTTTTGCTTCAGGACAATGCCCGTTCTCATACTGCGGGGAAAACGATCCAGTGCATTCAAGATCTTGGTTTTGAGCTGCTGGAGCATCCGCCGTACAGTCCTGACCTAGCTCCAAGTGATTTTTACCTTTTTGCTCCGATGAAGGAGCACCTGCGTGAATCCAAGTTTTCGTCGGATGACGAGGTTGTGGAGGCGGTGCGCGAGTGGCTGTGGACGATGCCACAAATCTTCTTCCAGGACGGAATTACAAAGCTTGTCAATAGGTGGACCAAGTGCATAGAAATTGAGGGAGAATATGTAGAGAAATAATGTTACTTGTCATCTTGTTTTCACAATAAAAAGTTCCTTTTTAAAAATTTGCCTTTACTTTTTGACTTACCCTCGTATAAATGAAAACCATAGTTGTCATACAATTGCATTCCAGAGAAAAGAAGAAGAAGAAAGAGAAAAAGAATAATAACAACAACAATGATGACAACGACGATCATTTTGTCTAACAATAATATTATTATAACCTAAAATGGTGACATTACATTACTTACTACTTAGTCCTTTTGTCACTTTGAAGTGGATGAAATTCGATTTCTGCTCCGTCTCCAAAACGTTTGTAAGCTGTGTTTGGCAAATAACTGAACTTGTTATCACTTATGTATACTTGTAAAAACCATTAGATACAGTCTCATTGCTATTTGTAAAAACATATACATTTCATTACGCGTTCTGTTTAAAAATTTTAATAAAATTTAGTTTGAGTTTATTGTATAATTGTGTACTTAAACAATTGTTATTTTATTTTCAAAATGTAGAGTAATTTGGGTGTACGTACTTTTTGTGATAAGAAAAGTATTATATATTGTTGAAACTTATTTAATTTGTAAGCTTATTTAGTTTAAAATAGTGAGGCTGTTTGTAGATTGGAAAATTTGTTATTTTAAAAAACGCAGTAAAGTTGTGTAAGAAACGTTATAGATTTATATCATTTCTATGGCTTCAGGCTATACTGATATTTTATTACTAAAAATTATTTGTCTGTGGTACGTGAGGCTTTACAGCCGACTGTCGTTTCCGTCCCAACAAATCCGGTTCTCGTAAACTGCTCTCTCTCTCTCTCTCTCTCTCTCTCTCTCTCTCTCTCTCTCTCTCTCTCTCTCTCTCTCTCTCTCTCTCTCTCTCTCTCCAGTAGTTTTCTATTCTGTCATTCTGTTGGTATACGTACATACAGAATTTTGTGTGTGTGTGAGGGGGGGACAATACAGACGCAAGCTCCACGATGTATCGTTCCTTTCAATACAGCAATTGTGCTTCTCAAGCTGCGCTTTCGTTTGGAAATACATTGTATACAATATACAGCTGATTTGTCTGCTGATTCATCTTTTATTTTATGTAGTTTATTTAACATTTGTTTATCATTTTATTTGTTTTTATTAAAATATTATTTTCACGTAGGTGTATTTAAATTAAAACTGGGGACATATTTTGGAATGTTAGGTTTCGTTGGTGCTTCAAACAACAAATGCTTTTACTACAAACAATTTTGTTTAACGTAATCCCCTAAAAAGTAATTTATTTGGATCAAGAAAACTAAAAATTAGTGTATATAGACACTTAGATCGGGAGCGTATTGTTACGCAACATCGAGTCAACAGTGTCGTTCTATTAATTTTCGACACCAGCAGGTGCAGCGTCTCTGTCAAGGCCGTGAAGTAAGTACCACTCCATACTGTTCTAGTACTTGTAACTGCACAAACTATGCTGGCACGCCGCCCATAGAATGGAAAGTTATTCTTGACCCTCTGCAGGGTATATATAAGCAACAGCGGCCGGCTCAGTTAGTTACACCTGGCGTTATTGTAGGGTGCGGATCAAGTGATTGTTGCTGATTAGTAGAAATTAATTATTGTGTTAGAATAGTGCGGAACTCTAATAGCTGACACTGTTATTGCGTGTGGTCAAATTTAACTTGAATTATTGTATGAGAGTACCTTGTTAATTACAAATAGTTATTTGTGACTAATTAAAGCAGGTGATTAAGTGATTTCATTGGGGTCTGTATTTTGTTTCTACTATACAACCCGATGATCGGTGAGAAAGTCGTAACAGTGTTATAAACATGTAGAATTCAATTTAGTTTCTAATTAAAGTACTGTTGTTACAAATTTTTCTTATCGTGGTCATGAGTTATATCCAAGTTTGTCAGATCAATGGCGTTAGATCAGACAAACTCTCGGACAGTCCTAGATTACAGCGTAACAAGCTTTGGAATAGAGCTCTCAAGGAAGTAGAAGAAGAGAATGAAGAAATATTACATATTGAATGGCAGTGGGAAGGGACATGTAGGCTGCTGTTTTACTATCCGACCAAAGGTAGTAAAGGGCACAGAGTTGTTGATGTGGTCTTACCAATTGTCGCCTACGTTTGTCGGGTACCCTCAGTACGAGTTGGAGTAGTGACATAGGAGAAATACAGCGTATTCGAAAGCCCGCAATTCAGGTATGGCAACGGGGGACGACCGCATGCGTGCGATTTTATGTGTAAACATGTCATCGCGTTACACGACTACCAAGATCTTCCGGGCTACCAAGTGCTGTGGAAACAATGACAATTCCGTCAATGGTATCAATCTTTAGCCGTATACCTTGGTGGATGAATATAATAAGTACCTGTATAGGATTAGTGATTATATGTAACACTGGTGTATAACGAAATATTTTGCTTGGTTTTCTTTTTACTTTATCGGGCCGCCTGAGGTTAAATTGTGAATAGTACTGTAGATAAAGCTGCTGCTAATGTTAAACTTTATTACTACTCCTGTAGCTTAGGTGTGTTAGTGAATACTTTCCACGCATGTGTCTTATGTGATATGTTCTATGAAGGCACTACATCTTTCTAGATGTAAAATATATTGTGCATAATATATCTACAATAATATCTATAATACATCTGTTCTTCAGATGTTCTTTTGCAAGACAATGTCTACAATATAGTAAAATGCCTTATCACATACCCTTCTGTGTCAGTGGTTGCAATACAAGTTTAGTAAACCTTCTGGTTTCCATTTATATTAATATTATTGTTGTGCAAAAATATGCGTAAGAAACAACCGACACACTTTTATCCTTTTCCATAGAACTCTACCGCAGTTGTAAACTGGTTTTCACTGTTTAAAGGTTTAGATTACACTGTCAACATAAGTTAGTGTAATTTGTCAAATTAAACACTTTTATAACTTCTTCCTTTATGTTTATTATTACACATCTTAATTTTTTACTTCCATGTTCCATAAGGAAATGGAAGTATGGTGATGGCGAAAAAAATCGTGTTCGAGATAACGGGAGATTCTGATTGTACTACCATAAAAAAGTAATTTTTCGAAAAGTGCCTGTGTTGTGACGATTTCATTAATAATAAAAATATAACAAATAAAAAAAATAAGAAGATGAGAAAATTTAGATTTAAATAAAATCGCACATTTAAAACAACTTTAAATCCCTAAAATAACGGAGAAATAAGACTTAATAAAGAGATTTAAGAACCGAAAGGAATGCGAGTATAAAAGTAAGGAAACACCCTAAATAATTAACCATGCATTGACAGGCGGTAACCGGCATCAACACGCATATTAACCCATAAACAAAACTAATAATATGAGTAAAGTGCAACTCAATAAAAATAAACAAGGAAAAAACAGTTGTATACAATAATCATTTCTGAAGTAAAGGATATCTTTGGATAATAAATGTGTCAAAGATTAAAACGGTAAATATCGATTAAAAGGCGGAACTATTTTTCTGGTAAAGCGTAAACTCCGCGAAATTACTTTACCTCTCCCAATAAACGTACAGTACTAGTGATGGAGCGCTCACGCAGTAAACTGGTCGCATCCGAACGATGCCACAAAACAAAACAATTTTTGTTTCTTTTAAGTTCAACTAAGAACAGTGTGCAACGTAATGTAGCGGTAAATAGTGAGTCCTATATAAACATGTAATATAAAAGAAAAAAGAATGAATAAGTGTGCGCGATGACATCTCTACATACTAATTTGTAAGAGAACAATGTATTTAAAATAAAGTAGGTACTAGGTATCTAAGGTGAAAACCCCTTATCAATAATTATGTAAAGTGGATATCTGTGGAACAAACATTAACATGAGTTATACTACTAACGAGGTTTTCTACGAGACATCCGAGAAGAGAGTACCAGCCTCAGAATCACCGAACTCACTTCAGGAACTTCAACGTCAACGGAAACTACAATAACGACAGACCATCAGTAGACACCCCAATGACCGAGGAGCCTAATCTGAATCAACATCACGATACCATAAGGTGACGCGGAAGCCAGTCTTCCGCGATTAAGTAATATTCAAATAAATGTACCAAAGACAATTTAAATAACACTTCAAGACTTTTAAGAGTAGTCACTAATTGTAAACAGTAGTATGTAATATGCTTAAAAGTATGTGTAGTAGAAAGTAACGCTTAAATTATTGGGCGTCTCTGTTCCTAAAGTTCAGATAAAGTCCATTCTTCAAATGGCAAAAGCTAAATAAAGTCCATTCTTCAAATGGCTTAAATTGAAAGACAGTATATGAGTAAATGAGCATTATTTACAAACAAGTTTTAAATCCCGGATCCGTGGAGAATTCAAACACATAAACTTCCTTATTTAACGGGCCCTTCTGAAATATATGTTGTAAACTGTAATCTGTAAATTAAGAATCAGCTATGTTGAAAACCTTATGTAGAGATTTTAAGGGTCTAGAATAATAAAGAGATGTCATTATATAATACACAAAACTGAGTGAATACATGAACAGGAACCCATGTCCATTTTCCTTCAATTATAGAGATTTCTTAAAATTATATTTTTTTAGTTAGAAGTTGGTTAAGTCTATGGCAGCCTGTGTAATTGACCAGATCCAATGAAGCAGGTTCCCGGTATTATAACGTAGGGACGTTATAGTGTGTAGAATTTTTGCTATGGCAAACGATAACAGCCGCAAATTCAAACAGAATCAAATAATGTTTTGCATACAGCCCTGAATTGTAGAGGACTCAAGGTGTATTGTTTTTGGTGAAGATCGATTAAGGTGAAAGGGGTAGTTTACCTGCAACATTATACGTTTTAACAAGAGTAAAGTGCTTAATTTTGATAAATAAATTATCCTGAATAGAAGGTCATAATAATCCACTGTAGAAAGGTAGATGAAATATCTATACGTGAAAAGGGTAGTTGAAGGGGGAGTGGGTAATTTTTTTTTGTAAATTAAAATGGTAGTTGATGATGGAGGAGGTAAATTTGTATAAGTTTTATATGTGTAATACGTTATTGACAACAAAGAAGTAGTTTCTATGGAAACATTTCATTTCACGTTATCAAAATTCTAATTTTTCATTTTAATTTAAATCATGTATGAGTGAAAATATATCGTTCCTGGCAGGCAAGCATATCTCAATTATGTAATATTTACTTTTCCAAAGTTTTATTATTGTGATTACCGCAATAAATAAAAAGGCCGGCAGGACACACACACACACACACACACACACACAATTCGCGTTATTTCTGGCCTCACTCATGTGTATTTATTATGTTTCCACGCTTTTTAAATGGAAAGTGCCGAAAACCAACACCAACACAACGCGTGCAAGCCGAAAAGGTGGACATCGATTTGCTTCCTGTGGACCGCTGGGCAGTGTTGTTGTATTAATGAAATTAATACAACTGTGTACTTATTTCTATTATGGTATGAGAATTATAAACTAATATGTGCATGCGTGTGTGTATGAAAAATATATAAATATTTTTCTCCTTTGGAAAATTGTTTGCCCTCCTTGAAAATATTTTGACCTCCCTGATAGCTAGTTATTTACAAGCCTGTGTGGAATATAGCGTTATGACATGGATCAGAATGGTGGGTGTTAACAGGAGACACAAACGTATTAAGGAAGAAATGTTTTGCTGAGAAATTTTTAATTATACGGGTGAACAGAATAGTCGTTCAGGAAATCAGAAGACAAATGGAAATAAATAAATCAACAGCGTATTACATCCACAAATACAGGAAATGATAAAGAAAGTAAGTTTATATGTGAAAGTTTATATATATATAATAATAAATCAGGACTCGATTTTAAAAAAGAAAAATGACTGGTAAAGTATTGACAGGAAAGACTTTGATAACACTTAAGACATCCCTCGGCTTCTCCAGCGAGAGTCCAATTTCATTACAGGAATCAGATCGCAGCTACCTTTAGCTAGCTCTTCGTTCGACCTACAGACATTTTATCCAAAAGTACAGTCCTTCCTCACGAAGGTTGAGGATAGTCTTAATCCACCTGACATGGTGGTCCCATTTTAGCTGATACGAAGTTTCTTCAGAACTCAAGCATCCACTTATTTAATTAATATTTAAATGATTTTAAATATAAATTTTAGGACATGGAAGTCATGTATGGTTCTCCATACTGGTTTTTTGTATTGGCCATCTGAGGACCACATGCGAATTTCAATTCTGTATTCTATGTTCTTTTCTTTTTCTCTAATATTCCTTCATCGTTTCACTGCGTCTCTTCTTCCAGTCTTCAGTCCACTTTGAACCTGCGCTTTTCTCTCTCTTACCCGTGATTCCTTCCATTTTTAACACTTTTGCCCCAAAAAATTCTCTTTTAATTGCTTCTTCTGTGTTTATATTATTTTTTCTAATCCAACTTGATGCTGACTTCTTCCCTTACAGATATTTAAAGATCTGCTTTGTTAACCTAGTCGTCTATTCTATATAAATGTCCAAAAACTAATAGTCTTCTTTTTCTCATGGTTTCTGTTATATTTTCTATATTTTGATATATTTTTCATTACTTCATAATTTCCAACTTTATAAAGTTTTTTGTGGGCCTAATATTTTCCTTATAATTAGTCTTTCCTATATTTCTAGTTTGTCTAAATTATAATTCAATGATAAGAAAATCGAATTCAGACACATGAAATGAGATTCTTAAGACGAGTTAAGGGCTGCAGTCGAATAGACAGAATAAGAAATGAAGGGATTAGACAAGAACTTCAGCTATTCAACGTAATAAAAACATAAAATTTAATGGAAACAAGTGGCAAGAGAATTTAGAAAGAATGGAACAATACAGGATTCCAGTAAAAGCTAGAAAATACAACGCCAGAGGAAGACGAAATTTAGGTAGACCAAAGAAAAGGTGGCAACCGTAACAGGCAGAATGCCTAAAACATGAAGTAAAGAAGAAGAAGAAGAAGAAGAAGAAGAAGAAGAAGAAGAAGAAGAAGAAGAAGAAGAAGAAGAAGAAGAAGAAGAAGAAGATAATTGAATGGTAGACATTCACTTGCATATAGGAATTCTGGCTTCACTACTGTACTGTAATACCATAATTTGGAATTTTTTATATGTACTTTTTATTGTAATTTAAAATCTTTAAATTTTATTATTCATTACTTTTAATATTACAAAAAAATATTCATAGGTTTTGAGGTTAGGTTATTTTATTTGTCGATTATTAACGCTATATTTATGGATACATATTTCTACAGAAACTAATGCCAATCGATACTATCGGAAACTCTGAGCAACTTAAATAACTTTTCTACGTTACTCAACACAGCAAAGCAGCGCTCTGCAACTAGGTTTGTGACAAATTCAATTTTCTTTCGATACGGTTCAGACAGAAATAACTGTACCTCCACTTCCACTCAATTTAACAATTTCCTGTTCTCTTTCTGTCTTTCTGTGACGTGAAACAAAATTATATCATCTTCATTTTATTTTTCTCTATTACAAATTTATTAAGTTTTAATATTTACATTATATATAGCAAATGAGTAAATATTATTTCACTTTAGAGTATTTGTAATTATATTGTTAATTAGAACAATTAATCATTTTTATTGTAATAATTTGCAAATAGTAAAAAAATCGTGCAATATTTTTTTAATTTAAAATATTGTTAGAACGGTCTCTCGGATCGGCGTATTGTACAGTGGAAACAAGATACAGACACCAGTGAAGTTACTAATTACCAGCTTCAATTAGTCACAAATAACAGTGTGTAATCAACAAGACACGCACATATAGTAATTCAAATTAAATTTGACGACAGCAATAATAATGTATGCTAATAGAGTTCCGCACTAATTATAATTCAATAATCACTTTCCAGAATCTGTAAGAATCATTTGATCCATTTGATCCGCACTCTACAATATCGCCAGGTGTAATTAACTTGTAACCGGCCGCTGTTGCTTATATAGCTCTCGCAGATGTTCCAGAATAATTTTACATTCATTTGACGGCGTGCCAGTATAACTTGCCCAGTTCAGAATACTTGAACAGTCTGGGAAGTATTTTAGCCCACGGCCTTGAGCGAGACATTGCACCTGCTGCGCTTGCAGAGAAACGTGTAGAAGGTTTACGTACCGTAACTGCACCTGCCGGCCGTGACAGAGACACTACACCTGATCCGCTTGCAGAGAAACGTGTAGAACTGTTACGTAACTGCACCTGCCGGCCGTGATAGAGACACTACACCTGCTCCGCTTGCAGAGAAACGTGTAGAACTGTTACGTAACTGCACCTGCCGGCCGTGACAGAGACACTACACCTGCTCCGCTTGCAGAGAAACGTGTAGAACTGTTACGTAACTACACCTGCCGACCGTGATAGAGACACTACACCTGCTCCGCTTGCAGAGAAACGTGTAGAACTGTTACGTAACTACACCTGCCGACCGTGATAGAGACACTACACCTGCTCCGCTTGCAGAGAAACGTGTAGAACTGTTACGTAACTGCACCTGCCGGCCGTGACAGAGACACTACACCTGCTCCGCTTGCAGAGAAACGTGTAGAACTGTTACGTAACTACACCTGCCGACCGTGATAGAGACACTACACCTGCTCCGCTTGCAGAGAAACGTGTAGAACTGTTACGTAACTACACCTGCCGACCGTGATAGAGACACTACACCTGCTCCGCTTGCAGAGAAACGTGTAGAACTGTTACGTAACTGCACCTGCCGGCCGTGACAGAGACACTACACCTGCTCCGCTTGCAGAGAAACGTGTAGAACTGTTAAGTAACTACACCTGCCGACCCTGACAGAGACACTACATCTACTCCGCTTGCAGAGAAACGTGTAGAACTGTTACGTAACTACACCTGCCGACCGTGACAGAGACACTACACCTGATCCGCTTGCAGAGAAACGTGTAGAACTGTTACGTAACTGCACCTGCCGACCCTGACAGAGACACTACATCTACTCCGCTTGCAGAGAAACGTGTAGAACTGTTACGTAACTGCACCTGCCGGCCGTGACAGAGACACTACACCTGCTCCGCTTGCAGAGAAACGTGTAGAACTGTTACGTAACTGCACCTGCCGACCGTGACAGAGACACTACACATGCTCCGCTTGCAGAGAAACGTGTAGAACTGTTACGTTACTGCACCTGCCGGCCGTGACAGAGACACTACACCTACTCCGCTTGCAGAGAAACGTGTAGAACTGTTACGTAACTGAACCTGCCGGCCGTGACAGAGACACTACACCTGCTCCGCTTGCAGAGAAACGTGTAGGACTGTTACGTAACTGCACCTGCCGGCCGTGACAGAGACACTACACCTGCTCCGCTTGCAGAGAAACGTGTAGAACTGTTACGTAACTGCACCTGCCGGCCGTGACAGAGACACAACACCTGCTCCGCTTGCAGAGAAACGTGTAGAACTGTTACGTAACTGCACCTGCCGGCCGTGACAGAGACACAACACCTGCTCCGCTTGCAGAGAAACGTGTAGAACTGTTACGTAACTGCACCTGCCGGCCGTGACAGAGACACAACACCTGCTCCGCTTGCAGAGGAACGTGTAGAACTGTTACGTAACTGCACCTGCCGGCCGTGACAGAGACCCTACACCTGCTCCGCTTGCAGAGAAACGTGTAGAACTGTTACGTAACTGCACCTGCCGGCCGTGACAGAGACACTACACCTGCTCCGCTTGCAGAGAAACGTGTAGAACTTTTACGTAACTGCACCTGCCGGCCGTGATAGAGACACTACACCTGCTCCGCTTGCAGAGAAACGTGTAGAACTGTTACGTAACTGCACCTGCCGGCCGTGACAGAGACACTACACCTACTCCGCTTGCAGAGAAACGTGTAGAACTGTTACGTAACTGCACCTGCCGGCCGTGACAGGGACACTACACCTACTCCGCTTGCAGAGAAACGTGTAGAACTGTTACGTAACTGAACCTGCCGGCCGTGACAGAGACACTACACCTGCTCCGCTTGCAGAGAAACGTGTAGAACTGTTACGTAACTGCACCTGCCGGCCGTGACAGAGACACTACACCTGCTCCGCTTGCAGAGAAACGTGTAGAACTGTTACGTAACTGCACCTGCCGGCCGTGACAGAGACACAACACCTGCTCCGCTTGCAGAGAAACGTGTAGAACTGTTACGTAACTGCACCTGCCGGCCGTGACAGAGACACAACACCTGCTCCGCTTGCAGAGGAACGTGTAGAACTGTTACGTAACTGCACCTGCCGGCCGTGACAGAGACCCTACACCTGCTCCGCTTGCAGAGAAACGTGTAGAACTGTTACGTAACTGCACCTGCCGGCCGTGACAAAGACACTACACCTGATCCGCTTGCAGAGAAACGTGTAGAACTTTTACGTAACTGCACCTGCCGGCCGTGACAGAGACACAACACCTGCTCCGCTTGCAGAGAAACGTGTAGAACTGTTACGTAACTGCACCTGCCGGCCGTGACAGAGACACTACACCTGATCCGCTTACAGAGAAACGAGTAGAACTGTTACGTAACTGCACCTGCCGGCCGTGACAGAGACACTACACCTGATCCGCTTGCAGAGAAACGTGTAGAACTGTTACGTAACTGCACCTGCCGACTATTCGAGAGCGTTACATAATTGTCGTAGCAAAATTATTTCCTAATGTTGTTTGTTTATTTGGGCCTATATATCCACATTTAAATTACACTCCTTTGCATACAATGCAATTATAGCACCGTTTCTCACTTCAGCTTCAAAACGTTTGTGAAATCCGCTTTTTAATATAGACTTGAGCTTACTCAACGATTTTTGCTTTATGGCTTGAACAGTCTCAAATCGTTACCATTTCGCGTTTCTTTCATTCTCTGCAAGAAGCAAAGATTGTTTTTGGGCATATCTGACGAATGCGGAATCCCGGAGGCAAACATAGGATGGGTTAAATTGTAAAATAAGCAATGAGTGTGTACTGGTGCTATATTTGGGTACACTTTCCACAAACTATACTTCCTTGAATCTGGCCGTTTTCTATGAATAATTTAATTAAAGTGCGTAAATTTCCCAGATGGTGACAGCACACAGTGATAATAATTTATTAGACACAATACCTTAACCATCAGCTTACTATAATAATAATCGATTTTCAACTGGATTTGAAGCTTTTGTTTCAGCTGCAAACCAGTCGTTTTTTAATACCGGAATCAGCAAAAACTTTTGCGGCAATTTCGCCACGTTAATGAAGTTTAACTCTTTTGAGATGAGAAATTCATATACGGCAGTATAGTGACCGGCGCACTTCCGTGCACTTCGCGTTCGTAAGTGCATAACGTGGGAGGCTGCTCCAGTCGTTTGGAGATCATTCTGCTCAGCAGAGTCTCGTAACGTTCCGGATTGTTCGAGGCCACCCAAAGAGACACTACTCGACTATTCTACTAGCATCCAATCCCGCTATGTCACAGGCGGCGAGGTATAAATACTGGATTTTAAAGCGGGCGAGAGTCAGTTTGACCAGGCGATATCGCAGAGTGCGGATCGAAGTAATTGTTGCGGTTCAATTACCTGGATAAAATACATATTAGACCGTTTGTGAATAAAGTGTATACAATTAAACATAAAAACCAACGTTTTTTTTAAATAAGGTTTCTAAGGCCTTCACGACCGGTGTCCAAATAGTTGGAAACATTACTGGTCGAACTGTTAGGACGTGGTCTAGAGTTTATGTCGACAGGACGTCTCGACCTCACCACCGGAGGCCGTCATCACTATCGGTAACAATGGCACGGTCTCCGCCAATTCACCGCACTGATGGGGTAGAGACGATGTGTTTTGTCTAAGAAGGCCCACTTATGTAGACTTTTATATCAGCATGATCTAAGCTGGAAAACAGGATTGATTTGGGAGCACAGCATGCCAAATCCTGTTTGACGGGACGCTTTTTCCTCTTTCCTTCATCGCGACGGAACCATGTTTTCGTGGAACTCTATACCACGGCCAATAATGTTTCCAAACATTTCTTTGGAATGTTAGACTAAGATTGATTATGTTGAATTTGTTCAAGAAATGTTAGATTCAAAATATTTCCCCACTACCTACAGTAATTACATGTACATGATACAAAATACAAAGCACAAAGATATCGTACAGATTGATTGAAACATATGTAGCCTGAATGTGAGTTTAAAAGAATATAAAACTATATTAATGCCAATTGTTCAGTACGGCACGGTTGGCAGAAAGTTTCGTCGGATCGTCAGTGAAGTTGCATAAAGTGGAATATCTTAACACTTCAGGTGCACAGGGGAAAAAGTGTTGTTTGTTTGTTTTTTCCACGTTTGATTAATTTTGTTTTTATGAGTAAATCTGTTCGTCTAATTGAAGTCTCGCAGAGTCCAAGAAATTAAATATTTCTGTAATTATAACATTGTGATTACATGTGAAATAATAAAGTTTTGTGTTGGTCTTCTTTTCGTGTTACGTATTGTAATATTGCTTACGAATAGTTTATTACAAAATAAAATATCGGTAAGTATATTAACCAGTTCATTTGAAAGAATATTACTGCGCATTTACTGTGTATCGCTTGAATTAAGAAAGATAGGAACTTTAAGAAAAATTTAAATAATATAATATAGTGAGCACACTCAAGAGAAAACAATGGGTAACGTAATCGAATCTGCTTCATTGTTCCCAGTATCTGTAGAACAATGGACCTCTTTTGCGTTGCCGTGCACCAGCACTGAGTTGAACTTTGACCTTTTATTGTTCTTTACTGTGATTACGTGATCCAATTTACAAAACATAAAACCGCGGCTGTTTTAAAGAAACAATGGACATAGAATTAGCAATGATCTTGATGTGAATAGTGGATAACCGACCACATTTCCTCAGGTGCTCCTTGCGTAAATTCAACGCACCGTAACTTCTTCAATGGAAGGCAAAACAAGGGACAGTAAGATATGCGTGTATAATTTTATAGTGCAATCAAATGAATCGTTATACGCTTCTTGAAAACTTTCGGCTTGTTCGCAGCGGTAGACATTTTGGCCCAAATGGTAGATGCAGCAGGTATGAGGAATGTCGGGGAACACTTTTGTACATGCGTCAATTATTGCTTTTTCAATGTCACAAATAATTTTCTGCGGTGCACATGAATCAATATTCTGTATTCATAAATAGCGTTACGCACAGACTCCAAAATCGACACGTACTGGACAGATTCTTTAGAAAGAGAAGTGCATACACAAAAGGAAATAGAACTCCTTCATCCGTTTGCCAAACAATCATTTTATAAAACTTTTATATATAATGTAAATTACGGTTACCATGGTCACGAATATATTATTTAAACAACAACGATTTGAGAAAGAGGTATTTTGATACCTTTTTAATTAAATACATTTTTTTTCGGGAAACAGAGTATTTGGGAAAAAGTATTTGGCAAAATGATTTCGGGTATTTCGTCATTCGGAAAAATGTCCATTCGGGAAAATGTCCGGGAATGTTTTGAAAATAATTTTGGAATACTACTGTCTGCAATAATTTGTTTTAAATGTTAACTCAAAATTCAAAAATTTATTAGGCGTTTTAATTTACTGGTATACAAAAAATACATTGTTTTCTGTTTCAAAGGTTTTATTAGCAAATCTCTACAGTATTTCCTCTGCTAAATTAAGATATGAAAAACATTTTTTTTTTTAAAATCAAGTAAGGTTTCTGTGACACCATAGGTTAAAATCTTATATTTTTAACATTTTCATTTAAGCTACTATATAATATTTAATGTACCTAAATGTTTCAAATGTAGCACATACATCTAAAAACTAGTATATTAATACTTTCATTACGTAAGCAATTATCAATGTACAGGTCAAACTAATAGCATTTTTGGCAAAAAGATTTATGCATTATTTTTGGAGTTGAAAGAAATTTCATTAACCGTCTACGCAAATAAATTAAATTAACTAAATAAACGACTTAAGGTAAAAAATGCGTCAACGTCTTGAATATTCATAATTTTTACTGTCGCCTCTGTTTATTAAATTTTTTAGAGAGCAAACTGTAACACGCAGTCTGCAGATTACTGAGGCTAAAGCTGTCATTAACACTTGGCCTGAGGCAATAAAAACATTTCTCAGCGGTGCGTCAAGATTAGAAAAATATTTTCTGCCTTCTGACGTGTCTCTCTCTTTTCTCGTTATCTGTACTTGCTAGCATTAAAATATTCAGTTCTTAATAATTAAATATTACATCCAAACCTTGCTTTTACTTCTAGATTTTGTTGTTCATGACGTCTCCCTCGTTAGTAATTAATTATGTTTATAATACCGACCCAAATTACAAATTCTTTATTAGTACAAATGATAAAAACTTTTACCTGATGGCCTAGTCTAATCTTCGCTCCGTTAGAGCTTTGTCAGAGGCTGCCGCTAAAAGGGGTATACATCCTTTTTTTGGTGACAGCCACGTCGTTCAAAAGATCTTTGTTATGTGTGTGCTGTGTGTGTGTTTGTGTGTATGGTGTAAAATGTTCAATAGTATTTGCAATTTAAGTTTTGTCAGTTACTTTAGGATGTTATTTCTATGCGTTTTTGTGTGTTTGTATATATCCAATTGTTCAAGAGTGTCTAGATTTCGGCCTTTTATATGTACGTATAGGATTTCCATGTTACATTTTATCTGTGTGCACGTGTGGTGTGGCCGAATGAGGTGGTTTGCAACGATGGAGTGTAGTGTCTTTATGTGTTCAATGTATCTCTGTTTAAAGCTACGTCCTTTCAGCCCTACGTAGAGTTTGTTGCATCCTGACCAGTTTTATTTGAATACATACCATGTAAACCAAATTTGTTTTGTTGTTTGTGTTTGTTTTTTTGACAGTGTGTGCTCTGTTTTGTTTGTAGTTTTCTATGTGATTCCGTATCATGATTTTTTAAATTGCAGGCTCTTTTTTTCTCTCCTTAAAACTGAAATAGTGTAGCAGTTGTTTGTCACCAGTTTATAATTCCTTTGTCAGGATACGCTCACTTTGAAAAATAGGGTAAATAACACCACGATCGCTGAAAACGTTTCCCTTTGCGTATTGCATCCTCTTGCACTTTTGTTTGCAAATCTTGTTAAGCTGGTATTTTGTGTTATGTGGTCTGTATTATTTGTACATTTTGTTTTGTTAGCTGCCTCTGTTTTGTTTCAAATGTCTTTGTGTGGCCACAATTCTAAAGTCGGCGTCCACACCGGCCGCACTGAACTGCGCCAAACCAAAAGAAGTAAACTTTATCTGGACTATAATTTACAACAATATGATTACAATTATTAATTAAGTTTACTTGTTAGATAAATTTACCATAAACTTGTGTTTGTAACATTGTGCCAACTAACTGATGTAAGGTCGTAAAGTTTTACAGTTATTGAGTAATTTATATGTTTATAAATTATGATTGTCTTTAATATCATTAGTGAGTGAGACATGTTAAAAATAACTTTTAATAATTACATAGTTGAACATCCCTCAATCTGTTTTTAGTTATAATATATTTTACTAAGCTATATGTTGACCCCGTTTACTGTACCAATCTAATATCTAATTGTTAATTATTGCTTTTATAATAATTAAAAATATTATTACATATAGCAATTTAAATTGTGATAGTGTATAAAATAAGTTCTCTGATATTATGATTTGCTTGTTTGCTTAAAGAAAACATTTGAAGATATAAATAAATTATCTCAACTCCTTCACATATACAATGATACATTCATACTCACGCACACGCGTGTGCGCACACACACTCACACAAATAATTGTTCTGTTGTGTTTGACATTTCTTATGTATTCCTACACAGGTCCTGATGATAGCAATAAACATTGTCGAAACGTCGACACAATTAAGTTAAAATTTGTGTTATTTTTGACATATCCTCACTAACCCTTCACTGAAAAATTCATTGATTGACGGTGACTACGAATTTAAGGATTTAAAAAATAATGCTTGGCTGCATAATGCGGGTGACATGGGGTGCGAGCTGGCTGAAATTGAAAACAAGCTGACTTCCCTAGGAGTCAGCCAATTTTATATATTTTTCTTTTTCCTTCAAGTGATGATTAACTGTGAAAGCAGCACTTGCAATTTTCAAATTTTCCGTTCAATCCTAATGTCATTCGTCAAAATAACATTAAGGTTGGCAACGTTAGTTTAATGACAGCTTTGATTTGTCATATGTGAGGGTGCATGTATTTACCAAAAGACTTCAACTGGAGTGTATTTATTAAATTGACATACAGTTAGATTCAGTAAAAGAAATCTGTCTTTTCTGACAGTATATTCTCAGTAAGGGCAAGATTTAGGCTTACTTAAAAAAGTTTGGGTTCGCTGGGACAATGAAACCAGGTATTTATGAGATAAACAGCTATAGATCGGAAAACCATCGAACCATTACTCATAAATTTATAGGTTTACATTTATTTGTGTTGTGGCTTTTGGTTTGGCGGTACATATAACCTCCTCCTTCTTCTTCTTCTTCTCCTGTTCAATGATTAAGTTATATAAACCTGTTCTAGCACCAATCTCATCCTCGGACGACCCACGTCTCTTCTACCAATAGCACTACACTTTAGTGCCGCTTTTGGCACTCAATCCTCTTTCATCATTTGGAGATGATCCCACCATTGTTTTCTGTAAAATAAAATAATTTCATTTCTGTCCTTTAATTTGAGTTCTGCTTTGATATCTTCATTCCTTATTCTATGTTGCAATGTATAATTTAAAGCATTTCGAAGAAACTGCATTTCAGCACTCTGAATCTTGCCGCATTCCTTTTTTGTCATAACCCACGCGTCACTCGCATTCATCAACGTGGCAATTGCAATCGTCTTATAAAATTTAATCCTTGTGCTGTTTCTTGTTTTATTTCTAAGAATTCTGTTAATTGTATCACAAATATTCCTAAATTTATTTGTCTTCTCTCTTATATCATATTCAGATTCATAGCTTACTGTACAGCCGAGATATTTGAAACCGCCTCACTAGTCCTACAGTGCTGTTGTTTATAACTATCTTAGTACTCACTGGATAGCTTTAAAGGCCATAACAAGGTAAGTTACACGGAATGTTAGATGGATTAGTGGCAACGAATTTGAAATAGCTACAGTGTTTCAAAATATAACCTAAGGTAACCAAATTACAGAGACGAAGCGTAATACATAAATACAAAGCGCAACGGAAAGCAAAATGGAGAGAACACTTCAGCTGAATACTGCCTTCGGACATGATGGTCACTGATTATGGTACATAAAACAGGAAAATAAATCTAAGCATTACACACAAGCCCGACAACAACAAGAATTGTAAATCAGATTAGTAGTGTACCTTTTTAAGACGTTACAGTATGCTAAATCTATATCATATCACTTCATACATCCATGGTATGGAAACTTTTATATTAAACTTTACAATATTAAGTTAGACTTAAGTTTGAAAAAAAATATGCTCAACAAAAATAAATTACGCTTTTAACTGATTTTAAGGCAAATAATATGTTGTAAAAGTGTTTCAGTCAGTACACAAATTACTGTGACCTTTAAAATTGAGCTCAAAATCAGATTGGTAATATTGTATAGTTAACTGGAATCCTGTGAGATTAGCAAATTACACCAGAAACTAAAACCAAAATATTTCAAACCATTGTTAGAAATATCATGACTTACGGCTCAGAAGTTTGGACTGCCAATAAAAACTCTTCTTCTTCTGTTCCACGTCAAGGTATATGCTTGCAGCTTGTTCCGACTTTACTGAAGCCTTGGTATACCTATACCATGTCTTCCATCAGGTCTGTATCGTATTAGTTATTTAGGTAGCCTCATATCTTTCATTCTCTCTACATGCTGCCTCCATTTTATTTATCCTTCCCATATTATGCTGGTCATAAAATATACATTTAGCTCATTTCTTATGTCTTCATTTCGTATTTGATCTCTAAGGGTGCAACCTTTGGTTTTCCTCAAAACCGTTTCAATAAACACACAAGAACCAAATTAGTGACAACAGAGATGAAGTTTTGGAGACGTTCGGTAAGAGTATCCAGATGTGAAAAAATTAGAAATGAAGTTATTAAGGACAGAATTATTGAGAAAAATTCAATTGTTGATTTTATTAAAACAAAAAAATTACAATGGTATGGGCACACAAAAAGAAGGGCACAGGAAAAGTTGGGAAGGAGAGTTATGGAATGGACCTCACCAGGAAGAAGGAAAAAAGAAAGACCAGCTCTGACCTGGGTAGAAGAAATTCAGACTATATTCAGGGAATGAGACATTGAAGAAAATCTTTGGATGGACAAGCAACAATGAAAGATGAGAATTCAAATTCTGTAATCATTGGTTCCAAAAAATGTGTAAGCATTGTACACCCGGAATAATAGTTATAATAATAATAATAATAATAATAATAATAATAATAATAATAATAATAATAATAATAATAATAATAATAATAATAATAATAATAATAATGCAACTGATAAATATTACAAGATAATGGAAGACTGCGTTGTTATAACCACTAGTTACCTGCTGAGTGCAGAGTATATTGCATTAAGCAAATTGCAGTTTATAGCACTACTTATGGAGAGTACAACTTTATAATTAATTAATCCCAACTCTAACTGTTACGGTGTTCCGTTAATTAATTACTACGCCGCATTCTGTTAGCTGTTGAAGTATTTGTTTTCCCACTCTTCTGCACGTGCCATGTTACATTGTTTGGATTATTCAAGTACGATACACATATAACCGTTAATCTAGGTACGCTTGGTCTCAAAGAATAGTGAATCTTAAACAATAAAAACATAATATTTTAATTGTTTTCAGCTATGAAAGTAAACTATGATCGCAAACTTCAGTGGTAATACAGACAAAGGTTTTATAGTAGCTGGTACTGGCATAAACCTTTGTAACTGGGTGAAAATCTAATTTGACAATAATACGTAGGCTATCATAGCCGGAAACATTGTTTAAAGAATTTAAAATTTCCGGGCTGTTGGGCCGTGATCGATTGCTTATTAGCGATGTCATTTTTATTAATTAGATGTTTTATCGGAGGCTGCCTTCAGTAGAAAAATAGTTCTACAAAGAGATGATAGACCGAACATACCCCAAACTGAGGTAAAAGAAATGACCCATAATTTGATTTTATCTAATCTTAGGGTACGTTCGGTCTACCATCCCTTTGTGAAACTATTTTTCTGCTGAAGACAGCCTCCGATGGGTGGCCGAAATCCATTGGTTAATAAAAATAACATCTCATAATATTTTAATTTGTTTGTGTTTTCAGATAAAATTTTAATTGTTTTCAGCAATAAAAATAAACTATAATAGCAAATTTCAATGGTAATATAAACAAACGTTTTAAAGTAGCTATCTTGAGTATAAAACTTTGTAACTGGGTTAAGAAGACCTTTGGATCGAAAAGCAGCAGTGGAAGATGAGAATTCAATCAATTCTATAATATTTAGTTCCAAAAAATGTGTAAACATTATACAGCCGGAATACTAAATAATAAACAGGAAATTATTGCTTATGCAAACCTACAACATTCAAAAGTGTTTTAGCAGTGTGCAATGTTTCGCCAAAAATGTACCGGTTAGTAGTGTAGGTACACCAGCTGACAGAGTGCCACATAACGTGTTTCTTGAATGTCTTGCTCACAGCTGTTATCAAACACAGCTGTTTCTTTCTCTTACTGAAACTTTTGCCGTCTATTTTTTATTACAACATAAAAGCAAACATATGCCATGAGGTAGTAACCATTAAACCGTTATGTTGTACACCTGTTTCCACGCTGCAGTTGTATGACTTTACAACCTTGTTTCTACAACTGCAATACATACTCTTGTGCAGTTACTTAACACTCGTAAACATTCAAACTGCTTTCCACACTAACCCATTGTTACTATGGTCTTACGGACCGTCGTATTGCACAGTGGAAACAAACAAATACTGATACTAATGAAGTAATTCAAGTAGAACAGCGGACTAAGTAATTGTTGCGAGTTAGTGGAAAGTGATTATTGTGGTATAACTAGTGCGGAACTCTAACAGTTGATATTATTATAGCGTGTGAGCAAATTTAACTTGAATTATTGTATGATAGCACCTTCGTAATTACACATTGTTATTTGTGACTAATTTAAGCCAGAAATTAGTGACCTAAATATGGATAACAGCTAAGACTATACGTAATGTTAAATACCCCGATATTCCCTCTACTATAAGTCCAGTGCCACACAGCTTTAAATTTAGATACTACCAGAAACATGGAACTTAAACTAAGATAAAGTTGTTACTACAGCTGAACCTTTTACAGACGTATCAGGTGATGAAGTAAGAAGAGACCCAGACTTTATGAAAAATATATATACTGAAGTTTACTTAATTAATCAATCAGAACTAAATGACCTCGTTCGTGGTCCACATTTAGCAGAGAGTCAAGCAAAAATACTGGCATCAAGACTAAAAGGACAGAATATTTTACAGCAGAACACTAAAATAAGTGTTTTCTGTAACAGGGAGTCTGAATTGCTTAAGAAAAAATACTGGCATCAAGACTAAAAGGACAGAATATTTTACAACAGAACACTAAAATAAGTGTTTTCTGTAACAGGGAGTCTGAATTTGAACATTTGTTCTTCCAGTACGAGGATTTAGTGTACTGTAATGACTTGGAGTCTTTACTAGAAACTGTAAGACGTATGCACCTTATTGAAGAATGGCGTCTCTTTGTAGTCTCTTTAAAGCTTAGTTTGAAAGAAATCCTGCATTAGTCCAAAAATAAACATTCGTTATGTCATTAGCTTATGCTCAATATTTTGAACTCTACTTCTTTATACCGTTTACTTATTTTCAGTAACAGCGATTAAATATGTATTGTTGTTCATTTATATATATATTGTAACAGTACCAAATATGGTAGTTACATAATATAAACTAATGTAACGTCAAGTAAGAGAAAAGCATGGAAGTATGTCTAGATAAATAAACCTAAGTGTATAAAACAATGCAAATAGTACAAGTCAAACATAATGGCACAGAGATAACAGAGATGGGACAAGTATGCCAATTTAGTTAGGCAAAGTACAGTATCAAAACCATTACCAATGTTTATAAGAGTATTACCAGTAGTGAGATAAATATCTGATAATACATTGAGAACAAACTCTGAACATAATAAGAACAATATTGTAACTAAAATATTGTAAACTAACTAACTATGTACATATGACCAGAAGTAAGCTGAACCATTGTATAGCTAATTAGTTAAGAAAAATACTGTATCAAATATTGAACACAGATTATTAAAGTTATTACCAGTAGTAAGAGGAAATCCCAATGCTACTTTGAGAACAGATTATGACCATAAAAACAGTCATTTTATATACAAACAATTAAAAACCAAATGACTATTATGAAGAAACCCAAATGTAAACAAACCATGACAAGCAAGTTACTTATGAAAAATATAACATATAAACTTGTGTAAAAGTAAATGAAATCATTAGCAAGAGTTAGAATAATATCTAATTCTACTTTGGAAATCCAAACCAAGTAGAACAATAACAATTTAGTTATTGTATTAACAAAAAATATATGACTACTATGATATGACACAACATAAACAGAGCCATTACTAAAAAATTGAAGGGTTCTGAACTAATTAAAAGATAACCATTGTATATAATAAATTAGGTACTATGTGTGTACACCAATTACAATCATTACATGATATGATTTATATAGAGAAAACCAAAAATAAGGTGAAAAAATTGTATAAGAGAGATAGAAGAGGACTGAAAATATGTAAATAGTAGGTTAACCACAGTCATATACAAATATTCTAATGTAAAATTGTGTAAATAAACTTTACTAGTATTATTAGATTGTAATATTACCGTTTTAAATAAGAAAAATTAGTTCTAAGCATATTTATGGAAAAACAAACATGGACGCTTAATGACGCCATAACGAGATTTTGTGTAGGGAACAATTATTCCCAAATTGTAAATCAAACCAATTGAGATATAGACTCAAAGTGTTTATTTAAGAAGTGTTTTATTATAATTAAGTAAAATCTGGTGTAACAGACTTATAAAAATAAGATACACCAGAAATAATAAATAAAATCGTTATTCTGATAGGAGTGATGGACGGAAAATAACCATTCTTAGACTTAAATTAACAAGCAGAATGTCCGCAATTCACTGACATCAACCATTTAACGATAGGACGTAAATTAAGAAAGTTATAGTAATTTTAAACTTTTCAGTTAAATTTTTGTACCAGTGCTGACGTCAAAAAGCCTCAACACCAAACTCGATTTTGTCAAAAAATTAAATATTTTAATAAAACAAAGGCTTTTGGGTCAGAGAGTATAATGTTTCCAACCAATAGAATGAATGAATTTCGGCAGACTAGCGAGAGACGCTGAGAGGAAGCATTACAGTTCACATCTAGCTTTTCGACGGAACGGTCACGCCACTCGACAACATGAAGAAGTTTTTATTTTGAATTTGTGCGCGACATTTGCATTAAGTGACCAACATACATAACCTTACACTACGCCAATATATACGAGTGAAAAGTGCGGAGTTATTTAATTAAACGAGTACGGTTAGTGTATAATGTCAACCGTACTTGCGAGTGCTGTGATAAATAAGAAACAGGGAGTACAATTTTATTTAAATAATACTGAACAAAAATAATAACTTCGTAACCAACTAATTTTTGATACTACGCAAGTCAAATAAGGCGAAGTATTAAAAACTATGATTAAATTATCAGAATTAAAGAAAAAATTAATTCACAATTATTATAATATTATAAAAAATATTTTAATTATTTATAATAACTTAAAATATCATGTTTGAAATAATTATTACTGAATACAAGAATATTTAGTCACTCATTTGACTAAACTTATTTTTTTTCTTGATTTTTTCGATGTTTTGAAATATACGTTATTAACTTTCATACTGTATAAATAAATGTAATTCTGATAATAGAATATCAAAGTATTACGAATGATGTGTTTATATGTATAGATTAAGAAATAGTAACTATTAAGAAATACTTATCCATTGTAACAATACCGGTTATAACTAACCTCAGAATCGTCACGGTAACTTGATAATTTCAATATTACCGATCTGTTCTCAAGTAACATCCAAATCAGATAGAAATACTAACAAGAGTTTTTTGATAAATTTTTCTCTTGTGAATAGATAATTTTTAAAACGAATTATTAAAGGAAAGTAATACATTTTTAACTACTGTACAAGTCATCCAGCTTGATAATTGTAAACGAGTATTATAAGATGCGTGCGCATTCCCGCGTACGATAGTACCATAAATATCAGACATATGGTATCAATTTTTGATTTTTATATTTATTCGCTTATTATTAATTATTGTTAATTTTATATCGTTATTTATATTACATCTTGTGCCTGGTATCATGTTACCTAAAAGAACCTTACGAAATATGGTAATTCACTGAAACAAAATAACATAACCTCTTGAAGTTAAATTATTGTACCAATAACAGGTCTACCAGCCTTGAGATTGGACAGAGTCTTATTTGAATTTTTTAATTGTAATCATTATTTAAAAGGTTGTTAGTTTTTGATTATTAATTGTCAAAGAGTTTATTATTTATTAAATTGTTAATAAACCTCCACTTTTATTACCAGTGAAAAGAGTATCATTTCTATTCTAAATAAGTTCATTTATTTTTTAATCAGTTCTACCACAGGTGGCGGAAGAGTTTAAAAAGATCTAACAATAATTCAGAATAATAATTAGATATTACTTCATTTATTTTGTGTGTGATACTATATTAAATATTCGATCTGAATATTTACTTGTATATAAAGTGCATGTATTTCAGAAAAAACGTCACTGAACAGGACTGAAGTATTCACGTGTGGTAAGTGAGGGAGGTATACAACAGAGTGCGCGAACCATTTTAAACAAAAGAAGTGGACTATTATTACGCACCCATTAAAAACAATACAATAACACTAATAACCTTAATAGTTACAATTACATCTTTTAAGAAACAACATTATCGTAGATACCGGTGCGCATCTGCACTCACACGACTACAACACACTAAGAAGAATTATAAAATATTATCATCATATCAATATCTATAATTTTACATTATAATATATATATATATATAAAATACTATATATATATATATAGTATTTCAAATTTATATTTATATTACCTCAAGATGTTATTTTTCCTTATTTGGAACATGTTTCGGGTACCATCTTGTACCCATCCTCAGCCTTCCGGTTTTTGTGTCTGGTGAAGTACATATATGTGTTGGTTGACTATTATTATTGTGGCTTCCTGTTGGCTTCTGGTACTTCAAATTGGTTTTATTGTGTGTGATTGTGGTGTATGTGTTAGTTTTTTGTGTATTTTCGATGTTCAGTACTTTGAATATTGTGTCATGTTTTGTATTGATTTGTATTTGTTCAGGTATTCGTTTGTTTTGTGTTTTATATTTGTATATTTGTAAATTTTCCCAAATGTGCCTTTGTGTGGTATATGTTTTATTAGTGTCATATTGGTTATGTCTGGGAATTCATGTCCTGTGTTTATTGCATGTGTGGCTAAATTGGATTTATATATTTCTGGTTTTTGTATGCGTTTAGGTGTTTAAAATAACGTTTTTTCAGCTGTATTTTTGTTTGTCCTATGTAACATTTATTGCAATCTTGGCATTCAATTTTGTATATACCGTTAGTTGTTGTATTATCTTTGTTGTGTGAGCTAATTAGTTTTTGTAAATTATTTTTATTAGTTTTGTATGCTATTTTTATATC
The DNA here is from genome assembly GCA_034769895.1 of Magicicada septendecula. Classification (NCBI taxonomy): domain Eukaryota; kingdom Metazoa; phylum Arthropoda; class Insecta; order Hemiptera; family Cicadidae; genus Magicicada; species Magicicada septendecula. The sequence continues at coordinate 29,910,900 of CM068369.1, forward strand.
TGTGTTTTTAAATAGTTTTGTTAGCTTTGTCATTTTATTATTTATGTATGTGAATGTGGCCCATTTGTTGTTGTTATTATTTATGTGTTGTTCATTTTGATTAATTCTTAATTGTCCAGTTTTTATTTTATATTTGATTTAATTTTCTATTTTGTTTACAGTATTTTTATTGTATCCATTTTCATAATCAAATTAATAATCATTTTGTATTCCCAACCACTATTTTTTGCATTCTTTATTACGAACGTTAAATTTAGTAATATTTGTGGTACGATTCATAGAAATCTTAGAAATAAAAAAAGATACAGCACAAGGAGCTGTCTTATACATTTTATAAGACAATTGCAATACCCTCGTTGACATATGCGATTGAGGCGTGGGTCATGACAAAAAAAAAAAAAAATGCGGCAACATTCAGAGTGCTGAAATGCAGTTTCTTCAAAATACTTTAAATTAAACATTGTAAGATAGGATATGAGAGCAGAACTCGAAGTAAAGGACATAAACGAAATTATTTTAATTTACAGAAGACAACGGTGGCATCTTCAGTAAAGGATGACATAAGATCGATAGGCGAAAGCGGCACTGAACTATAACCCCACTGGTAAAAGAGACGTGGGTCGTCCGAGGAAAAGGTAGGTGACGGAACAGGTTTATATAACCTAGTCCTTGAAGATAAAAAAAAAGAAGAAGAAGAAGAAGAAGAAGAAGAAGAAGAAGATTACTAACGTGTTAAACGGAATATGTCTGCAACGATCTGAAAAAATTGCAAATAAGTTTTTCTTATTTTTGCTCACGCGTATAGGTCCATCTTTTTTTCACGACACGTGTTAAATGAGGTCATATTTGAGTTAGTACTTTGTCCTACAGTATGTGGTGACACTTATTTTATCTATTACACAGTACAAGTTTGAGCTGCTAAGTACAGATGACTTTGTACAATGACTACAAATACAAATAATTTTATTTTAACTACAAAGTGTTTATGATTTACTATTTGTAAGTTAATTGTCAACAATGTTAACTGTATGTACAATCGACCTGAGCAAAGAGGACGAGCTAAACAATTCTAGTGTGGGATTGAGCCTGCTACATCCCCTGTAGTCGTTTGATATCACTTTTGGCATTGCCTTCGTCGTACATTGCAACTCATCTAATAATCCTTGTTATCTAGTGTATATTTTGTCTTGTATCAGCTGCTAACTTCTGATGTAACATTTACTTTCAGCACAGCTGGATTTTTAAACAGACACTTGTCTGTATCCTGAATATAATATACACATTTTACAAGCACTTCTGCATTTTCTTGCATTGTGTAACATAAAATAATACATATTTTTCTAATTTACTATTTTTAATTAATAATAATAAAAATAATAACATAACAACAGTAATAATAATAACAATAATAATGTTGTTGTTGATGATGAAGATGATAGTAATAGAAATGAATATATTATTATTAAAATATTTATTTGTTGTATTAACAATAACAGTATAAATTCAGTCCTACTGTATGGAACTTAAGTGTGAGGAGACTCTCTGAATCGTAAGATCTATAGGAAGAAATTAGCTCACATCCAAAAACGAAAAGCTCTTCGCGTTGCATTGGCCTACCGCACAGTTTCCGAGCCGGCTGTTTGGTGGTTGTCGGAGTGATGCAGATTGACCTTCTAGCCAAGGAACGTAAGATCGTTTTTGAGAGGGAGAAGGAGATATGTGGTGAAGCTGCACAACGAGACCCCCAAAGCCAGATGATGGAGAGCTGGTAGAGAGGTTGGGACCAAGAAGAGCGAAGTCACTGGACAAGAAGGCTTATCAAGCAGGTGCAACCGTGGGCGAAGGGGAAGCATGGCGAGATCGACTATTACCTGACCCAGTTTCTTACTGGATACAAGTATTTGCGAACCTAAAGACAGTTAGAAAGGCCGAGTCACTAGAGTGCCTGTACTGGTCCGAAGCTACGAATGATGGCAGCCATACATTTTTCGTCTGCAACAATTTGGAGCAACATAGAAGATCGCTGCAAGGTGATACTAGGCAGGAGATCGCCTCGTTGAAGCGATGCTTCAAGGGGAGGACACCTCCAACCCTGTGGCAAGCTTTGCAGAAGATATTCTTCAGGCAAAGAAGATATATTTAGACAATACAATATAGAAGGATAACAAGTAATATGTGAGCCCTAGGGCTGAAGAACAATAGGCCGAGGCCTATATAGTGTGTCAAACAGTTCCAGGTTAGTGTCCTAGATGAGGAAACAGAAGTGGTTTTTTTAATCGGTCGGGAATAATACTCAAACCCACAGACCACGGAAGTGTAGACCCTTCCGGACATTTGTAGTGCATATTTTTGTGTGAGCGTCAGGAATGCGCAATACTCTCTCACGTTCTCAGTATTTGCAAACTCCCCTCCCAGATTGTGATCAATTATTCTACCGACTTCAGTCTTGTGACATACTATGCAACAGAGATAGAGTATAAACGACGTGTTTCAGAAACGGCCTACTAGTAGAGATACAATTCGATTCGAATGTTGCGAAGAGAAGTGCTAAGTCGTGTTATTGTTGTTTTGGGTACGATTTATGCTTACAATGACAGCGGTTTAGAGCATAGTAATAATTGTGAACTTATTTAGTTTGTGCGCGTGATTAGTGACTTGTATTATTTATTGCGACCATGTTAATTAAATGGAATTTTTAGTTTTTCACGTTAACGCGTATTGGGGTAATCGTAAACTTAACGAATTGTCGTAGGGGAGTGTACGATGTCGTTTTTCCTTATTAGAACTGTAATTTTAAAGTTGTAATTAACGATTTCGCTTGTGCTAATCATTTTGTTTCCACTGTTCGAAGACGGTGATCCGTGCGACCGTTCTAACAAGAGTCGACCTTCCATTAATTCATTTATAGGAATGTTGACAAGAAAATATTAATACTGATAAGCAGATTAATACTGAACAGTCTTTTCTTGTTTCTCGACTAGTCCAGTGTGCCTCGTCTCCTTAAAGCCCTCCATTCACATAGCACTAATCTAACTTCCAGACTGTTCAAGGGCAGTGATAAATACTCATTATGCTGACACGCCGCAGTAAGGATGGAAAGGTATTCTGGAACCTATACGAGCGACAGCGGCTGGCTTTGTCAAGCAATTACAGTGAGCGAATCCTTTAGTGAGGACTGAGTCATTGTTGAGGATTTGTGAAAAGTGATTATTTTGTTATAATTTGTGTGCAGCTCTGAGAGTTGACATTATTATTGCGTGTGGACAATTTTACTTGAACTACTGTACGAGAGTATCTTGTTGATCTCAAGTTGTTATTTGTGACTAATTAAAGCTGTTTATTAGTGATTTCATTGGTGTATGTATTTTGTTTCCACTGCAACATAAGATGACTTGTGAGGACGTGGTAACAATACTATAATTTGTATTACTAGCTGTAGTATTATTATTTATCACTGTGCAAACAACGTATTCATATTTAGGTATCTTCTTCTTCTTCTTCTTCAGCGGCGCGACAACACATTACTGAGTCAACGCCTCCTTTAACAGCCTCCACCAGTTGTCCCAGTCAAGTGCTGCTGCTCTCCAGCTCCGGGTCCCAAGGATATGGCGCGCATCATACGTAGTTCACACCGTCTTCCCAACGTAGTTTGGGTCTACCAACTCTCCTCGTGCCATAGATCTGTTCTTTGAGTGCCTTTCTTTTCCCCAATTCTGATCTCATGTCCAGCCTATCTGAGTCTACCAAGTTTTATAACTTTCACAATATCGGGTTCATTCAGAACAGTATTCAGTTCATGGTTGATACCTTTACTCCATTCAACTCCCACACATATTGGACCAAAAATACTGCGGAGGATTTTGCCTTCATGAACTAGCAGGCTTGACTCAGACTTTCTAGAAATGGTCCAGATCTCAGAACCATAGGTGATAACTGGGCGGATCAGTATTTTATACAGAAGCAGATGCTTGATGCTCCTCGCAGTTGTTTTGCTCTGAAACAGGGGTCTGAGACTAAAGAAGCACCTATTAGCGAAGGTGATTCTTCGCTTTATTTCTTGTTTCCCCATCGGAGTTAACATCCCTTAGCATCCTAAATATACAACGTTGTTGACTTTTTTGAAGGAATAGATGCCAATTTGGACGTGCTCTCCTTCTCTAGCTTCCTGTCCTGTGACCATGTATTTTGTCTTGCTTTCGTTTATTATAAGACCGTGCCTCCTTGCGGGGTCTTCAAGAGCAAGAAAGGCTTCAGTGACTGCTCGAAGAGACCTCCCGATTGTATCTAGATTCGGCGTATCCTAGGACCTGCACCAACTTGTTGAGTACAGGCCCGGAAGAATCTATTCCAGCATCTTTCGTAGCTTTTTGCAAAGCAAGAATGAAGATGAGGCAAGCAAGACATCGCCTTGGAGGATTCCCTTTCCTTAGTCAAACTTTCGTGATAAGTTATTCTGGATCCTCACCATGCCCTTCACGTCAGCATTGTCATCCTACACAACCTTATTAATTCCTTTGGTTTGCCTAGTTCTTCAAGAGCAGTGTAAAGTTCTTGTCTATCAATGCTGTCGTATGCATTTATGAAATCTATGATGAGATATAAGCTATACTTTTTAAAAATATAATAAATATAATTTTCGTGTGAAAGTTGAACAATTGTAGTAATTGCTTTGATTAGTGTAAGTAGTTGTGTAATGTATAGTTCTATGCAGGGGGGGGGGGAGGTGAGTGTTGTTGAAGTAAGTTGGAACTTCGACGGAAATATATTGCATAATAATATGTGCTTATCTTAATCTCTCTGCTGGTCAATTAATGCCATCTCACTAAATGATCGTTATTTAAATAACTTAGAATTTTTAACACGGAAATGGCACTAATTATTTTACACATGTAAGTTTAAATTGGATTACTATTTGAACAGTATGGAGTCGTTACAGACTTTGAAAATTAAGAAGGCAGATTCACGAGCTGGTGCTGCAGACTTTGTTAACACTCCAAGCGTTGCAAATCATCAGATCACTCTGTACCGTGTTGAGTTAATTTCCTCTGAGTCGGTTTAATTATGTTTCAGGTTTTTGTTATCTATGTGACTTTCAAAAGTTAGTATTGATGTTAAGTTGGTTAAGTTCCAGACGGTCTGTAGGACAATCAACGGTATTTTCAGGAACAAGGTACGCCGAGATAGAAACTTCAAGTTGTATAATGTTATGACAGTCCCTGTACTGTCCTACAGGTGTGAATTATGGACAACAGCCAAGAAACAAGATAGGAAAATTCAGGCCTCGAAAATGATGCTCTTAACAGGAGTTAAAAGGTATTCTAAACTCGACCGTATAAAGAATGAGGCCATAAGGGAAGAGTTGCAAGTTTTTAACTTGAACGAAAACTTAAAAGATTACAAACAACGGTAGAAAAAACACTTAGAAAGAATGTCAGATTCCAGACTGGCCAAAAAAGGCGGGAAATACAAGCGTGTAGGGCACAGGTATGTGGGTTGATCCAGGAAGAGGTGGAAGGAGGATTTTTGAAGGCGGAACAGGCAGCACCTTGTCTATGCCGTGTTATCAAGATAAGGATGATCACAGTTATTCTTTAAAGAAGCTTAAATTTCAAATCCAGTAACGATCAATTAGTATTTAATATTACTGTTACATACAGTTTAGTTTGTATACGAAGGCGGCACGTGAATATTTTCTGTTTGTGTTTTATATTTCTGCTTTATAACCACAGCAGTGACCCACTAGACTGTACAGATAATGTTAGTCTGTGTTGTCCGTATTACCTCCAGTACTGTAATGGAAATCGCCCACACCAATAACGATTTAAAGGAACGAGACAGTGTTTACCGACAGAAAGAAAAAGGTATACTTTTCTTCTGTAAAGCGGAGTTTTCCATACACACGTCATCTCATAATTTATTCTTTTTTAAGAGCGCTGCTTTACTGAAGCTGAATGCGAACAAAATAACTACAGCCAGTTAGTGTTGACTTTTCAGTGATTGCGTGAATACAGTTTGCATATTTATAATGTTGTTTATCACGTTTTGTGCTTATTCAAACACACACACACACACACACACACACACACACACACACACACACACACACACACACACACACACACACACACACACACACACACACACACACACACACACACACACACACACACACACACACACACACACACACACACACACACACACACACACACACACAGGTATTTGTTGCAGGCAGTTTAAGGGCACTATTAACCTTAATTGAACAAAATTGAACAAACAAATGATTCTTGGTTTGTTGTCTTAAAAAAATCTTCTATAATTTCTCTATAATTTGATGCCAAATTTATGTGAATATGCATAATAATAATTTTTTTTTATGATTTAAAATAAATTGATGTCGTAGGAAAAGTTGTTTCAAAATTGCTGATAATGTTACCATTATTCACAAATCTGTAACTCGCTTATAACAAATCGTAGAGGCATGTGGTTTTTACCATTGTAAAGAGAATTTCAATAAAATTTCTCTACCAATTTTTGTCGTAAATCCAATATTTGCTGATGTAAGTCGTCCTAATTTGTTAAAAAAAAATTTTCATGGTAGTTCACAGAATGTAAACGATCCTCTGAACGATTTGATTTGGAATAGTTTGCCAAAAAAAATATATTTTTTGGACTGGCTACTTTTGTTTTGGGTGTACGTAATGCTGTGTTGACCTTTAATGAAGGTAATATAAGTAAATGTCAAGTCTTACAACAATTAGGGATCAAACTAGGATCAAATATGGTTAAGGTAATGAAAAAAATTGATTGCAAGGAATACTTTGAGGCAGAGACAGCAGCAGATGAATTGATGAAAAAGTTTAGACAGTCAATGAAGAGAAAACTAGAGGGCCAAATGGACTTAAACGAAGACCCCGAGTATGGAGCTGGACTATTTTAAACAAGGGAAAACAATAAAATCTGTTTAAAAATTGTTAATAGCCTTTATCTGAAAATCAATGTTTTTCAGATATACAGTACATTACGTTCAGAAACCAAGTAAACTATCAAGCTCAAAGTTTTTTGACTATCGGGTGAATAAGGATGTAACTACAGTACTAGAACTATACAGGTTCACTGAAAAACTAAAACGTAAACAATTTTTAGTACGCTTTTTTATTCGCAAATTTTTAAAGCAAAACATAAAAACTTATAAAAATTCAGGAAATTGTGATATCTTTATTACTGTAGTAGCGTTTGCAGTGTATAGCCTGCGTGCTAAAATTCAGGCTTCTATCTTGTACACGTTTTGAGAAAATGGATCTCAAAGGTGATGAATTCAACATGGTAAGTGTAGCCGGTTACATGTACCCTTAAAAGTATTCAGTGAAACTGTATTTTCCTTACTGTTACTTGTTTATAAAGAGAGAGCAATAATAACTAATTGAGCATATCTATTCGTTTTGTACCCACGCGGGTCTAGTTATGTATCTTCGTATGTGTGTTTCTATGTGTGTCAGCGTGATTAGTGATAAACTGTAGCTCCCTTGATTTATTTGATTAATACAAATTTTAAAACTTTTATGGGAACAAAAATTCTATAATAGACGATAGGTCGTAGGTCGTTTGAGAGCAACGCGTTTTTGGAAACTTCTGATGACGAAACATTTTGTGAGTTTCGATCGCTGACAACACGCGATTTTATTATTTTGACATGCCGTTTTGACAGCATTTATTATTATCATTGTAGACGACTAATATAAGAATAACTAATACATGTAGTAAGTAATAAAATATATGGGACATTACAATTGTGAATTATTAATATATTTATAATATTAATATATTTTTATTATTCTGTATATAATCTATAATCTCTCATTTTTACAAAAAAAAAAATTAATTATATGTGTGACACCATTAAATATTTCTGCGTTACACATATGTAGATTCTGACGATGTTATTAAATCGGATCTCGTTATAACCGAAACACGACAAAGTAAATATGACAAAGTTGGAATTACAGAGACTGCTAATTCAAATAACAAGATGAACAGTTGAATGTTACTGATATTGAGTAGAGATATCTGGCGGAATCCACCACTTATCGTTTATGAGAAGGCTATTCGTAAGGCAAACATCAAACACAAATACAGGAAGCTATGCGCAATTAAATGTAAGTCTTTGCATATTCCTATAGTAGGTTACTACGATTGGGCAACAGCTTGGATAGGATAGGAGCCGCTAAACGTCGACACAAAGAAAGTAATCGTGTACGCCCGCCGCATCCTATCCACGGCAAAAGTTGTACCAACGCGCTACGAAAGATCGCAGGGGCGTGTACGACCTCTTCGTGTTTTCTTATATTATTAGACTCAAAAATGACAATGTTTTGCTTGATTACAAGGCTGATGAATTAGAAGTTGGATATGTAAAATACAATAGGCTAAAATGATATTTGTTTTGGCGTCTATTATAATTGCATCCAGTCACCTGAGAAAAGCGCTGCTAGTGCAATGTCACAATATATATTTACAGATTAAAAAATGTAACACAAATTTGGCAATAATTATCCTTTAGCTTTACAGACATCTAAAATCGCGAAGTTGCATACAAGCCCCTGGGTATACTGTATGTGACGCACAGAGGACTAGTTCGTTTACATTATCCCGGTGACCAGTAACTCAGTCAAGACAAAGTACTCAACATTCGTTCCGCAGTCAGCTTGATGAGGTTAAAGATTGAAGAAGGGAATTCACGATACAACTCCACTTTTGCAGTCTCTAGCTGTTTAGCTAGAGGTACTTAAAATAAAATAGGGGTACTTAAAAGTGATTGTAAAATAAACACTTACATTACTCGTATGTCAACTTTGGATGTTCTGTCAACTAGTCAATAAAACCTTTTCTTGTTTCTGTCTACTTGTGCTTTATCGAAATTCTCCCGTTGAATCAGGATTCTAGAAACATTCTCAGACAGTTTTTTTCAAGTGCAGCCTGTGGACATTGCAGACAGAAATAAATTTATGCGTATTTAAAATGTTTCAACTAGTAACCAAAGCAACTGTTAAAAGGACTCTGTTAATATTATAGGTTGTATTACGCATTTGAAGTGTTTTATCGATATTGTAATGCAGTTACTAGAGAAAAATCGATTTAAGTTTGTTTTTGCTTTGCTTACAAACAAGTGTTATGTGTAAACAAATCAAACGTTTATTAACCGCAAAACAATAAATCATAACAAACTCGCTTTACTAAAGTTATAACTTACGAAAAATGACGTAACAGAAATGACGTAACCATAAACGTTTGTACATATACATTTCAATTAACAACATTGAAACCATAGAAACACAACTAAGATACTTTGGTTTCAAAATTTACATTTAAAAGTTATTTTGTATTGTTTGCTTTATTGCGAAATATCATGCAACGCATAGTCAAGATACATAATTATATTTTTAATTAAACTCACGTCACAGATACAGCCATTCATTATTTGTCCATTTAGGTGAAATATTTCACACTGTATACTAGTACTAAGTACGCAGTTGATGAAACGTAATTTCATTTAGGTCTAACCGAATTAAACAGCAAAATAAACATTTTTTTCACATTGTTATTAATGTTGATATTTATTACAGTAGAACTGGCACCTGCAAATACCAGTAAGTACATCTGTGGTACAGGTGTTGGCAGCAGAAATATACACACAATGTGGGCAGCTAAAATGTATGTATTCTTCTTCTACTCTTCAAGGATTAGGTTATATAAATCTGTTCCGGCAATCATCTCATCCTCGGACGACCCAGGATTTTCTACTAATGGCTTTATAGTTTAGTGCCGCTTTCGGCAATCGATCCCCTGTCATTAATTTCTGATTTTATATCTTCATTCCTTATTCTACCTTGCAATGTATAATTTAAAGTATTTCCAAGAAACTGGATTTCAGAACTCTGAATCTTAACGCTTCCCTTTTTTGTTATGACCCACGCATTATTCGGATAAATCACGTTGGTATTGCAATTGTCTACTTAAAATGTAATCCTTGAGTTTTGACTTGTTTTATTTCTAGTGTTTCTATGAATCGTAAAACAAATATTTCTAAATGTAATTATCTTCTGTGTAAAACGAGTTTTCCGGATTGTTTGGCCGTGGTCTATGGTTTAATAACAAACCAAACGTTTCAACAGCTCCAATGGCTGCCATCATCAGTAGAATTTAAAGAAATCCTGAACGTAGGGTGTTCACGTTAGGCCCACACTACTGTTGTAAAGGCCCCTTTATCAAGTACAGCAAGGGGCCTTTGCCACAGTAATATGGGCCTGACATGAACACCCTACGTTCAGGATTTCTTTAAATTCCACTGATGATGGCAGTCATTGGAGCTGTTGAAACGTTTGGTTTGTTATTAAACCATAGACCACGGCCAAACAGCCCAAAAAACTCGTCTTACACAACTGACACCGGGCGTGAAAGCCTTGGGTAATTATCTTATCTCTTATGTAATATTGAGATATTTGAATCGGCTCACTTGTTCTAAAGTGCAGTTATTTACAACTATCTTAGTCCTCACTGGATATTTACCTTTAAAGGTTTTGGTATTTTTTACTGAAATTGTCAGTGAGTACTCTCTGGCCATTTCTTGTAACTGAAACATAGCTCTTTGTAAATCATCCTCGTTTTCTTGAATAAGAACTGTCATCTGCATATAGCAGGGAACCCATACAAATTGATTTATTAAGCTGTATTCCCAAAGTAACTCCTTTCTATGCTCTCAAACTGTCGTCAAAATAATATGTATGTAAGGGTATAAAATAATATTCTATACAAATACAAATATATAAGAATGATCAAACGTTATGGCTTATCGTGGAAAATACCCCATCTGACCTAAAATTATGTTAAATGACCAGCTCATAAAACAGGTCTCTACATTCAATTGCCTTGGTTGTATTCTTTGTTGTAGAGATAGAGATGATCTCAGTAATAAAATAAGCAGGTACCAAACTATATGTGGAATAATGAGAAGGACATTAAAAAAGAAAACTAGACAAGAGACGTGTATCAGATTCTATAAGATAATGGCAGTACCAGCACTGCTGTACCGATGCAAGACCTGGACTGTAAGGAAGAAGGACTGGTGCCAATTACAGAATTACAGGCTGCAGAAATGAGCTATTTGAGTTTGGCAAAGGAATATGCGCGACTCGATCATATAAGAAATGAGTATATTAATCTCTTCTGGCATTATGGTCCCTGTTGAACCCTGGCCTGCTCAATGATTCTTCTCCATTCTTCTCTGTCTAGAGCGTTACTCCTCCAACCCGCCATTCGCATCTCCCTCAAATTCTTCACACAATCCCCTTCTCCGAGTCCTCTCCTCCTTACTACCTTTAGGTTCTTTTCTAATGCTATTTTTAGGTCATTTGAATATTATACCAAATGAATATAATATTCAATTTGATTAATTTATAATACATTTTTGGACTCTAGTCCCTTCTGTTATCAACCTGCAAAATAAAGATCCAAAATGACATTTGGTTACCTTTGGACAAGCGTAATATATGAGCCACATTTGTAGCCTGTAGTCTATAACTGTGATTTTGTGTCAACTTATATTGTACGAAATAATCAGTTTTTGTGTTATAGTACCTTTCCTCGATTACTAATGTCATGTCGAAGTATTATGTTTCTGAAACTTGTATTTTTAATATTACATACTGGAAGCGAAGTTAATCAATTGTTTGAAACTAAAATAATGCAAGAGTAAGTAAAAAACAAAGGAACTTAATAATATTTAAAACAATTTTAAGGTATAAAATAAAGGATGAATGTTATCTATTTGGACGTGAATCATGCCTACAACCGGACCACGAATCTGAACTACCATATCAAATCTGCATACCATGAAAGTGTATTAAGTTGCTTATACATCTGGCTGCAAGTGCTTTACTGTAGACTGCATTCGACAAAAGTAAACTAAAAACTCATCGCAATGCGAAATATTTTATTTATATTGCCAAGTAGAGAAGTCACTGTATATACGTTAAATTTAGTTTCGTTCTCATATAGGAACGTAATAGATTTGAACAATTTCACGTATTTTGCCCCTCCCCCCCACACGCACACACATTGTACATCTCTCTCTCTCTCTCTCTCTCTACTATCCTCTTTAGAAAGAACGTATATAAGTAGTTACTGCAGTAGGCAGAAATATTGTAATATATCTTCTTGAAAGAACTTTTTTCTTTCGGAGAGCCTCGTATTATTATATTTTTGGCTTGCACTGTACTGCTGTTACGCTGTAGTGATTACTACATACCATAATATAGTGACAGTATAGTGACAGAATGTAGGCTCTTGTATGTAGCCTACGCATAATTCTACCATAATCATTGGATTCCAATTCCAGTACCTTTTCTTAAGGTGTTTCCATCTAACGTTGCATCTGGAATGTGACCTTAGCAATCTGTAGTTTGTTTGTTTGGACCACCTCTAAATACATAGGGGACCAAAAATCTCCTCATGTTTATGCAAGGCAACCGTACTGTCAAATATATGTTAGTGAATCACTGACGCAGTAATCTATATCGATCATGTACGCACACACACACACACACACACACACACACACACACACACACACACACACACACACACACACACACACACACACACACACACACACACACACATTAACATTACATTTTATTCTACAATACATATATCCTACTGTAGACAAATATAGGAGAAAATAAAGAGAGCAAATAAATGTATATATCAGAGGTTCACAATCGATGATACGCGGAGAGATCCAAGTTGGTACGAAAGAAGACCTAGCTAGGGTAAAAAGTATTTATTAAAAAAGTAAATAAATAAAAATTTCTGTTCAAAACAACAATACATTTTTATCGGACATGATTTAAAACGATTACCCTTATAAAGACAACCTAAACAACTATGTTTTTACTTTGTTTTAGCATAGAACCAACCTGAAATTAATTTTTAAAATCAGTTCCCGTTTTGTAAATTCTACGTATTAGATTTGAATAATTATACGTAACTAGGGGTAATATTCATGTTGTATCAAGTGCAGTCAAAAAAGTGTCCAACCTCCGCTTCAACTAAAAGTAAAATGCAAGAGCGGCTTCGAAGTAACCGAATACCTTTCGATGATTCGATGCTGAAGGTACAGTTACTGCAGTTGATTTCGTTACATAAACCAAGGATCAAAGAATATGTAATCGATTCGCTCCTTCAACAACACGGCCACACTGTATTGCGCTTGCCTCCATACCATCCGGAGCTCAACCCAATAGAACTTATTTGGGCCGAGGTGAAGAACTGGGTAGCAACCAACAACACAACGTTTACAATTGAAGACGTGAAGCAGCTAACAGTACAAAAATTCGGGGAAATCACCAGAGAATCCTGGCAAAAAAAAGTGACCATGTAAAAAAGGTTGAAGAAGACTACGTTACATCTCAACCACAAATAGAAAACGCTGTTGAAAATTTCATCATTCAACTTGGAGGGGAAACCAGTGACACAGATGAGGATGACGCCAGCGGATGTAGTCAAATGGACACGGACAGTGAAGAAACTCTATCAGGAATTGAAGCCTTAATGTGAAGTGTGGTTTACCTGCTGTCATAGCTGTTAACTTAGTTGAAAATTTTTTTGTTACAAAAAAGTACATTACTATAAAAAAGTCATATTACTATATGACTTGCACAGTAAAAATTTTATTATTTTCTATTTGAACAGTTAGCAATTATTTGTGAATTGTGACCATAGGACTGCATATTACTGATCGTCTACTGAAATGAAACGAAAAAAAGTCCTGAAGATGACCTTGGAATCATGAAAGGTAATTTGTATAAACATAATTCCATTTTTCATTTTTGTTGTCTTGTGTAGGCCTACTTCTATAGGACGTAGTTTCAATGATCTATTTTACTGCATAAATAGGAGCAAGTGGGGTGAGGTGATGAATGGATAAATTTGATAATGTCGGCATATTTATAGGCCTACAATAATTTTACAATAATTTTCGGTATGCTTTGTTAGTGTTCTGTGTTTAATTTGTAGTACGTTAACGATTATAAATGTTGTTCTTTAGATCCAAAAACATTAAATAGAAAATAATTTGCATTACAAAATTTAGAAATTACAGTAGCACATAATTACCAGTAGTATTTGCATTTCGTTGTTTGGTTCTATTTTTAAAGTGACAGTGGATATTTTTCTTAAGACATAAAAATGTAAGCCATATTTGCTACCACCTGGGGACTATGAGCGCACGAGTGTGCAATTTTTATATTTAAAACAACTCTTAAATTATTGAAATTTAAACAAACACTGACAAAAAAAAAGCGTTCCGAACACTGCTTGCAGTGGTGACTGTACCAACTAGTACACGCGTACTCACGTAGTAGTGGGAAGTTTGTCAGCGGAGGGGAAATTTCCCCTCTGTGGGCTTCCAGCTACGTTGATGTTTGTAGTAATTAACGGTAAAGCTGCGCACAAGTAACAGTAACTGGTAACCCCGCGTATTGGTTTCTACAGCCTTGCCTTGTAAGACGTAGGAATCGCTTGTTTGATGGTATTACGTTTTTAAAAAATCTTATTGAAAGGCTCAAGATTCAAAATTGGAAAAGTTGATGATGGGATCATTCGTGGTCCCGAAACGTGTTCCAAAAAAGGGAAAAATAACATCTTGAGTTAAAGTAAATAAAAATTTTAAATATATTATACACATCGAGAAATGAACTATAGAAAAACTGTTTGAAATATATATATATATGTATTGCAACGATACAAATTATAAATGCATAGATAGGTTAATTGAAATTATTACAACAGAGTCTATATCTGGAGGCAGGAAAAATTAATTAAGTAACACATTAAAATTTACTGTTGTCTTATTTCGTTATTACATAAAATTGTTATTATTATTGAATTGTTTTTAAATAAATGAGACTACTGTTTCGTTTTACGTATAAAGTTACTTGTGCGTAGAATTCCAAATGCCACATAGACACTATTCGCTCCGCTCTCTCTGCAACGCTGCGCGTCGTTCGAAGATAACTACGCTGGATATTCATGTCTCGCCCAAATTACACTGCGATATCAAACTATTTTTGATTATATCTTTAATCTCAGCGATCAAAGTGGGTATAAATAGATCGGGTTTATTTGGCTTACACAATTCCGGCTTCGTCAAGTGTTCTGGCGTTAATTTTAGAATACCACGACAGGTATTCTTCCCCTAGATGGGAAATCTTCCACTGTTCACGGAAAAGCACTAAAATAATATCTATTAAAAATTTATTTGAGTTCTATGATATGGCTACGACTACGATGAACTCGTTCCGTTTACCAAAGCTATTAAGGCTTCTAGAAATCGACTTGTCCTCAAACGAAAAACTCGCAACAGTGAGTACTTCCTTCTATGACAAGACTTCGGAGCTGCCTGAACGATGTGTCTTAAATAATTTTTAGACCTTCTGATTGGTGGAAAATCTAGCAACGTCATAGATATTCACAGTGATAAACAGACTTCACGTTAAAACCCTGTCCGATTCTGCAAAGGCCTGTCTAGATTTAATCTACAAATTGTATTACCCTCTAGGAGATAACGAAATATTAGAAAATCCGATTTCATAAAAAAAAATAAAAATTATAGTTTTGAGAATTGAGTACATGGAAAATGTAGCTTACAACCATGAGAACACCCTGTCTAAGTTTCAAAACGAAATGTCAATAATCACAGAAGTTATTAAATAAAATGTGAGTCACGCGCGCACTCGGCCACTTACACACAAATATTTCAAATGACATAAAAAGTACAAAATTATAAATATTTTAACATAACATGTGTTTTTAAACATAGCTTTTTTCAAATCTTTACAAAGAAAAGAACAAAATCAATTTATAACAAGTCTATGGCCCTCAGAAAATGTGTTACAGCGTTAGTATCCCTGTTATATGCAACTTAAAACCTGTTCTGTTGCAAAATATGTATATTGCGACGATACAAATAAATATTTTCGTATAGGCTAGTTATGTGTGTATAAATTATGCACAAGTCTATATTGGAGGTGTAGAAAAATTATTTATTTATCACACAAGTAAATAATAGTTTATATGATATATTTAAATTGAACAAAATATCATGTATAATATTTTATTTATTATGAAAGAGTTTATATAGGTCAGTTTTGGTAAATTTTACTTGAATGTAGAATTCCTTTACACTAGGCGTGACGTCACTCGCTCCGCCGCTGCTACGTTCCTCTCTCTGCAATGACCGCAGCTCTCCGCTCTCACACTCTCCCTCTCCGCGCTGGGGTTAGCCGAACAGCTGATAACACTGATACTGATTTCACACACATATTGTCACTTTCCGAATCGTTAGTTTTATTGCTCGCAATTGGTTGTTATTAATTATTGATACTCAGGGTGATAATGAGTGATATTCTTTAAAAGCGGTGTATATTACTTACACCTTCCGGCTATTATTGAAGTGTTCCGCGTTAATAAATATTTATCACGGTCGATAAATCTCCCTAAGCGGAAAATCTTCCACTAACACGTAATAGCACTTAATATAATTTAATTGGTAGTTCACCCACTTGGTTCTAATCGAAAAACTCGAAAAGAATTCCAAGACTTAGGGTTACTTTAGATTAAACCAGTTTGAACAAGAAAAACTCTTGACGAATAACACACGTTCACTATGCAACGGCTTCCGATGAACTGCCTCGAAGTATACATGACAACCGACGGAGCTGACTGAAATTAGGGGCTTCTGATTGGTATATCAACTGTCTACGTGGTAGATTGGACAAAAGATAGACGCGTTGCAGGCGAATCTTTGTATAATTCTGTGAGTGCCTGCTCAGATTTTATCTAGAAATTTTATTACTCTTCAATAGATAAGAGTGAAAAGTTGAGTTTTCAATTACTAAAAAATAACATTTAAAAAATAGCTGAGATCAACAGAGTATATAGAAAATGTAGTTATTTTGATAAATAATTCACTGTTCAAGTCTCATGCCGATAGGATGATTAACGCGGAAGATATAACAACGAAGGTTCACCACATTCGAACGCGCGCACATATTCACAAACAAAGTACATGACATTATAGAGCAAAAATATACAAAGGATTTGGTATAACACAGGTCCTTATCCATCACTAAATACAAACCTTATAGTTAATTGACAAAAATTGCATAAATCAATCTAAACCATGCTAATGTCCGTCATCCATGCTCTGATATTCTTATTCATAGATCATCATCCTGTCTTTTGTTAAAAGAATTATATATATATATATATAATTTTTTTATATTCAATAAAAATATTCAAGAAATATTGGATACTGTATTTGTATTATGTATTCAAGTCGTTTAAATGAAATCCAAGTTGTTGTTTGATGTGATGCTAAGGTTTACCTAATCATCGCTTTAAGTTCTGTTATAATGACACACGCAATCAAGCACGCATTTACGCCTACACACATTCATTACTTTTTTGGACACAAACTTATGTTATTAACAATTATTCGCATTCATTGCCACTCTGAAGAGATAGATTGTATGTTGTATTGTATGTTACCTACGTAACGAATTGCTCGCGTTATGTGAGCTGCATTATTACGCAACACTCCCGCACTTTTAAGAACGCGCCGTCCAGATTTTAGTCGATTACCCTGCAGACATACAGGTTACTTTTGTCACGTATTACGCCACGGAGACTAAGTATAAACGGCACATTTATTTAAATGCCTTCACGGTTGCTTGCCAAATTAAAAATATATTTTCACCCAACATGCTTAATGAGTTAGTTACAAGAAATTACATGTTTACCAGTCTTTATAATTATATGTTTGCTAGTCTTATTTATATGTGTGATATGGTACAAGAAAAAATAAAATAGTTTTTCTTTTGTAAAGATAGTTTCAGTAATATTATGATTAAGGCTGAATACTTATTTGTTCTGTGTGTTCGCAAGAAATTGTTTCCAACACAAATTGTAAGGCGAAAATAAAAAAACATGTTGCACACTGCTGGAGACGTTTACATCATCATCTTCATATCATGTCATAGGCAAGGTTATGCCTGTCTCGCCTTTAAAGATCCTCCAGCCATCTATTCCTGGGTCTACCCACACCTAACCCTATAGGTTGTAATAAATTACAAATTAAATAAATATATGTGTTGATGATATAAGAGATTGTGATTGTGAAGTTCGACTCCGATGTAATCAAGCCCCTCTGTTTGGACTATTCAATTTGTAATAAAATAAATAAGATTGATGTGTGAATCTGTAAGTTGTAAGGTGTTTAATTGGTGTGTAATTGGTGTGGCTCTCGACGTCTTGCTGGCCTGAAACACTTCCTTAAGTTTCCCAGCTGGTCGAGTCCCAATGGTAGCAAGACCGGTCGAGTAGCGTAAAGTTGATGAAGAAATATATATGCTTGGCTTCGCCGAACGTTTCAAAACAAAATTTATTGTTTTGAAGGAAATTAAAAAAAAAATTATGTTTATAAAAAAAAATTATTTTAATTTAATTAATTAATTAATTAGGATCAATTAATTAATATAGGGCTGTGAAGTTTTAAACAGTGTAATGCTCTTCTGAAAATTTTTTATTAAAGTTTTAGTATAATTTAAATAATCTATCACCACTCATAAGACTGTCTGTAAACCAATCGATATTTGTTTACCTTTCTATTTTTTAGGTTATCTTCACTTACGGGTGGTAAAGTCCTTGTAGATTATCAATTAGAATTATATTATTGGTAATTAGTATTATTGAAGAAATAAAGAACTATTAAGTATTGAAAAGTATTAATATTTTATTAAGTAATAGCAATATTGACTCTTATCGATTAGTATCGATTCTCAGGATATCGAAAAAAGTTACAAGTATATGATATAAAAATTATATAGGGTTCTTTAAACAGCCAGTTATTACCAAAGTCAGAGAAATCGGGCTTATATTTAAAAAGTATAACGTTACAATCAAATTAATAGTTATTAATAAACACAGACATTGAATAATAAATTGTAAATATAATAATTGTTTTCACCAAACAGCTGTGATGAACCAAGAAGAGGCACTGGGTTTGTCAAAGAAAGATGGCTGCCGTCAAGTCGATGAAAATGTTGCTCGTTGCTGCTGCATTCCAAATAATGTATTTTGACGCAATATTTCTGTTCTCGTGTCCGCAAATCTCTTGTTATATGTTGTGTAGTGACTGGTGTAGTGATTCTGGGTTGTATTTAGTGTATCTGTATAATTATTAGTTCAAACACTTTCTCCGATTCCGTCACTAATTTGGTTTAATGTATTATACAGTTTTCTAGTGTTTTATGGTGTTTTTCGGAGTAGATTTATATTGTTCTGTGTTATGGAGTGTTACTTGATCGTTTCTGTTATAATATGATAGTTTCAGAAGTATTTTACAAGTCACTCGCGATTTCACAATAACTCACTATACACTCGCTTTGTATGACGATTATAGGTTAGGTTATTCACGTTTTCAAAGGTATGTCATGTTAACCGTTCAACTACCAATAATTAACTAACTGTTTCCTCCAGTTTCAATTAAACTCTTAGCCCATATAATATTATCCTTAACATTGTTCAAATATTTTTCACATCCTGTATGCACTTTTACATTTTCACTATATGAATGCCTATACTTTGGTTATTTGTCAATTTTATTCACTAGATTTGATTTAAATTAATCTTTCAGTTCATTCTGGTTATTTTCAGATTAAATAATGCCATTTTATAGTGTTTTCTGTCCAAAAAAAATAGTAATTTCACTTTCAGTTTGGTATACTGTGAAGAGTCAAAACATCAAAATTTACTTCCTGTCATTATATAAATTCAGCCATTTTATCAGTTATATTTAATATTAATAATCCTATATTGTATTAAAAGGTTCCTATTCCCTTATTTTCTGGTAATTAATTGAATTAGTTGTATTCTGAAACATTATTCTGAAATATATGACTCCCATGTCTAAATTTCTGAGTTTAGTCATTTTATTTTTATTTATAATTCTGAATATAATTTATTAAAATCTCTCTAAATGGTATGTGCAATTATATGGCATGATCTCAAGTTTATTTTGTCTAAACCCCTTTTGTTTATTTGCATTTAAATGAGCAATTTCTCTGTTTTGATGAAGTTTGGTTTCCATTCTTTTGGCCTATGATTTTTTAACAATTTTTCTTACAAAATAATTTACAAACAATATATGATGTGTGATACCCTCTCTGACTTTTACAAATAGTATTATAAATTAAACATGCTTTCAAATTACACAAAAACAACTAGTATTGGCCACAATACAAACAATAGTCAAACAATAAAGAATATTTTTTTTAAATAAATGGTTGTCTTCAAATCAGACATTTTGCAACAAAATTCCCATTTCCAACATGGAAATATGGTTTACAACAAAGGTTTTTTACTAACTAACATCTTAATTACTCTCTACTATTTACAAGTGGTAACTATTTTTATAGTTCTGATGTTAGTTGTTTCAGACCCAAACAAATGGCCTTATATCTAAAACATTTTTAAACATTCTTGTACTATATACATTAAAACCTTATATCTATATTCTTATTTCTAACTATTATTATAAGTAGGATTCTACAGTTTTTATACAGTCTTTTATACCTTGTCTTTGGGGAATTGTACCCTGTCATTAACAAATAAATAGTATGAACCGTTCAAAAAGCACTATGAAATCTGTTTTTCTTTTTTCATGTAAAACAAAAATGTTATTTTAAACAGATTCATGTCTTATGAACAACATATTGTCACCGTACACATTTTAAGTCATTGAAAAATGCATATTTCATTGCATCCAATGTTTGTGATTGCCAAGAATGAAACACAAGGTTCATTTTTTATAATACCCAAAAATATCACTGGTTCACTTTCACTTATATATTATGTTAATGCTAAATGGTCGTATAGTCTTATTAACATAATAAATTGGTTAGCGTTTTTTCAATGGAGATTTGTTCCATGGGTACTATATTATTGTTTCATCTTAGTTCACAGGAAACTTTTACTTTATACACTCCTCTCTCTTAAATTTGTATACATGTGGTTTTTATTTCGTTATACTTTTATTTTTAGATATTTATTTTGGGGATATAGGGATTTGGGTGTCTTTTATAAGAGCATGACGTCTTCTTCAGGATGCTGCCCTCTTCTTCTTTCTTCAGTCTTCTTTTCTCCTGCCTTCTGGGACTGGTATCTTCTCCATCTGTTCTTGATGCCATCAGGTTTCTTGGGATCTTCTCCATCTTCTTCTTTAATTCAGAAATACACAACCTGTATTGGTTGATCTTGGCTTATTTTAGGGTTTCTCTTTTATTTATTCTCCCTCATTGTGGGTTTGGTCATATTGTGTACTGCTTTGTTATTTACTATTTTACCTTCCTGGGTTATACCTTGAAAACCTTTGGTTATGAGACTGGTCTTGGATGACTCATCACTAGTAACTCCTTTTATTTTAACTTGTATTTTCTTTATAATAATGATTTCTTTCCACAGTTGCTATGAATTAATTAATTTATATTAAACTTAATGCTTTCTTCCAAATTTAAACATTATAATTTCATTATTCTAATGATCAATTGCCATTCAATATTATGCTTATATCTGTCATGTTACAAGGTTTATATTTCCAAACTTGTTTAGCCAGTCTTGAAACTGAGATTCTTTGTAAGTGTTATTCCACGGTTGTTTATAATTTTGTAATCTTTGATGCATGTTAGAAACTTGTAAGTTTTTTTCGCATGGCCTCAATCTTTATACGACCAAGTTTAGAGCACCTTTGAGTTCCTCTTAAGAATGCCATTTATGAGGATTGTATTTCCCTGGGCGAGAATATTAGAAAATTATTACATCAGAAAGAAGAAAAAGAAATGATTATGTGCAACCAGTTACAAAACATAAGATATAAACCGACAAAATTTGATTAAAAATACTTGTAAAGATATTGTTACGCAACGTAACGTTCTCGAACAACGGAGTGTGTCGTTCTACACGTTTCTCGGCTTTATTAACAGAGCCCAGCTGTAGACGGCGCACTGTGTTCAAGGTCAGACAGTTTGCACTGTTCCTAGTGGATTCTTGAGTGCCTGTAATAGGTAATTGTTTAACGTGTCATCCAAAAGTGACAGATTATTCCGCCATCTCAGCGGGATGTAAATATAAGCATCCAGCGACAGTCAGTTTAGTTTAAGTGGCGATTTATTATAGTGAGGTTCGAAGTATTGTGGCGAAGTGTTATTGCATTATAATTGTGCGGGATTCTATTAGTTGACACTATTATTGCGTGTGGACAAATTTTTCTCGGATTATTGTACAAGATGATTTCAAGCTGTTAATTAAAATTAAAACTGGTGATCATTAACTTAATTGGTGTCTTTATTTTGTTTACCACCGTACTATACTTTTATCATTGAGACCGTAGTAACAATACGTTTAAGCAGTACGAGAAACTAAAATCAGAACTGAAAAAAATACAGAAACTGATGTAACAAACAGGATTGTTTAAATAACAAGTTACAAAACGAGTTATAAATAGTTAAAAATAGAAGATCTTAAGATGAATAAAAGGGAAAACTGATGGAAAAGGAACAGAAGAGTACCAGTTTTGTCGAAACACACTTGCATAGGTTCAGCTACGCAAGGGAAGAAGCTTTGTTACCACAGAATAGTTTCTCAGTCACTATTAGTCGCGTGTTGTTTATTGTGTACGCGAGAAGGTACTTATTTATTATTATAAATTTCGCTTCCCTCTAATCTTCCTTATCGTTCTGAATTCCTTGCACCTCGACTACTGCATTTATTAAAGTCAATTACAAAGGCTAAGGGTTGCAAGCACAGGGTTGGTAGTGTATGTAATCATTACTCAACTTTGGCTGAACACGAATCGCGTGACTTGTAGCGTTATTTATTAAAACTGAGTTTGCAAAACGCGACAGTAGTTTAAGTGAGAATAATAAATGCACTGAATGCTAAATATTCGTTTAAAGTCTTCTACCTACAGTACCACCTTTCACACACTCTCTCCCCTTTTTCTCAATTTTCCCGTCACGTTCTCGCGCTCCACTTGTCTGTCCGCGTTCTATCTATCGATCCATACCTCTGTCCCCCTTTTTACGTCTCTTACACCTATTTTTGTCTCCTTAGACTTCTTCTTCTTCTTCTTCTTCTTCTTCTTCTTCTTCTTCTTCTTCTTCTTCTTCTTCTTCTTGACGGCTTAGACTGTTTAGTCTGTTCCAGCTCCAAACTGGTCGGACCATCACTTCTTTGTCTGTCACTACCCATTTTGCTAATATTTTGTTCCAGATTTTTTTATACTTACTGATGATTCCATTTACTTCTTCACCTTTCAGTTCCTCTCCATCTGATTGTTTTTTTCCATATTTAGTTTTGTGTACTCAGCTATGGAACGCAGAAATTTCATTTCCTTAGCCTGAATTCTTGAGATTTATCTAGCAGACATTGTCCACGTTTCTGAGCCATAAGTAAGGGTAGGAACTGTTATGTAGTTGCATAATTTTATTATGGACTCTTTCCTTGCCTTGTGTTTTAGAGCACGTAGGAGCGTTCATGGTATCTGGTTATATTTATTAATTTTTCCATTATTATCTTTTTCGTTTTTATAAGAGAGCTTACAGCCTGAATAGTTAAGTTCTGAGACTTGTTTTATAATTTTCTGTCCAAAACAATGTTAGACCTAACTAACTATGTTCCTTTAAAAGCAATACATGTTTTGTTTTTTGTCAGATACTTCCATATTAAATTCTTTCGTAATGTTATTAAAGGAACGGAGCATAATGAGGTCATATTCATTTGTGGCCAATAAAATGTAATCATCTGCAAACATCAAAGTCTTAAGCTACTTTGATTCCCCCATTTACACTGTTAATCCAAATCCTAACAATTTCATCCGAAAACAGGTTAAAAAGAGCGGTTGATAAGGGGCAACCTTGTCTAACGCCTTCATTTATTTTGATGGGGTTTCGTTGCTTTATTTGTCTCCTTGTCCCAAGATTCATGCTTTTGATCACTTATTAAATAATGTAATGGAAAACCTTTATTTTCTAAAACTCTCCACAGTATCGACCTTGGTACTTTGTCAAAAGCTGTGCAATCATCTACAAATCGTAGATGTGTCTCTAAATTTTTTTCTCCTCTTTTCTCTATAATCTGCTTAAGAGTTAAAATATTATCAATGCAGCAACGTCCTTTCCTGAAACCCGACTGGTCTTCTAGCAGTATGCTTTTGTTATGTTACTCAGTGTCCTCCTTATTATTTTTGCATAGATCTTATATGCTGAACAAAACAAACTGAACTTTCTGTCTCCGTAGACGTGAAGCAAAATGTAGTTAATTGATATTCCGTTGAATATAGACGTACGAATGGTGCGAAGAAGCTTTACTCTGCTATATTGGAGAGTTACAAGCTGTTACACGAGGCTTGGCACTCAAATATTCGACTTTTGTTAATTAGTTTAATATATTTTTTATCGTCTATGTCTATATGGCGTTCGGTCAGTTCGTATAACAATTTTGTACTCATTAGTCAAATTCCCTCCAAAGCTGTTTTCAAAACTTGTGCTATTTTAAATTGTACTAAATTACTATGTTCGTGCAACAGCCTTTGGAGATTTAAAAGTTCCCGTTTATAAAGCTTTTGCAGATATTTTTAAAGTACCTGTTAAATCAAAAACGCTAACACTTTATTTTACTTTATTTTAAGTGTTACTGTGTTAGAAGCATTGTATAACACATTAAACGTTATGTATTCCTCAACAATGGCTTTTATTTATTTCAGCAGTAAACTAAAACCCAAAACCGATGTCAACTAACGTCACAAATGAAAACAACACGTTGCATTAACATTTTCGTTTTGCATTAAGTAATAGGACAATTTACAATTAGTACACTTTTTCTTTTCCACGTCGTAATATATCAGTGCAATCGCATATTATACAAAACATCAAAAATGTACTGCAGGATGGATAAATGTACATTTCCAATGCTGCTAAATAGCTTTTGTTTATTTACTTGTTACTATGGTAATTAATTCTGCTCTCTATGGTACTTTTGACATCTTTATACGCGTCAACAAAAAGCCATAGATAAAAACGCCTAAATTGTGCAAACGGGGCAAAATATCAAATTCCAAGTTAGACAGTATTTTTCGCCTTGAGCCAAAGGTTACCTGCGCAAAATTTGGTGGCAATCGGTGTAATGGTGTGGATTTGTATTCAGTACACATACATCCTAGGACTTTGAATTGTATATATATATATATATATATATATATACAAAGATTATAACAATCTTCGGCTCTGAATCTTGGGAGATAAAATAAAGAACCATCTGACGGCTCCAAGCAGTGGAAATGCACTGATGGATAATGTATTTTGGAGTATTCAGGCTCTAATTCGTTAGACCTTTAGACATTGAGGTAGATAAGTACGCGTTCAGACAATAATATTAGGCACCATAGATATGGAGTACTCAAAATGGTTAAATTTTAAGTCTGGAAAATATTAAGTCTTTACCCAGGAAGCATAAACGTTGGTTTACAAAATATAAATAAACGCACATTAAAAAAAAAACACTGTTGAATATAATATCGTTGGGCCAAATACAAGTCAATTGGTAATTTATTTATATACGAAAACAATATACACGCCTACCCATATACTAGGTGACTTACGTACATGAACAAAGAGGTACAAAGAGATAGTGAGATTAAACTGTGTTTAGGAACAGACGCGCGCCAGTTGTAAAACTACAAATGCAGTCTCATTTCTCTTCACTTCATATATAATATGGTTACAGCAGACTTCTGTAAATAAAACGCAGTTTAATAATTGTGTAGTTTGACATAAAATAAAAACGACATGTAACCTGATTAAACACGATAATTAACTCATAAATAAATATTTCGTGTAAGATTAAATCTATTATTGCTAAAGAACTCTATTTTTCTGTGTAGCGCAATGCTGGAAATGACAAAAAGTTTATAGGTATGAAGTCATGTACTTTAATACTAAATACGATGTGTTTACATTTTGCTCGTGTAATTATAGTACTATACGTTAAAATACACATGAATACACAACACACACACACACACACGTGCGCACACACAAACATATATACTTTTACAAGAAATATCATTAAATAATTCCCATGGTTGCTTTATCCCAAATTGCCTTATTGTCTTCTTCTATTCAACGATTAGGTTATATAAACCTTTTCCGGCATCCACCTCATCCTCGGACCCACCCACCCACGTCTCTTCCACCAATGGGTTCATAGTTCAGTTCCGCTTTCGGCAATCGATCCTCTGTCATCCTTTGCAGACTACATTCTTAGTTTTCTATAATACAAAATCGGAACTTACCCTCAGAATAGACCTCGTATATTCATCTAAAATTTTTTCCCCATGCAGATGTAAAAGAAGATATAAATTTTCTCAATCCACAATCACGATAAACGTTTTGAATACCGTAGACGAAAATATGCACGAAACTGCACATACTTACAACTATTTAGATAAGTGTAAATTGTTTTAACTACTATAATTTTGAATATTACAGCGAGTTAATTTTTTACGCATAATTTTATTTAACCTTCTAGAATATTTGTTTGCAATGTTCTACGTATTTCTGTGTGATATTCTAATGTGTTTTATGGGTTCATGTTAAGTTATATGGCGTTACAAACAAAACAATTTTCTGGTGTTACTTCGCTAAGTCGGCTTCGCCATATTCAAACAGGTACTTCGGTCAGATTGACTAAGATAAATGGCACCAGAGTAACGAGATAATGATTTATTACCTAAGATGATAAATGACGTCATGTAGAAAATCCAAGTGTATTGTGATTGATGACGTCGTTGTGTCCGTAAGTCTTGATACATTTATCAAGAGTAATGTATGTGTGTCGTAAAGAAAGTGTCAGATTAAATTCAATTATATTTCAGTGACGTCAGAGATAAATATTATAAAATGTTAACAATTTTTTATTTCCATGTACTGTAGGGAAATGGAAGTATCGTGATCACGAAAAAACCGTGAGGTAAGAGCTGATTCTGATTGTGCTACCCTCAAAACATGAAGAAAAGTCATTTTCCGAAAAGTGTATCTGCGTGTGTCTGCGTGTCTGTGTGTAGAATTATTTCTATGGCGCACGATAACTGCCGAAAATTCAAACAGAATCCAATAGAGGACTCTGTTGGTTTTGGTGAAGATCGCTTAAGGAGAAGGGGTAGTTTACTCGCAACGATTTACTTTTTAACAAAAGTAAAGTACTTAATTTTGATAAATAATGTATTCTGAAAAGAAGGTCATATTAATCTACTGTAGAAAGGTAATTGAAATATCTATACATGAAAGAGGTAGTTGAAGGGGGAGGGGATAATTTTTTTATATGTGTACTACGTTATCGGGAACAAACAAGTAGTTTCTATGGAAATATTTCATTTCCATTCACCAAACATAAACCTCGATTTAGAAGAAACACACCTAATTTGTTAAAAGTTATCGAACTGAATTCAAGTAAATGATTTTAAATGTAAATCTTAGAACATGGAAGTCATGTATGGTTTTCCATACCGATATTTAGAGAGTGGAATAAGTGGTAAAACTTTTTCAAGTTCTTCATTTTGTTTTTGTTTTACTACTAATTAGAAAATAGGTGCTTCTAAAAACACGCCCATTCTTCTATTTGTTGGTAAAGCTTTCATTGTTACTTGGCCAGCGTTGACT
Organism: Magicicada septendecula; assembly: GCA_034769895.1. Lineage (NCBI taxonomy): Eukaryota > Metazoa > Arthropoda > Insecta > Hemiptera > Cicadidae > Magicicada > Magicicada septendecula. Next base: position 29,938,730 of record CM068369.1, read on the forward strand.
TTACTGTAATTTAAAAGAAGTTCCATTTAACAAATCAATAACCAATACTTCAAAATTAGATATACTTGTAATACACATGAACCTGTTTGTATAATAAAAAATCAATTTGAAGAACCAACATGACTTCCATGTTCTAAGATTTTTTATTTAAAATCATTTACTTGAATTCGGTTCGATAATTTCTAAAAAACAATATCCTCCACTCAAATTATTTTCACATTTTATAGATATTTTTGTTTTTATGGGGTAGTCGTTTAATATAATGTTATTTTTGAGTCACTTTATTTATAAAAATTAAGTACTTTATTCTTATAAAAAACTGAACTACACAGATAATTAGGCATTAATTACATATTTATATAATTTTTTTAATTATGTGGCCACAAATTATATTGTGGCCTGTTGGGCCGTAGTTGCGGATATCTTCATGCATACATAATTTAAATTAAATTAACAAAATTATAACTTTATTGCCTGGCAACAAAATTATTTTATTTTTAACTATTACCATTGTTTGAAAAAGATTAAATGCATTTTAATTTAATTTCATCAGAGCCATTAAGTGAATAAGAAAGCGTAAAAAATTACCCCCTCCATTTTTAACTACCCTTTGATTTATAGATATTTTATGTACCTTTCTACAGTGAATTATTGAGACCTTATTTTCAGGATATTTTATTTATCAAAACTACTTTACTCTTGTTGAAACATAAAACGTTGCATGTAAACAACCCCTCCCCTTAACCGATCTTCACCAAAATCAGTAGGCTCTACAGCTCAGGCACATATGCAAAAAATTATATGATTGTGTTTGAATTTGCGGTAGTTATCGTTCACCATAAAAATTATAACACAGAAATACATACACTTTACGAAAAATGACTTTTCTTCAGGTTTTGAGGATAGTACAATCACAATCGGCCCCTAATTATCTCGAACACTATTTTTTCGCCATTACCATACTTATTGTAATAAGTATTATTGTAGGGGGATTCCAACAGTAATAATAGTATTGTTGGAGGATAGACACTACTAATGTTAAAAATTCATAACGGCGAGCTACTGTCATTGTGACGGACACAAATGGTTGAAATTAAAACAAAGCGACAGTAAATTTCTCCGGTAAAACAACGCGGCTCAATTTTACCCGCAGACCAGCGTATTGCGGCCATCAACACTCATTTACATAACGACTTGATAGTCTCACTTTATAAAGAAGACTTTATATTACAGTTGACTGAATGTAGACGCAACAAGTAGAGAATTCGGTGAATTCAGTATAGCCCGTCACTAGGCCGCATGTAATCCTTATAGCAGCTAAAACACTGTACTCTAGTGTGTGTTTCTATTGTTTTGCATTGGTAGTAAGAAACTTTAATACACTCATGTAAAGATCATATTGTCTTAGATTATATGTAACGTGTGTGTCGCAGCTAGTTTTCAGAAACTTTACCAGCAAAGTGCTACTAACTGAAAGCGAGCACACGCGCGCGCAAAACAGAGTGCAAGAGAGCAAGAGAAAGGTAGGTAGATAGATAGATAAATAGATAGATAGATAGAGAGAGAGAGAGAGAGAGAGAGAGAGAGAGAGAGAGAGAGAGAGAGAGAGAGAGAGAGAGAGAGACTTATCTAGTACGTTATCGTGGCAGCAAACAAATTACTGACTCGCGTTATTTGAGTGTAAAAACAGGTGCACCCAGTTTGATGTATTCCCCTTCTATAACCAAATTTTCTTTTTTATTTTATCTACTATCGTCTCAATTATACCCTATAATTTTTACAACTACACTTTCCTACATACATATCTTAATAGCTTGAGGTTGTTTACCGTTTATATACATGTGCTCAGCTGAAACTTGTATTGTGCTGAGTTGTGTTTTTGTTTTAATGCTGATATCAGTAGCACAGTCAGATACGCCTGTCAGTTGTGAAACAGTCGATCGAACCTTTATCTTCCTCAGCCTTGTTTACACTGTCGAACAAGCGTAACGTGATATAAAGTGTCAAATTGAACCAATTGGTGAAACAAAACGAAGCCAACAATAAAGTCAACTGACAGGTGTCAACAATGCCATTTAGTAACACCGATTGACACCTATAAAAGACAATCGAGCTCTGATTGCCTTTATTATGGTCCGTCGTTATTTTTTGGATCAGCTATACCAGAAGTAAATCGTTCACGTGCTCATTGCTTGGAAAGAAGTAACCGATTAACAAATGTCCAAGTAAAAGGAACACACTTTATATTTTATTTCTACTTGTTTTGACTAGGCCTATGTAATGAAATTGTTGGAGGTATATTAAAGTCTTATATATTGGCCACAGACTCTCTGCACATCGGAGACAAATTTTCTAGTAGAAATAAAGAACATCCGAGAGAGAATAAAATGAGAAACGCAATCAGGCTGAATCAGTTGAATAAGGAGCCACCAGAAATAAAAGGCGAACTGAGGACAAAATTTGAAGAGAATTGTAAGTCATTGCTTTTAAGGCATTGCTTTTACCTTACCTAAGGGTACGTTCGGCATACCATCCTTTTCTGGAACTATTTTTCTACTGAAGACAAGCTCCGGTGGGCAACTGAAACGTCTAGTTAATCATCATCATATTCAAGGATTTAACCAAGGATGGTTTGTTCCGCCTCAAATAGGCGAAGATAAGAGTTGGTCACTCCAGCGCTTCTTCGGACGTCTAACACCTCTCCGTCCCCTCAGCTTATAGTTTCATAGTTGTTTGGGGATGCGGCAGCCATCTATTCGGCAAAGATGTTCCCACGAATTCAGCCGTTAGTGGGCGATCCTCTCGAGTGTACTCATTAATATTCAGTTCGTGCCGTACATCTGTGTTTCTTCAATGATCATGGAGAGTATACCCTGGTAAGTGCCTGAGAAATCTTGTTTCAGCCGCTTGGATGCGACTGACCTGGCCTTTCGTTAAAGACCAATTCTTAGACCCGTAAAGATGTGTGGGAATATCCAGAACCTTGTAGAATTTTAGGCGTGTTCCTTCACTTGGTGACTTAAGGGTTCGCCCATTGGTCTCACACATAAGGTTGAACTTATGCAACTTATTCACAACGGCGTTGTGTAATATATTATAAGACACATTGTAGGTATTTAAAATTGCTAACTTGTTCCAGGACATTACAATCTATAACAATTTTTGCCCGTACGAGATCAGTTCCACAAAAAGCCATCAGCTTGGTCTTAAGTGTGGATATTTGCAATACAGACGCTTTGCAAATTCGATTTAACAAAAAAATGATATCGCAAATAAGCAGTCTACTACGGCCCAACAATCAGCAAATTTTAACTTCTTTCAACAATGTTAAATGATGGCAATGATAGCCTAAGTATTATTAGATTATATTTTCACTCCCAGTTACAAAGTTTTATGCTAGCACTATCTAGTTAAACTTTTGTTTTTATCACCATTGAAGTCTGCAATCGTAGGTTACTTTCGTAGTTGAAAATAATTTAAATTTTATCTTATAACATAAACCAACTAAGCTATTATGTTTATATTTTTGTGTATTAAATCCAGTTTTACAACACGTAAATAAAACCTTTAATTGCAAGTTACAAAACTACTACCTTGTGTCGTGGAGGGATCCTCAAAGACTAAGGGAGAAAAGCCTAACAGAAAATCAGGCATTTTGGGAAGCCTTAAGGCGGCAACCCCATCACCTAACTACTTAGCTGGAGGCTGGTTACCTCTGATAGGGAAACTACACCTACTCATAATCTTCACAGGAAAGGGTGATTCGAGAATACCAAAAAAGATAATCCAGTATAAGCCTTTTGGAGAACAAAATAGAGGCAGATCAAGAAAACGGTGGCTGTGAAGACGGAAGAAGCTACAAGCCTAATCCTTGAAGTGAAGAAGAAGAAGAAGAAGAAGAAGAAGAAGAAGAAGAAGAAGAAGAAGAAGAAGAAGAAGAAGAAGAAGAAGAAGAAGAAGAAGAAGAAGAAGAAGAAGAAGAAGAAGAAGAAGAAGAAGTACATGTTCATATTTTTTATGTCTCAAAACTTTCATTAGTATTCTTTAAGGAAAAGCGTTTATAGGTTAACTGTTATTTACGTATCGTACTTGAATAATCCAAACAATGTAACATGGCACGTGCAGAAGAGTGGGAAAATAAATACTTCAACAGCTGACAGAATGCGGCGTAGTAATTAATTAACGGAACACTGTAACAGTTATTAGAGTTGGGATTAATTAACTAAAACGTTTTACTCTCCATAAGTAGTGCTACAAACTGCAATTTGCTTAATGCAATATACTCTGTACTCAGCAGGTAGCTAGTGGTTATAGCAACGCAGAGTTTCATTATCTTGCTATATTTATCAATCCCATTATTATCTAGTAAACTTTCTTTATAAGTCTGAAACTCACAGATATTTTCCCTACCTTTTTTACTTTGATTACACAGCTTTTTTCAAGTGAACAGATTTTTTTATTGTTTATTGATTTTATTTTATTCTATTTAGTATAATATAATTAAATACTAGACAAAAAGCATTCCATAATTTATAATTGTATATATTGCCAAATATTATTTCTTCTTCAAGTAGTTGTAATGTATTTGTATTGTTTCAATTTACCTGACGTACGATTCGTTGACTATATAAGAATCTTTAAAGGTTTGTAAATGGATTAACAAATAATCAAAATAATTACTTGTTTAGAAATATTTATAATATAATAACAAATTATAAATATAATATATTTATACATTATAAATAATAACGTATAGAATTATTTTGATTATTTGTTAATTCATTTACAGACCTCTGAAGATACTGATATATTCAGTGGAACGTCAGGTGTTGATAACATATAGAGTTATACAATAGCACAAGAAACTGATCGAGTGAATATATAGAAATGATGGATAAAAACACCATACAAGATGATGTAACTCAATCTTATAACTTTATAATTGGTAGAGAAGCCAGCTAATGAAACCTTCTACATTTGTGTGTACATTATAATTGACTAAATTGTCAAGATACTTTTGTTTACTACTTAAAGTGATGCAAGTCCTAAACAGTGTTTAAAAACCTTTAACAGTAAATGAGTTTTGTGATGAATGAATTAATTGATTGATTACTTTAATGATTTGATTTTATTGTTTTGCAATTTTCTCTTATCATGAATTCAGAATGCCAGAGGTTTGTTTTTGAATTCAATAATAAATGTAATTAGAATTTTTTCTACACAAAGTGGAATACTTTTACAATTATATAAACGCCTATATACTCATACAAGTAAGTAAAACAAGTTTTAGAAAGTTGGCACATTCTGTCATTGTCCCAGCATGTTGTTAAAATTCATTCCCCGGCTGTTTGGCCGTCATCCATTGTTTTCAACTGAAACAGAGGTTTTGACAGTACTGTCGACTGCCATTATCAGTGTAAATTTCGAGCTTTGATAACGTAGGGTGGCAGACTTTAGAGACCACAGTACTCTGGTTAAGCCTGGGTTAGCAAAGCTCAAACTTTAGACTGATGATGGCTGTCGATGGTACTGTCGAAACGTCTGTTTTAGTAAGACACAATACACAACGGCCAAACAGCCCGGTATTGAATATTAACAGCATTGACTCCGACCACGTAAGGCTACGAAGTATATTGTTCCAGGATGTTAAAATTGACAAATCCAAATGTCTAAACCAGTCACAGCAGAATATATAATATTTTTTCTTCTTCTTTTTCGTCCTTTCTATTTCTTCACATTTGTTGTCGTATATTTGTCTTTTCCTGGCCCTATTATCCGGGGCCATCTTGAATAATAACTTATGTCATTATCCATCCTGTCGACACGTTCATTACATGTTTCTCGCCCTTCCTGCATCCAGTTTACTATGTCTGCCACATAACATGTTTCTTAAATATTGGCATTTGTTATTTCATCTCGCCGTATTTATGAATATGATTCTCTTCAGTTACTTTATCTCAGCAACTTCTGTCTGTCTGCTAGTTTCGTCGATTCTGTTTCTTTACATATTGGAAAGGATGATAACATAAGATAAGAACGGAATATGTGTAAATTAATTTGGTATATGGCTAAAAATTTTAAAAATAAAGAACTTTTCCTGAGATTTTAGATCACCAGCATCTGCAAATTGACAATCATATTACTTTCTATCCTCAACTCTGGTGTCGAAATTTTGACATAAATTTTTGTAGGCATACTCAATAGTAAATATCTTAATTACCAACAATTATCACAATTAGTACTTCACGTACGCAAATAGTACGTGTTGATTTTAATGCATTTAACGTATTAAGAACGCTGAAAACCAATTTGGTTTTTTTAAATTAACGTCTGTTTATTTTAATTAAAAAGTCATTAAAACGCAATGGATGTTGCAAAAGCTGATAAGTGTATTAAAACTGTAATAATATTTGTTTAAATAGTACGGCAAAATTTTCTAATTTGGATTTTTCCAGAAAAAATAAATTTCACTTATCAATTATCCAATAATCTGTTCATATCGTTCCCTATTAATTAAGCTACAGAAGGAGAGAAAAATGAAATCATATATTACAGTTCGTAATTATATTTGTTTAAATAAGAAGGATTTATTTTCTCATTTGGTTTTTGCTTTATGATCTAAATTGCAACTATCACTTATAGTGTGAGCTAGTGAACAGTAATTTTACGTAAATAGCTTTTACACAATTTTACTTTGAACATATACACTATTAAAATAATGTTAAATGAATTATTTTACTTTGTTATTCTCTGCATACAGTAACTGAGGATAGGACTTCATGTCTCGGTGGAAACAAAGTTTACACTTATAATTAAAAAAATTATTTAAATAAAAATGTTTTAATTTTGATGGCTCAAAGCACAATTCTTGACTAATAATAAAACAATTTTCATGAAAAATGTTTCTTGTTATTAAAATTAATATCGTGATTTTTAATACAGTTATTATTTTACAATTGTTACAAAAGGTCACAAGGTACTGAAAATGCAAGAAGAAAACATAGAAGAAATGGCAGAGTTTACTTACGTTGGTAGCGTGATTACAATAGAGACAGCAGCAGATAGAGATGGTAAAACAAGAATTTGCAAAGCTAATTCGCCCTTTATACAACTCTACCCAGTTTGGAATTCGAGAGAAATATCGACGCAAATATCAAAGAAAATATGCTGTTGCGATTAACAGAAATTAAAACCTAACGAACATTATTTCCAGCCCTTATCGAGCAGCTGCCGCATGAATTTCGTCGTCTATATATTTTAGGCATACGTTTCACGTTTGCTGTTCGCTTGTTTATAAGTTAAAGTTTGTAAGTGGCATATAAAATATTTATACTCTTCCGCGTTGCATTTTCTCAATTTTGTTTTGTGCGTGACGTACGTTATTTTCAATGCGCGCGCGCGTGTTTGTGTGTGACGTTATTTTGCCTGTATACATACATTTACCTCCAGCAGAACTCACAAAAACTGACATACATTAATCACCATTTTTGTCGGGGGCTGTGTATGCAATATTAATACACATGTGTATTGCAAAATGACAATCGTTGTGCCGTGCACAGAGCGAATGTATAAATGGGGTTGGTTTTTAAAAACAAGCACGTACGTATGAACTGTATACGGTGTCGTTTGCTTCTAATCTTTGAACAAAATTTCAATCGCCTTTGCTAAAGTGAGCACTATATTCATCTATATAATTATAAAACTCGAAGTCTGAGGATTTCTTTCTTTGTACTGAATAAAAATCCACACCGTTACACCAATTGCCACCCAATTCAGCTCAGGTACCATTTGACACAAGGCAAAAAACACTGTTCAACTTAGAATGTGATATTCTGCCCCGTTCGCAGATTTAGGTATTTTTAATTATGCCCTTTTGTTGACGTGTATAAAGATGTCAACAACACCACGGAGACCAGAATTAATTACCATAGTAACAAGTAAATAAACAAATGCTATTTAGCGGCATCGGAACTGTACGTTTATCCGTTCCTGCATTACATTTTCGATGTTTTTAATATGCGATTGTATCGGTGTATTACGATGTGGAAAGGAAGAAGTGTACTAATTGTAAATTGTCCCATTCCTTCAGGCAAAGCGAATATACGTGTTGTTTTGATTAGTGAGGTAAGGTGTCAACGGTTTTTGTTTTTAGTTTACTGTTGAAATAAATAAAAGCCATGGTTGAGATAAACATAACGTTCAATGTGTATATACAATGCCTATAACACAGTAACACTTAAGGAACCTAACGTTTTTGAGTTAACGGGTAATTGAGGTACATGGAACAAGAAGAGAATCAATTACAAGAAGAGGAAATAACAATAGAAGGCACCAGGACATGACGAAATAACAACAGAAATGATTAAATACGCAAACATAAAAAGAAAGGAGGAACTCCTAAACATTTTTAACCAAGCATTGAAAGAAAGGAAGGCCCCACTTGACTGGAAAATAGGAATTATCGCGCCTATATACAAAAAGGGATATAGTCAAGAATGTTCTAATTATAGAGGCATTACTTTAGGGAGCACGGTAGGAAAACTATACGGGAGGATTCTAGAAAGCAGGTTAAGGAAAAAAGTAGAGCACACCTTGGAAGAAAGCCGAAGTGGGTTCAGAAAAAAGAGAGGAACAGTGTACCAAATCTTCATAGTAAGACAGTTAGGTGAGAAAGCTACCAAAGTGGGAAGACAAATACATGGATGTTTCGTGGACATGGAGAAGGCATTCGATAGTATACGAAGGAAGGACGTATGGAACATATTGAAGAGGAAGGGAGTAGAACAACAGCTTATTGAGGGCGTAAAAAGCCTATACGAAAACACCGTCAATTACGTAAGAGTAAGAAACGAGGCATCAAAAACTTTCACCAGCAAAATAGGTTTAAGGCAGGGGTGTATTTTAAACCCCCTGCTATTCAATCTGGTGTTGGATGATGTTGTCAAAAAATGTAAAGAATGTATGAGTAAATATAGAATAGGATACTGGAATATGAAGATAATAACAATAACAGAATTATGCTAGGCAGACGATTTAATAATTATAGGAGAAACAGAAAAACAGTTACAGAATAACATAAAAGTATTTAATGAAAAACTTAGAAAGATAAACATGAAGATTAATATACAGAAGACTAAAACTACGGTATTAGGAAATTCAGAAGAGAAACACAGTATAGAACATGATGGAAAATATTTAGAACAAGTAAAAAGTTATAAATATCTGGGAGTAGTGATTAACAGCAAAGGGAATTTAGAGGAAGAAATAAATGAAAGAGTAGCGAAAACAGAAAGATTATTCTATATTATTAAATCAAGTTTCCTGGGTAAAAAAGAAATACCCACTAGGATAAAAACAGAAATAGTCAGAAAAATCATATTAACTTACGGAAGCAAAAGATAGACAACAAATGAGAGAATAAAAAGCAATCTAACTGGTATTGAAATGAGGTTTCTTCGAAAAACTGAAGGGAAGACCAAAAAAGGTAGAATTCGAAATGAAATATTTAGGAAAAAGTTAGATATTGTTCCTGTAGCAATAACAGTAGAACAAGCACAACTTAGATGGCTGGGACATGTAATGAGGATGGGGGAGGAAAGACTGGTAAAGCAATTGTTTGAATCCAGAGAAACAGGTAAAAGAAAGAGAGGACGACCGAGAAAGCTCTGGAAGGATGAAACCCGCACAGCTGCAGAAAGAAGAGGAGTAAAATAAAAGAAAATAAAGGAGCTCGCAGGAGATAGAAAGAAATGGATGGATATGTGGAAAAAGACGACCTCAGAGGACTCAACTCCAACATAGCTTTACACCGAAAGGTAGAAAAGCTAAGGATTAAGTAAGCAAGTAAGGGTAATTGTAGTAACATATTACAGAAACTATAAAATTATAAATTATTTACACGTGAAAAAACAGACAAAGCATCCTGTTTCTGCGAGTGGAGCGTTGTCGCAAATGTGCCTTTTTGTTGACACTACAAACGTGCTTGTGTTTTGTGTGCCTGTTGGTTTACCCTAAATGTGAATTGGGAGGATTAGTGACGTACGTAAGTGTTGATTTTTACAAGCATTTGTTTACTGTAAGTTTATTGTATTCTTCGATTTCAGTAGTATTATATATTGTACTAATACACACACTGACATAACTATGGTTGTATTACAATACGAAATAGGAAATTGGGGTCAGTATAAAAAATTGCAAACTTGTTAGTATATTAATTTCACACACACACACACGCACGCACGCGCGCGCGCGCGCGCACACATACTGTGACGGTAGAGACCAGCGACATACCGGTACCAGCGACTCAAACACCTGGCGGCACGTGACGCCTGACGAATAGGCAGCCAGCCAATCAGGGATCACGGTCAAAGCATAAAAAGAGCGCCGCTAGAATTTTTTGGAGTCTCAATCGCCACGCCATCGGACGGACTTCATTTCCTTTCCTTTATCGGACGACATCGACGCGGAGCCAGCCGGAAGGAACAGCCGAAGAGTAGAACGGACGTTCTTCGCATTCTTCGTCCTGTAACGCATCAGCGATTGCCTACACTGGGCCGGCAGCAGACTGGACGCAACCGATGCCGAAAGAAGAGGAGGACTGCAGTACGCCACGAACAGCGGGCACAGCCGCCGACCATCTCAGCGCGGCTCGGGTGGAACAAACTTCAGCGTTTTCGTCATACGGGCCTTTTTATGGTCACCAAATGACGAAGAGTTGTACGATTGGCGCAATTTGTCATGCGACAAGCCTTTTGTCCGGTGACAATACACAAGGGGAAATAAAATTTTGTACATATAAACGTTTTATCCAATTTTTTCAAACACTTAAATAAATTCAATTCAACTATCCTTCGAATTTCAATTATTATTTGTGGTTCCCATTTGTTTTAGTCTAGACACTTTGGTAAGATAGGAAGAAGAAATATATTTTGAAAATATTCCCGTTATATTATAGCCTATTTCACAGATTCTAAGACGGAAACTAAATTTTCAAAATTTTCTTTGAGAAAAGTTTACTTTGTTAAAAAATTAGTTAATTGATATAAATAAGTAAAGTTATATCTATTATTGTTTTGAAAATACTTTAAACATTGGAGTAAAATAAATTTAAACTACGATGTTGGTTTTATTAAATATTGTCACTGTTAAGCTCAACAATTAATTGGCATAATTCTTATTAATTCTGTATTGAAAGCAACTCGAAGTGTACAAATTTCTCTGTACACTGCCTCTTGACTGTTCTAACTCAACGCAGTTACAAAAAAGTATAGAATTATGTCGTAATGTTGTCTGTGTTTACATATGACAAAATCCAACACTGAAACAAAACGCACAACTAATATTACTTGAGTCCTTTGAATTAATCTCTGATAACAGTATTCAAACTGCAACTGTAATGTTGTTGATTTGCTGAAAAGGAGATAAATATATAGTGAAAAATCAAGGAGCACGCAGGGATATAGCTCTTTACAAGAAAAATAAGAAAAGAGAGAAGAAGAAAAATAAGAAGACGGTAACAAAGAAGAATAAGACGAAGAAGAAACAGATAAATGAGAAGAAGTATTCTAGCTAAATCTCACATAATAATAATTTTTTTTGAAAACGTCAATGATAAAACAGTTTGTTACTAACAGGTGACCCATTTAATAAGTTTCTGCGTTTTAGAGCACATATATCAAAGCAACGTTATCAAATAATGTGAGGTAGCGTAGTACAATCTAGGTAATGTAGACATTAGAAAGCTTAATTTATCATGCGGTAACCATTATCGGTAGTAATGGATGGAATCATTACCGGCCAGCGAAAGCTGCAGCTGGGAAAAATATCCGGTTTAACTCAAACCAGTCTCGGTTAAAATCATTTGTTTGTTTCTGTAACAGACAGTAGTAGTATATATTAATTACCTTTGTCTTCTATAACATCTTCTCTTGTGTTATAACTTAGGGAACTCGCAATAATTGGATCTGCCAATTATACAGGCTGCCTTAGTTGTGACGAGCTGAAAATAATCACAACAAATAAAACAATTCTTATAGCAGGATATTAGGAAGGGGAGACTGTTGATTTATGCACTCAGTTTACTCGGTACTCAGATGACATTAAGTTACTTTGTAATTACTTTGGTGATTAAGTTCTCTATTGAAAGTTCTCAAACAATATAGTTTACTATATGATTATATATAGATATTACTCCTTTACAAAGGGCCCTCAAAATATGATGTACATCTATTTTATTTATTCCACGGATCCGGGATTGAATATATTAAATGAATAATGGTCACCTTGCCATATACAATATTGAAAATTTAACCATTTGAAGAATGGTTTTTATTAAGCTTTTAAAACAACAAAACTTTTAGTTTAAACTTTTACTCTTTTGCTATAACCAGTGTTATTAGATTTCAGACTACATGTTACATATAATGTCTGTCTTTTAAAGTCTTTAATGTTATTACATTTAAAACAGAAGTTTTAAAGTCTTTAATATGATAAGTTAAATTGTCTTTTGTGGATTATAATTTTTGTAACTCTTAACCATGGAAGACAAGCCTCCATGTCACCTGTGTGTTTCCTGAAGTTGCTGCAGAATAGGTTCTTCGGTCCTCCGGTGTTTCCTGAAGGTCTGTCGTTACCTTACCATCCTGTGACGGTGAAGTTCCTGAAGTATGTCAAATCATTCCGGGGGCGGTACACTCATCTCAGGCGACTGTAGTAATTCTTAGTAATTCTTGTAGTTAGAATAAATCAATAGAAAGTTTGTTTCACTGTTATACACTTCACATAGAACAGTTGAATATCACCTTCTTATTTGTAGTACTGTACAAATTACATAGTTTGTTATTTGATAATAGAGAGAGATGTCATCACCGCACAAATTTACTTATTTAAATAGTCATTGAATCAAGCCTTTCACATTTTTATATATACGTAGCGAAACAACGCTTTACGCTGCTTACGGCGTGAGCGCTCCATTGCAAGTGGCAGAAATAGTTAAGGGGGAGAGTAGTAATCTCGCGACAATCACTAGGCAACATAAAAGTAGTTCCGTGTTTCTAATTTAATTAAAGGACTAAAGTTTGATTAAATTATTAACTAGAGATATTCTTAGTTACAGAGGTTATCAAAGTACGTAACAGTGGTCTTATTTAATTATTTACATAATAACAAATTTACAATAATTTTTTAGTTAGTTAAGGGGTCGGAAAACAAGTTGATTCTGGTTAGCGCCTGTTTCTGCAGGATTAATTAACAAGCTTTACCCTTTCTGTACAATTGTATTCCCTTTTAATTTATTATTAGACTTTATATTAAATATTACTATTATTCAATGATTGCAATAAGATTTAGTTTAAAAATGTGAGATTTTATTAAAAATTTAAAATTTCTCAGCTTATACATTATCAACTTAATTAATTAACATATTTTTATTAATAAAATCGTCACATACTCCGCCGCTTAAGCCACAGACTCCGGTTTATTTGTTCAGGAATGTACCGGGAGTATGTTTGGGGATTTCCGTGTGTAATTATTTATTATTACTGTTATTTATTATTAGTACACGGTTTGTTTTTCCTTTTCTCTTTAAATTTTCTCTTTAAATGATCTCGTTCTCATTTAAATGTTCTCCTTCGTGAAATTCCCTTTTTCTCGTTTCTTAAAATCTAACTTAATTTTATTTCTACTACTAATTTACGTAACCTCACAACATCGTACAGATTACATTTTGCATACTCTAACTCTAGTAGTTAGTTTTCTGCACTTTCTTTAACTCTTGTAAAGAACTTTCTTTAACCCTTGTAAAGAATTTTTCAGTACGGCGCCATTGTGACTGTGTTACATTACATATATTGTCACAGGACAAATGGCGCCAATCGTACACACTATAGTTTTTTAGGCCCTTAAAAGGACCGTTTGTCGGGTACGCTAAATCATTTGCGTACGCTGCCCGAGCCGCGCTGTGATGTTCGGCGGCTGCGTCCGCTGTTCCGGGCGTGCTGCGGTTCTCTTCTTTCGGCAGCGGTATGTAGAGCCCGCTGCTGTCCCAGTCGATGTCCATCACTGCTTCTCCTGCGTTCTCCATTCTTCCTTCTTCCTTTTCTTCCAGCTGGCTTGACGTCCAATGGAGTGCGCCAAAAATTTTTTTTTTTTTTTTTTTTTTTTTCGCTCTGGGCTTTGCGGTTGTGCGTCGCAGAGACGAACCGCACGGGAAACTGAGTTCCGAGCTACCTTCTGGAGCTCCTGCCTCGTGGCCCTGCCCAAGTAGGGCGCGTGCTCTATAGCAGGCCGATTCTCGGCTGTTGTGCTAGCCTACGCTAGCGCAGTATGCACCGAGGGCGTTTCCACGAATCACCTGGGCGTATACGGTACCTTCCCAGCCCAGTCACTAGAGGATTGCCTGGGAACCTCGCCGCACGTGCATAAAATTTGCGTGCAAGCCGCCTGAAAGTGTCGTCTAAGGAGCGGACGCCAAGTCCTCTCCTTAGAAGGCGAGATGAGAAGCGACGGGGGACTTTGGCCGCTAGCCGAAGCCCCCTGTCGAGGACGCTCTGCAACTTCTTTTTATGCATTGCGGCGAGGTAACCCCAGACCGGGCAGGCGTAGGTAATGACCGGCAGCAGATACGCGCCGACGATCATCCTACCCAATTTCCTGGTCATGGCTGAGCTGATCAGGAGTGGAAACAGTGCGCACAGGCGAGTGGATGCTCGCTTTAGAACTGTCTGTGCGTGGGTACGCCAGGTGAGCCGACGGTCGAGGTGTAAGCCGAGGTACTTGACCTCGTTGGACCAGCGCAAGTACGTTCTGCCGATACGTAGTTGCCTAACGGGGTTCTTCCGTCGCTTGGAGAATTCGACGGCTACGCTCTTGGTGGCGTTGAGTTGCACTCTCCAATTCTCAGTCCAGTCCACGAGCGTGTCGAGCTGGCGCTGCAGTCGTAGGACGGCCCTTTCCTCATGACGATCGGCCGTAAATACGGCCGTGTCGTCAGCGAAGAGGGCCATCTGGACTCCAGGCTGTCTCGGCACGTCGTTGACGTAGATCGAGAACAGAAGGGGGCCTAGAACACTACCTTGAGGGACGCCGGCTGTGATTCGTCTCTCGGAAGAGACAGAATCGCCAACTCTCACGCAGAAGGTCCTCTCCGTCAGAAAGCTAGCAACCAGATGGAGGTAGCAGTCCGGGAGCTGGACTTCCCTAAGTTTGAATAAAAGGCCATCATGCCATACGCTGTCGAAGGCTTTCTCAACATCTAAGAAACAGCCAACGGTCCGTTCTCTCCGACACCCGGCTTCCGTGATGCTTTCCACCAGTCTCATCAGTTGATGAGTGGTCGAATGCCCCACACGAAAGCCGAACTGTTCGGGGACCAGCACGTCAAAGTTGGTTAGATGCTCTCGTACACGACGCTGCACGAGGCGCTCAAAAACCTTGGACGTAGCGGAAAGTAGGCTGATAGGCCGGAGGTTTTCCGAGCGGGTGGTATCCTTTCCCTGCTTCGGGATCACGATAACCGTCGCCTTTCTCCATTTCTTGGGAAAGTAGGCCAGTCTAAGACACGCGTTGAACAAATCAGTCAAGAATTGAACTCCAGGCTCGGGAAGAAGTCGTAGAGCGGTGTTGGTAACACCGTCCGGGCCTGGAGCCTTTCTTGGCTGAAGTTCAGCGAGCCGATCTGAGACCTCTTCCAAAGAGATGGGTTCGGGCTCCGCCGTGATCGGAAGAGACAGAAAGTCTTCCACAGCCATCTCGACTTGTTCGTCGAAGTCCCAGTCCATGGGCGGGTTGGGAGCGAACTGACGCTCGAAACACAAGCCCAAGTACTCGGCCTTCTCCTCCGGGCGACCCAGGAGTCGACCGAACGGTCCAACAATGGCGGGAAGTGGAGGTCGGCGCCTCCGTCCCGTCAATGCGGTAGGTATTCTGTACGGGTGAGATTGCGGGTCCGCATCCCCCGTTCGGGCCACGTCGAGTTCCCAACAGCTACGTCGGAACGCCTTCAGACTGCCACGCAGTCGTCCGGTGAGCCGATTGTATGCTGCCTTATCGGCCGGATCACGGGTCCTCTGCCAACGTTTCCGGAAGTAATTCCTCTCGCGAGCGAGAAGAGAGACTTCCTCAGGGATGCGTTGGTAGTCAGGCGTGAAGCCAGCTCGCGTACGTGAAGACACGCCTATAGCCGAGATGATTGCCTCTTCGATTCCCGCAACTGCTTCGTCTAGGAGGCGAACGGAATCGAGTGGGGCCGCTGGCGGCAATCTACGGCACAAGGCCGGGCCGTAGCGATCCCAATCGATGACCTTCTGCTTGTCAGAACGTGCATAGGCGTGCTGGGTAGCGACGTGGACCAAGATAGGGTTGTGGTCGGATGTCAGCTCCGTAAGTGAGAATACCTCGACCGGACAGACAATTCCTTGGGTCACCGCGATGTCCAGAACATCGGGAGCCGCGTTAGGCAGTGACGGAAAGAACGTGGGTTGCGCTGGACCAAACACCATCGCCCGGCGCGATTCAACAAAACTGAGCAAGCGCCTCCCGTTCGGAGTAGTCAGGCGACTATTCCAAACGCGATGCTTGCAATTCAGATCGCCGGCCAAAATTACCCTTCGATGGGAATCGAAGATGACGTCCAGGTCGCTGACAAGGAGTTCAGCTTGTGGGGGCTTGTAAGCTGAGACCACGAGGATGCCGCCAAGAGCTCCGTGGACCTCAATGGCGGTGGCCTCTAGGTTGGTAAGCTGCGGCAAAGCGACACGATGATGACCTATGGAGGTCCTCACCGCGATCGCCGTGCCGCCTCCTCGTCGGCCAACTCGGTCATCCCGATAAACCACGTAATTTGGTAATCGAAACCGGTTCGCCGGGGTCAGGTGGGTTTCCCCGAGGAGAAGTACGTCGGGTTTGAACCGAGCCAGGAATTCAAGAAGGTCGGAATGCTTGGTACCGATGTTATTAGCATTCCAGGCTACGAGCGAGAGATCTCGTCTAAGGGCTCGGTTCATAGAAGACCTATGACTTCGCAGGCTTCCACCAAGAGCATGAATCTCTCAGTTGGGTCAGCAGTTTCCAGGCGGGCTCGGATGGACCTGAAGAGAGATGCGACTTTCGGGAGGTCGTAGCTAGACAGAAAGCCGCGGACGAACTGTGCGTCATTGGAACTGACGGACTGGGTGGTTTGCCTGGAAACTGAGGCCGCATAAGAGCGACCAGGTGTTACGGCAGATCGGGTCATGGTGGAAGCCATAGGACCAGGGCCAGACGGTTTTGGATCAGCGGCAGGAAAAGTACGCTGTTGCGCTTCGTCGGACTTATACCGGGAAGCAGGACTTTTCTTGGGCTGTGGGCAGGCAGGAGCTCGGGGCCGAGCATCCGGTGTGGGTATCCCTTTGTTCCTGGGTTTGATGCCTGCTCGCGGAAATCGCGGAGGTGGCAGGGGCGGCGAGGCTACCTCTGGTTCAGAGGCGGGAGTAGGAGGTTCCGCGGAGGTGGAGGGTTCATTCTCCGGCTCCAAAACCGAGATAACAGCTACTGGGCGTGTCTCTGCTGTGGAAGGAGACGCGGTACGTTTAGTTGCCTTTGTAGGGGCTGGAGGTGGAGCCGGAGAGGGCGCGCGCCGTGCCGGTTGTGCCTGAGGTTTAGGCCTAG
The DNA here is from genome assembly GCA_034769895.1 of Magicicada septendecula. Taxonomy (NCBI): domain Eukaryota; kingdom Metazoa; phylum Arthropoda; class Insecta; order Hemiptera; family Cicadidae; genus Magicicada; species Magicicada septendecula. The sequence goes on from CM068369.1 coordinate 29,956,373, forward strand.
CCTGCATTTTAGGCTGTCTAGGTTGGGGCTGCATAACTGGCTGCCGTGGCTTCGGGAGGGGCCCCTGCGGCTTTTGCTTCCGCAGGAGCTCCGCCTTATAGACCGGGCAGTTTACGTTAGACGCTGCGTGGCCTTGACCACAATTTATGCAGCGAAATTTGGTTTTGTCTGCCACAGTGCAGGCCTGTGTTGAATGTCCCAGAGAACATCGGAGACAGGCCGGGGCATTGCGGCAGACGTCGGTGTGGTGGCCGAACCTCTGGCACCGGTGGCACTGCGCAAGCTTGCCCTGGGGTCGACTGGTTTCCACCCGGACGCGGAAGCCAAACAGCCGCGTCAGGTGGAAAATTTTGTCTGCAGCCTCGCCCTTCTCGAGCTGGAGACGGACGAGCGGGAGAGGTACTCGGGTTTCTGAGTGAGTGTACAGGCGGAAAATTGCCTGCACCGGGTACCCGAGGTCGCGGAGTTCCATAAGGATCTCCTGAGGATCAGTGTGCGCGTCGAGCCCTCGCAAAATTACCGACAAGGGCTTGACGCGCTTAGGAGTAAAGGTGTGATACTGCAGGTTATGCGCTTGGAGGAAGGCCTCGACCAAGCGATGGTCCTCGAGCTGGCGGACGACAATCCTGACCGTATCACCGCCAAGCAGCTTCAGGTCAAGCTTGTCGGCCGACAGGCCGTGGGCCGCGATCAGCCGTCTGTATAAGGCGGCGACATTGGATACGCTATGGACGTACAGGGGCGGCGCACGACCAACAGCGGCAGCAGCCGGAGCTGCTGTCGAAGTAGTCGGAACCGCGACCTGTGGGCCCTGAGAAGGTCCAATGTCCATGGCCGAGGTCTGTGAGGAAGTGGATCCAGGTGCGTGGGTCCTCTTGGGCTTCTTAGCCGGGCGATTTCGCCGACCAACGGTCGCGAACTCGCCCGACTCGTCTGCCGGCAGAGGGGGAAGCGGGTTGGGGAGAGGATCGTCCGTCTCCATCGCCCGAGGCGAATCGGGCGAGTCGCCCAGATGGGGTAGCAAGGCGGGGCCGAGCGACTCGGCACTTGGGCCGTTGCCTGTAGAAGGCATGCTGGCCAGGTGCGACGGCTGCCGGGCAGAGACTGCTAGGCAGTCACTGCCAGACGCCAGGGATCTCGGGTCCGGCCGAAGCCGGATTACCCGCGCGTCTTCCTTGTTCACGACGATGCGGGAGGAGCTGGGCTAACGACCAGCTTCGTTGAATACCAGTCCTTACCAAGACTGGTGTCCACTGGCCCCTTTACCCCGGCGATATCCTAGCTCGCTTACCACTGGTGGGGGCTTGCAAGGATCGTCCGGGGCAGCGCTACCTAACAGTCGTGAACAAGTTAGGAATTACACACTGGAAATGCGGCACTCACCAGGTGAGCCCAGAGCAATCCACTTCTTTCCTGTCCGGCAAGATGTTGTTCCGGCTCAGGTGGTCCTTACAAGGGCAAACTTCGGCCAGCTGCTTCTTCTACCAGCTACTAAGTTCACCGGCAGCAGCTGGCTTGGTTCCCACGAAGAGAAGAGTTATTCCTCGTCGAAAGGCGAGGTGGCCGAAGGCAGCAAAGCCGTAGATGGTCCAGCGAAGAGAGCTGAAGAAGAGCAGTCCAATGAGAGCGTCCTTTCAGGTCAGAAGCTGGAGCAGAAGTGTGTGCGCGCCAAAAATTTTTTTTTTTTTTTTTTTTTCGCTCTGGGCTTTGCGGTTGTGCGTCGCAGAGACGAACCGCACGGGAAACTGAGTTCCGAGCTACCTTCTGGAGCTCCTGCCTCGTGGCCCTGCCCAAGTAGGGCGCGTGCTCTATAGCAGGCCGATTCTCGGCTGTTGTGCTAGCCTACGCTAGCGCAGTATGCACCGAGGGCGTTTCCACGAATCACCTGGGCGTATACGGTACCTTCCCAGCCCAGTCACTAGAGGATTGCCTGGGAACCTCGCCGCACGTGCATAAAATTTGCGTGCAAGCCGCCTGAAAGTGTCGTCTAAGGAGCGGACGCCAAGTCCTCTCCTTAGAAGGCGAGATGAGAAGCGACGGGGGACTTTGGCCGCTAGCCGAAGCCCCCTGTCGAGGACGCTCTGCAACTTCTTTTTATGCATTGCGGCGAGGTAACCCCAGACCGGGCAGGCGTAGGTAATGACCGGCAGCAGATACGCGCCGACGATCATCCTACCCAATTTCCTGGTCATGGCTGAGCTGATCAGGAGTGGAAACAGTGCGCACAGGCGAGTGGATGCTCGCTTTAGAACTGTCTGTGCGTGGGTACGCCAGGTGAGCCGACGGTCGAGGTGTAAGCCGAGGTACTTGACCTCGTTGGACCAGCGCAAGTACGTTCTGCCGATACGTAGTTGCCTAACGGGGTTCTTCCGTCGCTTGGAGAATTCGACGGCTACGCTCTTGGTGGCGTTGAGTTGCACTCTCCAATTCTCAGTCCAGTCCACGAGCGTGTCGAGCTGGCGCTGCAGTCGTAGGACGGCCCTTTCCTCATGACGATCGGCCGTAAATACGGCCGTGTCGTCAGCGAAGAGGGCCATCTGGACTCCAGGCTGTCTCGGCACGTCGTTGACGTAGATCGAGAACAGAAGGGGGCCTAGAACACTACCTTGAGGGACGCCGGCTGTGATTCGTCTCTCGGAAGAGACAGAATCGCCAACTCTCACGCAGAAGGTCCTCTCCGTCAGAAAGCTAGCAACCAGATGGAGGTAGCAGTCCGGGAGCTGGACTTCCCTAAGTTTGAATAAAAGGCCATCATGCCATACGCTGTCGAAGGCTTTCTCAACATCTAAGAAACAGCCAACGGTCCGTTCTCTCCGACACCCGGCTTCCGTGATGCTTTCCACCAGTCTCATCAGTTGATGAGTGGTCGAATGCCCCACACGAAAGCCGAACTGTTCGGGGACCAGCACGTCAAAGTTGGTTAGATGCTCTCGTACACGACGCTGCACGAGGCGCTCAAAAACCTTGGACGTAGCGGAAAGTAGGCTGATAGGCCGGAGGTTTTCCGAGCGGGTGGTATCCTTTCCCTGCTTCGGGATCACGATAACCGTCGCCTTTCTCCATTTCTTGGGAAAGTAGGCCAGTCTAAGACACGCGTTGAACAAATCAGTCAAGAATTGAACTCCAGGCTCGGGAAGAAGTCGTAGAGCGGTGTTGGTAACACCGTCCGGGCCTGGAGCCTTTCTTGGCTGAAGTTCAGCGAGCCGATCTGAGACCTCTTCCAAAGAGATGGGTTCGGGCTCCGCCGTGATCGGAAGAGACAGAAAGTCTTCCACAGCCATCTCGACTTGTTCGTCGAAGTCCCAGTCCATGGGCGGGTTGGGAGCGAACTGACGCTCGAAACACAAGCCCAAGTACTCGGCCTTCTCCTCCGGGCGACCCAGGAGTCGACCGAACGGTCCAACAATGGCGGGAAGTGGAGGTCGGCGCCTCCGTCCCGTCAATGCGGTAGGTATTCTGTACGGGTGAGATTGCGGGTCCGCATCCCCCGTTCGGGCCACGTCGAGTTCCCAACAGCTACGTCGGAACGCCTTCAGACTGCCACGCAGTCGTCCGGTGAGCCGATTGTATGCTGCCTTATCGGCCGGATCACGGGTCCTCTGCCAACGTTTCCGGAAGTAATTCCTCTCGCGAGCGAGAAGAGAGACTTCCTCAGGGATGCGTTGGTAGTCAGGCGTGAAGCCAGCTCGCGTACGTGAAGACACGCCTATAGCCGAGATGATTGCCTCTTTGAGCGCCAAAAATTTTTAGCGGCGCTGTTTTTTATGCCCTGACAGGTCGTATGCCACGAACCTATCAGAGTGCCGCTGGTCCCTGGTTGGCTCGCCTCGAGCACGTTAGATGGTCACGTTGAGGCCAATCAAGCTGCTGCCGATCCTTGATTGGGTCGCCTCGCCTTCTCGTGTCACGTCTCGGCTGGCGCCGAGAGCAGATCTTCGCCTCGCTATGTCACAACTCCCCCGGGTCTTGAATGCTCTCCGGTGGCCAGCCCATTGTTCTCCGGCGGGTTTGAGCCGTTGGCGGTGAACCTTGTATGGACGTCCGTCCTTCTCCACCGTGTAAATCTGCCCGCCGAGGGTTGCGGCAACGCTAAAGGGACCTTCCCAGGCTGGCTCCCATCCAGGGTACCTCCGTCCTTTGGCTGGTCCGGCGTGGCTCTTGACGTACACCAGCTGCCCTACGGCCAGTGTAGGGTCCTGTGTCCTCCGTTCCGGATACCGCTGCCGCTGATACTGCGTCTGGTGTGACCTGGCCGCCTCTTCTCGTTCCTCAATTGGCCGGACGTCCTGTTCTGCGTGTGGCCGACTCCAGTCGCCGGGTCGGCGTAGGTCTCTGCCCAGCAGAAGCTCGCTCGGTGTCACTCCAGTGGCGGCGTTTGCACGATTCCGCAGCGAGAACAGAATCGTCGGCAAACGCTTGTCCCAGTCGCCATGGTCCTTGCAGTCATGGAGCTGGATCCGCAGCGCCTTCTTGATCTCGCCGTTGCGCCGCTCGGTCGGGTTCGCCCTGGGATGGTAGTTGGCTGTAGTCCACGGTCGTATGTGCAGCTTGTCGCACATCTGCTTCCACTTGTGGCCCGTGAGCGGCTTTCCGTTGTCGGTGAGCAACGCCTCTGGGTATCCCCAACGAGAGAACACTTCTTCCTCCAGGTAGCGGATAATGGTGTCGGCGTCCGCCTTGCGCACGGCCTTTGCTTCCACCCATCTCGACATCATATCCGTGACCACTACGATGTACCGGTTGCCAGCTCGAGTCAGCGGATATGGTCCCATGACGTCCAGGGCGACAGTATTCCAACATCTCCTGGGTCGGTGAGGTCGCTGTTGGTCCTGTTCGGGATTTGCGCCGCGCTTGTGTAGGGCGCATATTCTGCAACTCCGGACGTATCTGCGGACATCAATGGTTAGGCCGGTCCAGACGAAGTCCTTGCCGATGGCCCGAAACGTTTCTTCGGCCCCCGGATGACCGGCTTCAGGGAAGTCGTGGAAGTGCCTGATGACCTCCATGCGGACACTCGGCGGCACGTACAATCCTGGTTCCTGGTTGCGTCTGTCCTTCCAAACCAGGCCGTTGTCCACCCGGTATCCTCTCGCTGTAGCCGCCGCAGGGTCGTTTCTCCACGCTTGGCACTCCTGGTCGCCTTCTTGCGCCTCCTGCACTGCCTGATGGATGCCGACAGCTGTGATTTCTTGTAGTCGGGGTGCAGCTGCCGCAACACTGCGAAGTGGCCTCTCTTCAGGCTGCATCCGTGGTTCTTCTTGGACGCCGGCAGTATCTTCAAGCCCAGGTTCCCTCGAGAGGAAGTCAGGCAACTCGTTCTCCTTGCCCGGGCAGTGGACGACGGTGAATTTGAAGCTCTGTATCAGTAGAGCCCAGCGAGCGTACTTCGTCTTCTGCCCCGTCGCCTGCTTCAGCCAAGTTAGCGCCTTGTTGTCGGTCCTTAGGGTGAAATGTCGATCCTCCAAGTATGGCCGGTATTTCTTGATGGCCCAGACGACTGCCAAACACTCCAGTTCGTTGGAGTGATAGTTCTTCTCCGCCTCGTGGAGCTTGGCACTGGCGTACGAGATGATACGCCTCTCTCCGGCTTCGGTGCATTGATAAAGCACCGCTCCAAGTCCCTTTTGGCTGGCGTCGGTCTGCAGAAACATCGGCAAGTCTCGATCCGGTCGTGAGAGTTTTAACGGCTGCCGGAAAGCGGCCTTAACCTCTTCGAAGGCTCGCTGAGTTGTGTCGTCCCAATGCCACTTTCTTGTCCGCAGCAGGTCCGTTAACGGTTCCGAAATCATGGCGAAGCAGGGGATGTACTCTCGCAGCCAGTTGCAGGTTCCCAGGAAGCGTTGCAGCTCTTTCTTGTTGCTGGGGGCCGGCTGGTCTTCAATCGCTCTGAGATGTTGCTGCTGCGGGAGGTTGCCGTCCGGAGTAATCTCGTGGCCCAGAAAGGCGACTTCTTCCCGGCCGAAGTGACACTTGTTGAGCGAGCAGGTCAGCTGGTGCATCTGCAGCCTTTCCAAGACTTGATCCAGGTGTCGCAGGTGCGTTTCCCAGTCGGGGGAGTAGACAATGATGTCGTCCAGATAGACGAGGCAGCACTCCCGTAATAGTCCCGTGAGAACATCCTGCATCAGCCGTTGGAAGGTGCTGGGCGCGTTCTTCAGCCCAAAGCACATCACCCGGAACTGGTAGCGACCTCCGTCGGGCACCGAGAATGCTGTGTACTTCTTTGCTTCTTCCTCCAGCGGGATTTGCCAGTAGCCGCTCTTGAGATCTAGGGTCGAGAAGACTTGGGCCCCGCTGAGGTCCTTGATTGTTTCGTATATCAGCGGCAGTGGTGAGTCCACATCCTCGGTCTGATCGTTCAGCCTCCGGAAGTCTACGCAGAACCGGGGTGTGCTGTCCTTCTTCTTCACAATCACCACCGGAGAGCTGTATGGCGAGGTGGCCGGTTCAATGATACGCTGCCTCAGCATCTCTTCTACCTGTTCCCGGATGGTGCGTTTCTTCTCGTCGGAGTACCGGTACATTGGGAGCCGGAATGGCTGGCTACCTTCTATCAGCCGGATCTCGTGCTTGGCCGCAGATGTAGTGCGGAGCGGGCCACGGGAGAACAAACTGCGATGACGGTGTAACATTTCCAGAAGCCGTTTATGGTGTTGGCCACCTGCTGACGTTTGAAGGCTAGCTTCGTCAATGTCCTCTTCCTCGGGCTCCGCGCGGTCATTCCAGAAGACCGTCTGTCGGTTCTCGCTGCCAATGTGAAGGCAGCCCCGTCGGTAGTCCACAACTGCTTGGTTGGCCGTGAGCCAGTGGTGGCCCAATAAAACTTCTTCTTGCAGTCCGGGCACTTCTAGCAGACTGGTGGTGGTCGCGAGACTTCCAATTATAATGTCTGCGACGACGGTGGCCGTTGAGTGACATTGCTGACCGTGTAGCGCTAGCTGGACAACTCGGGGCTCCGTCTTCCTTCCTCCGGGCAGCAGACCGGCTCGTACGAAGTCGTAGTTTGCGGCGGAGTCCAAGGCTGCGGTCAGTTTTCGGCCGGCGATCTCTATTGGAATGCGCGGTATGTCCGCACCTAGTTGGTTCACGCGCCCCGGTGGGCTATTTACCGGGGCGCTTGGTCGTTTCCCTGCCGGTTCTTCACAGGGCAGTCCCGATGGAAGTGTCTTCCCGGGCAGTAGCGGCACTTGGGCGTTAGGCTGTTCAATCTTTGTTCCTCTTTCGTGCTTGAGGCCGATCGACACTGCTTCGACCCCCCTACTCGATCCAGGGAGTTTTCAGCAGAGTCATCCCGACCTCGCGCACGACTATCTTGATCCAAGTCCGCCTCGATGCTCATTGCCCGTTGTAAAAGTTCCTCTAAAGTCATAGGCGGCGGGAACCTCAGCGCAGGTCGAAGGCGTGGCTGCAGCTGTTGTGTAAGCATGGCTATGCTCGTCCTCTCGTCACCTCCGGGGTACAGACGGCGAAACAGCTTGATTTTTCTCAGGATGAAGATTTCCGTCGATTCCTGCCGCTGCGTTTGTCCGTACAGCTCGGCCAGCAGCTCTGCGTCTCGTTGCATCCCGCAGAAGTGATGCCGGAAGCGGTCGCAGAACTCGGGCCAATTTATCTGCAGTCCCGTGTATCTCTCTGCCCACGTGGCAGCTTCTCCTCGGAGCTGCCGCACTGCGTAATCTGCCCACTGTTCAGGTGGGACTCTGTAGTCCCGCAGCTGTCGCTCTAGCTGTTGAAGATATCGTTCTGGATCCTCGTACTTGAGGCCATGGTATGTAGCGGTGATCACCGGTGGCAACGTGCACCTCAGAGCTGCGGCGAATTGCGCAAAGCCTTGCTCTATTTCGAACCCGGTGTCCCGCTGGGTGTAGCTGTTGGGCGCCATGTTGTTTTGTGTGCCGGCTGGTAGTTCTCTGGCGTGGCTGGATCCTGCATCCGCAAGATGATCGTCGCCCCACGTTGGGCGCCACTTGTCACAGGACAAATGGCGCCAATCGTACACACTATAGTTTTTTAGGCCCTTAAAAGGACCGTTTGTCGGGTACGCTAAATCATTTGCGTACGCTGCCCGAGCCGCGCTGTGATGTTCGGCGGCTGCGTCCGCTGTTCCGGGCGTGCTGCGGTTCTCTTCTTTCGGCAGCGGTATGTAGAGCCCGCTGCTGTCCCAGTCGATGTCCATCACTGCTTCTCCTGCGTTCTCCATTCTTCCTTCTTCCTTTTCTTCCAGCTGGCTTGACGTCCAATGGAGTGCGCCAAAAATTTTTAGCGGCGCTGTTTTTTATGCCCTGACAGGTCGTATGCCACGAACCTATCAGAGTGCCGCTGGTCCCTGGTTGGCTCGCCTCGAGCACGTTAGATGGTCACGTTGAGGCCAATCAAGCTGCTGCCGATCCTTGATTGGGTCGCCTCGCCTTCTCGTGTCACGTCTCGGCTGGCGCCGAGAGCAGATCTTCGCCTCGCTATGTCACAATATATATAATTCTCTCTTGATTATATACCCTAAACTTATTTCTAATGTAATCTAAAGAGGATCCCATACTCCACTTTCGATTACTGTTACTTGAGAGAAGCGGAATCTCACGAAGATAATTCTCTTTATTCACTTCTAAACAATCAACTGTAACACACTAAGCAAGAGGGGACAAACACTTTACTTTCAACGATCAGCTGTTACGCTGGAATGTGGGTCAAACTAGTTTCTTCAAACAAAGGTATCGTTTATGCGTACAAAGGGGGAGTTAACTCGATGGAGAGTATATCTCTATTGTTCCATTTAATAATAGCTGGCGGCTAGGGAATTATTTTCAAGCAGGACACAACCGGGTGTTTACATTATGCAACGTTACTTGTATTATTATTCACACATACACTTTTATTATTAATTTCTTTTTACTTATCTCACTAATACACTTTTATAATTATAATTATACTAACGTGTTATAATAATTTACGATATTATTAAACTTTTTATTTTAAATGACTTATTATTTACTATTATTACTTTGGTCTGATTTAAGAGACGGTTTCTTTTTTTTTTACACAAAAATATAAAAATATAAATCAATCGTATTCTTACTCCTTTTTTTTTACAAATAAACACTTAAAATGTTATGACAACCTTTATCGTTTTACATTGAGAGAGAGAGAGAAATTTCACACAGGCATGAATATGCGTACGACAAAAGGGGGAATCTTCGGTTACTAAACACAGGAAAATACACGCTTCTTATAACAATAGACCACACAAGGAGGGTGACTTATTGTCTAACTCAACTTGGGGGAGACCAACTATGACAGTTTTAAACAATCGGCAACAGGAAACTTACATGTCCGAGTTTGTCGTGAAGGTGACACGTTGATGAATGAGACTTTTAACAAGTACCTACATGGTTTGTTTACATGGGATTATATGTTAATATTACTTTACACGTATTATATTTACAAATAAAATTACCTATACTATATTACTATAATATTAATTATTATTTTTATTTTATTTAAAATTCGACACATATTAAAATACATGAGTGAATAGATCAACAGCTTGTGTGTGTGGCATATCGGGACACAATTACTTCTTTCTTTTCTCTTACGCAAAATTAGCAAAATTAGCAAAATAGTACAGAGTGGCGCAATTTATTTGTGACACTCTGTACACAATTAATTATTAAACAACAGCAATTAAGCAAAACAACAGCAATTAAGCAGAGTGGCGCAATTTATAACATCTTCTCTTGTGTTATAACTTAGGGAACCCGCAATAATTGGATCTGCCAATTATACAGGCTGCCTTAGTTGTGACGAGCTGAAAATAATCACAACAAATAAAACAATTCTTATAGCAGGATATTAGGAAGGGGAGACTGTTGATTTATGCACTCAGTTTACTCGGTACTCAGATGACATTAAGTTACTTTGTAATTACTTTGGTGATTAAGTTCTCTATTGAAAGTTCTCAAACAATATAGTTTACTATATGATTATATATAGATATTACTCCTTTACAAAGGGCCCTCAAAATATGATGTACATCTATTTTATTTATTCCACGGATCCGGGATTGAATATATTAAATGAATAATGGTCACCTTGCCATATACAATATTGAAAATTTAACCATTTGAAGAATGGTTTTTATTAAGCTTTTAAAACAACAAAACTTTTAGTTTAAACTTTTACTCTTTTGCTATAACCAGTGTTATTAGATTTCAGACTACATGTTACATATAATGTCTGTCTTTTAAAGTCTTTAATGTTATTACATTTAAAACAGAAGTTTTAAAGTCTTTAATATGATACGTTAAATTGTCTTTTGTGGATTATAATTTTTGTAACTCTTAACCATGGAAGACAAGCCTCCATGTCACCTGTGTGTTTCCTGAAGTTGCTGCAGAATAGGTTCTTCTGTCTTCCGGTGTTTCCTGAAGGTCTGTCGTTACCTTACCATCCTGTGACGGTGAAGTTCCTGAAGTATGTCAAATCATTCCGGGGGCGGTACACTCATCTCAGGCGACTGTAGTAATTCTTAGTAATTCTTGTAGTTAGAATAAATCAATAGAAAGTTTGTTTCACTGTTATACACTTCACATGATTATAGATTAGTTGAATATCACCTTCTTATTTGTAGTGCTGTACCAATTACATAGTTTGTTATTTGATAATAGAGAGAGATGTCATCACCGCACAAATTTACTTATTTAAATAGTCATTGAATCAAGCCTTTCACATTTTTATATATACGTAGCGAAACAACGCTTTACGCTGCTTACGGCGTGAGCGCTCCATTGCAAGTGGCAGAAATAGTTAAGGGGGAGAGTAGTAATCTCGCGACAATCACTAGGCAACATAAAAGTAGTTCCGTGTTTCTAATTTAATTAAAGGACTAAAGTTTGATTAAATTATTAACTAGAGATATTCTTAGTTACAGAGGTTATCAAAGTACGTAACAGTGGTCTTATTTAATTATTTACATAATAACAAATTTACAATAATTTTTTAGTTAGTTAAGGGGTCGGAAAACAAGTTGATTCTGGTTAGCGCCTGTTTCTGCAGGATTAATTAACAAGCTTTACCCTTTCTGTACAATTGTATTCCCTTTTAATTTATTATTAGACTTTATATTAAATATTATTATTATTCAATGATTGCAATAAGATTTAGTTTAAAAATGTGAGATTTTATTAAAAATTTAAAATTTCTCAGCTTATACATTATCAACTTAATTAATTAACATATTTTTATTAATAAAATCGTCACACTTCCAGATGTTAATCTTCGAGCTTTCACGCACACCCATTAGGATACGTTTAGTCTACTATATTCTTATAAAAAATTCAGTTTAATGCGATTACAAATCTTGTGCTTTAGTGTTCTGTCGAAAGTTCAGTTTATCATTTAAAAGCTTTTGATAAACGTTCGCTGCTTTGGAATATAATGGAACGAAGGGATTTCCCTTTGCAGTTAATTAAAGTTCTGAAGAGCTTATATTACAAGACAGCGGTTGTCATCGAGTTGAATGGTAAATTATCAAAAAATATTCCTACAAATAAAGGTGTAAGACAAGGGTGCTCTATTTCACCGACACTTTTTAATATCTACAGCGACGAAATATTTCGGCAATAGACAGCTAAAGTTAGCTTGGGAATATCATTTCAGCGAAATATTCATGTAAATTCATTGCTTTCTGCATATGACAATGTAATGATACAGAAAACAGAAAACCAGTTTCAAAGGGCGATATTTACGTTTAAAAGCATCATACAAGAGTACATCAATCTCTTGTACAATCTATTGTACATCATACAACATCAATCTCTGGTACAAAATCTGGCATTTAAGGGCAAGTATCCTATAAGATCCTAAGATAGTCGTGAATAATCAGATTCAGGTTAGTCATTTTAATTACCTGGGTTGTGATATCTCATATGGAACCGATATTAACACGGACAGTAAGCTAACGAAGTTTAGACGCATCTGTGGAGCGATTCACACGTACCTAAAAAATAGAACAGAGAAGGACACCCGAATTAAATTTTACAAATCTGTGGCTGTTCCCACATTCCTGCATGCTAGTGAGATATGAACGGTTGGTAAAAGGAACAGACAGAGGATTCAGGGAGCTAAAATGAAATTTCTAAGAAAGACGCAAGGTTGTTCTCTCCTGGATCGGAAAGGAACGAGGATATTAGACACGTATTAAACATTATATCGTTGCACCAGAAGATTAAAGACTACAGAAGGAGATGGTGTAAACACTTGAACCGCATTCCTGATGTCCGTTTACCCGTAGCCCTAGGAAGAGAGATGTCGGTAGACCGAGGCAGGGTAGTGACCCGTCGGTAGACCTAGGAGGAGATGGCTTCCGGAACAGGTCTAGGGCCTAGTCTTTAGAGTGGTAATGATGATAATGCTTTTAAAGGCCTGCCACATAAGTGAGCTCCAAGAATTAAGACAACTCTTACGTAAGTAAACTGCAATGTGTGTTGTGGAGCAGGTCTTACCCTTGGCCAAGTAAAGCCCTTGGTGTCGGTCAACTGGCTACTCCATCGTTTTGACGTTTGCCTGTCAATGAGTTCACTTCTTCACACCTGGTTCACAACCACACCACCTCTGGAAAACCTTTTAGGTTTATTTTACAATTTTTTGCATGAAAACCACTTTTAGTTTGACCATATAGGTACTGCTAGCATAATATTATTTTACACTTATTTTGTTTGTTTTTGCATTATATGTTTTTTACTTTGTTGCATGCTTTACTCCTTGTTAACAGATAGACAATTAATTTTAATGGAAATGTAATTCTATCACAGTTACGATGATTGTAATGTTGTTATTATACTGTTACAGAGTGTTACCGGATTGTAGAGTGTCAGTAGATCCAATGTAAGTTAGCTTAACGTCGCGTAGTCCGTTGCAGTCGTTTAGCAACCCTAACGATTCATTGGCTTCACAGATTAATCGATGACGGTGGAAAGCTTTCGAAAGATAATCGATCTCTCTTATTGTCACGTTCAATATTTGCAAGTAAATAAGGAATACTGAATGTTACTCAATTTAACATACAAGGTTTAACCAGAAACGTTACGCAGTTTTTGTTTATTTTAAGAATTATGCCTTCATTCGTCAACAGTTTATACTGCCTCCTTCAAAGGAGTCTCAGTCAAATGTAACATGATTAAACCAGCCGTTTTTCAGTCTTCAAATATTTCATGCATGCACTTTTGGTAGAGCTTTGCGCTTGCTTAGCGATTCTCGTCTTACGTCTTCAACGGTTGCGAAACGTTCTCCCTTTGTGGAAGTTTATCACTATTGGGAGAAGGAAGGATCGCGTTGGGACACATCAGGCGAATACGGCAGTTGCCGTGTGATTATTATGACGTTTTGTTTCCTACCCTGGCAAAATTCTTAACAAGCAGTAACATGCGTCCAGGCGGATTATCTGGCCGCGATTTTCATAAATTATTCTTCATTACATGTGGCCGTTTTCTACGAATAACGTCATACAAATAGCGTAAAATGTCCGGATAGTAATCTTTATTTATCACTGCGCCTAGCGACGAAATTCGTGAAAGACACAACATAATCTTCATCTGACAACCACGATCTTCAACTCATTTACTCTAAAGCTTAAACTGCTTGTTCACGAACAGCAGTATCAACAGAAGCGTTCTGAACACATTTACTAGGGCAGAGCAGTTTATCTCACACTTTAAACAGAATTTAATCCATGTTCTTCAATCTTGCATTGTAGAATGACAAAATTTCGTCTATTACACCTAATGACGTTATATTAGCAGTACGTAGGTAGACTCGAATTCCACTGAAGATGGCAGCCAGTGGTGTTACTGAAACGTTTGATTTGTCTGTAAACCCTGGACCACGGCCAAACAGCCCGGTACATACTTCTAATACAACTAACACCGGCCGTGAAAGACTTAGAACAATATTACACCTAAGGACGACTTACTCAATTAGCTGTTAAATCTAAAATGTGCAAACATCTCAATTAGGGCTAAAATTTTAGACATTGTAACACGGGTACCTAACATATTACTAACATTGTATACCAGAATTAAATAAAAACAGTTTATTAATCGGACAATTGTAGCGGTTGAAATTGCAAAATTTCAGGAATATTTGATCAAACCTCGTATAGTGATTATCACGTTATACTTATTATATAGACTACTTGATTCTATTATTCCCTGTGTATCAGTGCTACTATGGATACCAGTTTTTTATTGCAGGCAAAATGGATGTATCGGAATAAGGTAGGCAGAGGTATTAAACATACCGTTTCTGCGATACAATTTTGCGATCTCATGTTCTCTTAGTAGGACTTATCGATATTTGCCTCACTGCTGTATGTTAGTACGCGTCTAGTATTTCATCGGCTGTTACAGACACAGTGTGGACTACTTTTTATCCCAAAACGACAAGCTGGTATGCGTGTTGTGCGCAGCTGTGTATACATTTAAACGGACATCAATCACGCGAACAATGAGTAAAAGGGTTTGTTTGTACTGACGGCCTTACTTAAAGAGACAATTCTAAATAACATTGCTGCAAAATTAGTAACGTTCTCGAAATGTCGGCAGGTGGAGTTACGTGAAAGTTCAACACGTTTTTACTTGAGTGCAGGTGCAGTGTGTCTGTCAGGGCCGTCCACTCAAGTAGCTCCGAGACAGTTCGAGCACTCTTAAAATTATGCCGGCACGCCACCAGAAGAATGAAAAAACATTCTGATAAAATACTTCATATTCGTATCCGAACCACAAATAGATTAAGTAATTAAATATTACTTGAATATTCCGTCTTATGGTTCACTTGTTTTATATTAAAATACAACGCCTTTCGGAAGTCAAGTTCCATCATCAGGTTATTTTCCTCGTTAGAGGTCGTCACAACATTAAGACACAAAACACAAAAACAACAACATTTAAAACACATATATAAAACAATCATTAGCGCGCGAGAATAACGGTCAAATCTAATTTTGGCTGACATTTAATGGATAGTAACCATAATTACACAAACCTGGCTACAAATCTTGCACCTTTACATGTTTGTAAAAAAGGCCGTTATATGGATGCCGCTGAGGAATTCGAAATTTATGAGGCACATAAATTATATTCTGAGCATTTATTAAACGATCATTTGAATTTCCACTCGAACGCGCTATATGATACGGCTTTACAAGTCTCAGAACGTCTGAGACTTGCGTCACAGATAAGACAGTGAATGTGTTGACTAGAGACGGCAGTGTCGTTGTACCTTCCTCACGGTGAGCGCCGTTATTCTCGCGCGCTAATGATTGTTTTATATATGTGTTTTAAATTTTGTTGTTTTTTGTGTTTTGTGTCTTAATGTTGTGACGATCTCTAACGAGGAAAATAACCTGAGGATGGAACTTTAGTTCCGAAACGCGTTGTGTTTTAATATAAAACAAGTGAACCACAAGACGGACTATTCAGGTAATATTTAATTATTTGTTCTGATACATATGCGGAACCTATATATGCAACAGCGGCCGGCTTAGAAGTCAGTTACAGCTGGCAAGATTGTAGAGTGCGGATTAAATGGTTGTTGCTGATTATTGTGTGTATTGTGTTAGATAGTGCCGAACTGTTGATAGTTGACAATTGTTATTGCGTGTGGACAAATATAAATTGAATTACTGTATGAGAGTACCCTGTTGATTACACATTGTTACTTGTGACTAATGAAAGCCGGTAACCAGTGACTTCACTGATATCTGTTTTGTTTCCACTGTACGATACGAGGATTCGTGAGACCGTCGTGACAATATTGAACCAATTAATGAGCCCGGGTTGCTAAGTTACGGATTACGTGAAATAAGGAAAATATTTTGTTTCACTTGTGACGATTTTAAATGTATCAAAAAATCGCACAGATTAAAATTTTTTAATTTTAATAAGTAAGAGTATCATACACCCTTACCTATACCCAGATTCCTGAATCAACTTGAAACCTTCCAGTACCAACACGCCAAGAAAAGTATTAAGTAGTGAATAATAATAATAATTACTTAAATAATTAAAAATGCGACTAGAGAAATAAAGAAATCCCTAAGTCATAATAAAATAAACATAAAGTATTTATCTTCTAATTAATGAATAAATAATAATAGGAAAAGTACGAACTATTTTCTTAGTGCGTAAATACGCCCTAGCTTACTGAGCCTTCTCCCCTAAACCGTACGCGCATTCGGCCGTAGAACGTCGCAATGAGTAGACGTGAGTTTTGGTGTTGTACACAGATACGTATGTGTATGTTCTCTAGAAGCATATCCAGCGTGAAATCTTGTTATTGTGAATAATGTAGTGTCTAGAGTTTGTAAAAAAATATATAAATAAAATAGAAAAAGGTAGCCAACACATCTCTTAAAAACAAAATCAAATGTAAGTGTAACATAGTTAACTACTAGACTGTAGTACTGCAAAGTGAGAACTATAACTGTAATTAAAATAAAGAAAAGGTGAACTACAAGAATCTGCACTAAGAAAAGTGAAATTACAACATGTGGAACTTCAAGTAAACAACCTATCTTCGAGAGCTTCAAGTAAACTAAAAATCAACCCGATGTAGATGCACCAAGAACAACGTACTCAACCCGTAGAAGACAACTGGAGATGTCCCAAGAATACAACAACAACCTCAGGTGATATCAAACCACAACTTTTGTAAATTTCCCCTTAATAAGAAGTAACAAAGAACTTTAAAGAACTTTCGCAATGTAATGAACAAATTATCAGATTTGTATATTTTGTAAGTTTGTAAGAAGTAATAGTAACCGTAATATATACATTGATAAATTAATAATTTTGAGAAAATTGAGACCCGGATCCGTGGTACTAAAACTAACAGTTATATGAATAAATTTTTGATATAACAAGAATAATATAATTAAGATCTTTGACGCAGTAAAAGCACTATTTACAAAAATAACCTTCTTTAAAATCAGTAATAATGTTTGATTAATATTTCAATAGCAATAAAGAGATGTTTTAGCTAATACCTAGTGAGTGAATAAGTTTATGCATACCTTGTCAGTTTCCTATATCATACTTGTTTTGTAATTTGTTAGTAAGCGTTTTACTAACAAAGGCAGCTGGTTTAGTTTACTGGTAAAGAATTAAACTAGTTCCCGATTTTTGTGTTGTCTTGCCAAGGGGCGGCACAAATTTGCGCCACTCTGCTGAATTTAAAATTGTGTAATTTACTTGGTAAAAAAAAAAAAAAAAAAAAAAATATTGTTTACAGAGTGTCACGTACAGAAAATTGCAACATAATTATGTAATTGTTGTTGTGTAAGTTATAAGTCGTTAACGATATAAAAAAAAGGACAAACATAAATTTATTCACTCAGAAATAAAAAAAAAATAATAATAATAAATGAGTAAAATTTTAATTATATAATAATAATATTAGTATCGCGAGTTTGCCGTGTTAAGCAAGTAATAGCTGGTAGGGAATCCATTCCAAACAAGTCAATTCCAAGCCAGTTGGTTCATGTTAAATATGTGTTGAGGAATGTAAACTCTCCCCTTTGTAAGAACCCATCTCATTCATAACCCCTCCTCCCTAAAGCAAACAAAGCCACGTTAGACAAGCTCTTTCCTGTTTTTGTATTGTTCTGAATTACCACCCTATGCAACTAGACGACACCCCAAAACAGCTGATTCTTTGTGCTGTTTGTTAAATCAATGAACTTTCCGTATATGAAATTTCTCTCTACTAAAATAGTATTATCGTTTGTTTTGATTAATTATATATGTCAATACTGAGAATTTAGTTGTTGTGAAATAAGTTATGTTGACTAATTAAGATAAGATTACATCCCAAAGCTTAATATGAAATAAGGTATATGTGTATGTGTTTAGATGAATTAATGTTATCTATTTTTAAACATTGAGAAAACGAAGTAAAGTAAGTGACATAAGATTTGTCGTTCGTAATACGTCGTGTGTTTAAAGTGGTGATTATCAAAAATGACTCAATTTAACCCCGATTTCTTGTTGAAAGACGAATTAACCTATGAAGCATTATGGCATGGTCTCCCCTACTCTAATGTAACTGTCGCGGAACTTCGCAAGACGTTACGCGAAAATACACCGGACAAACCTTCATTATTAAGTCATTTGAGTGTTTTAGATTTCAATAGCGAAAAAGAAACGTGTTATCGTAAGTATACAGAACTAACTTCGTACGCACAAACCCTGCGTGATGAAAATCCCCCGCAGTAATATTACGCACCACCCAAAGAATTGAGCATCTATACCGTCGTATCACCAATCTGTTGACCTGGCCCGGTGATAAAGGTATCCCTCCTGATGTAAAGAAATTCGCCGAGGAAGCATTAAAACAATTACCTGAGATAATACGCGAATTACGTAGACGATCCGAATTGTTTAGATTAGATGAAATCGAAGAAGCAATGACGAAATTAAATATTTCACCTACCCAATCGCCGACTCAAGAACAACCAAACGGTACTGCAAAAATTCAGATTCTGCAGGAATCCAATATAGATCCATTCAAGGAACGGTTAAGTGGTAGTCAAGTAAATATTCAAGCAGTAAACGTTACGTCACTCCCTAATGAACTAGAAAATATGACCCATACCTACGAATTACCTTCTCATTCGCGGACTAATCAACCTGCGGAAAATCCTAGAAGGATGAGCCAAATAAATTTAACTCCCGAGCTCTATGGAAAAATAACCCACCCTGTAGAAAGTATTTGGTCCAATATCCAAATCACTGATGGGCTGAATATTACAAAGCTCCTTAATTTTATCAAACATATCTTAGAATTAAAGGAACTGCAACAACTAAGAGATAACCAGATTTTGCAAGTTATTTTGCCTAAGTGTAGATCTCCATTAAAAGATAGAGTGTTAGAATCCCTAAGGTATAATCAATCGGTAGAAGAACTTCATACCACACTAATAAGACATTTCATTCCCACCGGTATCTACGAAGAATTGAAGCGAAACTTAGTACTTCGTGCACAAGGTACATACGAGAGACTAGCTCATTATATTTCTGAAGTAAGAGAATCTGCTTTATTGTTACAAGTTAAATGGAGCGAACAACAGTTAGTAGACACTATCATAGTAAGACTATCCCCCGAGGAGCGATCTCGACTAGCACTCGTGAAGCCACCTACAACTTTTACGGAACTAGAACTATGTTGTATACATTCGTCCGACGTCTGGTATTCTGACCAGAATAGAAGTGTTTCTATGTCCCAGAGTCAACAAAGAAATTCATTCCAACCTAGACCTATTGGAAATGATACCCGAAACTACCGCGATAAGCGATTCGTAAGTACACATAAAACCCAAAACTATCCCCATGTTTCATACTCTAAACCAAAATCCCGACAACCTACGAGCGAAGTAAGTGAGGAAAGAAGATGTTATAACTGTGGAAAGGCCGGACATATTAGCAAGTTATGTAAACAAAAGCGCAATAAACAGAAAACCGACCAATCAAAAAACATGTGAAGCTGGAAGAACGAAAATCCTACGTCTTCCGAAGCACCAGAAGGAAAGGTAACAACAATACTAAGCGTCAAATAAAGATGAGTAAAAATAAACGCAGAGATCCTTATTTAACAAAATTTATCGAGAAGTGCAACTCTATTGGTGCATGTAAAACAAGTATATGCCAACTACCCTATGTACAGATAGACCTTGGAGCAACGAAAACCCTTGCTTTAATTGATTCAGGATCTACCCGTAGTATAATTAGTAAACAGTTAGCCACCTTATTAGCTAATCATAAACTGATTAAACGTAGCCAAATGGTGAACATAAAGTGTACCACCGCAAATAAACAAAACCTAAAAATATCTCACAGTATTACGGTGAAATTAAAAATTCAGAATTTTACTTGGTACATTCCCCTACTAGTAGCTGAAGAGTTAGGACAGAACTTAATATTAGGCGCGGATTTTATAAGAAAAACTGCTTTAATCCTTGATATATATGCAAAACAATATTTTTTCAGATTTGATCGTACTCAAAAATATCAGTTCGACTCCGAATTAAGTAACGACACTGTTAGTGAAACCGCAAATATTCATTCAGAGCCTAATGAATCGAGTCTAAGTCATTTAAAAGGAAATGAGAGACTAAGAATCCAAAAGTTAATAAAAGATTTTTCTGCTGTACTCACCCCCAAGTTAGGATTAACTCATTTAATTGAATATAAAATAAATCTTAGTGACAACAAAGTAATACGACTCCACCCATACAAACTATCTCCGCCCAAGATGGAAATCATGAGAAACCACATTAACAAACTCCTTGATCAGCACGTCATTGAACCATCAACGTCTCCATATTCATCGCCTGCATTCCTAGTACCAAAAGGAACTGACAAACATAGACTAGTCGTGGATTATAGACAACTAAATAAGAGTATAGAATTTGAATCGATACCACTGCCAGACATACACAGTGCGTTTCACTATTTTACAAAAGCGAAAATCTTCACCATAATGGATCTTAACCAAGCATTCCATCAAATTCCACTAGCTGAGGAATCCAAACATTTAACTGCTTTTGCTGTCCCATTTAATCTATATCAATTTACGAGAGTACCATTCGGTATATCACAAGGAAGTTCAGTATGCAGTCGACTGTTAGAAAAAATTTTCCATGATGTTAAATTTAAATTTGTATATCATTATCTCGACGATATAGTAATATATAGTGAGTCAATGGATCAACATATTGATCACTTGCGTGAAGTATTATCCCGGTTAAAGAAAGCCGGACTGACCGTAAACCCTAGTAAAGTTAATTTCGCAGTGAAACAATTCTCATTTTTAGGTCACATAGTATCAGCCGAAGGTAAGGTTACCATCGATCCCGAACGTACACGCGCAATCCGAGAATTTTTACCTCCCACAGAAGTCAAAGGTATAGCTAGATTTTTAGGTATGATTAATTATTTTCATAAGTACATACCCCACTTAGCAGATATAGCAGCCCCATTGAATGCCTTAAGAAAGAAAGGAACGAAATTCGAGTGGACTACTCAACATCAAGAAGCGTTTGAAACACTTAAAGAAAGTATTATATCCCCACCTGTATTGCAGTTAGCGGATTTCAGTAAACCATTTATCGTACAGACCGATAGTTCAAGTGTAGCATTAGGAGCCGTAATATACCAGGAAATAAATAATACTAGACTCCCGATCAGTTATGCATCCCGGACACTGACCGAGCAAGAAAGGAAGTTCTCAGCCTATGAACTGGAATGTTTAGCCGTAGTATTTGCTTTTGATAAATTCAAACCATTTTTGGAACACAAAGAATTTCTACTAGAAACCGATAATCAAGCTTTATCATGGTTATTAAATCACCCAAAGCAATTAGGTCGTATCGGACGATGGGTGTTAAGATTAAATTGCTACAAGTTCAAAGTCCAACATATTCGTGGAACTCAAAATGTAGTGGCCGATACTCTATCCCGCATGTTCCAACTACCCAATACAAGATCTGGAGAAGACAATATTGAAACCACTATCGTTAATACACTAATTACTAATTTTCCCCTTGCATTTAAGGATATAGCATATCACCAACAACAAGATCCGAAATTGTGTAAAATAATCGAACAAATAGAAAAAGGAAATAAATCTGACAAATATATCTTGAGTAAAAGAGTACTTTGTTTTAAGAAGGCAAACGGAAAATTACTAAGAATAATCGCCCCGGAAATAATCAAACCCATGTTAATGGAGTACTACCATTCATCTACAATTGGAGCTCATATGGGAATTAGGAAAACGATACATCGTATTCGCAAGGAATACCACTGGGAAAACATGAATAGTGAAATAAAAAAGTTCGTGAGAGAATGCGAAATTTGTGCGCTGAGCAAACCAGCAAGAACCAGTCAAGTCGGAAAACTAATCTCCGAAATACCTACCATTCCCTTCTCGAAAATATACATCGACTATTCTGGACCTTATCCCCGCTCTAAATCCGGAAATACTATGCTGTTAATTTGTGTAGACTCATTCACTAAATTCGTGTGGATGTATCCTATGCGTCGTGCATTAGCATCTACGACAATTAAAATTCTACAAGAACAACTATTTAAAGACTATGGCACACCTTTAAGCTTAATATCTGACAATGGACCCCAGTTTAAATCGAAAGAATTTAATGACATGTGTTTTAAATTAGGTATAAATCATATTACCGTGACCGAGTACAGACCGCAAGGAAATATAGCAGAAAGATACTTGCGTAACTTAAAATCAGCATTAATATCTTATCATGCTAAAGACCAGACAACCTGGGATCAAAATATTTCGTGGATACAATTTGCATTCAATTCAGCGTATCACGAAGGTCATAAATCAACACCATTTGATTTACTGTACAAGTACAAACCCAACCATCCTTTAACCACAAAGTGGAAAATCAATGAGTTATTACCCCGCGACGTGAATGGGAATAACATACGAAAAATATGGAACGAAGCTCGTGCAAATCTGAGAGCTAACTTACAGAAATCAAGGAAGTATCATGAGAATAATAATAAGCTAATAAAGTATAAAATAGGCGATTTAGTAATGTATAAAACTCATCCTA
The DNA here is from genome assembly GCA_034769895.1 of Magicicada septendecula. Taxonomy (NCBI): domain Eukaryota; kingdom Metazoa; phylum Arthropoda; class Insecta; order Hemiptera; family Cicadidae; genus Magicicada; species Magicicada septendecula. Next base: position 29,979,009 of record CM068369.1, read on the forward strand.
TGAGTAAAGCAGTTGATAGGATCACTTCGAAACTATCTTATCGATGGTGTGGCCCCTACCAAATTCGTAAGTTCATCACCCCAGTTACTGTAGCTCTGTATGAACCCAATACAGAAAATTACGTTCGCAGAAGTCATTTGTCTCAAATAAAAAAATGTTTTTCGTGTCAAGATACAGGAGGAAGACTACGAGAAAGATAGAAAACCTAGAATACTATCTAAGTATTAAGAATAAAATATGTTATATAGACTTATACCGAAATAGGATAAGATTGTGTAACATCCTATACTATAGGTAACTATAAACTCAAAACCCCCTCGTACGAATACAAGCGAGGCCTGATCAACCTTAGCTAATGTCCTGCGAGAATGGTATTATACATGAGAAATCTGATGACAAGTATAATGAAGATGAAGAGAAAGAAAGAAAGAAAAATAATCTTTAGCGCTGTAAACTAAAAGTAATTCTATTGTTCTTACAATACGGTATTATTATTATTAGTAAAATACTCATGAGTATAACTCCGTAAAACGAGTGAGCAATTCAAGAAAAAACCGGTAGTAGATATAAGAATTAAAATAAGGTAGATTTACGTTTTGTGTATTTTGTATAGTAGATGTAGTAGAATTTAGATGTGACATAAGTATAAGATAATCGATTGATGAATAGAAATAAGCTGAGAGAGAGAAATTTCAGTATGAAATATAATTGTTTATTAGAATTATATTATTACACCCCCCCGTTTTTCATAGTTAAGTGCAGGAGGATGTGACGATTTTAAATGTATCAAAAAATCGCACAGATTAAAATTTTTTAATTTTAATAAGTAAGAGTATCATACACCCTTACCTATACCCAGATTCCTGAATCAACTTGAAACCTTCCAGTACCAACACGCCAAGAAAAGTATTAAGTAGTGAATAATAATAATAATTACTTAAATAATTAAAAATGCGACTAGAGAAATAAAGAAATCCCTAAGTCATAATAAAATAAACATAAAGTATTTATCTTCTAATTAATGAATAAATAATAATAGGAAAAGTACGAACTATTTTCTTAGTGCGTAAATACGCCCTAGCTTACTGAGCCTTCTCCCCTAAACCGTACGCGCATTCGGCCGTAGAACGTCGCAATGAGTAGACGTGAGTTTTGGTGTTGTACACAGATACGTATGTGTATGTTCTCTAGAAGCATATCCAGCGTGAAATCTTGTTATTGTGAATAATGTAGTGTCTAGAGTTTGTAAAAAAATATATAAATAAAATAGAAAAAGGTAGCCAACACATCTCTTAAAAACAAAATCAAATGTAAGTGTAACATAGTTAACTACTAGACTGTAGTACTGCAAAGTGAGAACTATAACTGTAATTAAAATAAAGAAAAGGTGAACTACAAGAATCTGCACTAAGAAAAGTGAAATTACAACATGTGGAACTTCAAGTAAACAACCTATCTTCGAGAGCTTCAAGTAAACTAAAAATCAACCCGATGTAGATGCACCAAGAACAACGTACTCAACCCGTAGAAGACAACTGGAGATGTCCCAAGAATACAACAACAACCTCAGGTGATATCAAACCACAACTTTTGTAAATTTCCCCTTAATAAGAAGTAACAAAGAACTTTAAAGAACTTTCGCAATGTAATGAACAAATTATCAGATTTGTATATTTTGTAAGTTTGTAAGAAGTAATAGTAACCGTAATATATACATTGATAAATTAATAATTTTGAGAAAATTGAGACCCGGATCCGTGGTATTAAAACTAACAGTTATATGAATAAATTTTTGATATAACAAGAATAATATAATTAAGATCTTTGACGCAGTAAAAGCACTATTTACAAAAATAACCTTCTTTAAAATCAGTAATAATGTTTGATTAATATTTCAATAGCAATAAAGAGATGTTTTAGCTAATACCTAGTGAGTGAATAAGTTTATGCATACCTTGTCAGTTTCCTATATCATACTTGTTTTGTAATTTGTTAGTAAGCGTTTTACTAACAACGGCAGCTGGTTTAGTTTACTGGTAAAGAATTAAACTAGTTCCCGATTTTTGTGTTGTCTTGCCAAGGGGCGGCACACACTTTTTTCCTTTAAGATACATTCTAAGTTATGAAATGAAACACGTGGCATTTAACACTATAATACTCTGATAAACATGAACAATATTATAATTGTGTTGTTACGTGGCTTTGATAATGTCATCACCTGGACGTAATGTTATTCAGCGTTGTCACGCAAACATGCGGCGATCCTTTTCAAGGACCGCTGAGTGTTTTTTATGGCCTTTAGCCGCCTTCTATTTCTCTCCATTCTCGTAAATCAGTCTCTCAGTGAGAAGAGACTCCTACTGCTGAATGTACTATAGATTGAACAAACATCTGGAAGTCTCGTTTGTTTGTGTGTTAGTAACATTACGCAATTTTACTTTCGATTGACGTTGTTTTTTTTATTATTTATTATTAGCGGGGGTCCTACAGTCTATGCGGTATCCCGGATTTCGAACACCATTTCTCCCTATATTTCCAGTCATCGTCTTCAATAGCTCGATCTTTCATGCTTTTCTAATTCCTGTTCTCCATTGTGTTGTCAGCCTTCCTTTTCTTCTCCTGTTTTGTGGTGTGCAAGTCAATGCTTTCTTTGGACATCGCTTCTCCTCCATCCTGATTACGTGACCATAATTAACAAGTGTCTGGATTCTATTCTTTCTGCTGTTGTAAATATGCGCCCTGTTTTCATTCTTATATCTTCATTTCTAACATGTTGCATTCTAGAAATATTACACTCTCTTCTTAAGAAGTCCATTTCCACAGTTTCTATCATCTTTTTCTCTTTATCTGAAAGTTGTCAGCATTCGCATCCACAAATTAAAATGGGCTCTACAATAGTTGTGTAGATTGTCAGTTTAGTTTGAAGTTTCATTTTGTTCGACCAAAGTAACGACTTTAGCAAACGAATTTTTCCCTGTTGTATCCTATTTTTGATGTCATCCATGTTCTGAAATAATGCTTTCTAAATATTTGAATTCGCTACACTTTCCGATTTTATGGATTTGCAGATCTGGGTCTTCTTCTTGCATGTCTCTTATTTTCAGATATTCTCTTTTAGTAGTGTTTATGTTTAGACCCCATTTATCATACTCCTCTTTCAATTTTATAAACATATAGTCTGTGTCGTCCTCGTCACGCGCTACAATTACCTGATCGTTGGCAAATAGGAGAGTTGTCAAGCACTGCTCATCCATTTGAATTCCCATTTGATTTGAATCCAATCAAATTCATTTGATTTTTTATTTAAATTTTTAAATATTTGTATTTGTAAATTTAATCTCTGTATTAATGTTTACACATAATTATTATATTAACTGACTATAATAAAGTGTTTACAGTTTGAGACACTACTTCAAGTCAAACACCTGTGATTTCCTCCTTTAAATAAGAAAAAAATTTTTGTTTGCCCACAAATTAAATGAACTAACCGTTTTCAATCCACCTTGTGACATTTTTTTTATATATACGCGTAGATGACGGGTTTCAAAGCATATGCATCATCATCAGATCATAAAATATCCGTCGTAGGAGGTCGTCATCTTCTAAAATTCAATATCATTATGCATTGTAGTAGCTGCGCATCTATTCACGTTTGGTCGACCACTGAGCGGTTGTCCGCCTCTATCTAATAAAACTGGTTCAAGGGGGGCGGTTTCGTATAGCGGATTGGATTTAAAGTTCAGCTGACATTCAGTATAAAACCGCGACTGCTTATGTTCTGTAAATTTTAAATTCCTCCAAGGCATTCATGATTCGGCCCTTTTCACAAATAGGTAGTGGTTTCAAATTAGACCTGAAATCCGTGTAATTGTGATCGTGTGAGACCCAACGGCCCGCATAGGTTAAACTTTATGTTGATAGAGATGAAATTTAAAAATTTTTTTTGGTAAATGTTCAAGAAAACGTTTAAGAAAACCCCTCCCCTTTTGGCCAATGTGAAAACAGTTATAGTAATTACATGAACACGCATGCTAAATTTAATGAGCTAAAGGAATGTGACCTATGCAATTACAACGCACAGTAAGGTCTAAGCTTGGGCAGCATTATTTATGATAAAGTTTCCTTTGATTACACAGGCCTGCATAAATACAGTTTTGAAAATTGTTTTAAATATTTTATGTGCACTTTGTATTGTTTTTAGCGCTGATTTCAAATATGACCTCCATTTTTTCCATCACGTAAGGTTTTCTCAGAAAAAAGTATTAAGGTTTTTAAAAAATGACGCAAAATGAGATTTTTGTTAAATGAAGGTTTATTAATACAAAATGCTGGGAAATGAATTACAACTAAAATCTACTTAAATATGGTCCGAAAATCATTTAAAGATTACTGTACATTATTATAAGTCTTTATGGTACCTTTTTCGCTGGCTGTCAAAGCTTCTTTTGGAATTTTTCCTCTTATGAACGTTCTGCGGGTCGTCTCTCTTAGCATCCAGCAGTAGTCAGCAATCATGTTTACATTACATCTTCCCTGGTATCTTCTTTCCATTTCTTTAATATCTCGATGGAATCTTTCACCTTGCTCTTCACTTACTGCACCAAGGTTTTCCGGAAAATAGTCCAAATGAGAATCCAGAAAATGTACTTTTAAGCTCATTCGACATCCTAATTTTTATATTTCTTCAACAAATATTTCTGACAATATTTTGATAGTCTGGGTCTTTCTTGTTTCCATGAAAGTTTTTTACTACATCTTTGAAGGCTTTCCATGCTTCTTTAATAAATTTGTTTCTTTCAATCTAGAGCCTAAAAGCTCTGCAGAGTCTTTAGGTAGAGTCCCTCACCAAGTCATTTAATTCTGATTGGGTGAACAGCTGTGGTTCATCACTAACACTCGGATCATACACATCATCAACGTCATTAGAAATACTGGGAACTGATTCAACGTCCTCGTAAACATTGTCTAACTTTTCTGGAGGCAAAGGAACAGGAATTTATGGTCCATGAGGCACAGGACGAATCGCTGATCGAAGATTTGGGTAAGACATTTCCTTTTTGTTTTTTAAATTAAATCCCCGGACATCGCAAGAACAAAAATAACATTCATCATTATGGTTTTTTTTTTGGCTCCCTCCAAATCATGGGTATTCCAAAGTTAATAGATTTCTTTTTCCTTTGGGACCACTGCCGAAGCTCTCCAACACAAATTGAACCCACTTTGTGAGGAGCTCACGATTTGTCATGGTCTCCTAATTTTACACCAAAGTACGTATAGTACATGTTTCTCACAAAATCAGTTATATTTCTCTGTTGTTGTTTTACTGTGAAGTTACCACAAAAATAACAAAAGGAATCTGGTGAATTTATACAACCTTTTTTGAAGCCATTTTAAGTTAAAAACTAAACAAGATGACAATTCAAAACTAATTCTGTATTATGACTACACACTACAAACAAATGACACGTGCACCTCAATGAGGTATACAAACAACTGAGGAACAGAAGTAAACATTACAGTGTTATAGAAGGAAGGGGGCGAGGGGGGATAGACGTGTAGGCGCCTGAATGCATGCAGGCCTTAACTTGTTTTCTTCACTTCTAAACATCTTTTTACTGATTCACATTAACTTATTACATTATTCTTTTACTTCTGATATGTAAATTATATAAAAATTTTTCAGTATAGGTATTTATGATCATACAAACAAATTACCATTAATTTAGCTGGATGTTGTCAAATATCAACATAAAAATCGCTTATTGTGAAAAAACCATACGTGATGGAATTTTTTCACTATTTTTCCCGTAATTAGCACTCAAAAACCTATAAAACTCACCTATTGGATTTAAGACAATTTTTCCATCGCAGGCCTGTGTTATCTGCCACAAATATTATTTATATAGTTCAGTACATATTGGTTGACAATGTACTTTAGTTTCAATAATAACCCATTATCAGTATCTTTTATCCTCCACTCCTTTTTCTATTCCTTGAATCCTTTTACATTTTAGGCTTACTCTTTTACGAAAACTGTCACGGAGGAAGTCTACATTATTAAAATTAAAAACTACCCCACCGTTTGGCCGTGGTTTATTGCACACAACGTGATTCATATTTATTTAAACGTTTCACCCACCCACTGGAGGGCTTCTTGAGTAAGCCAAACTCACCTCAAACAGAGGTATAGCAATGCCTTCTGAGTATGAATTGCTTATATCTCTACTTAAGGTGTGTTCGGCTTGAAATCCTGTATTGAACACGTTTCTACTGAAGAAGGTCGTTGGTATTTGGCCGAAACGTTTAAAAAAATGTAAATCACGTTGTAAGCAATCGACTATGGCCAAAACTCCCGGTAGTTTCTAATTTTAATAATGCTTTCTCTTTAACCTTTTTGTCTTACCAAGTTTAAAAACTCATTTTATCTTGTTTTTATACAATATTGAGACGAACGTTAATTATCATACAGTTTTAAACGGCGCGAAGTTTCCAAGACTCTCAATCTATGATCGTATTCGGGTGTTTTATAAAATTAAAATAACCTCTATTAAGACCAGAAGTCCAATAATTTTTAGAAATACAGAGAAGACGTTTTTAGTAAAAATGAAGCAACCAAAATAAACAATAACGACGACTAATATACTGTATACAAAAATTAAAAATCTCTGATTATTACTATTACGGAAATTTAATACGCAAGTTTTATCCTCAATATTACAGTGGCAGATAGACACACCAGTTTCAAAAACCAACAAAAATAATGAATTAAGAAAACTACATTAAAAAGCAAAATAAGGGCAATTAATAAAAAAAAAATGCCTCGGAGCACTGAAAACGATAGTGTTTTAGAAAACCTGGAAACACGTCAGTTTGGAGTAGACAATGTGTGAGTTGTTTGTGCCTAGGGTTTTTAGATAATTAAAATGTATGTTTAGTTTTTAGGAATGGAAACAATGAGGCAGTAGAGGAAACTATACATACTGATTGAGGAAACAATGTTTTGGCGTAGACGTCATGTACAGAAACAGATGGCGCTTTTGGATGGAAAGACATCTTACATCCCGGTAAGACAGGTTTTAGTATGTAGCATATATGCGTGTTTCTGCTGCATTAAAAACAAATATCTTTGGTAAGCGCGTATTACCCTTGGGATAACGACATGACAGCCCGAGAACTTCTATTAATATTGTCATTATGCTGAATGCTTATATGCTGTGATTAATCGTCATTCGTAATTATTTCCACATATTCTAATTTATTTTGTCACGTCAAATAATCCTGTCGCTTTGTATTGATTAAACAAGTTACAAGACATATAACCTGTATAACCCGTCCTCGGTGTACTTTTTCTCATCAAGTATCAACCAAAGTTCATCATCATCATCTGTACAACATTGCATAGGCAAGATGCTGCTGACTGTTCCGCCTTCAAAAATTCTTCAGCCATTTCTTTCTGGGTCTACCCACACACCTGTGTCCTATAGGTTTGTATTTCCAGACTTGTTTGGGCAGTCTGGAATCTGATATTCCTTCCAAGTGTTTTTCCCACCGTTGTTTTTAATCTTTCAATTTTTCATTCAAGTTAAAAACTTGTAACTGTTTTCTTATAGCTTTATTTCTTATACGGTCAAGTTTAGAACATCTTCTAACTGCTCTTAAGAATGCCGTTTCAGAGGCCTGTATTTCACTGTCTTGTTTCTGGTTGTTGTCCTAACTTCACACTCATAGGACAACACAAGGTCGGCCATAACTTTGAAAATTTTAATTTTGTACCTTGTTTCTAAAAATACGGTTGATTATTCCACTTATCGTCTGCAACTTTAATGACGTAACATCAATATCATAATTTATGTCACCCCCCTATACCATTTCCCAAATAATTAAAACATCATCCAAAGTTAAGAATTTAAAAATTGGAAACTACTTTTTACCCACAGTGAAAAGTTAAGTTTTACCTTTCGACGACACTGCAATTAGAATACCGAGGACGGGGCACAAGTCCTGAAACGTGGTTACAAAAACATAATCACGTAAAGGATGAAAGGAAAGTAAAATAATTATCTCAATTCGTGACTGGAATAGTGTAACACGGTAGATATAAAATTAGTTGTAAACGGTTGAAAGACTCAACCGTGTTTAGATAAACAGGATCTTACCAAGTAAGGAGTAGCTCGGAACAACACACAGAGAGACAGTAATGACAAGATAAAAAGACATTCTACTTAAAGAAAATAAATTTCCAGACTTGTTGTCCATGACGTGTCATTTCATTAACTAATTATAAGTATAATATTACTGACTCAGAACACTAAGTTTTCCGTCTTAGTGTTCCGAGTCAGTAATATTATACTTATAATTAAATCAATTTGGTTTTCGCATTCATCATGTCAAAGTGCTTATAGTAACAGAACTGTGTTTGTGTACTTATAAGCTGTGCCAAGTTATTCTTCTGAATAAGAGTGTGAACCGAGTATAAGTCACTGAGACAGAGTGAGGCTCATTACACTTAGCCATATTAATAACTAGTTAATGGGTTTCATTAATAATTTTTTACAGAAACAGAAATAGCGTTTTAAAAATAATAAATAAGTTATAGTTATGACGAATATGCATAATGACAGAAAACGTTTAATAAATGGAAAAATATATAATAAAATTCGCTAATTTTCTGACTATCTGGTTTCTATTTTTAAATGTGATGACAGTGAATTGAACAATTAATGTTGGGTTAAGTGTATCCTGTAACACAGTTTTGGGTGAAATTTTTATTTTAGGATTTTGGTGTATAATGTCATTTTATAATGTTGTTTATAATAAAAACAGAATCAATTTTCCTCAAAAAAATGTTTTCAATGTGTAATATAATATTTTTTTAATCTTACGCAGCAACCAAACAGCCATTTTTTACAGGTATATGTATTTCAATGCTTCTCATAATACGAAAATTAAATTTTTCGCATTGTTTCTGTGAAGAATATTTTTATATGGATAAGGAATCATTCTAAAAAGAAAATTTTTTTATTCGTGGTTAAAGTGATTCTGTATTCGACATGCGTTGATAAATCATAGTAAGATTATTTTGTATTTTGTTTACTGTGTGTTTCCAGTGTGGGTTGAAAGTCTTCCTACACCAATGAGTTTATGTCACCATACTCTAGTCAGAAGACCACAGTAACATATTATCGTTACAAACAGAATAAAAAAATTTAAGAAATTCTTCTTAAATTTAATAGAAATTCTCAAATAAATTTAAGAAGAGAGAGATTTTTCAAACCAAGGGAAAAGAGGTAGCCATTTTGAAGCAAATTGTTAGCACACGAAAAATGAAAGAGAAAGAATTAAACGCACCAACTACAGAAATAAAATGTCTGAATGAAAACGAACGTGTACGTTTTCAAGACAATAGGTACGTGATGTTATTGGATTTGTTGAAGGTAAACAAGCCGTAATTTACATTTGAAAAAGACGCTGCAGTGTCCATTTTACACCTGGATGTAGTCAGATGTTTTCACGATCAATTGTGTCTCTTCACTTTGCAGACTGCAACTGTAATCTTTGCCAAAGCGTTAGGAAATGTAGGCGTGCACTTATGCTGGATCTTCTTCACGTGCAGCCTCCGAATGCTCATTGCAGACGTTGTCGATGAAGTCATTGTTGGCAAGCACATCATGAATGTCTATGGACTTGTAGTCAACAAAAGAGAGGATATAATGAGTTTTAGCCAAGACAAGATAAATGCTGAAATGTTAGAATCAGCTGAAATCATTCCATCAAACAAATCACAATAGCTGAAATACGAATCGATACCTGCCGAGAAGAAGAATCATTGTTGGATGCAAAAACGGCCGCAAACAAGACAAAAGTACTAAATTGTGTGATGACAAAACAGTCGATTAAAGAGTCAAGTGTGTTTGCCTGGGAGAAGGCCGTGTTTGTTGGAGAGAAACGGTTGGAGAGAACGAATTGGCTGCAACTAAACAAGACTTTGGAGCGGAAAGAAAAATATCGGTATGGTACATGACTTCCATGTTCTAAGATCTATATTTAAAATCATTTTCAAAATGAAATATTTCCATAAAAACTACTTCCTTCTTCAGCCTTAACCACATTACTGTGGTCACTAACGTATGCCACCTCAAGTTAGCGCAATCGATTTTCACTAATGATGGCAGTCGATGGCACTGCCGAAACGTCTGATTTTGAGGAAAACATTAGACCACGGCCAAACAGCCCGGGAAGGAATTTTAACAACAAACTACTTCCTTGTTGCCGATAACGTAGTACACATATAAAAAATTATCCCCTTCCCCTTCAACTATCATTTTAATGTATAGAAAATTACCCTCTCCCCTTCAACTACCCTTTTTGTTTATAGATATTTGATCTACTTTTCTACAGTGGATTATTATGACCTTCTTTTCAGAATACTTTATTTATCAAAATTAAGTACTTTACTCTTGTTAAACATAAAACGTTGCAGGTAAACTACCCCTTCCCCTTAACCGAACTACACCAAAATCAACAGGCCTTGAGTCCTCTACAGCTCGAGCACATACGCAAAAAGTTATTTGATTCTGTTTGAATTTGCTGCAGTTATCGTTCGCCACAGTAAATTTCTACGTACAGACACACATACAAAAAGACAGACACCCAACAGACACTTTTCGGAAAATGAATTTTCTTCATGTTTTGAGGCAATCAGCTCAAAAATGAATCAGAATCAGAAGTGAATCAGAGGGAATCATAATCTGCTCTTATTTCAAACGCATTTTTTCTCTATCACCATACTTCCATTTCCTTATAGAACATGGAAGTAAAAAACGAATCGGACGTACTGGGAATGGAAGAACTCGCATGTGAGAAGACTCTAGTTTCAGTAAAGGTAGGAAGGGCAAGTTGTTGACGAAAACGTTACAATATAATGAAGTATTAGGGAGTAAACTGGGGTAACAGAAGATAGTAGCAGGAGAGGTGTTATTCAGTGTCGTATATTCATTGAGTACTTTTACAGTTAACATCAGTTTATTGTGTGTGTGTGTGTGTGTGTGTGTGTGTGTGTGTGCGTGCGCTCGCGAGTGTTTCTGATCTGAAGGTGAAATACGGATTTCTGATCCGTTGGCGGTAACTAAAGACACATTCGATCAATTACGGTTGTCAACACTTGTTGAGAAACGCTCAAGGGAATGTCTCACTGCGAAAATCAAACGGACTTACAAAGTACTCAATGCCTGCTATTTACGCAAGCACACTTATACGTCTCACTCTCGCTCTCTGTATGTGTCTAACGGTCTGTCTGTCTACACCCCCTTTCTCGCTCTCTCTCTATCTATCTATCTTTTTCAAAAAAGTGTTCACTGATGGGTGTGTTTGTTCTTCTTCTTCTTCTTCTTCTTCTTCTTCTTCTTCTTCTTCTTCTTCTTCTTCTGCTTATTATTATTATTATTATTATTATTATTATTATTATTATTACGTGTTTCCGGATTGTTGTCTCCTGCTGCGATGTCTCCTGTAGATATTCTCCGCCACTGTCCGATGTGAGTTGTCGTTCAATATTGGGTCCATATTTATTTTCAGTCTTGCCACCCCAGGGATGTCTGTCTGGTAATCCACTAATATGTGCTGTAAGGTCTCCTCATGCTGATGACATAGTAGGCAGCTAGCAGTTTGGGTCAAGTTGAATTTGTACAACTATGACTGCGTTACGATATGGCTAAGTCTTCCTCTTAAGCAGAAAATTAAACACTGCTAGGGATGTTTGTATATATGGAGATATCTTGTGTACTGACGTGCTGTTTGTACGTTGAACCTTTGGTAGAATTAAAAATGCGTCCTTTGATGTCTCTGTGAGTCTTCTGTTGAAATCCGAAGTGGCAGCCAATAGTGATGTTACACTTTCCTCTATTGGGGACAGCATAGTTGCGATCTTAGCTATCCCATCTGCTTTTTCGTTACCAGTAATATTTACGTGGCTGGTAATCCATCGTAAAGTTAACTCAATTATGTTTCTTTCCTTAACTTCAAGTTAACTCACCTTAACTCAATTTTAATAGATTTTATTTTGACCCCTATTATTTTCAAAGTTAGACACATTAGCATGATAACTTTAATTCATATAACAATATTCAAGATTAGCTACACAGGACAGACGTTTTGTATAAGTGTCCATATAAATTTAAGTTATATTTTTATAAAACAAAAACAGACGATACTGTTCAGTATGCAGGCAGTAGACAATTAACCTCGTACGGTTTTAGGGAAATTGTGTAAACTACGTGAACTAGGAACAATGTGTTACAGTAAATGAGGTCACGCGCTGCGGCCGTAATTTACAGTGGGTTTGCAATTTATATTATCAATGTATTATTTGTCCACTAGCTGGTTGTGTACCAGTCTGGATTTAAGAAGCGTAGTGTACAAAATAGTAACACTAAGTTTATAAAATACACTGTGCAAAATGACATGTTATTTATGTCGGACAATGTGGCAGTGCGCTAAAACATCGCAAATTTCACAAATGCCTTTTGTGGATTCTGAGTTCACCTCGTATGAACCCTTTCCTCAATCTTTCCAACATAGAACATTTCAATTTTCCGTAATTAGTGTAAGAGATGGTGGTTTTTGGGAGAGGGGAGACAGACAGACAGACAGAAACAGAGACAGCGAGTGAGACAGAGGAGAGGAGCAAGGTGTAAAAAGCTACAGTAGTGAAAACCATGGAATTTTTATTGGAGGTGGCTACTGATAACGTACTTGAAAATAAAGAACGAGTACACTCAGGCAGACAAAGTAACCTTCTTCAGTCCGCCTTGTGACTTTGTTTTTAACGCGTTTCAAAGCATATGCTTCAACATCGGATCACAAAATATCACTCGTAGGTTGCCATCGGTTAGCAACCCTTTGCCCTGTATACGCGGCAGTAGGTGCGCACCTATTCACGTTTGGTCGACCACATTGAGTATACTCATTATCACATAGCCAGTTTAATGAAAGATGAACAAAATGTGTAGATTAAGTGTAAAAATGCCCGAAAGGTTTTAGCACAAACTATTCCACTTTTCATGTCTACACTAATTTGTACATTATAGCAGCTCTATGCACTCATTTTGTACTTTATAGTTAAAACTCTGCTACTCATTCATACATTCGTTCTTCCCACTGGTCTTTTTCCGTGGATTCTGGTATTCAATAGTTTTAGTGGTATTTTGTCTTCCCCCATCATGTCCTACATGACCACCCACCTTAGACGCTGTAGTTTTATGTATTGTGTTAGCGGTGGTTCTTTGTACATTTGATACAATTTAATGTTATATCTTATTCTCCAGCCGTGTACGTCATTAACTGGTCCCAGGATACTTCGTAATATTTTTCTTTCAAAGATGTCGAGAGTGTTTGCTGCTTTGGAGTTCAGGATACACGTTTTACAGCCGTAGGTTAGGATGGGTCTTATTGTTGATTTGTATATCCTTAGTTTTGCGTTTCTGTAGATGTCTTTGGGTCTGAAGATACTTGATGTGGCAAAATACGCTTTTTTTGGTTTGGACTATCCTGTTCCGGATTTTGGATCTTCTGTGCGTTTTTGTTCTAATATGAGTTCCAAGTATTTAAAGTTGTCCACATTTTCGATATTGTCGATTGCTCCGTAGTCTTTTTCTTCTAGTCTGCACTAATATTTTTGTTTTGTCTATGTTGATTTTGAGGCCTATATTGCTAGTATTTTCTTTGAGTTCAGAATACGTTTCCTCTGCTGCATTTTTTGTCCGACACATTATGTTGATGTCGTCCGCGTAGGCTGCTAATTAGACCGATTTGTTTCTCAGTACGTTATTTCTTCCTACTGACAGTTTTCTGATTACATGTTCTAGAGTTAGATTAAACAAGGTCGGAGCCAGCCCATCTCCTTGTTTTAACCCTCGATTGATTACAAATCCTTCTGTCATGTGTCCTTGTATTCGTACTTGAGCTTCTGTATTAGCCATTGTCAAGTTTATCATCCTTACCAGTTTCACTGGTATGTAGAATTCAAGTGGGCCGCATTAGATAAGCGTTTCCGCGAAGCCTGAGTCGCCGAGAAACATTAAAAGACTCTTCGGGTAACCTTCTAAACAAAAACGCTCTCCACCCACTTAATATAGTACTCTTTATTGCTTTGTACATTTGGTAAGCGCTCTAAAGCACATTCGTATTTTTCCACATTCCATTTGTCTTGGGTTAGACCACAGCGAATCACTGACTAAATAAAGCAAAAGAGAGCAGATATCAAATTCCAGTCGTGAAAAATGTGAAGAATGTTTTGTTTTTGTACAACTTACAATTGTGTGATGTCGGAAGAAAAACTTGACAGGTCAGTTTACATACTACTACTTTTTTCACATTGTAATATATCGATTCAATCGCATATTAAAAACATCAAAAATGTACTTCAGGAACGGATAAAGCTACAGTTCCGAAGCCGCTAAATAGCATTTGTTTATATACTTGTTAATATGGTAATTAATTCTAGTCTCCATGGTGCTTTTGAGATCTTTATACACGTCAACAAAAAGGCATAATAAAAAGAACCTAATCGTGCGGACGGGGCAGAATATCAAATTCCAAGTTAAACAGTGTTTTTGCTATGTGTGAAAGGTTGTCTGTGCAAAATTTGGAGGCAATCGGTGTAACGGTGTGGATTTGTATTCAATACAAATAAATCCTCAGACTTTAAGTTTTATGTATATAGATATCTATGAATCCGTCTTCTGTATAAGTCTCCATCAGCCATTATCACTCTCCCTTTCTGTCTGTCTGTATGTCTGTCTCTGTCTTACTCTGTCTGTCTGTCTGTGTCTGTCTGTCTCTCTCTCTCTCTCTCTCTCTCTCTCTCTCTCTCTGACTCATTCACTCTTCCTACTATTCTTGCTTTTTGATTAACCCTGATATCTATAATATTTTATAATTTTTTCCTCATCTGAATTCTTTGTGCTATTTTACAAATGTCCAATCTTCTTAGCATTGTTCTCGTAGCAAAAAATCTGTGAACTATAGGTTGGCGGTGTCACATATTAAACTATCTAATGTTTTAATCGAATTCGACATACCAGTGAAACTGGTAAGGATGATAAACTTGACAATGGCTAATACAGAAGCTCAAGTACGAATACAAGGACACATGACAGAAGGATTTGTAATCAATCGAGGGTTAAAACAAGGAGATGGGCTGGCTCCGACCTTGTTTAATCTAACTCTAGAACATGTAATCAGAAAACTGTCAGTAGGAAGAAATAACGTACTGAGAAACAAATCGGTCTAATTAGCAGCCTACGCGGACGACATCAACATAATGTGTCGGCCAAAAATTGTAGCAGAGGGAACGTACTTTGAGCTAAAAAAATACTAGCAATATAGGCCTCAAAATCAACATAGATAAAACAAAAATATTAGTGCAGACTAGAAGAAAAAGACTACGGAACAATCGACAATATCGAAAATGTGGACAACTTTAAATACTTGGAACACATATTAGAACAAAAACGCACAGAAGATCCAAAATCCGGAACAGGATAGTCCAAACCAAAAAAGCGTATTTTGCCACATCAAGTATCTTCAGATCCAAAGACATCTACAGAAACACAAAACTAAGGATATACAAATCAACAATAAGACCCATCCTGACCTACGGCTGTAAAACGTGTATCCTGAACTCCAAAGCAGCAAACACTCTCGACATCTTTGAAAGAAAAATATTACGAAGTATCCTGGGACCAGTTAATGACGTACACGGCTGGAGAATAAGATATAACATTAAATTGTATCAAATGTACAAAGAACCACCGCTAACACAATACATAAAACTACAGCGTCTAAGGTGGGTGGTCATGTAGGACATGATGGGGGAAGACAAAATACCACTAAAACTATTGAATACCAGAATCCACGGAAAAAGACCAGTGGGAAGACCGAGGAGAAGATGGGAGGACGCGGTGGATGAGGGTGCGAAAGGAATACTGAAAATACGTTCCTAGAGGAGGATGGCTACCGGCAAAAGTGAATGGGAGGAAAAATTGAAGGAGGCCAGGGCCCAAGAAGGGCTGTAATGCCATACGAGAGAGAGAGAGAGACGTATTAAAAGTACATATATCATTAAATGTAATTTTTTGTAAGAATTTTTAGTAAACTTGGGTACGTTTAAAAAACGAATTTAGAGAACCGTATTACAATGTGTGTGTGTGTGTGTGTGTGTGAAAGGTCACGGTCCGGTAACGAGGGACTTGCTCAATCAATTATAGCTGTCACGCCGCGGTCCCAGGAGACGTTGTGTGAGCATCGCGTTGAGTTTATTCAACACGGTTTAAGGATCCCCCCTTTCACTCTTCCTGTGTTTGTGTAGGCGCGTACGCATCCCCGTCTAGTACTACATATATGCACTCTGTCTCTCCCCCTCTCACACTCTCTTTCTCGTTATCTCTTTTAATCCAACATTTACGTTTAGCAGCCATTCATACAGTGACAGTATCACAACAATGCATTAAACTTACAGACACAATTTCAGTTACGGAAAACGGTATTGTCTCAGCTAGTATAAGCGGAATATTTAGGATTACCAAGAAATACATATCAGTGATAAACACCGTTACGACGGTCATACCGGATCATCATCCGGTTGTACAGTCATCATCATCATCATTATCTTCACAGAGTAAAAAGAAAATGGTTTGTTCCGTTCTCAAATAGGAAAAGATTAAAGCTGGTCACTCTAACGCCGTCCCACACTTCTCCCTCCCCTCGGCTTATAGTTACAGAGTTGTTTGGGGATGCGGCAGTCATCCATTCGGCAAAGATGTTCCCACCAATTCAGCCGATACTGGGCGATCCTGTCGAGTATACTCATAATATTCAGTTCCTGCCGTATATCTGTGTTTCCTATATGACCTGTGTTTCTTACTGACGCCAATGAAGTCGCTAATTAAACATTTTAATTAGACATTACAAACAGTCAGAAATCAAGAAAGGTACTCTTATACAAAATAATTCAAGTTAAGTCTATCCAACACACAATCTTAAATGTCACCTTATTGTAATCTTGCCCTACTTCACACAATAATCACTTTTGACTAAACCGCAACAATTACTTGTATCCGCACTTGTAAAATAGCCAAGTGTGACTGCCTCGGCCGCCTCGAATCCAGTACCAGTAGCTAGTAAGCTTGCACTGTATTGAGATGCCAGTAGGGTGGTCGACTAACGTCTGGAAGGGACGTTACGTAATTCCGCAGCGTAGAATGATCTGTAAACGTCTGGAACAGACTCGCGCGCCGCGGTGTGCCAAGAATTACGTAGACGCTCAGCGATGTGGTATTATTTACTGCCTAACCGTAGCAATATATTTTCTGCTTAAAAGTATACAAATAAAACTCTTGAAAGGGCGCGTATAATACGCTCGTAGCGTACAAAGGACTAGATACTAGTATGTACTGCTGAAATGCACATGAAAATATGTAAGAAGATGGTGTTGTTTGGATTGGAAATAGCTTCGTTCGACATTTACGTTTTAAGTCAGGCTTTTACTTTCACATATATTTCTGTAAATAAATTTACGCCTTACTCTGTTAAACGTGATGAATGACAAGTTGTATGACAGTGAAGAAACTTGAACGTTACGTAAATAATAAAACATGGTTTACTTTTAACGGTAGCGTTGGCGACGGGAGATAAACTTCTCTGTTAAGTCAACACTTAGTGACTGATTTTGAGTTGACCTTTCTTACTATGTACGGTAAGTCATAAATAAAGTAGGATTTAAATATGTCCTGTAAATTAAATAATAACATTACTGAATAATTAAACCCATATATAATTACAACTTAGCGTATGTCTCTGTCTCCCTCTCTGTCCTCTCTCTCTCTCTCTCTCTCTCTCTCTCTCTCTCTCTCTCTCTCTCTCTCTCTCTCTCTCTCTCTCTCTCTCTCTCTCTCTCTCTCTCTCTCTCTCTCTCTCTCTCTCTCTCACACACACACACACACACACACACACACACAAGTCAAATACTTCTTTGCTACGTCTATTTTCAAGCGTTAATGGATAGTTGTAAAATGTACAGAAAGGTAGGTGTTTGTAGTTAGTTGAAGGTATTTACAGTAGTTAGTTAGTTGAAGAATTCACGTACTTTCAAGGTCAGGTTTATTCGCTGTCTCCAACTTTGCTGTAGTAAATAACTTTTAAAATTGAATTTCTGTGTAAGGTTAGTTGGGAACATCATCAGCGTTTGTTACAGAAGACGGCTGGTCACAAATCTCGGGATTAAAATTTGATTTACGTGTCGTGACGAATCTCTTCACCTTACTCTTTTTCTTCCTTTCTCCGTCTGTCTGTCTGTCTTCGTTTCTCTCCCCTTCTCTCTCTACCTCTCACTCTTCCTTTCTCACACTTTCTCCGTTTCTCAATCTTTTTATATCTACCTTGTATATTCGTTTGTCTATCTATCTGCCTATGTTTATCTCCACTTGTCTGTCTTCTGCCTGCTTGTTGGTCTGTCTACCTATCTGCTAAACTGCCTGCCTGCCTGTCAGTCTATCTATCTACCTATTTATCCATATGTCTATATGTATATCAATATACCTCTTTGTCTAATCGTATGTTTATAAATTTAATGTGAATCATACATTGAAATTAATAGTCTAATTATATAAGTAGTATATAGATATACTACATAGTATACAGGTCTATAATTATGTAGATATATATCTAGTTATAATTGTTTCTCTTTACCTGCCTGTCTATATACTATTTACCTTTCTAATTTACCTTTCTATCTTATCTTCTGTTTATTTATCTGTACACCTTTTTCTCTGTCTACCTTTCTCATTATCTGTCAACCTACGTATGAACTTACAAACGATCTACCTGTCTGCCTACGAGGACGTCCATCAATTTACCTTTATGTCTACACAGCTACCTTGATCTCACAATACCACCCACGCCTGCGCGCTCTTCACATATCACCGTACACTACGCACTACATGTCACATACCACTGGTGATAACACTGCCTACTTAGTCCCACTAGAAATAAGGAAGTTAAAGAAACAGAACTGACTGTAATAAGCAAGCTCCAGAAGTAATATGGGTCAAGTAGTGCATTGGCATAGAGAAAAGGAAGGTAGAAAAGTGTAACAACATTTTCAGTTTGTAGGCCTGTACGTACACATTATATTCCCTCGAATCGCAAACATAATATAAATTATAACAATTTTACGATACCCGCAAGTAACTGCTACCCAGCTAATGGGTGTTTAACAGCCCGTAAATATTTGTAAATTACTTTGTGCTGATTTACAGCCCACGTGGGATACAATATGAACGTTCTAACAGGAAAGGGTCAGGTAGTCTGCGTTTCAAACGACTGGGCTTATATTCAGCTCGATTCGGGGCCGATTGAATTCAGTGTCTTACATTATTACCTCGAGCAATATATACCTCAGGACACAGTTTGTGTGAGGGGATTTCTCTTTGCCTTTTTCTTTTACAAAACAATATGGCTTTATGATTTCTATTACCGGGGTCGACCTGGAAATGGACTACACATAATTTTCTCTGCTCGATTGTAGTCTGTAGGCAAGAAACTAAACATTTTCACTTTCTTCAAAATGCTTGCTTTATTAAAATTTGGCCTACAAAATTCTACCTTTACCTTTTCTGTATAAAAAGGTATATATTGTACGAAAAATAATATAATCACATTTTATGAATAATATAAAGTACTTCTGCAAACATTAAAATTTATTACAATTTTGTACAGGATACTTTTTAATAGTTCATTTTTTTATAAATGTTTTAACTGAAAAGAATTTTTTTCACTGTCTAAAAGGGGATATTTTGTACTTTATGTTGGAAAACCAGAAGTTACAACTGTTGGAAATGTTTGTAAAATTAGAAGTTGGAAAAATGGTTTGGTTCTGTGCGTGAACCAAACCAGATTTGGGTTATAGATTTCAGTTGTTATTAGTTATCACTGACATATTTTAAAAGCGTTATCTAACAAAAACCATATTTCTCAACACTTAGGTACATTTATCTTAGAATCTATGTAGGATAATGAAATTTTTAGGGTTGATATGTCACCGTTGTCTACCTACTAAAGCAGAATTATAGTGGCACTGCATTATATTATTTATTATAATTATGAAGGTATAATTAACGTTCCTTCTAAAGGTATTGTAAACATCTGTTCGAGTTAATACCTTTCGACACGAAGAAAATGGAAGTCACGGCCTTACAGACCGGATAGTAATTTTAGTAATTCCTTTGTTTTGTTTTTACTGAAATATGCTCTTTAAGCCTAGTGTTAGAAGAGACGAAAAATTTCGTTTATACCTTTGACATTAACGTTTCTTACTCCATAGTTGTCTGGTACTGTGCGAACACACGGGCGTACATCTAAAAACAAACGCGCAATCACGCGAAAAGGTTGCAAGAGTTCCCACGACAATGTATCTTACACAAAACGCGAACCAACAACACAGATTTTATGCCACAGTCAAAAAGCACATACAGCAATCAGAATTAAAGTTTATTTTCTTGGTAACAGTGGATATATTTTCTCCGGCGGAACGGTGCCCGAAACGGCGTAACTCGGGACGTTACCATAGCAACGGTAACTGTAATAAGAACTATAAATAATCTGATAAGGTTACCCGAAAAAAGGTAGGCTTCGTCATACAGTCGCTCCCATTGCTAAGGATTTTTGCCAGCATTTATTCAGCGTAGACTGCTCTACTCCGTTAATCTTCCATGGAATTTCTCTTATATTCAATAAGGGAGAAAGTGCGAGAGTGAGAAGGGAGACCGAGGGAGAAGGGAGAGAAGACAGGCAGGTAGACAGATAGAGAGACAGACAAGGAATGAGATAGTGTAACTGTGAACGTGTATCTTTGGGTATATGTGTGTGTGACAGGTGAAGATGAATTGATACTGTTCACTTTTTAGTCAGAAGTATCAAAATTAAGAAATTTATTAAACTCGTGTTATTTTGATTATTCAGATCATGTTTAGACAAACTAACCTTTATCAATCCCTCTCGTGACTTCCTTTTTATATACAGATAACACGTTTCAAGGCATATGCTTAAACAACCGTAAGAGATCGTCATTAGTTAAAAATCCAGTGTCATTATGCACTCTATATGCGTCAGAGGGTGCGCACCTGTTCACGTTTGGTCGACCACTGAGCGGTTGTTCGCCTCTATCTGATAAAGCTGGTTCAGGGCGGTATCGTACAGTAGATTGGATTTAAAGTTCAGCTGGTCATTCAGTACGAACCCGCGACTGCTTGTGTTTATGTATGCTATTTAAATTTACTCTAAGGCATTCAGGATTCGACACTTTTGAGAAATGTGCAGTGGTTCCAAGTTAGACTTGAAATCCGTGTAATTTTGGTCGTGTGAGACCAAGTGGCGAGCATAGTCAGACTTTATGTTGACGGGGTTAGGGCTTTTTAATTGTTTTTGTATAAGTTCAAGCAAACGTTAAAGAAAACTCCTTCCTGTTCGTCCGATGTAGAAACAATTACAGTCAATACATGATAGTTTATAGACGCCTGTTTTTTTTTTCTAAAGGCGTATGTTTATTCTGTCCAAGCGATTTTAATAAAATATTATTAGTTCTAAATGTTACTGAATAGGTATCATTGTTAAATAGTAAAGTCAAAATCCTGGGCATGTTTATGTGGATGATGTAAAGATCATGATTCTTTCCATCTCAATACATTTTATTATTACGTGCATAGTATTGTAATTATTTTAAACAAAGTTTTCTGTAAACGTTTTTACTCTTAAAATCAGTAATAATAAATCATTTTCATGGATTGAACCAAGGAAGGTTTTTCCTGTCTCAGATAGGCAAAGATTAGAGCTGGTCACTCCAGCGCTTCGTCGGACGTCCCGCACCTCTCCGTCCCATTGGCTTAAAGTTCCAGAGTTGTTTGGTGATGCGGCAGTCATCCATTCGGCAAAGATGTTCCCACCAATTCAGTCGATACTGTGCGATCCTATCGAGGACTCAGAATATTCAGTTCCTGCCGTATATCTGTGTCTCTTCTATGGAGAAAATGTGTTTCTTCCTGCCTCGTGCCTAAAAAATCTCATTTCAGCCGCTTGGATGCGACTGGCTTGGCATTTTGTTAAAGTATAATTCTCAGATACATAAAGAATTGTGGAAGAGCCATCATCCTGTATAATTTTAGGCGTGTTCCTTTACTTTCCTTTAAGGGTCCCGCACATAAGGTTGAACTAATGCAACTTATTCACAACGGGGCTTGCATTATAAGACACATTGCAGCCCAGGTATTTAAAATTGCTAACTTGTTCCAGGACAATAACATCTGTAACAATTTTTGTCCGTACGGGATCAGTTCCACGAAAAGCCATCACCTTGGTCTTACGTGTGGATATTTGCAATCCAGAGTCCTTCCAGATTTGATTTAACAAATGTATACCCATCAGTAATATAAATCTAAAAGGAAATTATGAACCGTCTTTCGTTTCAATTGATATTTCTCTGACTCAACTCAGTATCAATGTTACTGGTGCTGTAGCAAATGGATGGCATTTGCGCCACTGCATCCTGTAGCAATAAATCCGTTTTTTGCTACTTCTTCTTATTCTCTACCTTCTTCTGCTTCTTATTCCAAACTGTAGTAGGGAAATCGCATGTTCCAATCCAAAAGTAATTATTTTCACATTACCAAAACTTACTAATTTTTGCTATATCTCATCATCCAATGGGCTTGTTTTCCATCCGACATCCTATTCAGATTACCAATTCATTTTAGTTTGTTACCCTCAATGCGATCTTGGATATTAAACATTCTCAGACAATATTTGTTATTAGAAAATTGTTTTGGGTCCCTCAAAGTACTGGAGAGGATGAGTAATGCCTTATGGTCTCATTCCTTGAAGAAGGGAAAAATCCAGCCGCACCTCCATGTGGTGGGGGATGGTCAACACCTACGGGTGGCTAACGCGGCTCTGGAGACCGAATGACAGCCGGTATAAGCTGTCCCTCCTCTACTTGTCATTGTCAAGTAGAGATTAGGGCACCCTCTTGCAATTGGGGTGAGAAATTGCCCCTAAAGAAGGACGACCTTCCATTGGTCAACGACGTAGGATGTGGGAGGCAAGGAGAAACCACCACATTAAAGATCCTTATAGATATCTCAACCGGGAAAACTGGTCTTTTTAGTCTGGTAAGACAGCCAGTTTTGTGGGAGAACACCCAGACAGAAAATCGGGCTGGACATTAAGCCTGAAGGTGGCAGCCTCACCATACGTCTTACCCTGCGATATGCTAGTAATATATCCAGGGGACATACTCACTACTAAATTGCCTCGAATAAGGAGTAGCCGGACGGGTACAAACCATTCTTGGTTTAAACCTTGAAGATGATGATGATGATGATGATGATGATGATGAATATTGCTTCGGTGTCATAACCTTCTGCAACACATTTTAAGTAAAGCTAATAAAGGCTGTCTTTCATAAAGACTCAATTGATTGATTCTTTACTTTTATTTAACTTTATTGCAACTATTCACAGTACTCTCATCTGTAATTACGCATGAGGTTACCCACTCAACTAAAATCTGGGCCAGTGTGTGTAAAGTGAGCTGATCACTTAAGTGTAA
Source organism: Magicicada septendecula (assembly GCA_034769895.1). Taxonomy (NCBI): domain Eukaryota; kingdom Metazoa; phylum Arthropoda; class Insecta; order Hemiptera; family Cicadidae; genus Magicicada; species Magicicada septendecula. The sequence goes on from CM068369.1 coordinate 30,002,664, forward strand.
ATAATGAAAACAGTTGGCTGGCTCTGTACTTTGATCACTTATGTGGTACAAACACAACCGAGTTACGTCAGAAGGATGTGGAAATTATAAACATATTGACAACGAAAGATTAACAGGCACTTTGTGCAAGACTAATCGGTGACAACACAGATCATTAAGTAAATTAATTTAATCAGGCAACATCGGTGCTCACAAGGGGATTCCCGATACAAGAGGATTTACATCGAAACTAATATAACTTCTAAGTTTTGTTATCAGAACAAAAAGAATGAATTTTCATAAAACGTAGGCTTATTAAATTGAGTTCCCGGGCTGTTTGGTCGTGGTCCAATGCAGACATTTCGGCTTTGCCATCAACGGCCATCATCAGTGCAAACTCAAATTTTGGTAATGGACGTCGATGGCGCGACCAAAACGTCTGCTATAGATTTTAGCATTGGACCCACGGCCAAACAGCCGGGGTACTCAATTTAATAACATTGACCCCGGCAGTGCAAGCCTATTTAAAAAATCTGTTTTTGCATATAAATTAAACAGTATTATTACAATAGTACGGAGAATAGAAAGTATATTGAAACGTATTTCAATTAAATCAAGTACCCCAGTGGACACAAAATTCATTACATATTACGTTTCTATTTTTATTTTTCATGTTTATAAGAACACAGTATACATAACATAGGCTATTATTTATAAGAAGCAGATTATCTGGCCAGATTACTGCAACAGCATAAGAAAATTGAAATTTATCAATACTTTAATGTTTTTATTAAACTACGAAAAATAATCATAGTAAGTAAAAGAGTTTGTTCTTACAGAATCCTAATATATTAAAAACAAAATTTGGTTTTTACAATATTTAACTTTTATCCCTATTTTATACCCGATATTGCCTGGATATTTTACATCAATTTTACAGTAATGACACTTTTATATTAGTAATGTTTCTATTTCAGATTTTTCATTTAAAATTTTTAATACATACTTAGTTGTCTTGGTATCTAGAGATTTAATTACATGTTTTGTAAATCATATTATCAGTGTTGGGTAAGTAAGTTTACATCGGATAGATGGTGACACTTTGCGCAATCGATTCATGAATGTGCATGTCAACAAGTAGTTGATTAAATAAAAGCATGTCTTTTGATTAAATAAAAAAATTGAAAGTTATAAATTCAATTGGCGCAGGCATTTAGGTTTTATTTAGACGTATTTATTTACGAATATTTTATTTACAGGATACATAAATGTTAAAGAAATAGGAGTTTCTGGTATAGACGGGTTTGCCGGAAACTTTTCTACCAATATAAGAGAACAAGAAGAAGGAGCAGAAGAAGAAAAAGAAGATTGAGGAGGAAGGAGTAGGATGAGTAGTAGAAAGAAGAGGTGGGAGGGGAGTGGATGTAGGAGTAGGGGAACATGAGGAATGAAGACGGAGTAGAAGAAAAACATGTTCTTGATAAATAATAAACAACTCGACAAGATTCAGAGGATTATAAAAAATGTAAGGCAATATAACCAATACAAGTAACAATTGTTACAATTTCTTCTACATAACGAGTTTACCAATTTTTTTTTCAAACCAGCTACATTATATTATATATTTGCCGGATTATTGTATATTTAGTTACTTAATAAATTAAATGTATAACTATATTCATCAAATCATACGCGTTCTGTGTCAATGATGAAACTGGTAATGAGGAAAATGTTCGCGGGTCAATTCTGACCTTCTGTAACTCTTTAATGAGTCCCGAGCTATGGTTATTTAGCTGTCCTTTTAAAAAACGGTTTCTCATTAAGCTTAGAAAAATCTGCTACCGGCGTTCATAGCACAATAACCCGGCTACATAAACACGGTATTTACGGCTTTGAAAACCAACAGCAGGTTGAGATTTTATTTCAATGACGGAATGATATATATGAATAAAAAAAATTAACGTGTTCTAACTGGAGCCTGGATTAAATAAATATTCACAATACTCTTAATTAATGTAAAAAAATATTTTATGCTTTCTAGTTCAAACAATACGTTTTGCAGCTTTAATCAAAGGGAAACAATTGAAAACGTTTGTAACTTTGATTGTTAAGAAAACACACTAAAGTATAGACATCAGTAAACTAATGTTTTCTTTGTGTTTATTCTCAAGAAATATTTACACAAACCAAAATCCTTATTTTTTATAATGAAAAAAATTTTGTGAGTTATACATTTTAAATCCTAAAAGTATGGGATTGTATCTGTGTAGTCTATACAAGAGACAATTATCAAGCAGTTATTTTATGTCAGAAGTTAGGTACTTCTTGATTGCCTAATTGTCTAGTATCTTACTTATTACACTAATACTATAATAACACTAATATTATATTGAACACTAATATTGAACACTAATAACACTAACCACTAACACTAATATTGAACACGATACTACACGATACACAATATTGAAAACTAAACAGAATACGGTAAAGAGATGAGGACAACAAAATGCAAGTGAAATAAAAGTTTTCAGAAGTATACAGAATGAAATTTTAGGCTAAAAATAACACAAAGCAGAAATGATGAATGCGTACGAAATTTAAAAAGTAGTTGTACCAGAAATTACAACAAAATATAACTAAAAACAATAGAATAAATGCATTGTCAAAACGAAGGAAACCAGTTTAGTAAAACGAGCAAGATATGACTACCGAATGATTAATTGAACAGCAAGATCTTTTATTAGTAGGAGGGATTGCTGGACATTTGTTTCCAAAGCAGAGAAGCGACGATTAGCAGAACAAGGTGTGCCAAATGGACACATTATAATTGATAATACCAAGTGTAAAAAATAAAACACAGAAGGATACTCGAATGAAATTTTATAAAACTATGGCTGTCCCCACATTTCTGTATGCTAGTGAGACATAGACTCTTGGTAAAATCGACGTGCAGAGGATTCAGGCAGCCAAAATGAAATTTATAAGAGGGACGCAAGGTTGTTCCTCTCTTGGATCGAGGAAGGAAGGAGGATATTAGAGGCGATTTAAACATTGTATCATTGCACCAGAAGATTGAAGACCACACGCAAGGAGATGGTGTGAACACTTGAATTGCATGCCTGATATCCGTCTACTAGTGGCTGCCTTGGGTTATCACCCTACTGGGAAAAGAAATGTCAGTAAACAAAGGAAGAGGAACAGGCCTAAAGGTCTAGGGTCTAGTCGTTGGAGCAGTGATGATGATGATCATGATGATAATTTCAACTGTACATGTGTTATCATATCAAAAATAATTGAGCAGATGAGAATCAGTCCTATCAAGAGTAATCAAATTTGATTCCCACGTCTTTTTAACGGTTTCTGTAGCAATTTAATGTGATTGTATATGATGTGTGTGTGTGTGTGTGTGTGTGTGTGTGTGTGTGCGTGTGTGTGCGTGTGATAATTGATTACCTAAAATGGTGCTAAAATCAAACACTAGTAAGTGCAACTAAATTCAGCGCAAACATGCTCCATTTAACTTAGGTGTTACAAAACAGCGCTTGTGTTTACGATCACAGAAGCAGTAATCGATTTTATTACGCGCTCTATAGTCACACTGGCTGAAACACAATTACAACGCACACACCTGCTGGCAATTCTAACGCTTCCACTCCGAGTACAGTATGCACTTTATTTTCGTTTCTACTGTAATGCTTTAAAATGTGTCAATTTGAATTTCATACAAGAGCGCGCATAAAGGCGTAAGTTTTAAACAGTAACAGCTCAATTGTGTTTTCCTTTTTTTGTTTAGGAAAACTGTATAATAAAGTATGCAGTTTGTTTCAAATCGAAAATAACCAATGTACTGTAGAGCAACCGTGTAATCTGTTGCCATAAAATCAACCTCCGTCAGGTGTACTCGACACACGAGTTGACCCAGCTGTGTTACCTATATTATGAGGTCAGATGAAAAGTTCACGGAGCGATATCAGCTATAGATTAGCGATAGTATTAAAATTATTCGTGTATTGTGAGAAATAATTATCCATATCTTGTATAATCAGCTGTTAATTTCAAACTCTGGAAATTTCCACTTGTTCGACATTTGGGTGTCACACGAGTTTTAAAAAATAGACAAAATGAAGAATCCGTTTTAAAAAACGTCTAGCGTCAATGGAAATGCAGATGGAAATAGTAAACATATTAGGAGATGATGCGCCTTTAGAAACAACGGGTCATTAATGGACACTCGGTTTTAAACGTGACCATACATGCAGTAAAGATGATCGCCGCAGTGGACGCCCAAAAGTGCAACAACTCAAATGCGGCACTCAGAGTTTTTTTACACAAAGTTCATGAATTAATATATAATACACACGCTCACGTGAGATGCCTATGATCTCAGAAATGTAATTCACTCACCGCGGCTGGTCTTCTAACAACCTGTGTGAAATTTTAAAATTGATATCTAGAGTTCTTGCACTTATTTGGCGTTCACTGAAGTAATCATCATCCTCAGTGCTCGCACGACCACGTTTAAACTCGAGTACCCACTTATAAATTATTGTTCTTGAAGGCGTAACATCTCATGACAAATTTCCCATTTCTTTGTGAAATTCATTTGGCGTTACACCTTTTTCAACAAACACTTCGAACACAGCAAGATGTTTGATTTTGTCCATTTTTACATTATGCGTGACATGTAAATTTCGAACAGCTGGTAAACAATGAAGACACTGACAGAACAGATTTAGGATTTGACAGCTGTTTACACGCAATATGAATCTTACAACACACGAAGAATTTCAGTTCTATCGCTAACCAATAGATGTCGCTCCGCGAACTTTCCAACTTTTCAATTTGATGTAATATACCATACCACGCGTTTGGGAGTACACGCCTACTACTACCACTTCTATAAGTAGGCCACTGCAAACAGGCTACGGGCAACTGCACATATGTTTGTCGTGATCCTTTCTCTGATATACTTATTTTATGACTATAAATAAGGAGAATATAATACAAATTCTTTATATGCAAGACATTTTGCAAAAGATGACAGATTTGTTAATCCACTTGAAAACTATAAGATTTTAAAAGTAGTTAATAATACAGTTGAAAGAAGACTTGGAGAGGAGTTAGAAATATTGAACAAAGGGAGCAAGGGTTAGATAATTTAATGAATATTAAAACTAATTTCGAAAATAAAGAAATATTTTATAATATAATTAAAAATTAAAAGCAGTGGGCGGTAGAGAACATTAGGGATGGAAAGTAAATAGCACACATAGAATGTTTCTGTAATGAGAGTAACTAACTGGAAAGGATAAGTGACCGCGTCCATATGCGGTGATACGTCTGGATGTTTATCTACGTTGTTGTTGTAAAATTATGGAAAGGAATAGAGATGGTTTTGGTACTATAATGCATACCAAAACTAGGTCGAAAAGGGACTTATAATATAGTTGTAAGTAATGAATGAGAGAGGTTTTAAAACGTTAAGTATAGAAACGGATGCACACACACATACATACACACAGAATGTACTAGAAGGAATTGTAAAAATACCGCCACGGGTGACTGAACCAGCCAGTAAGTCAATTATTGGAAAATATTAGTAATCACTGACATCTTCTTAGTTTTTCTTCTTCTCTTTTACTTCTAGTTTTTACAATATGCTGCTGCTATGTGTTAAGCCGCACAATAGCTGTGTATACTTAAGTTAATTTTTATTATCACACCAATAATGCAAAAACTTTCATGATATTGTTTGATGACTCGTTGGGCACTTGGTAAAACATAATATTATTTCAAAGGTTTAAAAAAACATACAAACACTTGATAAGTTTCACAGATTACTATTTACCTCTGACAGCTTTTTTTGCTTATTAAGCTATTCTTAAAGAGATCATAGAAACAACTAAAGAAAGAAAGTGAGGGTGGTAAACATGTATGTAGATACCCCACACACATGTCCGGATACACCCTCTAAACACATGTTCACCACCCTAACTTTCTTTGTTTAGTTGTTTCTATGATCTCTTTAAGAATAGCTTAATAAGCTGACACAGCTGTCAGAGGTAAATAGCAAACTGTTAAACATACCAAATGTTTGTATGTTTTTAAAACCTTTGTAAAAACTTTCATGTACGAAGGAATACAAGTGTTTAAAGGTGAAAATTACGGCCAATGGGAAGCAAGACAAAGAAATAAATTCCAGAATTAATTTGGAAAAGATGGATATCTCTACATTAAACAGAATCCTACGGGATAAGCAAATTACAGCAGAAACTAAAACCAAAATATTTAAAACCATTGTTAGAAATATCACCACTTACGGCTCAGACGTATGGACTACTAATAAACACACAAGAACAAAATTAACGACAGCAGAGATGGAGTTTTGTAGACGTTCGGCAAGAGTTTTCAGACGTGAGAAAATTAGAAGTAAGTGTATTAAGGACATAATGAATGCGAAAAATTCAATTGTTGATTTTATTCAAACAAAAAAGAATACACTGATATGGACTAACAAAAATGATGGCACAGGAAAGTTTGCCAAGGAGAGTTATAGTATAAACCTTACCAGGAAGCAGGAAAAGAAGAAGGTGATCCACCTATCACCTGGACACAAGAAATTCAGACAATATTGAGGGAACAAGAAATTGAAGAAAATCTGTGGATGAATAAGCAGCAGTGGAATACGATAATTCAATCAATCTTTGGTTCCGGAAAATGTATAAACATTGTACAGCTCGACTAGTAGTAATGCAAAATCAAAATGTATTGTCAATATTTGAACGCTTTACTATATATTAGTTTCTTGAATATTACAGTGGCTGAAACAATCACAGTTTTATCAGAGTTGTTTTTAGACAATTGAAACAAAACTTACAAGTTTTTAGTTTCTTTGGTTACAGACTCTATAAATTATTATAATTTAATATGACTTTGATATATGTTAAAGCCTACGATTTGTGTAAATGTTGTTAAATGTAATGTGTCAGAAACAAAGTGTTACAACCTTATTCTTCCAGGTCTTTGTTATTACATACAAAAGCAGCCACGTTCCATTCCACAAACAGTACTGTTTCCTTACACAACACAAATACAAGGTTGTAACAGTGTAATAGTTTTCCATTATTACTTTGTTCGTTGTAAACTTTCATTGCTCCTTTGTGTTCTACAGACTTTGTACCGTGTAGCTGAGACAAACAGTAAACTAACTTAATTACACCATGTTTTGTTAAATAGTTTTGTACCAGTAGCTTGGATACAGCAGTTCTGAATCTACTTTGTTAATTTTCCATGCACAAATGTGAATTAAAATTTTAGTAAAATGACAGTAACAATTTTGTTTTTAAAAAATTTCTCTGGAACAGGTATTCGAATGTAGCCTCGAGTACTTGTAGTCGACCTCTAGAAGGTAAACGATAATAACAATTAGGCGTACCGGATCTTACTAACATTACTCGCAGTGGCGGCTCGGAATTTAAACTCACGGTTGTTCTGTGTGAAGCTAAACTAATAATAATACACGATACCAATTTTAGAAAATATTTCTTCTACCTTATCCGAAATTTATTTCATAATTTTAATTTTTTGTGCTTTAAACTATACATGACAAGATAGAATAAGGAATGAGGATATCAGAGGAAAACTCAATGTAAAGGACACAAATGAAATTGTTTCAATTTACAGAAGACAATGGTGAGATCATCTGCAAAGGATGATAGAGGAACGATTGCCGAAAGCGGTACTCAACTATAAAGCCATTGGTAGAAGAGACGTGGGTTGTCCGAGGATGAGATGGGTGCCGGAACAGGTTTATATAATATAATCCTTAAAGAGAAGAAGAAGAAGAAGAAGAAGAAGAAGAAGAAGAAGAAGAAGAAGAAGGAGGAGGAGGAGGAGGAGGAGAAGAAGAAGAAGAAGAAGAAGAAGAAGAAGAAGAAGAAGAAGAAGAAGAAGAAAAAGAAGAATTTTTTGTGTTATGTATTATTATTATTATTATTAAAAAAACTATAAATTTCAACTTGAATTAATTATTTTTATAAGACTAAACAGAATTATGAAGCTCAAGATACCGTTAGGCTTATTAGCTAGAAAGATTGACTATGAGGTGTCGTCATACCCCATCAATTCGTCAGGGTACACTCAGAGCACGTCAACATGTGAGTACAATGTGCAGACACCGCAGCTCATCGCTGTGTTTTAGGCGAACAGAAAAACTACGTAGTTTGCTGTTTTCCAACGATTTTGTAGTAGAGGCTAGTCTTTTAAACTGTAATTTACACTCACTTAGTAGTGTGACGCTACTAAAAAACATGCCAAATAGTAGTGTGGCATGTCTAAAAAAACATGTAAATTTTTAAACGCACGCTTGAAAGTTCCGCTCAGTTATAATCGTAAAAACGCACGCGTAAAGGCCTCCATTGAAATTATTTATATGGCGTATAAAATTCGATTTTGTCTTTTTAAGTATCATTTAGGTAAACAGTCTTTGAAGCATCATCATCATCACACTTCAAGGGCTAGGCCATAGACCTGTTCCGGAACCCATCTCCTCCTCGGCCTACCGACATCTCTCTTCCCAGTAGGATAATAACTCAAGGCAGCCATCAGGCATGCGATTCAAATGTTCACACCATCTTCTTCCATAGTCTTTAATTCTTGGGTGCAATGATATAATGTTTAAATCGCGTCTAATATCCTCGTTCCTTCTTCGATCCAAGAGACAACAACCTTGCGTCCCTCTTAGAAATTTCATTTCGGCTGCCTGAATCCTCTGCACGTCCTTGTCTCACTAGCATACAGGAATGTGGGGACAGCACAGTTTTATAAAATTTCATTCGGATATCCTTCCGTGTCTTATTTTTTAGGTACCTATGAATCGTTCTACAGATACGTCTTGTTAGCTTACTATCCAAATCAATAAACTTTACAGCAAGTAAGTCAAAGATTATAAAAACATTTTTTAACGTCACTATGTTTTGTACGTGTTTTTCCTGCCCGCACGGACTATTATATTTTACCTTTTCTCGGCCAATTGGAGTACGTACAAAAATATAGCATTTAAAAGAATTAAGTTGTAAGTAGTACTTGTATTTTCATGTAAAGATTTTCTAAACTATGGACACAAAAAATGTGCACAAAATGGTCTAAAGCTTCTGTGCCGCACCTTGCTCTTCAACGCGTCTTCTTCCATCTCCTGTTTAAAATGTCTTATAAACGTAGCTATAATTCCTTATCTAGTTCAGTAATGTATTCTAATGTGTTTGTTTATCAGAATATATATTAAATTCTTTAAGCCACGTCGCTTTTCTGTCTTTATCTTTTATGTGGAAAAGAGTTTTCAATAAATTAAATCCTTAGTGACCGGGCATACAAGAAGGGCTCACGGCGGAGAGACAATCCAATTATCACGGTGATGTAGCAGAAGTGGTAACTCAGTAAGAACGGAGCGTCTCTGGTAGCGGTGGGCGAGGGGGTGCTGCCCTGATATAATCTAATATCCCTGACCAAACCAATTTAATCTAAAGCCTTGTAATAAGTGTCTGGCTGGAGAAGCCTGTAGCCGTGTTATGTGCAAACGGACGTCTGTGCACCTTACAGTGCATTCTACGTTATCTTATTTTTGGTCCATTTATTCTAGACTGACGAAAATATTAATAGTATTACAAGTTTATTTCCATAGTGTTAAATACTAATCAATTATTGTTATATATTTACTTTTTATTGCATCACCTTCTGACTCTGTTCACTTGTTTTTCTTAATCGCTTTTCACTAAGTATTCCCGGGCTTATGTAATGAATTAACTTTTAATTTTAATCATCATCATAATTTACAAGCATTAAACCTAGGATGGTTTGTTCCGGTCTCAAACAGGCAAAGTCTAGACCTGGTCACTCCATCGCTTCCTGGCACGTCCCACACCTCTCTGTCCTTATAGTTCCACAGTTTGTGACGAATTAAAAAAAATATTTAAATCGCACAAATAAAAAATTTTGCTTTCTAACAAGTAAGAGTATTATCCACCCTAGATTCCTGCATCAACTTGAAATTGTCCCGTACCAACACGCAAAGAACGGTGTTATTTAGCTAATGATAATTATAATTACGTTAATTATTTAAAATACGACTAAATAAATAAGGAAATTCCTAATTCTTAACAAAATTAACATTAAGTATTACAATTTAATTAATGAATAATTAATACTAAATAAAAGTACGAACTATTTTCTCAGTGCGTAAAACCGCGCCAGCTTACTGACCCCTCGCCGCTAAACTATGCACACATTCGCTAGTGGAACTTCGACATGTAAAGATGTCAGTTTTGTGTTGTCCACATGCACGTAGGTGTATGCCGTTAAAAAGATTATATCCAGTTTGTGGTGATACCGTTTTGAAAAATGTAGCGTGGAAATAATATAAAAAAAATATAATGTAGTGTGTGAAGACATAAAAAAAAAAGAAAGGAAAACTTAGCCGACACATCTCATAAAAAAATAAAACTGTAAGTGGTAAGATATGTTACTTACCAGACTTTAGTACTGGAAAATAAGAACTGTAATTAAGGTGTAAAATGTGAACAACTAACTCCAGAAGTGGAAAATTCAAACTACAACAGTATGAACTTCTAGTAAAAAATCCGATCGTCGAGACTATCAGATACAATCAACCTAATGGAGCATCGAGAGGAACCATGTATTGCACCCTAGAAGACGACAGAAGATGACCATCATGGACCCCACAACAACCTCATGTTAAATTCAGGTGATTTCCAAACATAACATTTGTAAAAATTTGTTTCAACAAGAGAAGTAACAAAAGAACAGTAAAGAACTTTTGATAATTTAAAGAATAACTTATAAGATTTGTAATTTCTGTAATGAAGTAGTAGTAACATCACGATATCTAAATGTAAGGTAATTCTATAATTTACAACCAACATTATTCTTCAAATAATTTGGTTAAAGTTGTGATAAATTAAAACATAACAAAGTTGAGACCCGGATCCGAGGTACTTAAAACAATATCTAGATGAATACTTTTGAGATAAAAGGAATAAGACATTTAATATTTTTAAAGCATTAAATGCAGAATTTACTAGAGTAATTCTTTTAAAAGCAAAGTAAACCATGAGATTTGAATATAATATTAAAGAGATGTTTTTGCTAACACCTAACGAGTGAATAAATTTATGCAATCCTTGACTAATTCCTATGTAATAATGTGTTATAATTTGTTAGTAAGTAAGGTTTACTAACAACGGCAGCTAGTTTAATTAACTGGTAACGAATTGAACTAGTTCCCGACTTTTGTGTTGTCTTAACAAGGGAGACGTCACAAGTTGTTTGGGAATGCGGCAGTCATCCATTCGGCAAAGATGTTCCAACAATTCAGCCGATACTGGGCAATACAGTAGAGTACAGTATTCAGTATTTAGTATTATTAGATTCAGTATTCTGTCTCGTTTTTGACAATAAAATGAGTACAGAAGAAGAATAAAGTGCAAATGAAAGAAATTGTCTTAATAGAAGTCTAAAAGATAAAACTTCGAGAGAAACAAAATTCAGAGAGAACCAACAGTTACGTAACGGGAAAAGAGAAAGAAGATTCATATTACTTATTCAAAGAGGACTCAGACTCAACAACTTGTGGTGATAATGGTACAACTCGTGTTTAAAATATTCAGTATCTTTAAGATACGAATGGATCCCCAGAAGCGTCCCGTTCATTTCCTAGAACAAAACTACGTTTTCTTATTTGTATACTTCCCTATTCCGCACCTAAAATAGTAGAATATCTATTTTTTTTTTTGGCGTGAATGAATACGAGACATCAAAGAAGGAAAATGAATAATCAATTATTCGTAAAAGAGGTACTTCTAAAATAACCGAAATTCTGATTTCAAAATTTTCTAAAAAGTTTAACATAATCATCATCATCATCATCTACAAGGATTGAACCAAGGATGTTCCGGTCTCAAAGAGGAAAAGATTAAAACTGGTCACTCCAGGGCTTCCTCGGACGTCCCACACCTCTCCGTCCCTTCGCCTTATAGTTCCGTAGTTTTTTGGGGATATCGGCAGTCATCTATTCATCAAAGTCGTTCGTACCGATTCAGCCGATACTATGCAGTCCTGTCGCGTATACTCATAATATTCAGTTCCTCTCGTATATCTATGTTTCGTCTATGATGATGGAGAGTATAACCTGCCATGTGCCTGAGAAATCTTATACGACTGGCCTGGTCTTTCGTTAAACTCCAGTTCTCAGCAACCCATAAAAAAGTGTGGGAACGGACATCTCCTTGTAGAATTTTAGGCGTGTTTCCCTACTTCCTGACTTAAGAGTTTGCCCGATATTCCCGCACATAACGTTAAAATTATGCAAAATATTAACAACGTCGTTGCTTGTATCATAATGTATCATAAGACGCACTGTGGCCTAGGTATTCAGAATTACTGACTTGTTCCAGGACAGTACCATTTGCTTGTATGGGATCAGTTCCACGAAAAGCCATCACCTTGGTCTTAAGTGTAGATATTTGTAATCCAGAGTCTTTGCAAATTCGATTTAACAAATTTATAACCACCTGAAACTTGTTATCTGAGTCAAACAGAGCAGCCTGATTTTTAATTTTAATTACCAACTTAATTACATTACCAACAATTACTTATCAACTATTACCAAATTAATCACTCTAGCAACTGCATTACCGTTTAGTTGACTAAACAAATGTATCGGTGTTCTCCATTCAAAGTTTATTTTGTACATATGTATTATCTCTTAATAGGTAATAGTTTTAAATTATTTTTGAGACTTTCACAGCCGGCTTTAATGTTTTGAGAACTTCGGCTTGCAGGGCTGTAAAGGTGTAATTGTTGTCCTACTCACAGTCACTAGCCTTAACCACAGTTCAGTGGTCACTGACTACGAAACCTTTATCAGTGTTTGCAAACTTCTGCACTAAAGGTGGCCGTCGAAGCCACGGCCAAAACGTTTACGCCAAACAACCTTATATCACAGCCTTACAGCCTGACAAGGAGAAGTTCTCAAAACCTGATAGCTCTGTTCCCTACTATTAAAAACCTTTGTTGTTCTATTCAGCTTACAATATTTGTGTTATTTCCTAATTTATGAGTCATTCCGCGGTGATTAAAAAAAAAATCCATCTTTAAACACAATTACGATTTGTAAGTGAGAGAGGCGGAACGAATAAACAGACAAACAGAGAAGACATAACTGAAATACTAACGCTTACACTGGTAAACTTTTCAACTCGATCGCATAACATAATTCTAGTTCTCATATATATTTTTGCTGCAATTCTAACACTGATAAATATCTAACTCACCCCATGCATATAAACCTAATATTAAATGAGTTTTTCTTCAGTGAAAAGTTTGTTGGCTGCAAACTCGCCGCTTGCACACAGACTGGCAAAACAAGTTTGACCTTTCTTCGAAGCTGGTACTCAAGCATGAAATCAGACGCTATGAAGCGAACGGAGAATGTATATAAACACACACACACACACACACAGATACGGACGGACTCGCGCGCCTGTGTGTAATAAACTTTTGCTATAGATGAAGCCAAACAACAAGACACGATAAAGCGAGAACTTACACTACGTATATTGTAACGATATACAATCGATCAAAATTGTAAAAATCGTATATTGTAACGATGTTTGGGAGGATCGATCAAAAAAGTATAACACATTTTAAATTATTTGTGTCGACGTTTCGACAGTATTTATTGTCATCATCAGGATAATTGTTGCTTAGTTGTTGTGTGGTTAGCGTCGTAACAACTCAGCAACAATTTTCCTGATGATGAAAATAAATATTGTCGTAACGTCGACAAAAGTAATTTAAAATTTGTGTTATAATTTTCTCGTCGATCTTCGCAAACCCTTCTTTGTTACAGTTCATTTGTTGACGGTCACTACAAAATTATAGATTATTTATATTAATTGTCCTATTTATTTCCATTGTCTTCTTTTCTTGTTGGGTTGCAAAAGACTCTGATATTACCTGATATTTTTTCTTTCATCCCGTCGGCTTTTTAGTGTTAATTTGTAATTCAAATTTTTACATAAAATTTACGTTTTGTCTTCGTTGCACGACGCGCCATTTACATGTAGTCTGATGGAAAAACGGCAGGTTAAGAATATGACAGCAGCAAAGTTTGATATTTGCTACAAACGTGACCTATTAATATTGCTCAAAAAAGTTTAGGCCGACAATAGGTGTCTTAATTTAAAAAAAAATCATACTTAAAAATAAGTAGTATTATGTTTCAATATTGGTAGATTACTTAGTAAGTTTTACAATAAAAGTATAATTTATATTAAATATTAGATGCTTAATAGATGAATGGGTATAATTTCAAGGTATACCTGAGGGTCCTGAGGACGATTGCCTGGACACTGTAATCTCAAATCTGCCCCAAGTCGACTCAGCCTGCGAAATTGAGTATCAGAGAAAATATTCTGTGGTAGTAGTAGGCGGCCCAATAGTGCTGGCCACATAAGTAAGCCTTGACTGCTCAACTAATGAGCTACTTCGGCGAAAGAAACAAAATATTATATCTATTATAATAACTAGCTGTTATCCGAGGCTTTGCAGTGAATATTTGACTTTTAATAAGTATTTAATATAATTTTTATTGTCTATGTCTATATGGCGTTCTGTCAGCTCGTATAAAAATTTTGTACTCATTAAGTCAAATTCTCTCCAAAGCTCGTTTCAACACTTGTACTAAATTATTATGTTGGTGCAACAGCCTTTGGAGATTTAAAACTACCCGTTTATAAAGCCTTTAGAGATATTTATAAAGTACCTGTTAAATCAAAAACGCTAAATTCTTTATTTTAAGTGTTACTGTGTTAGAAGCATTGTACAACACATTAAACGTTATGTTTTCCTCAACCATGGCTTTTGTTTATTTTAGCAGTAAACTAAAATCCAAAAACCGTTGCGTTGTCACCTAACCTCACAAATGAAAACAACACGTATTTTCGATTTGCATTATGTAACAGGACAACTTACAATTAGTACAGTTCTTCTTTTCCACATCTTAATATATCGATACAATCCCGTATTACATAAAAGATCGAAAATGTACTGCAGGAATGGATAAATGTACAGTTCCGATGCCGCTAAACAGCTTTTGTTTATTACTTGTTACTATGGTAATTAATTCTGGTCTCCATGGTGTTTTTGACATCTTTATTAGTAGTATTTAATATACGCGTATTTCATTGCTTATTCATTGAATCATAATCGTTTAAGACAATTACAAAATATATAGACGTATCTGTATACAAAATTACAAAATATATAGATACAATTGCATATTAAAAATATTAAAAACTGCAGGAACGGATAAGGGTACAGTTCTGATGCCGCTAAATATCATTTGTTTATTTACCTGTTACTATGATAATTAATTCTGGTCTCCATGGCGTTTTTGACATCTTTATTCGCGTCAACAAAAAGGCATAATTAAAAGGGCCTAAATAGTGCAAACGGGGCAAAATATCAAATTTCAAGTTAGACAGTATTTTTCGCCTTGTGTCAAAGGTTACCTGTGCAAAATGTGGTGGCAATCGGTGTAACGGTGTGGATTTATATTCAGTACCCATAAATCCTCAGACATAGAGACATATTAGTTTTTAATATTTATTAGGAATATTGATTTTGTATTTTGAATTAATTTTTCAAAGCTTGATATAACCACATAACGTGCAAAAATTTGAATGCTTTCTTGCCTAGTAGTGTGTCTCCAGTTAACTAAGCTTTGTAGTAAACACATCGGATTTAAGGTAAACGTTTTTTCACCAACTTTGTCACTACTTATTGCCACACTGCTAAATCCTTCGTTCTTGACGAGGCGTTTTGGTGTCTTCACCATCGTCAGGTCCTAAAACGACCAAAACGTGTTTTTCAGTCTACATAGCTAAAATTTCTGGGATTAAGTTGTACTATTTATCAAACTCTTTGGCCCTTTTAAAGCCTAGACGTTGTTAGGATTTTAAGTTGTTCAAAACTATACACTATGCTCATATTATGGTTAAATTTGGCTCTAATTTGAATGGACAAACATATTTTTGCGGTGTACACAATTTGTAATTTATTTTATGGTCTGGTCTCGTATAACATTCTAATGTTTTTATGACACTAAAGACATGTTTATACTGTATTTCGTTTGACGTTCTCTTCAATTTGATACCCGTTTGCGTGTAAAAATTATTGGAATTAGCTATGAGTCCGAAGCAAATATAAAGTCAAAATAAATAAACTGAAGAATATTTATAGAACGATTCAAGAATATCTTACAAATCAATCAAAAACAGCATATGAATTAAATTTTATAAGAGAACTGCGATACCCACGTTGACATATGAGATAACTTTGACTTTTGCGTTTTTTTAAATTTTGACTCTTGACGTGTTTGTTTTTAAATTCTTGTTAGAATCGATCTCAAAACAACAGGAATTAGTGGCGTAAACCTATAGACAACATCATAATCTTCTCAACGGTTTTAGGCTTTAGCGGTCTGTACCTATTCCACAGTCCACTTTTCTTAGGTCTACCAACTTTCTTCTGACTCTAGGGTTGTAATCTTTTGCCATCTCCGGTATTCTACTTCCTTCCATTCTACTGATGTGTTGAATGTATTTTCTTCTGTATTCATTAATCCTTTCATTAACTGCTAAAGTATCTAAATCACTACCTATGAACACAGATGTTAAATTTTACAAACGTCGGTTGATGCTTTCACAAGTTATTGTAGAACATGCGACATAGCCTTAAACCGACAGTCCGACCGACAGGTAGAAAGATATTGAAAAAGGCAGAGAGTGACAGATGCCAAATTGGTTCAATTAAAACTGATAATCTACTTTGAATCGTTAAACTTTCAGGGTTCAAAAATATTTCTGTGTATTACTTACATTGTATGCTTACAGTGGGCTTGAATCCAGAGAACAGCAAACTTTACACTGTACAAGACTGCTGTAAACACATTACCGCAAAATCAATCACCAAGTGTTAACTTAATTTACAAGTTTCACTCCTCAGTGTCTGCCTGCAAGGTAAGGCTGACCTATCGTGAGAGGTTCACGTTTCACTGGTACAACCCCCCCCCCCCCAAATTAAAGGTTGACAAAAGTCTCAGACAAAATTTCATTAAAAATTACATGTCAATGTGTGTTGTTCAAGTAAAATTTAATATACAAACTCAAAAATGGTAATGTTTATTCTTTTTAGGAAACCTAGATTCCATAAGAAAAAATTTAAGGAAAACTGTAAAGTACCAAAGCCCAGAATGCACATTCACCGCGTACACGCTCAGACACGCATACACAAGTTTAATTGTTGTCGGTGAAGGAGAATGATAGAGAGAGAGAGAGAGAGAGAGAGAGAGAGAGAGAGAGAGAGAGAGAGAGAGAGAGAGAGAGAGACAGACAGACAGACAGACAGACAGACAGACAGATATAAAGACAGAGGAGTGAGAGAGATAGACAGACAGGGACTGTGAGTGAGTGAGTGAGTGAGTGAGTGAGTGAGTGAGAAAGAGAGAGGTAGAGAGAGAGAGAGAGAGAGAGAGAGAGAGAGACAGAGAGAGAGACAGGCATAGAAACAGAACATAGATATACAGACAGACGACAGATAGACAGACATACAGAGAGTGAGAGAGTGAATGTGAGAGAGAGAGAGAGATACACACGCACAGACCGAGTGTGACAGAGTGAGGAGTGTACGTAGAGTTACAGAAACAACACGACATTGGATATTTATTTGTAAACCCTTGTGAGCGTCCCAGTGTGATATTCCCGTGAGCACACCCCTAAGAGCGTTGACAGCTGTAATTGATCGAATGTGTCCCTAGTTGCCGACGCCGGATTTTCACCGTTACACTAACTTGGGCAACCTTGTAAATAGACAGAGAAGCACACACACGCACACATACACACACACACAGAATGTAACTTGACTATATACATTGATTTTCAAATCCGTTCAGGTTAAATATAAACAGTTTGTTTTCCTGAAGTAACAACATGGAATCCTTTATTTAGGATCATTGTGTGTCCTGCTACAGTATAAAGTTTACATATTTATATTTTCTGTCAACCAAAAATAATAGACAAACTAATATGATGTTACTATCAAAATGTTTAAGTCAGTATTTTTTGTTTATGTATATCGTTTGCTATAGTGTAAATGTAGTTTGTATTCTAATTAATCAAAAATATTTTTTCCATTAAATTAACTGGTTATGTAAAACGTTAAATGGACTAAGGGACCCTCTTGTCTTATGTAATTTGGTTAGGTGGATTTGAAAGTCTTAAAATAATTAATAGCGGGTATGACATGAGAGAATAAATGCCATTAGTAACGTATGGTTACTTTAACTACTTTTCCGACTATAATATTTTTAAAATTATACTACAGTATTATGTGGATTAAAGAGTTAGTCATCATAATTATCATCATCACCACTCCAAGGACTAAGCCTTAGACCTGTTTCGGAACCCATCTCTTCCTCGGTCTATGGATATCTGTCTTCCCAGTAGGCTGATAACCCAAGGCAGCCATAGGTGGACGGATATCAGGCATGCGTTCCAAGTGTTCACGCCATCTCCTTCTGTGGTCTTCAATCTTGTGCTGTAATGATGTAATGTTTAAATCGCGTCTAAAATCCTCGATCCTTCTCCCATTCAAGAGAGAACAACCTTGCGTCCTTCTTAGAAATATAATTTCGGCTGTCTGAATAATCTGCAGGGATAGTCACGGTTTTGTAAAATTTCATTCGAGTAACCTTCCGTGTTTAATTTTTCAGGTCTTCCACAGATGCGTCTAAATTTTGTTAGCTTACTATACCAATCAATTTAAAGAGTTTTTAATGTGTGCAATTAAATAATATTGTTTATTTTTAGATACCTTTATACTAGGTATAACAGGTCAGTGGAAGCTCCCTCGCAGACCTAGTTGTACTGTGCTAACACCAAGTTTTCTGTACTTTATATCGCTAAAAGTACAACGGAGAAATAAACGTCGAAAGTACAATAGTCGATAAACGGCGTAAATGAATTGTTAACACTACGTTAGTTAAAGGAAATGGAAGTAGAAATGGTCGGGTTGAAGTAGTAGAAGTAAACGTGTAGAAATAGATGTTTGACGTGTAGAAATGGGCAAAATTTAGTGATATATTAAGGATAGTTTTATAAATAAAATAATAAGTTCAGAAAAAGTATCAAATAATAAATATGAAGTATTTAATTGGTAATAGATTACATTAAAATTTTATGAGAAAGTCAAAAGTAAAATAGAATTTTGGAGTGGTTTTTCCCCACACGGACACACAATACGTTGATTGAATTTACGAATGAATGTAATACTTTTATATATTACATTTCCAGAACATTAAATATTTTATAGTTTAATTATCCAAAATAGATACTGTATTGTCAAAAAAAATTGGAGTTATGAATTGTAATGTTTCGTCCTTGGTACCATACACTAGAAAAAAACACCGTAATCGACAGTGGAACTGATCGTGCCAATGGGATAGAGAATCGCAAACTTTGGCATCATGACGCACCCAGTTGTATTGAGTCCTAGCCGTGCTGCTACTCGAGGCTTTTGTCGCAGTGATCCGTTTATTTCCCTGGTACTCTTGGGAAGTATATGACTCTTTTACAAACAAAACAGAAAAAAGGATAATGGAGGGGGATAATCCTGCCGTCGTACATAATATGAGTAACATCCAGCTACAGCATAAACATGACAACGTCAAGGTAATTACATCAAGTTCATCAAGGTGTTGTGATCGAGTTTTACTGATCTTGTAATAAAGCGACCTCAGTGTTACACTTTCAACTTATATTTATTTTTATATTTTTCTGTGTATCTTTTCCTTCTTTTTCTTTTCTTTGCGTTACAACCCAGCGTGGGTTTTAGTCTGCTCAATCAGTTTCTTACATTCTGCCCTTTTACTACACATCCCTTTCCATCCCCTCATGATCATACACTTCAAATCATCCTCCACGTCATCCAACCATCTCTTTCTGGGTCTGTCTCTAATTCTTCTTCCTACCCGTCTCCAATCTGGAATTCTCTTAGCCATTCTTGTGGACCCAACCACTCAAGCCTCCTGTTCTTAATAAACCGGACTATGTTGGCACCCTGAATCAGTTGGTCCAGTTCACAGTTCATTCGAATATCCAATAGCCATCTTCAGTTTGTAGAGGTCCGAAGATCCATTTCCTATATATATATGTAAAAAAATCTTCTGTCAAATGTTTTGCAAATCATTTTAAATAAGACTATTATATAATTATATTATTTTTATTTGTTTAAACTCACACTGTTTAAAATAAAATGAGGAAAGAAAGTTTTATTCGCGACGTTAACCGCCATGTCCCTATTTAAATGTTATGTACATTTCATGAGGTGCCCTATTGTTTTAAATTCACCAGAAATATGTCAAATTTCTTTCTGGTATCACTGTTTCTCTTGTAATATCTTAATTTATGTTGTGCCATTGATAGTAAAAAGTAAATTCCGAAACGCAAAATAGGCTCAACAAATCAATAAGTGCCGAGCAAATATAAACAATAACTTATTCATAAAAGCAGACTATAGGTATGATGAAGTTAATGCTGTTGATAAAGATTATCAGAAAAAAGAAGCCAAAGCCTCACAGAGATACACTTCTTAGTTGGAACTTTACGCACCATGTTTATAGTTTTGTTATTTGCGGTTTACACAAGTTAACTTTGGAGTTTCACACTTGTTTTTCCAATTCAAAGTCTTGGAGTTAACTTTTCAATTCAGATATGTCTTACAGCTGCAAAACTAAGAGTTTAATGTAATTCCCTATCCACAGGCTACTAGTGGAAACTTTAATGTGGCTGATAAGTTTTGAGAATACAAGTAAAGTTAATGGGACATCTTGACATTGTAGTACGGAATCCAACTTGTGATCCTACACACTCTAGTTGCTTACTCTAGCTGCCTAGTACAGATAATGTAATGAGCATTATAGTGTTCAAGTGATGACATGTTGAATTTAACCATCATTAGCTTTAACGACGCTTTAACGATGAGAATCGCACAATTCATAAAAATCAAGTCTGCAGGCAGATTAAGCTATATGATATGACTGCATCTAATAGTTTATAAATTTTCCAAGTTCCCTTAGTCGATTTGTTTTAGATTTAAAGATCAAAATTTCTAGCACCCTCTCCCTATATGAAGGAAGTCAATTTTTCACCTTGCACTGCCCAAAGGTCAAGACAGAAACATGCGAGTAGGACTTGTTGACGTTAGATTGAATTTGTAGATTATTAATCTTAGACAGTAAAAGATTCACTAACAAAAGATTGTTTGAGAAGGAAGCATTCGTTGGTTTCAAAGGCAGAAATAAAGATAAACAGAATGATATAGATTGACTGACAGGAAAGAAGTAGACTCTGAAGAAGCTTTTTAAAAGCGAAAACCGGTTAAGGCTATAAGGCAAAACTTTTACGTTTTTACTCATAAAAATTTTTGCTCCGAATCGGTAGTGAAATAATTACATTTAGTTATCCATAACTTTGTTTTCAATAACTGAGTGTTGAAATGTAATGAAGCAAATATGGAAGCGGGCAGTTAAATTCGTTTAGAAAGTTGATAAAATATAAAGTGATATTTTTATATAAAATATCGAGAAATATCTATTCAAAATTAACAAAACCAGGGGAAAATATTTACAATTTAGGCTCTAGGTACGATGAGAATATAAACGTATATATATATATTATAACGATTCATATTAGCGTCCTAACTGTGCGTTATATGAAAGTGTCTGACGGAAGGAGTAGTGCAGCGTAAGGAAGAGAGAGAGCGTACAATCGCAGCCATCTCACTCTAACCACTTCACCGCGACATCAGATACTGGTACAAACATGAAATTTTACTCAATACAAATTATCAGTTCAACCTGTGATAACTTAAAAACTAATAAATATACGGCAATTCTGAAAACAGCATTGTAATCAGCAAGTGAAGCTTTATAAGTAGCCGCAATCTCAGTTAATATAATTAACAATTGAAGAAGTTATACGGAAGACGTACGCCAACAGGAATAACGAGAGAATTATACTACGTAGGAATTAGGTGTTTTCACACACACACAGATAAAGACCTAAGCAACAATATTCTGTGGTCAGATCTTTGAAAACACGTTTGCAAATACCTGTAATCAATCGATTTGCAAACACAGGAAGTATGATTTTAACTAGAAATTCTCTGCAGTTTGAAACCTGTCACGGGGTGTTTTGTCGACCTGTTCGAGATTGTCGAAACTGGAAAAACGCATGATTTATTTGAACAACCAATCAGCATCCAGTATTTAAAACTGACGCCAACTCAAAGCGAGGGGTAGCATCACTCTTCGGTCGGATCTTCAATGCGCTAGACGTGTATAATTTACGTACAGAAATTTTTCAACACGCAAAAGCGTAATTTAAGCATCTAATTCGAGAAGTAGTCCGCAGTGTAGATGAACTAATACCGTTCAATAACTCTCGCTGCGTAAAACAAAGTTAATTAATTAAATTATTAATTAATTAATTATCAGCCGTGAAGGACCTGTGCGACAGAAAGCTACAGCATCTGTAATTGCCAGGGTATCTTCAACAGCATTGATCAACATCAATTCTTCTGTGCAAAACCATCAAAAGGAGGACCTCTACGGATTCCTATCTTCGGTCAACGCATCAAACAGTAAGAAATAGATTCATTGATCAATGAAATAAACACTAAACAAATAATAAAAGCAATAAACAATTTTTAAAAAGACACTAAGCATTTCACACTTTGTATTTTAATTATAAGATTAGCTCTAATATAGTATAGGAGTGTTGAATGGAAAGTGGGGTGTAGTATTGGACATGCAAATTATTGCAGACCTGTTCTTTAGCACTGGTTTGGGAGATAGCAATCTCTTAATTAAACCAGATAAGAGCCATAGGTCGTTTGAACGTCTTAATCGTTACTTTTCACACTCACTCAGTAATTATAAATGTTAGGGTAGAAATAAGTCCTACCATTAGCCTAATCAAGTTTAAAATAATTAATTAAAACGTTAATTAAAAATAATCAAGCAAATATTAAAGTGTTATTTGTAACGATTCCCCTTGAAAACCACAATCAGTGAACGAATCCTGAGAAAGAGTGTCTCCATGCGCTGAGCTAAGCTGAAACCGTGTCATTTGTATCTGGGATTTGTTCTGGCGCCCAGGTGAAGTAATATCACGGGTAAGTAACATTTTATCTAACATTACAAATATTAGATAATAGTGTTAGATGAAAGGGAGCGTCGTAATATATATATTTGTGATATTTTCAATTTGTTTGTTCTGCAAGTAGTATAATTTCGTATATTCATTTTTTTTATATATTGTTCGTGTATGCATGTTTTAAGTATACTCACTGTATGTTGCTTGTTTATGTAGTGTGTTATTTGTTCAGACTGTACGTCATGCAAATTACCAAATCGTATAATGTTACATTCATAATAATAACTGAAATACTAACAAATGACTCATTATTTAGTAATGTTACATTGCATTGCAAACATTGATATGTATATTGCTACATGTGTACATATAGTAACTGCCGGAAACACGTAGGCATTACATTAATGCTATTTTAGCGGCAATATAATGCAGTTTGCTGCCATATGACAAAACTGCATTACTGTATATATTACGCAGCTGCCATTGCGGAATTAACAATTAAATATTTTATTCAATTTTAATGATTGTACTCGTATTTTATATACTTTATTTTTTATGAACAACTCTCCCACGGGGGGGAGTGATACAATATTTGGTGCAGTTTTAAATAATAACTAAATCAAATAAAACGAGACCTGAGACAAAATTAAAATTCTATAAAACAATGGCTGTTCTAGTAATATTATACGGTAGTGAATCCCGGATTACAAGATAAAGAGATAAAAGCAACATACCATCAGTAGAGTTGAGATTTTTAAGAAGGGCTAAAGGATGCTCAAGAAGGGATCATATAAGAAATAGAGATATACAGGAAGGTTGCGTACAGGACAGAAATGGACGACTACATAAGGTTGCGTTTCAATATAGACCCTTTGGTACAAGAGACGTAGGAAAACCGAGAGTGAGACGGAGAGATACTGTGCCGGTTCGAAGCCGGCGGTTACAAAATATAAATTCTAGAAAGTTTTCATGGTTGTAATATGCGTGAGTGAGGCGCGGAGACAGCCGTTACAAAATATTTTAGAACAAGTCAGTTTACGGTAACATAACGTGATACACTCGCGACCTTTGTCCGGCGGTGTGAAGGGGAGATGTATTGTGTGCCGTTGCGCGCGCAGCTCTACTTGGGCTGTTACGACTGGGTATTGTGTGTCAGTCAGCGCTTGCCTCTCCTAGAAAAGATTGTGCTCCGTCTCCTCTCTTCGATTCGTTTCTGCGCAGTTGAATATCTCTATAGGATGGAGTAGAGAATAAAACGACTCTCGGTAAGAATTAATTATTTTTATTAGTTGTTTGCATATTTAATAACAAGATATATGCGATCGTGTGAAGTACGTATTCATGTGTGTGCGACCTGACAAAGTAATGTAAGAGAAACTCATTTTTTTTCTGTTGTATGTAACGCCCTTTATATAGTCATGCCTTATTATTTTCTGTTATGATGCTAGAAGTTTCAAGAGTCATTCTCATTGTAAAAGTGCATTACATAAAAATTAATCACTAAAGAACTTGGTGTGCAGTCAGGTAGTGATCTGTGTCGTGGCAGGTAGTATACTGTCCCCGTCTTTGTTAATTATGTTCACAAATAGAGAATGAAGTGTGAGAGCTTCTGTGTATGAAACTTAATTGAAGGTAAAACATTCTCAATGCTGTGAGTGACTTGCTGTTAAAATTTTTTTTGACTAAATTATGATTACTGCTCTGCACGTGGCCGGTTTAACCTGCAAAATTTTGTCGAAGCATGTTTACTGAGTACAGTTCACTTTATATTATGCCACAATTTAATAAGTTCTGTTCATAATGCAAATTTACTTATTCCATAGCTGAATGTAGACTATTTAAGCAGGTTGTAAAAACTTTAATTAATTAATTTTGTGCCTTTGGTGAGAGTTAGCTGGCGGCCCTTTAAGAGGTTAATTACCTCCACTCGGGTGTACCCTTTTTATAGACGTTCTCTAATTTACTTGATTTCTTAGGGTTCTCGCACTAAGTCGGTTTCCTGGTCGGCGGTGGGCTGTACATCTGCCCGAGCTGTGAACCATGTAAAGACCGCCTACGAAGAAGGAGATGGAGACGGAATCACTATGTTGCACTCGCCAGCACTTATGAGGTGACATTTATGCTTTTTCTTTTTTGGGGGCCGAACCGGCAGTGTGCCTGTTTATGTGAATAACTTAGAAGCCAGGGGACCACATGTCCAGACTGTCTAATTGGGAAGTGAACTGTGATCATGACTCTGAACACTCTCTATAAAAAAAAATTACTGAACTTTTATAACCCTTTTTCTATAACACTAAATGCTATGACTGTAAGTGCGTGCTGCACTGCGAGAGCGCGCCAGCCATTTCACTCTTGTACCATTTTACAGTTGTATTTCTTTTCGCTTTACTCATTACACTAATTTAGGTTACTGCCCTGTAGCCCTGTTCCGGCTGGAACAGTGGTGTATAAAAAAAAAAATTATATTGACTGTGGTTTCACAATTAAGGGTTGGGGGCTTTCCTGAAGTTTTTTTTTGGGACGTTTTAAGGGTTTACAAAGGGGCACTTAGTTTCTTGGACACGCGCTGGGGCATTCTCAGACAGGCTGATGTCCTGTCAAGTTTTGTCAACTACATGTGGGCGCGCTCCCACAGATGCCAGAGCAC
Source organism: Magicicada septendecula (assembly GCA_034769895.1). NCBI lineage: Eukaryota > Metazoa > Arthropoda > Insecta > Hemiptera > Cicadidae > Magicicada > Magicicada septendecula. Next base: position 30,028,584 of record CM068369.1, read on the forward strand.
AACCACCTTATTGTATTCTTTTTCTAATTATTTTATACAGTTATCTGAGGCTAATCGAAACGATTTATTAATGTTCTTGATATATTTTTGCCGATTTTGCCCCTTGCACAAGGGCTAGGCTGATTGTTTTCTTAACTGGCAAACACATATGGGTTGACTTCACACGTAGAGAAGTTGCTGTTTAATTTCGAATATAAAACTGGTTTTCATCCTTTTCTTTTTGGGTAAATTAAATAGATATACATATTGTCAAAATCTTCTGAAATTGTAAAGCCTCAATCAGTTAATTTCTGTTATTAAAGTACATAAGGATTTAATTCCTTTCTTGGAATTTTGTGAAGTCAATACTGTCTAGAATTTTATAAACACTGTCTGGAAGTAGGTGAGGAGTTTGTTAACATTACCTGGTCCTGTGAACGGAACAAGGTTCACACACTCATCATGGGTCATTAATAAACGGAATGCTAGACAAATGGGTGGTCCAGTTTCATTTATGCGGCATGAATTATTCGTCTTTAAAGGGGTTGGAGTTTATGTTATCCTACTGAACGGGTTGCCGACGGGCGTATATTTTATCACTGCCGGGGCATAAGATGATAGTTGCTTTACCCAGTGGGTGGGTGCGTTACAGGGGCATGCGTGTTGAAAGTAAATGACTGTGAGTTGTGTACCTTGTGTTCTGTATGTGTGTTGTTATGTGTCTAGCTAGCCACACGACGGGGAGAATTTTACATGTGTTTGTGCATTTTATATTTTATTTATGTATGTACATTTAACTTATATACTGTTATATACACTTGTTCGGATGTAATTCTATTCAATTATATACACTTGTTCTTAGGTAAACTGGAATTATATATATGCTAGTGGTGATTCAAATTTTTTTATTATATATATGTATACACATTTACTTTGTGCACACTTATGCTGATGTATACTTAATTTATACATGCTTGCCATGATGTACCTTTTGGTAGTTTTTATATAGATACATATTTATCTTGTATACAAGTATGAATTCCAGAGATATAATAAATCTGTTATTGTTATATTATGGCTGAGTTCATTGCGAGTCCCCTCATACTGGACCCAGCATAATTTTGCTTCTCTAGGCTCCTGCCTAGTTCTATATAACTTGTAACCTCTCTTTGAAAGCCAATAAGCAAGGCGACAGAAATTTAAAAGGAAATAAGATAAATAACAAAAGCATAGAGAGGTTACAAATGGTAGCCGGAGCGTGGTTCATTCTAGGCTTGAACCCTTGGGTCCTGGTGTGTGACGGGGATTGCAGACTCGGAAATATTAATGCAGTTGTAAATTAATGATTGTTGTAACATAGTTGATATATGCCAGTGTAGGCTAATTGTAGGTTGTTTAAATTTGTGAGTCGGGTCGCACCACTGAGGCGGTTAATTATGTTAAAAAAAAAAAAAAGATTTTTGATAGCTTGTATGGCCGGGGGAGTTTAACTGGAGTTTCGCGTGTTATATGGATGGGATGCGGTATGGCCCGATTGGAAATCGGTACCGGAACCGATTTGTGTCCGGTTGATGTCGAATTATTTTACATTCCCGAATTAGGACTTGTAGTTGATTGTTAGTGGGTTGTTGTGAATTATGTGTTGGTACGACGTGTGTGTCGAGTTGCTGTTTGCTGTTATTTGTGTCTAGTATTGTTGTTGTCTCTTGTCGCCTTTCGTGGGGGTTTGCATGGTTCAGAATAGGCCAGGTTTCCGCAGCGCTAGAGAACCCGGGGGTCTACTCAAAGGAAGGACAGTACTTGAGTTTTTCCGTTTCTTGTAAATATGCTTTTGTGGGTTATGTTTTGTGTTCAGTGTATTGTGTGATTCTGGCGGGGGTAGAGTATCAAGGACTACCCAATCCTATTTCCGGCATCCTCCAGAGACTTCCGGTAGTGGATGGAGAAGATGAGGGCAAATTGTTGGTTTTTCTGGACATCGTCCTGGAGTTGGCGGATTTTCCGGGGCTGTCCGATGAGGTCCTCTTGTCCGTTATATATCCGTATTGCCGGGGTTTATTGGCTGAGCTGGTCACCCGCACTCTGCGTCGTGGTGGCAGTATCGACTCTCTCCATGGGGAGGTGTTGGACTCTTTCATACCCCGTCGGCGACGTTGGCGTTTGGAACTTAGCCGGTTCTATCGTGCACAGGCCAACGGAGAGGCGTTGGGGCATTTTGTGCAGGATATCCGTAAATGTGCTCGGGTTTTGAGGTTAGGGTTGCCCGAGAAGGATGTCGTTGGAAGAATTTTAGAAGGGGTGACGCCCCAAGAGAGATCCCGTTTGGTGTTCGCGGACCGTCCACGTTGTTTTGCGGACCTCGAACGGCTATGTGCGTTTTCTAAAACGATCCAGGTGATTGACGAGTCCCGTGAGCACGTGACCCATGATAAGTTAAGACACGAGAGGCATGGGGGGCGAATTGTTCCATCCTCATGCGGTAATGAAAATAGTATTACAAATTCTTGTAGCGAGAGGCGCCGTCGTTCGCCTAATGTGACTTGTTTTAAGTGTGGTAGGTTGGGCCACGTCAGACGATTTTGTACCGGGGTTGGGTCGAGTCCAACGTCCCTCCCCAGGGCGCCCAAGGTCATTCAGAAAAGGCTCAATGAGGGGAAGATATGTCGGTGGTCTTCCCCTACCTGTCGCGGGTCTTCTAAGGTACGCGCCTCCAGGCCAGTTGTAGGTCCCAAGTCTTTGGGTAGCAAGGTCCTCCAAACCATCTCTAGACCCACTTCCGTATGCCCCTTCTTGCTGTTGGAGTTGAAAAAGAGTCAACTCAGAGCATTAGTTGACTCCGGATCAGCAAGATCCATCATTTCTTCTAAAGTGTGCGAGGACCTTGAGCGACAGGGTTTGATTAAACGGTCAGAAAAGTCTTCCGTAGTGTGCTGGACGGCATCCCAGGAAATTCTGCCCATTTCCCGGGTAGTTTCATTCAAGTTTAAAATCGAGGGATTTTCTTGGGTGTGGAGCTTTCTGGTTTCTCCTGCTCTGGGAGTTGAATGCATTATTGGTGCCGATTTCATCTGCAAAAGTGGTCTCGTTATTGACATCCAAGAGCACCAATGTTATTTTAAATTCAATCGGGGAGTTGTAATCCCGTTCCTTGGATATCAGGGGACCAGGCAAGATATCCAAGAGGTTAAGTGCCCCGACACATCTAGAGACCACCTCTCCCAGTCCCAGCGGTCCGCTTTAGATCAGTTGTGTGAGCGTTTCCCCACTGTATTAACTCCGGCCCTTGGGCTCACACATCTCTTGGAGTATAAGATCCGCCTAACGGACTCCAAGGTGGTGCGCTCCTACCCTTATAAGTTTGCCCCTCCGAAGATGAACATCTTGAGGGAGAAGGTTCAGGAATTATTAGATCAAGGGGTGATTGAACCTTCTCAATCCAGTTATGCCAGTCCAGCGTTCCTAGTGCCCAAGCCTGGAGGTAAGCACACGATGGTCATCGACTACCGCAAGCTGAACGCTAACATCGAGGTAGATTCGGTCCCACTTCCTGACCTTCATTCCGCGTTCGATTGGTTCAGTGAGGCGAGGTATTTTACCATCATTGACCTCAACTCTGCATATCACCAGATTCCCTTGACGAAAGAAAGTAGGCCTTACACGGCATTCTGTGTTCCGTGGAACCTCTATCAGTATACTAGGGTTCCTATGGGTCTAGCGGTAGGGGCCCAAACACTCACCCGTTTGCTTGACACCGTTTTTCATGATGTCAAGTTCAAGTATGTTTTTAATTATCTGGATGACTTGCTGGTGTACAGCAAGGGGTATGAGGAACATTTGAGTCATCTTGAGGAGGTGATGTGCAGGTTGAGGGGTGCCGGCCTCACTGTCAATCCTGAAAAGGTGAAGTTTGCCCAGACACAAATTTCTTTTCTGGGCCACCTGATTTCCCATAGAGGTGTCACTGTGGATCCTGAGCGAACACAGGGGATCAGGGACTTTCCCCCACCAAAGGATGCCAAAGGCATCGCGAGATTTGTGGGGATGGTCAACTTCTATCGGCGTTTCATCCCAAACGCGGCGGAGATTGCGGCACCTCTGAATGAACTCCGGAAGAAGGGCGCCAAATTTGTATGGGGGGAAAAGCAACAGAGGGCTTTCGAGACTCTGAAGGAAGCCATTATTTCCCCCCCAGTACTGAGAATGCCAGACTTCTCGAGACAGTTTATCTTACAGACGGACGCGAGTTCGGTGGCGCTCGGGGCGGTTCTGTCCCAAGTGGTTGATGGTGCTAGGCAGCCTGTGGCCTTCATTTCTAGAACTTTGACCCAACAAGAACGGAAGTCTTCAGTGTATGAGCTAGAGTGTTTGGCTGTGGTATACGCTCTAGATAAGTTCAGGCGTTTTCTGGAACACGCTGAGTTCCTGCTCGAGACCGACAACCAGGCTCTCTCTTGGCTTCTCGCTCATCCCCGGCAGCTGGGTAAGATTGGACGATGGGTGGTTAAAATCTCATCCTTTAAATTTAAGGTGCAACACATTCGGGGAACTCAAAATGTGGTTGCAGATGCTTTGTCCCGTATGTTCTCCCAGCCCAGCGAAGCCCAGCCGGAGCAACCCTGTTCTGTTCTACTAGACTTTCCGTTAGCTTTTACTGATGTGTTGCCCCATCAGTTAGATGATGAAGAGTTGGGTCCGATCATGCAAAATCTAAAAGAGGGTAACGTGCAGGTCCCCTACTTCTTGTCCAGGGGCGTCCTATGTTGCAGAGAGAAGAAAGGACGGGCCCCGAAGATAGTGCTGCCTAGCAAACTTGTGCCCATGGTCTTCAGTTACTATCACAATTCCCCGGTAGGTGGACATAAGGGAATTTCGAAGACCATTTCCAGTATTAGGAAAAACTTCATCTGGAAGGGCATGGATAGGGACATAGCAACTCGGGTGAAGGCATGTCATCTCTGTGGCTTAAGCAAGCCTGCCCAAAACACAAAGTTGGGGCTGTTGTCATCTGATGTGGCGAGCAGACCGATGGAGAAGCTATTCATCGACTACGTGGGACCCTTCCCGCGTAGCAAGTCAGGTAATGCTTACCTACTTGTCTGTGTGGATGCTTTTTCGAAGTTTGCCTGGCTACTGCCCTTACGGCAGGCAACTGCTCGATTGACCATAAACGCGCTCCAGAGTCATGTATTTCAGCACTTCGGTCTTCCGGCCATCATTGTCTCGGACAATGGTCCACAATTTATTTCTGGCGACTTTCGGCGAATGTGCTTCGCCAATGGCATCAAGCATGTAACCACTTCCCCGTATTACCCGCAGCCGTCCCATGCGGAGAGGTTCAATAGGAATCTACGGTCCGCACTTATTGCCTATCACGCTGAGCAACAGACTACCTGGGACCAGAACTTAAAGTGGTTACAACTAGCTTTCAATACGGCCCTGCATGACAGTCATAAGGCCGTTCCTTTTGAAGTTATGTTTGGTTTCTCGCCCACGCTTCCCTTGGCCAACTTATGGAATATAGACGATCTTCTGCCGAGTAACCCAGACATCAGGACGGCAGATAGGTGGAAAGAGGCCCGGAAGAATTTGCTCCGTGCGCACGAGCGCGTCCGTGCTCGGTATAATCAGGGGCGTATTCCAAATCCCTTTAAGGTAGGAGATTTGGTCTACTGCCAGAGCCACCCGATCAGCTCGGCTGCCGATAAAAGAGCCGCCAAATTATGCTATCGTTGGTCGGGGCCGTACCGTATCCTCGGGTTTACGTCACCGGTGACGGCGCGGTTGGAGGAGCCAGGTGGTGATGCTAAAGAGATTACTACACATATCTCCAAATTGAAATTGTGTAGAAAAGGGTAAACGGGCTGTAAACAAAAGGGGGGGTAAATGATAGCGGTCTCTGTGCGGGTGGGGATGTTTTCGGTTTTGAGAGGGTGTGCTCCGGGGGCGAGATTGAGCATAGGGTAGCGAGTAGATGTTTCCCACAGTCCCAGTGGGGTTCGTCTACTTCAGGGATGCGCCCCTGCCTGCGCGAGCCTTGGCTTTCTCCAATTGTCCTTATGTCCGGAGGGAGCCATGTCCTTACCTTCTGTCCCAGCCCCTGACCGTTTAATCATCCTTGATCATCCATCTTCCGATTTTCCTACCCTCACCCAGAGAGAAAAAAAAAAAAAAAAAAAACTTAGAAAAGCAAAAAAATGGAGTTGGAGAGAGGATGGCAGGGAGTGGTTCCCCAGGGCCGGTTGTGTGCTCGTAAATAATAAAACATGGTTTACTTTTAACGGTAGCGTTGGCGACGGGAGATAAACTTCTCTGTTAAGTCAACAGTTAGTGATTGATTTTGAGTTGACCTTTCTTACTATGCACGGTAAGTCATAAATAAAGTAGGATTTAAATATGTCCTGTAAATTAAATAATAACATTACTGAATAATTAAACCATATATAATTACAACTTAGCGTATGTCTCTGTCTCGCTCTCTCTCTCTCTCTCACACACACACACACACACACACACACACACACACACACACACACACACACACACACACACACACACACACACACACACACACACACACACACACACACACACACACACACACACAAGTCAAATACTTCTTCGCTACGTCTATTTTCAAGCGTTAATGGATAGTTGTAAAATGTACAGAAAGGTAGGTGGTAGGTGTTTGTAGTTAGTTGAAGGTATTTACAGTAGGTAGTTAGTTGAAGAATTCACGTACTTTCAAGGTCAGGTTTATTCGCTGTCTCCAACTTTGCTGTAGGAAATAACTTTTAAAATTGAATTTCTGCGTAAGGTTAGTTGGGAACATCATCAGCGTTTGTTACAGAAGTCGGCTGGTCACAAATCTCGGGATTAAAATTTGATTTATGTGTCGTGACGAATCTCTTCACCTTACTCTTTTTTTTCCTTTCTCTGTCTGTCTGTCGTCTCTCTCCCCCGATCTCTCTACGTCTCACTCTTCCTTTCTCACACTCTCTCCCTGTTTCTCAATCTTTTTGTATCTACCTCGTATATTCGTTTGTCTATCTATCTGCATGACTATGTTTATCTCTACTTGTCTGTCTTCTGCCTGCTTGTTGGTCTGTCTACCTATCTGCTAAACTGCCTGCCTGCCTGTCAGTCTATCTATCTATCTATATTTTTAGATCTATGTTTTTGGTATCCAGGCCACTTATATGTATATAAATAGTAAAACAGTTTTACCTTTTTCTTTTCGTTTGGCCTTTATCCTTTACGAAACTCTACGCGTTTCGGGACATATGTCTCATCATCAGGAATATCCCTTGGTGAAGTTCGTCAATAGTTAAAATATTAAAAACAACTTTTTATACAACTTTACGCATCACAATAAATATAAATATAAACACAAAAAACGCAAGAAAAACTCCCAAAACGAGAGAACACACGCGATATTCTGTTTCTTAGGACATTTGCTTAAAAAAGAATTTAGTAAAACTGTGTCAAGTTACGCGCGCCATCTGATGGACAAAAACCATAATTATACCGATTTCATGACGAACTTTCAACCCCTCCACGTATGCAGAAGAGGAAGTTATATGAATCCATTCAAAGAATTCAAAATATATATAAGGCTTATAAAGATAAAAACACAAAAGAGGTTTTTCTTAATGAACAATTGAATTTCCAATCATATCCACTGTACAACACAGCGATAAGAATACAAAACAAGGTCCATAGTGCGGGACCTATAACAACATGAGCGCAGCAGTCGACTACAGTAATTCGTGGTGCGCACCAGCGATATCGCGTGTGTTCTCACGTTTGTGGGTTTTTATGTGTTTTTTGTGTTTATATTTATATTTATTGTGATGTGTAAACTTGTATAAAAAGTTGTTTTTAATATTTTAACTATTGACGAACTTCACCAAGGGATATTCCTGATGATGGGACATATGTCCTGAAGTCCTGAAAAGCGTAGAGTTTCGTAAAGGTAAAGGCCACCAGACGGAAAAGAAAAAGGTAAAACTGTTTTACTATTTACATCTATCTATATGTTTATCTATCTGTCTGCCTGTCTATACATCTATCTACCTATTTATCCATATGTCTATATGTGTATCAATATACCTCTTTGTCTAATCGTATGTTTATAAATTTAATGTGAATCATACATTGAAACTAATAGTCTAATTATATAAGTAGTATATAGATACACTATATAGTATACAGGTCTATAATTATGTAGATATATATCTAGTTATAATTGTTTCTCTTCATTTGCCTGTCTATCTACTATTTACCTTTCTATCTTATTTTCTGTTTATTTATCTGTATGGCTTTTTCTCTGTCTACCTTTCTCATTATCTGTCAACCTACGTACCAACTTACAAAAGATATGCCTGTCTGCCTACGAGGACGTCCATCAATTTATCTTTATGTCTACACAGCTACCTTGATCTCACAATACCACCCGCGCCTGCGCGCTCTTCACATATCACCGTACACTACGCACTACATGTCACATACCACTGGTGATAACACTGCCTACTTTGTCCCACTAGAAATAAGAAAGTTAAAGAAACAGAACTGACTGTAATAAGCTAGCTCCAGAAGTAATATGGGTCAAGTAGTGCATTGGCATAGAGAAAAGGAAGGTAGAAAAGTGTAACAACATTTTCAGTTTGTAGGCCTGTACGTACACATTAACATTCCCTCGAATCGCAAACATAATATAAAGTATAACAATTTTACGATACCCGCAAGTAACTGCTACCCAGCTATATGGGTGTTTAACAGCCCGTAAATATTTGTAAATTACTTTGTGTTGATTTACAGCCCACGTGGGATACAATATGAACGTTCTAACAGGAAAGGGTCAGGTAGTCTGCGTTTCAAACGACTGGGCTTATATTCAGCTCGATTCGGGGCCGATTGAATTCAGTGTCTTACATTATTACCTCGAGCAATATATACCTCAGGACACAGTTTGTGTGAGGGGATTTCTCTTTGCCTTTTTCTTTTACAAAATAATATGGCTTTATGATTTCTATTACCGGGGTCGACCTGGAAATGGACTACACATAATTTTCTCTGCTCGAATGTGGTCTGTAGGCAAGAAACTAAACATTTTCACTTTCTTCAAAATGCTTGCTTTATTAAAATTTGGCCTACAAAATTCTACCTTTACCTTTTCTGTATAAAAAGGTATATATTGTACGAAAAATAATATAATCACATTTTATGAATAATATAATGTACTTCTGCAAACATTAAAATTTATTACAATTTTGTACAGGATCCTTTTTAATAGTTCATTTTTTTTATAAACGTTTTAACTGAAAGGAATTTTTTTCACTGTGTAAAAGGGGATATTTTGTACTTTATGTTGGAAAACCAGAAGTTACAAATGTTGGAAATGTTTGTAAAATTAGAAGTTGGAAAATGCTTTGGTTCTATGCGTGAACCAAACCAGATTTGGTTATAGATTTCAGTTGTTATTAGTTATCACTGACATATTTTAAAAGCGTTATCTAACAAAAACCATATTTCTCAACACATTTATCACAGAATCTATGTAGGATAATGAAACTTTTAGGGTTGTTATGTCACCGTTGTCTACCTACTAAAGCAGAATTATAGTGGCACTGCATTATATTATTTATTATAATTATAAAGCTATAATCAACGTTCCTTGTAAAGGTATTGTAAACATCTGTTCGAGTTAATACCTTTCGACACGAAGAAAATGGAAGATCACGGCCTTACAGACCGGATACTAATTTTAGTAATTGCTTTGTTTTGTTTTTACTGAAATATGTTCTTTAAGCCTGGTGTTAGAGGAGACGGAAAATTTCTTTCCTACCTTTGACATTAACATTTCTTACTCCATAGTTGTCTGGTACTGTGCGAACACACGGGCGTACATCTAAAAACAAACGCGCAATCACGCAAGAAGGTTGCAGTAGTTCCCACGACAATGTACCTTACACAAAAAGCGAACCAACAACACAGGTTTTATGCCACAGTCAAAAAGCACATACAGCAATCAGAATTAAAGTTTATTTTCTTGGTAACAGTGGATATATTTTCTCCGGCGGAACGGTGCCCGAAACGGCGTAACTCAGGCCGTTACCATAGCAACGGTAACTGTAATAAGAACTATAAATAACCTGATAAGGTTACCCGAAAAAAGGTAGGCTTCGTCATACAGTCGCTCCCATTGCTAAGGATTTTTGCCAGCATTTATTCAGCGTAGACTGCTCTACTCCGTTAATCTTCCATGGAATTTCTCTTATATTCAATAATGACGCTATATGAAGAGAGAGTGAGAAGGGAGACCGAGAGAGAAGGGAGAGGAGACAGGGAGATAGATAGAGGAGACAGATAGACAGACAGACAAGGAATGAGGTATAGTGTAACTGTGAACGTGTATCTTTGGGTATATGTGTGTGTGACAGGTGAAGATAAATTGATACTGCTCACTTTTTAGTCAGAAGTATCAAAATTAAGAAATTTATTAACCTCGTGTTATTTTGATTATTCAGATCATGTTTAGACAAACTAACCTTTATCAATCCCTCTCGTGACTTCCTTTTTATATACAGATAACGTTTCAAGGCATATGCTTAAACAACCGTAAGAGATCGTCATTAGTTAAAAATTCAGTATCATTATGCACTCTATATGCGACAGTAGGTCGGAACCTATTCGCGTTTGGTCGACCACTGAGCGGTTGTTCGCCTCTATCTGATAGGGCGGTATCGTATAGTGGATTGGATTTAAAGTTCAGCTGGTCATTCAGTACGAACCCGCGACTGCTTGTGTTTATGTATGCTATTTAAATTTCCTCTAAGGCATTCAGGATTCGACACTTTTGAGAAATGTGCAGTTGTTCCAAGTTAGACTTGAAATCCGTGTAATTGTGGTCGTGTGAGACCAAGTGGCGAGCATAGTCAGACTTTATGTTGACGGGGTTAGGGCTTTTTAATTGTTTTCGTGTAAGTTCGAGGAAACGTTAAAGAAAACTCCTTCCTGTTCGTCCGATGTAGAAACAATTACAGTCAATACATGATAGTTTATAGACGCCTGTTTTTTTTTTCTAAAGGCGTATGTTTATTCTGTCCAAGCGTTTTTAATAAAATATTACTAGTTCTAAATGTTACGGAATAGGTATCATTGTTAAATAGTGAAGTCAAAACACTGGGCATGTTTATGTGGATGATGTAAAGATCATAATTCTTTCCATCTCAATACATTTTATTATTATGTGAATAATATTGTAATTATTTTAAGCAAAGTTTTCTGTAAACGTTTTTAGTCTTAAAATCAGTAATAATAAATCATCTTCACGGATTGAACCAAGGAAGGTTTTTCCTGTCTCAGATAGGCAAAGATTAGAGCTGGTCACTCCAGCGCTTCCTCGGACGTCCCACGCCTCTCCGTCCACTTGTCTTAAAGTTCCAGAGTTGTTTGGTGATGCGGCAATCATCCATTCGGCAAAGATGTTCCCACCAATTCAGTCGATACTGTGCGATCCTATCGAGGACTCAGAATATTCAGTTCCTGCCGTATATCTGTGTTTCTTCTATGGAGAAAATGTGTTTCTTCCTGCCTCGTGCCTAAAAAATCTCATTTCAGCCGCTTGGATGCGACTGGCTTGGCATTTTGTTAAAGTATAATTCTCAGATACATAAAGAATTGTGGAACAGCCATCATCTTGTATAATTTTAGGCGTGTTCCTTTACTTTCCTTTAAGGGTCCCGCACATAAGGTTGAACTAATGCAACTTATTCACAACGGGGCTTGCATTATTAGACACATTTCAGCCCAGGTATTCAAAATAGCTAACTTGTTCCAGGACAATAATATCTATAACAATTTTTGGCCGTACGGGATCAGTTCCACGAAAAGCCATCACCTTGGTCTTACGTGTGGATATTTGCAATCCAGAGTCCTTGCAGATTTGATTTAACAAATGTATACCCATCAGTAATATAAATCTAAAAGGAAATTATGAACTGTCTTTCGTTTCAATTGATATTTCTCTGACTCAACTCAGTATCAATGTTACTGGTGCAGTAGCAAATGGATGGCATTTGCGCCACTGCATCCTGTAGCAATAAATCCGTTTTTTGGTACTTCTTCTTATTCTCTACCTTCTTCTGCTTCTTATGCCAAACTGTAGTAAGCAAATCGCATGTTCCAATCCAAAAGTAATTATTTTCACATTACCAAAACTTACTAATTTTTGCTATATCTCATCATCCAATGGGCTTGTTTTCCATCCGACATCCTATTCAGATTACCAGTTCATTTTAGTTTGTTACCCGCAATGCGGTCTTGGATATTAAACATTCTCAGACAATATTTGTTATCAGAAAATTGTTTTGGGTCCCCCAAAGTACTGGAGAGGATGAGTAATGCCCTATGGTCTCATTCCGTGAAGAAGGGAAAAATCCAGCCCCACCTCCATGTGGTGGTGGATGGTCAACACCTACGGGTGGCTAACGCGGCTCTGGAGACCGAGTGACAGCCGGTATAAGCTGTCCCTCCTCTACTTGTCATTGTCAAGTAGAGGTTAGGGCACCTTCTTGCGCTTGGGGTGAGAAATTGCCCCTAAAGACGGATGACCTTTCATTGGTCAACGACGTAGGATGTGGGAGGCAAGGAGAAACCACCACATTAAAGATCCTTATGGACATCTCAACAGGGAAAACTGGTCTTTTTAGTCTGGTAAGACAGCCAGTTTTGTGGAAGAACACCCAGACAGAAAATCGGGCTGGACGATAAGCCTGAAGGTGGCAGCACCACCATACGTCTTACCCTGCGATATGCTAGTAATATATCCAGGGGTCATATTCACTACTAAATTGCCTCGAATAAGGAGTAGCCGGACGGGTACAAACCATTTTTGGTTTACACCTTGAAGATGATGATGATGATGAATATTGCTTCGGTGTCGTAACCTTCTGCAACACATTTTAAGTAAAGCTAATAAAGCCTGTCTTTCATAACGACTCGATTGATTCTTTATTTTTATTTAACTTTATTGCAACTATTTACAGTACTCTCATCTGTAATGACGCATGAGGTTACTCACACAACTGAAATCTGGGCCAGTGTGTGTAAAGGGAGCTGATCACTTAAGTGTAAATAATGAAAACAGTCGGCTGGCTCTGTACTTTGATCACTTATGTGGTACAAACACAACCGAGTTACGTCAGAAGGATGTGGAAATTATAAACATATTGACAACGGAAGATTAATAGGCACTTTGTGCAAGACTAATCGGTGATAATACAGATCATTAAGTAAATTAATTTAATCAGGCAATATCGGTGCTCACAACGGCTGGGTTCCCGTACAAGAAGATTTACATCGAAACTAATATAACTTCTAAGTTTTGTTATCAGAACAAAAAGAATTAATTTTCATAAAACGTAGGCTTATTAAATTGAGTCCCCTGTCTGTTTGGTCGTGGTCCAATGCAGACGTTTCGACCGTGCCACCAACGGCCATCATCAGTGTGCAAACTCAAATTTTGGTAATGGACGTCGATGGCGCGATCAGAACGTCTGCTATGGATTTTAGCATTGGACCCACGGCCAAACAGCCGGGAACTCAATTTAATAACATTGACCCCGGCAGTGCAAGCCTATTTAAAAAATCTGTTTTCGCATATAAATTAAACAGTATTATTACAATAGTACGGAGAATAGAAAGTATATTGAAACGTATTTCAATTAAATCAAGTACTCCAGTGGACACAAAATTAAATTACATATTACGTTTCTACTTTTATTTTTCATGTTTATAAGAACACAGTATACATAACATAGGCTATTATTTATAAGAAGCAGACTATCTGGCCAGATTACTGCAACAGCATAAGAAAATTGAAATTTATCAATACTTTAATGTTTTTATTAAACTACGAAAAGTAATCATAGTAAGTACAAGAGTTTGTTCTTACAGAAGCCTAATATATTAAAAACAAAATTTTGTTTTTACAATATTTAAGGTTTATCCCTATTTTATAAACGATATTGCCTGGATATTTTACAGTAATGACACTTTTATATTAGTAATGTTTCTATTTCAGATTTTTCATTTAAAAGTTTTAATGAATGCTTAGTTGTCTTGGTATCTAGAGATTTAATTACATGTTTTGTAAATCTTATTATCAGTGTTGGATAAGTAAGTTTACATCGGAGAGATGGTGACACTTTGCGCAATCGATTCATAAATGTGCATGTCAACAAGTAGTTAAATGTCTTTTGATTAAATAAAAAAATTGAAAGTTACAAATTCAATTGGCGCAGGCATTTAGGTTTTATATACACGTATTTATTTACGAATATTTTATTTACGAGATACATAAATGTTAAAGAAATAGGAGTTTCTGGTATAGACGGGTTTGCCGGAAACATTTCTACCAATATAAGAGAACAAGAAGAAGGAGCAGAAGAAGAAGAAGAAGAAGAAGAAGAAGAAGAAGAAGAAGAAGAAGAAGAAGAAGAAGAAGAAGAAGAAGATTGATGAGGAAGAGGAGGAGGGAGGGGAGTGGAAGTAGGAGTAGGGGAACATGAGGAATGGAGACGGAGTAGAAGAAAAACATGTTCTTGATAAATAATAAACAACTCGACAAGATTCAGAGGATTATAAAAAATGTAAGGCAATATAACCAATACAAGTAACAATGGTTACAATTTCTTCTACATAACGAGTTTACCAATTTTTTTTCAAACCAGCTACATTAGACTATATATTTGCCGGAATATTGTATATTTAGTTACTTAATAAATTAAATGTATTACAATATTCATCAAATCATACGCGTTCTGTGTCAATGATGAAACTGGTAATGTTCGCGGGTCGATTCTGACCTTCTGTAACTCTTTAATGAGTCCCGAGCTATGGTTATTTAGCTGTCCTTTTAAAAAACGGTTTCTCATTAAGCTTAGAAAAATCTGCTACCGGCGTTCATAGCACAATAACCCGGCTACATAAACACCGTATTTACTGCTTTGAATACCAACAGCAGGTTGAGATTTTATGTCAATGACGGAATGATATATATGAATAAAAAATTTAACGTATTCTAACTGGAGCCTGGATTAAATAAATATTCACAATACTCTTAATTAATGTAAAAAAATATTTTATGCTTTCTAGTTCAAACAATACGTTTTGCAGCTTTATTCAGAAGGGAAACATTTGAAAACGTTTGTAACTTTGATTGTTAAGAAAACACACTAAAGTATAGACATCAGTAAACTAATGTTTTCTTTGTGTTTATTCTCAAGAAATATTTACACAAACTAAAATCCTTATTTTTTATAATGATAAAAATTTTGTTAGTTATACATTTTAAATCCTAAAAGTATGGGATTGTGTCTGTAGTCTATACAAGAGACAATTATCAAGCAGTTATTTTATGTCAGAAGTTAGGTACTTCTTGATTGCCTAATTGTCTAATATCTTACTTATTACACTAATATTGAACACGATACTACACGATACACAATATTGAAAACTAAACAGAATACGATAAAGAGATGAGGACAACAAAATGCAAGTGAAATAAAAGTTTTCAGAAGTATACACAATGAAATGTTAGGCTAAAAATAACACAAAGCAGAAATGATGAATGCGTACGAAATTTAAAAAGTAGTTGTATCAGAAATTACAACAAAATATAACTAAAAACAATAGAATAAATGCATTGTCAAAACGAAGGAAACCAGTTTAGTAAAACGAGCAAGATATGACTACCGAATGATTAATTGAACAGCAAGATCTTTTATTAGTAGGAGGGATTGCTGGACATTTGTTTCCAAAGCAGAGAAGCGACGATTAGCAGAACAAGGTGTGCCAAATGGACACATTATAATTGATAATACCAAGTGTAAAAAATAAAACACAGAAGGATACTCGAATAAAATTTTATAAAACTATGGCTGTCCCCACATTTCTGTACGCTAGTGAGACGTAGACTCTTGGTAAAATCGACGTGCAGAGGATTCAGGCAGCCAAAATGAAATTTATAAGAGGGACGCAAGGTTGTTCCTCTCTTGGATCGAGGAAGGAAGGAGGATATTAGAGGCGATTTAAACATTGTATCATTGCACCAGAAGATTGAAGACCACACGCAAGGAGATGGTGTGAACACTTGAATTGCATGCCTGATATCCGTCTACTAGTGGCTGCCTTGGGTTATCACCCTACTGGGAAAAGAAATGTCAGTAAACAAAGGAAGAGGAACAGGCCTAAAGGCCTAGTCCTTGGAGCGGTGATGATGATGATCATGATGATAATTTCAACTGTACATGTGTTATCATATCAAAATAATTGAGCAGGTGAGAATCAGTCCTATCAAGAGTAATCAAATTTGATTCCCACGTCTTTTTAACGGTTTCTGTAGCAATTTAATGTGATTGTATATGATGTGTGTGTGTGTGTGTGTGTGTGTGTGTGTGTGTGTGTGTGTGTGTGTGTGTGTGTGTGTGTGTGTGATAATTGATTACCTAAAATGGTGCTAAAATCAAACACTAGTAAGTGCAACTAAATTCAGCGCAAACATGCTCCATTTAACTTTGGTGTTACAAAACAGCGCTTGTGTTTACGATCACAGAAGCAGTAATCGATTTTATTACGCGCTCTATAGTCACACTGGCTGAAACACAATTACAACGCACACACCTGCTGGCAATTCTAACGCTTCCACTCCGAGTACAGTATGCACTTTATTTTCGTTTCTACTGTAATGCTTTAAAATGTGTCAATTTGAATTTCATACAAGAGCGCGCATAAAGGCGTAAGTTTTAAACAGTAACAGCTCAATTGTGTTTTCCTTTTTTTGTTTAGGAAAACTGTATAATAAAGTATGCAGTTTGTTTCAAATCGAAAATAACCAATGTACTGTAGAGCAACCGTGTAATCTGTTGCCATAAAATCAACCTCCGTCAGGTGTACTTGACACACGAGTTGACCCAGCTGTGTTACCTATATTATGAGGTCAGATGAAAAGTTCGCGGAGCGATATCAGCTATAGATTAGCGATAGTATTAAAATTATTCGTGTATTGTGAGAAATAATTATCCATATCTTGTATAATCAGCTGTTAATTTCAAACTCTGGAAATTTCCAGTTGTTCGACATTTGGGTGACACACGAGTTTTAAAAAATAGACAAAATGAAGAATCCGTTTTAAAAAACGTCTAGCGTCAATGGAAATGCAGATGGAAATAGTAAACATATTAGGAGATGTTGCGCCTTTAGAAACAACGGGTCATTAATGGACACTCGGTTTTAAACGTGACCATACATGCAGTAAAGATGATCGCCGCAGTGGACGCCCAAAAGTGCAGCAACTTTACGTTCCAGTCTCTAGAGTTCAGCACCATCCAATACTGACTTGGACAAACCCTAAGCCAAGAAAAGTGATGCGCGATTTTACCCGACTGCGCGAAATTCCCCCACCGTCCCCTAATACAAAAATTTTAAATGGTTCTGTTCAGTTCTGTTCCATGCCAACAGCTGTCTGTGCCATAGTAATAACTACTGTCACTCGGTTTTTCTTATCGTGAATATTTTTAGCGTGGGTGGTGGTATTAGAACAGAAGCATAAATCATTAAGAGCCGCAGAAATCCACAGACACGTTTTTGTTCACATGCCTACAAAAACAAACAAACTCGTATTATGTTACTGATCCTGTGTCCTGTGTATAAGAGATAATAACGGTAACTTAGTCGGTAACTTTTACAATATCCTAAAACGACTAAACCTTTATGGTAATCGAACATTTAACAGCGCACTAAGAAAATTAAACAATGCACGCTCAGAAAATTAAAATTACAACCACTCAGAGTTTTTTTACAAAAAGTTCATGAATTAATATATAATACACACGCTCACGTGAGATGCCTATGACCTCAGAAATGTAATTCACTCACCGCGGCTGGTCTTCTAACAACCTGTATGAAAATTTAAAATTGATATCTAGAGTTCTTGCACTTATTTGGCTTCCACTGAACTAATCATCATCCTCAGTGGTCGCACGACCACGTTTAAACTCGAGTACCCACTTATAAATTATTGTTCTTGAAGGCGTAACATCTCATGACAAATTTGCCATTCCTTTGTGAAATTTAATTGACGTTAGACCTTTTTCAACAAACACTTCGAACACAGCAAGATGTTTGATTTTGTCCATTTTTACATTATGCGTGACATGTAAATTTCGAACAGCTGGTAAACAATGAAGACACTGACAGAACAGATTTAGGATTTGACAGCTGTTTACACGCAATATGAATCTTACAACACACGAAGAATTTCAGTTCTATCGCTAACCAATAGATGTCGCTCCGCGAACTTTCCAACTTTTCAATTTGATGTAATATACCATAGCACGCGTTTGGGAGTACACGCCTACTACTACCACTTCTATAAGTAGGCCACTGCAAACAGGCTACGGGCAACTGCACATATGTTTGTCGTGATCCTTTCTCTGATATACTTATTTTATGACTATAAATAAGGAGAATATAGTACAAATTCTTTATATGCAAGACATTTTGCAAAAGATGACAGATTTGTTAATCCACTTGAAAACTATAAGATTTTAAAAGTAGTTAATAATACAGTTGAAAGAAGACTTGGAGAGGAGTTAGAAATATTGAACAAAGGGAGCAAGGGTTAGATAATTTAATAAATATTAAAACTAATTTCGAAAATAAAGAAATATTTTATAATATAATTAAAAATTAAAAGCAGTGGGCGGTAGAGAACATTAGGGATGGAAAGTAAATAGCACACATAGAATGTTTCTGTAATGAGAGTAACTAACTGGAAAGGATAAGTGACCGCGTCCATATGCGGTGATACGTCTGGATGTTTATCTACGTTGTTGTTGTAAAATTATGGAAAGGAATAGAGATGGTTTTGGTACTATAATGCATACCAAAACTAGGTCGAAAAGGGACTTATAATATAGTTGTAAGTAATGAATGAGAGAGGTTTTAAAACGTTAAGTATAGAAACGGATGCACACACACATACATACACACAGAATGTACTAGAAGGAATTGTAAAAATACCGCCACGGGTGACTGAACCAGCCAGTAAGTCAATTATTGGAAAATATTAGTAATCACTGACATCTTCTTAGTTTTTCTTCTTCTCTTTTACTTCTAGTTTTTACAATATGCTGCTGCTATGTGTTAAGCCGCACAATAGCTGTGTATACTTAAGTTAATTTTTATTATCACACCAATAATGCAAAAACTTTCATGATATTGTTTGATGACTCGTTGGGCACTTGGTAAAACATAATATTATTTCAAAGGT
The DNA here is from genome assembly GCA_034769895.1 of Magicicada septendecula. Lineage (NCBI taxonomy): Eukaryota > Metazoa > Arthropoda > Insecta > Hemiptera > Cicadidae > Magicicada > Magicicada septendecula. Next base: position 30,047,896 of record CM068369.1, read on the forward strand.
TTAAAAAAACATACAAACACTTGATAAGTTTCACAGATTACTATTTACCTCTGACAGCTTTTTTTGCTTATTAAGCTATTCTTAAAGAGATCATAGAAACAACTAAACAAAGAAAGTGAGGGTGGTAAACATGTATGTAGATACCCCACACACATGTCCGGATACACCCTCTAAACACATGTTCACCACCCTAACTTTCTTTGTTTAGTTGTTTCTATGATCTCTTTAAGAATAGCTTAATAAGCTGACACAGCTGTCAGAGGTAAATAGTAAACTGTTAAACATACCAAATGTTTGTATGTTTTTAAAACCTTTGTAAAAACGTTCATGTACGAAGGAATACAAGTGTTTAAAGGTGAAAATTACGGCCAATGGGAAGCAAGACAAAGAAATAAATTCCAGAATTAATTTGGAAAAGATGGACATCTCTACATTAAACGGAATCCTACGGGATAAGCAAATTACAGCAGAAACTAAAACCAAAATATTTAAAACCATTGTTAGAAATATCACCACTTACAGCTCAGATGTATGGACTACTAATAAACACACAAGAACAAAATTAACGACAGCAGAGATGGAGTTTTGTAGACGTTCGGCAAGAGTTTTCAGACGTGAGAAAATTAGAAGTAAGTGTATTAAGGACATAATTAATGCGAAAAATTCAATTGTTGATTTTATTCAAACAAAAAAGAATACACTGATATGGACTAACAAAAATGATGGCACAGGAAAGTTTGCCAAGGAGAGTTATAGTATAAACCTTACCAGGAAGCAGGAAAAGAAGAAGGTGATCCACCTATCACCTGGACACAAGAAATTCAGACAATATTGAGGGAACAAGAAATTGAAGAAAATCTGTGGATGAATAAGCAGCAGTGGAATACGATAATTCAATCAATCTTTGGTTCCGGAAAATGTATAAACATTGTACAGCTCGACTAGTAGTAATGCAAAATCAAAATGTATTGTCAATATTTGAACGCTTTACTATATATTAGTTTCTTGAATATTACAGTGGCTGAAACAATCACAGTTTTATCAGAGTTGTTTTTAGACAATTGAAACAAAACTTACAAGTTTTTAGTTTCTTTGGTTACAGACTCTATAAATTATTATAATTTAATATGACTTTGATATATGTTAAAGCCTACGATTTGTGTACACGTTGTTAAATGTAATGTGTCAGAAACAAAGTGTTACAACCTTATTCTTCCAGGTCTTTGTTATTACATACAAAAGCAGCCACGTTCCATTCCACAAACAGTACTGTTTCCTTACACAACACAAATACAAGGTTGTAATAGTGTAATAGTTTTCCATTATTACTTTGTTCGTTGTAAACTTTCATTGCTCCTTTGTGTTTTACAGACTTTGTACCGTGTAGCTGAGACAAACAGTAAACTAACTTAATTACACCATGTTTTGTTAAATAGTTTTGTACCAGTAGCTTGGATACAGCAGTTCTGAATCTACTTTGTTAATTTTCCATGCACAAATGTGAATTAAAACTTTAGTAAAATGACAGTAACAATTTTGTTTTTAAAAAATTTCTCTGGAACAGGTATTCGAATGTAGCCTCGAGTACTTGTAGTCGACCTCTAGAAGGTAAACGATAATAACAATTAGGCGTACCGGATCTTACTAACATTACTCGCAGTGGCGACTCGGAATTTAAACTCACGGTTGTTCTGTGTGAAGCTAAACTAATAATAATACACGATACCAATTTTAGAAAATATTTCTTCTACCTTATCCGAAATTTATTTCATAATTTTAATTTTTTGTGCTTTAAACTATACATGACAAGATAGAATAAGGAATGAGGATATCAGAGGAAAACCCAATGTAAAGGACACAAATGAAATTGTTTCAATTTACAGAAGACAATGGTGAGATCATCTGCAAAGGATGATAGAGGAACGATTGCCGAAAGCGGTACTGAACTATAAAGCCATTGGTAGAAGAGACGTGGGTTGTCCGAGGATGAGATGTTTGCCGGAACAGGTTTATATAATATAATCCTTAAAGAGAAGAAGAAGAAGAAGAAGAAGAAGAAGAAGGAGGAGGAGGAGGAGGAGGAGGAGGAGGAGAAGAAGAAGAAGAAGAAGAAGAAGAAGAAGAAGAAGAAGAAGAAGAAGAAGAAGAAGAATTTTTTGTGTTATGTATTATTATTATTATTATTAAAAAAACTATAAATTTCAACTTGAATTAATTATTTTTATAAGACTAAACAGAATTATGAAGCTCAAGATACCGTTAGGCTTATTAGGTAGAAATATTGACTATGAGGTGTCGTCATACCCCCGTCAATTCGTCAGGGTACACTCAGAGCACGTCAACATGTGAGTACAATGTGCAGACAACGCAGCTCATCGCTGTGTTTTAGGCGAACAGAAAAACTACGTAGTTTGCTGGTTTCCAACGATTTTGTAGTAGAGGCTAGTCTTTTAAACTGTAATTTACACTCACTTAGTGTCAAACGTAGTAGTGTGACGCTACTAAAATCATGTCAAATAGTAGTGTGGCATGTCCAAAAAAAAAAAATGTAAATTTTTAAACGCACGCTTCAAAGTTCCGCTCAGTTATGATCGTAAAAACGCACGCGTAAAGGCCTCCATTGAAATTATTTATCTGGCGTATATAATTCGATTTTGTCTTTTTAAGTATCATTTAGACAAACAGTCTTTGAAGCATCATCATCATCACCACTTCAAAGGCTAGGCCATAGACCTGTTCCGGAACCCATGTCCTCCTCGGCCTACCGACATCTCTTCCCAGTAGGATAATAACGCAAGGCAGCCATCAGGCATGCGATTCAAATGTTCACACCATCTTCTTCCGTAGACTTTAATCCTTTGGTGCAATGATATAATGTTTAAATCGCGTCTAATATCCTCGTTCCTTCTTCGATCCAAGAGACAACAACCTTGCGTCCCTCTTAGAAATTTCATTTCGGCTGCCTGAATCCTCTGCACGTCCTTGTCTCACTAGCATACAGGAATGTGGGGACAGCACAGTTTTATAAAATTTCATTCGGATATCCTTCCGTGTCTTATTTTTTAGGTACCTATGAATCGTTCTACAGATACGTCTTGTTAGCTTACTATCCAAATCAATAAACTTTACAGCAAGTAAGTCAAAGATTATAAAAACATTTTTTAACGTCACTATGTTTTGTACGTGTTTTTCCTGCCCGCACGGACTATTATTTTTTACCTTTTCTCGGCCAATTGGAGTACGTGCAAAAATATAGCATTTAAAAGAATTAAGTTGCAGGTAGTACTTGTATTTTCATGTAAAGATTTTCTAAACTATGCACACAAAAAATGTGCACAAAATGGTCTAAAGCTTCTGTGCCGCACCTTGCTCTTCAACGCCAGTCTTCTTCCACCTCCTGTTTAAATTGTCTTATAAAAGTAGTTATAATTGCTTATCTAGTTCAGTAATGTATACTAATGTGTTTGTTTATTAGAATATATATTAAATTCTTTAAGCCACGTCGCTTTTCTGTCTTTATCTTTTATGTGGAAAAGAGTTTTCAATAAATTAAATCCTCAGTGACCGGGCATTCAAGAAGGGCTCACGGCGGAGAGACAATCCAATTATCACGGTGATGTAGCAGAAGTGGTAACTCAGTAAGAACGGAGCTGCGTCTCTGGCAGCGGCGGGGGAGGGGGTGCAACCCTGATATAATCTAATATCCCTGACCAAACCAATTTAATCTAAAGCCTTGTAATAAGTGTCTGGCTGGAGAAGCCTGTAGCCGTGTTATGTGCAAACGGACGTCTGTGCACCTTACAGTGCATTCTACGTTATGTTATTTTTGGTCCATTTATTCTAGACTGACGAAAATATTAATGGTATTACAAGTTTATTTCCATAGTGTTAAATACTAATCAATTATTGTTATATATTTACCTTTTATTGCATCACCTTCTGACTCTGTTCACTTGTTTTTCTTAATCGCTTTTCACTAAGTATTCCCGGGCTTATGTAATGAATTAACTTTTAATTTTAATCATCATCATAATTTACAAGCATTAAAACACGGGATGGTTTGTTCCGGTCTGAAACAGGCAAAGTCTAGACCTGGTCACTCCATCGCGTCCTGGGACGTCCCACACCTCTTTGTCCTTGTAGTTTCACAGTTGTTTGGGAATTCGGCATTCATCCATTCGGCAAAGATGTTCCAACTATTCAGCCCCATACTGGGCAATCCAGTAGAGTATTCAGTATTTAGTATTATTAGATTCAGTATTCTGTCTCGTTTTTGACAATAAAATGAGTACAGAAGAAGAATAAAGTGCAAATGAAAGAAATTGTCTTAATAGAAGTCTAAAAGATAAAACTTCGAGAGAAACAAAATTCAGAGAGAACCAACAGTTACGTAACGGGAAAAGAGAAAGAAGATTCATATTACATATTCAAAGAGGACTCAGACTCAACAACTTGTGGTGATAATGGTAATGACTCGTGTTTAAAATATTCAGTATCTTTAAGATACGAATGGATCACCAGAAGCATCCCGTTCATTTCCTAGGACAAAATTACGTTTTCTTATTTGTATACTTCCCTATTGATCTCCGCACCTAAAATAGTAGAATATATATTTTTTTTGGAGTGAATGAATACGAGACATCAAAGAAGGAAAATGAATAATCAATTATTCGTAAAAGAGGTAAGTTACTTCTAAAATAACCGAAATTTTGATTTCAAAATTATCTAAAAAGTTGACATAATTATCATCATCATCTACAAGGATTGAACCAAAGATGTTCCGGTCTCAAAGAGGAAAAGATTAAAGCTGGTCACTCCAGGGCTTCCTCCGACGTCCCACACCTCTCCGTCCCTTCGACTTATAGTTCCGTAGTTTTTTGGGGATATCGGCAGTCATCTATTCGTCAAAGTCGTTCATACCGATTCAGCCGATACTATGCAGTCCTGTCGCGTATACTCATAATAATCAGTTCCTCTCGTGTATCTGTTTCGCTATGATGATGGAGAGTATAACCTGCCATGTGCCTGAGAAATCTTATACGACTGGCCTGGCCTTTCGTTAAAGTCCAGTTCTCAGCAACCGATAAAAAAGTGTGGGAAGGGACATCTCCTTGTAGAATTTTAGGCATGTTTCTCTACTTGCTGACTTAAGAGTTTGCCCGATAGTCCCGCACATAACGTTAAAATTATGCAAAATATTAACAACGTCGTTGCTTGTATCATAATGTATCATAAGACGCACTGTGGCCTAGGTATTCAAAACTACTGACTTGTTCCAGGACAGTACCATTTGCTTGTATGGGATCAGTTCCACGAAAAGCCATCACCTTGGTCTTAAGTGTAGATATTTGTAATCCAGAGTCTTTGCAAATTCGATTTAACAAATTTATAACCACCTGAAACTTGTTATCTGAGTCAAACAGAGCAGCCTGATTTTTAATTTTAATTACCAACTTAATTACATTACCAACAATTACTTATCAACTATTACCAAATTAATCACTCTAGCAACTGCATTACCGTTTAGTTGACTAAACAAATGTATCGGTGTTCTCCATTCAAAGTTTATTTTGTACATATGTATTATCTCTTAATAGGTAATAGTTTTAAATTATTTTTGAGACTTTCACAGCCGGCTTTAATGTTTTGAGAACTTCGGCTTGCAGGGCTGTAAAGGTGTAATTGTTGTCCTACTCACAGTCACTAGCCTTAACCACAGTTCAGTGGTCACTGACTACGAAACCTTTATCAGTGTTTGCAAACTTCTGCACTAAAGGTGGCCGTCGAAGCCACGGCCAAAACGTTTACGCCAAACAACCTTATATCACAGCCTTACAGCCTGACAAGGAGAAGTTCTCAAAACCTGATAGCTCTGTTCCCTACTATTAAAAACGTTTGTTGTTCTATTCAGCTTACAATATTTGTGTTATTTCCTAATTTATGAGTCATTCCGCGGTGATTAAAAAAAAAATCCATCTTTAAACACAATTACGATTTGTAAGTGAGAGAGGCGGAACGAATAAACAGACAAACAGAGAAGACATAACTGAAATACTAACGCTTACACTGGTAAACTTTTGTTCAACTCGATCGCATAACATAATTCTAGTTCTCATATATATTTTTGCTGCAATTCTAACACTGATAAATATCTAACTCACCCCATGCATATAAACCTAATATTAAATGAGTTTTTCTTCAGTGAAAAGTTTGTTGGCTGCAAACTCGCCGCTTGCACACAGACTGGCAAAACAAGTTTGACCTTTCTTCGAAGCTGGTACTCAAGCATGAAATCAGACGCTATGAAGCGAACGGAGAATGTATATAAACACACACACACACACACAGATACGGACGGACTCGCGCGCCTGTGTGTAATAAACTTTTGCTATAGATGAAGCCAAACAACAAGACACGATAAAGCGAGAACTTACACTACGTATATTGTAACGATATACAATCGATCAAAATTGTAAAAATCGTATATTGTAACGATGTTTGGGAGGATCGATCAAAAAAGTATAACACATTTTAAATTATTTGTGTCGACGTTTCGACAGTATTTATTGTCATCATCAGGATAATTGTTGCTTAGTTGTTGTGTGGTTAGCGTCGTAACAACTCAGCAACAATTTTCCTGATGATGAAAATAAATATTGTCGTAACGTCGACAAAAGTAATTTAAAATTTGTGTTATAATTTTCTCGTCGATCTTCGCAAACCCTTCTTTGTTACAGTTCATTTGTTGACGGTCACTACAAAATTATAGATTATTTATATTAATTGTCCTATTTATTTCCATTGTCTTCTTTTCTTGTTGGGTTGCAAAAGACTCTGATATTACCTGATATTTTTTCTTTCATCCCGTCGGCTTTTTAGTGTTAATTTGTAATTCAAATTTTTACATAAAATTTACGTTTTGTCTTCGTTGCACGACGCGCCATTTACATGTAGTCTGATGGAAAAACGGCAGGTTAAGAATATGACAGCAGCAAAGTTTGATATTTGCTACAAACGTGACCTATTAATATTGCTCAAAAAAGTTTAGGCCGACAATAGGTGTCTTAATTTAAAAAAAAATCATACTTAAAAATAAGTAGTATTATGTTTCAATATTGGTAGATTACTTAGTAAGTTTTACAATAAAAGTATAATTTATATTAAATATTAGATGCTTAATAGATGAATGGGTATAATTTCAAGGTATACCTGAGGGTCCTGAGGACGATTGCCTGGACACTGTAATCTCAAATCTGCCCCAAGTCGACTCAGCCTGCGAAATTGAGTATCAGAGAAAATATTCTGTGGTAGTAGTAGGCGGCCCAATAGTGCTGGCCACATAAGTAAGCCTTGACTGCTCAACTAATGAGCTACTTCGGCGAAAGAAACAAAATATTATATCTATTATAATAACTAGCTGTTATCCGAGGCTTTGCAGTGAATATTTGACTTTTAATAAGTATTTAATATAATTTTTATTGTCTATGTCTATATGGCGTTCTGTCAGCTCGTATAAAAATTTTGTACTCATTAAGTCAAATTCTCTCCAAAGCTCGTTTCAACACTTGTACTAAATTATTATGTTGGTGCAACAGCCTTTGGAGATTTAAAACTACCCGTTTATAAAGCCTTTAGAGATATTTATAAAGTACCTGTTAAATCAAAAACGCTAAATTCTTTATTTTAAGTGTTACTGTGTTAGAAGCATTGTACAACACATTAAACGTTATGTTTTCCTCAACCATGGCTTTTGTTTATTTTAGCAGTAAACTAAAATCCAAAAACCGTTGCGTTGTCACCTAACCTCACAAATGAAAACAACACGTATTTTCGATTTGCATTATGTAACAGGACAACTTACAATTAGTACAGTTCTTCTTTTCCACATCTTAATATATCGATACAATCCCGTATTACATAAAAGATCGAAAATGTACTGCAGGAATGGATAAATGTACAGTTCCGATGCCGCTAAACAGCTTTTGTTTATTACTTGTTACTATGGTAATTAATTCTGGTCTCCATGGTGTTTTTGACATCTTTATTAGTAGTATTTAATATACGCGTATTTCATTGCTTATTCATTGAATCATAATCGTTTAAGACAATTACAAAATATATAGACGTATCTGTATACAAAATTACAAAATATATAGATACAATTGCATATTAAAAATATTAAAAACTGCAGGAACGGATAAGGGTACAGTTCTGATGCCGCTAAATATCATTTGTTTATTTACCTGTTACTATGATAATTAATTCTGGTCTCCATGGCGTTTTTGACATCTTTATTCGCGTCAACAAAAAGGCATAATTAAAAGGGCCTAAATAGTGCAAACGGGGCAAAATATCAAATTTCAAGTTAGACAGTATTTTTCGCCTTGTGTCAAAGGTTACCTGTGCAAAATGTGGTGGCAATCGGTGTAACGGTGTGGATTTATATTCAGTACCCATAAATCCTCAGACATAGAGACATATTAGTTTTTAATATTTATTAGGAATATTGATTTTGTATTTTGAATTAATTTTTCAAAGCTTGATATAACCACATAACGTGCAAAAATTTGAATGCTTTCTTGCCTAGTAGTGTGTCTCCAGTTAACTAAGCTTTGTAGTAAACACATCGGATTTAAGGTAAACGTTTTTTCACCAACTTTGTCACTACTTATTGCCACACTGCTAAATCCTTCGTTCTTGACGAGGCGTTTTGGTGTCTTCACCATCGTCAGGTCCTAAAACGACCAAAACGTGTTTTTCAGTCTACATAGCTAAAATTTCTGGGATTAAGTTGTACTATTTATCAAACTCTTTGGCCCTTTTAAAGCCTAGACGTTGTTAGGATTTTAAGTTGTTCAAAACTATACACTATGCTCATATTATGGTTAAATTTGGCTCTAATTTGAATGGACAAACATATTTTTGCGGTGTACACAATTTGTAATTTATTTTATGGTCTGGTCTCGTATAACATTCTAATGTTTTTATGACACTAAAGACATGTTTATACTGTATTCCGTTTGACGTTCTCTTCAATTTGATACCCGTTTGCGTGTAAAAATTATTGGAATTAGCTATGAGTCCGAAGCAAATATAAAGTCAAAATAAATAAACTGAAGAATATTTATAGAACGATTCAAGAATATCTTACAAATCAATCAAAAACAGCATATGAATTAAATTTTATAAGAGAACTGCGATACCCACGTTGACATATGAGATAACTTTGACTTTTGCGTTTTTTTAAATTTTGACTCTTGACGTGTTTGTTTTTAAATTCTTGTTAGAATCGATCTCAAAACAACAGGAATTAGTGGCGTAAACCTATAGACAACATCATAATCTTCTCAACGGTTTTAGGCTTTAGCGGTCTGTACCTATTCCACAGTCCACTTTTCTTAGGTCTACCAACTTTCTTCTGACTCTAGGGTTGTAATCTTTTGCCATCTCCGGTATTCTACTTCCTTCCATTCTACTGATGTGTTGAATGTATTTTCTTCTGTATTCATTAATCCTTTCATTAACTGCTAAAGTATCTAAATCACTACCTATGAACACAGATGTTAAATTTTAGAAACGTCGGTTGATGCTTTCACAAGTTATTGTAGAACATGCGACATAGCCTTAAACCGACAGTCCGACCGACAGGTAGAAAGATATTGAAAAAGGCAGAGAGTGACAGATGCCAAATTGGTTCAATTAAAACTGATAATCTACTTTGAATCGTTCAACTTTCAGGGTTCAAAAATATTTCTGTGTATTACTTACATTGTATGCTTACAGTGGGCTTGAATCCAGAGAACAGCAAACTTTACACTGTACAAGACTGCTGTAAACACATTACCGCAAAATCAATCACCAAGTGTTAACTTAATTTACAAGTTTCACTCCTCAGTGTCTGCCTGCAAGGTAAGGCTGACCTATCGTGAGAGGTTCACGTTTCACTGGTACAACCCCCCCCCAAATTAAAGGTTGACAAAAGTCTCAGACAAAATTTCATTAAAAATTACATGTCAATGTGTGTTGTTCAAGTAAAATTTAATATACAAACTCAAAAATGGTAATGTTTAATCTTTTTAGGAAACCTAGATTCCATAAGAAAAAATTTAAGGAAAACTGTAAAGTACCAAAGCCCAGAATGCACATTCACCGCGTACACGCTCAGACACGCATACACAAGTTTAATTGTTGTCGGTGAAGGAGAATGATAGAGAGAGAGAGAGAGAGAGAGAGAGAGAGAGAGAGAGAGAGAGAGAGAGAGACAGAGAGACAGACAGACAGACAGACAGATATAAAGACAGAGGAGTGAGAGAGATAGACAGACAGGGACTGTGAGTGAGTGAGTGAGTGAGTGAGAAAGAGAGAGGGAGAGAGAGAGAGAGAGAGAGAGACAGAGAGAGAGACAGGCATAGAAACAGAACATAGATATACAGACAGACGACAGATAGACAGACATACAGAGAGTGAGAGAGTGAATGTGAGAGAGAGAGAGAGATACACACGCACAGACCGAGTGTGACAGAGTGAGGAGTGTACGTAGAGTTACAGAAACAACACGACATTGGATATTTATTTGTAAACCCTTGTGAGCGTCCCAGTGTGATATTCCCGTGAGCACACCCCTAAGAGCGTTGACAGCTGTAATTGATCGAATGTGTCCCTAGTTGCCGACGCCGGATTTTCACCTTTACACTAACTTGGGCAACCTTGTAAATAGACAGAGAAACACACACACGCACACATACACACACACACAGAATGTAACTTGACTATATACATTGATTTTCAAATCCGTTCAGGTTAAATATAAACAGTTTGTTTTCCTGAAGTAACAACATGGAATCCTTTATTTAGGATCATTGTGTGTCCTGCTACAGTATAAAGTTTACATATTTATATTTTCTGTCAACCAAAAATAATAGACAAACTAATATGATGTTACTATCAAAATGTTTAAGTCAGTATTTTTTGTTTATGTATATCGTTTGCTATAGTGTAAATGTAGTTTGTATTCTAATTAATCAAAACTATTTTTTCCATTAAATTAACTGGTTATGTAAAACGTTAAATGGACTAAGGGACCCTCTTGTCTTATGTAATTTGGTTAGGTGGATTTGAAAGTCTTAAAATAATTAATAGCGGGTATGACATGAGAGAATAAATGCCATTAGTAACGTATGGTTACTTTAACTACTTTTCCGACTATAATATTTTTAAAATTATACTACAGTATTATGTGGATTAAAGAGTTAGTCATCATAATTATCATCATCACCACTCCAAGGACTAAGCCTTAGACCTGTTTCGGAACCCATCTCTTCCTCGGTCTTCCCAGTAGGCTGATAACCCAAGGCAGCCATAGGTGGACGGATATCAGGCATGCGTTCCAAGTGTTCACGCCATCTCCTTCTGTGGTCTTCAATCTTGTGCTGTAATGATGTAATGTTTAAATCGCGTCTAAAATCCTCGATCCTTCTCCCATTCAAGAGAGAACAACCTTGCGTCCTTCTTAGAAATATAATTTCGGCTGTCTGAATAATCTGCAGGGATAGTCACGGTTTTGTAAAATTTCATTCGAGTAACCTTCCGTGTTTAATTTTTCAGGTCTTCCACAGATGCGTCTAAATTTTGTTAGCTTACTATACCAATCAATTTAAAGAGTTTTTAATGTGTGCAATTAAATAATATTGTTTATTTTTAGATACCTTTATACTAGGTATAACAGGTCAGTGGAAGCTCCCTCGCAGACCTAGTTGTACTGTGCTAACACCAAGTTTTCTGTACTTTATATCGCTAAAAGTATAACGGAGAAATAAACGTCGAAAGTACAATAGTCGATAAACGGCGTAAATGAATTGTTAACACTACGTTAGTTAAAGGAAATGGAAGTAGAAATGGTCGGGTTGAAGTAGTAGAAGTAAACGTGTAGAAATAGATGTTTGACGTGTAGAAATGGGCAAAATTTAGTGATATATTAAGGATAGTTTTATAAATAAAATAATAAGTTCAGAAAAAGTATCAAATAATAAATATGAAGTATTTAATTGGTAATAGATTACATTAAAATTTTATGAGAAAGTCAAAAGTAAAATAGAATTTTGGAGTGGTTTTTCCCCACACGGACACACAATACGTTGATTGAATTTACGAATGAATGTAATACTTTTATATATTACATTTCCAGAACATTAAATATTTTATAGTTTAATTATCCAAAATAGATACTGTATTGTCAAAAAAAATTGGAGTTATGAATTGTAATGTTTCGTCCTTGGTACCATACACTAGAAAAAAACACCGTAATCGACAGTGGAACTGATCGTGCCAATGGGATAGAGAATCGCAAACTTTGGCATCATGACGCACCCAGTTGTATTGAGTCCTAGCCGTGCTGCTACTCAAGGCTTTTGTCGCAGTGATCCGTTTATTTCCCTGGTACTCTTGGGAAGTATATGACTCTTTTACAAACAAAACAGAAAAAAGGATAATGGAGGGGGATAATCCTGCCGTCGTACATAATATGAGTAACATCCAGCTTCAGCATAAACATGACAACGTCAAGGTAATTAAATCAAGTTCATCAAGGTGTTGTGATCGAGTTTTACTGATCTTGTAATAAAGCGACCTCAGTGTTACACTTTCAACTTATATTTATTTTTATATTTTTCTGTGTATCTTTTCCTTCTTTTTCTTTTCTTTGCGTTACAACCCAGCGTGGGTTTTAGTCTGCTCAATCAGTTTCTTACATTCTGCCCTTTTACTACACATCCCTTTCCATCCCCTCATGATCATACACTTCAAATCATCCTCCACGTCATCCAACCATCTCTTTCTGGGTCTGTCTCTAATTCTTCTTCCTACCCGTCTCCAATCTGGAATTCTCTTAGCCATTCTTGTGGACCCAACCACTCAAGCCTCCTGTTCTTAATAAACCGGACTATGTTGGCACCCTGAATCAGTTGGTCCAGTTCACAGTTCATTCGAATATCCAATAGCCATCTTCAGTTTGTAGAGGTCCGAAGATCCATTTCCTATATATATATGTAAAAAAATCTTCTGTCAAATGTTTTGCAAATCATTTTAAATAAGACTATTATATAATTATATTATTTTTATTTGTTTAAACTCACACTGTTTAAAATAAAATGAGGAAAGAAAGTTTTATTCGCGACGTTAACCGCCATGTCCCTATTTAAATGTTATGTACATTTCATGAGGTGCCCTATTGTTTTAAATTCACCAGAAATATGTCAAATTTCTTTCTGGTATCACTGTTTCTCTTGTAATATCTTAATTTATGTTGTGCCATTGATAGTAAAAAGTAAATTCCGAAACGCAAAATAGGCTCAACAAATCAATAAGTGCCGAGCAAATATAAACAATAACTTATTCATAAAAGCAGACTATAGGTATGATGAAGTTAATGCTGTTGATAAAGATTATCAGAAAAAAGAAGCCAAAGCCTCACAGAGATACACTTCTTAGTTGGAACTTTACGCACCATGTTTATAGTTTTGTTATTTGCGGTTTACACAAGTTAACTTTGGAGTTTCACACTTGTTTTTCCAATTCAAAGTCTTGGAGTTAACTTTTCAATTCAGATATGTCTTACAGCTGCAAAACTAAGAGTTTAATGTAATTCCCTATCCACAGGCTACTAGTGGAAACTTTAATGTGGCTGATAAGTTTTGAGAATACAAGTAAAGTTAATGGGACATCTTGGCATTGTAGTACGGAATCCAACTTGTGATCCTACACACTCTAGTTGCTTACTCTAGCTGCCTAGTACAGATAATGTAATGAGCATTATAGTGTTCAAGTGATGACATGTTGAATTTAACCATCATTAGCTTTAACGACGCTTTAACGATGAGAATCGCACAATTCATAAAAATCAAGTCTGCAGGCAGATTAAGCTATATGATATGACTGCATCTAATAGTTTATAAATTTTCCAAGTGCCCTTCGTCGATTTGTTTTAGATTTAAAGATCAAAATTTCTAGCACCCTCTCCCTATATGAAGGAAGTCAATTTTTCACCTTGCACTGCCCAAAGGTCAAGACAGAAACATGCGAGTAGGACTTGTTGACGTTAGATTGAATTTGTAGATTATTAATCTTAGACAGTAAAAGATTCACTAACAAAAGATTGTTTGAGAAGGAAGCATTCGTTGGTTTCAAAGGCAGAAATAAAGATAAACAGAATGATATAGATTGACTGACAGGAAAGAAGTAGACTCTGAAGAAGCTTTTTAAAAGCGAAAACCGGTTAAGGCTATAAGGCAAAACTTTTACGTTTTTACTCATAAAAATTTTTGCTCCGAATCGGTAGTGAAATAATTATATTTAGTTATCCATAACTTTGTTTTCAATAACTGAGTGTTGAAATGTAATGAAGCAAATATGGAAGCGGGCAGTTAAATTCGTTTAGAAAGTTGATAAAATATAAAGTGATATTTTTATATAAAATATCGAGAAATATCTATTCAAAATTAACAAAACCAGGGGAAAATATTTACAATTTAGGCTCTAGGTACGATGAGAATATAAACGTATATATATATATTATAACGATTCATATTAGCGTCCTAACTGTGCGTTATATGAAAGTGTCTGACGGAAGGAGTAGTGCAGCGTAAGGAAGAGAGAGAGCGTACAATCGCAGCCATCTCACTCTAACCACTTCACCGCGACATCAGATACTGGTACAAACATGAAATTTTACTCAATACAAATTATCAGTTCAACCTGTGATAACTTAAAAACTAATAAATATACGGCAATTCTGAAAACAGCATTGTAATCAGCAAGTGAAGCTTTATAAGTAGCCGCAATCTCAGTTAATATAATTAACAATTGAAGAAGTTATACGGAAGACGTACGCCAACAGGAATAACGAGAGAATTATACTACGTAGGAATTAGGTGTTTTCACACACACACAGATAAAGACCTAAGCAACAATATTCTGTGGTCAGATCTTTGAAAACACGTTTGCAAATACCTGTAATCAATCGATTTGCAAACACAGGAAGTATGATTTTAACTAGAAATTCTCTGCAGTTTGAAACCTGTCACGGGGTGTTTTGTCGACCTGTTCGAGATTGTCGAAACTGGAAAAACGCATGATTTATTTGAACAACCAATCAGCATCCAGTATTTAAAACTGACGCCAACTCAAAGCGAGGGGTAGCATCACTCTTCGGTCGGATCTTCAATGCGCTAGACGTGTATAATTTACGTACAGAAATTTTTCAACACGCAAAAGCGTAATTTAAGCATCTAATTCGAGAAGTAGTCCGCAGTGTAGATGAACTAATACCGTTCAATAACTCTCGCTGCGTAAAACAAAGTTAATTAATTAAATTATTAATTAATTAATTATCAGCCGTGAAGGACCTGTGCGACAGAAAGCTACAGCATCTGTAATTGCCAGGGTATCTTCAACAGCATTGATCAACATCAATTCTTCTGTGCAAAACCATCAAAAGGAGGACCTCTACGGATTCCTATCTTCGGTCAACGCATCAAACAGTAAGAAATAGATTCATTGATCAATGAAATAAACACTAAACAAATAATAAAAGCAATAAACAATTTTTAAAAAGACACTAAGCATTTCACACTTTGTATTTTAATTATAAGATTAGCTCTAATATAGTATAGGAGTGTTGAATGGAAAGTGGGGTGTAGTATTGGACATGCAAATTATTGCAGACCTGTTCTTTAGCACTGGTTTGGGAGATAGCAATCTCTTAATTAAACCAGATAAGAGCCATAGGTCGTTTGAACGTCTTAATCGTTACTTTTCACACTCACTCAGTAATTATAAATGTTAGGGTAGAAATAAGTCCTACCATTAGCCTAATCAAGTTTAAAATAATTAATTAAAACGTTAATTAAAAATAATCAAGCAAATATTAAAGTGTTATTTGTAACGATTCCCCTTGAAAACCACAATCAGTGAACGAATCCTGAGAAAGAGTGTCTCCATGCGCTGAGCTAAGCTGAAACCGTGTCATTTGTATCTGGGATTTGTTCTGGCGCCCAGGTGAAGTAATATCACGGGTAAGTAACATTTTATCTAACATTACAAATATTAGATAATAGTGTTAGATGAAAGGGAGCGTCGTAATATATATATTTGTGATATTTTCAATTTGTTTGTTCTGCAAGTAGTATAATTTCGTATATTCATTTTTTTATATATTGTTCGTGTATGCATGTTTTAAGTATACTCACTGTATGTTGCTTGTTTATGTAGTGTGTTATTTGTTCAGACTGTACGTCATGCAAATTACCAAATCGTATAATGTTACATTCATAATAATAACTGAAATACTAACAAATGACTCATTATTTAGTAATGTTACATTGCATTGCAAACATTGATATGTATATTGCTACATGTGTACATATAGTAACTGCCGGAAACACGTAGGCATTGCATTAATGCTATTTTAGCGGCAATATAATGCAGTTTGCTGCCATATGACAAAACTGCATTACTGTATATATTACGCAGCTGCCATTGCGGAATTAACAATTAAATATTTTATTCAATTTTAATGATTGTACTCGTATTTTATATACTTTATTTTATATGAACAACTCTCCCACGGGGGGGAGTGATACAATATTTGGTGCAGTTTTAAATAATAACTAAATCAAATAAAACGAGACCTGAGACAAAATTAAAATTCTATAAAACAATGGCTGTTCTAGTAATATTATACGGTAGTGAATCCCGGATTACAAGATAAAGAGATAAAAGCAACATACCATCAGTAGAGTTGAGATTTTTAAGAAGGGTTAAAGGATGCTCAAGAAGGGATCATATAAGAAATAGAGATATACAGGAAGGTTGCGTACAGGACAGAAATGGACGACTACATAAGGTTGCGTTTCAATATAGACCCTTTGGTACAAGAGACGTAGGAAAACCGAGAGTGAGACGGAGAGATACTGTGCCGGTTCGAAGCCGGCGGTTACAAAATATAAATTCTAGAAAGTTTTCATGGTTGTAATATGCGTGAGTGAGGCGCGGAGACAGCCGTTACAAAATATTTTAGAACAAGTCAGTTTACGGTAACATAACGTGATACACTCGCGACCTTTGTCCGGCGGTGTGAAGGGGAGATGTATTGTGTGCCGTTGCGCGCGCAGCTCTACTTGGGCTGTTACGACTGGGTATTGTGTGTCAGTCAGCGCTTGCCTCTCCTAGAAAAGATTGTGCTCCGTCTCCTCTCTTCGATTCGTTTCTGCGCAGTTGAATATCTCTATAGGATGGAGTAGAGAATAAAACGACTCTCGGTAAGAATTAATTATTTTCATTAGTTGTTTGCATATTTAATAACAAGATATATGCGATCGTGTGAAGTACGTATTCATGTGTGTGCGACCTGACAAAGTAATGTAAGAGAAACTCATTTTTTTTTCTGTTGTATGTAACGCCCTTTATATAGTCATGCCTTATTATTTTCTGTTACGATGCTAGAAGTTTCAAGAGTCATTCTCATTGTAAAAGTGCATTACATAAAAATTAATCACTAAAGAACTTGGTGTGCAGTCAGGTAGTGATCTGTGTCGTGGCAGGTAGTATACTGTCCCCGTCTTTGTTAATTATGTTCACAAATAGAGAATGAAGTGTGAGAGCTTCTGTGTATGAAACTTAATTGAAGGTAAAACATTCTCAATGCTGTGAGTGACTTGCTGTTAAAATTTTTTTTGACTAAATTATGATTACTGCTCTGCACGTGGCCGGTTTAACCTGCAAAATTTTGTCGAAGCATGTTTACTGAGTACAGTTCACTTTATATTATGCCACAATTTAATAAGTTCTGTTCATAATGCAAATTTACTTATTCCATAGCTGAATGTAGACTATTTAAGCAGGTTGTAAAAACTTTAATTAATTAATTTTGTGCCTTTGGTGAGAGTTAGCTGGCGGCCCTTTAAGAGGTTAATTACCTCCACTCGGGTGTACCCTTTTTATAGACGTTCTCTAATTTACTTGATTTCTTAGGGTTCTCGCACTAAGTCGGTTTCCTGGTCGGCGGTGGGCTGTACATCTGCCCGAGCTGTGAACCATGTAAAGACCGCCTACGAAGAAGAAGATGGAGACGGAATCACTATGTTGCACTCGCCAGCACTTATGAGGTGACATTTATGCTTTTTCTTTTTTGGGGGCCGAACCGGCAGTGTGCCTGTTTATGTGAATAACTTAGAAGCCAGGGACCACATGTCCAGACTGTCTAATTGGGAAGTGAACTGTGATCATGACTCTGAACACTCTCTATAAAAAAAAATTACTGAACTTTTATAACCCTTTTTCTATAACACTAAATGCTATGACTGTAAGTGCGTGCTGCACTGCGAGAGCGCGCCAGCCATTTCACTCTTGTACCATTTTACAGTTGTATTTCTTTTCGCTTTACTCATTACACTAATTTAGGTTACTGCCCTGTAGCCCTGTTCCGGCTGGAACAGTGGTGTATAAAAAAAAAATTATATTGACTGTGGTTTCACAATTAAGGGTTGGGGGCTTTCCTGAAGTTTTTTTTTGAGACGTTTTAAGGGTTTACAAAGGGGCACTTAGTTTCTTGGACACGCGCTGGGGCATTCTCAGACAGGCTGATGTCCTGTCAAGTTTTGTCAACTACATGTGGGCGCGCTCCCACAGATGCCAGAGCACAACCACCTTATTGTATTCTTTTTCTAATTATTTTATACAGTTATCTGAGGCTAATCGAAACGATTTATTAATGTTCTTGATATATTTTTGCCGATTTTGCCCCTTGCACAAGGGCTAGGCTGATTGTTTTCTTAACTGGCAAACACATATGGGTTGACTTCACACGTAGAGAAGTTGCTGTTTAATTTCGAATATAAAACTGGTTTTCATCCTTTTCTTTTTGGGTAAATTAAATAGATATACATATTGTCAAAATCTTCTGAAATTGTAAAGCCTCAATCAGTTAATTTCTGTTATTAAAGTACATAAGGATTTAATTCCTTTTTTGGCATTTTGTGAAGTCAATACTGTCTAGAATTTTATAAACACTGTCTGGAAGTAGGTGAGGAGTTTGTTAACATTACCTGGTGCTGTGAACGGAACAAGGTTCACACACTCATCATGGGTCATTAATAAACGGAATGCTAGACAAATGGGTGGTCCAGTTTCATTTATGCGGCATGAATTATTCGTCTTTAAAGGGGTTGGAGTTTATGTTATCCTACTGAACGGGTTGCCGACGGGCGTATATTTTATCACTGCCGGGGCATAAGATGATAGTTGCTTTACCCAGTGGGTGGGTGCGTTACAGGGGCATGCGTGTTGAAAGTAAATGACTGTGAGTTGTGTACCTTGTGTTCTGTATGTGTGTTGTTATGTGTCTAGCTAGCCACACGACGGGGAGAATTTTACATGTGTTCGTGCATTTTATATTTTATTTATGTATGTACATTTAACTTATATACTGTTATATACACTTGTTCGGATGTAATTCTATTCAATTATATACACTTGTTCTTAGGTAAACTGGAATTATATATATGCTAGTGGTGATTCAAATTTTTTTATTATATATATGTATACACATTTACTTTGTGCACACTTATGCTGATGTACACTTAATTTATACATGCTTGCCATGATGTACCTTTTGGTAGTTTTTATATAGATACATATTTATCTTGTATACAAGTATGAATTCCAGAGATATAATAAATCTGTTATTGTTATATTATGGCTGAGTTCATTGCGAGTCCCCTCATACTGGACCCAGCATAATTTTGCTTCTCTAGGCTCCTGCCTAGTTCTATATAACTTGTAACCTCTCTTTGAAAGCCAATAAGCAAGGCGACAGAAATTTAAAAGGAAATAAGATAAATACCAAAAGCATAGAGAGGTTACAATACTCTGTGAAGACGGAACAGGCCAAGTGCCTACTCCGTGAGGTGCAGAAGAAGGAGAAGAAGAGGAAGAAGAAGAAGAAGAAGAAGAAAAAGAAGAAGAAAAAGAAAAAGAAGAAGAAGAAGAAGAAGAAGAAGAAGAAGAAGAAGAAGAAGAAGAAGAAGAAGAAGAAGAAGAAGAAGAAGAAGAAGATGGGTAACAGTGTCTAAATATGAGGGAATGTAGACAGATTACATTACCATAAAACGACGAATACATCCAACTGCAGGGTGACGTAAACAAAGTGAGCAGTTTCAAATGAGAAAACCCTTGATGTCAGTGTAAATGTGTAAGAGTCAAGTGTTACATTAGAGCGTTGTTGGGCAATGTGCAAGTTTAAAGTGCCATTAACATACGTTTAGAGGACTCTAAGTAAGAAACCAAAGAGACAGCAAAAAGGGAGCTACTTACTTGACTAAGAATTACTTCAGCTTTTTCATTATAAATAAAACAAGTCTGCAATAAGTATGGTACAAGCAAAGAGAGTCGACAGTTTTATCTCGACTATTTGGATTCGTCTGTCCTCCTCCCCCTTACACTTTATCTATCTATCTATCTATCCTATGTGTTTTTCATCCATCTGTCTGTCCGTTTAGAATGTCTTTTACGATAAATTTTGAATATTTCAACCTATATCCGTACAACGTGAAATGCATATCGTTACCTTAACCCCACGGACTCTTTCTTATATCACCTCGAAATAAAAAATGGCACGATCCAAAACGTTTGATATAAAACAAATTTGACAAAAAGCCAATAAATGTGTTTATGATTTATCAAAATAAATATACGTTTAACCGACATCTACATATTGTGTTCAGTTTTGGGAATTCTAAAATTTTAGGACGCTAGAGCATAAGAAACGGATATAAAATTTGAAAAATTCTAACTGATATACTCCCTGAGCTGCAGAAAGTTATCGTTATTTTGAATGAAATTAATTTATATATACATAAATATAATGTAAAATGTAAGTAGGTCAGCTGAAATTTCTTCTTCGAGCCCATGGTTTATACATATTTGCAGTCGTTTTTGTTGTCGAGATTTTTTAGATTCGTTTTATATGATATTTCCAATTTAGCTGGCCGTTTAATTTAAATATTTTCAGTTTTGTTAATCCTGGGTTGCTAATAAATTGTTACAACAAACTTAACACCATGTGTACCACCGAAGTAGCTTATGAGAAAGCAGGGTAGGCTGCCTTATGTGAGCCGTACGGCATACAAGGAAGGCTGTGTGGCCAGCTCTACGCTTCAGCCGCGCATTATTATTATCCCCAGGATGTTATCCCAGGCACTCATTTTCAACAGGCTGAGTCGGGCTGAAAAACGCACCTTGATTTGATGGTACCTTGATGACGGGAAATAACTTATCAATGTTTATAATATTATTTTAATTTTCAGTGTGCTCCGCTTACAAATAGAAATGTATGTGTTATATTTATCACAAATAGTAACATGTTTCTTTTTTATATAACTGGAGTGAAAATTTAAGAAAGTAACTACAAGTAATGAGAGAGGTATAAGAAAGTACGGTTTTACTCCATTGTTTTTAACGAGAATTTAATGTCACTGAAGGGATCTCGGATATTCTGAAGCGAAAATGTTACAGTTGTATTATTTAAGGGATGAGAATCCTGTAAATATCTACACCCCCTTCCTTTGGAATGACGTTTTACAGAGGTCGAGGAGCGCCATTTTAAAACATTTCACTCCCCCCCTCAGAGTTATCTAATACGTTTCCTGCAGGCATATGTTAGGTTTAATTTTAAAATGTGTTTGTCGATTCTGCGTCATGTCATGTATTCCCCTATGCATTCAGAATTATCGGTATCATTGGAAACATGATTTGATTACTCGCGTTTCCAATGACATTTATTCGCTTAAAAGACACGGATTGTCAGCTAACTGTTGGAAGTATTTGTTGCGTAACACAAATATATTTCTTGTCACTGTGCAATTGTATTGCTTGTAACGCAATAGTTCCTATTGAGGAGGCACTAAGTGTTTACGTCAGTACTTTTCTATAATCATTTCACAGTCAGTTGAGTTACTGGGAAAGACATTTCCTCAACGTGAAATGCAAGAATATGACGCTCAGATTCATTAAGAGTTATAACATAATGAAAAGACAGCCAAGGCAACTCGTCGTCAGAACAATGTGTAAGGCGAGACAAGTTAATTGCTTAGTGTTAAAACATACATGGATGTGATGAAATTCACAGTTACTTGAGCACAACTCGTCCGTGCCTTCCCTTTACATGTTCTGTCTCTGCGTTCCTGAGCAATCTGCGTGTGTGTGGAAGGTAAAATCGTATGTTTTACAAATATACGTTTCAGTGTTCTTTAATATAAAGATATAGGATGTGTCATTACATTAGAGTAAAGTTAGTTTACATATATAATATAAACAACTTCAAGTATAAATAAAAAAAAATAATATAAATAATTTATATTTTAACAGGTTTAAAGTATAGGCCTATTTATAATGTTGCAGTATTTTTTTGGTATTAAGTTATCACGAGAAAGATGTTTGAATGTGCTGTTGTTTGGTGACGACATGATCGTACTTAAAACTACAGATCTGATTTTTTTTTTTAATCTGTTTTTAAACTTCATCGGATTTGCAAACAATACAATATGAAAAGCTCCACTATAAAAAAAATGGTAATGGCATTTCAAGGCAAGGAGCCAATTAGAACAAAAATAATAATTACTGATCAAATTCTACAATTCTACAACAGGTGAGCCACTTTTGAAAATGATATTGGCTATGATAAGAATTATCATACTGATGTTAAGTTATGTAAGTTCCAGACGATATGTGGAACAACCAACCGTACTTTCAGAAGCAGGGTACGTCGGGTACGAAATTAAAGTTCTACAAAGTTATGGCAGTTCCTATACTGGTCCTGGAAAACAGTTCCTACACTGGTCCTGGAAAACAGTTCCTACACTGGTCCTGGAAAACAGTTCCTATACTGGTCCTGGAAAACAGTTCCTATACTGGTCCTGGAAAACAGTTCCTATTCTGGTCCTGGAAAACAGTTCCTATACTGGTCCTGGAAAACAGTTCCTATACTGGTCCTGGAAAACAGTTCCTACACTGGTCCTGGAAAACAGTTCCTATACTGGTCCTGGAAAACAGTTCCTACACTGGTCCTGGAAAACAGTTCCTATACTGGTCCTGGAAAACAGTTCCTATACTGGTCCTGGAAAACAGTTCCTACACTGGTCCTGGAAAACAGTTCCTATATTGGTCCTGGAAAACAGTTCCTACACTGGTCCTGGAAAACAGTTCCTACACTGGTCCTGGAAAACAGTTCCTATACTGGTCCTGGAAAACAGTTCCTATACTGGTCCTGGAAAACAGTTCATATACTGGTCCTGGAAAACAGTTCCTATACTGGTCCTGGAAAACAGTTCCTATAATGGTCCTGGAAAACAGTTCCTATACTGGTCCTGGAAAACAGTTCCTATACTGGTGTGAATTTATCGAAAAGAACCAAGAAACAATTCAGTAAATTACAGGCCTCGGAAATAGCGTTTTTGAAAAGAGTTTACAGGTGTTATGAACTTGATCGTGTAAGAAATGAGGCCATGAGAGAAGAGTTACAAGTTTTTAACTTCAATGAAAAAATAAAAGGTTACAAACAAATGTGGGAAAAACGCTTAAAAAGAATGTCAGATTTAAGACTGTCCAAACAAGTGTGGAAATACAAACGTGTAGAACACAGGTGTGTGGGTAGACCCAGGAAGAGTTAACTAGAGGCTTTTTTAAGGTGGAACATGAAGCACCCTGTCCTATGCCGTCTTTTAAAGATGATGATGATGATGATGATGATGATGATGATGATGATGATGATGATGATGATGATGATGATGATGATGATGATGATGATGATGATGGTGCAGTATTTTTTCTTAGTTTTCTTTAAGTAATGTACTCTGTTTATTTCGAAAGGATAGTGTTAATTATGTGCACTTTAATTAATGCTTAGAAATAATAGTCAAGTGTTATTGACAAAAGATATCACATAATAAAAGATCGCCGTTTACAGTAGTGAGTGGCATTTTGGCTTGCCCGTTATAAAATTGGCCTGATTTTCTTTTAACAATATAAGTTATGAACACCTGTACACACTATGCTTCGCCGATGATCAGGTAGTTATAGCCCAGGATGAAGAAGATCTAACCTACATGGTCAGAAAGCTGAATGAAGAATACACAAAGATGGGATTGGAAATAAACATAAAAAAGACTGAATACTTGGCAATTAGAGATGAAGAAACAACAGATTTAGAAGTAGACGAAAATGTAAAAATTAGAGGAACAGACAAATTAAAGTACCTAGGATTTACACTGAGTAAACAAGGCACAACGGAAGAGGAAATAAAAGGTAGATTAAGGCAGACTAGAACAGGAATTAGACAACTACACAGTGTTATATGGGACAACAAGATTAGAAAAAGCACCAAAAATATGATATATCAGACCATAGTCCAAAGCATTATGATGTATGCAGCGGAAGTATGGGCTATTAACAAAAAGAATGAAAGAAAGATTCTTGCAACGGAGATGGAATATTGGAGGAGGTACTGTGGAGTAACGAGAGCAGACCGAATAACAAACGAGGAGATCAGAAGATGAATTGAAACGGAAAGAATTGTAATTGACTACATCGAAGAAAAAAGATTGGTGTGGTACGGTCATGTCCGGAGAGCCCAAAATAGGTGGATCAACAAAGTGACGGAATGGAGTCTATTAGAAAGGAGAAAAAGGGGAAGACCCAGAAGATCTTGGAGGGACGAAGTGGATGAATCTATGCAACGTATAGGACTTGAGGAAGGACATTGGGAATATCGGGAGAATTGGAAAGCCAGGTTGAAGGAAGGGAGACGGCACTAGCTGTAGCAACCCTATTATGTATATAGTTATTAATACAAAGAGAAGAATGTTTTATCACAGAAAAGAAATACCTTAATTCAAAGTATTTTTTAGGCAATACAAAAAATTATTAACTATCTGAGTTAAAGGTCAAAGAGAAAGAGTTATTTGTGACAACGAAAAAATACCTCAATCTAAAAGTATTTTTTATGTTGAGCTAAAATACGCCCTCTGCTTTTGTATCGCGTAATATTTCTGTTGCTCCTTTCTTCGTGTTCCCCACATATATTGTTGAACGGCCGTTATCAAGCTGTGTCCGTGTGTCGTCCGCCTACGTAGACATCACCACAACTGCACGAAACCTTGCAGTCGACACTGGTGTCTTGCCTTTCGCCAACGGTAACATTTGACCTAATTTCCTAATAGGTTTAGATAATAGACTGTATGTTACGTTTCTTCAAAATACGGTCGCTTCTGTCACGTACGGTTTCTTCAAACGAGTCCCACGTACGTACGGCAAGTGACGACGTCAGCTTACATGGAACAGGTTTCAACTCATTTTTTTACTTCCATACTTCCATATTTTTTCCCATAAGGAAATGGAAGTATGGTCTTGCCGAAAAACGTCGTGTTCGAGATAACGACAGATTCTGATTGTATTACCATCAAAACATTAAAAAAGTCATTTTTCGAAAAGTGTCTCTGTGTGTGTCTGTGTGTAGAATTTTTTCTATGGCAAACGATAACAGCCGCAAATTCAAATTAGGTGAATTCATACTGCCGTGAATTGTAGAGGACTCAAGGCCTATTGTTTTGGTGAAGATCGGTTAAAGGAAAGGGGTAGTTTACCTGCAACGTTTTACGTTTTAACAAGAGTAAAGTGCTTAATTTTGATAAATAAAGTATCCTGAAAAGAAGGTCATAATAATCCACTGTAGAAAGGTAGATGAAAAATCTATAAATGAAAAGGGTAGTTGAAGGGGGAAGGGGTAATTTTGTTGTAAATTAAAATGGTAATTGATGATGAAAGAGGTAAATCTGTATAAGTTTTATATGTGTACTACGTTATTGACAACAAAGAAGTAGTTTCTATGCAAACATTTCATTTAACTTTAATAAAATTCTATATTTTTTCATTTTAATTTAAATCATGTATGAGAGAAAATATATCGTTCGTGGCAGGCAAGCATATCTCAATTATGTAATGTTTACGTTTCCATTTTATTATTATGATTACCGCAATAAAAAGCCAGGCAAGTCACACACACACACACACACACACACACACACACACACACACACACACACACACACACACACACACACACACACACACACAGAATTCGCGTTAGTTCTGACCTCACTCATGTTTATTTTCTTACATTTGCATGGTTTTTAAATGGAAAGTGCCGAAACCCATATCAACACGACGCGTGCAAGCCGAAAGATTATCCAGCGTGGATAGCGATTTGCTTTTTGTGGATCGCTGGGTAGTGTAACTGTACGTGTTTACAGAGGAACGGTTCATAGACAGACTTTTCGTCTTTAGGGAATGAACCATCTGCAAGATGCTCAGGGTCCATGAGTGACTTCGGAGCACTTCGGAAGAGGGATGATTATCTGCGTAGTTCGGTTTCTTTATAAGAATAAAGTAAGCCTACCTAATTTTTATGGATAAAGTGACTGAAAATAACATTATATTAAACGACTACACCATAATAACAAAAATATCTATAAACAGTGAAATTAGTTTGAGGGTGGGCGATATTTTTTTAGAAATTACCGAACCGAATTCAAGTAAATTATTTTAGTCATAAATCTTACATCATGCAAGTCATATATATTTTTTTTACTCCATACCGATTTTTTTACATTGTTACTGGTTTTTTTGTCTTAAGCTAACACGATAGGTGTTAGTATTATCAAAATGATTAAAAACGGGGCTGTTAGGCCGCGGTCGGTTGCTGTATAACAGCGGCATTGTCGGCAACGTTTCGAATCCCACCCTCGAGATCTTCAGGCAGCACAAAAGCGCCGGAGTGTTGCGGCGAAACTCTTGGGCCAGATTTTTTTTTTGGGGTAAAGACAACATTTTTGTGGTGAGCAACAGGCGGCCGGTAACACGAGGTCACCTATATAACCTCAGCCAATCACAGAGCCTCGACCTTGTCGCGTACCAATAGGATCGTTCAGTACACTAAGCCATATCCTACTTAATTCCAGGCTTTAGCCACGCAAATTAGTTGACTGCCCGGAATGCCTATACATCTCAACTGACTCTCTGTGCAGGCGAGGATAATTGACATTGCGGACAGTCAATGAATCTGCGTGGCGAAAGCACGGCATTACATAGGATACATTATTCATACCTGATACTTTTTGCTGATGCATGAAAAACAATTTTTAGTAAGCAAACGCTAAAAAAAATCAGGTTGATTAGGTTTGGATATAACGCCAGCCAATCGTAGCTTTTTATTAATTGGCGTAGGATAAATCACTGTGACAAGTGTTTTTGAAAGATTTTTATGAAAAACTGGATAGTATTTTACGGTTGGTATACACATTATTTTTTTTATCAAAATATTTGAGAAGCCTGAGCTTACAAGCGATGGTTACAACCAAAGCACTTGAACTAAATAAGAAATAACAAAACAATATTTGTGGTACGGAACAAATATTTAATTAAGAAAGTTGTGTTAGTGGTTATAATCACAAACAGAATCAGAAACAAACAAACAGAAACACTGTTGCACACCACTATAGAAAAAAAATCGAAATAATTTTTACTTCATAAGGAAATGGAAGTATGGTGATGGTGAAAAAAATCGAGTTTGAGATAAGGGCTGATTCTGATTGTGCTACCCTCAAAACATGAAGAAAAGACATTTTTCGAAAAGTGTCTGTGTGTTTGTCTGTATGTCTGTATGTGTCTTGTGTGTAGAATTGTTTCTATGACAACCGATAACAGCCGCAAATTCAAACAGACTCAAATAATGTTTTGTACACAGCGCTGAATTTTAGAGTACTCAAAGCCTATTGTTTTCGGTGAAGATCGGTTAAGAAAAAAAGGGGTAGTTTACCAGCAACGTTTTATGTTTTAACAACGGTAGTTTTTTCTATGACGAACGATAACTGCCGTAAATTCAAACAGAATCAAATAATTGTTTGCATACATCCCTGAATTGTAGAGAGCTCATGGCCTTTTGATTTTGGCAAAGATCGGTTGAGAGAAAGGGGTAGTTTACTTGCCACATTTTATGTTTTAACAAGTGTAATTTATTTTATGACGAAATATAACTCCCGTACATTCAAACAGAATCAAATACTTTTTTGCATACGTTCCTGAATTGTAAAAGACTCAAGGTCTGTTGATTTTGGGGAAGATCGGTTAAGGGAAAGGGGTAGTTTAGCTGCAACATTTTATGTTTTAACAAGAGCAACTTTTTCATGACGAACGAAAACTGACGTAAATTTAAACAGAATCAAATAGTGTTTTACATATGTCCCTGAGTTGTACAGGACTCAAAGACTATTGATTTTGGTGAAGATCGGTTACGGGGAAAGGGTAGTTTACCTGCAACGTTTTGTGTTTTAACAAGAGTAAAGTACTTAATTTTGATAAATTAAGTATCCTGATAAGAAGATCATAATAACCCACTGTAAAAACGTAGATGAAATGTCTATAAATGAAGAGGCTAGTTGAACGAGGTGGTGGTAATTTTCTATAAATGAAAATTATAGTTGAAGGGGGAGGGGATATAATTTTGTATATGTGTACTACGTTATCGGCAACAAAGAAGTAGTTTCTATGGAAATATTTCACTTTAATTTGTCAAACATAAAACTGAATTTACAAGGAACACATCTAACTTGTTAGCAGTTATCAAACCGAATTCAAGTAAATGATTTTAAATACAAATCTTAGAACATGAAAGTCGTGCGTGGTTCTCCATACCGATATTTCAGATTTGTTACTAGTTTTTTATCTTAAGGTGACACGGTCGGAGTCAATATTATCAAAATGTTAGACCGTGGTCGTTGCTACATAACAGTGACATTGTCGGCAACGTGTCGAATCCCATCCTCGGGAATCTTCAGGCCTCAATAAGCGACAGTGTGTTGTGAAACAGTTACGGCGGGGGGTCTTCAGCGAACGATACCAGACAATAGTTTTTGGGTAAGAACAACAGGCGGTTGGTAACACGAGGTTACCTATATAACCTCAGCCACCAAGTCTCGGCCAATCACTTGCTAAGCAGATTCATTGACTGCCCGGAATACCTATATATATATTGCAGTAGAACATTGCAGTAATGGGGAGATGTAGCCAGGACTACATGCTTTTGAAACAGGTTGTGACGTTATAATGTCGATAATATTTTATTTCTGTTCACTTATGTAAATTAGATGTAAGGATTAATATAAGGCTTGGGCAAAAGACTATTTGTATTAAAACGCCCTTATTTGTATTTGTGATTATGTCATGCGCGTGAAAATGGTGCGAGCGCGCGAGTGCGCGTGTAAATCGTATTTTGATGAGTAGCTCATAGATAAAATTTATTCCTGCTGATGCAAAAATCAGCAATTCGTTGCAAGTAAGCATCTATCTGTTGTAGCCATCAATCTCATGATAAGCTGTTTCGTCCAATCAGCGGCCCCAATTTTCCACTAAGATTGGGTCTCCGCCGGCGAATATCAAGTTAGTTCTATCCTGCAGCTCGAAGTTTTCAAACGTGGTCTCTGCGCGAGTTACTCGTGCAGAAACGTGTTTTTGAAAGAGTAATAAGGGTTAAATTTGCGACGAGTTACCCGTTGCTGTTAACTAGAAAGGGGACGAACTCATTATAAATAATATATTAAGCTATTCAATAGTGCTAGTTTCCGCGTGAGTGGAAGATTTCCGCTTAGGGAAGGCGTATCCACCCGGGATATTTCCTTTTTTGATCGCGAGGACACCTCAAGCGTGCGGGAAGGTGCATGCTCACCAAAAATTAAATGAGATTATATTGTAACTCAATGGTGCCCTGAGATTTAGGTTAGACTGAGTACGGGTGTGACGGCGTGCGCGCGTACGAGAGGAGCCCCAGCGAAGCGGAAGTTGCAGAAAGGAGGTGACGATCCGAGGTGCAGAATTGCGGCGATTCACAGGACTGGCTGGTGACGTATCAACCCATGGAATCAACATTTCAAGTAACAAATTGACATTTCTTTTAAGATCAGATCAACCTGATTCAGAGACGATTTTAAATTAAAAATAAATATTGTAAACTACAAAGCTTATAAAAATTTTTTGTCTTTAAATATACAAACCTTGCTCCAGATAACTGTTTGTGTGTTCCGTTTATTACTACGCCTGACATATGTTTTGTCGCAATATATATATATATATATATATATATATATATATATATATATATATATAGATATAGCAGCCCATCAGTTTAACCAATACCCCATAGAAATTAGCTGTGATTGTAGAACATTTTTGATGCAGAATAATTCGCCATCAGATCGGTGTTCAACAATCGATGACGTTGAACTGATGCCCTAAATTGAAGAAAATATATACAAACGTTTATACAAGTAACAATTCACCCATCAATTCAAACTCGTTTTATACACTTTTACTCGTTATGTCTATGTATATATATAAACTTTGTATATATGAATCTACATAATTACACTCAGAATCTGGAGGGCTTATCTTAATATAAATAAAAGTCATTGTATATATGTATGTTCCACATCTCCTCCTAAACCACTGGTCCGATTTCAACCAAACTTGGCACAAATATTTTACGCAACGAGAGAACCAACATAGGACAGGTGTTTTTATTCGATACGATCCTTTGGGGGGGGGTCCTTTAGGGTCTAAAAAACTATTAGATCTGGTTACCATGGCAACCCAATAGAATACATTCTGGTTGCCATAGCATCGGTGGAGGCATCCCGCGTAGACTAGCCCGGGAGTCGTCCGACGGGCCTTCCCCGGAGTCCGTCCACGGAATCCGGGGAATCTTATGTCGGATATCGCGAAAAACGGCCGGGCCCGAGTTCCAGCGCCTCGCCCAGCATGTCGAAGGCTTTCCCGGCCTTCGGAGAAACTTCCGTACCCCGGGGAGGTCTCTGACCAAGTCCTAGCGCGGGAGTTCAACCTGCCGGGATGCCGGAAAATGCAGGCGGTGTCCCGGCATAGGTAGAAGCCTCCTGCAAAGGGAATTGCGCGCGAGTCGTCCGACGTACCTTCCCCGGAGTCCGTCCACGAAACCCGGGCAGTCTTAGGTCGGATCTCACGAAAAACGGCCGGTCCAGAGTTCCAGCACCTCGCCCGGTATGTCGACGGTTTTCCGGGCTTCAGAGATCCTTCAGTACCCCGGGGAGGTCTCAGACAATGTCCTAGCTCGGGAGTTCGACCGGCCTGGATGTTGGAAAAATCAGGCGGTGCCCCGGCATAGGTAGAAGCCTCCCGCGTAGGGAATAGCGCGGGAGTTGTCTGACGGGACTTCCCTGGAGTCCGTCCACGGAACTCGTGAAGTCTTAAGTCGGATCTCGCGAAAAACGGCCGGGCCAGAGTTCCAGCGCCTCGCCTAGCACGTCGACGGCTTTTCCTGGCTTCGGAGAACCTTCCGTACCCCGGGGAGGTATCTGACAGAGTCCTAGCGCGGAAGTCCGACCGGCCTGGATGCCGGAAAAAGCAGGCGGTGTCCCGGCATAGGTGGAAGCCTGCCGCGTAGGGAAAAGCGCGGGAGTCGTCCGACGGGCCTTCCCTGGAGTCCCTCCACGGAACCCGGGAAGTCCTAGGACGGATCTCGCGAAAAACCGCCGGGCCAGAGTTCCAGCGACTCGCCTGGCATGTCAAAGTCTTTTCCGGGCTTCGGAGAACCATCCGTACCAAGGGGAGGTCTCTGGCAATGTCCTAGCGCGGGAGATCGACCGGCCTGGATGCCGGAGAAAGCAGGCGGTGTCCCGGCATAGGTAGAAGCCTCCCGGGTAGGGAATAGTGCGGTAGCCTTACGGGCCTTCCCCGGAGTCCGTCCACGGAACCCGGGTAGTCTTGGGTCGGACCTAAGTACGGTTCTTATAAATAAAGATATAGGTTATGATATCGAAGGTGGTGTATGCATCTTAAGAAACTTCTTAATAGTTCGTGAATTCAGAGTTGTTTCAGTTTGAATTTAAAAGTGGATATGTTAAGATAGAAGTAAGTTATAAGCGAGTATAAAAAACAATGTTTTGATAGCGAATGTATTCAGATCGTAGTGTTCAGACAATATAAATGCGCTTGCTTCAGTTTGAATTTAAAAATTGATAAGCTGACATCTATAGAGGTATTGTATTGTTAGAATAAGTTTAGGAGACACTAATTTTAACTAATACCTTATTTCACTATTAATACAATGAATTATAAAATGACAGTTAAGTACGCAGCGTATGCAAGTATTGTAGACATTTTATTGAAAACTAATTTAGCTGTTCGCCCTCTCCCAGAGTTAGAAATCGAGCAGGAGCATCACGCGCAACAGAATTCTTCTCCAGATATAAGAATAAAGTTTATGACATGTTCTTAAACAGGTGCGCTACAGAGTAGTCTATTCCTCCAGTGAGAATGTGAACGTAACAGTATAAGGAAGATTATACAGTATAGAAGTAATATAACGTTAGAACAAGAATAGGTGCCTATGAGCCTATGAATATATTATGAACCCGAGCAACGCTGGGTAAATCGGCTAGAATCTAGTAAATGCCACGATTTTTGTTTGTTTTCGCGTTGTCTTTACGCTAATTTTTTTTTTAACATTCTATACATAGCCTATCTAATATTGCATACATGTAAAATATATATAACGTTGTCAAAATTACTAAAATACGTTACTAAAAGTGATTACTGTAACACATACGGGAACAAGGGTCTTTTCAAGTATTTGTCTACAAACAACTCTCACAGCGTTCACGAGCCCGCCAAGCTCCCCCACCAACGTTCTCGCCAGTCCCTTCTCCTACAGGAGCGGTGTGAAGGAGGAGTGATGGGCACACCACTACACACTAGGGATGAGCATCGCCAGAAAACCATCGATGTTAACATCGTGAAGAGTACATCGATGTTAAAAAAACATCGGTATGAAAACATCGATGTTTTAAGATTTCAAACATCGATGTTTTTATGCCAATGTTGCAATTCAAATTAAAATCTATACTTTTCACATGTTTGTAATAGTACAAATAATTGGGGATGAATAATAAATAAAAATAATTAAAGAGAAGAATAATATACCCCGATACTTTACTCATTTACCTTATCAGAAGATTCTGAAAAACCAAATGCCCTTGGGTGACCACCACGTTTTGACAGGCGGACTGTGGAAACCTCAACACTGTACCCGAGAAAACAATTTAAATACTGTACATCTAACTTCCCCGTATCAGAATTTCCAGGGCCGTTGACAAACTCGTTGAGAATAGGTTAGGTAAAGGCGAGGTGACGTTAAAATAATTTAACTCACATTCATAATTAACTAAATCTGTTCATTATTATTTATTATTATAATGATTATAAAGTGTTTTGAACAAACATACATAAAACCACCCTTTAACAAAAACAGAAACCTCTTTACATCTATGTCAGGTTTGTTTACTCCTAGTGAAAGTTTAAATTAGTATTCCCAAAGACAGATAGGCCTATAAATTCTCTTATTTTCTTTTAAACAGTAAAAGCTTAATAAAATCACAGTGTAAAGTAACACTGTTAACACTTTTAGATTCAATTTATTTTTTATAACAAATTATACAGGTACAGTAAAACCTCTCTAGTCCGACCCCCCGGCTGGTACGACCGCGGCTCAGGCACCGACTTGTCGATGACTCACCAGCTTGTTTACATACTTGTCAGTTGTTTTGCTGCCTCAGTGAGCCGGCATCAAGTGTCTAGTGCGCAGTGTTGCGCAGTGTTCCAGAAAATACGAAATTTGGTGTAAATATTCCGAAATTTTTCCTAGTCTCGTTTCAGTGCTATGTCGCATTTCTAGAGTTTGTTTTTGCGTACGATATGACGTCAAATCTGGTCTTTCATTGCAACCGCAATTATAATTGCTTTCAATAAAAGTTTATAAGAGGTCTTGTCAAAAATTTTAGTTCCTTCCTCCTGTCACAAACAATAATTATGATAACCCATACACAATGATGTAATAAGCATTTTGCAATATCCACATATTGTATCATACTGCTATTCAAATAAGAGTGACTAATCGTTATAGTTTAGTCTCAAGCTGACAGAATCGCACTACATGACTGCACCTGAATAAACAGATATTGTAATGTCTAGCCTACACCAGGTCATAATAATAATAATACATTAATATTGTCTCTCCGGTTCTTTACGGATAGTTTACATCTGCTTGTTTTTTAACACACACACACACATTTCGCGTACGAGGCTGTTATTACTGTTACTTCTTGTGCTTATTAAGTGGTCTAGAAATATGAAATAAAGAAAGGTGAGTGTTATTGTTTGTTCTCAACTGGCCACATGTTATAGTACACTTCCACTATTATCTTACTAACTTTTGGTGTTATAATTCACCACACAGTACACTATTATTAAATGTTTTTCAAAAAATGTATCACTCAAACTTTACAGTTGTATTAATAATTTACAAGGCATGAACAACACCATCAGAACTAAACACATGTGTCTTAAAATCACACTCGCACTTCTAATCACTACAACACTCGATGTCAACTGATTACTACTAAAAGCCAGCTGCTGCTTACAAAAATCACTTATCTTCAAAAGTAGGTTCATTGCGCAATGGTAGACAAAATTTTCCAAAAATATATATCAACTATACCATAACGAAGGCGAAGGCCAGTACACTGTTGGAGAGACAAACGCAGAGGAAAATGAAAACACATTTTCAGTTTAGAACAACTTCGACAAAAATAAAACCTAATACATTACATGTAGAAAGAATAATGGATTTTTTCAATAGATTTTACACACTTAACCGTTTGTATTAGGAACTAGATCCTGTCTTTATTTTTTCTGTAAGAAACTGATGGCTTGTTTCACTATAACTGTTTTCCATATTTTTTTTAATGTTTTGTAGCTCAGTGGTTTTCTGTATAAGCTACGGGAAAATTCATAGCATATGGCAGGATATATCACATGTAATAAAATATAAAGATGATATTTCAGCTTTAAAAAAAACAGTCATGTGATTTATTATGTAATGTGATGTTTGACCTGTACACCCAAGACAAATAAGTTAAAATCCATAGAGAACTAAGAATATTGATTTTCATATAATTTAATGCTATCTTGTGTTTTGCATATGGTTTTACTGTGGTTTAACTGTTAAGACCTGTAGAGATTTTTTTAAAGAAAATGTACACAGTAAAACCCCTATAGAGCTCCTTAACACACCATAAAAAAGAGCTTTATATGGTGGTCAAATTTCTACGGATGGGGGGGCACATTCTTAACAAGGATTGACACCAAGCATCTTTCTTCACAGTGTCAAGTGGAAAGGGGCTTTCAGCTCCTTTGACATTAAGTGATCAGAATATTTTAGGAATGTGACAACAATAAGCCAATGCGACCTAGATCCACTTCTGTTGCTGAAGGTCAGAGTGGCACTGGTTCACAGCAGAAAGAATACCCTATTATGACAAATTATTTTCGACGGCTACGTGCTATAGGAACCCTTTAAATTAAACATGAAAACTACTTTCAAATGAGCATGATACTTTAACCCAAACAAATTAGGTACCGGTATCTGTTGTTTTAACCAATTTGTAATTAACATTTTTTGACAGTCTAAAATAATCCAGACAGCAAGAACATAGGGCCTACAGTATATGTTATTAAATTATTCTTTAAATTTATTGGGTTTCTAGAACTGTTGTTTTTCCATATGCATTGTTTTGATTTTCAATCCCTGTCGTTGAGGTTTTACTGTATTTTCTAAAACCTTTCAGAAAACCGCTGTATTCTCATTCTCAGAACAGTAACCTATGTGTTGTTAGTAAAAATCATTAGTAAAAGTTGTGGTTAATTATGCATTTATTATGTATTAAATACTAGTCTACCGACTAATTAATACAGTACCATTTTTTATACAGAATCAGGCAAATTAAATTAACTTGTTTGAATCTGAGAGCCTGATGAAATCAAACAAAGCAAATTTTATACAACAGGTATGTGTAAGACAAAATTTCAAAGACAACCAGATCAACTAATAGTGTGTGTGTGCGCGTGTCTGCCCGTACGGGGGGGGTGAGACAGTCTGTTTTACATCAGCAAAATAATTAAATTTCTTACATACAGTTTTACTTAAAAAGATAAGCATAATTATAATATTCTGAAAACCTAATTAATACAATATTACAATTTTAATTATTGATTGTATAATAACCCCTTAATTATGTTTATAAATAATTGTAGGAGTATTCATCAGATGTATACTGGAATTGGTACAGGTAGCCAGGGGTGCCCATCCCCCCCAAGGCCTAATGCGCAAACCCCCCAAAAGTCTCAGCACCCCCACCACAATTGAAAAGTGCCCGCCGGTCTACAAGCTTACCACACGCACACATTTTTACATTCACGATTTATTATTCACGTACCCTCTGACTCATTGACAGGATGTTGCTGCAGGCTGCCAGGGTCAGTTTTCCAAATTCCAAAACAAAATTTACTACTAGTTGTACTGGTAGAGACATTTATGCCGCCAGTTCGTTAAAACAATCATAAAGATATGCAATTGCTTTAGTTTTTTACTAATAGCTTAGTTTGTTGCACAAACATGGTAAAAATTTCCATCAATGTTGGATTTAAAATGTTATTCTTGAAAAAATCCCCCCCAAAAATTCTGAAAGTTATTATTACTGTATTGGAACTGAATACATTTGTCCATAAATTAGAGAATTATAACAGAATTACAAATACAGTATTAAAAACCCAAAATTGTGTTAAATCAATCAGTCATGTAACAGTGGTTATTATTTGTTATTTATATTGTTGTAAAATAATATTTAATGACTATATGGTCTACAGAGTATAGTATTTTGTATTGTAAAATTATTTAGACGTCTACATTTACACTCTTCCCCCTCTCACTCGCATGCTCTCTCACTCACTCTCTCCTTTACTATCTACCACTCCCTCTCACTCGCTGTCTCACGCAGTCTAAAACACATACATAAATCTCTGTCTCTCTCTCTCTCTCTCTCACACACACACACAGCAAGATACACAGGCTAGCGCGCACACACACAGACAGACACACAAATACATATACGAGTACACTTACACACACCCGCACAGATTTCGTAATCTCCACAACACGCTCTCTCACACTCCCCCAGTCTCATTCTCTCTCTCTTTCTCTAAATTAAGGATTTTATTATTATTTGTATTTAGTATTTTTAATATTATTTAACAATTATATACATCACACTTAACTACAGAAATCACAGTTTCATTCACAAATTACAAGTGTGTGTGTGTGTGTGTGTGAGAGGGGAGAGAGAGAGAGAGAGAGAGAGAGAGAGAGAGAGAGAGAGAGAGAGAGCGTGCACCTGTCAATGAGAAATAAAATAACTTATTTCCAAGAAATCTTAAAAGTAATTAAGTATTTCAGGTCTACTGGTGTTTTTTAAAGGGACCTGATGAATATGGTCTTGTACATTTTTCAGAAGCCTGCAACTTTCACTTTGAAATTTTTTATTATGCATGTAATAGTGTCTTTGCACGTGCATCTTTAGCGAATAATCGTCTTTATTAAATCATGATTGCTCATTCGGTTGGGACGAACAAAGTTGATTAAATACAGCTGTAATTAAGAAAATGAAAATACGATTGTGAGACAGAAAGCTGAGCTGTAATGTTTATTTGGGGGTAAAGAAGTGAGATATTTTAGCGAAAATACAAAATCTGTATCCATATCCTCTGAATTTTGTATGTGTAGTAATTTGACAGAATTAATATGTCTCAACATTCATTTCAAATTTTTAAGCGCTTTCAAGAAGTTTGTAAACTATGTTAACAAAAACTATATTTTGTTATCAGTTATATATTATATTTATGAATATGGTTAAATACAGAGATCTATGGAAATATACACACAATGAAAAGCTACGACTAAACTATTTGTCATTTAGGTATTATGGTTACAAATTTAACTAAAATACTAACTAGTAGCT
This sequence comes from Magicicada septendecula, assembly GCA_034769895.1. Lineage (NCBI taxonomy): Eukaryota > Metazoa > Arthropoda > Insecta > Hemiptera > Cicadidae > Magicicada > Magicicada septendecula. The sequence goes on from CM068369.1 coordinate 30,085,935, forward strand.
CAGAACTTTTAATATTTATTTTATGATTGTCTGATCTACGGTTATGTTACTAATAACGTGTTAGTAAAATAGCAGAGTAGTTAGGTTTTTTAAATTTTATGATAATATAAGAATTGTCTCATATTAGAATTTAACTAAATAATAAATCTAATATCTTCAAATACACAGAAAGTTTATTTTCACCTGACGCAAGTTTCACAGAAATTATTCTGTTTCTTCAGAGGTTTGTTTGAATTGTAATTGAATGTTCAATTGTAAGCGAAACATTCAATTGCAATTCAAACAAACCTCTGATGATACAGAATAATTTCTGTTAAACGTGCGTCAGGTAAAAAATAAACCTACTTGTAGTGTATTTATTTGAAGATATTATATGGAAGACCTGCAGGAAACTCACCGAGTTACTTACAAAGTATTATTAATAAATGTATTCCGTTCTGGTAGTTCTGGTCGCTTACAAGTGCTATGATAATGTCTTAGTGGTATGACTTGTACAAATGTTTATAGGACCGCTAGCGAATTATATTACTACTACAGAGTTAGCAAAACAGCCGATAGTCAGATATGCAGCCAAGTGTCCAATGAAGCATAGATAAGATCGGCGCTTAGAGCACCCTACCCATGAAATACGTGGTTTGATTTTTTGTAGAATTTCTGTTGCTAACTGTAAGAAATTCCTAATACAGTCAACATAAAGCAGAGTACAAGTAGTGATGCTTACGCGTGATTTTACGTACTGTGAATTACGACAGATAATATTTGCTTTGATGCCTGTCATTCTTTTAACGGGAGAGTAGTGAGTGGTACTGATCCCCTTTTACTATTTATCTCTGTAGGGCCTACTATCACTGAGAGCCGTCGCTCTTATTTATGCGAACTGGCAACTCGAAATCAAAGTGCCGGCCGCATTTGATTAAAGAAGTGGCGGCTCCTTGAATAAAGACGCCAAGTTTATATCAGCAGACACTGTAAAATTACGTTAATGTTTATTGAATTGGTATGTGCATTTGTTTGTTAGCATTGGCACACCATAATCAACGCTTAGCACTGTCTCCGTTTCAACATCAGTCTTTTTTCGATTTCCCAAGAAAATGTATAGATATTGTTGAGCTAAATTTATCTCTATGCTGCGTTGTATCTGTGGTCTCTTCATACTTTAAAACCTGCCCGATAAGAAATTTTTATTCCTCGTTTGTTTTGGCAAACAAGAACTATAATAAGCTTGTGTTGAAAAAAAAAACATGAAAGTGGTCTCGTCACGTTCCAGTGTTCAGTGTATTGTATTGTGAGTGTCATAAGATTCAAGGTCAGTAGCCCCTGTTGTGTATCGCCTTACGTCACTCACGCGCATTACACTAAGAACACAAACAAAACGTCAGCACATTCTCGTACGATAGCCATACGCGCGCACACACACACACACACACCATGCCAAAACTCACTCATAGCAAAAGGACACTTGCACCTTGTTTACTGCTGACAGTCTACATGAATTTTTTTCTCATTGTCGTGCGGGTCTTTGCTTAGTTTGTGTGGTATAACCATTACGCTTAATTTTCTTAAAATTTTTCCTACGAATAAGAGCAAATATTTTAAAATATTCTGAACATTACTGATTAATAAGCGCATTGTGTTTTGCATATTTTTATTTATTATTTAATCTTGCATTAAATATAACAAAAGCTTATAATGTAAAGTACAAACGAAGAACGTATTTTAGTGGAAAGGGTGGAATTATTTAAAATTATTATTTAGTTAGAGTGTCAATGACAACTATATTTTTTAGATAGTTTTGCGTATAATGAAGTCTGTACAGTTTTTGAATAATATAATAACAATTGTGTTTTTGTCCCCGCTGTTTAATTATTACAACGCTAATACAGAAAAATATTCTCATGATTGAAAACTCAGTGGTACAACGACAGTAGCTTGCCGGAAATGTACACTTTAGTTTATATTCTTTAAGTTATATGCGATTTTCAGATGAAGAGCGTAAAATTTTGTAACTAACTGGTGGTTTGGTGGAGCAATAACGACAATTTATTGAGAATGTTTAAAGTTATTTCAATGAAATGAGACACAAATTTATTAAGAATTCCTTTTATTTAATATTTCAATAAACTCAGAAACGAACTTTATTCCCACCACTTTTGCGCTGTTAGTCGTCGGTGATAAAAGTAGCCTAGGTGGTTGCGTCGTTCTTTGAAAGTATTTCTGTGTATACGACGTTCTTTGTATATGCCGTATCACCATCTTGGCATAGATCGAGTCTACACTGCAGTAGGCCTACTCTGTCAAAATCCCCTGAAAGTAAACACAGCACAGCTCTGGTTAATCAGGTTGCAGTTGTCGTTTAACAGACACTTAATAAATCGGGTTTGAGTTTCTAAAAATACTATTTTATTTTATTTATAAACTTATTATTTGAAATTATTTGCATTATTTCCATCCAATTAATTTTGCCAAATATATGGTTAGCAACTGAATACTTCTTACATATAAATTTGCTGGGAATATTAAAAATATTTCCATCATGCTGTGTTTCCATCAAAGGAAAAGTTCTGTTCCCCAGTCGAAGTTTCCACTCCACAAATTGTAGTTCATTAGCACTGGCACACATATTTAATGTCAAATAGAGTATAGTTATAAAGGTCAAAGTTTTGTTTGTTTGTCCCGCCTTTTGGACTAACCTTAAGACCTGTCTGAAATCTCCACTAAAAGTGTCACTTTTCCATCCGCCTGAACTTTACTTTATAATGGATGTCTCGAAGTATACACCGAACTATACACTTCATTATGTTTCGAAGCAAATGATCCATACTGCTACTGCAGAGATAGTTGACATCTCATCAATTAGAATAACTAACTGACTCTTCGTGTGGAAATGTAGCTTTTCCTGACATAGCCTTAATGGAGGAAACTGAAGAAGGCAACACTGGAACAAGAAGACCAAATAATTAATGGAGTATAACTCCTGCATGCAGCCAAGAATTGCGCAGATTTGCATGTCCATTTTGTTGCTAATGCTAAATGAGCCTGTTCCCTAACAATATTCAGAATATTTGCGAATACGTAGGACATGCTACATTCTGCTGCGGTTTCTAAGAAGAACAGCTTCTCAATTGTCTCGCCTGCTATGGCCCACATAATTTTATTTACAACTAATTTCTGTTTTTCATTTAATTTGCTATGTATATTAGCACCATGACTGGCCTCTTCATTCACATTGCATACAGGGTTAATAAGCATTGGATTATTTGGTATTGGCAGGCCGATGCTCCTGCACTCCAAACCATTAATTCTTAAAATGTAATCTATATCCTGCAATGCTGCATTTCCTTCAAGTGCCTGCGTATCGTCTACATTAGTGTTTTGATAATCGTTTACACTTGAAACAGTGATGTTGGTTTGTAGAAGTAGCACATTAATGAGAACAACTCTCGAAGTTGACACGACATGTACAGTATGTGCTCTGCATTTCCTCCCAACATTTGTGCCAATCTGTGTCAATTTCAAGTAACCCACATGCAAGAGCCGCTCCTTTGTATGGCTATAAGTTGCGTATGTACTGCTGTAGATGCGTGGACATCCGAATGATGTTCCTCCTTTAATATGAAGTAGTAACATACGTATATAAAATCTGTTATGATCATTTGGTGCGACGGCGTACATTCTCCCTATCATTTTGCAACCAGCTCTATTTCGTGGAATCCACTTATTGTCAGTGAATCTGTAAAGTCCTGAAATGCCACTATACAGGAATTGACAAGCACAGGGATCGCATTGATTAAAATCAAACCATGATTTCATCAGTGTTGTGCGTTTTATTGCAGGTCCATTGATTGCATTCTTATCCCCTGCCGTAATACACATTATAATATCCATCTTCAAGCACAGCTAAGCGAACAATTGTATGTGACTGATCATGAATTTATTTTGAATGAAGGCACAGAATATCTGATGAGATCTAAAGTATGGCACATTCGCGTATGTTATAGTTACAACATATCCAGTTAATGATCGTCACTGACGCATCTTACGAATTGCATACATGTTGAGTCACATTATTTATACTATAGGCTTACCATAATTTTTTCTTCTCAAACCGGGACACTTGTAAAATAATTTGTCATGCAATTTTGAAAATATCAAGTCTTAATTATTACGTAATTTTAAGCTTTCTACGCCTTAATTACACAATTAGGCCAACTTGGGTACATATTACAGAATACTAAAAGTGCGTTCACGCGTTCACAATCACATAGAATTACAATTACAAAATAGATACATATTTTATTATATGAGGAACAAAACTACCTTAGTTCTTACTGCAAAAACCTAGTTATCAGCTGGTTGAAACCATTCATATTTGTTGTTACTGGTGTTTTTAGAAACGGTTTGTCATTCTTAATTTTGTCATAAAATTCACCACAGCTGAGTTCAATGTTTAATTTACATATCATTAGACCTTTCACTGTGGATTCCGCCATTTTACCTCTTTCTTCAGACTATATATTATTCATAATTGAAAATGCCCTTTCAACAGGAGCAGAAGAGCCTGGCAGGCAGAAAATGTACTCGACAACGCGGCTGAGATTTTCCACAGAAATATTTCGATACTTGAAATGCCGGAACAGTTGAACCCATTTATCTTGACAGTTCAAGTTATTGGTTTTCCAGTTGTCACAGTTTGAAGACCAAAATGCTTTGGCAACCACCACTTCATCAAACAGTTCATCCATTATTATGGCTGGTTTTCCAAGTGTTTCGTTGATTTTTTCACCAGCTATCTCAATTTCGGGCCATGTAATGGCATTGTTGTTTACCCACGTAAATGATTCTCCTCCACCAAAACTATTTTCCCACAGCTCAATATAGGAGAAACATCGGTCATAAAAATCTGTAAACTCTCTTATTATATTAATAGAATTGATACCACAATCCTCATCCTCAAGTTTCTTCAATAGTTTCTTAGCTTCTTGTTGTACAAATTTATTGTCGCGCTTTTCTTGAAAATTGTGTTTCAGATTTTCCAGTTCAATCACAATATCGGTTGCACTAGCTGCAGTTTTCTCCATAGCCAAGATTGTTTTATTAAAGCTGTCTACGAACAAACCACAAATACATTTCTCCACTATCACTCTCAAAGAACTCTTTTATCATTTTCGGGCACTGTTCTTGGGATAAAAAGTAAGACTTAAGTCCTTCATACATGAGAAGTATCTCTCAATAGCTGGAAGCAGGGAAAGGAACCGGGTGGTACCATGTTGTAGAACGTTTTTGTACTCAATGTGTACAAAGTCGCAGAACTCTTTTAATTCAGTCACTCGCACAGTATAAATGTAGAAATATTTGTATATTTTTACTACAAGAGCTTTTACTTCAATAGGTAGCACATCTACTGCAGTTTGCAGGCAGTTGTGGACTATATGAGCACCACAACCAATACCCACAATATTTCTTGCCAATTCTTTCTTCAGTCGAACATAAACATTATTAACTTCTTTGCGTTTTACGCCTCCAAAATTTGTGTTGCAATTATCACCACAAAATCCAACGACTTTCTGTACTAAGTCATTTTTCTTTATAACTGACACTAAATAGTTTGCCAATATCTCGGAAGTTTCACCAGGAACTGACTGAAATTCTAGAAGCTTAACTTTCACTCCTTGTTCTGGCACAAAGTACTGCACAAAACAGGGGACAATCTTAATTGCTTTTCTGTTAGAAACATCGATTGTTAGTGTCACAAAATTTGATGTACTCAAATCGTCGTTGAGTTCTTTAACTGCCATTGGTGCAATCATGTTTATAATGATAGCCTCACATTTCGTTCGGGCGAGACCAAACCTAGGTTCAAAGAACTTAGATACTAATTTTGAAGAACAATCTGCAGTTTTGAAACTTAAATCGTGAGCAGTAGTGTGGAAAGCAAAAGTAGCTTCCTTAGCAGCAATTAAAAGATCTTTGTCGACGGGATCGGCACTTTTAAAAAATGACGAAATTGTTGAGGAACCAGCAATTGCAGTTAAACTAGCTTTATCCTTTGTACTTTTCAAATGTTCTTTCATGTCTGAACGCCCGCCGTGAGAAACTGAAAATTCAGACAAACAATGTTCACACTTTACTCTGTCCTCATAACCACGCACTTTTTTCAAAATGGATAATCTTGCTTTAAAGCATCAGTAAATGTGCTGTTCCTTTTCAGCATCTTGATGTTCTTGAAATGACACACTCTTGGAACTATTTATATCAGACTTTAGACACAATCTAGCAGTGAGCGCTATCACGTTATGGTAATCACGGCACCAAGCTAACACTAAATACAACCAACAAAATGTTCGTTAGAATTCAAACGATGCCAGTCATGGTTGCCAACCGAATTTGTGGAAGTCTTTAACTGTTAAGTTACGGCCATGATGATGACAAATTATTAGACTACATCTACATGTTGCCACAAAAAAGTCAAATTGGCAACACTGAGGCCAGCGGACCGTTCCATTTATTATGCGGTAATTCAATATTTTTTATATGGAATAACTTTTCAAACCGGGACAATTGACAAACTGGTCGGGACCCCGGGATCAGGTCGTCAAACCGGGACAATCCCGGTCAAACCGGTACGTATGGTAAACCTATTTATACATGTATTTATCGGTTTTCAATATTGATGTGAGCATTGTACTGTAGAATTAGGAAGCGATTGTAGAGAACGAATCACGATTATCAAATGATATATTCCTTTTAGTTCAACAATTCCGTCATCTCGTCTCCGGTACTTTGGAAAACCATTGTTGTTTTCAATAGTTTAACGTAAAACGTTGCTCGGTTTTTATGTGTACATATTCCATCAATCATGCAAGGAACATTAGGATTACGAGCTTTACAAGATCCATGTATCATTCGAGATAACAATTTTATGAATCCTTGGAAAACTGACTGGGTCAGATATTTCTCCACAAAAAATTTAGGATAAGCATGAGGTAGGCCTAGTGTATTAATCACGTTTCAGGGATTCAATAATAAATATGTGTAGGATAACAACTGCTCACAATGAGTGATTTTTTAGTAAATCATTTTTATCACTAGTTGAGTTTACAACAAACACTCCAGAAACCTATCACGACGATCGGCAGATTTTTCATTTTCACCAAGTTAAGAAGTTATACCTGTCCATTTCGGATTGCAGGTCATGGTTAAAAACCTGTCCAGTTTTCCAGATTTGCGTACTGTACGGTCGCCATCAGATCCTGGTACCCAAGAGTCATTTTACGTAGTCTGCTCCTTCATGTTCGATAATCTCGGCCATGTAGTGTGTAAGGATTATTAGCCAGAAAGCTGCCAGGATTGTGAGTAACGAAGTTGAAACTCTTCGTTTTCATTACGAACCAATATGTATGTCATATTCTGTAATAAGTTAAGTGTCATGTTAAGTAAGAAGGTTTGTAATCTATAATATGCTGATGACATAGTACTTCCAGATGCAAGCGAAGAAGAATTTCATTTATCCGCAGAATGAAAAGGCCAACAACGATGTAGTGTTAGATAATAAAGAAATATAAGACAAAGTAACGATTGTAGACAGATCAGATAATAAACTGCTAACCTACTCCGGACATGTAAGTTACAACAAATGAGCAGAGATTCCAAAAACACATGTTAGAGTAGAAACACAAGGAAGGAAGAATACCAGGCAGTCGAAGAAGTAGCAGCAGAGAGTATAGACTCGGAACTGAAAGGGGCCTTGAGACCACTGCGATAGGTGATTGGACATTGGACATCAGACAATAATGTCGTCTAATACGTATTTTATTTGTGTGCGTGCGTGTGTGTGTGTGTGTGTGTGTGTGTGAGAGAGAGAGAGTGAGAGTGAGAGTGAGTGTGTCTTAGGAGGAGGGGGAGAAAGGAACGTTGAAAAACTCTTACGTTATGAACGCTTAAGCTTACACATTGTTATTATTATTATTATTTTTATTTTTATTATGTTTTTACTACAAAATATTCATATTATTTTAATATGATTTTCTGGAACACGTTTGGTGGAAACGTAAAAACAGACAGCTGATAAATATGAGGTTGCGAGTTCAGACGTAGATGTGTATATATGTGTCAGCCCAAACAGTATGTTTTGTAAACGTACACTTCTGTGTCATTAAAACATTAAGAATGTTATTTGACCTTGAGTAGGTACTCGTGTTGACGGGAATGAGAAATCTTGTCTCTGTGCTGGAGACCTGTGGTGTTAATGCTGAATAGACACAACACATATCACTGTACATAGCAGTGGCTGACGTATATTAACCATTTCTGAGTTCGCGATACCACAACTCAGATTAAACTGTGCACAATGTTTGTAGAAAAGACGGACGTGTGTGACGTAGACGCCAGTTTGCAAAATGCATTATCCATTCCCGCCTCAGTCCGTAGGAAAGATTCATTCCCGCCAGAAATGTAATCACGTTTCGCGTTTATCTTGTCTCAGCCAAATAAACATTACTATGCGTTTACCGTGTTCCAGTGTCCTTCATATTTCATAAACACTTGAGAAATTTTATTGTTTCTTACAGAAGCAACCTTACAGGTGTCCGGCAGGTGTAAATGTACATAACCTCCTTGGCTCATTCTTTAATAAAAATAAAGGAAAGAAATAGAACAAATAAGGAGAGAGAGACAGAGAGAGAGAGAGAGAGGGAGAGAGAGAGAGTTAGTGAGAGGGGGTGAGAGAGAGAGAGAGAGAGAGAGAGAGAGAGAGAGAGAGAGAGAGAGAGAGAGAGAGAGAGAGAGAGAGAGAGTGAGAGAGCAAGAAAGTGAGACAGAGGTACACAGACAGAGAGGAGCTGTATACATTTTTACCATACTTCATTTAGTTTAGAAGTCACACGACATAATTTGTACAGAACATCAATTAAACGCGCGTCCAGAACATCGCAACCTCTATATAATGCGACACAATATGTAACGTTTGTACAGTTCACATAAGTTTCTTTTTGATTACTACATTATATTACTTTTTATAATATTTACTTGAGTACTTTATAATTTATAACAAATGTGTTCGATCGCGTTATAATAGTCTATTTAAGTACTAAGTAGGCCTGTAATGTGAGCGCCGATGTTGCTTGGTATAAGTCTATGTAGGCCGCATTAATTATGGCTACATGCAATTGTAATTTATTAAGTTTATTATTTTTAGTGTAGTTTTTTGTTTAACTTTATGTTGCTTTGGGATATTGTTTTGACGATGCGCTTTAGACCTACAATGAATTTGCATGTTTATTAGAACATTTTTATGTTAAACATTTTTTATTTTACTAAATTTTATAGTCTACATTTGTTACTAATAAATCTATACAAACTATCTACCAGTAATATTATAATATGTAATTTCTTAAATGTGACTTAACAAATTTTCTTAAGACTTTGCTGGACGTGTTTTCTTACAAAAATCTACACATTTGTATTTATTTATTAAGTACTGTACTTTGTTCACTGGATTGGCGGTCATTTTTGCTCTTTTGTCCCCTTTTAATTGTAAAGGAGAGGCGGCCGACGATCTCCTTTCCCCGGGCGCCATAAAGCCTAGCTACGCCACTGATGATACATACAGGTATTTTAAAATTCATTTTTGAGTGTATCTTTTTTTGTGATGTATGCAAATAATGTACAGCATAGTGCTTTCTCATTTCTTTGGGCCTTCCCTATTTTTGTAATTCTCATATCAGAATTTTATATCATCCACATTGGCCCCAACTGACCCGGATAAGGGAGTTCTTGCAACGTATTTTAAGTGAGTTAGCTTCAGTTCAATTAACATCTGTAGATTATACACAGCACGAAATTAGTATGTATAAAGCTAACCATTTATACTAAAACCTAACACTCTTTTAATACACATTTAATAACTATTTAGGCGGTTCGCATGCACGACTCTGTCCACATTTTTTGGAAAATAAATAATTATTATCTTTGTAGCGATATCTCTATATGTTATATAAAAGAGGTATGAATAAAGCTGAGTTTGGTTAGTTTTCCGCATTCACGCCTGTTGCGACGTTTAACGGCGGTCCATAATGACTTGATCGATTGCGTATGTACCCCACACAGGATCTAAAAAATCCGGACCGCGACTGACCGTTCCGTACTACTACGGGATTATGGAGCACAGATTTAACGCGTAATAACGCTTTCAGTTTTGTAGCAGTACGGGGAGACAACGACCTTGTCAGCGCAAAACTTTGTGGTTGTATACTCACCACACACACAACTGGGGGTTGCGCGGCCCGCGCGAAGCGCGGGTCGCGAGTAGTACAGTGTCCCGAGTCTCAGAAAGGACTCCTGCCACTGGGTCTGGTTGAGTTCAATATATACTTTTTATCTACTTATGGGGGGGGGGGTCTGAAGCGACCTGCGATTGGTGGATTATACCACCGGGACTAGCAAACGAGGTCGCTTCCAGGACTCACCTGGTCGCGGGGTGTATTTACCAAGTCCGGCAATGAGGGAATTGTGGGTCACTCTGTCGGAACGAACATAGAATCGTCGCGCCAGGCGTCTCACGGTGTCATCAAGAGAGCGGACACCGAGTCCTCTCCTCAAAAGACGAGAAGAGTACCTCCGGGGGACTTTGCACGCGAGCTTCAGTCCCCGGTCGAGTACGCGCTGGAGCGTGATTCTATGACCACGAGCCATGTATCCCCAAACAGGACAGGCGTAGGTAATCACCGGCAACACGTACGTGTTGAGTATGAGCTTACCTAGCCGGGGGGTCATTGCCGGATTAGATAGCACGGGCCAGAGTCTACTGAGTTGCGCCGAAGCGCGTTGTCTGATGTAATTTGCATGGGTTCGCCAGGTGAGTCGGGAATCCACGTGGAGCCCGAGGTACTTGACGCTGTTGGTCCAGGGCACCTCGACGGGGCCTACTTTAAGCGGCCGAGGCCGCTTGCGTTTTCGCGAGAATATTACCGCGGCGCTCTTGGAAGCGTTAACGGCAACTCTCCAGTCATCGGTCCACCCGACATACGCGTCGAGTTGGCGCTGGAGCTTAACTGCCGCATAACTCGCGTTCGGCTCTGAGGCAAATGCCGCAGTGTCGTCCGCGAACAGCGACAATTTCACTCCAGGAACTCGGGGCGTGTCGTTGACAAACAACGAGAACAGGAGAGGCCCAAGGACACTTCCCTGAGGGACACCAGCGGTAATACGCCTCTCCGAAGAGAGAGCGTGGTCTATTCTCACTCGGAAGCTACGGTCTCGCAGAAAGCTGCCGATCAAGTGAACGTAGCAGTCTGGGAGAAGGACTTCCGTTAGTTTGTAAAGGACACCCTCGTGCCACACGCGGTCAAAGGCTTTCTCTACGTCTAGGAAGATCGCAGCCGTCTGTTTGCCCTGGCAGCCAGCCTCGGTTATGCATTCCACGAGTCTCATCAGCTGATGAGTCGAGGAGTGCAGCTCACGAAAGCCGAACTGTTCGGGGATCAGCACGTCTAGTCTTTCTAGATGGTCGCGGATCCTACGCTGGATCAGACGCTCAAAAACCTTGGACGTCGCGGACAAGAGGCTGATGGGCCTGAGGTTCTCCACTCGAGAAGAATTCTTTCCCGGCTTGGGTATCACGATGACGGTAGCCGTTTTCCATTTCACCGGAAAATAGGCCAATCTGAGGCATGAATTGAACAGGTCAGTGAGGAACTGGGTTCCTCGCTCCGGAAGGCGATGGAGGGCGGAATTCATGACTCCGTCCGGGCCAGGCGCCTTCCGGGGCTTGAGCTGAACAATCCTCTCAGAGACCTCCTCCGGGGAGATGGGCTCCGGCTGGACTGTGATATCGGCCGAAAGAAAGCGCTCTACCTCGCGGCAGATTTGCTCAGTGAAGGCCGGGTTCTTGGATGGGTTGGGAGCGAACTGACGCTCTAAACTGTCAGCCAAGAACTCTGCCTTCTCGAGGGGGCGACCAAGGGGTTGACCGCCGGGTCCGGCCAGTGCGGGGAGAGGCGCGCGTTTGCGCTTTCCCGTTAGGGCACTGGGAATCCGCCAGACATTACGGTCCTCTGCAGGGCCATCCATCTGTGTGACAGCTAGCTCCCAGTTGCGTCTACGGAACGCCAGCATGTCGCGACGCAACTTGCCGGACGCTCTGTTGAACGCAGCCTTGTCGGCCGGGTCACGAGTCCTCTGCCAGCGTCTCCGGAGGCGATTCCTCTCGCAAGCGAGCTGAGACACCTCTTCGGGGATCCGCTGATAGTCGGGCGTGAGCCCCGGCTTCATCCGGGAGGACACGTCAACCGCCGAGACTACGGCTGTGTCGAATACGGCAACTGCCTCATCGACATGCTGGGTAGTGTACTCACCACACAAGCAGACCCCGGGCTTTAAATGGGCTGACTGGGCAAATGCCCAGGGCGCCTGTTCCAAGGGGGCGCCAATGAACGAAAAACAATACGCGTTAAGACTAACACAGTAGACAGTTGAGTGTTATTGTTAAAATTCTAGGAATGAAGGAAAAAACGTTCGAATGCACGCCGGCACGCGCCAAGGAATATGTAATGAATAATATTATATTACGCATAGTTTCCTCTGTGTGTGTGTGTGTGTGTGTGTGTGTGTGTGTGTGTGTGTGTGATGTTTGCATTATAGCCTTTTGCTTATATGTTTGACGTATAGCCTTTTGATAAAGGATCAGCGGCGGATGTCGCCTCATATCGTTACTCAATATCAGTACATTGCAACTCTTACTGACAACAAACTTGTTTACACTACGATAAAAAAAACAATTAATATAGTCGTTTCCTCTTTCATGTTTCCTGTCAGTATACGCTTTCAATGTTATCGCGTTCACTTCGTTGTGCAAAAAAATGTGTTCTCTTGGTAGTGAAAGTTACTAAGGGTAGTTATAATTATAGTTATAGTTATATAACTATAATTTCAGTTATTTCATCATAGATAAAAACTGTCAAACGTTTATCTTCATTATAGTTTGTTGTTTCCCTAGTGTAATCTTTATAAATCACACAGACGAATTTATCTTTTCGTCTAGGCTGATACGTCTGGCGTTGGAGACAAAGAAAATCACCTTCCATTTCAGATAAAGCTATATAGCCGCATGCTTTCGCCGCTTCCGCAAATGCGGAAAAGTTCTAGTTATTTGATAAACACAACAATGCAAACATTCCTAGTCGTCATTTGAAGGCAATCCCCGTATCTTTAGAGTAGGTCTAGTGTGCGTGAATGTGTTCAGAATTAAAATAGGGAGGGGACGGCACTCATAAATACTGCACAGGGCGGCAGAAGCGCTGGGGCCGGCCCTGATGCCAACCGATGTGATCGTGTTCGATGAACTGGATTGTACTTAGTATTTGTGTATGTTTTTGTTTACGTACAGTATAGTCGTATTTTTTTATTTGCCAGTAAAAATTAAAATCCGTTCATACACGACACACTATATTGCTATTAGCAGATTTGACAGTTTTCTTTGTTAATTACTTGTGTTATTAACTCCAGTACTACAGTGTAAACTCGACCAAACTTCGTTTGTGTTGTGTTTTGTGTTTGTATTTTAGTGTTTAATGGTTGGTGCTTAGATTTTTTGGTCTCGATAAAACACGAAATGAATAAAAAACAAAGTGGTGCTGAGAACAGGAAACGTGTTTTCAAAAGACAAAACGAGGAGGCACATTTTTTAAAAAAGGTTCCCAAAATTGGGTTATTTTTCACCCCTACAACTCAGCCGAGTACAAGTGCAGCCACAGACACTGACTTTTTAGATGAAGACGAACCATCCATCATCCACCAATAAAAAACAAGTAGACCTAACCGATCATTCAAGTTACGACGAGGAAGACCTAAGCGACCTTGATGCTGTAGGCTCAAATAAATCAATTACACCTTTGTTGAATAATACCGCAGATGCAGATGTTAATATCGAGCCTATTAGACCAGTAACTGATATCTTGAATGAACAACAGCCAGATTTATCTAAAAGCAGCTCCCAAACGCTAGGCCAACTACGTAAAACATTTATCCTACAAGATCCTGCTACTTGGAAAGTGGATTTATCTGCTGTTGTTGAGCATATTTTAGAAAATACTCCCGAACAAGACTTAAATACGGATTTTTGAGGCTCTGAGCGCATTTACAAAAATGAAGTAAAGCGCACTTTATCAACTAATTTGTTTAATTTGTTCTCCTAAACGGGGAAACCTTCGTAAGAAAGTGGCTGCTGTACTCCCAGTCTACAGGAAAGCTATTTTGTGTTCCTTGTTGCTTATTTCAACAAAATATTAATCTCCAATTGTATTTGATGAGAACGGAGATAAGAATTCATTTAATTCTTCACGATCCCCGTCTTTGCGTTGTCGTTGACGCAGGCGTCGCACACGTTCAGTGGAAGACATCACGACGACTAACACTGAACAATATACACTGATATGCATCTTATTTCACTGTGACGAAATTTATTTATTACTAACATCACCTGGAGCGTTACATTTTTCGATGACGTTACACATTTTGCATCACGCATTTTGTGGAATGACCCCCAGCCTAAAAACATTATCATGTTAAAAAAAAATTTTGAGACGAAAAAATCACGATTAAGTTTTTGAAGTCCATGGTTGTTGTGATTTAAATTTGGTGGAGGTTCATAACCATAGCAACGCATTTTCACTCTTGAATATTCAGCTATATTCGTGATAATTCGTATGCACGCGCAGTTCACATTCGTACAGCGTCGCATCAGTTTATTCAGAGAACACAGCGTGTACACTACATGTGTTTCTATAGTACGAACCTTGCACGTGTTAAATAGAGAGTCTTAACGAGTTTATACCTGCGTTGTTGCGTGCGTGCGTTGTTGTTGTTGAGTTGTTGCGTTGTCCATTACTTTGTTAGTGAATTACAGCATAAGTATGTCTGGCATTACGAAAAAACGTGTGAACTTGAGTATAAAGCAAAAGCTTGAACTAATAAGTAAACTTGAAGGTGGCACGTCTGTTGCACATGTTTGTGAAGTGTACGGTGTAAAGAAACAAACCGTTTCAGACATTCGAAAGAATAAAGATAAACTTATTCAGTTTTCGCTAAAGTACAGTGTTGACAGTTCGAAGAATGAGGGAGAAAGAAAACACATTAAATTAGCCAAACACAAACAATTAGAGGATGCTGTGTACAAGTGGTTTATTCAACAACGTTCTAGTGGCGTCGTTGTTCTTAGTTTGGAGTTGCGGGCTGCTGCTGATAAACTGGCGAAACATATTGGTATCCAATTTCAGGCGAGTGATGGGTGGCTTTGGCGTTTTCGTAAACGGCATGGCATCACAAATAGATCAACATGTGGTGAAGCGCTGAGTGCAGACACTGAACAAGTTGAGGCTTTTGGTCAACATATAAAGGAAACGATTGAATCTGAGGGTCTCATTTTGTCTCAGGTCTACAATGCTGATGAGACTGGTCTCTACTTTCGTGCTGTGCCTGAAAATACTCTGGCACACAAACATGAAACTAGCACACCAGGCCGTAAACTCAACAAGGAGCGGCTTTCTGCCCTACTGTGTGCGAATGCTGATGGTTTGCATCGACTTACTCCAGTCATAGTCGGAAACGCAAAGAAACCTCATGCGATAAAGAACAATGAACCAGTTGCCAGTCATTTATGAAAGTTCAAACAATGCTTGGTTTACCTTCAGTATTTTTTCAGACGGGTTTTTTAATCATTTTGTGCCAGAAGTGCGACGTTTTCAAGAAGAGACTATGAAAATTCCATCGCATGCAGTGAAAGCCGTCTTACTACTGGACAATGCACCGGCCCATCGCAACTCCAAGAAGTTAGTTAGCAACGACGGAAAAATAAAATGCGTCTTCCTCCCTCCGAACACCACTTCAATTTTACAGCCAATGGACCAAGGAGTCATTGTTGCCTGCAAAAGGCTGTACAAGAAGAAGTTTCTTGAAGAGGTGATGGTTGTCTTGGAGGACGAACAAGACCATGAAAACGACATGAGAGGAGCTAGAACGCTGCAAAATCTGCGTGCATACAACATCAAGTCCGCCATCTTTAATTTTGCTGTTGCATGGAAGGAGATGAAGGAAACAACATTGGCTAATGGGTGGACACAGTTACTGAATGGGACTGCACTGGAGTACGATTTCAGAGGATTTGAAACATCCGATTTCTGTGAAACCGTAAAGAAGGCTGGTGAAGACGTAAACGAGAATGACATAGAACAGTGGCTAAACATGGACGAGGGTGATCCAGGCTACCAAATCCTGAGTCAGGAAGAGATCGCGGAATCTGTTCTACACGACGATCAAGAAGATGGAGATGATGACGATGAAGAAACATCTGTTACAGGAGGCCCTAAATTATCAGCGATAAGAAACAGCATGGACGAAATTATCGCGTACATTGGCGAGTTCAGATCCGGAAGTATGTGGTTATTATGACCATTTTAGACAGTTTAGATCTTTAATAATAAAGAAGCAAAATTCTAGTGGAAAACAACTGACTCTTGATGCTTTTATCCAGAATAAATAAAGGTGTGTACATAACATTGTATTTGCATGATATTAATAGTACGTATTAAAATACAGATAAGCGATGTTGTCGCTGTTACAATAGAAAACCACACTTGCAGTTTACCCGTTATTTAGAAACATGTTACTCACACCCCCTCTACTCATCCTTTGTCTTGCCGCCTACGGAAGGGTCCGAGCACGCACACATGCGCAGGTAAGTACACTTTTCTTCCTAATCATTGTTCAGTTTGCTGTTAAAACGTACGGTTGCAGTCATAAATCATAATGCCAGAGTTAACAACAGCCAGGCAAACTGCTGTTGCTTACGCAGTAAACAACTCATAGATACCAAAAGCGTTCGTCCCGCCAGAAGTCAGGTATAACTTCGAATTTCGTTAGTGCGCGAATGCAAGCCGCAGGCCAAATTAGCGACCATGTTATTAGGAGAAAAAGTGCGGCTTGTATTCGGAACAATACGGTATTTGCATGATATTAACAGTATTAAAATTTCAAGTGTTATAGGCCTATTTGATTTAAATATATTCTCAAAAAACAAAATTTGCGATTTAACGGACTTTCGATTTAACGGAAACCCCAATTAGTCCGTTAAATCGAGGGTTTACTGTATTAATATTTTTCCTTTTGTACAAGAACTTTACAACTTTCTCTCGGCATCTATGGGATGAGATGGGAGCTTTTGAAAACGCATCTTGAGAAAAACAAAACTCCAGTGGTCAAATCTTTGTCGGATAGCCGTTGGTCTGCAAGGGCGGAAGTAGTAAAAGCTCTAGTGAAAGGCTATAAAGAAATACAAAGTTGCCTTCAAGAAATATCTGAAGACCCAGGTGTTAAACCTGCTGTGAGGTTGGAAGCTCAAGGCATTGAATTAAAATTCCAAAATTTCCAAATAATTTTCTTATCACTTTTTTGGAATGATATTTTAGAATGTGTTGATAAATGTAACAATAACTTGCAAAAACACACGCTTGATCTTTTAGCAGGTTCCAAACAGCTACGAATCTTGGAAACGTTTATAAAAGATAAAAGGGAAGAGTTTAACACGTATGAAAAAACTGCTATAGACATTTTAGATTGCAAAACACCCACCTACAACAGGAATAGAAGACGGAAAATATTTGCAGATGAAACCCGTGGGGTTGAAAGCGATCTTGATGAAAGGACTGCATTTAGGGTTAACGTGTACAATACAATAATTGATTCCCTACTAGAAAATAGTAAACTTAGCAAGGAAGAGAGAATCGTATGATGCTTTGGTGGATCGATTTGAAACATTGACACTTCTGTTATCACAAACTTCAAATGAAGCGATAATAAAAGCAGCTAAAAAGTTGACTCAGTTTTATGATGATGACATTAATGTAGATTTCCCAAATGAATGTTGCCACTTTAAACCTTATATTGATTTGGAACAGATACAACGGATACCACAAATGTTTATGTTTACACGCATTAAACAGAACAACTTGGGTACCATCACATTTCCTAACTTGGAAATAGCCTTAAGGATCTTCCTCGCCTTACCAATCACGAACTGTACTGCTGAAAGAGGATTTTCTCTACTGACAAGAGTGAAGAAATCGAAAAGGTCTACCCTTTCAGACAGAAAGCTCAACTCTAGTATTAATGTGCTGTGAGAGAGACATCACCTTGAAAACAAATTTTACAGAAATCATTGATAGATTTGCTAAGCTGAAAGCTAGGAAAAAAACAATCATTTAACATTTTTTTGCTTCTAAAAAATCTTGAAGATGTGTTACTAGTATTTTGTGTTTTTTTCAACTATTGTAATTTTACTTAATTAATTAAATGAAATAGATTTGCTAAACTGAATGCTAGGAAAAAATCTGTAACCTAATTTAAAAGTTTTGTATTTCTTAAATATTTTGAAGGTATATGACAGTTAGTTGTTTTGGGGTATTGAAATAATATGTATTTAATAGAATTAAATAAAACATTTTTAGTCATTAAAATTGGATAATTTTATTTTCTCCTTAAAATCTGGTGTGGGTGGTGGTGGGTGGGGGGCGTCTGAGTTAAGTCTTGCCCAGGGCGCCATTAACCTAAGCCCGGGCCCTGCACATAAGTGTAGGTAAAAAGTATAGTCCTAACTGTATCAAACAGTAATTTCGATTTTTGTGACCAAGTGCCCTTGCGCAATGCAATTTACGTGCGACAAACTTATTTTGTACACTGCCATCCATCTGTCAGAATTATCTCGTGTGTATATAACATCGTTGAATGACCGCGATCGCACTGCTAATTGTGATAACGAATGTGCTTATTTTGCAAAAATTCAATGGAACTGGGATCTGTTGGGAATATGGCGAATTAATGTTAACTACGACACTGTTACACTGGAATAGTTAAACATAACTGAGGTTGTATAAGATTCTGCATATAATGTGTCGTATAACGTGTTACTTATGAAGCTGTTGAGACTTTCTGGTTTACATTTAGGCAGAGAGAGTGAGTGAGAGAGAAAGACAGACATCGTGTGATACGAAATACCGTTTATAGTACGATAGCCAAAACACAGGATGTTTACTGCAGGTGGCTTCTGAGAAAGTCCTTGAAAATAATGAACGAATAAGTCAGTGGTGGGGGGACCAAAGTGTATAAAATAATTATACAGCCCAATTCTACATCATTGACTCATCAATTCTTACACCTGAATACAGAGTAACAATTGGAGCGACCTGTTAAAGGTTTAGAATCTTCTGTTGCGCAATTGATGTGTATAACTGAAGAAAACTGTTGTGTTAGAATTGGAGGTTATTGTTATGAATGTATAAACAAAAAATGTGGTACTTTTCTTATGCGGTTTTTATCACTGAATCTGATGGTGGTAAAATAAAATGCCTCTGATAATTAGTACTTTTTATATAGTGGGGTCGAAAAAATTCAAGAATTGATGCCTCCTGTAACATGATGGTGAACTGATGGGAAGATACGTTTATATACATATATATATATATATATCAAACGACTCTCTGTGCAGGCGAGGATAATTGGCATTCCGGACAGTCAATAAATCGGCGTGGCGAAGCCTGGCATTACATAGAAAAGTCCCTACACTTTGCTGATACCTGAAAAACAATTTTTTGTAGGGAAAATTAAAAAAAATCGAGTTGTTTAAATTTAGATATAACGCCAGAAACTTCGTAGCTTTTTAATAATTGACGTAGGATAAATCACCGTGACCAGTGTTTTTGAAAGATTTTTCCGAAAAACTGGGAAGGTTTTACGGTTGGTATACACATTATTTTTTTAATCAAAATACTTGAGTAGTCTGAGCGTTAAAAGCAATGGTTACAAGCATAACAATTTGACTAAATCAGAAATGAAAACACAAGATTTGTGTTACGGAACAAATATTGACAACAGTTAGCCGACACTCCGTGCCTTTTCAGTCAATAAGAAAGTAATTGAAAACGGGAGTAATCAAATCAGGTTTCGTAAATTAACAAAGCGTTGGTATTGTATTTCGAACGGTTACCTTTTATATTCAAATCATAATTCTGATAACTGGAAAAAGAATAGCAATATTGGGAAGGTTAAAATTACAAACACTGGCTCTGTATCAATGAGGGGGCGCGCAAAAAACATAGATAACACCGATGCGAACGCGCATGCACGTGTACACATACTGTGATAGCCAGCACGCGTGTATGTTTAGTTTGTGTTTCTGTTTTTGTTTTGGGTGACATATCAGTGATAATTCTCAATGTCTCGGGGAATACTGACATAACGCAGAATCGATAAATAAATTTTAAAATAAAATGTAACAATTTGCCTGCAGGAAACGTGTTAGATAACACTGGAGGAAGTGAAATGTTTTAAAATGGCTCTCCTCAACTACTGTAAAAGGTCAGTCCAAGACAAGGGAGTGTGGATATTTACAGGTTTATCACCTCTAAATAATGTAACTGTAAAGTTTTTGCTCCAGAATAACCGAGATCTCTACAGTAAGATTATATTCTCGTTAAACTCAATGGGGTAGAACGTGTTTTCATCAATTTCTCTGATAATTTATAATTAATTTTTTTTAACCTGCACCTCAATTATATTAAAAAACACATTGATTACGTTTTTGTACATTTATTTTATTTTGTTTATTTTTATATTGAAAATTCAAACTCAGGAACACTTTGAAACTTCTTGAAACGTGTGATTAAAAATTTTTCTGATTATAAACTTTAATAGTAAGTAAATAATGTTGAATTAATAAATTATTTTACCTTCAATTAGGTAAAATAGAAGCCTTGTGACTTCTTTTAAATCTCTTCTATTACGCGTTTTTGAGACTATGCGTAATATCTTCAGATATTAAAATAAAAAGTAAAACTATATCACCCTTACGAGATCGTTACATAATAAAAATGTCAAATTTGCATATGAACTGTACGCGATGTTGGGTACGCATCCGTTCAAGTTCAATCTGCAATTGAACGGTTGTTACTTTATCGTAGTCTTAGCGAGCAGACTCAAGGCGGTATCGTACAAGCGGTTGGATCCAAAGTTCATTTGGTCATTTAACACGAAATCGCGACTGCTTAGGTTTGCGCATGCACTATAAATTTCAAACTCCTCCAAAGCATTCATGGAACGGCCCTTCTTACATACATGCAACGGTATTAAGTTGGAATTAAAGTCTGTGTAATTATGATTGTGTGAAGTCAGGTGTCGGGCGTAATTAGATTTGATGCTGTTATCACTTCTTATTTTCTTGGGTATATGTTCCCGAAAACGTTTGAGGAAACCTTTCCCCGTCTGTCCAATATAGAAACAATTGCAATCATTATAGAACTAATAATAAGTTACTAAGCATTCTCAGACCGAAAAAACACACACCTCCAGAAGAAAAAACGGGTATATATGAGTTAATATTCAATGATTGCAATTGCTTCTATGTAACGATCTCGTAAGAGTGATATAGTTTTACTTTTTATTTTAATATCTGGTGAGCATAGTCTCCGAAGCGCGTAATAGAAGAGATTTACAAGAAGTCACAAGGCGGATAATTGAAGGTAAAATAATTTATTAATTTGATCAAGTGACTTGGATACCAGATTAAACATGAATATTAAAATAATGTCGAGTTTACATTACATCCGTATTGAAGTCTGTCACAGCGTCGAAGGATAACTACTAAAGTCTATCGTGTCGATGGTTTTGGAATACAAATGAAAATGTAAAGTCTAGTCAGTATAATAATGACAACGTTGTAAAATTTTACCCGGACACTTACCCGAATCCGCTTTCCCGAATTTCCATTTTCCCGAATGACGAGATACCCGAAATCATTTTGCCCAAATACCTTTCTCCGGAATCCATTCATCCGAATGTCTGTTTTCCATGAATGAAAATTTATTTGATTAATATAAACCTTTTATTTTGTTTATAAAAAACTAAAACAAAGAGGAATCAAAATACGTAATTACAAATTTATAATTTCTTATAAATTAATATTGTGCGCTATTGCGTGCAAAAAATTAACGCCATGCCACTTTTTTTGCTTATGAGCCACCGTGGACTACTGGACTACGTTTGGAACTACTGGTTCCTCCCTTCTTCTCCTCTCTCTTCCTCCTCTCCCAAATCTCCTTCATTCTTGATCGTTGTCTCTCCTTCCTTTCGTCAGTCTAGATGGCACCTGACCACTTACTGGGGTTTTCCTGAAAACCTTAGGTTTCTTTTAATTTTTTTTTCAGTCGCAAACATTCTTCAATGTCATGACTTTTATTATTATAATTTTTATAACTTTCAAATATGGCTTTTAGCTTTATTTGCAGTTTAATCCATTTCTTATTTGGCGTGATTTTGATTTTTTGGGAAAACAGGGTGTTCGGAAAAATTGATTCGGTATAAAACTATTCGGGCAAATTGGTTTCGGGTATGTCGACATTCGGGAAAATGGATTCGGTAAAATGACCGAAAATCTCGTAAAGTATTAAAGTATTTCTTTTCTAATGCCCTTCTGATTTCAGCGCTTTATGTGTGACCTTAAATAGACTGTAATAATTCAAGAATTACAGACAACGACAAGGAAAATTAAGTCAATCAATTATTTTATAGCGATATACTTGTGTATTTAGGAGATATTTAGAAGTGTTTATTCAAGTGTATGGTTCAAAGCTTCTACTTAAAATATGTCTGCAGGCCATTAAAATTTGTGGGCAGCACTTCCGTGGATAGATATTACCAAGTGGCACACAGTTAAACTGTAACAAATGCTAATGAATGAAAGCAAATTGCAGTGCACGCTTGACTTCATAGTTACGTGTGCCTGGCACGCCACGTGGTGTTTGCCTCTGTACGCGTGAGTTGCGCAAAGCTGAAAGTGTTCAATATTTATTGTAAAACTAAGTAGCTCTACAAGTCCTTATTGTGTTGTTATCACGACACGCGTCTCGCCTTGCACTTATAAAACCTCCATTGCAGATACGGTATTGTGAATTACAGACTAAAGGTGACTGAACCAACGTTTTTCAAAAACTAATAAAATGAATAAAACGAAAACAATTTTGGCAGCGTAAAAGATTTTATTTTGTTGTTTGGTGTTTGCCTGAAACACTTAAATCTTTACTCAGACGGTACAGTTAAAGTCGTCTGAGGATATGAATTACTGACTCTCTTATAGGCAGGCGACCAGATACTATTATCAAAATCAGAAGGGTCTGTGCATAAATCATTATAAGTTCTTGAGAAAATAATGAGTGGCTTTAATTTCATTGTTTAAATATTCAAATATCATTAATATTTTGATATTTATTAATAGTCGAAGAAGTAAACGAAATCATCATTAAGTATAGAGAAAGCTGGAAACAACTCATTAGCAGAATAGGTAGTGACAGATTTCCCAAGACAGCCTTATTGTATCAGCCGAAAGGGAAGAGAAGCCTGGAAAGACCCAAGAAGAGCCAGAACAGATTAGTCTGAACTGAGAAGACCAGTTTGGAGCCAGAACAGACTAAACAGTCTAAGCCGTGACGAAGAAGAAGAAGAGAATATTTATTAATCTTTAATTACACGATCATTAAACTGGCGTAAAGGGAATCAGAGGCCTCTTCTCTGAACTCACTTACGTATAACTCAATAGGAACAACCACAAAAAGAGAGTAGGCTCGACTCATGAGTCTGCGGCTAAGATCGATAAGATCTGCTGAGGATCCAGTATTGTGGCTTATACGCTTTATCCTAGCCCAGAAGTAGTGGACGAAGACCACAACTGTTGCAAAGGAAGAGAAGAAATTCTTCTGTACTGTTGATCTAGTGGAGGTGGCAATCTTACCTATGACAGTTTTTCATAAGGAAGCGTCAGGTAGAGCTCGTAAGCAGAGAAAGCAATCCATCATCATCACTACTCCAAGTGCTAAGCTTTAGACCTGTTCCGGAACCCATCTCCTCCTCGGACTACCGACATCTCTCTTGCCATTAGGGTTATAACCCAATGCAGCCACGGGTAGACGGATGTCAGGCATGCGATTCAAGTGTTTGCACCATCTCCTTCTCTGGTCTTCCATCTTCTGGTACAACGATACAATGTTTAAATCGCGTCTAATATCCTCGTTCTTTCTCCGATACAAGAGAGAACAATCTTGCGTACCACTTAGAAATTTCATTTCTGCTGCCTGAATCCTCTGCACGTCTCTGTTACCAAGAGTCCATGTCTCACTAGCATAGTGGAATGTGGGGACAGCCACAGTTTTATAAAATTTTATTCAGGTATCTTTCCGTGTTTTATTTTTCAGGTACCTATGAATCGTTCCACAGATGCGTCTAAATTTTGTTAGCTTACTATCCCAATCAATAGAGAGCAATCCATCTTGGAAAAAACTATGATATAAAATTCTGATCCGGGGGCTTTGCGGAAAGTCAATATTTATCTAGCTAAAAAAAAAATAAAACGTTTTAATATTCAAAGAAAGCCTTGCAACAGGACTGATTTCATTATACTACGACGAGGCAAGATCTAGGAACCACTGATATGATTGCAGAGTTGCTACATAGAATTTTCAGGGACATTTATATTTTTTAGCAATTTTCATTAATTTTCTCGCTTTTCTTGGAGTAATAAACAGTTTATAACCTTGCGCTTACCCTTCTAATTTAAAAAAAGAAACAATTACGCTTAAATTGCTCTTTATATTTCTCACAGAGTGTCTGAAAATGTTATATTTATTCGCAGTTCTGCTAACATTATACTTTAAAATTTTAAATAAGTGGTTTAGAATACAGTTTGGGTTACTAATTATGTCTTTAATCTGTAATGTTAACTATACGAGTTAAACGTTATGAATCATAAAAAACAACTAGATTTAATATTTATTATAAGATAAAACTTTATATTTTGTGACAAGACAATAAAACATTGGCGTGCATTTTTTTAAAGCTGTTAAATCTCAATATTTTTTTATTAGCGGTCATTTTTTACCAGATTTTCACAAGTACGTGTGACAACAAATCAATACAGGGTTATGTACGTGTGACATCACCACTCAATAGTAATAGCAATAGTAATAGTAATAGTAATAGTAATAGTAATAGTAATAGTAATAGTAATAGTAATAGTAATAGTAATAGTAATAGTAACAGTAATAGTAATAGTAATAGTAATAGTAATAGTAATAGCAATAGTCATAATAATAGTAATAATAATAATAATAATAGTATAAATAATAGTAATAGAAATAGTAACAGTAATAGTAATGGTAATAACAATAGCAATAGCAATAGTAACGGTAACGGTAACGGTAATAGTAATAGTAACAGTAATAGTAATAATAATAGACTCCAACGAGAATGGATTTTTGTTAATGTTGGCGGTAAACCACGAAAGAATACTGAATAGGCTACATACATTCTGTGTGTTGAATGTATGTTCTGAATACACATAATGTGACTTCAGGAAGTTAGTTTTTATTACTCATGTAGAGAGCAAAAGTAAGTGACACTGAGAAGAAGGGGAAGTGAGGTTGAGAGAAAGAGACAGTGAGAGAGAGATGAGATTATGCACCACTGTTAAGTAAATTGCCAGCGCTTTATTTCCATATAATCGACACAGCAATTTTAGTGTTTAATGTAATTATATATAACTCTCATTCAATCTGCAGGCGAGCTCGGAAATAGGAATTACGCAATCACGCATGTTGTGCGGAACACGAGTTTTAATTCAGTTAAACTGCAATTACGTGCACTGCCAGTCACGTGATTTTAAAATTAACTGTACGTGAAGAAAGACACACTAGATTTCCCCATAAATGAAAGACATGCTATTAGAGGATATTTAGTAAAGCTTTTAATAAAGAGATTTCCACAATAATACTTAATATGCTACATAAACGGTAGTACCGATTTAATGTAAAAGACGAAACAAAATTATTCCTCTGTAGTTGGTACATAAATTTAAATTAGATTCATTTATTTAGCTTGAAAGAATTTTTGGTGTCTTCTCTTTCCTAATCTCCATAAACTTCTATTTACCCACTGTGTTGCTTCTAATCATGCGTATTTCAATTTTTGTGGTTTCTTCCATCAAACTCCGGATATTTTTTTCGTGTTGTTTGAGACTTGTCCAGGAAGTGTCTTTGATGAATGGAATGTAGAGTAGCGGGCTAATGGCGGGACACCGGCAGGAGTTGGAAAGGTATCGAGAGATGCTGGCGGACTCGGACTTGTGCTGTGGGTCCAGCCAAGAACTGGGAAAGTCATTTTGTGTTTGTAGGGAGGAAATGACATCCGAGGATCTTGAAGCGGAGGCCATTGTGCTAGACGGAGTCAAATGCTTTTCGGATGTCAAGTAGTGCTAAGATGGTCGGGTGTTTACGGGCAGAGTTGTCTTGGATGGCGCTGATCACCCT
Organism: Magicicada septendecula; assembly: GCA_034769895.1. Lineage (NCBI taxonomy): Eukaryota > Metazoa > Arthropoda > Insecta > Hemiptera > Cicadidae > Magicicada > Magicicada septendecula. The sequence continues at coordinate 30,112,328 of CM068369.1, forward strand.
GACTAGTTGGTCGTATATGTTTTAGCCAGGGCAGAAGCCGCCCTGGGTACTGGGAAGGACTTTATGAATTGTTGGTGGGATGTATCCTGGCGACTAGGATTTTTTGAAAGAGCCTGGAGATCGCATGGGTGAGTGAGATAGGGTGATAGTTACCAGGTAGTTTGTCGGATTTAAGAGGTTTGGGAAACACCAGAACATGGGCGTGTTTCCAAGCCCGTGGGACGAATCCAAGGAGGAGGCTGGATGTAAATAAGTTCTACGGATATTGTTCCTCGGTTTGTATTTAATGTCTGATCTTGAGAAGACTACTCCGTGACGGATGGTGAAGTTCGAAACAAACAAAAATTTCTAGATCTATGACGACGAATATCATTTGATTAAATTCTAATTTGTGGAGGTAACAAGACATTAACGTAATTTGTTTTATGTAGTTACATAGTGCACTGGTCACAGTATGTTGTGTTGTAAGAACGGAGAAGCCTACGTACTGTTTGAGTGAGCAATGATACGTTTGGAGTTGGTTTGTGTTAGCACACTGAGTGATACTGTCTATTATTTTAGTACAATACTATCAAAACATTGTCCACCCCCGAACTAAAGTCTCGGAAGAAGCCTAACGCGAATTGTTTACCTGAACCTCCTTCTACCATCTTCAGGGGCAGGCAAGTTGTTACTACATGATACACACAACACCTCTCTTACGAACTTTTTCCTTTCAATCGAAGTCGCCTATTAAATTTCTGATCTTGAAAAGCCTACTGCGTGAGAAGGAGAACAAAGCTACAACCTACACATCGTGTTTGGTTTTAACATATGCCAGCGAGACACGGGACCTCTGAAAGAAAAAGTACCTAGAAACAGCTTGCTAATTTAAAAAAGAAAACTCTGAGACGAATAATCATTACTATTATAAAAGATAGTGGAAGATGAGGCGAAAGAAATAATTAAGAATTATATAGGGTATTTCTTGGATATTTTCTTGATGTTTACTATGAACTTGGTTTTCTCAAAAGAAATTTGTAAACGAGATCTTTCAGCTTGTTCTTTCAGCAGTTCCACATGTCTAATGGCTGTTTCTACTAATAGTTAATAATGGCTGTTTCTAATAGTAATTATAGAAAAATAATAATAACTATTATTTTTTATTTTTTGCAGGGGTCCCACGCACCCCTACACTCTGTCGATTTACCCACTGGGACAGCAGGATACCCAGTAGAGGAAAGCGGGCAAGTATTATAAGACGGTCCATACAATACAATTTTAGTATAGACCTATCACACTGGAAAGTGACACGCCTGTAATATGTCACGCCATAAATTTAGTGTGTGTATGCCAAATACGTGAAGTCGGAATACTCCACACATTCACTGCCCGTCGAAATTTCTTTCTGTCACTAAAAAAGTCAAAGACATCAGCACAAAGGCTGGCAACTTCAATTCACCTCACAACTGGAGTGAATGATCCTACATTTCTACCAATAAACTTGCAACTTATACGAATTGTGCATGTAGGAAACTTCAAACCAATAGTTAGATACAGTCCCCAAAGTCCAAGAAAACTAGATAAAACAATGGTATGGAGAACCATACATGACTTTCATGTTCTATGATTTGTAGTTAAAATCATTTACTTCAATTCGGTGCGATAATTTCTAACACTTTAGGTGTGTTCCTTGTAAATCGTGTTTTATGTTTGACAAATTGAAATGACATATTTCCGTAGAAACTAATTTTTTGTTGCCGATAACGTAATACACATATAAAAAATCGGTATGAAGAATCATACATGACTTCCATGTCCTAAAATTTATATTTAAAATCATTTAAATATTAATTAAATAAGTGGCTGCTTGAGTTATGAAGAAAAGACGTATCAGCTAAAATGGTACACCCTTGTCAGGTGGGTGAAGACTATCCTCAACCTTTGTGAGGAAAGACTGTAGTTTTGGATAAAATGTTTGTAGGTCGAACGAAGAGCCGGTCAAAGGGAGCTGCGATCTGATTCCTGTAATGAAATTGGGCTCTCGCTACTAGTCATTTTCTTTTTTTAAATCGAGTCTTTCTTTCTTGTTTATTTCCATTCGTCTTCTCCTTTCCTGAACGACGATTCTGTTCACCCGTATAATTACAAATTTTTCAGAAAAACATTTCTTCCTTAATACGTTTGTGTCTTCTATTTCACACCCACCATTCTGATCAATGTCATAACGCTATATTCCACACAGGCTAGTAAATAACTAGCCATCAGGGAGGTCAAAATATTTTCCAGGAGGGGAAAACAATCTTTCAGAGGAGAAAAATATTTATATATTTTTCATACATACACATATTAGTTTGTAAGTCCTATATTATAACAGAAATAAGTACACATATTGTATTAATTTATTAAAACATTTATTGCTTCAAAATATGCATAAAATTAATGGCTTGTAAAAGTTAATGTTTGATCTCCATTAAGTAGTGCTCAAGTTTCCAAAGTTTTAATATTATTATGTCCGTAATCAAAACATCAGAGCAGGTTTTAGTGTGTATGAGGGTAAACCGTGGACAAAAATTCAACGTTCCCTATGGAGCGTTGCTCAAAGTAAAGCTGCGAATCTACAGTGTACATTTCACACAACAAACAGGCGGAAAAGAAGGATCGCTCCGAAGTCTCTAATGGACCCTGAGCATCTTGCAGAGGCTTCACTCCCTAAAGACGAAAAGTCTGTCTATGAACCGTTCCTCTGTAAACACGTGCAGTTACACTGGTGAGCGATCCACAGGAAACAAATCGCTGTCCACGCTGGACACCTTTTCGACTTGCACACGTTGTGTTGATGTGGGTTTCGGCACTTTCCGTTTAAAAAGCGTGCAAACGTAAGAAAATAAAAATGAGAGGCCAGAAATAACGCGAATTGTGTGTGTGTGCCCTGCCTGCCTTTTTATTGCAGTAATCACACTAATAAAACTATTGGAACGTAAACATTACATAATTGAGATATGCTTGCCTGCCAGGAACGATATGTTTTCACTCATATAAGATTTCAATTAAAATGAAAAATATATTTTTTTATTTCCTGGCAACAAAATTATTTTATTTTTAACAATTACCATTGTGTGAAAAAGTTTAAATGAATTTTCAAGTACTTCACTCTTGTTAAAACATAAAACGTTCCTGGTAAACTTCCCCTTCCCGTTAATCGATCTTCACCAAAATCAATACACCTTGAGTCCTCTACAATTGAGGACTGTGTGCAAAACATTATTTGATTCTGTTTGATTTGCGGCAGTTATCGTTCATCACAAAAAAAAATCGGTATGGAGAACCATACATGACTTTCATGTTCCCAGATTATATATAAAATCATTTGGTACTGCCTTTATGCGTACTCGCAGTTATTTTGATAATGCGGTTTTTGAGCTTAGATATGTAGTGAATATCGTATATAATTTTATGTAGTGAAATAATTATACAAATTTTGATTCTGTATGTTGCAAAATAGTTAGCCGGTGATTGCAATTGATTTTGTTTGTCATGTTTAATGGGAAATGACTGTAGTAGTAATTTGTCACCGGGTCGTGGCTGTGACACCAAAAATTGATTATGTTAGGTTAACATGAAAACTGAAATTATGCATGGAAACCAATACGTGTGTAATGTAAAACTATTTTTTTTCTTCTAAAACCACGAAAAACCCAACTCGAAGTAAGGCGGGAGTGGCCGAGGGGTCAACCCCTTATTATAGGCCTACATGTCATTTTTTTGTGGCAGAACCCATTTTTTTTGGTAAAATTCGTTTTCCGACAAGTACTCGTTTTGTGACTAATAAAAAATGTGACGTCTCCCTTGTTAAGACAACACAAAAGTCGGGAACTAGTTCAATTCGTTACCAGTTAATTAAACTAGCTGCCGTTGTTAGTAAAACTTCCTTACCAACAAATTACAACACAATTTTTACATAGGAAATAGACAATGATTGCATAAATTTATTCACTCACTTGGTGTTAGCAAAAACATCTCTTTATTACTATTCAAATCTCATGATTTACTTTGTTTTTTAAAAAGAATTGCTCTAGTAAATTTTGCTTTTAATGCTTTAAAAATATTAAATATATTATTTCTTTTATCTCAAAAATACTCATCTAGATGTTTGTTTTAAATACCTCGGATCCGGGTCTGAACTTTGTTAAAAATTAATTTATCACAATTTTAACCAAATTATTGGAAGAATAATATTGGTTGTAAACTACAGAATTACCTTACATTTAGATATAGTGCTGTTACTACTACTTCATTACAAAAATTACAAATCTGATAAGCTATTCTTTACATTATTAAAAGTTCTTTAGTGTTCTTTTGTTACTTCTCTTATTGAAACGAATATGTACAAATGTTGTGTTTGGATATCACCTGAATTTAACATGAGGTTGTTGTTGGGTCCATGGTGGTCGTCTTCTGTCGTCTTCTAGGGTGGAGTACGTGGTTCCTCTTGAAGATACATCGGGTTGATTATGTCTTGTAGTCTCGACGATCGGATTATTACTTGAAGTTCATACTGTTGTAGTTTGCGTTTTATACGTCTGGAGTTTGTAGTTCACATTTTACACCTTAATTATAGTTCTTACTTTGCAGTACTAAAGTCTGGTAAGTTACATATTTTACAACTTACAGTTTTATATTTTAAAAGAGATGTGTCGGCTAAGTTTTCCTTTCTTTATATTTTTTATAACTCTACACACACTACATTATTTCTTTTTTTTAATTATTTTCCACACTACATTCTTCAAAATAAAATCACCTCAAACTGGATATGTTTTTAACGGCATACACCTACGTGTATGTGGACAACACAAAACTCACATCTTTACATGTCGAAGTTCTACTGGCGACTGTGTGCATAGTTTAGGGGCGAGGGGTCAGTAAGCTGGCGCGTATTTACGCACTAAGAAAATAGTTCGTTCTTTTATTTATTATTAATTATTCATTAATTAGAATGTAAATACTTTATGTTAACTTTGTTACGAATTAGAGATTTCCTTATTTATATAGTCGTATTTTAAATAATTGACGTAATTATTATTATTATTTAAATAACACCTTTCTTTGCGTGTTGGTACGGGAAAATTTCAAGTTGATTCAGGAATCTGGGTATAGGTAAGGGTGGATAATACTCTCACTTGTTAGAAATTAAAAATTTTTTATTTGTGCGATTTTCGATATTTTTTTAAAATCGTCACAAAAACAAACATCCATTATGTTCAAATTGTAGAGCATATATTGTCATTCATTAATACAGTGTTTTTTGTTTTTAATTAACCATAAATATTTGTATTTTTCATTTTGTATTTGCTGTTGTTTTTTCCAATTTGTAAACTTAAGAACGTTAGGTTCTTTGTTTTGAGTGTTACTCTGTTATACGCATTGTATTACACGTTTAATGTTATGTTTTCTCAACCACAGCTTTTATTTATTTTAGCAGTAAACTAAAAACCCAAAACCGTTATTACCTAACTACCAAATGAAAACAACACGTATTTTTGCTTTACATTAAGAAATAGGGCAATTTACAATTAGTACACTTCTTCTTTTCCACACCGTAATATATCGATACAATCGCATCTTAAAAACATCGAAATGTATTGCGGGTACTCATACAGTTCCAATCATTTACTTGAATTCGGTTCGATAATTCCTAAAAAAATGTAGAATTTTGTCAAAGTGAAATAAAATGTTTCCATAGAAACTACTTCTTTGTTATCAGTAACGTAGTACACATATACAACTTATACAAAAATATCGGTTTGGAGAACCATAGATGACTTCCATATTCTAAGATTTATATTTAAAATCATTTTCGAAATGAAATATTACCATAGAAACTACTTCTTTCTACTTACTGCTTCAGCCTTAACCACAGTACTGTGGTCACTAACGTATACCACCTCACGTTATCGCACTCGATTTTCACTGATGATGGAAGTCGATGGCATTGCCGAAACGTCTGGTTTTGTAGAAAATATTGGACTACGGCCAAATGTCCCGGGAAGGAATTTTAACAAAAACTACTTCTTTGTTGCCGATAGTGTTGTACACATATATATAAAAAATATGCATACAATTAATGGCTTGTATAAGTTAATGATTGATCTCCATTAAGTAGTGCTCAAGTTTCCAAAGTTTTAATATTATGATGTCCGTAATTAAAACATCAGAGCAGGTTTAGTGTGAATGAGGGTACACTGTGGACAAAAATTTTCAACATTTCCTATTGAGCGTTGCTTAGAGTAAAGCTGCGAATCTACAGTGTATGTTTCACAGAACAAACACGCGAAAAAGAAGGAGCACTCCGAAGTCACTCATGGACCCTCAGCATCTTGCAGATGGTTCATTCCCTAAAGACAAAAAGTCTGTCTATGAATCGTTCCTCTGTAAACACGTGCAGTTACACTGCCCAGCGATCCACAGGAAGCAAATTGATGTCCATTTTTTCGGCTTGCACGCGTTATGTTGGTGTGGGTTTCGGCACTTTCCATTTAAAAAGCGTGCAAATGTAAGAAAATAAACATGAGTGAGGCCAGAAATAACGTGAATTTTGTGTGTGTGTGTGTGTGTGTGTGTATGTGTGTTCCCTGCCTTTTTATTGCTGTAGTCATAATAATAAAATGGAAACGTAAACATTACATAACTTTGATATGCTTACCTGCCACGAACGATATATTATTTTATACATGTATATTAACTCATACATAATTTACATTAAAATGAAAAAATTATAATTTTATTACCTGGCAACAAAATTATTTTATTTTTAACAATTACCATTGTTTGAAAAAGTTTAAATGTTTTTTCAAGTACTTTACTGTTGTTAAAACGTAAAAGGTTGCAGGTAAACTACCCCTTTACCTTAACCGATCTTCACCAAAAACAATAGGTCTTGAGAACTCTACAATTCAGGGTTGTATGCGAAACATTATTTGATTCTGTTTGAATTTGCGACTGTTATCGTTTGCCAAAAAAAATACCCTTGATAAAAAAAACCGTTGCCGGTAAACTACCCCTTTCCCTCAACCGATCTTCACCAAAAACAATACGTCGTGAGTACTCTACAAATCAGGGCTGTATACAAAAAATTATTTGATTCTGTTTGAATTTGCGGCTGTTATCGTTTGCCATAGAAAAAAATCTACACACAGACAGACAGACAGACAGACAGACACACACACACACACACACACACACACACACACACAGACACTTTTCGAAAAACGACTTTTTTCATGTTTTGAGTGTAGTACAATCAGAATCTGCAATAATCTCGAACACGATTTTTTTTGCTATCACCATACTTCCATTTCCTTAAGGAATATGGAAGTAATTATCTCCTCCCTCATCACCTACCATTTTAATTTATAGAAAATTACCCTCTTCCCCTTCAACTACCCTTTCCATTTATAGACTATTCATCTACCTTTCTACAGTGGATTATTATGACCTTCTTTTAAGGATACTTCATTTATCAAAATTAAGAACTTTACTTTTGTTAAAACGTAAAATGTTGCAGGTAAACTACCCCTTAATCAATCTTCACCAAAATCAATAGGCCTCGAGTCCTCTACAATTCAGAACTGTATGCAAAAAATTATTTGATTTTGTTTGAATTTGCGGCAGTTATCGTTTGCCATAGAAAAATTCTACAGACAGGCACACACACACTCAGACACTTTTCGAAAAATGACTTTTTTCATGTTTTGAGGGTAGTACAATCAGAATCTGCCATTATCTCGAACACGATTTTTTTCGCCATGACCATACTTCCATTTCCTTATGGAACTTGGAAGTAAAAATTATCCCCCTTCAACAATCATTTTTATTTAGAAAAATTACCCCCTCCCCTTCAACTACTCTTTTTGTTTATAAATGTTCCATCTACCTTTCTATAGTGGATTATTATGACTTCCTTTTCAGGATACTTTATTTATCAAACTTATGTACTTTACTCTTGTTAAAACGTAAAACGTTGCAGGTAAACTACCACTTTTCCTCACCGATCTTCACCAAAATCAATAGGCTTTGAGTCCCCTACAACTCAGATATATATTCAAAATATTATTTGATTAGATTTGAATTTGCATAAGTTATCGTTTTCCATAAAAAAAATTCTACACACACAGACACTTTTCGGAAAATGACATTCTTTTACGTTTTGAGGGTAGTACAATCAGAACCAGCCCTTATCTGGAACACGATTTTTTCGCCATCACCATACTTCCATTTTCTTACGGAACATGGATGTAAAAAGGAGCTGGTCTGCATGATTTCTTCTAGTCAAGAGTAAAGGTAGATCAACAGATTTCGAGATCTCCACATCAGAATCCAATGAGGTGGCTCAGTTTGTAATCAGTCTAAGAAGCTTCTCTGAACTCCCTCAATGGAGTTAGCTCTGCTGTAACGGTACCTGTCCCGTATGACTAAAGCATATTCTTAACAAAACTGACAAGTCCCACAAAGTAATGGAGAGGATGAGTAATTCCTTATGGTCTCATTCCTTGATGAAGGGAAATATACAGCCACACCTCCAAGTGGTGGGGGGTGGGCAACACCTACAGGTGGCTAACGCGGCTCTGGAGACCGAGTGACAGCCGGTATAAGCTGTCCCTCCATGTCATTGTAAAGTAGAGGTTAGGGCATCCTCCTGCCCTTGGGGTGAGAAATTGACCCTAAAGACGGATGACCTTACATTGGTCAACGGCATATGATGTAGGAGGCAAGGAAGAACCACTTCATTATAGATACCCTTATAGATATCTGAAGAGAGAAAAGTGATCTCTTTAGTCTGGTAAGACAGCCAGTTAATGGGAGAACACCCAGACAGAAAATCGGGCTGGATATTAAGCCTGAAGGTGGCAGCCCCACCATAGTCTTAGCCTGCGATGTGCGTATCCAGAGGACATATTCACTACTAAGTTGATTTTCAAATAAGGACTAGCCGGACGGATACGGCAGTAACTGAATATTATGAGTATACTCGACAGGATTGCTCAGTATCGGCTGAATTGGTGGAAACATCTTTGCCGGATGGATGACTGCCTCATCCCCAAACAACTATGGGACTATAAGCCGATGGGACGGAGAGGTGTGGGATGCCCGAGACCGCAACAAACCATCTTCGGTTTAATCCTTGAAGATGGTGATGACCTGGCAACAGATAAACGTTTGAAAATATTGTTGACGCTAAGTCTTGTCTATATAATATACAATACAGTTTAAGCGTGTCAAACAAAGTTGTTTGTTTGCTACTTGCCTAAACCGCAGATTCTGCGCAAACGTAAGGATTACAATGAACTTCTTACAAAGTTTTAATGGTAGCTTGTTGTGAATTGTAGGAAAGCAGTATTATAAGTTTATTCAGGTCACGAGAACCATGCACACTTACTGTCACCACCCACAACGTCCCAAAAACATTGGCAGCTAAGTACGTCTTTTCACTGTGAATATATGTATTTAAGGTAGACTATATAAAGAGCACGAAATTAATAGGGTTATTTGAATTTGATGAGGACTTGTATTAATTTTGTCGGTGCTTCTATACGCAGTAATTGTAATTTATATAAATATTACACAATATGATTGTAGAAGAAGAAGAAGAAGTAGAAGAAGAAGAAGAAGAAGAAGAAGAAGAAGAAGAAGGAGGAGAAGGAGAAGGAGAAGGAGAAGGAGAAGGAGAAGGAGAAGGAGAAGGAGAAGGAGAAGGAGAAGGAGAAGGAGAAGGAGAAGGAGAAGGAGAAGGAGAAGGAGAAGGAGAAGGAGAAGAAGAAGAAGAAGAAGAAGAAGAAGAAGAAGAAGAAGAAGAAGAAGAAGAAGAAGAAGAAGAAACAGTTTGTATTTACAAAATAATATAAATATAAATATTTGTATTTTTAATCTTTAAGTAGCGTCTTATAAGATGCGGACTATTATTTTTTTTATGGAGAAAAACTTCTTAAAAAATTAATAAAATGCATATTGCAACGACGAACTGCCTCGAACAATGAAGTGCGTCGTCTACGTGTCTCCCGGCCAGCCGAGCAGGTGTTTGTGTTTCTGCCAAGGCCGCGCTGAAGTATTCTCTAAAACTTTCGAGTGCCTGTTGACGCGTATTAAGGGATTATTCTGGAATACTTGTGCTACCTATATAAACAACGACATCTGTCGCTTAGAAGTCATTTACTTCGGGCGATTACTCACTGCGTTCTAAGTGGCTATTAGCGGAAAGCGATTATTGTGCGGGACGCTATTATTTGACATTATTACTGCGTGTGAACAAATTTAATTTAAACTATTATACGAGTATAATCTTGTTGAATAACTTGTTAATTACAAACTGTTAATTGTGATAATTAAAGCTGGTTTTTAATGACTTCATTGGTGTCTTGTATTTTGTTTTTTCCACTGTACCATACGACGATTTGGGAGACCGTCGAAACAATATATTTTACAAGCTGAGAGAAGTCACAGAAAAATATAACATACCGTAATGTCGATCAGTTCCTAACATACTGTCGCTATTAGATAATGTCTGGATTAAGATTTAACGATTGGCATAGCCGGGCAATAGTCACAGGGAAACCTGAAGAGCAAAAGCCTGTAGCAGGATATAGTTAAACATTAGAAAGCAAGATCTACAACACAGCAAAGAAATGATTGATGTAAGAGCTTAGATGCAAAGAAAAATCGACAGAGGTGGATGGGAAAAATCGAAAGCTAGGGTTCAAGACTTTGCTGCAGCTCTTTCAGAGAGAATACTAAATTCAATGGATTAAATGTTACGTTAGTAATAGGGACGCTTCGCAAAACTCTTTACTTCCACTGTTTTTAGTATCTCAGAAAAGCTAACGTTAAACTTTTAAAACATTAAATACAAAGCACCATAGACTGATTATGTTGCTAAAAAGAAACGCTACTTTCGAGGTATATCCAGACATCAATTTCCGGTAGGTTATTGAAACAAACCATCCCACCATAAAGAAACTATTGGAATATACTTGCACAACGTTTTTATTGCTACTTAAAGTACACACCTTAAACTACTTTTCTATATAGTTTTCTTTATTTTTGAAACACTTTTCATAGCGAGGCACCAGGCGTTGTTTACCTTCGTCGTAGAAATTTCCCGCCTGTGATTTTAATCATGTATTAAAGGCTTGTTTCATATTGTTGTCGTTATGAAACCTCTGGCCGCTAGGAAAGGATTTATAATGGTTTAAAAGACGACACCCCTTTGATGTGAGGTCTGGGCTATACGGCTGATGATCATATTCTTTCCATTCAAAGATTGTGAGTAAATGTTGCGTTGTAGTGGCGGTCTGTGGGCGGGAATTGTTGTGAATCAACACGATGCCCTACGTCTCTTTTCCTGAATAGCACGACCATGACCGACTCTAGTAGAAGGCCGGAATATTAAATGTAGCAACACTGTAGCCAGCTGACAATTGAGACGATCCCTAAATTTTTGTATTTCAATAATCAAATCCCGTCCTATTTAACTGCCGGTTAACAGCAGTTTTTATTCTTAATTTTTTGCAAATTAAGAGTGTTGTAAAATACTGTTATATTATTTAAGAAATAAAATATTAACTCGTTCATATGATACGAATGCAATAATTTGAACAAAATTAATTCATTAGACCTGACAACAATAATTCACTAATTTCTTCAAATTAGACGTATAGTAATAAGTGCGCACAAACCTATAATTTAGATTTAGCTGAAAATAGGCATACTCAAGATTTTAGTAATGCTATGAAATTAGATCAAAATATAACGTGTTCACTTTGGCTATTATATTACACTATGATTAGACGCAACGTTACCACGTTTAATATTCCGGCCTTCTACTAGATGCCGGCCATAGCACGACGCAATCCCATACGGGTTTTCTAATAGATATTTGAGTTAACTGTCAAGCCTTGAGCCAAGACGTCTACAAGCAAAACCCCTTTTCTGTTGCTAAAGATTGTGCACATGATTTTCTGAGAGGAAACCGTTGACTTGAATTTTTTCTTTGTGTGCAAAGAAGTGTGCCTCCAAAAAAAAGTCTTTTTTTGTTTTTATTCAGAGGTTACCTGTGATATCCAGGTGACTATACGGCTCAGGAAGTCACCACTCCTTTGGTACCTGAATCGAGTAAAACAAAACCTATGCCCTATCCCAGCGTTTCTTTTTGTATTTTCCATAACAATTTTTGAAAATTAACACAAATTAACACAATTGTGTTAACACAATTTCCGGTAGTTTAGTTTTTTAGGCTCAATTTCATGAAGAACTAAAGGTGAAACTTTTGGAGTCATAATGAATAGTTTGTAATCTTCTGTTCAACGGGCCACATCATGTCGTCATTCACTAAAGACGGGCGCCTGCTCTGTGCATCGTTGTAAACATTTTCCCGTCCTTCGATAAAAAGTCGTATCCATTTCTCTACCACAGAATCACTCATTGCTTCTTCTTCATAAACATTGCAAACTTAACGGTGATTTTGATTTGGTTTAATGCCTTTTGCATTCAAGAATCGCACATCTGCTTTATATATGCGGCGGGTTCTTAGACATTATCGATTTTCTTAGACATTATAAACACGTTCAATGAAGTGTACGCAGTGCAAAGGTATTTACAAACGATGTTGTTGCCTTACCAACGAATCAGCAAACTCGCCGCGCATGCGCAACAGGTGCCGGTATCCATACCGCGGCAGTATTTTCAAGCGGAACTTACTTTCTGGATATCCCTCGTATTTCTCTCCAGTGCCTACATTGTTCGTGGCATGTGACGGCATTCTACAATTATCATCATCATCACCACTCCATGGACTAGGCTTTAGACCTGTTCCGGAACCCATCTTCTCCTGGGTCGACCGACATCTCTCTTCCCAGTAGGGAGATAACCCAAGGCAGCCATAGGTAGATGGATATCAGGCGTGCGATTCAAGTGTCCACACTATCTCCTTATCCAGTTTCCGAGGCTCGTATGAGTTCTGTAAGTACATATATTTTTACTTACGTAGGTTACTGGCCTGCTGTAAAACCCCCAAACTGGAGGATCAGAAACCTTGATTTCGTGCTGCTCTTCCCCTAGAGAGTTGTTTTCACCTCATCTGACGAGCTCTCTCTGCCCGATCGCAATAGACTAACTAACGTAGCCCATGAGTGCAGCCGTTGGCCTACTGTAGGCTCCTCCGCCTCCACACTAGATGCACACCATGCTGCCGATGTGCACCATCCTGGCAGGACAGGACCCAGGATAGCCCCAGGCTGCCCTGACAGAACCACCGTTTGCTTACCGATCCAGCCCGCCGAAGGGATACCTCAACCTTGGAGTGGATTGATCGGCGTAACAGGGCCCACCAACATGTAGGTGAAGTGGAGTTGTGGTGGAGAGGCCGGTGCATTTCTCTTCAATGAAAGCATATGTTCGCGTCACACTCCCTTTAGGACCCTATCAGGAACACATAAGACTTTAATATTGCTCATTAACAAAGCTGTCATACAAGTCTTTACAAGTATCGTTGCTGAAACTGTAAAACTTAACATTCGTTACTTTTATTTTACTACCAACATGGGTGGAGGTTAACCAGCATTGGGTAAGCCAATTTAACCAACAGCGTCGAGTGACGTACTCACTTTCTCTGCGTAAAAGCTTTGGAAATTGGATTCTGTGCATTGTTTTGTACAGACGGGACGATAGACAGCGGCGACATTCTGCTTTACTCTCTGTCAACGCACAATTGTGGCGGAACACATTTCTTAACCTTCACTAAACAGGCTTTGTTCTGTAAAGTCTGCAAAACGTCTTGCTGTTTGTGTGTGTATGTGTGTTGATTTGACTAGACCAGAATATCGCTGTGAACCTTTCTGTCTTACATTCTGTATGCGTATGGACTTTGCATTTGTTTGACTTATTCTTTATTTACTTCTCTCTTTTTACCTTCCAATCTGTTAATAATGTCAACGATGCAAATAAAGCCCATTTCTGTGTAAAATAAGTAGGTCAACATAAATTAATATTTAATTTTGTTACTAAGACATCGATTTTCACTTCCATGTTCCGTAAGGAAATAGAAGAATGGGGATCGCGAAAAAATCGTGTTCGAGATAAGGGCTGATTCTGATTGTACTACCATAAAAACATGAAGAAAAGTCATTATCCGGAAAGTGTCGTCTGTGGAGAATGTTTTATATGGCGAACGATAACTTATTTAGTAGGAATAAACCTGTTTTAGTACCAAGCCACGTGTCCGTTAACTATATGAAAAATATATTGTACTAACCGTCTGTGACTTCTCGTATATGATGTCCTTTCCTATTGCGACATGTTTCGGGACACTTGTCCCATTTTCAAAGCATAAAATTTGTAGCACATATCATTCACTGATATACTTGTCAAACAACGATAACTATAACTGCCGCAAATTCAAACAGAATCGAATAATGTTTCGCATATTTCTCCGAGTTGTAGAGGACTCACCATCTATTGATTTTGGTGAAGATCGGTTAATGGGGAGGGATAGGTTACCTACAACGTTTTACGTTTTAACAAGACTAAATTACTTAATTTTAATAAATAAAGTTTCCTGAAAAAAGGGCATAATAATAAACTGTAGAAAGGTAGATGAAATATCTACGCGTATAAATAGAAAGGGTAGTTGAATGGTGAGGGCGTAATTTTTTCTAACGATGTTATAAATTTATTCGACCAAAAAATTAAAAACATTTCAATAAAATATTAACAACTGATATCGTTTCATGTAAACAAATTATCGTAACCACGGATACGTCAACAAAATAATTTTCTTGTTTCAGAAATTCACAGATAACAAACGCTGGGCGGTATTCGTTTTCTTTCGCGTTGTTTAAATAAAAGATAACTTAATATTATTAATTATATATTTTTAAAATATTAACAACTAGATACAATTCGTATTTTGATTATTTTTTTAGCGTTTTAATCACAAGTATACTGATATACTTAGTTTCGTTGTGAGTGTTCATATTAAAAATAATTTTATAATTAATTAGAACATGGAAGTCATGTATGGTTCTCCATACCGATTTTCAGTTACCATTTTAAAATGGATTGACTTAATTAAAAAAAATCATTATTAGGAAAGAATCTTATTCTGATATAATTATACCAAGAGAGTCTTACCACCCTTATAGATATAAAATGGCGGCAATCAATTCATTTTGTTATAGAGCTCAAGTGTTTAAAAGAGACCGAATCAAAAGATAGGGAGTTAAAAACGATAAAGGGAATTGTAAGGAATAATAACTATAACAACATAGTGGATAAAATTATGAAAAGTGTTAACATACGAAAAGCTAAAATAGAACCAGAACCAAAGGATTATGCAGGGTCATTGACATACATAGGTTCACATAATAGAAAAATTATAAAATGTTTTAATAAATACGGAGTAGATATAGCTATAAAAAATGTGAAACAGTATTTGATAAGATAAGGAATAAAAATATAGAAAAAATCCCAGTATTACAGAAAAGCGGAATTTATAAATTAAAATGTAGACTACAACAAAGTGTACCTAGGTGAGACAGGACAAAAATTCGTATGCAGGTTGTCTGACCACAAACGTGGAGAAGGTAATAGAACAACGAATTCGTTATATGCAAGACATTTCATAGAAGACAACCATACGTTTGTTAATCCTTTGGAATACTACGAAATTGTAAAAGTAGTAAATAACACAGTTGAAAGAAGCTTAGGGAGGAGTTAGAAATATTGAAAGAAAGAGAAAAAGGGTTAGACAATTTAATTAATACTAAAATTAAATTTGATAAAGAAGAAATATTTTATAACATAATTAAAAAGTAAATGATAGAGGACAGATAGATAAGATTAAGAATTAAGTTGCATAGGACTAATTGGATGTTTTTAAAATAAGGGTGTGTGACTGGTTCGCAAGTGTGAATGAGAAAGGCGGTTAGGTTTAAAAGGAATGTACACACACACACACACACACACACACACACACACACACACACACACACACACACACAACATTTAAACACAAGGAACTTGCTAGAAAAATATGTAATTGTCCAGATGGCGTTGACAGGACGCAGAGGTTGGGAAGGGACATTTGAATTATAGCTTGTTTTGTGTGAGTAAGGTGGGGTGGGGTGGGGGTGAAGGGTTTGTTTTCACGTCTATTTGTTCATTTTCGATCTGACGATGAGCTGTGAGCTTGAAAGCGCCAATCGGAATAATTTTTATACAGTGGTGTGCAACAGTGATAATTCTGTTTGTAAAAAAAGTAGTCAATAAAATAATTAACAAAATAATAACATTCTTGTTGGAATTATTATTATCAGTACCAGGCTGTGGTGTCCACAGTTGTCGTTATTGTCAAACGTTTACTCCACACCATCCAAGTGTCTAGATTGGCACGGTGTCCACTAAGTCCCCTCAGAGGTAAGGTAGAGACTGGGTTTTGCCTGAGAATAGGCAAACTTTGTTACACTTTGTTAAACTTTTGTAACAAACAAATTCCAAATTGCAGTCTACAATTATCAGGAAGACATAAGACTGTAATACTTCTTGTCACCACATGCTGTGGACCACGGCCTAACACGCTCCGGGTGATAATAATAACTGCAACAATGTTGAAGCCGGTCGTAAAAGCTTAAGAACTTGCATAAAATCTGTCTTCTTGTACAAGAAACCTAATTTCTAAAGCTCTCTCTGTCTGTTTGGGTCGTCGTCCAGTCCAGCCATTCTTCATACCTCCAGGAATGTTCACAGAAACCTGCTAAAAACCGACAAGAACCTACTATAAGTTCTAGTATTAGGAATCCACAGGGCACAGTCATAATTTTGTCAGTTAGAGTGTTTTGATAAAATATGCTCCCTTTCTCAGCATCTGGTAACAAGCTTACAAAAATTACAAATATATGCTAATTTGAAAAAAGTTTCGAACTTACTACTACTACTACTACTACTACTACTACTACTACTACTACTACTACTACTACTACTACTACTACTACTACTACTACTGCTACTACTACTACTACTACTACTACTACTACTACTACTACCACTACAACTACTACTACTACTAAACATCCACAGACACACAATTGTCTTAAAGTTGGTATACAGAAATGCTCAAATATGTGTCTATAACTATTATTTAAAACTTAAATGACTTAATCTCCTTTACTAAATCTTTTAAAGTAGAATTGTGTGCTGACGTCACGAGCGTTTCCGGTTATTACGTGAACTCCGAGTGTGTGTGTATTTGGGTGTGTGGGGGGGGAGGTTGTAACATGACCATATAACATATTGTGTTGTTTGATATCACCATATTGTAACGGTGGAAGCACTCGAAAAGGCTAGAGCGTCCGTCCACTCGTTTCTCGGCTACCCGAGCAGGTGGGTGCGCGTGTCTCTGTCAAGGCCGCACTAAAGTAGACTCTAGACTTTTCGAGTGCTTGTTAACGACGCAAATTATGGATTATTCTGGAGCACGTATGCTACCTATTTAAACAACAGCAGCTGACTTTGTCAGGCAGTTACGTTGCGCGATTTATTCAAGTATGGATCCGAATATTGTGGTAAAGTGATTATTATGTTATAATTAGTGCAAAACTCTAATAGTTGACATTATTATTGCGTGTGATCAAATTTAACTTGGATTACTATATGAGAGTACCTTGTTGATTTCAAATTTTTATTTGTAACTCATTAAAGCTGGTAATTTGTGATGTCATTGGTGTCTGTATTTTGTTTCCACTGTACCATACGACGATCATTGAGGCCGTTGTAACAATATTCTAAAATGCTAAACGGACTGATAGCAGTCGTCCGTATTTCTTTAAACAATTATATTATATATTTCAAAATCGGCTTAATGGCTATTATTAGTTAGAACAGTACTCTGGATTGAATAATTAAAGTTCGGTAATCATACGAGTCTTCCAGTGGCTACTAACAAGCAGTTAGCGAACAATGCAGTGTGAATACTAAAACCAACTAGAAAAAACGCATAGCAAAACCTAGCGAGTAGAGAAATGTTTGTGGGCATAAATTGAAATTAAGAATCTGTAAAAGAAGTATTTAGATATTGTGTCTTCATGTACAAATATAACTTCACATAAATGCTGATAACAATTTAGCGTTGGAAGGAAGTTGAGAGGGTTGTATACGTTGGACAAAATAAGTGAAGTCAGCAATAGAAGTTATTTCATTCCTCCTGTATCAGAGGCAAACTGCATTCTCCGTAAATGCTGCTACACATCTTTACTTGAAAATATAAACCACATAGTTCCCTAAAGCCTGTTCACTGCAGTGTATGTTTCAATGTTTCCAGCTAGACGAAGAAATTCATTACAGATGCAGGGCTGGATTTTTCGTTTTAAAATTATTACAGTAAATTATGAAATACTTTCGAGTAAGACACAAACTAAAATTCGTTTCAAATAAGACGAATTCCAATTAGAAATAATAATGTTATGTAAGATGCAATGAAATATGATTTCCATTATTTTTGTAGTCAAAATGTCTGTTCTATGCGAGATTACGTGAGGGTTTAAATTTCGGTCACCGATTTTATCGACTGAATTAAATATTCAGTAAATTACACTGGTATATAATGTACGAACGCTTAATCTAATACGGACACAAAATTACAACTAACATCTTCTGAACGCCTGAACAATCTTTCCAGAACGAGTAATACTCCATCAACACAGAACACACTATAATTCAGTAGACCAACGCTCCTCAGGCTCCTCAGATTGTAATTAAAATATACATTGTATCGACAAAACATTTCGTTTTTGACTTTATATTTGATGATGGGTAAATCATCATCATCTTTTCACTGGTTTTAGGATTCAGCGGCCTGTTCCTATTCTACACTCCATCTTTTCTTAGGTCTACCAACTTTTCTTCTGCTTCTATGGTTGCAATCTTTCGTCATCTTCGGTATTCTACTTTCTTTCATTCTTCAGATGTGTTGAATCCATTTTATTCTGTATTCTTTAATGCTTTTATTAACTGAAAAAATATCTAAATCACTTATTATCTCTTCATTTCTTATATGATCTCGTCTATTACACCTTTCAACTGATCTCAGAACTTTCATTTATGCTGTTTGTATTTTCTGTTCATTTCTTTTCTTTATGACTCAAGTTTCAGAACCATACAGTAGTGTAGGTATACGTTGGGTAAATAAAAATTAAAAGTGCTAAAATCCAGAAAGTATTGTAAAGACAAGAGCAAAGCAACATTGGTTGGTTGGTAGTATGTCTTATGTAATACCCGTGGGAAATTACGAGTAGTCGAAGTTTCTGTTTCAAACTTTACAGACAGACTTCTTTGAGCAAAGTACTGAACACTTCAATGTATCCATACGTGTCATGGTACCGCTCTCAATACTAATGTTACTGTAGTAATATAACAATGCTTGTATTGTTGGTGTTGCTTATATTATTGGGATATTAAAGCATTGCACATACGGTACTGGTCTTACCACATTTTAATTGATTTATTTATAAAACAACTACAGTATTATAAATTTGTTGTAATAGGCTCATCGACAATAGGCAGAAGACGGTTTATGAGGAAGGTCTGTGGGTGTTCCTGGTAGTTCTGTTATAGAGACTGCGATGGATTGAATGGAGACGCGTTGTTGGCGGTTTGAGAATGTTTTCAATCTAATTGTTGAAGAAAAGAGTTTAGGGTGGAAAATAGTTTATTGAGGGCATAAAGAGCGGTGTTAATGGTTTTGGTTTTGGGAGGTCGTCGGTAAATCAGTCGAAGGGTTCGCCATTCAATGATTCAGTATACTTTTAAGACGGGCAGAGTCAGGAGTTACGACGTGCGTAGGTCATGATGGTGCGAAGGTAGTTGTATACGAAGCTTTTAAATATTGAAACTCTTATAGCACTCTCATTGAAAGCCTTAACGCCGGTTATCAAAGAAACGGTGATTCAATTAGAGGTTACAAATTTAATGTAAAATAAAACGCATTGGTTTTTGATAAACTCTTAATGTAATTATTTCTATATGTTGTTTAGATATTGACATTAAACATGATAAATGATATCGGCCAAATGGCTGCCACGAGAGGCTCTGCAGACATCCGCCCTTTTCATGAAATTTTCCATCACTTTCCGGCATAACTCCTGCGGCAGCTCATGAATAATATGGCGTATCTCGCCCTTTTGCTCTCGAATCATTTTGGGGTCACATACACTTTCTGCTTCAAATAACCCCAAAGAAAATAATCCAATGGCGTGAGATCACACGATCTTGGTGGCCAATGTTGATCGCCGAAACGAGAGATGACGCAGCCGGGGAACTTTGTGTGCAACAACTGTATATTATTTCTCGCGCTGTGTGGCAAGTGGCACCGTATTGTTGGAACCACATGTCTTCGACATCAATATCATCCAATTGGTGCCAAAAATAATTTGTTATCATCTCCCGATAACGTTCACCATTTACTGTTACTGCATCACCACGGGCATTTTCAAAAAAGTCACGCCGCCGACCCAAAATCTGCACCAAACAGTTAATTTTTGTGGATGAATTGGTTGTTCGAGAATGGTTCGTGGATTTTCAAGTCCCTAAATGCGGGCATTTTGTTTGTTTACATACCCATCCAGTTTAAAATGAACTTCATCGCTGAATATAATTTTCTTCGCAAAATCGCCATCAACTTGGTGGTTCTCTAACACCCAATCAATGAAGTCACGACGCTGTCTATGATCTGCTGGCTTCAATTCCTGGGTCAATTGGATCTTGTAGGCATGCAAATGCAGATCTTTAGTTAATATGCGCTGCGTGGTGCTGTAGGAAAGGTGCAACTGCTGGGAACGATGACGAATGGAGGTCGACGGATTGTCATGGACACTGGCACTCACTGCTGCGATATTTGTGACTGACCGGCCACTACGAGGACGTACTGGTCTTTGCACATCCAACACTGACCCGGTTTTATTGAATGTTTCGATTCATTTTTTAACCACGGCACGAGATGGACGTTTATGGTTGCCGAAGTCATCTCGCAGTGCGCGAATCGTGTTAGTTAAATTTTATCCAATTCGAAAAAAGGTTTTAACAATTAAAATACGTTTTTGACTCGAATACCGCTCCATAGCAACAAATGTCAATACTTAACAATGACTAATTTCAAATATCAGCTGTTCATGTTTTACAAGAAAACAGTATTGCCAACTTAAAATTGTAACCTCCAACTGAATCACCCTATATAAGGCGAGTTTTTGACACGTTCCTGTATGACATAAACAAAGGCCTACAGTGACGGCAGAATGACGACCACATGAACGACAAGCCGGGTACATTGAAGGTGCAGCCGTGATAAGCTGCGGCTACTGAATTTTAATTGTGGCAACGTTGAGTCCACGAGAACTGAATATTTATGTCGTTTTACAAGCTAAGACAGTCTGACTAGCGCGTATACCTAGCCAAACCTTATAACAATATTGTTATATCAGTTCGCTACGGAAGTAAACCTTTTCACTGAAGCTATTATACTAAAATTGTGTAACTTATTTTCTGGTGTTTAGTTAATACTGTTTATTCCACTGTTTAAACTCTTGAACAATCCTTGTAACAATATGAATACGAGTTTATGTTTTATAAATACTTCATTAGTTGCGTACATATGAATGTCACTTGACTGTAATTATATTGTTACTACAATAAGAAACGCTCTCGAAAAGGCGACTGTTGTTCTACACGGTTCTCCATTAGCCCAGCGTGCCTCGTTTATGTCAAGGCCGTCCACTTACGCAGTAGTGTAGTACCTTCCACACTGTTCAAGAGCACTTGTATAATCTGGCACGCTGCCAAAAGGATGGAAAGTTATTCTGGAACACCTTCTCTACCTACATAAGCACGAGTGGCTGGCTCTGTCAGCCAGTTACGTTGGGCGATATGTTCAGTGCGGATCAAGTGTTTGTTGTGGAAGTGACATTAGTTGACATTATTATTATGTGTTTGTACAAATTTAACTTTAATTACTGTATGAGAGTATCTTGTTAATTACAAATTATTATTTGTGATTAATTATAGCTGATAATTAGTGACTTAATTGGTGTCTGTATTTCGTTTCTACTGTACTATACGAAGATCCGTTAGACCGTCACAAACAACATAAATAGCTTAAAATTTACATTTCAGCTTCACTAAAAATATGTGATACACGAAAAGAAAATTATAATTAGTCAAATTTAGGTTTAAAGCAAATGTAGGTAATAATGATGTTATTGTGATGTTTCGGAAGTTAATGTTTCGAAAGCGATACTGATGTTTGCTGACGTAAACAACGCCAATACAAAGAAATAAATCAAAACAGAAGAGGTTTTGGCGCCACATATCTTTCTGTAACACTGAAGAACGTGACAAATGTTTGACCCACTGCCACGTATTATGTATACGCGAATAGAATCTTGATACTGTATAGTGAATGGGTCGTAAGCAGCTTGACAAAGTTGTATTTTTTATAACTTTTAGTGACGAAAAATTTTGTTATTATACATATAATTATAAAACATTTGGGGCGATGTTTCGAAAAATTTATTGTCATAATCGGGAACAGGATTCGAGCAATAAACATAAAGTTAATGCACGTACAATAAGCACTAACAGTATGTTATAATTATATGAGAACAGTCCCAATATCCCTACCCGCACTACGTTTTTTAAGTTTGGAATATACCATTGTATCGATATACTACGATGTAAAGAAAAAGATATGTACTAATTGTAAATTGTTCTATTTCTTAATGTAATGCAAAAATACGTCTTGTTTACAAATGTAAGTTTATGATATGAGGGTTTTTAATGTTTAAGTAAATGAGAGCTATGTTTGGGAAAAATAAGACACTTAATGTGTCCACATAATGCTTGAAAGAGAGAAACATTTAAAACGAAGAACTTAACTTATTTTTAACAAAAAAAGAAAAAATCAGAAAAAACTGGAAAATACAATTATTTCTGAATAGTAAGATTTAAACAAAAATTACAACGTATTACCAAATGAAAACCAAAAGTGAAATCATTTGTTATTCGTTATGTGGTCAATATTCTTTTATGTTATTTAGTAGAATCTCGAAAACTAGGTTGGAAGCAAAATTTGTGAGAAATACAAAAATGGAGACATATATAGCGTCCCTACATCCTTCGAGTTGGTTGTTTTTCCAGTGATCTGCTTAAAATCCAAGATTAGTGAAAAAACGAGTTTTACTGGAAAACGACTTCTGTCACAAAAAGGGACATGTGCATAGTAACATTCACGTTGTGTAGTTACTTTAAGTTGGATTTTATACGTGGATTTCAGAAATGTACTTTCTAGCACACAAACACACACACACACACACACACATGTACATACACACAGAACATACTAGAAACAAATGTAAAAATACCAACACGGGAGACTGAAACCGCTAGTTACTTAATAGCCAGAAGGTAAGAGCGTTCACCTTAAGACTTGTTTACGACAATGTGTACTGGGTGTAGAGCAAGTGGGAGTATAGAGAAGTGTCTCGTTTTATTATTGTATATTTCTAAACTGATGATGAGCTGTGAAGCTTGAAAGCGCTAATCGGGAAATTTTTTGTGTAGTAGTGTTCAACATTATTATTTCTGTTTGTAATTATGCCTACTTGTTTTCAATTTTAACATAATATTATATTCCTTTAAATCAAGACGTGTTACGTGAACAATTTTGTTACTTTTGTAATTTAGAATTAAATGTTAAAAAATACGAAGCGTATAAATCGTCTTAGGTTGGGCAGTAAAATATAAAATAATACCACGCTATTGCATGACTAGCGTTTTGAGGATAAAGAAAAGCTAAAAGCATTTTTCAACAAAAAAAGTTTAATGGGTGGGTAAGTAATAAAAGGCAATTTGTGGAGAAGGGAACAGAGGAAAGTACAAAAACCCTGTCAGACGAAGTCACATAAATTTAAATATCACCAGACAAACCCTATCAGGTCAGTGTTGTTGTCAAATTTGAAGTTAAGATTGGTTTCGTGGCGTTAGAAGACTTTGGCAAGGTTTATAATAGGAAAAGTTGGGCAAAAAAAGACGTTATAAAATTTTAAGTACTCGCTATAAAATAATCTAAAACAAAGACTTATTACCTCGGAGTGGAGCTTGAAGAATTTGTTGAAACAGCAGGCTGTTAGGGGGCATCTTCATCTAATAATCACCCATTAATTAGGAGTTGTATAAGAAGTTCCATCTTCTGCTGTATTTGTATACTGGATGTGTCAGATTCTTAGTAAAACTAAACAAAATTCAAATAGTTTTATTATTATGTGTAACTTGCCTATTTTAGAAACAAATAATATCATCATCAGCCGTAGTTCTACAATCCTTGGTGGGTCTTGAACTGCTCCAAGAGTCGATTCCGAAGTTTTTCTCTTAAGCATTCGCAAAAATTGCTTTGTCACAGGGTGAGGTCGTCAGTCTCACGCCCAACTCCCAACCTGTAGGACCAGGTATTTTGATTTTGGGGCGTTCTTTCCCTAGATAGGCTGTTTTTACTATGGCTGTTGAGTCCTGTCAACCTTCGCAGTTCACCTGCCGTACCACTGCCCTTCAGTTCCGCCCGGTGATGTTCAGGTATGTGCCCAGCTGACTACTACCGTCTTCGGCTCCATACCAATACTGGTGGGTGCTGCTGCCGTCCAGTAGGGATGTTTCTCGACTTCCCAGTCTAGATGCGTACTGTTCTGCGAGAACAGGGTCAGCTCGTGCAGGATGTGGCTCTTCACCACGCAGTACGGTCTTGGTAGGGTAGAAGCTAGGGGCTCCATTGGGCCACTACCGTTTTCTCCAACCCTAAGACTTGTGAAGGCCCAAAGCAAACGTGCTACCTCTCCAAGATCCAAATAACATAGCAAATAGTATATACGTGTTGAATATTTTTCGTTATTAAGGCACTAATAATAACAATAATATTATTACAATATGTTGTTGATGATTATTGAAAACAATTAGAGCTCTCAGACTCATTGGTATGTGACTTTTGAACTGTCATTTACTAACTCTAAAGTTACCAAGGCAATCTATTTATTTACGTTTAGCGGACGGTTTACGCAAAAGCACAGTACACGATAGTAACCCAGAGATGTATAATGTAGTGAAGCGTAGTATAGAATCTGTGCAGAGTTCACAGTAATGTACACTAGTTTCTATTCGCACTACGTTTTCATAGTTGTAGTGTTGTTGTGACATACACTCAAATGTTATTATTATTCTTTAAAATCGTAGTGACCGTCAATCAATGAATTTTAACGATGAAGGGTTTGCGAGGATCGGTCGAAAAAGTATAACACAAATTTTAAATTATTTGTGCCGACGTTTCGACAATATTTATTGTCATCATCAGGACAATATCGTAACAACTTGTTGAGTTGTTACGACAACAAACACACAACTGTAAATTGCCCCAAAACAACCGCCCTATTTACAAACAGAGATAGATGACACTTGTACATTGTTTGATTTGTGAAGGAATTGGACATTCATACGTCAGAAAGGCGAGCCCCTACCGGGGCGCCGTCGACCCGAGGCTTACCCGAAGGTTAGCGTATCATGATTGCTCGGGTCCTATCCCCCGCGTAGACACTCTGCCTCGCACACGGGCCTCTGGAGCTCCGGGCTACCATCGTCGGGCGGACGTATCAGAATAGCAGTTTGTTTGTTCGCCCTTGTTCCTTTGTTTTATTTTTTATATATATAAAACTCAAAGTCTGAGGATTTATGTGTCCTGAATACAAATCCACACCGTTACACCGATTGTCACCAAAGTTTGCACAGGTAACCTTTGACACAAGGCAAAATACACTGTCTAACTTGGAATTTGATATTTTGCCCCGCTCGCACAATTTAGGTACTTTTAGTGATGCCTTTTTGTTGACGCGTATAAAGATGTCAACAACACCATGGAGATCAGAATTAGTTACCATAGTAAAAGTAAATAAACAAAAGCTACTTAGCGGCATTGAAACTGTACACTTATCCATTCCTGCAGTAGATTTTCGATGTTTTATACGTATAATATGCGATTGTATTGATATATTACGATGTGGAAAGTGTACAATTTGTAAATTGTCCTATTTCTAAGAGCAAAGCGAACATACGTGTTGTTTTCATTTGTGAGGTTAGATGACAACGTTTTTTGGTTTTTAGTTGACTGCTGAAATAAATAAAAGCTATGATTGAGGAAAACATAACGTTTAATGTGTTATAAAATGCTTCTAACACAGTAAAACGTAAAATAAAGAATTTAGCGTTTTTGATTTAACAGGTACTTTATAAATATCTCCAAATGCTTTATAAACGGGTACTTTTAAATCACCAAAGTCTATTGAAACAACATAATAATTTAGTACAAGTGTTGAAAACAGCTTTGGAGAGAACTTGACTAATGAGTACAAAATTGTTATACGAACTGCCAGAACGCCATATAGACACAGACAATAAAAATTATATTAAAGTCAAATATTCGCGTGCGAAGCCGCGGGTAACAGTTAGTGTCTTATAAACGTGTGACTGTCTTGAAAGAATGTCAAACAATGTACAAGTATCATCTGTTTCTGTTTATAAATAGGGGAGTTGTTTTGGGGCAACTTACAGTTGTGTGTTTGGCGTCGTAACAACTCAGCAAAAATTGTCCTGATGACGACAATAAAAATTGTCAAAACGTCAACACTAATAATTTAAAATTTGTGTTATACTTTTTTGTCTGATCCTCGCAAACCCTTCGTAGTCAAAATTATTATTATTCATCAAAGTATAGAGAGCACAAACAATAACCGGAAAACGTTTTGTTTAATGCATGTTTATGCTTAAAATTTACAAGTCAAAAGAAATTTATTATATATATTAAAAGGCAGAAATTAATAATTACAAGTGCACATAATATTGGTGGATAATTTTTTATCGTAAATCTTTTTCTAAATAGGCCAATTTATATAGTCGAAATGCCGGAAAGCATTCGGAATGGAAAAGTAAATGGACTGGAAGAATCCATTGTACTGGATACGCTTGATTTAACATGTGTTACATCTCAACATCACCGTGTTATAGGAATCGTGTGTCATTGTGTAGTTGTTACTGTTTGTATAATTGATCTAATTAATAACCTTGGTAGATAAACTAGAACTAATTTGTTCAGTGTCTGTTACACTTTAACACTTTCAATGATTAGTCAATCTTCTTCTTCTTCTTCTTCTTCTTCTTCTTCTTCTTCTTCTTCTTCTTCTTCTTCTTCTTCTTCTTCTACACTTCAGGGATTAGGCACCCTTTTCCGACTTTACATTATCGGATCTATTTATTTCTCGGCCTAACTACAATCCTTCTTCCAAAAGGCGTGTACTTGTTTATAATTATTGGTATTCTATCTTCTATCTTCATCCATGCGACTGAAATTCTGTCTCCATTTTCCTTGTACTCTTGAATTTTTTCAATTAGTTTATATATATTTAATTGTTTCCGTATATCTTCATTTCTTATAGGCCTACCACTCCTTTCTTGTGCATCCTTTAACCCTTCTTAAAAATTTCAACTCTGCTAATTTTATGTTGATTTTATTTCATTGTTTTGTAATCCAGGACTCACTGCCATACAATAGCACTGGAACAGCCATTGTTCTGTAGAGTTTTAATTTTGTCAAACGTCACGTTTTATTTTTCAGTGTTCTATTTATAGTTCCGCATATGTGTTGAAAAATATTGACTTTATTTTGTGAGTCAAAATAACGTTTACTTTACTTTCCTTTGTTAACTTCAAAACTTATGTCGCAACCTAAGTAATTAAAATTTGAGGTATATTCCAACACTTTATCCTCAGTAATAATCTTTGAGCGTTCTAAAAATTTTCCGTAGTGAGCCATAACCTTTGTTTTGTTGGTAGGTATCTTTAGGCTGAAGTATTGTCGCCCCAGTTTATGTAGTCTGTATACAGAGCGTTGTAAATCTGCTTCATTATTTTGTAGTATAACCATATAATCTGCATATAGCAAAATACTTATTTGGTAATTTTTTTCAGCTGTATGCCTTGATGGACTTCAGTGTCCCAGTTCTGTATGAGGTCCTCAGTATAGACGTTGAAAAGACTTGTTGACATACTACACACTCGTCTAACACCTTCGTTTGTTATTAGCTCTTTCGTTTTTGAAGTGCTTCGTGTCTTAGTGCCTTTATATAGGTTCTTAATCATCTCTATAAGATGTACAGGGTATCCTATTGTTACGACGGTCTACTCGATCGTCGTGGGTACAGTGGCAACAAAATAAGTACCAGACACCAATAAAGTCCCTAATCACACTTTTAATTTTTACAGTTAAACAGTTCGTAATTAACAACACAGTCTTTACAACAAATGAAATGAAAATTGTTCACACGCAATAAAATGTCCACTATAATTAAACACAATTGTATTACAATTATACAGTCCGATTATAAAACGCAACACTTCACTAATAACCACTTGAATGCGGATAGTAATATCGCTACTAAAACTCTCGAACCGCACTGTCAATATATCACACTAATACTTAACTGAACGTCGTTGAGTACTGGTATTTATACCTCCCCAAGTTACTAGATTATTCCATAATGCGCGATAGCGCCCGTATAGTTACGACGTAATTACTTGCGGCCTTGACACAGTCCGTGCGCCGGCGCGAACTCTTGCACAATCTAGAAAATGCGTCAACAAGCACGTACGCCACACCGTCACATTCCGGATCACTCTGGAACATTCGATAAACACGTAGATTGTTCTGTGATGCAGTAACACTATTTTTTTCCATTAGTGTCTAAAGTATATTTCTAATGACCGAGTCAAAATCTTTTTCGAAGTCAACAAAGGCAACATGTGTTTCCAAATTGATTTCACGTCGTTTGTCTAAAACTCACTTAATGCTAAAAATGTTTATGACTGAAAAAAGACCTTTCCTAAATCCAGCTATTGGTCAATAATAGCTACAAAATACACTGTTTATAAAAATTATTTTTTAAACTGCACTATAATTTTTGTATACATTTGGCAGCATCTGAGTTACAGTAGCCTGTATATGTACACGCCGGATCCAATTTCGATTATACGTAGCTTCGTACAAGAACACATAAATTTTGTTTTATTTTTTACTTAACTAAAATTATTACTAAGAAATAATTCGCGAGTCCCACGAATTAACGTATAATATTGTTACAACGTTACACAACATTCTACTTGTTTCTCGGCTATTCCAGTATAGCCCAGCTGTAATGTGTGTGTGCGTACGTATTGCTGCTGCTTTGAGATGAAGGACAATTACGTGACACTTGTCACGCGTCCGTAGCCGAGACTGTTGTAGACTTCACCGGTTCGCGCGTACTGTGTTCAAGGCTGCAAGCAATTACCTCTAGTAGCGTTGACGCGTATTATGGATTATTCCGGTATCTCAGCGGGGTGTAAATATAAGCATTCAGCAACACTTACTTTCAGTTTAAGTGGCGATTTATTCAAGTACGGTTCGAGTTTACTTCGGGCGATTACTCTGGCGTTCAAGCAGTTATTAGTGAAAAGTAATTATTGTGCGCGACTTTATTAGTTGACATTATTATTGCTGTGGAAAATTAATTTAAATTATTGTACGAGTATAATCTTGTTGAATAACGTGTTGATTACAGACTGTTAATTGTGATAATTAAAGATGGCGACTAGTGGCTTAATTGGTGTCTTGTATTTTGTTTTTAACTGTACCATACGACGATCAGTTAGACCGTCGTAACAATATATATTACATTAGACGCTAAACATTTTTTTTTTCGGTAGCAAACATTTTGAGTCATATTGACGTGATAACGTCTTATAAATTGATGAACACCGCCTGCACGCACGAAAAAGTGTCACGTTCCGCTTTTGTATTGGCTTCTGGGTATCAAAGCCATGGCCGCTTCTTTATATTCGTTCACTACACCATGGGCGGCTCTTGAAGGCTGGAATATTAAACCTGGCAACACTGGAACCAGCTGATATTTGAGGACGACTAGACGATCTCTTAAATTATAAATAATATTTGAAAATTAAAAATTAATGTTTTTAATTTCAATTAACTCCTTCTTTGTATTATACAAAATAATGATAATTCAGTGATAATAATTCAATTCAATTCATTGACGTGATAACGTCTTATAAATTGATGAACACCGGCTGCACGCACGAAAAACTGTCACGTTCCGTCTGAGCCTGAGCGTGTTGTGTTTATTTCTACAATTTAATAAGATTTAATTGATTTCCTTCATAATTTTCAGTCTAATTTCATTTTTTTCACCTTAATTAACTGTTTTTCTCAAAATAGCGGCAAAAAAGGTAATTAATTCTTGCATTTTAAGAATAATATGACTAATAATAAATAAAGAATAATATGACATAATATGACTATAACTAATTGTTCGTGATTATATTTAAACAAATTATTTAAATTAAATTTGCAAAAACTGTAAATAATATTTGAAAATTAAAAATTAATGTTTTTAATTTCAATTAACTCCTTCTTTGTATTATACAAAATAATGATAATTCAGTGATAATAATTCAATTCAATTCATAAAAGTATGCAATTTTTCATCAATGTTTCTTTATGACGTTATCACGTAAAACTATCGTCCGTAAACCGACTTTACAGACAACCAATTGTTTCGATGAAAATTTTTTTGTTACAATTTCTTCAATGTTTGTATTAATTTGTGAGCGGATGGACAAGATCAATTTCTTTCAATGTGCGTCCGTCGGTTTAGAACGACTTTTTCTTATGATTGACGTACGTTGGATAAACTCTACAGAGTGCCGCAGTATTGAATTATACCGATTTGTAAAATTAATATTAAATCTATTATAAGTATTGACTTATTAATAATTAGAAAATTATTATTAAATTGTAATTATTAAATTATGTTACTGCTTGGGTATTCATTTGTTAAATCAAATTTTCCAAGACTCTGGATTACAAATATACACATTTAAGACCAAGGTGATGCATTTTCGTGGAACTGATCCGGTACGGGCAAAAATTGTTATAGATGGTACTGTCCTGGAACAATTTTAAATACCTGGGCTACAGTGTGGCTTATAATGCTAGCAACGACGTTGTGAATAAGTTGGATAAGTTCAACCTTATATGCGGGACCATTAGGCGAACCCTTATTTCAGCAAGTAAAGGAACACGCTTAAAATTCTACAAGGTGATGGTTCTTCCCACACTTCTTTATGGGTCTGAGAACTGGACTTTAACGAAAGGCCAGGCCAGTCTCATCCAAGCGGCTGAAATGAGATTTCTCATGCACGTGGGAGTGTATACGCTCCATGATCATAGAAGAAACACAGATATACGGCATGAACTGAATATTATGAGTATACTCGACAGAATCGCCCAGTATCGGCTGAATTGGTGCGAACATTTTGCCGAATGGACGACTGCCGCATCCCCAAAAAACTACTGAACTATAAGCCGAAGGGACGGAAATGTGTGGAACGTCCTAAGAAGCTCTGGAGTGACCAGCTCTAATCACTGCCTATTTGAGACCGGAACAAACCATTCTTGGTTTAATCCTTGAAGTCGATGATGATGTTACTCGTACTAATATATTTCAAATATAATAATAATAACGGTTCTAAATCTTTAGTTATTTAGGTTGTTAGTTTAGTCGGAATGATTTCAGAGCTGTCGAACGTCAAACCGGATTGGCCACTACTGCACAACGCTGTTAAATACGGATTCATAATCAATAGAAGCTGTTAGATAGGCTTTGTGTGAACGTCGGTAAGCTGATGCACTAGTAAAGATCGCTGAGTGCCAGACCGTGTTCACGGAGATTATACGCGCAGACACATTGAGGTGTGACGTCATCGTATCTTTAGTTGACTGGAAGAGGCGTTCCGCTGGAAGTTAATACGCTTCAGTGAGACAGTCACTGTGTGTGCGTTTAGTTTGTCGTCCAGTCTCTCTGTGTTACGGAATGGGTTTGTCACTGATGTAACACTTACATTTGAAGACAGACAGTGAGTAAGTCAGTGAGTGTGTAAGTGAATGAGTGAGTGAGTGAGTGAGTGAGTGAGTGAGTGAGTGAGTGGGTGAGTGAGAGATAGAGAGAGAGAGAGAGAGAGAGAGAGAGAGAGAGAGAGAGAGAGAGAGCGAGAGAGAAAGCGTGAGAGAGAGAGAGAGTGTGAGAGTGAGTGGTTCGCGAAGAAAGAAATTAAAAGTAACACTGATAAGAGGGAGAGTATATAACAAGACTGTACACTTGTTTCACATGTTTCAGTATTGCAAGTTTTCAGGTGTGTAGCGAATCAATTTAACGGTTATGACTGGACGTGATGTCTTTGCTTCATGAAGATATAAAAATTCAACGTCTAATGTTAGAGTAAGGGTAAGAAACGTGTTTAAAGGAGGGCAAAAATAAGAAGCCGTACAAAGGACATTAACTGTTTACAATTTTAGCATTATTTAAATTATTAAATCTGTTTATTTCAATTGATGGGAAATATCCAAATAACTAGATATATACTCAGTTCAATACGTTTAGGTAATTTTGCTTAAAACTCTCGACTATCACACGCTCTTCTGATAAGATGGGAACCCACGCAATAGAAAGGAACTATTAAAATTTCGGAACCTTCCAATCTACTATTTTTTGAAAACACTTTTGAAAGTATGGGGACGAAAGGAACAATTATAATATTTCATGCGAACGAAAACAATATAGTGTTACGCAATTACGGAGTACAGTCGAGACTGCCGTTCTACACGCTTCACGACTAGCCCAGAGTGCCTCGTATGTCCACTCACATAACACTGGAAGTACTTTCCGTAATGTTCAAGAGCACTTGAGATACACGTTTTGCTGGCTGGCACGCTGCAGTAAGAATGCAAAGTTTTCTTGAACAGCTGTGCTACCAACAAAAGCAAGAGCGACTGGATTTGTAAGTCAGTTCCTACGTTGATCGAGTCATTGTTAAGGCTTAGTGAAATATGTTTACCGTGTTATAATTAGTGAGAAATTCTGTTACTTGAACTCGGTGTGGACAAATTTAACTTGAATTATTGTACGAACTAAGGGTGCGTCAGCTAAATCCGGACAAAATTAAATTTGAATTTCACGCAACATTTGACTTCAGCAGTAGTCGACTGTTGGCGTTTAGGTAAGCCAGCTGTATGTGTAAGACGCGCATAACCTCAAAATGGGTGAGTCTGTGAGATCGAGTGCGGATTATAATCGACGGGCGGCAGTAATTGAAGCGCTTCGCACCGGTCGTTCGCCGACCGAAATTATTCGCTTCTTCGGGTACCCGCGATCGACCGTTTACGACATCGCGCAAAAGTATGAGAAGTCCGAAGAAGGTTCCGCGAACCTTGCAAGGCAAAGCCATTTAAGAGAGAAGACTTCTAGGGCCCCAAATGTCGTCCAAAGGGCTCAAGAGCTCATTTCAGAATACCCAGGGGTGCCGCTTCGTAAATTGTCCACCACACTTGGGGTGAGTGAGGCCACCAGGCGTCGAATCGGAGAAAAGGACCTGAGATACACGTCTTATGTGCTTAAGGTACGACAAATGCTGTTTGAGGCTGCCAAGGTCAAGAGAGTTGCCCGCTGGAATTTGCTTCTTTGTTCATTGAAGCACGAAGCTGCGGGTCGCCTCAGGTTTTTTATTGATGAAAAGATTTTTACTGTTGATGCAAAAGTGAACCGAAGAAACGACCGTTGGCTCGCGCATGATCCCGAGGATGTCCCTGTAGTAGCCAGGACGAAGTTTCCGGCCAGTGTTCACGTCTTAAGTGTCGTCTCCAGTGAGGGTGACATCATGCCGCCACATTTCTTGAAAAAGGGAGAAGCTATCACGGTGGACGTTTACCTCCAGATTCTGAAAACTGTAGTGAAGCCACGGATGGAAACTATGGCCCCCGGGAGACCGTACATCTTTCAACAGGACGGTGCACCTGCTCACACAAGCCATGCAGTGCAGAACTGGATTTCCGATAACATGGACGCATTCTGGTCTAAGGAATTCTGGGCTACCAATAGTCCTGATTTAAACCCCCTTGACTATTATGTTTGGGGCGTTATTGAAAGGGTGTCTAACAAATCCAGGCACCCCAACATGGCAAACCTTCAGGCCAGTATTGAGGCAGCATGCGCGGATTTAGACAAGGAGCAGCTGAAGAGAGCGTGCTCGCGCTTCAGAACAAGGATCGAGGCAGTGATCACAGCAAACGGGGGTTATATCGAATAAATATTATTGTTTTATATAAATAATAAATTATTAAATATTATTGTTCTATTATTGTTTTAATAAACTGTTTGTTTTGTCCGGATTTAGCTGACGCACCCTATATTTTGTTGATTACAAATTGTTATTTGTTATTAATTAAAAACTGGTGATTAGTGATTTCATTGGTGACTTGTATTTTGTTTGTTTCCACTGTACCATACGACGATCAGGGAGACCGTTAACAATACTATGTGCTTGTTTAGTTATCAAGAATGTTGGATCTTTTTGGAACCACAATCAGTGTTCCAAAGTACATTATGAAAAGTGCACAATTATATCTTAAATATTTAATTCATAAAGTCTTTAGATATAATTTGCTTACGGTATATCTCACTTCATCTTTTTGTCAAACATTTAAAGTGCAAGCATACGTTTTTATTCATAACTAATCACTATTTTTAATACAATTACATGTAATAGTCCGTAGGCATAGGACAACAAAAAACAGCCAGCATGCCTACATACCTACTTAGACTAGTGAAGTTTGGCCTCTTTATGTTATTACGCATAGGAAAACCAAAATAATGGTCAGAAAACGGCGAAATGGTAGAAGGTAAATAACCTAAATGAGACTCTACTCATAAAAAATAAACACTTGAAATAATTAGAGTAGGCACATATAATATGTGTTATGAGTGACAACAGATAATAAGAGAATTGAGAAATTAATTTTAGTTGCCAAGAATTAAACAAGTGAGTGCAATAAGTTCATGCTAAAAGAAAAGTAAACTGAATGACCGCTAATTATATTATCACTCCTTAAATTTTTAGTGACCGTCAATCAATGAATATTTTAGTGGATGGTTAGTGAGGATCGGTCAATAATACAAATTTTAGCTATTTTGCGTCGACGTTTCGACAATATTTATTATATATTTATATTATATTTATTCCCATGCCTTAGAGTGAGAGGCTGTGAGAAGGACTGGCAGGGGGAGAATGGGTGAGAGAGAAGGTGTGATTGTGGACACATACATAAATTACATTATTCTATAGTACTTTTGACTATATTTTATAATATGATTACAATTATTATCCAAGTTTACCTGTTAGTAAAATTTACCAGAAACTTTTGTTTACAACCTTTGTCAACTATCTGATTTAGGTCGTAATGTTCTACAGTACTGTGTAAATTGTATGTTTCTAAATTATGATTGTTTGTTAACATCAGTAGGGAGTGAAACATGGTAAAAATAACTTTTAATAATTACGTAGTGAACATCCCCTAATCTGTTTTAGTTATAGGTAATATATTACTTTGCTATATGTTGACTGCTGTGGGTATAAACAATTTATGTACCAATCTAATATCCAATTGTTGATTACTGTTTGTTTAATTAATTAAAATATCATTACATTTAGTAATTTAAATTGTAATACTGTATAAATTAAGTTCTCTCATACTATAATTAGCTCGTTTTCTTAAAGATAATTTGAAGATGTAAACAAACTATCATAAGTCTTCACATATAAAATGACACATACGCACGCACACACTCACATACACCAACACGTTCACCCAAATATTTAATTGTTTCGTTATGCAAACAAACGTTATATTGCTATTGTATTTCATACACAGGTCCTGAAGATGACAATAAATATTGTCGAAACCTCGACGCAAAATAGCTAAAATTTGTATTATTGACCGATCCACACTAACCATCCGCTAAAATATATTATCACTGTTATTATAATAATCAGAACAAAAAAATAGATGTTAATATAAAAAGAATTATTAGAAATATGGAAGGTTTGAAAATACAGACTGTACTCAAAAGTTTTCAAAAGAAATATTGCACCGTAAGAATACAGGATATTGTTACGACGGTCTCACGGATCGCCGTATTATACAGTGGAAAGAAAACACAGACACCAGTGAAACCACTAATTGTCAGCTTTAATTAGTTAGAAATTACAATTTGAAATCAACAAGGTACTCTCATACAATAATTCAAGTTAAATCTACACGCAATATAATAATGTCAACTTAGAGTTCCGCAACAATTATAACACAATAATCACTTGCTGCAAGAATCACCTTGATCAGCACTCTACAATATCGCCAGGTGTAAATGACTCGTAAGCCGGGGGCTGTTGCTTATATAGGTGGCCCAGGTGTTCCAGAATAATTTTCCATTTTTTTGGCGTCGTGCCGGCATAATTTGCATAGTTACAAGTGCTCGAACAGTCTGGTGTGCTACTGGAGTGGACGGCCTTGACACAAACATCGCACGCTGCGCCAGTCGAAAAGCGTGTAGTATGACGTTCTCAATTTTTCGTAACAAAACAATGTAAATAATATAATAATGGTAGAGCGTAATTTTAGTAGCAATATAATAAATCCATGTGACGTCCAAGTGATAAACGAAAGGTTAAGGAATGAAGACAAGTGTAGAATGGTCAGATCTTAGAGACGAGTGAGCATCATTTTGTGCACATGTCCAATAAGAATAACGTGGTAAGAATGCTGTAACAACTAGACGACATAAATTATTTACGCAGTAGCTTACA
The DNA here is from genome assembly GCA_034769895.1 of Magicicada septendecula. NCBI lineage: Eukaryota > Metazoa > Arthropoda > Insecta > Hemiptera > Cicadidae > Magicicada > Magicicada septendecula. The sequence continues at coordinate 30,149,177 of CM068369.1, forward strand.
TAAGGCTTGTAATGTATTGCGTAATTATTATAAAGATGTGATGAACTAGAGTCATTTTACATAGACGAGCAGAGCTGCAGCTTGTCCACTTAATCTAAAAACACCTAAACGTTTCTACATAATACTAGATAATAAGTTATGGTGGCTGGGATACATAAAATCCACGCGTCTGGAATTCAGCTAGTTGAAAATTCCGCAAAACGTCTAAGCCAAATTGTCATTCTTTAATTTCAATGCTATTGGAGAGAGTATTAGTGAAAGAGGTAAACTTTTAACGGTTTACAAAGGTTTTTAAAATATATAAACACTTGGTACGTTTCACAGTTTTTATTTAACTCTGACAACTGTTTCGACTTTTTAAGCGAGAGGGCGTTCAAATCAAAATCTTCACACCTCACACATGTTCCGATACACGCCATAAACAGATGCTCACCACACTTACATCCTGTGTTTAGTGTTCAATCATCTCTTTGACAATGGCTTAAGAAGTCGAAACAGTTGTCAGAGTTAAATAAAAACTGTGAAACGTACCAAGTGTTTATATATTTTTAAAAACCTTCGTGCCCAAAGTATATGTTTCACCAAGTGCCCAACGAGTCATCAATTAATATCGTTTTAACGGTTAGTTTGTTTACGGACTACTGCAGTTACTTTTCCTTGGTGTCTTTTATTATTCTTTGCGTATAGTACGAGATGCGATCAGAGAGTTCGTGCTTTTATGCAATATCCACGGATACAAGTGTTTGATTTAGAAACCGGTTTTATGTACGTTTGTAGAGTAATCGACTGTAAAGTATAAAATAAAATGATGTTAAAGGGTCCCTAGTAACAATCACAGGATGCGTGAAAATTATTTAATTAGCATTGAGTGAAACCGCATAAAGAAACCAAAAACACTGAATGAATATTTACATTTATAATAATGATTTGAACTTAACACACAAAACAAAACAATATTTCTTAATGATCCGTACCGGAACGTCTGATAAATTACGTTATTAGGTCACTGACTTGAACCCGACTCAATTGCTTCCGTTAATATTACTGTCTCATTATCCAGAGCGCAGCACCGTACAACGTACAATGTGATATTGGTGCACTTGTTAATGACAATCGTCTAAAATGTTTAGCCATATTTGATGCACAGTTTAGATTGCACAACTGATTGAGTACGTAGGTGTATTAGGCGTATTTGGTAATTCAACAATGCAAGATTAAAGAACATGCATTAAATTTTCTGTAAACTGTGAGATAATTTTCTCTGTCCTTGTAAACATGTTCAGAAGGATTCTGGTCAGACTGCTGTGCGTGAAGAAGCGGTTTTAAAGCTTCAAGGGCTGCCGTAAATGATATGAAGACCGTGGTAGTCAGATGAAGATTATGTTTTGTGTTCCATGAAATTTCATCGCAGTAGTAAATGAAGAGTACTATTTGATGACTTTACGCCATTTGTATGAAGTTGTTCGTAGAAAACGGCCACCTTTACCGACGCCCAATTTGCAGCCCGATAACGCGCCTGGAGGCACGGCATGCTTGTTACGGATTTTGCCATGCCAGGCAAAAGAAAACGTCATAATGAAAACACGTAATCTGTCGTATTCAACAGACATCCCCCAACGCAATCTTTGCTCCTCCCAGTAGTGATAATTGCCACGTGAGGACAACGTTTCGCCACCGTTGAAGACGTAAAATAAAAATCGATAAGCAAGTTCAAGGCTGTATCAAAAATATCATGCTTGAAATGTTTTGAAGACTGCAAAAAAGGGGCTGCTGTAATACCATCGTGTTTGAAGTATTAATAAAGATTTGGAGTATCGATTTCGCTGGCATTTAATAATCTATATTAAATAATCTAATATAATTATGATCTAATAAGCTGCTGGAATTGGCCTGATCAATTGTGGAGTACGACAAGGGTGTAAATCTTCTTTTTTTAATTTATATACTGACGATGTCATACAAAACTGGCAGATTTATCTTCCAAAACATTTTATGATTGGTCACTTTGTTGTTTGCAGACGATCAGGCTATGCTATCGGACTTGGAAAACAGATTTTATAAGATTGGTATACAATTATAAATCGAATCTGCAGAGACTCTGGATTTCAGATATTCACACTTAGGTTATGGCTTTTTGTGGAACTGATCCCGTTCAGGCAAAAATTGTTACAGATGATACTGTCCTGAAACAAGTCAGCAATTTTGAATACCTGGGCTACAGTGTGTCTTATAATGCAAGCAGCGACGTTGTGAATAAGTTGCATAAATTCAACCTTATGTGAGGGACCATTAGGAGAACCCTTAAGTCAGCAAGTAAAGGAACACGCCTAAAAGTCTTCAAGGTGATGGCTCTTCCCACACTTCTTTATGGGTCTGAGAATTGGATTTTAACGAAAGGCCAGGCCAGTCGCATCCAAGCGGCTGAAATGAGATTTCTCACACACGTGGCAGGGTATACTCTCCATGATCATAGAAGAAACACAGATATACGGTATGAACTGAATATTATGAGTATACTCGACAGGATTGCCCAGTATCGGCTAAATTTGCGGGAAATCTTTGCCGAATGGATGACTGCCGCATTCCCAAACAACTATGAAACTATAAGCCGAGGGGACGAAGAGGTTTGAGACGTCCGAGGACCAGCTCTAATCTTTGCCATTTTGAGTGCGGAACAAACCATCTTTGGTTTAATCCTTGATGATGATGATGATGATGAGGATGATGATTTAATATTCTATTTTACAGTTTTAAAATCAAAAGCCGTGGGGTTGTCATAACAATACGTATATATAATTGGGATTCAAAAGGCAGTGGCTTATAACAGAGAGAGGACAAAAAAGAAAAAGACAAACAAGCTAATGAAAGAAGGAAAGAATGAAATTATTAATCGTTGGCAATTAAAGCCAACGACAATAACGACCAGCTTTCCGACATCAGCAAACAATTTTAAATGTAATATTACTGTAATATTACATACGACGCGACGTTTAAGATAGTCAATTTAATTTTAATTGTTTGGCGACTGACCGAATTCAGTTTACTGAGTACAAACTAACATTAATGTAGTTTTGATTGCCAACTCAATTTTCTATGACCTTGTGATTTGCATATTGAATTAAACAAAACAAATTCAGCAGAATTTTAGTTCACCCTTGTTTCTTTAATTGAGGTCAATTAAAACGTAATAAGTTTTTGTTATATTTATTCATCGATTATTTAAAAAAACAAACGACAATAATTTATCGATCTTCGTCGTCATTATCAACATCTTGCCTCACGATGACCTGTTCCGACCTCTACCCGTAGTACAGTTTATAAATCGTCACTGACAAAGTCGAACCAGACTGCATTCAATAACGCACAGCAAAGAACAGCACTGCGAGGAAGGGCGCTGTTGTGTGATTGGGTGTAGATGTCCCGTTGTCACTGACTAAGGTCCGCCTGCATCAGTAAATGGCTGTATTGCCACAAAATTACGTAGATGGGGTGAGACTCACTTGATTTTGAGCCGATGCCGCTGATTGATATTTTATCTTTACTTTTAATTCGACGCTCTTCTCTGTTTAAAGCATATTGTTACGACGGTCTCACTGATCGTCGTATGGTACAGTGGAAAACAAAATACAAGACACCAATGAAGTCACTAATCACCAGATTCAATTAAGCACAAATACAGCTTATATCCAACTTGTACAATAATCCGAGAAAAATTAGTCCGCACGCAATAATAATGTCAACTAATAGAGTCTCGCAAAATTATTACACTTCGCCACACTACTGTACTCGAACCTTACTTGAATAAATCGCCACTGAAACTGCCCTCTAAGCGGGAGCTATCGTTGTTTAAATAGATAGCTCAAGTGTTGCAGAATGAATATTACGCGTCAACACTACTCGAAAATAATAGAGCGTAGTTGATTGCGGCCTTGAACGCAGTGCATGACCGGTAAAATCTGGAACAGCTTCGACTGTTGACCCATGTTAAGTGTCGCGTAATTGTCTTTCATCTTACAGTAGCAATACGTACGCACCCAAACATTACAGCTGGGCTCTGCTGGGATAGACGAGAAACATGTAGAACGTTCTATAATGTCGTAACGATATGTTTTTAATGATCGGCAAAAATATTTGTTTACTTTTAAAATCTTTTTTTTTTAATTTCATTAATCCTGTTTAACTATAGTTTCTTCATTTTAATATTTTTATTTATCATTAAAATAGACAATTTACCGTTGGCCTTTTGCGTTATCTCTTCCTCGTCAAGTGTAGCTTACGTTGTTACACTTTCATCACGACCGACATTCTAGTTCAGGTTTGTAGCGCTGGACTTAAACAAATATTCACTGCAAAACAAAATACTTTTTATGAGAGTACGGCAAGTATTGTATAGGTAGGAAGTCCATTGTGTATTGATATGTGGTTATCAGTTAATTATACTGTTTTGATAATAATGGTCATTCTTGATAACAAAACCTGAGAGCAAGTCGACTACTTTATTTACTTGATTAAGTTTTGGTAGCTATCGGCATGTAACGTCTAACACAAATAAAGTTCAGAAGTTCAGTAAATTTGTAGCACTATCAGTAGCATTTTTAAGAACACAATATATTTTTGTACCAAGGTAAAATTGGAAAACAACTGGCAGCTCCGATCTTGATATCGAGTGTGAAACTTTAGCATTACGAAGTAGTCAACCAAAAACAGCTATAACCCCCCAAAGTGAAGTTCCTGTGGGAGATACGAGGGACTGTGTAACTAAATTTTTAAAACTAATTTTACTTTTCCTGTTTTTGCAATTTTCTAACGTGAATTTCTATTAAAAATACAACATTTATTGTATTTATGATATTTAAATTTAGGAAAATAAATAAGTAGAAAAGCAACGAAACTTGATTGAGACGCTTGTTTTAGGAGTCAAATGAGTCGTTCAACGACCTACATTGGGAAAGTTAGCGAGAATATTTTTTTTTAGATACCGTATATGAAATAAATGTGGGACTGTATGAAGCAGTAAGTGCTTTCATAAGAGATTCAACAAGTCTGCTGTCATCAAGAAACTGAAACTGAGTTGCCGGGTATAGGTGAGACTAGAAAAAAAACATTGAAAAAAATAATGACAGAAAAAAGTAAGATAGAACGTAAACTAAAAACAAGCAAGAATTAGAAAAACATTGTAGAGGTCTACAGTAAAAATCCAGGCTTGTTTAATTATATGTAACTTGGTTGTAAAAGTGTGCTAACATCATAGATATTCCATGTTCTATAATTTTTTTAAATTGCTTTATTCTTTTCTTTTGATTCTGCAAATTATATAAACACAATTGTTTTTTAAATTGGAGAATTTATTATAATGTACCTCTTACATTTCATAAATGTTAAACAAGTCACGAAAGTTAATAAAAATTGAATAAAACTTTCTTTAAGTAAAAGTACTTACAAACATTTCCAAAATATACAGTTAAAATATGCAAGTTATTAAAGGGTAATGATTATAATTAATTTGGTTACAATGCTTTACAGAAATCTTGTAAGAAAATTTTGAATTTACTTTCTTTAATAGTTTTTGAGAAAAGGTTACATAAACTCGTTTATCGATAGGCGGGTTCGTGGCTTCTTGAAACACTGTCTACTAAGGAAATGTTAAGATGTAATTGTGCAAAAAAGTGTTGATAAATGTATATTTCAAAAATTTGAATTTACCTGAAACTGTGGAAGAGGGCCACATTTTGGAAGATGTGGCATAACAGATAACTTAGGCAGGCACTGTGTTACACGCAAACAAGGAAAACATGTTGAAATACAGAGAAAACGGCAGAAAGGTGATTCAAACCAGAACAGGATGAATAACTAATTTCAAATGTTGACAAAAAGAAGGAATGGCTGATTTCATAATTGATGCACCGCTGCTACAAAATACAAAACAGTCTATGTTCAGGAAGCTAAAACGTTTGAAAAAACAGACTACAGAAAACAAGAAAAGTAATGTTTTAAAATCCTTTCCTAATTTAGAATATATTTTATTAAAATGACCGCCTGAGTTTAGTTTGTGTAACTAGAAAACATACAAACCAATGTTAACTTATAAATACTTTTTTTTGTAGGCAGCGGAAAGCAACGTTTGTGAATAACCTAAAATTTGCTACCAAATTTTTAAACACTGTTACTTGTATTAGCGGTGACAAGTGACGGGGGAGAAGTGACGGACTCTAGACATTGTCTCACCTTGACGTGCCCTTTATAAATTTTATATTACGTCAGGTGAAGTAAAAACGAACGCTTCTCCCTGAATTGAGTGACGAACACTGGGTATCACAATTTTGCCTGTAAAAATATAATAAACAGAAGCGAAACTGACAGGTATGAATATTCAAGATGCTGACGTTAATTTTATCTTAACGCAATTATTAAAAATATAAATAATTGCTTGAGTAGTAAATTTTCACATTAACCAGATTTTCGTAAAAACAAAATAACTGGTGAAACATTTTTAGCAACCCGTTGCCATCAGGAAATACATTAGCAACAGTTCAAAGTTAATATAAATTTTTCTTGGACCATCCATTTGTATACTTGCGGACAACTTATGAACATGAGTTTTGTTAAGTGTATTGAGTCACAATTGGCCCACTGATCAGCAGATTGACAAGTATAAGTACGATACATATTTTCAGTTTATTTCATTTCTTTCTTCCTTTTGTTGTTTCAGTCATATACAGGCATATGTGTGTGTGTGTGTGTGTATTGCAACGATACAAATTATAACTGCGTAGATAGGTTACATTGAAATTATTACAACTGAGTCTATATCTGGAGGTAGGAAAATTTTATTCATTAACACATTAAAAATTACTATTGTCTTATGGCTTTATAATAAAAAATTGTTTTATAAAGAATTCTCTATCAATAAATGAGGTTCAGGTTCAAATTTTCGAAATATACATTTACCAAAACTTTTTTGTACCATTACATCTTAATATTTCCTTAGTAGACAGTGTTTCAAGAAGTCACGAACCCGCCTGCCATTATCATGCCTGTCGAGAAACGAGTTTATGTGACCTTTTCTCAAAAACGTTTCAAGGAAGAAACTTAAAAATTTTCTTACAAGATTTCTGAAAAGCATTGTAAAGAAATTAATTATAATCATTACCCTTTAATAACTTGCATATATAAATTAGATATTTTGGCAATGTTTCTAAGCACTTTTACTTGAAGAAAGGTTTATTCAATTTTTGTGAAGTTTCGTGACTTTTCTTAATGAAATGTAATAGGTACATTATAGTAAATTCTCCAGTTTAAAAACAATTTTGTTTATATAATTTGCAGAATCAAAAGAAAACAATATAACAATTAAAAAAAATTAGAGAACATGGAATATTTTTGGTGTTAGCACAGTTTCACAACCAAGTTACATATAATTAAAACAAGCCTAGATTGTACTGTAGACCTCTTCCATTTTTTTTTCTAATTCTTGCTTGTTTTTAGTTTACGTTCTATCTTACTTTTCTCTGTCATTATTTTTTTCAATGATTTTTCTAGTCTCACCTTTACCCGGCTACTCAGTTTCAGTTTCTCGATGCCAGCAGACTTGTTGAATCTCTTATGAAAGCAGTTACCGATTCATACAGTCCCACATTTATTTCATGTACGGTATCCAAAAATATTATTCTCGCTAACTTTTCCAATGTAGGCAGCTGAACGACTCATTTGACTGCTAATACAAGCGTCTAAATCAAATTACGTTACTTTTCTACATATTTATTTTCCTAACTTTTAAATATCATAAAGACAATAAATGTTGTATTTTTAATAGAAATTCACGTTGTACATTGAAATAAGTAACTTATTCCAAGAGTACAATAAATAAAGTTTGAATTAAAAAACTGTATTACATAAGTAGGTATTAATCACGCGACCTAAACTTCTTCTTCTTCTTCTTCTTCTTCTTCTTCTTCTTCTTCTTCTTCTTCTTCTTCTTCTTCTTCTTCTTCTTCTTCTTCTTCTTCTTCTTCTTCTTCTTCTTCTTCTTCTTCTTCTTCTTCTTCTTCTTCTTCTTCTTCTTCTTCTTCTTCTTCTTCTTCTTCTTCTTCTTCTTCTTCTTCTTCTTCTTCTTCTTCTTCTTCTTCTTCTTCTTGTACACTTCACGGATTAGGCGCCTGCGCCTGTTCCGACTTCACATTATCAGAGATATTTCTTCCTTGGTCGTCATACATCCGTTCTTCCAGAAGGCTTCTACTTGTTTACAATTACTGGTATTCTATCTTCATCCATGCCACTTAAATAGTGTCTCTATTCCCCCTTATTCAGTTTTCTTATTTAGATTGTATAATGTATATATTTAATTCTTCTTGTATATCTTCATTACTTACATGATCCTATCTTGAGCATGTTTTATCTCTTCTTAAAAGCTCAACTCTACTGATTGCATGTTGCTTTCGTCTCTTTGTTTTGTAATCCAGAATTCGCTGCCATATAATAGCGCTGGAACAATCATTGTTTTGTAAAATTTTAATTTTGTTAATTATATGTATAATACTACTGACTGGGAACATTCAGTTTTTTTTTTTTTTTTTTGTAAAAATGTAACATTTTTACCTTATAGCCTAAACCAGTTTTCGGTTATTACAAGCTTCGTCACAGGCAGCCACTGAGCTTGTACTAAGCGAAAACTGGTTCAGGCTATTAGGTAAAAATGTTACATTTTTACCAATAACAAACTCAGTGTTCCGAGTCAGTAGTATTGTACTTATAATTAGTTAATCGACGGACACGCCATGGACAACAAAATCCAAGAATTTAATTTTGTCTCACGTCTCGTTTAATTTTCCAGTGTTTTGTGATTTGTGATTTTTGTGATTTTGTGTTTTGTGATTCAACGTATGTGTTGAAATCTATTGACCTTATTTTGTATGTTTTTGTCAACGTCAGAACATATATCACAACGCGAGATAAATATCTGCAATCTATATACAAACCTTAACGTGTGACACGCACACACCCGCGCGCGCGCGCACACACACACACACACACACACACATGTCAACACCAGTTTTTATTTAAAGAGTAAACTGTCGCCTTTACATTACAATACACATTAGAAAATCAAGTACTATTTATTAAATATTTGGATTTTCCAAGCTGTACATAGAGAATTCTTGTACACGAGTGCCATTATTAATTGAAAGTTTCAATAAACTAGAAGTATTAAGCTTATTTCTTTTATCTTAAATAATGTTATTGTTATTTATCTACTATATAAACATCGCGATCCGTCGTATTGTAGTAACGAGTTATTTTTAAAGAGTAAACTGTCACTTGTTCGTTACAATATGCATTAGGAAAGTAAGTACTCTGTTATCAAATTGATTATAAGCTGTTAGAGCGTGGTCGGTTGACATTTACTAGCGACATTGTCGGCAAAGTTTAGAATCCCAACTTTCGAGACCTTCTCCAACTTGCAAAGAGACACAATGTTAGACAAACAAGTGCGGCGCATCCTGGTTCAATGACAACTTCCGTGTCGGAATCCAACCGGCGGATCTGTGTAGTGCAATTTTTTCCGGGTTCCGAGCTTACCATACAAATCAAATACTATGTTTTAAATAATCAAAAACTGTTCAAGTTGCACATAGAAAATTCTTGTACACAAGTGACTTTATCAATTAAAATTTGCATAAACTATAATTATTAAATTCCCTTCTCTTAAGTAATATATTCTAGCGTATAAATATCGCGATCCGTCGTATAAAAAATATGACTTTATTATATGGCCATTTTCGTTTGTAAGTAACTCGTTGAGTTTCCTGCAATTCTCCCATGTAATATATTTAAATAAATACACTGAATGTAGGTTTATTTTCACTTGACGCACGTCTTACAGAAAATATTCTGTCTCTTCAGAGATTTGTTCGAATTGTAATTGAAGATAATAGTTAACGAACCCTTAGAAAATAGTTAACGAATAATTGATTTTACTTCGATTTTATTTTCGATTGTTGTAATGTTTATGTAGTCAGCTATTTATTATATATTTAATGTTTTATTTTATTATTCTAATAAATGTATGATTTTAAATAAGTCGTCTTGTTTTGTTTTTATTTGAATTTGTTCTTTAATTAGTGGATCACTATTATTGTGTTTGTAAATATTAGGATTTTTCCAGATGTTCATTTTGTTAGCTTTTCTGTACGTTTTTAATTAACTTGACATTTTAAATTCGTGGAAATTTATGTTTATCGTTTAAACAGTATGAGGCTAAATTAGATTTGTAAATATTAGGATTTTAAAAACGCATTACGATGTAGAATGTACCTCTTGGACAGTTCTTTCCTCGTCTGGCCTACGTAATACGTATTACAATCTAAACATTCTATTTTGTAAACTGCATTTTTATTATAAACATTGAGTTTAGTTTTAAGTTTTATTTTATTAAAAACAAGGTTATCTGTGTTATAAGATTATTTTAAGTTTGTGTCTGTAAATAGTTTGCTTAGTTTACGAGTTATGTTTCCGCAGATAAGTAAAGTTGATATATTTTATATTATCATTAGTGGAAGGTTTTTATGGTGCTTGTTTAGGGAGTTTATATTTTATTTTCTATCCATTTTGTATTGATTTTCTATTTTATTTTGTTTCCATTATCTATTGATATTTGTTTGATAATATTTATTATATGTGTAATAGAAAAAAATCAAGTAAGATATAATTTTGTTTGAGACGAAAACACAGATAGAAGAGAAATTGTTAAACCGAGTAGAAGTCCAGGTCAGAGTTATTTCCGTTCCACGTATCGGAAGAAAATTACATTTGTCACAAACGAGGTTAGGGAGCGCGGATGTTTTGTCTACAGTAATATACGACAGTCACTGAGGTTGCGCTGACTTTTTGATTTTACCAACTGACACACATCACTGTAGAAGCCTGTAACTCGTATAACATATAATTAATTATTATCACATATTAAAAATTTAATAAAAGACTTAAGTAAAATACATATAAGTTAATAAAATAACGAGTGAATATATAAGAAAATAGTGAATGCAAACAGTTACAATCAACATACATGGAAACATTACTAGCCGGCTTGTTAGGCTGTAGTCTATACTGTATGTTAGAGACGTATCGGCCTTACCATCGGAGCCCATCATCAGTGTCGAAAACAATTGGCACGGTGCCCGTTCACCAATTCACCGCAATGATGAGGTAGAGATTGATGTACTTCCGACACTGATGAGGTGTACTTCCGGCTTCCAATGGTCAGGACAAAACGTCTGTCAACATACACTGTAGACTATGGCCAAACAACCTGACTAATAATGTTGCCAACCATGTGGACGCCGGTCGGGAAAGCCTCAGGAACTCTACTTACGAACAACATTTAAAATATCTAATTTCACGCACTACACAAATAATACCACTTGTAACATAATTTATTAAAATTTTGCCTTAATCAATATAAAATTCTCTTTTACTGGTTGAACATAATTCAGATTTGATCATATAACAATGATGTGGAACATCAAAGTTCAAAGATTAAAGTTTATGCACGTGTCGCATAGGAGCCCAAAGGTTCTTTATTCTACAGATATGTGGAACGAGAAGTATAGTGCTTATTAATAAAAAAGGAGAGAATCGAATCGACATGTAATGACCACTGTGGCAAAACTAATTACTTCTGTTAGCTATTATCTTCATTGATCTGATATGCTTTTATCTTTCGTTACTCTTTGAAACAAAGGATATTCAAAAGTTATAAATAATAAGTTCAAGCTGACGTTTTTCAGTATGTTTTTCTGATAATCTCACACAGTTTTCTGAAACATCTTAATTAAGCTCTAACAGAATTGTTATTGATAACTGAAAAAACATTCAACGAATGAAAAAATTTGTTGTTGTTAAAATTCATTCCCGGGCTGTTTGGCCGGGTGGTCTATTGTTTTCTACAAAAACAGACGCCACAGTGGTTAAGGCTTTAAGACAGTCCTGTGGTCACTAACGTTTACCACCTGACGTTAGCGTAACTCGATTTTACACTGAAGATGGCAGTCGATGCCACTGCTGAAACGTCTGTTTCTGTAAAAACAATCCATCGCGGCCAAACAGACCGGAATGAATTTAACAACATTGACTCCGGCTGTATAAGCCTAGGAAGAAAGAATTTGTTGTTTAAAAGATTACGATCCGTGTGGGATTTTAACGATAAATGGAAAAGTTTTGTAGGTTTACAAAACCATTACTAGCTTGAAATGCCGCCGATTGGTTTGCTACAGCTTTGAATGAGATGAGTGACGATTTGAACACCAGTTGGCATGCTTATACAGCTCCGTTCGTCTGTGGACTGTATCTCGTATCGCGTGGAGGAAGGATAATTAACTCTATTTTTACACATCCATACACATGTACAGATAGACAAATAGATAGACAGACAAGCAGACACACACGTGTGAGCGCTCACACACCAGTGAAGATCTAAAAACTAGTTCGCAGCTTGTACAGCTCTGTTCGTCTGTAGAGTGTATCTTGTATAGCGTGGAGTAAGGATAATCTACAATTTTACACATCCATACACACGTACAGATAGACAGAGTAACACACGCGCGCGCTCACACACACACACACACACACACACACACACAACACAAAGTTAAATACACACTGTATCCTGTTATAGCAATAACAATTGTCATCATAATCATCATCTTCAAGGATTAAACCAAGGACGGTTTCTTTCAGTCTCAAACAGGTAAAGATTAGAGCTGGTCACTCCAGCGCTTCCTCGAACGTCCCACGACTCTCCGTCCCTTCGGCTTATAGTTCCGTAGTTGTTTGAGAACGCGACAGTCATCCATTCAGCAAAGATGGTCCCACCAATTCAGCCGATCCTGTGCAGTCCTGTCGAGTATACTCGTAATATTCAGTTCCTGCCGTATATCTGTGTTTCTTCTATGATCATGGAGAGTACACCCTGCCACGTGCCTGAGAAATCTCATTTCAGCCGCTTGGATGCAACTGGCCTGGTCTTTCGTTAAAGTCCAATTCTTAGAGCCATTAAAAAGTGTGGGAAGGGTCATCAACTTGTAAAATTTTAGGCGTGTTCCTTTACTTGCTGACTTAAGGGTTTTCCTAAACGTCCAGCACTTAAGGTTGAATTTATGCAACCTATTCACAACGTCGTTGTTTGCATTATAAGACACACTGTAGCCCAGGCATTTAATATTGCTGACTTGTTCCAGGACAGTACCATGTATAACAATGTTTGCCCGCACGGGATCAGATTCACAAAAATCCATCGTCTAGGTCTTAAGTGTGGATATTTGCAATCCAGAGTCTTTGCAGATTCGATTTACCAAATGTATACCCATCTGAGTAAAAATTGTAAAAAATATTTCCAATGGAGTTTTTAGCCAGTAAGTTCAACGTACCAGGTTTTATTTGTAATTAAAACGATTAAAAGTGTTATCTTTGTATTCAATGTGTGTAGTGCGCATAAAATTGATAACAAATCACACCCGAGCAAGCGTCGACACCGAGTATCCCAGTCATTTTGGTTGTCACGACAACGCATGAGTTGCTCATGAAAGAAATCTGATTCTTTTATAAAGGACCCTATGAAATTAGTTTTATCCAAGTGTCTAGCACCTTGATTGACAGATATTTGTTGAGATATCCTACAATTATTTTCAACAGGAACTCTTGTTCCGTTATAGAGGCGTCGTGTAGTCCTTGTAAGGTGTTGCGGGTATTTCTGTTCTTCTAACATTTGCCACAACAAATTTATGTCTACCCTATCCAAGGACTTCTCAAAGTCAACGAATGCTATATGCGTTTCCTTATTGAACTCGCGATGCTTCCCGATGAATCTACTTATATCATTCCGTAATTTATGTTAAGAGTTTTAGTTCAGTTTTATCTACATTAAACAGGCATAGAACATTATTATAAATTCATAGCATTTCCATGCTCATCTGTGTAATCCTTAATGTGCAAGTCAATCTCATGAAGACAATTATACAGGATTTATATTTTTGGAGAAAAAGTTGTAAAATTTGTGTTTTTGTTGGAGCTGTTCATGCCGGCAGGGGTGAAGTCAATGCCAACCAGTAGGTATGCGCACCAGGTTTATGTTTTAATTAAAGTTAAAAGCATTAATTTTAATTATAACCCCGTAATGAGTGCGCCGTGATAACATTACACGGATAACAAACTGCAGCCCATTAGGCGCAACCGTATCGCAGTTTATCACGTTCGTGTTTACGAAGGTAATTGTAACACACAGTGCGTTGGGGAGGCGGAGTTTGTCGCTTACTGCAGTAAACATTGTCGTCCTGGGTACGCCATTGTTACCGGCGTCAACAATTACAACCGCTTGCGACATAAGTATAGTAGATATACAGCATAACGTTTTGGCAAATTCAAGTGTATACGATTGTCACATTCTCCTTACATTTTGTTACATTCCGACTAGACAAGAATATTTTACAAAACAAAAACTAGCAAAAATATTTTCCATATTCGTAAAGACTCTTAAACACAAAAATTGACTGGAAAAATACGAAACAATAATTTGGCTCGAGAAAATTGTTTTCGTTTGTTGGTAAAGTTTATCTTTAACCTTCTCGTTAATACGGACGTTCTATTAAATGTACATTCGTACAGGAGAGCAACTTATACGCACGCACGCTTTAACGTTAAAAGATAGTAGAGATTATTGAACAGTACAGTCTGAAACGTGATACACATTATCACTAAGCTGCTGATGAAGTGTCGCAACACGTAAAATCCTCCATTAACACGATATTCCTCTTAATAGCATCACTATCAGGTGCTTACAGTAACTCCTCGGGTTAGTGTTGAGTTTAAAGCGACGCATTGGCTGCCTTGTACGTTAATATAGTCTATAGGATCTTGACATGTTACGTCTCCTTTGTTATACCCCAGTAGTTACTTAGCTAATAGCAAAAACACAGATTTTCTGTAAATTTATAACAAATCTTTTCTACAAATGCAGTTTAGTAGCTGGTAAAGTGTACTGTAAGAAATATTGATAGTAAATAATACTTTATATTCGTTTTGCTTCTGAGAAGCTAATCAGTTTTTGTTATATTTATATAATTGTAAAATTTACACGAATATATGATGTAAAAATATTGTGACTACATTCCCTTTTTTTTGTTTCAGACAATACAACTATATCGAAGCTTCTACTTTTAAATTCATTAATAATATACCCTGTCTTTTTCCTTAAGCCTTGTGTATTCCATACTCCAAGTCTCATACTCCGTTTACGTAACTTTAGTCGTTTACCTTTATTGAATCAATCCGGCTGCAATCTATTTGGTTTTTTTAACATTGTCTTTTTTACCAGTGAATGGGGATTTGCCCATTGCATTAACCCCCAACCTAGAGGACCAGGCAATTTTTAATTAAGGTTTACTTCCTTTAGCCTTTGATAAACCAACTAAAAGGCAGCAGCTGCTAATTTTGGTCCATACGGTAGCTAGTTAATTTCTCGGTACCCACCAGATCCGGAGAGCATTCTCCTATCCGCCACTTGGGGAGGCTCCCGATGGGCACAGGAAAGATTTCCGGGAACAGTTATGGAATGGACCCCACCAAGAAGAAAGGAAAGAGGAAGACCATCTATCACTTGGATAGAAGAAATTTAGAGTATGTTGAGGGACCGAGAAATTGAAGAAGATCTTTGGATAGACAAGAAGCTGTGGAAGATGAGAATTCAATCACTTTTGTAATCTTCGGTTCGGGAAAGTGTGTAAATATTGTACAGCCAGAATAATAATAAAATATTGCGCCTATAATAAAAGTTATTCACAAAGAAATAAATGAAAATTAAATTAATCTAGGTGGTAAGATATTTTTAACGATGAAGGATTTGCGAAGATCTGTCAAAAAAGTATAACACAAATTTTAAATTATTTGTGTTGACGTTTCGTATTGTCAGTTGTGTGTTTGGTGTCGTAGCAACTCGACAACAATTGTCCTGATGGAAGACAATAAATATTGTCGAAACGTCAACACAAGCAATTTAAAATTTGTGTTATACTTTTTAGACCGATCCTGGCAAACCCTTTTTTTTAAATTTATTGACTGACAATAAAGTAAGATCGTTTAGGTTGAAGCCTACTCAATGAAAACAAAACCTTGCGTAGAGAAAAGTGGTAAATGCTAGCATAATTCCCTTACTCAGTGGACGCAGCGTCCGTGAAAGCACAGCCTATCAATCATTTTTGTTTATAGGCAAGTCGTACTGTATACTGATATCAGGTCTGTTATCTTGAAGATTATACTATTCGACCAAATACGTGAAAGTCTCATTTCAGTCGGTTGAATGAAACTGGCTTGGCATTCTGTCAAAAGCTAATCCCTAAACACAAGACAGTCCTAATTTTATGGCAGTAATTAAAAATCTTCTTTTCTTCTCACCTAACAAGGATTAGGCCTTGGTGACCTCTTCCGGCTTCTTAGGATTTATTCCCATTTTATCTTTGGTCTTCCTACGCTTCTTCTTCCCGCTGGTTTGTATCTATTTGCCGCTTTTGGTAGTCTTCGATCATCCATATGGTCTTTCCAATTTCTACTATGAAACAATTGCCTTGCTTGCTATCATTAGATCCGTCAGGATTTTCCTATGAAATTTATGAGTACTGTAACTTTTAAACAGATGGGATACCAACGCATCGAATAACCCCCAACCTGGAACACTGAGGTTTCATTTCAGCGTCTCCTTCCCTTAGACAGGTTCCCTTTACCATGGCTTATGAGCCCTGCAGTAATCTTCTAGCTCAGCTTTCCATGTGGAACCGTACTCCGCGGCCACATTAAGTGTCTATCCTGCTACCAACAACACCATCCTGGTAGAATGCGAATCTGCCAGGATCCCCATCTCTTGTTTGTTCGTCGACCCATTCCGCCAAAGGGATTAGTTACCACAATCTTAGAATGGGTTGCTGGACTTAACAGGCTCCAACAACGAGTATATGAGAGTGGAGTTGAGATAGAGAGGTTAAGAGACCTTCTTCATCAGTTCTTGAGTTGACTCACATCCATCTCCTTTGACTCCATTATTATACATATGATTATAAATTACTTTCTTCCTGCTTTCTAAATAGTAAAGTACCATTGTTTGGTATATGTTTTGTTAGTGTCGTGAAAAATCCCGTATTTATACTAACAGCATCAACTAACCAAATAAAACACTATACACATACTTCGAAAGACAAAAATCCAATATAGCTAACAATGAGAGTATTTACATAACTCTTGACATATGTTTCAAGTAAGAATAAAGTCATCTTGCTACGCTATTATATAACTATCTAATTAATGTACACAGAAAATAACTCTATCAGAAGTGTTTAAAGATAAAGTAATATCGTTTAACATTAAAAACCAAAGAAAGATAAATATCAGTAAAACCAATGTTACAAAATAAATTAAAATTTTAAACGTAAGATTATTTGCTAATAGTCGGCAGTGACGACATAAGTTCTGGAACCCACAAAATTATTTGCAAAAACCGTGTTTTTTGTGTTTCTACATAAACTACTTTCAAAACTAGTTCTAGTTGAGGTCGTAAAAAATTCACACTTTTTATTTGCAAGCTGCGAAAAAGTGCATAGTTACTCATAACGATACAGCATTGGAACACAATGCTGCTTCGAGTTGGTTGCTTTTCCAGTGATCTTCACAAAAACCGAGTATAAGTAGAAAACAAGTTCTGCCACAGAAAGAGAGACATGTATTAATAGGCAAAGGTAGGCTAGTCCACCTTACTTCGAGTTTGATACCTTTTCTGTGATCCACACAAAAACCGAGTACTAGTGGAAAACGAGTTCTGTCACAAAAAAAAAGAAATGTGTATAGAATCAGGCAAGTGGTGGACTTTGGGCCACCCCGCCTTACTTCGAGTTGTTTTTTTAATGTAAATTTCACAAAAACGTGAGAAATGTTAGTTTGTATATTAACCTAACAACGTCAATTTTACCTTATTTACATAAAAAACAACCTTATTCACTTCGTACCAGCAAAATTACGTGGACACCACATAGAAAATGAGAAAACCGCGTTTCCATTACTTGAATCCCGTAATTGGTTTTTTGCTAATTTTTCGCATAAAATTTGTTTGTTAATTTTTCACGTCTGCACCTAGTTTTGACCTGTAGTTTACGTGGAAACACAAAAAACGCAAGCTACATTTGCCAGTTTTGTGGCTGCCAGAGCTCAAGTTGTCATTAACAACTATTTCCGATTATTTTTATTAATTACCAATTTTACTATAATCTATTTACCCAAAATATATATATTTATGTTTTTAAAGTGTTGACGTATTTGTTGAGGAATAGTATGCAAAAATAAAATAAATATTTTTATTAACTAAACAATATAAAGTTTACATAAACATTAAAATATACATAAATATAAATCATTTTCTATATAAGTAACTCAATGTTTCTTGCAGTAATTATATAATTTGTGATGTTTTCAATTTGTTTCTTCTGTAAGTAGTATAAATTTCGTATATACTTTTTGTAGTAAAAAAAGTATATACGAAATTTATACTACTTGCAGAAAAAACAAATTGAAAACATCACAAATTATAAATATAAATGTAAAAATGTTTTTGTATAAATATAATTTTTTCCAAAATAAAAATAATATAAATGACTAAATAACCCACATAACCAAGACCATACAACAACCAATGGTATATTCAAAATTGAATGGCAAGATTGCAATAAATGTTACATAGGACAAACAAAAATACAACTGAAAAAACGTTATTTTGAACGTCTAAACACATACAAAAAAACAGAAATATATAAATCTAATTTGGCCACACATTCAATAAACCCTGGATATGAATTCCCAGACGTAAGCAACATGA
The DNA here is from genome assembly GCA_034769895.1 of Magicicada septendecula. Classification (NCBI taxonomy): domain Eukaryota; kingdom Metazoa; phylum Arthropoda; class Insecta; order Hemiptera; family Cicadidae; genus Magicicada; species Magicicada septendecula. The sequence goes on from CM068369.1 coordinate 30,168,078, forward strand.
CACTAATAAAACACATACCACACAAAGGCACCATAATGAACATTTGGGAAAATGTACAAATATACAAACACAAAACAAACTAACACCTGAACAAATACAAATTAATACAAAACATGACACAATTTTCAAAGCACGCAACATCGAAAATACACAAAATACTAATATATACACCACAATCACACACAATAGTACCAATTTAAAATGTCAAAGGCCAACAGGATACCACAACAACAACTAACCAACACACAAGTAACCTCAGAAGACTCAAAACTAGTAAGGCTGAGGATGGGAACACAAAGCGTCCCAAAAAATGTTCCAAATAAGGATAATACATCTTGAGGTAAAATCATATAAATATTAAATAAATAAAAATATATACAAGAAATAAATGTATACATAACGCCCACTACTGTTCAGTATTAAAGAGTTACAAATATACATTTACAAAAAAGTAAAATTAAATTTAAAGATATTAATTTAAAGCACAATAATATGATTCATAGGCAGTCTATGAGTACATACTATACAGAGATGCATACAGCATCACTAGTGTGCTGCTGATGCGGGTTTGAGGATATGCTCACTGCTTGTGGCAGCAGCATTACGTATTCAAATGAGCGCATTGAAGTTTGCTAATTAATCAACGTTTTTGTCATTGTGTTAGTCTGGCGTTGCCATTACTATGCACCCTTTGCGTTGGTTATGGCTTTTTCTTGCTCGTTATGTTCGTGTTCCCAATGTCCACTATCCATTTTGTATACTAAGAAACACGGCGAAAGAAGACAATATCTGTCACGTTGCTGTAGTCGCATTGCATTTTCAACGCCTGCTACTTAATAGGAAATTAATACTTTCACGAATACAATTTAGTGGTTGTCTAACTTTTGATAAACTTGTGTTGCTACCACTAATACACTGTTGACACCCATCTGAAGATGAGCAGAGAGGTTTAAAGCGCTCATGGAAGTGTAAGTGAGTATTAGTGGTAGCAAGACAAGTTTAGCAAAAGGAAATTAATAGCTTAACATTTGCCTAGGAAACCAGTTCTATAGTAAATAGTGTCCATCTTCTTCTTCTTCTTCTTCTTCTTCTTCTTCTTCTTCTTCTTCTTCTTCTTCTTCTTCTTCTTCTTCTTCTTCTTCTTCTTCTTCTTCTTCTTCTTCTTCTTCTTCTTCTTCTTCTTCTTCAGCGGCGCGACAACCCATTACTGAGTCAAGGCCTCCTTTAGCAGCCTCCGCCAGTTGTCCCGGTCAATTGCAGACGACTCACTGGCTGAGAAACTGATAGCTTTCTGGACATAAAAAAGTTTCACAGATGGAAAATGTGAATTCTGCTATCCAAACCCCAAACTGGAGGACCAGAAACTTTGATTTCGTGGTGCTCTTCCTCTAGAGAGTTGGTTTCACCTTAGCTGACGAGATCTCTCTGCCCGGTCTGGGCTACTATAGCCTCCTCCGCCTCCACACTAGTTCCACATCCTGCTGCCAATGTACACAATCCTCCCAGGCCAGGCCCAGGTTGCCCCCAGACTACCCTGACAGAAACCCCATCTGTCGTTTGCATTTGCTTACCGATCCACTCTGCCGAAGGGATTGTTCACCACAACCTTGGAGTGGATAACTCGGCGTAACAGGGTCTACCGATGTGTAGGTAAGAGTGGAGTTGGGGTGGAGAGGCTGGTGCATTTCTTTTCTATGAAAGCATATGTCCCCGTCACACCCCCTCTGGACCCAAAAGGGGGGTTCTCATTAATATATAAAGGAAAAATTTCTATAAACAAAAGTAGTGAAACGTCTCGTTTTCCGTCTGGCAGCTACTTTGTATTTTAAGAACAAATTTAATGCTGGACCACTGATCAAGATCCTCACGACTGGCGGATTGCAAAAGTAATAAACATATACAAGAATGGTGATTGTAATGACTGCAGGAACTACAGAGGAGTCAGCCTTCTTAATACTTAAATAGTATAATATAAATTATATGCATTTATATTAAGAACACATTTGAATGCAATAACAGAGACGATGTTTTTAGAGGTCTAGAACGGTTTCAGGAAAGACAGAACATGTTTAGCTTTGTTTATTTAAAATAGCCCCAGCTCACTGAAAAGCGTAGAGAGTATCATCTGCCCACATACATAGCTTTCATTGACTTCGAGAAGGCGTTTGACTGGGTGACTTGGAACAAACTATGGTCAATAGTAGCAAGGAAAGGGATCTCATAACATCTAATTAGAGCTATTAAGAGACTTTATGTAAAGAATAAACCTTAATTGAAATAGGGAAACCGAGAACAGCTCGTAGAGTTGGCTTGATCAATTGTGGAGTACGACAAGGGTGTCCATTGTCACCTTCCCTTTTTAATTTATATATTGACGATGTCACACAAAACTGGCAGATGTTTCTTCCAAAATATTTTGTAATTGGCGACTTTGTAATTGACACCCTGTTGCTCGGAGAGCAGGTAGCAGATAGGTATATATTTGTTAAATCGAATCTCCAAGAACTTTGGATTACAAACATCCACACTTAAAACCAAGGTGATGGCTTTTCACGGAACTGATTCCGTACGGGAAAAAATGTTATAGATGGTATTGTCCTGGAACAAGTCAGCAATTTTGAATACCTAAGCTACAGTGTGTCTTATAACGCAAACAACGACGTTGTGAATAAGTTGCATGATTTATGTGGGGGACTATTACGTGAACTCTTAATTCAGCAAGCAGAGAAACACGCCTAAAATTGTCCAAGGTGATACGCTTTCTAACACTTCTTTATGTGTGTGAGAACTGGACTTTAACGACAGGCCAGGCCAGTCGTATCCAAACGGCTGAAATGAGGTTTCTTATTCACCTGGCAGGGTATACTCTCTGTGATCATAGAAGAAACACAGACATACGGCACGAACTGAATATTTTGAGTATACTCGACTGGTTGGCCAGTATAAGTTGAATTGGTGCGAACATCTTTGCCGAATGGATGACTGCCGAGCATCCCCAAACAACTATGGAACTATAAGGCGAGGGGACGGAGAGGTGTGGGACGTCTGAGGAAGGCGCTGGAGTAACCAGCTCTAAACTTTGCCTTTTTGAGACTAAAACAAACCATCCATTGTTAAATCCTTGCTCATAGTGATGATGACGGCGATAATAAATTTACAGAATTGTTTTGCTGTAACCAATTGGTTAATTTTTGCTTGTTTACATTTTCATTGTTATTTGCATCTTCATTAAATCGTAGGTGTGTGTTTTTTAAAAACATAATGAGTAAAGTTATGTCGTGTATATTCCCACGGTTCGCTAGCTTCAAAAATAGGAAAAATACTTTTGCAATCAAGGTTACATACAGTACGGTTTTAATACAATGGCCGTCGGGATCCAATAAATGGAGGAACAAAGTACATCGCGCGACAGCGCGTTACCACTTGTTTGTACAGTTCCTCATAAAATTTAATTTGCGCACGAAATTTTCATCAAGTAATGTTCCAATGTTGTTCACTTCACAGTATCATAGATTTCTAGTTACCCAAATTCATTACATGTTAAAGAGTTAAAACTGTTTTTTCTGCTGTATTACAAACGTTAAATCTCATTGTCTTCAAATTTGATATTGATTTCTCTTCAGTCTATTAGGGTGTGGTCCACTACTGGGGCAGTGAGCAGCCGTTTCGGCCTTACCTTTAGAGGACATCTTCAGTGTAAAACAACTTGAGAACTTCTTCTTCTTCTTCTTCTTCTTCTTCTTCTTCTTCTTCTTCTTCTTCTTCTTCTTCTTCTTCTTCTTCTCCTTCTTCTTCTTCTTCTTCTTCTTCATTTATTGGCCGAAATGTCTGTTCATTGCGGCAGTAGTGAACCACGGCCTGATAGTTCGGACAGAAGAACACAGTTGACGCCAGGGCGTGAAAATCTTAGCTACCGATTAAATCTCATTGTCAAAACATTCTGTTTTGATTTTTAAAACAATTTTATTCCATGTGTTAAAATGCTCTGTATGGCAGGAATTGTATTTATTTATTTAAATTACTGATAGTTTATTTGTCGTAAGGTGAGTATTGTTTCTTTTACATAACTAACTAAAACCAAAACTTTTTTTTTAGATTTTACATATGAAAACACCTTTTGCTTTAAACAAAGCAATAAAAGAATTGAAAATTGGTAAATTTCTTCTTCTTATTATTCTGTGCAGTGTAATGTACCCATAGTAACGCCTAGTGGAAACACTGAAACACATTGTTTAGGCACAGATTTTAAAAAGGTACAAAAAGATTTACTGTTATTTTTGCGTATGGTCACTTCATGACGTCCATACGTAGCTTAATGGTTGTGAAGAGAAAAACAAGCAATCAAACACACATAAAAATTGAAAATTAAATTAGTCTCTAGGTAGTACTAAAACTATTTTTTCATGATATTAATTGATGACTCGTTGGGCACTTGGTGAAATATATTAATACAAAGGTTTTTTAAATAATGACTTAAGAAGTCGGAAAAGCTATCAGAGTTAAATAAAATGTGTGAAACGTACCAAGTGTTTATATGTTTTTAAAAAACCTTTCTAAAACTATCTCTCAACCATTTTTTACAAACTAATCATAAAGTTTGCCTCTCACGGGACAGCCGACAGAAGTGGAAATTCTCTTCAAATATTTTGATGAGTAGCGGTTGGTTAATTTATAAATACATTAAATTTAAAATGAGCCGAAACATTGCGTGTTCAATATCTACCTTGTTCTTAAGTGTCGCCCACGAATCGAATATGGAACCTTTAGATAGTTATTCCCACTGATTAAAATTACTTCCCTGGCTGCTTGGCCGTGGTCCAAAGTTTATGACAAAACCAGACGTTTCGGCAGTGCCATCGACTGCCATCTGTGGTCCTAACGTGTATCACCTTGCGTTAGTGTTACTCGTTTCCACTGAAGATGGCAATCGGTGGCGCTGCCGAAACGTCTGGTTCTGTCATAAACTTTAGACCACGGCGAAACAGCCCGGGAAGTAACTTTAATCAAAATGACTCCGGCCCTGTAAGCCTTTGTAGCAGTTATTCCCACTGGTTTACTAATTCTCTGTATATGGTTAAACCAAGCAGTCAAAATTATACTGTTTATACTAATTAAACACCTGCGTATAGGTGAGCACCAAGAGATGCAGGTAGAGAAAAAAGAAGAAGTAATAATGGGATACAAGAGCTGAAAGCTGTTGTAAAACGTAAGTAGTCAACAAGAGAAGAAATTGTATGGGAAATAGTGTAAAGACTAAAACTGCGGGACATGAAAGGGAGAGAATCTTGTTTGTATTAAGAGGTGATCTGAATATAATGTCAGAACTCACTGAGTGTAACATTTATTATTTTTACTGTAAGTAATGAGAAAATTCCTACGCCCCCGGCTTTCCTGAATCTACATGGTATTTTCCATTCCGCTCTTTGTGCATAAAGCTTACGTTTGTTCATTTATTTACTCATTTTGTTTTAATATTTATCTTGCATTGTGGCGATCGTATTTCGTTTCTTTTAAAGGGTGTTCTTTAATTTTTTCAATATGTCTGTGTAACTAACTAATTAAAACAAGAATATTAAAAGGTTTATTTTGTGCTAGGTTTAAATCACACAGAAGAGCGACACTGGGTTATTTCCCTATCAAAAGTAGGAAATATACTTTTATTTTAAACTATAATAAAATATTGAAGCATGTGTAGATGTTACTCTAGTCCTTCGTTCTTTCTTTATACCTGCAAAATTAACAGGTATTTCTTCATTTAGTTTAAAATTTTCTAATAGTTTTCTGTTTATGTCCAAAAATATTGATAGTAATATAAAAGTTACTATAAGCTCATAGCAGTTAAGCAAGTTTTGAATTTAAACTAGGAGAGATTATTTAATTATTTGATTATTTTTAAATATTTTGATAAGTACTAAAAAAACTATTTCAACATTGTAAGTAGAAGCTTTTGTTTCCAAAATTTTAGCCAAGTATTTGTTTTGATAATAAAATTTATTTTCATATTACGCTCAAATAAGAATCCATATTGAAGCTACTGACACGCGTTTTGTTGAACGCTGCTTAACATCGTTATTACATAAAATTATGTAAGCTGCTAACATCAACAGATTTTTTTCGGGACTTCAACATTAAATTCAGTACATTCCCAGCCATCTGCAGCATAACAATGAGACTTTAAGAGGAAAACCCTCATAGAAATACAATTGAGCTTTTAAACGACTACAGATTTTCCAGTGTTGTGACCCAGCGTGGTTGACAGTTACAAACTGTGGAAATGAAATTCTTTAGACGTATAAGAGGGTCTACGAGAAGGAACGAAACGAGGAACGATCAGATAAAAAGTGATCGATGAATTTGTTTATTTTATGAAAAAGTAAACAATCCGGGAGACGTGGAGAAGCTATACTGAGAAAATGGCGATGACAGAGTATTCGAAACGACCTTTCACTATTAACCAACTGAGAGAAGGTATGTGGTAGACTTGGGAAGCGCTTAAGAAGGTAGACGCATTAGGTCTATATTCCATGAAAAGAAAGTGGAAGAAGAAGAAGAAGAAGAAGAAGAAGAAGAAGAAGAAGAAGAAGAAGCAGGCGAAGAAAATTTGGTACTTCTAGAACAAAAGAATACAATTCAGTGACATTACTCAAAAACACAATTGGCTACTAAAAGCAAGTAGAAAAACAAATTACATTGAAATAGAAGAATCTCACGTACACTTATGATAACTATTTTAGATAGACAATTACATATAGATATAGCAATAAAGACAGAAAGTGAGAGAGAGAGAGAGAGAGAGAGAGAGAGAGAGAGAGAGAGAGAGAGAGAGAGAGGGAGAGAGAGGGAGAGAGGGGGAGAGACAGATAGACAGACAGACAGGTAAACAGTAAAGAGTGAAGGAATGAGAAAGAAAGAGAGCGAGAGATAGAAGGAAAGAATGCCTCCTCGTGAGATAATCATATTTCCTTTGTGGGTTTCAGTTTTATTGCTAGTTATACACACGCAAGAAGGTTCATTTTATTTCATATTTACGTTGAAAGCCGCTTACAAGCCGCAATACAGCCTGGTATTAAAGCGTGAATTTCCAATAAGCTGGAATTACACACATGGTGGGGTTGGCCTTGAGACCTCTACATTTCATTACATTATCGTTTTTTATTCAAGTTGGTAGTTAAAAAACGGATAGGGTTTACTGACATGAAAAAAAAAATAATATCATTACCCGCAACCACAAGATTGGTTAAAATTTTGTCATTTTTTCACCGATATTGCGTGTATAAAAAAATAAAATGAAGATTTTAAAATAAATTATTTACGTGTAAAATATTTTCTTTTTAGGCATTATTAATAATAAATTACAACTGTTTGATGCACACTTACAGGCAGACATGCCCCATTAGTAGTAACACTTGAAAGACAAATGGGAAATCCTGTCTAGACTAAATAAAAACCTAATCTAATTTTTAATCCGTCTTTACTGGCACCGTACGTACTGTTATTGTCGGTAAGTAAATAAGGGGCGTGCGACAATAAAATGCAATGTACGTGTGTATGCAGTGAAAATGCTAATGCTATGAATTATTCAGTGAGTGTTTTACTATTTGTATGCAGACAGTGACCGGTTGAGCAAACGGTCTATTGATGAAACACAATGTAGTCTAGACCAATGTTGTAGTTTTAAAAAAGAAAATACGCTAATCAAATGGAGCGAAATAGAATTTTGTCTGGGAGAGAATTTATTTTGTAATAATGTATTTTTGAACGTGTTTTATCATTTGTTTTCAGTACTATAGATTTAGTAAATGCTCATAGAATTCTTTATTGCTTTGAACACATTCGTTTTCATTATTTTTCTTTAGCGGAGTTATGTTGTAAAGACTGTATTAAAATCAAACTGTTTAAACCCAAAATTGATCTGTCTTTAAGATAAACCAAATCCATTTGTAAAATTAATAACTTCAAGGTCACTATTTTTATATGATCCATTTTAAAATGTCTATTTACGATTCATAGAAATCTTAGAAATAAAACAAGGCACAACACAAGGATTAAATTTTATGAGATAATTACAATATTCACGTTGATTTACGCAAGTGATGCGTGGGTCATGACAAAAAAGGAAAGCGGCAACATTCAGTGTGCTGAAATGCAGTTTACTCGAAATAAATCGCAAGATAGAATAAGAAATGAAGATATCAGACAGAACTCAAAGTAAAGGACATAAATAAAATTACTTTAATTTGCAGAAGACAATCTGGGATCATCTGCAAAGGATGACAAAGGATCGATGCCGAAAGCAGCACTAAATTATAAAGCCATTGGTAGAAGAGACGTGGGTCGCCCGAGGATGAAATGGGTGCCGGAATAGGTTTATATAACCTAATCCTTGAAGAGGGGAAAAAGAAGAAGAAGACTATTTTCAAAAATATCTATGTCAGTTCTTCTTTCTTAACCTGGGCTCTAACTGAGAACCACTTAAACTCTCTCCAAGAGATGCGGTGGAGATGAGATACTTCAGAAAAGTTGAAGGGAAGGCAAGAAAAGATCGAATCAGAAACACTACTATAAGAGTGAGTCTTACAGCAGTACCTTTGTAAGATAAAATTAAGAAATGACGGCTGCGCTGGTTTGGACAAGTTCATAGGATGAAAGAGGATAGTCTTCCAAAGCAACTGTATGAGGCAAGAATTGCTGGGAGAAGACCCAGGTCTCGAGAAGAGCGACTTGGGACGACAATGTGAGGTGCTCTCTGCAGGGACTGGGAATGCAGTGGAATGGAGCCAAGGCCCTGGCCGCCAGACCAGGGTGGCAAAACGTTTGCTCAACGTGTTCGTCTACACCTTGGGGTAGAAGAGGATTGAAATAAGAAGAAGAAGAAAATTAATAAGTAAACCTATTAGAAACGTCAGATATCACAAAATCCTGTTTTTATATATTTTTTTATTTATTTGGTCTGGCTATTCTATAGGACCTTGTTAACAACTTTAATAATCTTTACTTTTCATCGCATATTTGCTCTTCCACGCTCTTTTACGTTTTTGACTTACACTCTCCACTTCTTACGTTTTACGTTTTTAAATTTAATTCTTTGTTGTTAAAAAAACTTTTATCTATTCAGATGTTGCAGTTATTCGGCACTCATGCCGAATGCAACAATCGTTTATACCCACTTAAATAAAATAAAGTTTAAATAGACGCGCGACTGAAAATCTATCCGTTGATTGGTCAAATTACCCTGACGTCACGCCACGTGTCCTCTACAACGAAGCCGTTGTCCCGGCAAGTTCATGTCAGTCGTACACCAGACCGCCTCAGTGAGCAGAGCCACACGTTCGGATCCTTTAAACTGGAAGCCTCGATGACCAAGGTATTTATAATTATTGGGTTATCATAAATCAATACTGGTAAGGAATTATTTTCGTTTATCACCTTTTGTAAAAATAAAATTTGTATATTCTTGAAAAAACTGTTAACCAACCATAATGTATCTTATTGTAATTAATATATCTTGTTGTAATATTTAGCCTCGAGCAAAAGAAAAACTAAAAATTCAGTCAGTTGATTAAAAGGAAAAAACAGAGAGATGTAAGATTCGATGTCAGTACTTATTATGTATGATTTGAAGTTGTAATTTTTTTTTGTATTGTGACTGTAATTTTATTAATTTGTGAACTTGTAATTCATTGTATGAATGAATGTGTGCGTTCTAGTTAAACTGTGTGATTACCTAAAGTGTACTAAAAGGTGTCGAACTTTCAGTTCATAGCTTGGTTCGACCTACGGGAGTAAGGAATCCGAACATCAACCCGTTTGCAGGATTTTCCTTTCAAGATCTTCCGGAATGGACACAAGATCAGTCCACGACATGAACTGGAAAAACACATGGACGTCGCGACGAGCTGCGGCAGGCCACGAACGGAGCACTTCAAACTACCAAGTAACTGTAATGAGTAATGATTAGTGACACTCTGCAGGAGTTACTGTGCGAATAAAAAAAAAGAAAGAGTAAACCAAATTTCTCACCTCAGGTGACGTGAACTAATATCTTTTAATTCAAGTACTTTGTGGTGTAAGATAATACAAAAAACTTTCATGAACGATTAATAGCTTGCATGTTGTATGTTGCCTGTTGTAAACTGGCATTGATTTATGATACTATTTAGTTCTTGCTAGTCGACTTTTAGCTTACGCAACTGTTAAATTTCAGTAAACTATTTGATCAGTGTATAATCTTTTGGCATTTAAATTAATCAAGTTATAATTAATTCACTCATTAATCTTTCACTGACTGGCTTATGATTGGAAACATTTCGAGGCTCATTTTAGATTCAAATAAACGGGCTGTGGCCCTCTCTGCTCACTGATTGGTGGTGTTAAGATATATTTAATGCACTCACACGCCTCCCTTTGACGTTTATGTAGATATTATGACTGTTTTAGGTACATTTGTACTAAGTAAGGAGATATTGGTAGTAGTAGTATTTTAATTATTTCTAGTGTATTTTGTGTGTTACGTTCTTCGGGCTCAGCTGTATAACGTGGCGTACAGATTTTTACCTATTTGCTGTTTTATTTCGAAAAACTCTTACATTTCTTAATTCTTTTTCTAAAAGCGTTACTGTCTAATATATTTATTTTTGTTTGTATTTGTATTTGTTTTTGAAGAACAAATCTAAGATTGGCTGCAGGGAGTAATCCTTATTGAATGCCAAGAAGTGCATTCTATATGACGTGGGGAACTGACAGGGACGTGTTAATGCGTCTCAACACATGCATCTAGTTGTATGCAAATTTGATTATGAATGCATGGTGTACTCTTCAGCCAGAACGTCGCGTATGAAAATTACACCACTTGTACATAATGGTGGGCTGTGCTAAGCTACAGTGGCATTCTGCCCAATTCTGCACTAGCCCAGCACAAAGCAGGAATGAAATCATTTTATATCTCAGACGTGACTTACATTTGTTGAGGTATGTGGCTATAATTTAGCACTACTGAGCTACATAAACCATGTTTTATTGCAAAAATCAGACTTGCTATAATACAAACAGCCGTCGAATGTTGACCCTACTAGCCGGCATATGTGATCTTGATGTAGTCTGGCGCTTTCACACCCAGGCGCCGATGGTCCAAGCGCACGTTCCGTACGAAGTGCCTCCATGGTTCCTCCGAAAACCACAGTGCCGGTTAGATGACGCCGCCAGAAACAAAGCTATACCGCCCAAGTAATCTGCAACTTCTTTTTCGATCAATCCTGAAGGAATATGTTGAAGAACGTAAATGTGTGTACTGATGACTCGACGACGGAGAGGTGAGAGGGTAGTGCGCTTGTCATCGAATGCGCCTTCCACACCTGGATACCACCAAATATTAAATAATATATATAATAAAATACCATATTAATAAATTACTAAGTTAATAATAATAAAACTTTTTCTAAAAAAATATATTTTATTATTTTGTGAATTACAATGTTTCAATAGTATTTCACTATCATCGTCAGATGTAAGTTAATAATTTAACAAATTTTTAAAGTAAATTTTCAAAACAGCTGTTTTATATGTAAACTAAGTTTAATTTTTTATATATGAATGTAAAAATGGGTCATATAATTTATTGTAAAAATAGTGTAAATATTTATTATTTTATTAAATTAGTAATCTTGAAAATATTATCATTTTCGTATTAATTTTAATTTATTCTGGTATGTTTTAAAGAATTCAATTTTGAAAAATTTATGATGAAATCAAATCTAAAGCAAACAATTTAATTCATATTTTAAATGGACTATATTAAAGTGAATGCCCTGACTGTAACAAATTGTATGTTAGCCAAACTAAAAAACGTTTAAAAGAAAGATATACACAACACCATAATTCATAATTAAAACAAGATATACACAAATCAAATTTAGCTACACACTCGATAAAAACAAACACACATTTCCAAATTTAAATAATATTAGTTTATTAAAACACATATCTAAAGGTCCAAAATTTACCTTATGGGAACATTTATAAATATTTAATCGTAAAACAGTGATAAATTAGTACCAGAACAAATTCAGATTAAATTATTATTTTTATACAAAGATTGTTCAATAGAAATACGTTTGGAGACTGTAAAGCATTTTTGTCCAACGATATTAAATGAAGTCCCCATTAACATTAATGCATAAGTCCCACTGTTGCACTAATTTGTAGATTCCCTACTGGTAAAATTCTTGCGGCTTGCATGCTTCCACTGCATCCTTTGACGTTTGGATTCTGGTTCGTAGTGATAACACCAACACTCATCACCGGCAATAATGTGGTGTAGAAAGGCGTTACCTTGTTGTTGATAACGCATCAAATGCTGTATTGATAAGGCTGAACGCAAATTTTTCTGCTCATCAGTAAACAGTCGTGGAATCCACTGAACAGCAACTTTACGATAGCCAAGACTATGAATGATGGAATGAACAATTCCCACGCTGATGTTCAACATTTGAGAAAGTTCTCAAACTTTGAAGCGCCTATTTTCGCGTAAAGCAGTTTCCAGCTGTCTCACACTTTCATCTGATGCTGCAACACGTGCAGGTCTTAGACGAGTCAAATATTTAGTGGATTCTCTTCCTTGTCAAAAATTATTGCACCATTCAACCACTCCCGTATGAGAATAACTATAGTCACCATATACAGCTTTCATTCTCGTATAAATTTCCATTGGCTGACGCCCCTCAGCGGCCAAAAACGGAATAGCGGCACGCAGATTATCTTTGGACGGGTTGTCTATCATAGATCCCATTTTTCAACAACACTTATAAAAGAGCAAATTGCAAATATTTTTGATAGGCGCGCCACTAAACAAAATAAACAAACAAAATAAACAAACGAATTCCGTTGCCATGGCAACGAAGTCGCGGCTGGGCAGATCAAACGTGTTTTTATTGAACAAACCTCGTATATACTGCTATACCGGTGCGCCGTGGTAAGCTTTCCAATTCTGGAAACACCGAGATGACAGTGAATTACTTATCTGTACGGTTTACTGAACATCCTAACTGACTTGGACAAAGGCGAGCACAGTAGATCCGTTATGGCAACAGATAATAGCGTGATACTGTATGTTAGACGACCTTGGTTAATTTGTACTTTTGTTGGGTGCCGGGGTCATGTAGGCGTTGAAGATAAATTTTTTAATAGAACAGTAGGACTACTAATCTGCCTTCTATTATTACCTTATGATTACACCAATGTAATTTCACTGGATGAGACGAACTAACTATTAAAACTCTACATTGAATTTATTAAAGGTTTTTTGAAATGGTAATATTTACTATACTATAGCTTTATATACAGCTTTAGTTCAGTTAACCTGATTGCTACCTCTTTGTCCAGCACACAGTTTGACGGTACAAATCGCAAGTCCGTTGTCCTGGCAACGGTATTAAACGTAATCCCAGTAACAGCCAGTTAAGCTCCTGGTTTTTGTTTGAATCTGTCAACAAATATTTAATCAGATTTTGTCGTTAATCGCTTTGTTGTGTACACTCTGTTATTATATAATACTGCTATGTGAAAAAAGCTATATGATGGCTAATTGCTTTAAAGCTATACGTTACATATCTGTGTCGAGATTTACCACTAAAATGGTCTGTTTATTTTGTCCTAAACTAAGCCTATACAAAAACCATAATCCATATTATATTTATAAAATTCTTCTTTTTCTTCTCCTCTTCAAGGATTAGTCTATCCTGTTCCGGTACCCATCACATCCACGGACGACCCACGTTTTGTCTACCAATGGCTTTATAGTTCAGCGCCGCTTTTGGCAATTGACTTTCTGCCATCTTTTGCAGATGATCCCACCGTTGTCTTCTGTAAATTGTAATAATTTCATTTATGTACTTTACTACGAGTTCTGGTCTGATATCTTCATTCCTGATTCTATCTTTCCATGTATAATTTAAAGTATTTTGAAGAAACTACATTTCAGCACTCTGAACCTTGCCGCTTTCCTTTTTTGTCATTATCCACGCCTCACTTGCATAAATCAACGTGGGTATTGCAAATGTCTTAAAAAATTTAGTCCTTGTGCTGTGTCTTGTTTAGTTCTAAGATTTCTATAAATTGTACCACACATATTCCTAAATATATTTATCTTCTTTCTTATATCATATTCAGATTCATAGACACTGCACAGTCTAGATACTTGAAACAGCTCACTTGTTCTAAAGTGCTGTTGTTTATAACTATCTTAATCCTCACAGGGAATTAACATAGAGAAAATATATTTATAAACAAAAAAAAATTTTAAATTTTATATAAATTAATTTTAATATTTAAACTTTTCTAGGCAGTGCCATTAGTAGATAAAACTTCCGGGCTATTGAGGGTAGTCTTACTTACTTACTTCCCTGGCGCTACAACCGTCGGGGAATCATGGCCTCCTTCAACACTGATCGCCATCCCACTCTATACAGCATCGCCGTCTGCCAGTCACGCACAGTCCCAACACAGTCCGGCCGACGGCCGCCACTCCATCCGTCCACCGCAGTTTTGGTCTGCCAGTTCTTCTCCTTCCATAAATCCTCTCTCTTTGAACCTTTGTCGAAATCTCCTCTTCTGACATAGTTGAGACATGATCAGCCCAACGGAGTCGTTCCACTTTAATAGTATGAGCCACATCTATATCCTTGTACTCATAATTGGTACGCTGCCTCCAGTTGTGTCCTTCTTGTACAGCTACAAAAATCCTTCTCAAGATTCACCTCTTAAATCTCAGCAAAGACATTTTATCAAGCTTTGTCAGCGACCAACACTCAGATGCATATGTCAGATCCTATCAAAGTCTTGTAAAGTCGTATCTTCGTGATTCGAGAGATATATCTGCTTCTCATGTGTCCCTGAAGCCCAAAACAGAATCTGTTGGCGGTCAATATTGTTCGCCCATCCTCTAGTTATATTTCATAGTTGTCAGTCACTAACGTGCCAAGATATATGAATGCATCAACACAGTCAAAAACGTAGGTGCCAATTGAGTATATGAACACAGTATTGAGTATTAGAGTATATTATTGAGTGGTAGTCAATACATTAAAATTCCAGATGTTACAACTCCAAATATGAGAGTCATCCACGGTGGCAATTCTCTTCGTAAATAACTGTTCTTTCAAGACACATTGTTGTACTGACAATTGCCTAAAAGTAGAACTAGGTAACAGTAAAAGGAAAACAAATATAGTCAACCAAATTTGAACAAATTTATTCTCACTCAAAGATTGCTTGAGTGGAAAGGAATACAAGACACCAAAATTTACGTCCTATAAAGTTATAACTACTGTACTCTGAGAGCTATATGAAACCTGGACCTTGGCATAAGTCCAGTTAAACTAAACTTTTGCACAGTCTAATTGACGCTAATTAGATAGATAAATACTAATTGACACTAGTTAGATTGATACTATTTAGCAGGGCAAGCCTAGGCTATTGGGCGGGTCGCAATTAGTTGATAGCGAAAGTTCCCTCAGATATGATGGACAGCTGCGAATAAGGCTACGCCAAATAAACCCGAGGCGGCAGCATTGTCAGGGCAGGGCGCGGTGCGGTGGGGTGACCGGTGTTGTGATCACACCAGCTAAAATCTACATAATCCCTGTGACAATACTGTGACATGGCGAGTAAGTGCCGCCATCAAATAAGCTTTGTATGGAAAGGGGACTGGATTCTCAAGGCTAGGAGACGGATACTCCGATATCAAACCAAGCGCAGACCGGACTCTAAGGTGTAGTGGAATTGACTGGGATTAAGTATCTAAAGTTGTTTTTGAGGGTAAAAGGTTAGGCTTGAAAGTGAAGCGATCGTGGAGCACCTTAGCATTTGTAATTTGAAGAAGACGAAAGAATACAGAAAACATTCAAGAATCACATGTTACAAATGAAGAAAAAGCGCCTTTGAAACGACTGACGTTTTATAGACCCAGAGGAACATGAAACACTGACAAGCCTTAAAGACGTTGTTTCCATCGACAAGTTACAGGAGACAAACTCTAATGTCTGTGAGAGAAGAAGAACTCTAAGAAGAAGACTGTAGTAACACATAATATGTGCCACGTATACTGGAAGTGTATTTAGTGTAGCAAGGTAAACTAGCTTTACATTAAAGTTACAATCTTAAAACATGAATAAGGATTTTTAGAATCGGTTTAAGCCATAACATGATCAACGAGACGGTGGTCAGGAAAGTTCGTAAGACTCGTAAAGTAATGCTGGCAATATTATTATGACAATTATGTAACAGTCTCAAAAGGTCGAGAGTGTCGTTGTACACGATTCTCGGCTAGCCGAGCAGGTGCAGCGTCTATCTCAAGGCCGTGCTGTCAAGTAGCATTCCAGATTGTTCTAGTACTTAAACAACGCAGATTATGCTGCCTCGCCGCAAAAAGAATAGAACTTTATTTTGGAACATCTGCGGCTTATGTATAAGCAACAGCGGCCGGCTTCGTTAGTTTAGTTAGACCAGACGGAATTGTAGAGTGCGGATCAACTGAACGTTGCTGAACAGTGGAAAGTGATTATTGTATTATTATAAGTGCGGAACTGTAATAGTTGACAAGATTATTGCGTCAAATTTAAATTTAATTATTGTATGAGAGTATCATGTTGATTTAAAATTGTTATTTGTGACTAAATAAAGCTGGTAAGTTGTGACTTCATCGGTGTCTGTATTTTGTTTTCACTGTGCAATACGACGATTCGTAGACAGTCATAACAATATTGTTACAGACCTGCGACCCAATACATAATTAAAAAAAAAACAACGTTTTAAAAACTAACCACCGGTAAGTTTCAAAAATTTAGCTGTTAAAAATAAATTTAACTATAGAACATACTATATAGAATCAACCAAATACTAAATATAAACTAAATGTTCCAACCAAAGAATCGTCACACAGTAAACTTGAAAAGGTTCCAATGACAAAAATATAAATTATTTTGCAGTAGATATTAAAATGTTAGAAATTAAATAAGGACATTATATTAAATGAATATTTTAATCAATTTAAGTTTTAAGAAGCCGTCTAGGTGAGAGTGACGAATTCGACTAGAAGGACTAAGGCATCTTGCAAGGCTATAGAACGTGCCATTGATTATTAGATATTGTTACAACGGTCTCACTGATCGTCGTATGGTACAGTGGAAAACAAAATGTAGACACCGATTAAGTCACTAATCACCAGCTTTAATTTTTCACAAATAACTGTTTGTAGTCAACAAGTTATTCAACAAAATTTTACTCGTACAATAATTCAAGTTAATTTGTCCACACAAATAATATTGTCAACTAATAGATTCCCGCACAATCATCACTTTTCACTAACACCACTTGAGACCCATTTATTAAATCGCCCGACATAGAACTGACTTCCAAGCGGCAGGTGTTGCTTATTTATAGTCTGCAGGGTTCCATAATATGAGTCCTTAACAAGCACTTGAAAAGTCTAGAGGATACTTCAGCGCGGCCTTGGCAGAAACACACACCGGCTGGGCTAGTTGAAAGGCTTGTAGAACGACAGTATAGACTGTACGTGAATGTTCCGTATTACGTAACACTGCCTCGATTGTTGACGCATGATAAGTGTCACGTAATTGTCTTTCTTCTCAAATTAGCAACACGTACGCACACAAACATTACAGCTGGGCTCTGCTGGGATAGCCGAGAAACACGAAGAATGATACACTCCATTGTTCGAGAATCTTCCGTTGCGTAACAATATAGTAATTTAATACAACAAATTTTTATGTAACTTTCTGTTTAAGTAAAAATAATTAAAATTAAACAAAATTATTGTGATTGTAATGGGTGGTGTTAAACTTTTTCTGACACTGTACTAGTAATACATATTTCGTTTATTTCCCCGAAAAAATAACGATATGTAATATCGTTCAGTCCCTTCGGCTTAGAATTCCAGTTGTTGGCACCAATTCAGCCGATACTGGCCAATCCTGTCGAGTATACTCATAATATTCAGTTCGTGCCGTATATCTGTGTTTCTTCTTTGATCATGGACAGTATACCCTGCCATGTGCCTGAGAAATCTTATTCAGCTGCTTGCATACTACTGGCCTGGCCTTTCATTACAGTCTAATTTTCAGACCCATAAAAAGTGTGGGAATGGCCATCACCTTCTAGAATTGTAGGCGTGTTTTTTTTACTTGCTGACTTAAGAGTTTGCCTGATGGTCCCGCGCATAAGGTTGAACTTATGCCACTTATTCTCAACGTCGTTGCTTGTATTTTATGACATGATGTAGCCCAGGCTTACTGTAAATTATTTGTAACTAACAGTCAACTGTACTTTGTTTACGATATTAATTGATGACTCGTTGGGCACTTGGTGAAACATATTAATACAAATGTTTTGTAAAATATATAAAAACACTTGGTAAGTTTCACCAATTTTTTAATTTTATTTTATTTATTTTTTTTTTAATTAACTCTGACAGCTGTTTCGACTAACTTAAGCCATTGTCAAAGAGCGAGTGAATGAAATTACTGAACACAGGATGTTAGTGGAGTGTAGGTGGTGAACATCTGTTTAAGGCGTGTTTTTTAGAAATTTTGGATCTGTTTGAAATTTTAGAAATTAAAAAGGAATAAAAATAACAAAAATTTAACCAATGAACAGACTGAATTTTATGTATCCCCTTTATTAAAATCTGTTATTTAGTTTAGTTTATTTTATATTATTTTGAATGTTCATCATTATTTTAAATTTTGCATTCAGTTTATATTTAGTTCATTTAATTTTATATTTTGTATTCATGATTGTATTTAGTTTTTTAAAGACACCTGACCTTCCCTTCTCTCATGCACACACTCTCCCCCCCCCTCGCCATCACCACACAGATGTTCCAGGTACGCCTTAAACAGATGTTCACCACCTACACTCCACTAACATCCTGTGTTCAGTAATTTCATTCACTCGCTCTTTGACAATGGCTTAAGTTAGTCGAAACAGCTGTCAGAGTTAATTAAAAAAAAAAAATTTGTGAAACTTACCAAGTGTTTTTATATATTTTACAAAACCTTTGTACTTTGTTTAGTTGCAATTTGTAAGAGGAGAGTGCCAAACTGTTTTCACCAACGGTTTATCTCGGCTTTTCGAATTGCCCAGAAAGTTATAAAACATACGCCACCCCTGCAGTATGCATCAAGCTACACACTGGCAGTTCCCTCAGCACGAATGCAACCTCTCTGAATTTAAATCTAATCTCTGGTGAAACAATTGTCGAAACCGATATAACATTTGTAGATCTCAACCAAGTGTTTACGGATTACCTCCAAATATTGCTACGTCAATTATGTAACGCTCTCGAAAACTCGGCAGGTGCAGTTACGTAAACGTTGTACACGTTTCTCGGCTAGTCGACCAGGTGCAGTGTACTCAAGTAGCTCTGAGACTGTTCGGATAGTCTCAACTACACAAATTATGCTGACACACCGTCAAAAGAACGGAAAGTTATTCTGGAACATCTGCGAGACCTATATAAGTAACAGCGGCCGGCTTAGAAGTTAGTTAGCCCAGGTATTCAACATTTTTGACTTGTTCCGAGACACTACTAAATCTATAACAATTTTTGCCCGTATGGGATCAGTTTCAGGTAACGCCATCACCACGGTCTTAAGTGTGGATATTTGTAATACAGAGTCCTTGGAGATTCATTTTAACAAATGTATACCCATCTGCAACCTGTTTTCCGAGTCCGACAGAATTGCGTTATTGTCCGCAAACAACAAAGACTGAACAGATATTTGATTTAAGAATTGCGACCGTGTTTACAGGCAACTGTTTGCCAGTGCTCAAGTCATTGTCTACTACACGTGTTGCGCTAAATTCGTCAACACTGCAGACTATGGTTACACTAAACAAGGGCGCGATAATTGCATTACACCGGGCTCGCATCGTCAGGTAAATTGCTTACACAAACAGAAAGTGTTTAGGCCTGATCATCGTAGACATGGATTTAACCCTGCCTGCTTAATCCCATCTTACTATACAAACAGAAGTCAGTTGTTAACTTAATAATAGCCATAGTGTACTTATATCAAATGATTTTATTGTACAATCTTCTGAGAACGTACGTCTAGGCGAATTTAATGTGGCGAGCGTTATCTACAGTACTTTTAATGTCAGCATAATTAACTTTACGTTTAGCACTCGCAAGTTACGGAGACGATATTTTACACAGTCCATTTTATCGCATGAACAAAAAATACGTTCTTTATACTGTGGGAGAAGTGCAGACACTATCTAGACCGGACGGACAGCAGTACCGGATGCCAGCGTGACTTCCAGTCAGGTGAATATTGCATTAATCTTCCCCCAAAGCCGTACACAATGCAGAGCGGTCCGTTTTTGAAAGAAACAAATTTTTTCTGTTGAATACAGTTAAATTTTTTTATGTATTAAAAAATTGTATGTTTTGAATATTACATCAATTTTCCCCCAAAACTGTACGCCATGTACAACGGACCGTTTTTAAAAGAAACAATTTTTCTGTTGAATAAAGTACATTTTTATTTTTATAGTGTATTAAAAAAAGTTTTTTGTTTTGTAGGTAAATTTTCAAAACTTCTTCCAGATTGTATATATTATGAACAGATCTTGCAAGTGTTTCCAGATGAATTACTTCAGTAAGTAAAATTTGTTATTGTATTTTCACCTGACGTTCGTTTTACTGTTTATATCAGAATCGTAAGAGGTTTATAAATAAATTAACAAATTCTCGAATTGATTTATTTCAATACAAGAAATAAAGAATAATCTAGTTTAATAGGAAACAATCGATCGATTTAATTTGATTTAACTTATTAATTGTTTTAAAGATTATTTACTTAATCAGCTGTTTTGGCGGTTGTATTGGAAATATTTTATGTTTATATTTTTAGTACTTATAATTTATAAATGTAAATATAAACGTATAAACATAGTATTAATATTTATAATGAAAACATAAATTATTTCTAATATAACCGACAAGTCAGGTGATTAAATAAATAACCATAAAACAATCAATAAGTTAAATCAAATTAAATCGACCATTTATTTTATATTAAATTAGATTATTCGTTATTTGTTATATTAAAATCAAATCAATTCGATCATTTATTAATTCATTTATTAAGCTCTGATGATAGTGATGTAATCAGTGAAACGTAAGTCAGGTGAAAATACAATATTAAATTTTACTTGCAGAAATATTTAATATTTGAAGAACTATTCATAATTTTGAAAAATTTTATCTGAAACGACTAAATATTAAAAGATGAGTTTTATATGTCGGATATAGTATGAGTCGGAATATATTGTAAGTTGAAAGTACTAAAATTATATAATATTATATTTAATTCTTAACATATTTATGGCATATGTAACTTTGTAAAAGGCTAACAACTTTTTCTTCCAGCTAGAAAATTGTTTTCTGATTTTAAGTCTTGTTTTCCATTTTGCCACAGTAAGGGAATCCAAATTTCTCCGACATACATCGATATTGATGTAGCCACTGTTACAGTATAGTTCTATTACTGTATTATTTTTACTTCCATATTTCCTTAAGGAATGGAAGTATGGTGATGGCAAAAAAAATCGTGTTCGAGATTATTGCAGATTCTGATTCTACTACACTCAAAACATGAAAAAAAGTCGTTTTCCGAAAAGTGTCTGTGTGTGTGTGTGTGTCTGTGTGTCTGTGTGTCTGTGTGTCTGTGTGTCTGTCTGTGTGTCTGTCTGTGTGTCTGTGTGTGTGTCTGTAGATTTTTTTTTTGGCAAACGATAACTGCCGCAAATTCAAACAGAATCAAATAATTTTTTGCATACAGCACTGATTTGTAGAGGACTCGCGACCTATTGTTTTTGGTGAAGATCGGTTGAGGGAAAGGGGTAGTTTACCTGCAACGGTTTTTTTTTATCAAGGGAAATTTTTTTTTTTTGGCAAACGATAACAGCCGCAAATTCAAACAGAATCAAATAATGTTTCGTATACAGCCCTGAATTGTAGAGTTCTCAAGACCTTTTGTTTTTGGTGAAGATCGGTTAAGGGAAAGGGGTAGTTTACTTGTAACGTTTTATGTTTTAACAAGGGTATTTCCTATGGCAAACGATAACAGCCGCAAATTCAAACAGAATCAAAAGATTATTTGCATACAGCCCTAAATTGTAGCGTTCTCAAGACCTATTGTTTTTGGTGAAGATCAGTTAAGGGAAAGGGGTAGTTTACCTACAACGTTTTTTTAACAAGGGTATTTTCTATGGCAAACGATAACAGCCGCAAATTCAAACAGAATCAAATAATTTTCTGCATACAGCCCTGATTTGTAGAGTACTCAAGACCTATTGTTTGTGGTGAAGATCAGTTGAGGGGAAGGGGTAGTTTACCAGCAACGTTTTTTATCAAGCGTATTTTCTATGGCAAACGATAACTGCCGCAAATTCAAACAGAATCAAATAATTTTTTGCATACAGACCTGATTTGTAGAGTACTCGCGACCTATTGTTTTTGGTGAAGATCGGTTAAGGGGAAGGGGTAGTTTACCGGCACGGTTTTTTTTATCAAGGGAAATTTTTTTTTTTTGGCAAACGATAACAGCCGCAAATTCAAACAGACTTAAATAATGTTTCGTATACAGCCCTAAATTGTAGAGTTCTCAAGACCTATTGTTTTTGGTGAAAATCGGTTGAGGGAAAGGGGTAGTTTACTTGCAACGTTTTTTTAACAAGGGTATTTTCTATGGCAAACGATAACAGCCGCAAATTCAAACAGAATCAAATAATGTTTGCATACAGCCCTGATTTGTAGAGTACTCAAGACCTATTGTTTTTGGTGAAGATCGGTTAAGGGGAAGGGGTAGTTTACCTGCACCGTTTTTTTATCAAGCGTATTTTCTATGGCAAACGATAACAGCCGCAAATTCGAACAGAATCAAATAATTTTTTGCATACATCCCTGAATTGTAGAGGTCTCAATGACTTTCGATTTTGGTGAAGATCGGTTAAGGGGAAGGGGTAGTTTACCAGCAACCTTTTACGTTTTAACAAGAGTAAAGTACTTGCAAATTTATTTAAACTCTTTGAAACAATGGTAATTGTTAAAAATAAAATAATTTTGTTGCCAGGCAATAAAATTAAAATTTTTTAATTTTAATGTAATATAATATTTTTCATTTAATACGGCAATAAAAAGGCAGGTAAGACACAAACACACAATTCACGTTATTTCTGGCCTCACTCATGTTTATTTTCTTACGTTTGCACGCTTTTTAAATGGAAAGTGCCGAAACCCACACCAACATAACGCGTGCAAGCCGAAAAAATGGACATCAATTTGCTTACTGGCGAAGCTAGTAGTTAATGAATGGGTAGGCAAAAATCTTATCTTAAATTTTTTTTAAGGAATCACTAAAAGGACGGTGGGTCAAATCGGACGCTGAGGTAGAGTTTGCTGTAACCGAATGGTTCCACAAACAGCCGTAAGAATTTTACTAGCAGGGAATCTACAGGTTAGCGCAACAGTGGAACTCATGTCTTAATGTTATTGGAGACTTCTTTTAAAATCGTTGAATAAAAATTGCTTTACAGCTCTATACGTGTGTCTATTGAACAATCCTTGTATTAGTCATACACGATAATACAACTGATTAAACTTCAAATTTTTAAACTTGGTTAGTTTCTATATATATGTTTAATGTTACAAATAATTCAAATAACAATCTTGATCATCTGTTAGTTCAGCGGAATAACAGTGACACTTTTAATAACCGCATAAAATAAACACTTAGAAACAACACAGGCGCTTTAACTTAACTGTTTGGACCACAGAAGTGAGGCATGCCTCAACGCTCTATGTGTACAGCGCGGGACAATCCCCCCTCCCTACACTTCCCTATCACACCACTACATTGCTTACATACGATGTATACAAAAAACGCTGAGGCAAGTTCAGGTTGCCTCATTCGCTTTAAACGAACTATGCCGAATCTCACCTGTCACCATCTAGCGGTCGCTCAATAAAGCACGTTTCGGTTTAATAAATTTGACAGTCACAGTAACAATGTATAATCTTTACGTTATGTAGTTCATACGTATTTATAATTTTTATTCTACAGAATTTGTTAGGGTAGGCATTGCCTCAATTGCCTCCATGTAACTTCGCCACTGATATATATGTGTACAACGTTATCGGCAACAAAGAAGTAGTTTTTGTTAAAATTCCTTCCAGGGATATTTGGCCGTAGTCCAATGTTTTCTACAAAACCAGACATTTCGGCAATGCCATCGACTTCCATCATCAGTGAAAATCGAGTGCGATAACGTGAGGTGGTATACGTTAGTGACCACAGTACTGTGGTTAAGGCTGAAGCAGTAAGTAGAAAGAAGTAGTTTCTATGGTAATATTTCATTTCGAAAATAATTTTAAATATAAATCTTAGAATATGGAAGTCATGTATGGTTCTCCATACCGATATTTTTGTAATGCTTTTAATATAAATAACATACACACACCACACCACACACACACACACACACACACACACATATATATTTGTTTATATATTTATTTATTCATCCTTTCGTTGATTTTTTTATTTACATTTATGCATTCCGTTAGAGACGTTTTAAAGTATAACAGTCCCCATTCTTTACAAGGAAAAACATTTTAGATATATAATCAAACGTTCTCAAGCAGAATGTAAAGTGAACGTAGCAAATTCAGCATTTAATGCGCTCAAAATTATAAACGCAAAATAATAATTTTAATTCTATAAACTCTAGTACTCAAATCGACACTGTTTTAATCCGAACCATCGAAATGAAATTAAAAATTAAAATTATGTAAAACTGAACGTATTTCTGTAAAAATTAAATAGGTGTCTCTTTTTAAATAAAAATATTGCTAATTACTCGTATATTCAGCAGCACAGAAAACAGGAGATCATAGAATGAACATTAAAAGTGAAACATTTGCTCCAGGGATACATCTCTTAGAACTATTTTCATTTGAACAACTTTTTTCTCTCTGTAAACTTTGCCTTTTCTTCGCTGATAGTCACCACTTTCTGGTCTACCCTATTAAAATATTTCTTTTCTCAGAGATAATTTTCAGCTTGGTGCAATCCGCAAGTAACAAAACGATCAAGAAATAACGTTCATTTATTTTGATGCCTTATCGAGCCACGTGCTGTTTTGTTGTTTATTCTTTTTTAGTTTTGCGTTTTTGTTCACATACAAATGACGACATTGCAAATAACGTGCTTAATATTAATGTTAATTATTTCACATACAAAAAAAAAGACATTCAGGCTTTGTAATGGACTGCAGTCGTCTTATAAATGCCTAATATAGGAGTTTACAATTTTTTTATTTTGACTTTCTTTTTGCACCGTGATGTCACAAACGTAAAAAAAAATTAATTAATAATATTAAAAAGTTAAAAAGAAAACACCCCATTCGAGTTCTGGTTAAATTTTCCTGTAACCAGACAGCCAGCACAGATAAATTTTGTTAATAATTTTGATATTTTTGGTGACCTGATTTTAAAACATTCTAATTCAAGAAACTGATTACCATATTAACAATTTTTGTAACTTTTTTTTTATTCGTAACCTAACCTAATCTAACGTAACCTAACCTATCTTATATAGATTTGTTAATTCGTGTGTTGTGTGTGTTGTATACGAATGGTGAGAATGTAATTTGGATGTCTTCACGAATGATAACATTTTGATGTGTTCAATATAACGCGTCTGAAAGTTTCGGTCTGTTTGTACAAAATAAATAAGGTTTCCTCTCTTATTGCGAACCTATTCTGTTTTTTCCATTGGCCTTGTTTTTCCTGTCATTCTTTCCAGGCTGTTCATTACAGTTCCCTGAATCTCATCATTACTGTGACACTCCGATTTTCTCATTATCCACATTATCCAGTTTCTTATTGTTGTCGAACGTTTGCTCATATAGTCTGATCCTATAGACTGGATTTTTTTCGTATGAGCCACTGTGGATTATGTTTGGTTCAACTAGTTCCCCTCTTCTTCTCGTCTCTTTTCCTCCTGTCCCATATCTACTTCATTCTTGATCGATGTCTCTCCCTCCTTTTGTCTGTTGGGATGGCACCTGTCCCCTTCTTAAGGATTTCCTGAACACATTGGGCAATTTTTAGTTTCTTTTTGAATGGTAACTATTTTTCAGTGTCTTCTTGAGTAATGTGGATTTCTTCTATGTCTTTTTCCGTTTGTTTGAACCACGTGTTGGACTTTTTAAGCCTTCTGATATAGTTAAAAAGCTTCTTTATTTGTCTGTCAGGATTCATTGTTTGAACATGTCCGTAGAAAGTAGAGTAATTCTTATTTTTCTAAATACTTCTGTTATTTTCTCAACACGTGTGTACAGCCCATTTTTGTGGCGTCTTCTGTACTGTGCTCCATATTTTAGTGATCCCAAGATTTTTCTTAATATTTTCCTTTCTGTGACTTCCATCATCATTTTCTTATTCAGAGTCGGCCACTAAGCTACATAATGTGCTTCCGGGCAAATTTCTGTTGAATAATGACTAGACTACATTTTATCATCATCGTCCTCTTAATGGTTTAAGACTTTAGCGACCTGTTCCTATTCTACGGTCTGCCTTGTCTTAGGTCTACCAACTTTTCTTCTGCCTCCAGGCTTGTAGTCTTTCACCATCTTCGGTATTCTACTTCCTTCCATTCTATTGATGTGCTGAGTCCATTTCCTTATGGATTCTGTGATCCTTTTATTTACTGCAAAAATATCTATATCACTTCTTCACCATTAATTTTTTACACGAGGTCGTCTATTACACCTTTTAAATGATCTCAGAAATTTCATTTCTGCTGTTTGTATCTTCTGTTCATCTTTTTTCTTTATGACCCAAGATTCAGAAGTATACAGTAGTGTAGGTATTGCCACTGTTTTATAAATTTTTTTTGGTTTATTTTCTACATTATTTATTTTTCAACGTTCATCAAATCGTACCACACATTCTTTTGAAATTTGTCACTTTACTTTCCATATCTCTATCTGGATCATAAGTGACGTCATATTCAAGATAGTCAAAATGTCTTACTTGTTCTATGCATATTTTTGTCAGAACCGGTTCATGTCCTGTAAAAGTGGCATAGGGTTGGTTGCCCTATACGGTAGTCTCAATCAACAACTCACAATTCCAACAGTAGCCTCGGAAAGCAGGACTGAATTTTATGCTTTCTTCTAATCGTAAATATAGAATTAAAATTCGTTTGTTAATGGTTTATTGTCATGTAAGGTTTGTACGCAAGAACCAGCTACCACTAGCAGAATAGTTAATTAGTGTGGCCCGGCTTAAGCAGAGAAGGTCAGTGTACGCATTTCTCATTATACGGTTAAGCGTTACGAATTAGTTTAGCCAAGCAGAACAAATGCTTAGAGATTAGAGCAAAGTAAAGTCTGATGTTATTCATACCAGTAACCTCTATAATGGACAACATCAAATTAGTGTAATACTCTCCACATGTTCGACAGAACATTTACAGATTAAAAATGAAGAAAACTAAATGTGTTTGTTTTAAGGGCACTCATAACTTTCAAATGGACCCAAAATTATATTTTTGTTTTTTTGTCTTAAACAAAACCTTTAATATTTTCTGAGTAATATAAAACTAAATTTATGTGAATACGCCTAACAGTAAATTTTTATGATTTTAAAAAGAAATGAAAACAGGAAATGTCTGTTAAAAGTGCTGATAAAGTTCCCACTTCTGCCCTAAAAATGAAGACCCGGTGCAAATATGACGAGGGCATCCTAACTGGTGAAACTTATTCACTTAATCATTCACTATCATTGTCCTTAATGTCTGTCATAAAGCCAACATTCGCTGATATGAGTTACCCTAATTTGTTAAAAATGTCTTCACGGTAGTATACAGAATTCATAAGAATCGCTGAAACATTTGATTTGGAATAAATGGAAAAAATATATTTACTGGAATAAATATTTTGGTTTAGGTGTACATGATGGTGAGTTGACCTTCAATAAAGGTAATGTAAGTAAGTGTCAAGTCTTACAAAAATCAGGGATAAAAGCAGTATCAAATATAGTTAAGGCAATGAAAAAAACTGACTTGCAACGAATCCTTAAAGCAGAGACGCAGTAGATAAATTGATAAGAAAGGTTAGACAGTCCATTAGGAATGTGAAGAAAAACCTAAAGAACCAAACTGACATAACTCAAGACCCCGAGTATGGAGCTGGACTATTGTAAATTAGGAAAACCATAAAAATCAGTTTAAAAAATTTTAAATGAGTTTTTATGAAAATCTATTTTTTAAATAATTGACCCATTATTTCAGAAACCAAGTAAAGTTTCAAGCTGATTTTTTTTTTTGTGGCTATTGGGTTAATAGACATCTAACTATACTACTAAAACTACATAGTTTAACTGAAAAATAAGAGAGTTAAGTGTAAAAATTATAATAAGTATGCTTTTTGTATGCAAATTATTAGAGAAAAACATAAAAAATTATAAAAATCAGGAAATTGAGATAGTCAAGTAATTGTAGTAGCGTTTGTACTGCTTACCGTGTTTACCTTCGTGGTAAAATTTCAGACATCTATCTTAACAGGTTCTGAGACAATGGGTCTCAAAGTTGATAAACTTAACACGGTAAGCATAGCCGGTTACGAGTGCTCTTAAAATAGGAGTGGCCAGCTGGAGTACATAGCTTGGCTCTAAGTCCTTGGTTACAACCTAATTTTCAATAATATCGTAATTGAAATGGATAATCTTTCAGTTTTAAACGACACAATTTCCGGTCATTGTAAATCAATTAGCGTCTTCAGGTGTTACTTTATCTGCCCTTAGTTAAAACTAAAATCATCAATTATTGTCTCACTGATACTCGTATGGAAAGGTGGAAAACAAAATACAAGACACCAATAAAGTCACTAATTACCAGATTTAACTTATCACAAATAGCAGTTTGTAATCAACAAGTTATTCAAGAAGATTATACTCTTGAAATAATGCAAGTTAATGTGACCACATCAATAATAATGTTAACTAATAGAGTCCAGCACAATAATCACATTTCACTGATACACCACTTGAGACGCACTGTGTAATCGCCTGGAGTAAAACTGAAACTGACTGTCGCTGAATGCTTATATTCATACCGCCGCTGAGATGCCAGAATAACAGAATAATCTGTCACTTTGGCTAACGTGTTAAACAAGCCCCTATTACAGGTCCTCTCGTATCCACTAGAAACAGTGTCCTTGAACACAGTGCGCCGACCGGTACAGTCTGGAATAGGCTCGATTGTCGACGCTTGATAAGTGTCACGTATTAGTCTTTCATCTCAAAGTAGCAGCAAAATGTACGCACACGCACATTACAGCTGGGCTCTGCTGGGCTAGCTGAGATACTTGTAGAACGTTCCATATTACGTAACAATATTAAACAAATAAGGAAACCCAAGATAAAATTGTCAGGAATCAAGGTAAAATAAATAAAGTTAAAAATATAAAATATGCGTGGTAGATTATAAAATTGATGCGTTCGGAATGAAACTTAATTTGTTTCCTAGCGTTATGACTGAATAATTATTATTTAATGGTACTTTCACTTGTGAAACTTACTTGTTGGTATTCGCTCAAACGCCGTTTCGGAGTTGTATTCTCCTTCTTCAGTGATGTTTGAATACGGAATGTGTCAAGTAGTCGGTAATTTGTAACGGTTTTTTTAGGTGACTGGTTGTGTGTGGGGGTGTAAAGATGGAAGTGGGGTTGGCGCGGGATTCTGAATTGTTGTATGCGTTGTGTATTATTGTGTCGAATAGTGTGTTTGATTTAAATTGTAAATGGTCATTGAGTATGTTGTTTGGTTGTGTTTTGTTGTGTTTGTATATTTCGTATTGTTCTGCGGTGTTCAGTTTGCGAATTTTGAAATTTTACACTACCTACCCAAAAGTCCCGCGCCAACCCCTTCCATCCCCACACCCCCACACACAACCAGTCATCTAAAAAAAACAGTTACAAATTACCGACTACTTGACACATTCCGTATTCAAACCTCACTGAAGAAGGAGAATACAACTCCGAAACGGCGTTTGAGCGAATATCAGCAAGTAAGTTTCACAAGTGAAAGTACCATTAAGTGTTAATTATTAAGTGCTGTGAAAAAAGTAGTGATGAACATTCAAAATAATATTAACGTTATGACTTAATTCGGTAGGCTTATTTTTGTATGAGGCTTCATTTTGTTTTGTTTTCCGATGATGGTCTAGATTTATTTACATTACATACCTAGGTGAATTTGTAGATAATACTACCAAGTACCAAGTGAATACCAAGTACATACTACTGTTCTTTGTAGATAACATCAAAACGTTTGGTAAGCCTTTCTTTATGATACTGAAACTATAGCTTACAAATCAGGAACGTCAGTAATACTAAACGTATGTGTGTCAAGTTTAAAGCTTCACAGCTGGTTAACACAGTAAAGTGGGTGTTTCAGAGACGCGTTAAATTAAACCACAATGGATATATAAGACCGGTCTGTTATCAGCTTCTGACAGCGGCACGATAACAAAATGATAAAGTGTGCTTTTACTATAAAGAAATCTGATGGCGGCGTTCGCAAAATTGATTGCTATAAATCACTCACAACGATAGGTGATGACATTTCTATGCCGTTAAATACATCATAAATATTGTGTTGATGAATGCTGTGGCAGAAAATTTAAGCTATAAACATGTTCATGTAATTGTTTTATTACTTTTGTCTATCAAGGAGTGAAACAAGGGTGCTCTACTTCACCGACACTTTTTAATATCTACATGGACGACATATTTCGGAGATGGACAGCTAAACTTGACTCGCGAATATCTTTTCAGCAAAATTTTCATGCGCATTTATTGCTTTATGCAGATGACAAGGTAATGATACAAAAAACTGAAGACCAGTTACAAAGCCCCATGTTTACGTTCAATAGCATCATGCAAGACTATGGGCTACAACTGATATACTAACTGCAAGACTTACATAATGATATACTATGGGTTACAACTACAAGATTAATGTATACCCAACTGCAGCCTGTTTTCCGAGTCTGACAGTACTGCGTGATTATCCGCAAACAACAAAGACTGAACAGATATTTGATTTAAGAATTGCGACTGTAACCTATTATTGGTAATAAGTATTTATCACTGAAGCCATTGCTAGCTCTGGAAACTGTTTGCCAGTGCTCAAGTCATTGTCTACAACACGTGTTGCGCTAAATTCGTCAACACTGCAGACTATGGTCACACTAACAAGGGCGCGATAATTGCATTACACCGGTCTCGCATCGTCAGGTAAATTGCTTACACAAACAGAAAGTGTTTAGGCCTGATAACCGTAGACATGGATTTAACCCTGCCCGCTTAATCCCATCTTACTAAGCAAACAGAAGTCAGTTGTTAACTTAATAATAGCCATAATGTACTTATATCAAATAATTTTATTACATCGTCATGAGAACGTACATCTAGGCGAATATCATGAGGCGAGCGTTATCTACAGTACTTTTAATGTCAGCATAATTAACTTTAAGTTTAGCACTCGCAAGTTACGGAGACGATATTTTACACAGTCCATTTTATCGCATCAACAAAATACGTTCTTTATACTGTGGGAGAAGTGCAGACACTATCTAGACCGGACGGACAGGAGTACCGGATGCCAGCGTGAGTTCCGGTCAGTTGAATATTACGTTAATCTTCCCCCGAACCGTACACAATGTACAACGTTCCCTTATTAAAAGAAACAATGGTTTCTGTTGAATAATGTTACATTTTCTGTTTTTAATACATAAAAGAAGTATTTGTTTTGTAGGTAAATCTTCGATATTTCTTGCAGGTTTTCAACATTATGAATATTTCTTGAAATATTAAATACTTCCACTGGTAAAATTTATTATCGTATTTTCACCTGACGTTTGTTCCCACTGATTATATCAGAATCATGAGAGGTTTGTAAATGAATTAACAAATAATCGAATTGATTCGATTTCAATATGAAAGTAATGACAAATTTAATTTCAATAAATTAAATTATTGATTTAATTTATCAATTCTTTTAAAGCTTATTTATTTAATCAGCGGTTTTGGTGGGTATATTGGTAATATTTTATGCTTATATTATACATATTTAATAATATGTTGATATCTTTATTTTATATTTATAATATTATAAACATAAAATATTTCCAATGTAATCGCCAAGACAGCCGATTCAATAATTAAACATAAAACCCACCGATAAGTTAAGTCAAATTAAATCGATCATTTCTTTTATCTTACGTTACATTATTCGTTATCTTTAATATTGAAATTTAATCAATTCGATTATTTGTTAATTCATTACAAAACCCCCGATGATACTAATTTAATCAGTGAAACATACGCCTATATTTTAATATAAAATAATATAGGTGAAAATACAGTAATAAATTTTACCAGAAGAAGTATTTAATATTTGAAGAGGTATTCATAATTAGAAAATTATAGCTAAAACGACCAAATATTAAATGATGATTTTAACATATATTATGTCGGATATAGTATGAGTCGAAATACATTGTAGGTTGAAAGTACTAAAATTCTGTAATATCATCATATTATATTCTTAACATATTCTTAGCATATGTAAATTTGCAAAAGGGTAAAAACGTTTCCCTCTAGCTAGAAAAATTGTTCTCTGATTGTAAATCTTGTTTATCCATGTTGCGTCACTAAAGGAACCCAAATTTCTCCGACAGACATCAATATTGGGGTAGCTATATTACCCTAATAAGTAATTACATTACTCTATTATTTTTTGTAATGCTTTTAATATGCATGACACACACACACACACACACACACACACACACACACACACACACACACACACACACACACACACACACACACATACGTGTGCCTGTATGTGTGTGTGTGTGTGTGTGTGTGTGTGTGTACACATATATTTGTTTATAATGAAGGATTTTTTAAATATTAACTATTTCTGCAAGTAAAATTATTATCGGTTATGTGATCAGTTGATAAGAACGATCAGTATGTGATCAGTGAGACGTGAGTCAAGTGTAAATACGATACTAACAATAATTACCTGCAGAAATAATTATTATTTGAAGCATTGTTCATAATATAGAAACCTGTAAGAAATATATAAAAGTTAGTTACAAAACAAAGATGAATATATTTGTTTATAAATTTAATCATTTATTCCTTCATTGTTTATTTATATTTATGCACTGCGTTATAGTCGTTTTAAAGTAGAACAACATGAGACAGTGCAAACAGCTACTAACACACATCAACAAAATACACAAAAATGTAACCTGTCACTGTTGAATACGAAAACAAGATTAGCACAAACTTTTTAGACTTCACCAACAGAAAACTAGAACCCCGACACAAATCCAGTACATACAGAAAACCCACTACAATTGACACACTTATACATAACTCCTCCAGTCACCCAATGCAACAGAAACCATCTGCTTTCAAGGCCATGTTACACAGGCTAAACAACATCCTACTAGATGAAAAAGATTACCAAAATTAATTAAACACAATTAAATATCTAGGAGAAACCAACGGATAATATAAAACAATTAAGAAACTCCTTCACAAAACATAAAAAAAACACAGACAAAGACAGAAGAAAACAAATTCATAACACAAACATACATCAGTAACTACACTGAAAAAAATATCCCGGAAATTTAAAAAAGCAGGATACAGCATTGCGTACGTACAAAACGTGTTCTTCTCTTCAAGGATTAGCTTATATAAACCTGTTCCGGCACACATTTCATCCTCGGACGACCCACGACTCTTCTATCAGTAGCTTTATACTTCAGAGCCGCTTTCGCCAATCGATCCTCTGTCGTCATTTGCAGGTGATCCCAACATTGTCTTCTGTAAATTGAAAGAAAATTCATTTATGTCTTTTATTTCAAGTTATGCTTTCAAGTCCTCATTTCTTATTCTTTCTTTCAACGTATAATTTAAAGTAACGCTATTAGAGTATTAGAGTAGAGCTATTAGACTACAGTAATTCTCGACGCTATTAGAGTACTCAAGAGCTGGGGTGTCTTCCTTTTCAATTATAATTTCTTAATTTTGAATGCCTTAGAAGCTTCGAGTGTTCACTGATACCGATAGGTGAGCACTGGAAATACTAAGGAACGTTCAATGTCAGAATAACTGCTACAAAGCCACCAAATCGTAACTCGGAAAGAGAAGGCTGAGGACGAATCTCCTGCTCCTCAAAACAGAGGCCTTTCAGCTAAGGTAAGGTAACCCTGACAGAAGAGTCTCTGGTCCTCCTGGTAGGGGGTTGTGCAACAGGCCAGTATCTTGTTCATGTAAAACTCTTAAAATACTTATAGTGCCAAAAAGCAGCCTCGGAGTTAGAACAAAACTACAAAAAAAAGAACACACGAAGTCAAAAACCACACACAACAAAACAAATTTGATATACCTGGAGTATACAAATTAAAATGCTCAGTATGTAACAAATTCTACATAGGCCAGACAGGACGCAGTTTTAAACAGAGATACTTTGAACACATAAGAGCATTACACTCCACCACCAAATCCACCTTTCTAAAACATCTCATTGAGGCAGACCACACATGCACAAACATAAAAAGCAACATGGAAATCTAACAAGTACACACAAAAACTAGACACTCTTGAATAACTAGAAATATATAAACACTCAAAAACGCATAAAAACAACAACTTACAAGCAGACACATTTATTTAAATCACACATACTATCTGAACATCTTACACAACAAACACAACAACGATTTTTGTACGACGACGCCGTCACCAAAAGGAGGACGGACAGCGCTTCTATCGGCAGCCTCTGACAAAGCTCTAGCGAGGGAAAGCTACTTTAGGCCATAAGGTAAAAATTTAACATTTTTATTAATAACAATTTGTCTTCCGAGTCTATAGTATTCTATATAGTTATTTAATAACAACGGACACGTCATAGAAAACAAAATCCAGATCAATAACAGACTCCTTTCTATACAAGGTGTAACACTGTAGATATAATAATGAAAGGAAACCAAGCAGAATTTAAAATGAACGAAGCAAACTCAGTACTTATTGTGTTCAGAATTATAAACCCAAAATAGTATATTCAATTCTATATCTCTTGTACATAAATTTACACTGATTTAAACATAACCATCAAAATGCAATTACAAAATTAAAATTACAAAAGGCTGTACATATTACTGTGTAAATTAAATGTTTCTTTTGAAATAACAGTATCATTATTATACTCAGGAGCACAGAAAACAGCAGATAACAGAATAAACACTAAAACTACAAACAATGCTCCAGGGATTCAGCTCTCAGAACTATTTTTGTTTAAACAACCTCTTTCCCTCTGTAAACTTTCCCTTTTCTTCGCTGATAATCACTACTTTCTGTGTCTAACCTTTTTAAAGTGTATTTCTTTTTTGAGCGGTCGTTTTCAGTTGGTGCATTCCGTACCAGATAAATCCTCAAGCAACAGAACGATCAAGAAGTAGCGTTCATTTTTCTTGATACCTTATCAAGCCACGTGCTTTGTTTTGTTTTTCATTCTATTTTAGTTTTGCGTTTTTTTGTTCATGTAAAAATAACTATATTACAAAAAATGTGCTTAATATTAAAGTTAATTATTCTGCATACAAAAAAAAAACAAATTCTTATGCTTTTTAATGGACTGCAGTCGTCTTATTAATGCCCTATGTAGGCGTTTACAATTTCTTTTATTTTGACTTTCTTTTTGCACCGTGATGCTATAAAGTTAAAAAAATTAAACAAAACACCCTATAAGTTCTGGTTAAAAATTCCCTTTAATCAGATAGCCAGCACAGATACATTTTTTTCTTAATTTTAACCTTCTTGTTGACCTGATAATGAAAATTTTTAATTCAAAAAGCAGATCACTATATTAAACAGTTTTTTAACTTATATTTATTCCCTATATGTATTCATCAAATTTTTTAAAAATTTCTACGCTATTTAATCCATGTAGATTAAAAATTTTTAAAGTAAAAATTTATTTGATCTAACAACCGTCAAATGTTAATCCTTTATTGTGCTCTGGTATCACAATTATTTAAAATATCCAACACTGAACACTATATTGAGATTCTGGTCAGAATTCTCTTTAATTCAATACTATTAAAGACTTCAACGAAATTTTTAAAATTTTGAGTTCTCATATTTCGCCTCTCGCTTGGTTAATTGTTGTGTTGTTCACTCTAGAAAACAATAAAAGTGCGTGAGGTAAAACTGTAAACACGCACAGTAAGTTTTACAGAAACACCTTGGTGGGTTCAAACATTATCGTGGGGAATACCCCAATGAGATAGTCAGACAGGCAGACAAAGAAATTCATGCCAAACTGTGTCAGTGTAGATTTCTCTGATGTTCAGTAACTTGACCATCTGTTTTATGGTTTTGGTCTTTGCAATCCTCGTAACAATACGTGCGCCAATTCGGGTCGTGTCAGCTAAAACAAGATAATATATTTAGTGGATCCTACAATAATATTCTCAACACTACATCACAAGAATATATAATTCTTGAATATAACAAGAGTTTACACACGGGACCTTCACAAGGATTTGCAAACATAGTGCAGTAACAGTCTCCAATATTACTGTTACACTTCATATTATGTACATAATTATTTTACTAACAATTGTATTATCATTACAGATATCCACGCGTTGCATAGTATAACTGCAGTACCACTGTAGCGGATGTGTTTCATAGACAGAGAGTGTGACGCAATCACCAAACACGGCCATAACCGTTACCATAGCAACCAATTGCCCATTATATGATTATTGTTGCCAGTTGTATTACGATAATTGTGAATGTTACAGGCAAATAACAGCCCTACACCAGTAATGAAGCAACGCAGAAACACGTGTCCTATTACTGACATGCAATTATGTAGTTCACTTATCCTTTGTCGCTGCATCGATACATTCATGTCCCCTGAGTCCTCTTCATCTCCACACAATTAAGACCAACAAGTTCAACAATTAGCGTCAACAATCGTGAAAATCAACACTCTGTCTTTGAGAATGTATTGCAGAAATGTGTCAAGCCGAAATATATATGGCCCAACCTTACTCCTCTAACGCCTATAGAGTTTATTGGAAAGTCCTTTTTTCTGAGAACCTCACTACACCTTCAATCCGCTTAACTTGTTTTTGGGATTATCTTCAAAAGCCACGTTCCCCTATTTCTGTATCAAACATTCTTTTTCTTTCCTGCCCTTAACAACACGAACTTTAAAATTCACACACATACATCACCACACTCCAAACAAGTTTTGCATTGTTCACACGGTTTGATGGATTGCATAGGTGTTTGGTTATTTAAAATTAGATATTGTTGGTCCCTGTAAGGCCCATATATTTCTAATTAATGTTGACGATAGTAGAAGATATAATTCAATGTTAATGATTTGAAAAAACTTTTAATATAATTGTTGTTTATACTAATTCCAACTACTCATGTTAAACAGTAGTGCAGACATTTTCTGTTATGTATCTTGCAGTCTCAAACGAACCACTAAGAATTTGTAAACCTAATGAGTTTCAAGGTTATATTTTAAATTTATTTTAAATAAATATGTTTTAATTACCTTGAGATTAACAGCTAATAAGTAATAAAGTCAACGACGCAAATAGCCAGTAATAAATATCAATTAATAGATTCCAAATTTTATTAAAAAAAATGTTAATAAATTAAAATTGTGTAACAGAAAAAGAGTTGACGACTTTTATTTAATAGACAATACTGATACGAGTTAGATTACCGTTAGTACTTCCACAGGTGGCACCGTTTGACTCCGATATATTAGAATCGAGTCATTTATTCGCTTGTTAACGTCTTGTTAACTAACTAGAACTTCGAATTCAGTAAGTACATGTTGAGTACATAACTTATGTTTATTTCAGCAACATTAGAATCTGCGGCGAATTACACCTATCCACGTGCGCCTGCGAGGGATCAACTCGAATAATTCGTCATCAGATTTTCTTTTATTACACATCATTAAAACAATTTTACAAACTTTAACAAAATTAACGACATCAAAATAATTTAAATACGAACGAGAATCACACAACATCGTCCCGAAGCTATTCATTACAATATGAATGGTGAAACTGTAATTTGGATCTAAGTTTTTAACGTTTTGATGTGTTCAATGTAACGCGTGTGAAAGTTCCGATCAGTTTTTTCGATATTTATGAAGGTTTCCTCTCTTTCTTTGAACCCATTCTGTTATTTCCATTGGGCTTGTTTTACCTGTTGTTCTTTCTGGGCTGTCCATTACAGTTCCCCGAATCTCATCATTACTGTGACACTTCCATTTTCTCATTATCCAGTTTCTTATCGGTGTCAAACATTGCTCATATATTTCTTTTATGAATTTGCTAACTGCTATAATTTTTTATTTATTATTATTAAAATAAATAATAAAAAAATAAAAAAAGTAAAAAATAAAATAAGAAAAATAAAAAAAATAAAAAAAAAATAAAAAAAATTATAGCAGTTAGCAAATTCATAAAAGAAATAGTAAGGATGGCTGCTAATTTAACCAATACGAAGAACTGCTCATATAGTCTAATCCAATAGACAGCATTTTTTTTCATAAGGGCCACTGTGGACTATGTTTGGTTTAACTGGTTCCCTTCGTCTTCTCCTCTCTCTTCCTCCTCTCCCAGATCTCCTTCAATCTTGATCGATGTCTCTCCCTCCTTTCGTTACTCCATACGCCATCTCCTCTTTTTAGGGTTTTCCTAAAAACCTTGGGCATTTTTAGTTTCTTTTTGAGTGGTAAGCATTTTTCAATGGATTCTTGAGTAATCTGGAATTCTTCTATTTCTTTTTCCGTTTCGTTGAACCAAGTGTTGGACATTTTGAGCTTTCTGAAATAGTTAAAAAGCTTCCCTGTTAGCCTCTCAGGATTCATTCTTTGAACATGTCCTTAGAAAGTAATTCTTCTTTTTAAAATTGCGTCTGTGATTTTTTCAACACGTGTGTGCAGCTCATTTTTGTGACGTCTTCTGTACTCTTCTCCATATTTTATCGATCCCAAAATTTTTCTTAATATTTTCCTTTCTGTGACTTCCAGTTCTTTCATCATTATTTTCATGTTCAGAGTCAGACACTCAGCTGGATAAAGTGCTTATTGGCGAATTACTGTTGAATAATGTCTAGACTGCATTTTATTATCATCATCTTCTTAACCTGTTTTAGGCTTTAGCGGCCTGTTCCTACTCCACAGTCCACCTTTTTTTAGGTCTACCAACTTTTCTTCTGCCTCTAGGGTTGTAAACTTTCGCCATTTTCGGTATTCTACTTTCTCACATTCTATTGATGTGTCGAATCCATTTTCTTCTGTATTCTTTAATCCTTTTATTAACTGCAAAAATATCTAAATCACTTCTTATCTCTTTATTTCTTATATGATCTCGTCTATTACACCTTTTGACTGATATCAGAAATTTCATTTCTGCTATTTGTATCTTTCAGTCATCTTTTTCCTTAATACCCAAGTTTCAGACCCATACAGTACTGTAGATATTGGCATTGTTTTATAAAATTTCATTTGGGTTTCTTTTCTACATTCATTTTCCAACGTTCTGCAAATCGTTCCACAAATTCTTGTGAAATTCGTCACTATAATTTTTATATCTCTATCTTGATTATAAGTAATGTCACGCCCAAGATAATTGAAATGTCTTACTTGTTCTATGCATATTTTTTTCCAAACCGGTTCATCTTCTATAAAGGCGGCATAGGGTTAGTTGTCCTATACGGTGGTCTCAATCAACTACTCACAATTCCGACAGTAGCCTCGGAAACCATGACTGCATTTGTGGTTTCTTTTAATCATAAATAGAGAATTATAGTTTTTTTGTTACTTGTTTTATTGTCAAGTAAGGTTAGTACGCAATAAACAGCGACCACTAGCAGGATAGTTAATTAGTGTGGCACGGTTTAAGCAGTGAGGGTCAGTGTACGGTATTCTCATTACCCGCCTAAGCGTTACGGATTAGTTTAGCGGAGCAGAAGAAATGCTTACAGATTAGCGCAAAGTAAAGTCTCATATTGTTATTCATACGAGTCATCTCTATAATGAACAATATCAAATTAGTGTAATACTCTCCACATGTTTGACAGAACATTTTAAAATACGGATGAAAAATTAAGAAAACTGAATCTGTTTGTTTTAAAATAGGAGTGACCAGCTACAGTACATAGCTTGGGTCCGAGTCCTTGTTACAACCTAATTTTCAATCATGATGATCATCATCATCTTCATCACCACTCCAAGGATTAGGCCTTAGATCTGTTCTGGTACCCATCTCCTTCTTGGTCTACCGACAGCTCTCCTCTCAGTAGGGTCATAACTCAAGGCTGCCACGGATATCATAGGTAGATGGATATCAGACATGTCATTCAAGTATTCACACCATCTCCTTCTGTGGTCTTCGATCTTCTGGTGCAATGATACAATGTTTAAATCTCGTCTAATCTCCTCGTTCCTTCTGCGGTCGAAGAGAGAACAACCTTGAGTCCCTCTTAGAAATTTCATTTCGGCTGCCTGAAACCTCTACACGTCCCTTTTACCAAGACTTTATCTCTCACTAGCATACAGGAATGTGGGGACAGCCACAGTTTTATAAAATTTAATTCAAATGTCCTTCTGTGTTTTATTAAATCGTTCCACAGAATTTACAATTATGTCGTAATTGAAATGGATACTCACATGGATTTACCTGTATTTCAGTTTTGAAGATCACAATTTTTTGGTCATTGTAAACCTGTTACCGTCTTCAGTGTTACTTAATCTGCCCTAATAAAAACAAAAATCGTCAATTAATATTATCGGAAAATCGTCGGAAAATTATTGTTACACCGGTTATACTGATTGTTTTATAGTACAGTGGAAAACGAAATAAAAGACACCAATGAAGTCACTAATCACCACAAGTCAGCTTTAGTTTATCACAAATAACAGTTTGTAATCAACACGTTATTCAACAAGATTAAACTCGTATAATAATTCAAGTTAATTTGTCCACACCAATAATAATGTCAACTAATAGATTCCCGCATAATAATCACTTTTCACTAATACACAACTTGAGACGCGCTGAGTAATCGCCCGAAGTAAAAGTGAAACATCCATTGTTGGATGTTTATATTTATACCCCGCTGAGATGCCAGAACAATCTGTCACTTTGGGTGATATGTTAAACAAGCGCCTATTACAGGCGCTCTCGTATGCACTAGGCACAGTACCCTTGAATACAGTGGGCTGACCGTTATGGTCTGGAATATGCTCGATTGTTGAAGGATGATAGGTGCCACGTATTAGTCTTTCATCTCAAAGTAGCAGCAAAATGTACGCACACACACATTACGGCTGGGCTCTGCTGGGATAGGCTAGTAGAACTTATAGAACGTTCCGTATTACATAACAATATTAAACAAAGAAAGGACACCCAAAATAAAATTATCAGGAATCAGGGAAAAATAAATAAATATAAAAATATAAAATATGCGTGGTAGTTTATAGAATCGATGGGTTCGGAATGAAACTTAATTTGTTTGCTAGCATTATGACTTAAATCGCTACGCTTATTTTTGTATGCGGCTTCATTTTGTTTTGTTTTCCGATTAATGGTCTAGATTTATTTACATTACATACCAAGGTAAATATTTTTCTTTGTAGGCAACATCAAAACGTTTGGTAAGCCTTTCTTTTTGGTACAGAAACTATAGCCTATATACAATTATCAGGGACGTCAGTACCGGTACCTAATACTTAACGTATGTGTTTCGAGTTTTAAAGCTTCACAGCTGGTTAACACAGTAAAATGGATGTTTCTGAGACGCGTTAAATTGGAACACAACGGATATAT
The DNA here is from genome assembly GCA_034769895.1 of Magicicada septendecula. Taxonomy (NCBI): domain Eukaryota; kingdom Metazoa; phylum Arthropoda; class Insecta; order Hemiptera; family Cicadidae; genus Magicicada; species Magicicada septendecula. Next base: position 30,210,131 of record CM068369.1, read on the forward strand.
ATATAACACAGCTCTGTTTTCAGATCCTGACAACCGCACGATAACAAAATGATAAAGTGAGCTGTTACGGTAAAGGAATCTGATGGCGGCGTTCGCAAAATTGATTGCTATAAATTGCTCACAGCGATGCGAGATGAAATTTCTATGACGTTAAATACATCATAAATATTGTATTCTTGAATGCTGTGGCACACAAGTTAAGCTACCAACATGTTTATGTAATTGCTTTATTACTTTTGTCCAATAAGGTGTGAAACAAGGGTGCCCTACTTCACCAGCACTTTTTAATATCTACATGGACAACATATTTCGGAGATGGACAGCTACAGTTGACTAGCGAATATTGCTTAAAGCATATTAACTGAGATGCCCAGAATTTAGATAGCTAGTCAACAAACGGATACTACCTCAAGATAAAAAAATATAAAAACAGTATTATTGGTTTTCTTTAACTGTCTGACTTATAGAAACGTTTAATGACATTTTTTATGCGGCAGAAAGCAATCAAAAGTTCTGCTGTCAGTAGCAGGAGTGATTGTGTTTTTACACAGTTTGAATAACGTTTGAGACCTTTGTGTTTTCATGTGAAACATATTCTTACGGCAGTCTCACAGATCGTCGTAGTGTACAGTGGAAAGAAAATACAGACACCAATGACGTCACTAATTATCAGTTTTAGTTAGTCGCAAATAACAATTTGAAATCAACAAGATACTATTATACAATAATTCAATTGAAATCTGTCCACACGCAATAATAATAACAAACATTGTAGCTTTGCACTAGATATAACACAATAATAATTTTCCAAAAATCCGCAAATAACACTTGATCCGTACTATAGAAGATCGCCGGGTGTAACTAACTTCTAAGCCGGTCGTAGACGCTTATATAGATCCCGCAAGGTGTTCCAGAATAATTTTCTGTACTCTTGGTGGCGTGCCAACATACTTTGCGTGTTAGTTACAAGAGCTAAAACAGTGTGGAAGCTACTTGAGTACACGGGGCCTTGATCGAGACACTGCACCTGCTCGGTTAGTCGAGAATCGTGTAGAACGACAGTCCACACTTTCCGAAAGTGTAACGTAATTGTCGGAACAATATTCACAAGTATTCTAGAAGCTTCTTTAATAGCCCAACGGTGCGTGTTTCTGCCAAGGGCGGGATCTAGAAATGTTACGTGTTTGTTAAAGACGCTAATGATAATGTGATGTATTTATAATATACACACACTTATTGTTTACTAATGGTACCTATAATCTCAAATTTCTATTGTATTGTATTTATCGTTCATAGCCTAAAGGTACCATACATACGATTTACAATAAAATTTTTGTATTACTCACATTCTTAAAAACGATCGGTTTCGGTCACAGACCATCGTCAGGTCATACACAACACACTTGCCGTCACAATATATTAAAACAATCACTATTTACAAAAACGAATTTGTAGACATTGATTAATGGACTTGATACGTACGTCGTTGTCCAAAGTTTCCTGAGAACTGATCTTGTTACAGAGTGTTCATGTTTACATTCCGCTCTATACATTATATCGGCTGATTACTGAATGTTGATTTTCATTTTCCGCAATATTTCAAATGTGATATGATTTTTGAAGTCTGTCATGATGATCAATAGATTTTCATGGCCCTCTTCTTTTACATGTTTGTATATTCGGTATTGTTCATATAGGCCTATATTAGATTTTATTTCATCACTGCATGTTTTCAATACGGTTAAATGTTGCTGTATTGGACCATATTCACAAGACTGTTGTTTTATGTGTTTGGCTACTGTTGAGTTCGGATTTGAGTGCTGAGAATGTTTGGTATGTTCAATATATCTGTGTTTAAATGATCTTGAAGTGAATCCTCTGTATTTTTTGTTGCACCGTACATCACATTCTGTCGAAATAGCAGGCTGACATTGGTATTGATAGACTCCAGCTTTTTCATAAATGCTTTTCTTTTTTGTATTGCTTATTTTCAGATTGTTATAGATGTCATTGCTTCTTCTGAACGTTAATTGATTCGCAAATGTTCTAGCTAATTTTTGAGAGTTGTCGTCAATGTAGTGTGCAGGTACATAGGTTTTCTTCCTTTTGATTGATATGCTATTTGTTTCTGATTTATTCCTTTTTTGTTTTTCAATGATTTGATCAATCATTTGAGGCTGATATCCGTTGCTTTGAGCTATTTGTTTTATGATGTGTATCTCTTTTTCATACTGCTTCCTGCATAGAGGATATGTTTTCGTTTTCGTTTCGTAGTCCTTCAGTCTTTCGACTGGTTTGGACCCTCCCCGCATATACCCGTGGTGCGTGTGTTACAGAGTTTCTCACAGGTATATGGGACCTACAGTTTAATGCCGGATCCGAACGGCATAGTTGGGGAGGGATTCTACTAGGCAGGATACTTCTCGCTGGTTTGCCATGGCCTTGCGAGGGGGAACGGTCGTATCTAAATCAGATGGCCCCCGGCGGGAATTGAACCCGCGCCGACAGCGTAGCAGCACCACACGCTAGCCACTACGCCACAACCGAGAGGATATGTGAGGGCTCGATATGCCATGCTGTTGTATGCACGTTTTTAATAATGTGAGTAATAAAAAAATTTCATTGCAAATCGTATGTATGGTACCTTTAGGCTATGAACAATAAATACAATACAATAGAAAATTGTTAAAGACGCATATTACGGAAGGCTATAAGTAGCCCATACCTGCCGCTTAGAGTTCAGTGTTATGTCGAGCGATTTACACAGTGCGTCACAAGTGGTGTATTGGTGAAAAGTGATTGTAGCGCGGAATTCTTTATATTTGACATTATTATTGCGTGTGCACAAATCTAATTAGAGTTATTGTACGAGTTGATTTTAAACTGTTATTTGTGATAATTAAAGCTGGTTTTTAGTGACTTCATTGGTGTCTTGTACTTTGTTTTCCACTGTACCATACGACGATCAAGTAGACCAACGTAACAATACTAATGACAAATATAGGTTATGACACTATAACACAGGCGTAAATTGATATATTGTTACTCGCGTTCCCGGACATTTTTCTAATCCAATTTTCCTAAACTACGTTTCCTATTGATCATATTTTATAAAATCGTTTTTTCTTAATCCATTTTTCCTAATCCATTTTTCCATTTTCCTAATTTCAAATCAGTGTGTAGATTTTTTAAATTGCTGAAAGTGAAATTATACCTCTTCTATTAGTTTATGCGTTATTATCGTCTAAGGAAACAGATCGGTATGAAACAGTCCTGCGGTCGGTCGTAAGCTCCGCTGAAAATTTTCTGATACAAAGTATACGTCCTGAAAGAATTATGACGGACTTCGAATTAGCTATTATGAACGCCTGCGCAAACGTATTTCCAGAAGTGCCTGCGCTGTATCCGCATGTTGTTTTCTATATAAACTAGTCTATATACAGAAAGATTCAAAGCGAAGGATTGGAAGAAGCTTATAATAATGCAGATGATCGTCACTTAAAGACGCAAACTCATATGTTTATGACTCTGGCTTTTGTGCCAGTAAATGATGTGAAACGTTGTTTTGACATCCTCAGAGATAAAGTAGTTGATGAATTACTTCCTATGATATATTATTTTGATGAAATTTATATCACAGTCCGTCCAGCAAGAGGACGACGGCGGGCCGTTCCACCTATAGGTACCCAGTACAAAAGTGGAATCAATATGCAGCGACTTTGAACGGTTCTCAGCGCACAAACAATTCAAGTGAAGGGTGGCACAATAAGTTCAGACCGGTCGTAGGAAAGCATCAACCAGATTTATACTCCGCGTTGGGTGAGTTTCAGAAAGAACAATCATATACCGAAAAACCATTATTAACGAGTTGAAATTTTTGTGGCGAACTATCAAAGCGGGGACCGAAAAGAGAGTTGATCAACAACGAAAAAAGAATAAGACGCATAGTACACTAATATGAAGTATATGCAAGTGAAAATAATCAATTAGATTATTTACGTGCATTACTGCATACTATTGTACTGTATTAATAAATAAATAAAACAATTGTGTCGACATTAATTAATTAAGGAAAACTGGTTGTAGTAAAATTAAGTTAGAAATTTTTATTTTAGGGAAATTTGTTTTAGGAAAAATGTTTTGTTGGAAAATTGGATTAATAAACATTTCCGGGAATCTGTTACTTGTTACTTTGTATAATTTTTAACAATTCTTCTTCTTCTTGGCATCAAAGTTCGAAGTCGAACCTTAGCCTCCATAATCATCCGCCTCACTTTTTCCCTGTCCTTGGCGATCGATGTCTATCGTTTTATTTTAAGTAAATTATCAGCATCCCTCGCCACTGCGTCAATCCAGCGTGTCTTAGATCTTCCGACAGGGCTTCTACCCTCGATCAGAACAGTACCTTCCTAGGTATTCGGTTGTCTTCCATCCTAACGATGTGTCCTGCCCATTACAATCTATGCAGTCGGATGGTGGTGGCCAGATCATTGTCTTTGTACAGCTTCTATAGTTCCTCATTGTGGCGCATTCTCCATATCCCGTTTACCTGGATTGGTCCATATGTTCTCCTCAAAATTCTCCTTTCAAAAATATTAACTATGTTAGCGGCTTTTTTGTTCAGAGTCCACTCTTGCTGCCATATTTTATCACCGGTCTAATCATAAATGAAATAAGGAAAAGGATACAGACCGCAAATAGAACATATGCATCATTGACATCTATATTCAAGACACCATCAGTCCAAGGTCACATTATATAAAGTTATGATTTTTAACAATTAGTGCTGTAAAGCGTTTCGTTAGTTACTAGATGTGAACAGTGTCTGAATAGGTGATTGCTTTGTTTCCCACTTTTGGCAGTGCAGGCCAAATGTCGATTAATTTGTCATACAAGCAATTAGTATCGTACGCTCAATTCCCAACAGTAATCTAGTGGTTATTGGCGTGTGCGCTGTTAGGAATTTCAGCCCTGTAGTTTACATACTTCGGAACATGCTTGTCTTCTGCTTGTTTTTTAACACCTTTTCTTCCTTCAAGTTTGTATTTCTACAGGTTCCACTGGTAAAGTTTTCTTTGGGATCGATCTCCTATTTATGTGTTACTCAAGGATCCTTCTGTTCTTGGCTCTTCTTATCAAATACATTTGCCTTGCTTTATTCTTCTTCTTCTTTTTCTTTGTTCTAGGTTTAGGCGACATCACCTGTTGTGGTCTCTAGTTTCAAGCAAGCCGTCTTTTGCGTGGGCTTCCCACATCTCGTTTCCCTTTAGGCGCAAATTGTAAAACTTGGTAGCCTTTTCGCTTCCATCATACCTATATGGCCAGCTTACATTCCTTGAATCTTGCGTTTACAGAGAACATACCAAATTAATATCTGATCACATCGTTTCTAATTCTGTCGTTTCGTGTGCATCCCTTTACGTATCTTAAGAATTTTATGTCTTCAGCTTGTATATGACTTGTATCGTTTTTAGATAACACGTGTTTCGAAACCGTATAAAAGAGTGGGTACTGCAATAACCTTAATAATTTTAAATTGTTATATGTATAAAAATATCTTAGTGTTCCTCCATTTTCATTCTCTGTAGACTCTCCTTGGTTGCCTATTATATTATCGATAGTTTGATTGCCTATTCTTTCGTTTAAATCGCCCGCTACTATAATATGCTGGTTTTGTTCATTTTGTCGTATGTCTTCTGTAGCTCTTTATAAAATCTTTCCGTATCTTCGCGTTTTCCTTTTTCTGGGGCATAGACGCCTACGATTTCTAAATGTCCTCTTGTTGTTTTAAGATCAATTGTTAAAATTCATTTGTTCACCCATTTGTATCCCTTTATTTTATCTATCCATTTTTCGTTGACTATAATAGCTACCCCTGCTTTTGCTCTGACTTGTAGGACTCCACTCCAAGTTATAAAATTATTATCTACATTCGTTAATCCTGGCTTCAAAGTTTTTTCTTAGTCTCCGTAATTACTAATATGTCTATTTGTCTTTCTTTTATTCTATCTATAATCTGCTGTTGTTTCGTCTTTATATCTCTTCTGATGCTCAAAGTCGCTATTTTCATCTCTTTCAAAAGCCAATTTCGTGCCCGTTTTTGTTTGCGAATGTTTTTATCATTATATCTGTCCTGGTTCCGAGGCTACTTTTGGAATTGTAAGTAGTTGATTGACACTACCGTATAGGTCAACCGACCCTATGCCGGCTAGAATTTTTATCGACCGTCTCTGGTCTAGATCTGACGTGTTCACGCACGACGCACGAAAAGGGTGTGGCTCTTCACCACGGACAACGGTCTTGAGTAGGTAGAGGCTCTAGCCCAAACGCCTCTATATACCGCATATCCTACTACTGGATGTGAAAACATCCTAAGGTCCCTTAGGTACCTTTAGACCTGGATGTGAAAACATTCTTATCTATCTTTATAGATCTTTAATGCTTAGATGATTGTTGGAAAAATCTAAAAAATTCCAAGTTAAAGGGTTCAAAGTGTTAAAAGCTATAGCGATTTGACTCCTAATTGGAGCACAGAGCACTGAGTGATCGTGACCTCCTAGTAAAAGAAATCTGTCATTGTTTTTAAAAATGATTTCAGAAGTGGGTTAAATTATTGGACGCCAAAAGACTATCTATTTATCACCTGTATAAAAATAGATACAGATCGATACATCAGTATCATTGATTTAGACTGAATCTGGTGTAGGTCGCAAAGTGTATAGTGTCTCATTATTTGGTACTTTACTGCTGTGCTTATGTATACACAAGTTTTGAATGTCATCTGACTTTACACAATATGCTCTGAAATGGGAAGCAAATCGCTTTTTAAAACGCTATGAAAATAGAAAGATAAAAGTCTAAGGCCTCTATTAGACTAGGGTAACTGGTGAACGGCCACGGCAACAACAACAGAAGCAAATTTTGGCGTCGCCACAGCCAGTCGGGGCATTGTTTGAGATGTAGCCTATTGCACAGGGCCACTAGTGGCGCCACCACAATTGCGCGCGCATCACACCAGCTTCATAACGCCAGGTTTCCTCTACCTGTTATTTTTGCTACTGAAAGTCTGTTGATTAATTTTGCCTAGTGATAATGTCGAGTGAGAGCGTTAATCAAGTTAGTGCAAAAGAAGAGAAAAATAGAAAACAAGATGAGATTAAAAACATCCTCTTCTCATCCTCGTTTTAACACCTTTTATGTCTTGTTTTATGTAGTCCAAAAGTTCAAAAAATGACGCTCTTGACATGCAAAAGTAATTAAAAATATATTACCATCCGCACAAACTTCATGAGACAAAGTATAAGTTCTCCGTCTTATCTTGAAGACTGGATGTATGTGCGTTTTCCTAGCTCTCTGCATCCTCTTTTTAATAGCAGTTTAAGGTAAAGCAAATGTCTCAACTACATTTCTATGATGCAAACAACAGGCTTATTTTAAGGGTGGCACAACTGGTTCACGTTTTGTCCCATAAGACGGTGGGACCACCAAGTTTGGTACCGGTTGCGCCACCAGTGGCCTAGTCTAATGGAGGCCTAAAAGTCGCCAAAGAAACGCTTAACAACGTCCGTGCTTGCTCAAGAGATAATGCAGTCCGCAGTTTCCCGCTTAGTGGAGCTAAGCAACAGGGAGACACTAACAACTCGAACATACTTTGTACATAGTACACAGCTGGAATACGAGTTTATGTATCAATTGATGGTAACCTCATTATTAACTGTATTGTTACGACGGTCTACTTGATCGTCGTATGGTACAGTGGAAAACAAAATACAAGACACCAATTAAGTCACTAATCACCAGCTTTAATTATCACAATTAAGGAGTTTGTAATCAACAAGGTAGTCTCTTACAACAAATCAAATAAAAAGTTTTCACGCGCAATAAAATGTCAACTAATATAAAACACAATTCTCTTACAATTGTTCCGCACGATTATAAAACACATAACACTTCGCCACAATACTTCGAACCGCACTGTGTAAAACGCCATTCAAGCGCGCTGTTTACTCACCCGACAATAACTAATTTGACCGTTGCTGAATAGCTGTATTTATACCCCGCTGATTTCCAGAATAATCTGTCACTTTGTTAAACAAACAGGCGCTCTCGAGAATCCGCTAGAAACAGTGTCCTTGAACACACTTCGCTGACCGGTACGGTCCGGTATAGACTCGATAGTTGACGCGTAATGGTCTTCCACCGTAAAGTAGCAGCATTATGTACACACACCCACACATTACAGCTGGAATATTCGAGATTCTTATAGAACGTTCCGTATTACGTAACAATATATTGAGCTCAAAAATAACAAATGAACATTCGTATCATTTAACACAAAACTGTTCCAGACGCCTGGATATTATTATGCGCAGCACACTTAATATAAAAATCGTCAGGTACCTTAAATTACATCTTCACTATAAACTAGTCACCCCAGAATATTCTGTTAGTTTTTGTTTTATTTCATGATTTACTGGGTTCCCCAGAATGACATTTTTTAAGAGCAACTTTTAAGACTGTATACAAATTGTTCTGTAATTATCTCACAGTGATAGAGATATTTACACTGTAAGATGCTTGCTAACAGTGTAGATGTAATTTAATTTAGCCTGATTACGGCAGCAAAACTTAGTGGTTTTGTAAAGCCATAGATGGCTTGTGTTCCAACAAAGCTACTGTGGATTAGGCTCCGATACATGCAAGAGGATTGGAAAACCCTAACGTTTTAAGCGCCACGCTGTAAAATAATAAAGACGAATAGCTCTTCAATTTAGCATAATTGGTTTTACGCCTGACATGGTAATTACTTGTTTTCAATCATATAATCCTGTAAATGACGGCTTCATTGTTGGTGGTGATTCATTGTTGCACAACACAATTGTTGTCTCTACCGTTTGTTTTGTTGTTCCGATTGGTTGTGAATAACAGTTCAATTAAGTACAAAGGAAAACAACTGTTTCTTGTAAAGTACGCTACTAGGTAAAGTTTGTTTTAAACAAATGTAAACAGCACAAAGGAACTTTAAATCAATTATTTTTAAAAAGTATGTCGTTTTATTTATTTAATTACTTAAATAATTAAATTCAATTAAAATCCGGACTATTGGGCCGTGGTTTACTATAGTCATTATCCTGAAAGATGTTCTCAGACGTTTTGCCCTCATCTCTGGAGGTCATCTTTACTGATAAACGGTCTTAACACAACTGATACGGTGTTCGGTATTCATATTCGTTGCCACAGTACTAACGAACACCGTGTCAGTTGTGTTAAAAATCGTTTATCACTGAAGATGGCCTCCAGACGTGAGGCTATTAAAAAATGTTTATTAATTTAATAGTCGAGTACCTATGTTTTTTTTTTGTCAACTATATTTCCTTTATGAGAAGAAGTATTTTGTGGCTGCAGTCTTGTTGTTCGAACGTCTTCTAACGTCAGAAGGGATATTAAATTTGGTTCGCAGATGATGGAGAGCAGGGCCTTCGGAAACGAGACGGAAAGTTGACAAAACCGTGTCACTGTTATTGCATTAAAGTAGAAATTAATGTTAATGAAATTATAGTAGAAATTATTTTTCAGTTTTCAAGCTAATTATTTACTCTATTTCTGATTAAATACATATTACTGAATAACAGCAAGTACATTTATGGTAATAATGCTTGATGCCTTTACTTGGTGAAAATCCATTATAAATTATATTAAAAAAATAAAACAATAAAGAGTTTTAGTGATTTTCACTCGTCATTAATTAAAATTATATATCCATGACAGCTGTTTCGGCAACACAGTGTCTTCATCAGATGGTATAAGCTGACTAATTTTCGTACAATATAATACAGAATATAAAATATAAGGCAAGTGCTATTGTTTAGAGAGCGATAGTAATAAGATGTCTCGTGTCAATAAGATTAATACACATTACACAAACATATAACATAATATAAACCAAGTCTATTTATACAAATTAAGCAAAGGCGAGCTATTTAGATCTAACTGATCATTTAATAATGCAGTACATTTAAATATTTGTGTTTATTAATTTCAAGGGTTTCTAATAAATCAAGCTTTGGACCTTTATCAGATAAATGTAAAATTTTAAAATTGTCATTATAACTATGGTCTTTTTCTAACAGGTGTTTTGCATAATTTGATTTCCCATTATTATATCTAAAACTATAATTGTGATCATACATTCTTTTTTCGAAAGATCGACCTGTTTGTCCAATATAGACTTTATTACAAGACCCACAGGATAATTTGTATACACCAGACTTTTGCAGTTTATCTGTTTTACTCTTATTATTTTTAATATATTTTCCCAATGAAGACTGCGTCTTAAAAGCTATATTTACATTTTTTTGTGTGAAATATTTACCAATATTATCAGAAGCAGAACCTATGTAAGTGAGAGTGTGATAACTTTTAATTTGTGTTGAGGGAGGGTAAACTAGTTTTAAAGCTTGTGAATAAAAATTTTTTTTTATTTAACAGGTGACTATGAGGCTAGGTTGTTAACCATTGTTGACAGCTATTTGTTTAATAAAGTTAAGTTCTAATTGGAAATTTGAGTCTGATAACGGAATACTAACTAGTCTATGGATACAACTGTGAAAAGCGGCCAATTTATGTGAGTATGGATGTGTGGAAGTATTGTGTATTGTCATATCTGTATGTGTAGGCTTATGAAAAATACCGAAGTTTAATTTATTATTGCATTTTGTTATTGTAAGGTCCAAAAAATTGATGCTATGGTTATCTTCTAATTCTATGGTAAAGCTAATATTTTTGTGTAAATTGTTAATAAAATTAAGAAAGATCTGTAATTGTCTACGTGTACCTAGAAAAATTTCTAAAATATCGTCCACATATCTATATAAAAAAATAAACAATTTGAAATAAGGGTGTGCTCTAATTTTAGTTTCTATGTGGTCCATAAAGATTTCAGCAGCCAAAGGGCTAAGTGGGTTCAGCAGCCATTGCAAGCCCTTCTTTGCCAATATAGATCTTTTCATTAAATTCAAAGTAGCTTTGAATAAGGCAAACCTTCAGTAAATTCAAGATATCCTCTCTCATAATGGGGTTATTACAATTTACAGTTAATAAATTTTCTACAATATCTATTACATCAGTCAGTGGAATACTCGGAAACAAATTTTTTACATCAGATGATAATAAAATGGCTTTGTCTGGGATATGTGAATCTTTAATTCTGTTAATTAAGTCTAGTGAATTTTTAATACTATGTGTTGATTGAAATTTGCATTGTGTTTGTATAAACTTAATTAGTCTTTTAGATAATTTAACAGAAGGAGCAGTTACATATGATACCACTGGTCTAATCGGATGGTTATCCTTATGCAATTTAATTAAAGAGTAAAGCTTTGGTGGCTGAGGATTCATTACTGATAAAAAATCCAAATCTCGATTATCAAAGAAAGAACAATTCTTTATAGCCTGTTTAACATCTATTTGAAATTTAAAAGTCGGGTTAATATCAATTGGTTCAAAAGAGTTCATACATTCAAGTGTCTTGTTTACATATTCGCCTTTGTCGATAGCAATAACAGTATTGCCCTTGTCAGCGCGGGTAAACATTATATTATTAACTACAGATTTTCTCTTAATTGAATTGATGGCTAGTCTATTTATATTGTTAAATGGTAGAGTCTTAATTTGTTTAGCATAAAGAGAAGTTAATTATCCGCTACAATGTATTTGTTCAATGGTATTGATTCGAAATTTTCATGAAATTTATTGTACTTATTACAAACTAACTCACAATCCACACCTAACATTTCAAACTCTTTTTTATAATTTGACGGTTGTATATTATATTTGAAACCCTTTTCGATCAGTCTAGTTTCATCACTATTAAAGGTTACGTTGGTCAAATTCATAAAACGTTGATAAAATATGTGGTTAGAAAATTTGTTATTATGCCCGCATTGACTATCTGGAGCTCCGGGCTACCGTCGTCAAGCGGACGTATCAGAATAACAGTTTGTTTGTTCGCCCTTGTTCTTTTATACATATAAAAAACTCAAAGTCTGAGGATTTATGTGTACTGAATACAAATCCACACCATTACATCGATTGTCACCAAATTTTGTACAGGTAAACTTTGACACAAAGCAAAATACACTGTCTAACTTGGAATTTGATATTTTGCCCCGTTCGCACAATTTAGGCCCTTTTAATTATTCCTTTTTGTTGACACGTATAAAGATGTCAACAACACCATGGAGATCAGAATTAATACCATAGTAACAAGTAAATAAAGAAATGATACTTAGCGGCATCGGAACTGTACCTTTTCTGTTCCTGCAGTTTTTCATTTTTTTTAAATGCAATTGTATAGATATATTTTTTAATTTTGTATACAGATACGTCTATATATTTGTAATTGTCTTAAACGATCATAACATTTATGTTTATACGTATTTCTGATGATGCAATGAATAAATAATGAAATATATTAAATACTACTACTAAAGATGCCAACAACACCATGGAGGCCAGAATTAGTTACCATAGTAAAAGTAAATAAACAAAACTATTTAGCGGTATCGGAACTGTACATTTATCCATTCCTGCAGTACATTTTTGATGTTTTATATAATATGCGATTGTATCGATATATTACGATGTGGAAAGTGTACTATTTGTATATTGTCCTCTTACTAAGGGCGAAACGAAAATACGTGTTGTTTTCATTTGTGAGGTTAGGTGACAACGGTTTTTAGTTTTTTAGGTTAGTGCTAAAATAAACAAAAGCTATGGTTGAGGAAAATATAACATTTAATGTGTTATACATTGCTTCTAACACAGTAACACTTAAAATAAAGAATTTAGCGTTTTTGACTTAACAGGTACTTCATAAATATCTCCATAGACTTTATGAGCTGGTACTTTTAAATATCCAAAGGCTGTTGCACCAACATAATAATAGTCTATAGTGCAAGTTAAAATAGTACAAGTATGAAAACAGCTTTGGAGAGAATTTTACTAATGAGTACAAAATTGTTTACGAGCTGACAAAACGCCAAATAGACAGTAAAGACATAGACAATAAAAATTATATTAAAATACTTACTAAAAGTCAATTATTCGCGTGCGAAGTCGCGGTTAACAGCTAGTGTTTAGAATAAATGAATACATGAGAATTGTATTTGTAACTCGTATTTACGTGAATACAATATACGTATTATTAAGGTATAAGCCGAACCGCACACATTTCTCTCTCTCTCTCTCTCTCTCTCTCTCTCTCTCTCTCTCTCTCTCTCTCTCTCTCTCTCTCTCTCTCTCTCTCTCTCTGTCACTGTATTAGGCCTGACAGTCTAGCGTTATCTGCACAGTGCAGACCGGCCGCTCTGTCACTTTCCATTTCGGCTTAACTAACCTCTCTGATAACCTGTTGTTGAATATACACATGTGTACAACCATATATTACATATATACATACATACACATTGTCCAAAAAAACTGCTCGGTCAACGTGAGAATAAATCAAACAGAACAAGTAAATCAGAGTTAAAAATTAAGAAAAGAACACAAAAAGTATTTCAAATTATACATTTTTACCTTACAGTTTATGAGTTTTAATTATTATAATGACGGAATTATGAGTAAAGAAATATTATATTAATCGACAAACTAAATTAAACAGATAAACATTAAAAACTCAATGTGGCAGAAAGAAAACTGAGAAACGAAACAGATCTTTATGTAAAGTAAGCTTAGCATAAGAATTCGGTAATTAGCATAAAACCCTCTGATACTGCACAAACTGGCTATAAATCTTGAATTAAAATTGGTACAGAATAATATGAACAAAAAGAAAGTCACGAATGCTATACAGACATCTCTGTTGATGGGCAGTGATGTTCCCGTATCTAGGAGTTGTAAGAATATTTTGTAGAGAGGGTTTAAATGTATTAGTAAAACTGATTGGTATTAAACTTGAGTTAAGATTTCTTCAAAAAACCTTTTGTTTTCTAAAAAAAGAATAAGGATATAAAAAGATAAAGATGTAAAAAATGTTTTAAAAGCGGATAACTTTGCCAAGAACATTTATTGTGTACATAGTCTATATTAAATGAAAAAGTATATAAAGCCACAAATTCCTTGCGGAAAAGTACATTTCGCTTTATCGTTATTGCCTACAAATAAAATAAGTTTTCATTTCTAGTGTATATGACTAAAGTTATAAATAAAATTTCATCGTCTCTATATGCTTAAATATCTTGTCACATCCTGTACCAACTTCCACATTTTGAATTACTTTTCTCTGTCGTATTATCCCATACCTTTATATTTTTCAATGCGTAACTTCTACTGTGAGGCCAACGGTATTCAGCTTTGGAGTACTGCTAGAACGAGTAGTATTTATGTTATACAGCGCTTTCAGTGCAAATTTTAAGATCAATACCTGACGCTGCATAGTTTGTCTCCAACAATTCTATAGGCCAGGACCTAAAAGTTCTAACTGTAAGAGAAGAAATTTTGTGCCTCTGAAGGAAATACATATCTAACTTATAATACCACCCTAATTCCCTAGCAATTAATTTGTTGGATAATAGTGAAGACATTTACAGACTTTAAGAAGACATAAATTCAGGTTCAACCCAGACCTACCCTTCAGGTTCAACAAATAAATGTGTACCCTGTATTATAATGTCTGTGTTATTTGTACTGAAATAGCTGTACCATTTCTGTTCATGTCAACACTAAGCGTTAATGCCAACTGGTATTTCTGCCTTATAGGCTCAGTGTTTAATATATAGAAATAATGTAGTCTGTTCATTCCACCAGTTCATGTGTTTTTTTCTTTAGTTGTTTACATATTTGATCATGTAGTCTTTTAATTATAGGCCTAGTATTTGCGATGTGTTTATTCTGCAGACAATAACTAGAAGAGCTGTGAATGGACAACTTTTCAAATCATGCATGTGAATGCATTCAGTTTGTTTAATGTTCGTAAGTCAAACAGATTTCACATTTGCAATAAATTAAAAAAAAAAACTGTGAAACCACCACATGCTACAGTTGTAACAGGTCACTGTACAGTGCTGGGCCTCAAATTAAACGTGCTACATAAAATATCATTATACGACAAATGTATCACAAAACCACAATACATTACAATAACATAACACAATATATATCAATAATATAACACTAGGTACCACAATATAATAAAATTAGCTGCTACCTATAACTCATCATAAATCTAGTGTTCATCAAAACAGACATAATAACTAACTTACATGTAATGGAGGGTGGTATGTAAAGAAAATTATACTACCAGCTGGTGAGCAGAGTTAAACGAATTTATTCATTCAAAAACAAAGTTAGCCTCTTGATTCTGAGTAATAACGGATCAGCCAGCATATAATAATTCTTTTTGTTTAATTAAATTTTGAATAAATTAACTGTTGAATAAATTAAAAAGTGAATAAATTAGGCCGTGCATAAAATCTTTACTAAGTGTCGGTTTACAAGGTGAATCGAACACTGATCCAAAATTAGGTAGAATAAATCAGTTCTATGAATCAGTATAAGTTTACATTTTTAGTTGCGCACAGCAAACATGCTGTGATCTGTTATTAAGTTTCTCACACTTGCTTATACTTAAAGTATATGAAAAATGTATATGTTCATATTTCCTTTTTTGCTAACTGTGTGGAAGTTGGAACTACAGCTGGGTGTTGTTAATTAAAAGAACATTGTTACTTGAACAACACAAGATGTGTAGAAGCGTCTAGTCCGCTCCTGCTCACGCCATGCGTCCACGGGTTACAGGTTCAAGCTTCTACGTTGCCTGTGGGAAGTATCTCCGTAAGTGAAGCAAAACTGTACGAAGAAACGAATTCCTGAAGTTCTTAACCCCGTTCATGGAACCAAGTTCACACTGTAAATTCCAGATCTTTTAGTATGGGTTTACCATTACCGTGTTCACATATTCAATCATACAACATCTGACAGACACTTACAAAATACAGTTATTACAATCACAAAGTTACAGCTCAGTTCTAGAACGACATTAAATTAACGTAAAAAATTACATGTGTTTCTTTTCTGTACCTGACTGGTTGAAATTGGCTTTTGTTAAGAGGCTTACGGTTACACACATGCTACATCATGGTCCGTTACAGATTACAATTCTTTTCTTTTTACATAAATTACATACGATTGGTTCTACAGAAATGACAAACAAAGATAATTAACCACCAGTACTGATCCATAAGGACCGAAATAATTATAAATACCTTGGTAAAAGAGGCTCCAAATTTAGGCGTCGACCTGGAGACGACGGGAACTCTGCTCACAGCGATATTCGCTAGTCGACTAAGCAAAACTTGTCTAGCGAAAACCCTTCTAGGGAAGGAAAGGGGGGTAGCGCCGTGACGTCAGGACATCGAGCAAAGTACGAACATAACGCGACAATATACTTATTTTTACTTAATTCGCTAATATCGTTGCGTTCGGCGTGAGCTGAATAACTGCAGTTGATGGTAACCGCTTGTGTATACTTCCTCCCATTACACTTAAGCGTACAATTAAGAGAAAATTGTTAATTTCAAATATCCACAAAATATAACATTGTTTATACGACATATTGCAGAATTTCAAGAAAACAAATGCTGTAAATGGTGAAGGATGGTTGCCAATATGTCGGAGGTAATATCCGGTGAGCTCTTGTCAATCATACGCATTGTTTGATGTTGTCGTTACAGCCAGTCTGTCCTCCAGTATTTATTCTTCAAAAGTGGTAATAATTGACATATTAAATAAATTTATACCTCAAGTATGATGGTTACAATCGGGTGTTGTAATTAGCGATGATATTTATAATTTAGACAACGTAGCATACTGACTGAGACGTTAGACTCACTGATTGTCACAACATTCGCTTTCTGCGACTAGACCATGTTTACTGCAGGTCCTGAGACAGATGGCTAATACTGTAGTAACTGGTCGGTTACTGCAAGACGCCTGCTTTGATCAAAACCAGCGGTAGCTGAGGGTTTGGATGTTACTGAGCAGAAAACAAAGGCGATGGTTGTTGAAAGAAGAAGATTTTGTTCATCCCATCGGCTTTGTATTTGGAATATGCAAATTAAGAGACTCTCAGCTTTAAAAAATTTAGGCTTTTCTGTGAGTCTAAATCCGTGGCAGATATGACAGAGGAATATGTAAAGAGACTTTGGTTGGTAGCAGAGGACATTTTTTACTAAGCAATGTTTTCAAAAGCCAAGGATAACCAGGAAAACTTTACAACCACGTTTGGCAGTTCTCCGCTCCTTAGACCTACAGTTATATATACATTTCATCTAGACACTGATTCTGAAAGAAAATTAGGAAACAATTTAAAAGTTGCAATGAAATTTTGTGGAAAAATTATCGGTCTCTTTAGACAAGGTTTGGAACGTGCAGCAAAAAAAATAATAAAGACTTATTATCTGCACACATTAATTTATCTGACACACATAATTGCACAAGATGAAAACTTTGTCGCTATAGCGAAAGTCTTTCAGATACACCGCTTTGCAAAAAAGAGAAAGATAGCTTAGAACGAAATAAAGGAATGCTGTGAGGAGGACAACTTCATAAGCTTGGTCGTCCACTTTCCGTAAGACTGGTTCCAGTGGGTTCGAACGTTTGTATAGACCAAGCACCGCCTCTGTAGCATTAAGGAACGGAGAACAAAAAATAGATCGCCTTTATCTAAACCCTGGCTTACATCGACTGAATATCGTTAGCAACAAGGCGCAATATATCAGAAAGGAAACAACAACTCTCTGCGTCCTTTGCTCTTGACTGCTTTTCCGATTTGCATGAGGAAGTAACATAATACACCAAAAGGCCTCGTCTAATTTAAAGTGGCCACCTCATGATACTGTAAACTGGAAGGTGATGTTGAGCTGGATTTTTAATTTAAAATTAAATATACGTCAGCAAAACTAAAGTAACTGAACGTAAATAAATTCCAGAATTTATTAAGTCTTCGAAATAGACTTTACTAGTCTTGTTCATATTTTGTGTAATTAAAATTTACTGTTTGTTAGATAAACTAATTTTACTGCAATGCTTGAAGTAGCATAAGACCGTCTGCTTGGAAAATAATAATAAACGTACTAAGAAATAAATTAAATAAACTTGTCCGAGTACACAGAGCAGAACTGGTATGTCTTAACCAAAGCAAATATTGTTGCAAACTGACCTACTTAACGCGCGCACATACACACGGAACAGCGTGGAGATAAATACTTTTGTAAACAACAAAAGAACAAATAAACGTCCACTTTTGTACAGTAAAATATGATGTAAATAATTGTTGTATTAAGTTCTAACTTCTGTGTTAAGTTCACACATACACTTTAATATAATAAATTAAAACATTATCTTAGATCTGTCGTGTGACTTCGTTTTTTATTTAATATAACGCGTTCCGGAACATATGTTCCATATTCAGATTAATTCACTCAGTTGAGGTCGTTAAATTTTAAAATCACATTACTTTGTACTTACCACGTCCGTACGGGTTCGCACCCTTTGAAGGCCGATCGGATACTCAAGTTGTCTATGAATGTTTGTGCAAGTTTAAGGCTGTATCGTATAGCGGGTTCGATTTAAAGTTCATATGATCATTCAATATGAAGTCGCGACTGTGTATGTTATTGTATGCTTTGTAAATTTTTAACACCTCTAAAGCGTTCATGGAAGGATTATTTGATCTTTATTGCAAATGTGTAAGGGTTTTAAATTAATAATAATATATTGCAAGATAGTAATTAATATAATATATTGCAATATTATGGATTATTTGCATATAATATAATTGATTATATTACATTAGCCCATAAATACCACGGTTTTTGTGTTCTGCACAGACATTGTCATGGTGTAATTTGAACAGACTTGCTGTAACTGGCACATTGAACTCTGGAACTTGCATACGCTGTACAATTACTCGATCATCCGCAAATAGCATTTTATTCGTGTACGTTCTAAAATTTATTTATATTTCCCGATCCACTCGTAATGTTTGCTCTCTAACTATGTCATCAATATAGATATTAAAGGAAGACAATATTTTTTTAAATTATTACTTACTTCAATATCAAATATTTAGAATTTTTTAAATTTTGTTATTTGTTTGTTTGTTTAATAATTGTAAAATAAACACAGTATATTATTAATAATTGATTTGTTAAGTTTTGTGTTTTTGTGTGATTTAATTTTTGCATTCGAAATTACACAAGGCACAATAATATTAATAAATTATTACTTACTTAAATAGCAAATGAGTGAAAATTTTCAAAACATAAGAAACAAAATTAAAATGTATTTTTAGGCTTATATTTATACAAAAGTAAATTAACAGAGTGTGCTGAAACGCTTCAGTAACCGTAGAAGGCTGTTTCCTGTTAGACTTAATTAGGTTAAAACATTAATTTTCAAAAGGGTCGCTTTCCTCTGCTCCTCTTCAAGTGGGTTTAGGTGGAAGAGAAAATTAAGTATAAAACACTTCAAAAGCAAATTGATTACGTCTGACGTTACGTTTAATTACGAAAGCAGCCGACGAACAGCGACTTTCTTCGGAAATGTTTCCGAAATACCTACTGCACTCGCTATCAGTAGGACACAGATCATCAGGTTACCTGTGATCCCTTTGTTTATAAAGATAAATGTGCTTGGATACATTTGGTACATTTATTAGATTTGACAAACCCTTCAGTAACGGGCGGCAGTACATCAAAGAAACGAATGGTTATTCTAACGCAATTAAAAAAACTTGTTACCGTCTTCTTTTAATTAGTTGGACAGAATGTAGAACGCCCGCCAGCTTTATTTACCCCGTAGGGTGTGACTAAATCGATCCGGTGTCTACGTCTTGCCCGTTTGTTTACTTAATGCGCGTAGTACCTAAATATGAAAAAACAACACATTGGCCGTGATCATCGATGATTATTGTAACAACATCCCAACATGGTAACCAACGCGGGCCCGCGGCGACTTTCCAAATATTAACTAAGCAAAGCAATGTCTGCGCACCTAAAAAATTCCGTTTGTGTAAACCGAATGAAAAAACAGCCTTTCTCATGTATTTACAATATACTAACAGGTACTATATGGACTATATATCCAATGGCGTATCTACAACAATTTATAAAAACCATACAAGACCTATATAATGAAACAAGAATAGCAGTCAAAAATAACTGCAGGAATTCTCAACAAATATCTGTCAACCAAGGTGTTAGACAAAGATGCATTATATCACCTACTCTCATTAACATATATATATATATATATATATATATATATATATTGTAGCATGACAGATAATCCACACAAATACATTACTCAATGATCATTAATAAAGCTCTAATATATGGAATATCCAGATGAGAATCAATTAAAATGCACTATTTAATAATATATTCACAAGAAAGGTTGAATAAAGAAGATTTCTGCAAATAATATAATATAATACAAATTTAAAAACCCAAAAGACTAAAAATGATAATAACAAAATTACCCAGGAAAGATAGAAGCAGGCAATTAATATACCCCGTCAAGGAAACCAGACCAGAAAAAACAAAGATACAGAAGACAGAAGAAGGAAGAATAATTAAAATTAGAGAAGAAAGAAGAATAACCAAAACTCCCACTACTGAAGAGAGAAGAAAGAAGAATAATTAAGATCAAGGAAGAAAGAAGACTAATTAAAACTACTATTACTGAAGAAGGAAGAAAGAAGAACAAACTAAATCTAGAGAAGAAAGAAGAACTAATTAAAACTACTACTACAGAAGAAGGAAGAAAGAAGAACAATCAAAGCTACTGAAGACTGAAGAAACAAAACTAATTAAAACTCAAAGAAGAAAGAAGAACAAACTAAATCTACTGAAGAAAGAAGAAGGAAGAACAATCAAAGCTACTGAAGGCAGAAGAACAAGACTAATTAAAACTCAAAGAAGAAAGAAGAACAAACTAAATCTACTGAAGAAAGAAGAAGGAAGAATAATTAAAACTAGAGAAGAAAGAAGAATAATCATAAATACAGAAGAAAGAAGAAAGAAGAACTAATTAAAACTACTACTACTGAAGAGAGAAGAAAGAAGAATAATTAAAATCAAGGAAGAAAGAAGACTAATCAAAACTAAAGAAGAGAGAAGACTAACTAAATCTACTGAAGAAGGAAGAAAGAAGAACAAACTAAATCTAATGAAGAAAGAAGAACTAATTAAAACTACTACTACTGAAGAATGAAGAAAGAAGAACAATCAAAGCTACTGAAGACAGAAGAAAGAAGAATAATTAAAACTAAAGAAGAAAGAAGACTAATTAAAACTACTATTACAGAAGAAGGAAGAAAGAAGAACAATCAAAGCTACTGAAGACAGAAGAAGGAAGAACAATCAAAGCTAAAGAAGAAGGAAGAACAATTAAAACTCAAAGAAGAAAGAAGAATAATTAAAACTACTACTACAGAAGAAGGAAGAAAGAAGAACAATCAAAGCTACTGGAGACAGAAGAAAGAAGAATAATTAAAACTACTGAAGAAGGAAGAAGGAAGAACTAATTAAAACTACTATTACTGAAGAAGGAAGAAAGAAGAACAAACTAAATCTAGAGAAGAAAGAAGAACTAATTAAAACTACTACTACAGAAGAAGGAAGAAAGAAGAACAATCAAAGCTACTGAAGACAGAAGAAGGAAGAACAATCAAAGCTAAAGAAGAAGGAAGAACAATTAAAACTCAAAGAAGAAAGAAGAAGAATTAAAACTACTACTACAGAAGAAGGAAGAAAGAAGAACAATCAAAGCTACTGAAGACAGAAGAAAGAAGAATAATTAAAACTACTGAAGAAGGAAGAAGGAAGAATAATTAAAACTACTACTACTGAAGACAGAAGAAAGAAGAATAATTAGAACTAAAGAAGAAAGAAGAATAATTAAAACTACTACTACTGAAGACAGAAGAAAGAAGAATAATTAGAACTAAAGAAGAAAGAAGACTAATTAAAACTACTACTACTGAAGAATGAAGAAAGAAGAACTAATTAAAACTACTACTACTGAAGAAGGAAGAAAGAAGAACAATCAAAGCTAAAGAAGAAAGAAGAACAATTAAAACTCAAAGAAGAAAGAAGAACAAACTAAATCTAATGAAGAAATAAGAACTAATTAAAACTACTACTACTGAAGAATGAAGAAAGAAGAACTAATTAAAACTACTACTACTGAAGAAGGAAGAAAGAAGAACAATCAAAGCTAAAGAAGAAAGAAGAACAATTAAAACTCAAAGAAGAAAGAAGAACAAACTAAATCTAATGAAGAAAGAAGAACAATCAAAGATACAGAAGACAGAAGAAGGAAGAATAATTAAAACTACTACTACTGAAGACAGAAGAAAGAAGAATAATTAGAACTAAAGAAGAAAGAAGACTAATTAAAACTACTACTACTGAAGAATGAAGAAAGAAGAACTAATTAAAACTACTACTACTGAAGAAGGAAGAAAGAAGAACAATCAAAGCTAAAGAAGAAAGAAGAACAATTAAAACTCAAAGAAGAAAGAAGAACAAACTAAATCTAATGAAGAAATAAGAACTAATTAAAACTACTACTACTGAAGAATGAAGAAAGAAGAACTAATTAAAACTACTACTACTGAAGAAGGAAGAAAGAAGAACAATCAAAGCTAAAGAAGAAAGAAGAACAATTAAAACTCAAAGAAGAAAGAAGAACAAACTAAATCTAATGAAGAAAGAAGAACTAATTAAAACTACTACTACTGAAGAATGAAGAAAGAAGAACTAATTAAAACTACTACTACTGAAGAAGGAAGAAAGAAGAACAATCAAAGCTAAAGAAGAAAGAAGAACAATTAAAACTCAAAGAAGAAAGAAGAACAAACTAAATCTAATGAAGAAAGAAGAACTAATTAAAACTACTACTACTGAAGAATGAAGAAAGAAGAACAATCAAAGCTACTAAAGACAGAAGAAAGAAGAACAATCAAAGCTACTGAAGAATGAAGAAAGAAGAACAATCAAAGATACAGAAGACAGAAGAAGGAAGAATAATTAAAATTAGAGAAGAAAGAAGAATAACCAAAAGTACCACTACTGAAGAGAGAAGAAAGAAGAATAATTAAGATCAAGGAAGAAAGAAGACTAATTAAAACTACAGAAGAAGGAAGAAAGAAGAACAATCAAAACTCAAAGAAGAAAGAAGAATAATCCCAAACTAAATCTACTGAAGAAAGAAGAAGGAAGACTAATTAAAACTACTACTACTGAAGAAGGAAGAAGGAAGAATAAAGAAGAACCAAACTCAAAGAAGAAAGAAGAATAATAAAAATAAGAACTACAGAAGAAAGAAGAAGGAAGGATAATCCAAAACTACAGAAGAAGGAAGAATAACCAAACTCAAAGAAGAAAGAAGAATAATTAAGACGACCCATATAAAACAAAATCCCCATAGGGAAAGAACCCCCCAAAAAACCCCAAAATCAATGAATGCCCAAAGAGAAAGTATAACACATTAAAAAACCATATCACTGTAAAACTGACAAAAAACTAAAAGTGTTAGCTGTAGTAAATATTAGTGCATTCAAAAAGTTATTGTGTAATGTGTATAAACAAATCTTCACAGTTGGTTCCCCCATGGTTGAATATTTCATATTAAAAACTAGAAAAAGACTAGTAAATATAGTAATAATTCACCATGGAAAAGTGTAAGTGATCAAATTATAACTAATAAACTTTAAGAAAGGTGCATGAGTAGCAGTACAAAGTAACAAACTTTAAGTTTTGTGAACAGTGCCTACTTTGATAATGAAGTAGTAATTTTACTAATAAAAAGCTACTAAAACTGTATGAACATTCCATAGAATGGAATATAACTTAGATAGCCAGGGTTATACTTTAAGAGGGGGCATAAATCTTATAAAATGGGGAATTACAGAACTAACTGTTTATGATGAAGTTGTAGAAGGTATTAACAATTATATATGCATCCAAATGTTGGGTTCCAATTAAATATAGCATTTAGATAAGTAAGGGTTAGTCATAAGAAATATTAGTATTATAATTGTTATTTTATTGTTCATGTTAATTTAGGAATGCATTATCTAAAATTAGATATCATTCCAATGTTGTAGAAATACTTTTTATTATGTTATTAGGTGATATACCAAAACAATGTTATTAAGAACACCAGTTTTATATATCTGGGTGTTATATTTTAATTGTATAATATATAATTACTGTTATGCCAGATCAGAGAACTAATTTTTAATCAAATATATCAGAGTCAGAAGTCAGAGAAGGAAATAAAATAATTACATGAGTAAAACATTCTGCAAATAGCCACAATTCAAATCTAGGCAATATAATAAAGTTAAAATGCAGAATAATTAATAAACCTAATCTTATAAACCAGTCAAACTGACAATATTTAGGCAAGATACACCCAACATATTAAATACTATGTAAATAAGGCTTTCTAAAGATATGGTCATTCTATGAGTAAAATTATTTATTTGTATAATGAAATACCATTTGAAACTGAAACAGATTAACTAACACTATCCTAGGGGAAGTCATATACAATGGAATTATATTAAAAAACCATCATTAGTATACTAAATTGCAATAAAATAAGTGAGAATTGATAATTATACAAATTTCAGATTTCATAGAATAATAATTATATTAGTTAAAATGGCTATTATTTACATAGAAGACAGGGAAGTATAATTTTAGGCCTACCTCCCAAAAAATTATAAGAAATATAATTTTCAGATAAAACTTTGTAATACTAACTTAATTACTATCAAAATAAGTAGAATAGAATCGTGAACACGAATATGTATTTAATATTACAAACAGTTAACTAATAACAGAATTATTTTTTGAGCATAGTGTACTATTTTAAAACGTGTCGGAAATTAAGGCGATGTGAAACAATGTATTAGATATATTATATAGGCTAAGATTTTCATGAGACGAAGGAAATCCACACAGTTCATTATTATACATTGAAGAGAGCACTTGACAGGAATATTTGATAAAACCAAACTTAATGGCGGTTACGTATAACAAGAGTTCGGAATCAGTTTTGTGTAAAAATTAAATTTTCAACTATTCTAATCATTGTGAAGTGGTGAAGTTGCCATACGAACTACATAACACTAATCAACAGAACCACATATAACTATTTAAATGAAATAACACTGGAATCACACCAAATACCAAGTGAATATTCGAGGTTAAACGGACACACATAAACACCAATTGATATACTTAATTAACAACATTTTAACACCAAGTGAATTAGTCCATCTTACTACAGTGACATTAAACTATACACCAGAAGATAATATACGATTGCGAAGAAGATTTAACCGCAGAAGGGACATATTTATTCCATAAATACTTGTCAGTGTTAGAAGGTGAACTCCGCGCATGCGCCAGGCGGCCATTTTGACCCAATCTCATCATCTCAACTAGACGACTGTTTGCTGAACTGGGGTGAATAAAAATTATATATAAACTTTTATTATTAATAATTACCATTATATTGTTTAATTTTAATACATCTTTAGAATTGTAAGTGTTATACTTTCTGACCCTGACCTTCTCTGGCTTTTTATATAATTAACCGTTCGAAGAACCTATTTTTGTAATACCAATATAAAATTCATAGATCGACCGGCCCTGAGCGTGTCGATACGGCATTATAACATTGTTTTCAATTGAGCAAATTCCTTATTTTGTTGAATAAACGTTTGTTATCTAGTAAATTGAATTTGATTTCTCTAATAAAAGGACATAACCATTAATTAATAAAGAAAACTCGACAACCTTTAAAGGCAGTATATGCGAAATACTACATTTCAAGAGTAAGAAGAAGAGAGCCGTTCGCGCCTAATTTGAAGTTAACTGGATTGTTTTTTTTAATAAATTTACAGAAGGGAAGATTATTACTAGAATACACACCATACCATCCTATTTATAATTACAATCAACAATCTCAATTTATTTCTAAATTTTAAGAATATAAACACATCGAAAACAATTTTTTCAGAATTTATTTTTTTTGTATAAATATAAATTTTAAAGTTATATCACCTTTCAAATTGCTGCAACAGCAACATACACCTAGAATATTTGATAACAACATTATCCAGGAACATTACCAAATCGACGTCTCCCAGAGCGGAACGTCACTACTACACATACGCACCATAAAAATTATTCTGGGTAATATTATGCCAGAACACCATTACAATTACCATTATATATTACAAAATTGAAGACCAGTAGTGAGCGCCGAACGAAGATTAGAAGACATTAGCTACATTACTACATACAATAGTGAGAGTACAATTCTCATACATCAACTATTTATTTATTTTTATATTTAATATTTATCGTATTATTACAAAATTGGCGAGTCCAACTGGTGGGGCTCGATTACCGCAGAATACCAGAACAAGCAACACTTTATAAATTTAATTATAATTTGTAATAAATAAGATATGTTACAAATTTGGCGCCCAACGTGGGGCTTACAGGTGAGCACAATCTACGTACATCAACCTTTTATTTATTTTATTATACCCACTCATAAGTTATATTACAAATTTGACGTATCCAACGTGGGACAGAATAACACGACAGAAATATTATTTATCATTTTATTATTATTACTAGCACCACTAATTAATTTGTTACAAATTTGGCGTCCAACTAAAGGGCTGTAATTAGGGGTTGAAAGGCGGTAATTACTTACCCAATTCCTAATTCAGCTTGGCAGCGGTTACCCAGCCAGGGAATCAGGGAAAATTATGCGTCGTGCCACATCAAAGAAGAGAGCGGCGGAGGCCGAGAAAGAACTCGATATGGAGGATAAGGAGGCGACCCCAGTGGAGGACGTGGAAAAAATACTAGAACGGGTAGAACATCAACAACCAGCACCACTAGAGAAACAACCCGAAATATCCACTCAAACAGGGGACGTCCATGTCCAAGACCAGGAGAAATCCAAAATAACAGAAGATCCGATTTTAGAGAAAATGATGGAAATGTTCATGCAAATAAAAAAGGACATAGGAGAGACCAGTAAGAAAATGGATTCAACCAAGGAAGAATTAAGTGATATAAATAAAAACATAGAGGAATTGAAGAAGGACAACCAAGCAACAAAAGAAGAATTGAAGAAGGACAACCAAGAAACAAAGGAAGAATTAAGTAAAAAGATTGAAGACACCCATAAGAGAATTGAGGAAACCAGCAAGAAGGTGGAAAAGAAAATGGAAGAAAATAAGAAGAATTTGGAAGACAAGATGGAAGAAACCAATAAGGAAATGAAGAAGGACAACCGATCTTTAACCCGGAAAATTGATGAAACTAATCAGAAAATGGAGGAAACCAGCAAAAAGATGGAAGAAAAATTGGAGGAGAATAACAAGAAAATGGAAGAGAAGATGGGGGAGAGGTTAGAAGAGTTGAGAGAGGATAACCAACTATTACGAGAAGAGTTACGAGAAGTTAACCAAGAGAATTTAGACAAATTAGACGAACGAATGGAGCTATTAAGAAAGGAAATGAACAAGGAACTCATGGAAAACAAGAAATCTATGACCAAAAGGCTGGAAGACGAAACCATAACTATAAATCAACAGATAAGAGAAGTTGATGGAAGATGTCGAATGACGGAAGTGGAGGTACAAGAGTTCAAGGAAGTGGTGAACACCAAGGTCACAAATCTTGAAGAATCTACTCGCAAGAAAGCAGAAGAAAACCGAAGGGAAAGCCAGGAAGAACTCAGCAAGGTACGAACTCGAATTACAGAAAGATGCGACGGAATGGAGGAAGCAATGACTAACATCACTGGTCAAGTGAGACAGAACCAGGAGGACATGGAAGCCATTTGGAGCCGACCAACCAGCTTTACTAATATCCCAATCAACGAGAACAGAGAGTGGCTTAACTTTCGCCAGTATAAAAGGAAGCCAATGGAGTTCTTGGCCCGTATCGAAGAATATATGGCCAAACATAAAAGTAATCGATGGTCCAATAATCGTGAACTGTTAGACGAGTCATTCCGTGATATGACGGATAATTGGTGGATGGCGAACAGGAGCGAAATAACCGATTATCCGCAGTTCAAAAGTCTGTTCAAGTCTAAGTATTGGTCAGAGACCACCCAGAATTTAATAAGGGACAACATCTGCAATGGCCGATATAGAACTCAGTTTGGCAGTACCATGACTGCGTACTTTCTTGGGAAGGTGTGCCTGGCCAAGCACTGGAACCAGCTATACCGGAGGAATGCCTGGTGAACAAGCTTTCTTATCATTACGACGAAGAAGTCATAAGAGCTCGAAGAGGTAGTCAGATAAAGACCATACAGGCGATGACGGAGCTATTGGAAAACTATGAGAATGAAGAATACTACAGGCAGAGCAGAAGAAGAAACGAGCGGCCGGAAGTTCGAAATAATCCGTCATCAAACAATAATAATCAACCGGTCAACATTGGGTACCAAGGAAATAGATATAACCCGAATTACCATAATCAACACCCCACGAATGGTAACAACAACAATAATAACCATGGGAATATAAACCCAAATAATAACAGAAATAATAACGGGTTCTCCGGAAATCGAGGTAATTATTACCCGAATAATTATATGAATAGACAAAGAAACGCCAATCCTACAAATAACACCGAGCGGTTTGACAATAACAATAGGGGTTACCCTAATCAGAATAACAACAACAACAGGTTCTCCCGACCCCGGGTAAATTTTATACGGGCGGAAGGAAACAACCACCGCAGGTATAACCAGCAACGGCGAAACAGCGTACGCGAGTACGAAGATCTAAACCGAAGCCGAGAACGGGACAACTCTAGTTATAATTTGCCGAGGCGAAGTACTAGCCTAGATGACCCGGAGCGGCGTACAAATAGAGAACAAACCTACGAACCGAGAACTGAAAGACTGGAACCTACTCAAGGTTTCCCCACTGATGCCTCTGTTGGTCCGAGTAATAACCAAGATGAGGAGAATTTAAACGGGAGGAGGCAGTAATAAACAATAAGGACCTTTTGCTGCTTCTATCGCCTGGGTATGTAAATGAATTGCCGATAGTAAATAATCCCAATAAAATTACAATCATTCGATGTAATTACTTGAAAAATATTAGAAATGAATTACTGGAGGAGGACAACACTCGCCTCCCTATAATAAATAATGAAATAATATACATTAATGCAGAAGTCGAAGGAACATTCGCACAACTAATGATCGATACCGGTGCGAATGTATCCATAATTAACACTACAGAGTTGGAGAGAATCCAAGGAAAATGTGGTAAGCTATTGCCAACCTTACCTATAAATAACTATATATATATATTAATCGGTGCCACGGGTCGCCAAAACAAGACAATCAGAAAACAAGTATCATTGAATGTCGTTAGTAAGGGTATAGCGATGAACATGGTCTTCTTAATTGCGGCAGGATTACCTTTCAACATATTAGTGGGATGTGATGTACTGAGAAGGAACTCGGCTATTATTGATTTACGAATGGAGAAGGTATCACTCTTTACCGGAGATCTAACCTGGACGGCCGATTTAGTCGGTAGTGAGATAACACTTCCCAGCAGTATCCACCAGCAAATACGTAGTATAAATCATACTAATACTAACACTATTTCCAATAATATAGTATATGAAACTACAGACGAAGATTTATGGTATCAGAAAATACAGGAGATAAGGGATTTCCGAAGCGGAATTAATAGAGAAAAGTTACCCAATACCCAAGCGAATCAGTTGATACAGATTTATGAAAGGTACCGCTCAGTATTTTCCGATGAGCCAGGCAAGGTAAGAAATTATCAATGTACCCTTCAATTCCGAGATACAGTAGAGTTTAATAGGAAATCCTACCCTATCGCACATTCTCGAAAAGAGGCAGTAAGAGCGGAAATTAATCGAATGATTAATAACGATATAATAGAACCTAGTCAATCCCCGTACACCAGCCCTATTGTCGCAATTCCCAAGAAAAACGGCGAAGTCCGGCTTTGTTTGGATGCTCGGGAAATAAACAAGAAAATCATTAATGATAGAACATCGCCCGGTGAGATTGAGGAAATCCTGAAACGCTTCCATGGTACCCAATACTTCAGCACTTGGGATACGGTGTGCGGATACTGGCAGGTAGAGTTGCACCCACGGAGTCGCCAATATCTGGCTTTCATATTCGAGGGGCGTAATTACCAATTCAAAAGATTGCCCTTCGGATTGGTAAACTCAGTTGCCATCTTTGTGACCTGCATGGACCAGATATTGGGACAAGAAGCACTTCAGTTTACAACGGTGTACGTCGACGACTTACTGATAACATCTAAGACGTGGGGAGGAACACTGTTACCGCGTGGAACATGTGCTAGAAAAATTATCTGCCAGTAACGTCACGCTGAAGTTGGAAAAATCCAAGTTTATTGCCAGAGAAGTGCAATTTTTAGGATTTAACTTGGACGATCAAGGAATCTCACCGTCAGCAGAAAAGGTAGAAGCCATCCAGAAATTCCCGGCACCCAAAAACAGGAAGCAATTGCAGTCATTCCTGGGACTCTGCAATTATTATAGAAAGTTCCAGGAACAATATTCAGAGTTAACTGCGAGGTTTCAACCTCAATTATCATCTAAAAACAAGTGGGTATGGTGTAAGGAACAAGAGGGGATTTTTCAACAAATTAAGGACAAATTTCTGGCTACCATAGTACTTCGCCACCCAAACTTTAAGTTACCGTTCTTCATGAACTGCGATGCCAGCAACATCAGTCTGGGAACGACACTGCATCAGGAGGACGAGAAGGGTCAACCTCAAGTAATTAGCTTCGCCAGCAGGTCTTTGAACCAATGCGAAAGGAATTACACGGTGACGGAAAAAGAGTTACTGAGCGTGGTATTTGCTTGCGGTAAGTTCCGCACTTACATTTTGGGATACCCTGTGACGGTCCGAACTGACCATAAATCTATTTCATTCTTAAAAAGCTGCAAACTGAACCATGGCAGACTAACGAGGTGGATACTTGCCCTTCAAGAATACCATCTACAATGGGAGTACATCCCTGGTAAAAAGAATATAGTAGCAGATGTGTTATCCCGGGTCAATGTGGAGGAACAAACTTTTGAAGGGGAGAAAGAAAGCGTGCTGAAAATATATCATCTTCTTAGCACCCGAGCCGATTTAACAACAATATTAACCAACATGAGCACCCACCAACAAGCGGACCCAAAATTGAGAAACCTCAAACTTCGGCTAGAAGAGGGAGATGAAACCGTGGCTATATATTACCAGATGAATAAATAAATACTGTTCATTAAAACATCTTTGAAGGAAGAGATCTGGAAGGTAGTTGTCCCGACACAGATCGAAAAGGAATTGATAGTGAATTACCATATACGTTACGGGCATATGGGTGCCCTCAAGGTAATAAAGGCTCTGGAGGAGAGCTGCTATATAAAAAACATCAATAGAAAGGTCCGAATGTATATAGAGAGTTGTAAGATCTGCCAGCTGGTAAAAACTAATAATGAGAAGAAGGAAGGTGTGATGATCCCAATCACTTCCCAAGCGAAATTGGAGAAGGTGTTCCTCGATATCTGCGGACCATTTCCCCGTAGTGGAGGTCGACACCGATATAGGTACCTAACCATCATAATGGACCACTTCACCAAATATATTAAGCTATACCCTACTAACCGAGCGACTACACGGAAAATTCTGGGGATACTAACTGAACAGTATATCCCACACCTGGGGAAACCATCTTCGATCATTACTGATCATGGAACCCAGTTTAAGGGTGGAAATTGGCGGGATACGTTATTGTCAATGGGCATTCGTACATACAAGACCTCGGTCTACCATCCGAGCAGTAATCCGGCAGAGCGGGTGTTGCGAGAAGTGGGGAGGATCCTCAGGACTTATTGTCACCATCAACAAAAAAGGTGGCAAGACTATTTAGAAGCCACGGAGGAATTCCTCAACTTAGCTTACCATCCAGCTATAGGGATAACCCCATATTCTGCTATGTACGAGAAACCACCCCCACGAGAGATCACAGATATCCTCGAGTTCCCCAGTAACCATGTGTACAGATTTGATAAAGCTAAGTTCTTCAACAAGGTGGCAGAAGACCAGTTAAAACGGCAGAATAAATATCAAAAGGCCAGTGGCAAAGTAATAATATATGAGAAGGGAGAAAAAATTTTACTAAGAAATCGTGAACTTCCCAGCACACTGGAAGGAATAACGAAAAAGTTATTACTATTATACACCGGACCATATATAATATCCAATGTGAAAAATAACAATACCTATGAAATAAAGGAGATCGATTCAGACAGGATAAAGGGAGTATATAACCAGGCTTCCATGAAAAAATATTATGAGTAAGGAAAGGTATAGAAGAAGTAAGAAAATTTCAAAATTCAAAAAACAAGTAAGAACACCTTACTACCTATTATTTAGGAGATAATTTATGATGAAAAATCACTAAATTCAAAAATGAAGTAATGTCTACTTACTACCAAATATTTATGAAAAAACTTTATGGAAAATAAAAAAGAAGAAAATGAATTTTGAATTAAACCACAAAATTCAGAAGAAGTAAGAACAACTTACAACCTTATCTTAAAACAACTTTAGAAATGAACAAGAAGAAAGGTAATTTGGATAAAACATTACAAACAATTATATATGGAACCAATTCTGAAAAACTTTCAAGAATAAAGAAATGGCAGTACAAACCACTGATACAATTTAAATGAATAAACTTATTGTGAAGTGAAATTAATGAGAATTTTATGTCAAATAAACAGAGATATTAAACATATGACATTAATAATAAAGAGTGCATTTGGATAAAAAGCAAGAGCAAAATAAAATTTTGATTAAGAAAGAAAAAACCATATATAAATAAATCCATAAGAAAAAGATGATCATATAATCAATGTCAATTATTAAAAAGACAATTAACAGAGTAATTGAAAAAACAATACTAGTGGAACGATTCACAAGAATTAAGAAAGGAACAAAAATATAATACAAAATATATGCTACCAATGACCAGAAGGAGATTGTGATAACAGTCAAAAAATGACAGAGAATTAAAAACTTTACACTGAATAAGGAGTGATAATTATATTATACCAGCTTCCAATCACAAGGAGAAATAAAATGACAGCAGAGCTAACCATTGAGAAAAATAACTGAGATAGAGATTCACTAAGATAGAAATATTAATAGATCTGTTCGTATACGAAGTGAAATATCCAAAGATATTTAATTTTTTTTTTTATATAGTCATAAGGTGGACTATTCTTTTATAATTTTATTAATGACTGTCTGAGATAAGTCCAGCAGTATTATTATGTATTGGTCAGAGATGATTTACCTCTGTAATCAATAAATGACGTAGTATGGCCAGCAGAGTGAGAAGCCTACAGAGCCCCTCTGGACACTGCCCCAGCTAACGTGTTAGGGAATTTTAGGGAATAAATATCCCAAGGATAAAGAAACAAGTTAAGAAGAAAATGGAAAAATAAAAAATAACGAACCTCAGATGACTATTACTATCAGTAAGAATCCAGTTAATAATGAGATATAAATAAGCTCAAAAATATAGGAGAAACAATTTTTAGAAATGTGAAGGAAGTAAAGAAATATAATTTATAATATAATGTCATAAGCAATTACTTCAGACAAACTAAGTATGATCTGAACTAATCACTTCTGGAAGAGAGCAATCTGTAGCATGACAGATAATCCACACAAATACATTACTCAATGATCATTAATAAAGCTCTAATATATGGAATATCCAGATGAGAATCAATTAAAATGCACTATTTAATAATATATTCACAAGAAAGGTTGAATAAAGAAGATTTCTGCAAATAATATAATATAATACAAATTTAAAAACCCAAAAGACTAAAAATGATAATAACAAAATTACCCAGGAAAGATAGAAGCAGGCAATTAATATACCCCGTCAAGGAAACCAGACCAGAAAAAACAAAGATACAGAAGACAGAAGAAGGAAGAATAATTAAAATTAGAGAAGAAAGAAGAATAACCAAAACTACCACTACTGAAGAGAGAAGAAAGAAGAATAATTAAGATCAAGGAAGAAAGAAGACTAATTAAAACTACTATTACTGAAGAAGGAAGAAAGAAGAACAAACTAAATCTAGAGAAGAAAGAAGAACTAATTAAAACTACTACTACAGAAGAAGGAAGAAAGAAGAACAATCAAAGCTACTGAAGACAGAAGAAACAAAACTAATTAAAACTCAAAGAAGAAAGAAGAACAAACTAAATCTACTGAAGAAAGAAGAAGGAAGAACAATCAAAGCTACTGAAGACAGAAGAACAAGACTAATTAAAACTCAAAGAAGAAAGAAGAACAAACTAAATCTACTGAAGAAAGAAGAAGGAAGAATAATTAAAACTAGAGAAGAAAGAAGAATAATCATAAATACAGAAGAAAGAAGAAAGAAGAACTAATTAAAACTACTACTACTGAAGAGAGAAGAAAGAAGAATAATTAAAATCAAGGAATAAAGAAGACTAATTAAAACTAAAGAAGAGAGAAGACTAACTAAATCTACTGAAGAAGGAAGAAAGAAGAACAAACTAAATCTAATGAAGAAAGAAGAACTAATTAAAACTACTACTACTGAAGAATGAAGAAAGAAGAACAATCAAACCTACTGAAGACAGAAGAAAGAAGAATAATTAAAACTAAAGAAGAAAGAAGACTAATTAAAACTACTATTACAGAAGAAGGAAGAAAGAAGAACAATCAAAGCTACTGAAGACAGAAGAAGGAAGAACAATCAAAGCTAAAGAAGAAGGAAGAACAATTAAAACTCAAAGAAGAAAGAAGAATAATTAAAACTACTACTACAGAAGAAGGAAGAAAGAAGAACAAACAAAGCTACTGGAGACAGAAGAAAGAAGAATAATTAAAACTACTGAAGAAGGAAGAAGGAAGAACTAATTAAAACTACTATTACTGAAGAAGGAAGAAAGAAGAACAAACTAAATCTAGAGAAGAAAGAAGAACTAATTAAAACTACTACTACAGAAGAAGGAAGAAAGAAGAACAATCAAAGCTACTGAAGACAGAAGAAGGAAGAACAATCAAAGCTAAAGAAGAAGGAAGAACAATTAAAACTCAAAGAAGAAAGAAGAATAATTAAAACTACTACTACAGAAGAAGGAAGAAAGAAGAACAATCAAAGCTACTGAAGACAGAAGAAAGAAGAATAATTAAAACTACTGAAGAAGGAAGAAGGAAGAATAATTAAAACTACTACTACTGAAGACAGAAGAAAGAAGAATAATTAGAACTAAAGAAGAAAGAAGAATAATTAAAACTACTACTACTGAAGACAGAAGAAAGAAGAAGAATTAGAACTAAAGAAGAAAGAAGACTAATTAAAACTACTACTACTGAAGAATGAAGAAAGAAGAACTAATTAAAACTACTACTACTGAAGAAGGAAGAAAGAAGAACAATCAAAGCTAAAGAAGAAAGAAGAACAATTAAAACTCAAAGAA
This sequence comes from Magicicada septendecula, assembly GCA_034769895.1. NCBI lineage: Eukaryota > Metazoa > Arthropoda > Insecta > Hemiptera > Cicadidae > Magicicada > Magicicada septendecula. Next base: position 30,245,810 of record CM068369.1, read on the forward strand.
GAAAGAAGAACAAACTAAATCTAATGAAGAAATAAGAACTAATTAAAACTACTACTACTGAAGAATGAAGAAAGAAGAACTAATTAAAACTACTACTACTGAAGAAGGAAGAAAGAAGAACAATCAAAGCTAAAGAAGAAAGAAGAACAATTAAAACTCAAAGAAGAAAGAAGAACAAACTAAATCTAATGAAGAAAGAAGAACAATCAAAGATACAGAAGACAGAAGAAGGAAGAATAATTAAAACTACTACTACTGAAGACAGAAGAAAGAAGAATAATTAGAACTAAAGAAGAAAGAAGACTAATTAAAACTACTACTACTGAAGAATGAAGAAAGAAGAACTAATTAAAACTACTACTACTGAAGAAGGAAGAAAGAAGAACAATCAAAGCTAAAGAAGAAAGAAGAACAATTAAAACTCAAAGAAGAAAGAAGAACAAACTAAATCTAATAAAGAAACAAGAACTAATTAAAACTACTACTACTGAAGAAGGAAGAAAGAAGAACAATCAAAGCTAAAGAAGAAAGAAGAACAATTAAAACTCAAAGAAGAAAGAAGAACAAACTAAATCTAATGAAGAAAGAAGAACTAATTAAAACTACTACTACTGAAGAATGAAGAAAGAAGAACAATCAAAGCTACTAAAGACAGAAGAAAGAAGAACAATCAAAGCTACTGAAGAATGAAGAAAGAAGAACAATCAAAGATACAGAAGACAGAAGAAGGAAGAATAATTAAAATTAGAGAAGAAAGAAGAATAACCAAAACTACCACTACTGAAGAGAGAAGAAAGAAGAATAATTAAGATCAAGGAAGAAAGAAGACTAATTAAAACTACAGAAGAAGGAAGAAAGAAGAACAATCAAAACTCAAAGAAGAAAGAAGAATAATCCCAAACTAAATCTACTGAAGAAAGAAGAAGGAAGACTAATTAAAACTACTACTACTGAAGAAGGAAGAAGGAAGAATAAAGAAGAACCAAACGCAAAGAAGAAAGAAGAATAATAAAAATAAGAACTACAGAAGAAAGAAGAAGGAAGGATAATCCAAAACTACAGAAGAAGGAAGAATAACCAAACTCAAAGAAGAAAGAAGAATAATTAAGACGACCCATATAAAACAAAATCCCCATAGGGAAAGAACCCCCCAAAAAACCCCAAAATCAATGAATGCCCAAAGAGAAAGTATAACACATTAAAAAACCATATCACTGTAAAACTGACAAAAAACTAAAAGTGTTAGCTGTAGTAAATATTAGTGCATTCAAAAAGTTATTGTGTAATGTGTATAAACAAATCTTCACAGTTGGTTCCCCCATGGTTGAATATTTCATATTAAAAACTAGAAAAAGACTAGTAAACATAGTAATAATTCACCATGGAAAAGTGTAAGTGATCAAATTATAACTAATAAACTTTAAGAAAGGTGCATGAGTAGCAGTACAAAGTAACAAACTTTAAGTTTTGTGAACAGTGCCTACTTTGATAATGAAGTAGTAATTTTACTAATAAAAAGCTACTAAAACTGTATGAACATTCCATAGAATGGAATATAACTTAGATAGCCAGGGTTATACTTTAAGAGGGGGCATAAATCTTATAAAATGGGGAATTACAGAACTAACTGTTTATGATGAAGTTGTAGAAGGTATTAACAATTATATATGGATCCAAATGTTGGGTTCCAATTAAATATAGCATTTAGATAAGTAAGGGTTAGTCATAAGAAATATTAGTATTATAATTGTTATTTTATTGTTCATGTTAATTTAGGAATGCATTATCTAAAATTAGATATCATTCCAATGTTGTAGAAATACTTTTTATTATGTTATTAGGTGATATACCAAAACAATGTTATTAAGAACACCAGTTTTATATATCTGGGTGTTATATTTTAATTGTATAATATATAATTACTGTTATGCCAGATCAGAGAACTAATTTTTAATCAAATATATCAGAGTCAGAAGTCAGAGAAGGAAATGAAATAATTACATGAGTAAAACATTCTGCAAATAGCCACAATTCAAATCTAGGCAATATAATAAAGTTAAAATGCAGAATAATTAATAAACCTAATCTTATAAACCAGTCAAACTGACAATATTTAGGCAAGATACACCCAACATATTAAATACTATGTAAATAAGGCTTTCTAAAGATATGGTCATTCTATGAGTAAAATTATTTATTTGTATAATGAAATACCATTTGAAACTGAAACAGATTAACTAACACTATCCTAGGGGAAGTCATATACAATGGAATTATATTAAAAAACCATCATTAGTATACTAAATTGCAATAAAATAAGTGAGAATTGATAATTATACAAATTTCAGATTTCATAGAATAATAATTATATTAGTTAAAATGGCTATTATTTACATAGAAGACAGGGAAGTATAATTTTAGGCCTACCTCCCAAAAAATTATAAGAAATATAATTTTCAGATAAAACTTTGTAATACTAACTTAATTACTATCAAAATAAGTAGAATAGAATCGTGAACACGAATATGTATTTAATATTACAAACAGTTAACTAATAACAGAATTATTTTTTGAGCATAGTGTACTATTTTAAAACGTGTCGGAAATTAAGGCGATGTGAAACAATGTATTAGATATATTATATAGGCTAAGATTTTCATGAGACGAAGGAAATCCACACAGTTCATTATTATACATTGAAGAGAGCACTTGACAGGAATATTTGATAAAACCAAACTTAATGGCGGTTACGTATAACAAGAGTTCGGAATCAGTTTTGTGTAAAAATTAAATTTTCAACTATTCTAATCATTGTGAAGTGGTGAAGTTGCCATACGAACTACATAACACTAATCAACAGAACCACATATAACTATTTAAATGAAATAACACTGGAATCACACCAAATACCAAGTGAATATTCGAGGTTAAACGGACACACATAAACACCAATTGATATACTTAATTAACAACATTTTAACACCAAGTGAATTAGTCCATCTTACTACAGTGACATTAAACTATACACCAGAAGATAATATACGATTGCGAAGAAGATTTAACCGCAGAAGGGACATATTTATTCCATAAATACTTGTCAGTGTTAGAAGGTGAACTCCGCGCATGCGCCAGGCGGCCATTTTGACCCAATCTCATCATCTCAACTAGACGACTGTTTGCTGAACTGGGGTGAATAAAAATTATATATAAACTTTTATTATTAATAATTACCATTATATTGTTTAATTTTAATACATCTTTAGAATTGTAAGTGTTATACTTTCTGACCCTGACCTTCTCTGGCTTTTTATATAATTAACCGTTCGAAGAACCTATTTTTGTAATACCAATATAAAATTCATAGATCGACCGGCCCTGAGCGTGTCGATACGGCATTATAACATTGTTTTCAATTGAGCAAATTCCTTATTTTGTTGAATAAACGTTTGTTATCTAGTAAATTGAATTTGATTTCTCTAATAAAAGGACATAACCATTAATTAATAAAGAAAACTCGACAACCTTTAAAGGCAGTATATGCGAAATACTACATTTCAAGAGTAAGAAGAAGAGAGCCGTTCGCGCCTAATTTGAAGTTAACTGGATTGTTTTTTTTAATAAATTTACAGAAGGGAAGATTATTACTAGAATACACACCATACCATCCTATTTATAATTACAATCAACAATCTCAATTTATTTCTAAATTTTAAGAATATAAACACATCGAAAACAATTTGTTCAGAATTTATTTTTTTTGTATAAATATAAATTTTAAAGTTATATCACCTTTCAAATTGCTGCAACAGCAACATACACCTAGAATATTTGATAACAACATTATCCAGGAACATTACCAAATCGACGTCTCCCAGAGCGGAACGTCACTACTACACATACGCACCATAAAAATTATTCTGGGTAATATTATGCCAGAACACCATTACAATTACCATTATATATTACAAAATTGAAGACCAGTAGTGAGCGCCGAACGAAGATTAGAAGACATTAGCTACATTACTACATACAATAGTGAGAGTACAATTCTCATACATCAACTATTTATTTATTTTTATATTTAATATTTATCGTATTATTACAAAATTGGCGAGTCCAACTGGTGGGGCTCGATTACCGCAGAATACCAGAACAAGCAACACTTTATAAATTTAATTATAATTTGTAATAAATAAGATATGTTACAATATATATTGCAACAGAACACAGGATGATAAGATATGCTGTTTATATCAGAGTACATGAATGACAAGCATTTTCTTGTTTAAATTTGTTTTGTGTAATATTTTGTTTTTTAGTCATAAGTTTTGTATTTAAAAAATGATAAGCATATATGTTACAGCAAACTCTTCATAAAAAATTGTACTATATTGTCATGCATTTTTTGTATGAAATGGTGAGCGTGTGCGGGTGTGATAATCTGCGATCGATATAGCGGCAGTGGTAGTTAACCGATTTACATGAAAATTTGACAAGGATTTATTTAAATAAATAGCTTCGATTTGTGTATACTCTAAGGTTTGTAATTATTTTAGAAATATGAATTTTTAAGTAAAGCAAAACTCAAGTGTAACTCTTATCAATGATAGGGTAATAATAATTGTAGATCATTTCCATGCAGGACTATGCAAAATTATACAACGTTTTTCATGAAATTTGTGTATCTGGTCGTTCCATCAATCATGTGACTTGGGCTTGGCCTATCAAATTACACCAAATTCAGTGAGATTCATACGTTGCAGAGCTAGGATGGACACAGTCTGTCTGTCGACGTTGCTAGGGGAAGCTGTGCCCGGTGAAGAGAGTTGTTCTCTTATAAACGTAGAAATATCTTATATTAAATAAACTATAAACCTTGAAATTCTAAACGAAGTTTTGCGATAAGAACCGAGAGGGTAAATAATTAGATAAAATTTAAAATATATTACAGTGTTGTTTCGTGTAAGTTAAGATATCCGCTTAGGGAACTTACAGACACTACAAGATATCGTGGAAGCAGTCAAACATAACTACGAGACTCTGTGAAATATCGCCGCTGGACCCGCTTGCTGTACAAGTTAACGACGAGACGAAGAGGACGCCAGGACGAAGAGGACGCCAGGAAGGAGTGAAGCTGTAGAAGAGGACGACGAGACGAAGAGGACGCCAGGACGAAGAGGACACCAGGAAGAAGTGAAGCTGTAGAAGAGGACGACGAGACGAGAGGAGGACGTTGCAGCAAACAAGTAAAATCGATTTATATTAATCGAACAATACAAACATTATTAATATACTATCAATACATGACAATTTAAAATACATTATACATCTTTATAAACAATATTTGTACATAATAAATAATTTTTCATCTCCTCCATAATAGACTTGTATCGATTTTTACACACTCACAATATCCTTATTAGAATAATAAAGTTTGATCTGTTGCAATATATATATTGACAATGTGGTAAGGAAACGGGAACATCTAATAAACGCTGGTATTAAGTTATAACGAGACAGTTATTTTAATGTGCTGTTGTTTGCTGACGCCTTGCTTGTATTTCAAAATACAAAATCTGCTTTGCAAACTCTGGTCTTAAGCTCCAGGGGATTTGCAAACAACGTAATATAAAAATATATCTACTACAAAAACAAAGGTAATGACATTTCAAGGCAAGGAGCTAACAAGAACAAAAATAATTATTAATGATCAAATTCTAGAACAGGTGAGCCATTTTAATTATTCGGGAAATGCTATTTGTCATGATAGTGATTCTGACAGTGATGTTAAGTTAGGTAAGTTCCAGATGATCTGTGAGGCAATTGACCGTATTTTTAGACTCAAGGTACCTTAAAATACAAAATTAAAGTTCTACAAAGTTACGGCATACTCTGTACTGTGCTGTGGTGTTAATTACAGATAACAAACAAAAATCAAGACAGTAAAATATATGCCTTGGAAATGGCATTCTTAGGAGTAGTTATAAATCTGACCGTATGAGAAAAGTTACAAGTTTTTAACTTGAATGAAAAATTAAAAGGTTACAAACAACGGTGGAAAGAACACTTGGAAAGAATGTGAGACTGGGCAAACAAGATTGAAAATAAAAACATATAGGACACAGGTGTGTGGTTAGACTCAGGAAGAGATGGCTGAAAGATTTTTGAATGCGGAACAGGCAGCACCTTGTCTATTCCATCTTGTAAACATGCTGATGATGATGATGATGAACGAATTGCTACTATTAACAACACTTATCATCATCGTATTCGCTATCGTCGTCAATATAGTTCCATGACAAAATATATCGTTAACGTTATCACACCTTTGTACCTAATTTTTTTTCACATGAACAGGCCAACCGTGGACCACGCGATTATATAATTTCCTTTCCTTCTCCTGCCAGAAGGGCCTCATTTACTCACTATGCGCCGCCTTCCTTTCCACTGTCCACACCTTTCTTGTCTTCTTTTCACCGCACAGGACCTCAATATTTTGAATTTTGTGTCTGTACGTATTTCTATCCACACAGTCGTTCGAAGAGATACCCAGTTTCATCATTTCCTCCTTGAGTTGTTTGGTGTATCCGTTCAGATTAGAAAGTTCCCAAATACATTTAAAAATTTGTTTATTTAATCTTGACTGATCCATCCGAACCATATGTCCAAGCATCTCAGTCTTTTCCTTCGGAAAGCTGTTTCCAGATCTTCCAGATCCCTGTACAGCTTTTCTTTGGGTCTATGCTTGTACCCGTCTCCAGTTTTCTTGGGGCTATTTGTACCTGACTTATTGAAATAAAATGAAGTTTTTTAAATAGACGGTAAAAATGATAATTAAGGCTTGAATTATAAAATGCTTATATACTAACGTTGAAAGGTTTATATCAAACATCAAAGACAAGCCACAACTAATTATCATATCTAAGCACCGTGTTTTTTTTTCGTAAGAACATGTATTTTAATTATAAAGGAGAAAACCAAGATGAGAAAAATAATTTATCTTTCACAAGGTCGCCTTTTTTTGTTTGTTTGTCCGAGTCCGTTTGTTTGTTTGTTTGTTTTGTTATACAATTGTCCGAGTCAGTGCCCACAAAGTATCACCTTATAGAGACAGCACCTTGCCTATGCTGTGTTGTAAAGATGAAATGATTTTAACTTTTCCATCTTCTCTCTCTCAAAGGGATTTTCACCGGTTATTGCTGCATACCCACACCTAACCGCCATCTATTTCTGTCCTGTACATCTTCTTCTGCCAAGTTATGATGTGCCATGGCCTTCCTCATGTTTTCATACCAGGACAGTCTAGGTCTGCCCATTTTTCCTCAGCCTGGGGGCCTCCACTGAAATATTTTCCTTGGCCATCTTTGTTCATCCATTCGGAGTAAGTGACCAAACCACTTTAGGCCTCTTCGCTCTACTCTGTTAATAATTGTGTCTTCTGCATTCATCCTTCTTCTGATCTCCTCGCTAGTTATTCTCTCTCTTCTTGAGACTCTTAAGAAATTGTCGTATAATTGAGAATCTTTTTCTTGAAATTGTCGTATAATTTCCTGCTCAACGTCCATACCTCACAGCCGTAAGACAGAACTGATTCAACAAAAGCTCTTCCTATATGAATCTCTGTGGCTCTGGAAGGGTGGCCCAAAGGTTGGTAAGGGTCTTGGAGGTTATGTAGGCTGCTGACATCTTCATAACACTAAAACTCTGAGAAATGTCCACTGCATTTTCCTGGAAAGTATGTCTGAGTTTTGAGAAATTAAACTGAGCTCTACCAACAAATCCTACTCTCACGTCCTCGTACACTTTATGCCGCGTGGCCCCTGTATGTATAGCTTACTATTGTAGTGCGTTATGCAACAGACGAGAGAGGGTGACAAACGAGTTTCGGGCGCTGAAAAACTCGAACAAGTCAGCTAAGAGGGGGTTGAGGCATCGGGCTAACTCCTCAATACTCGTCAAAAAATTTCATTGTTAAAAAACCTAACAAGCTGCCTCGGATGCAGATTGGGTCACAGGATAATCGACTTTTCCATGTTCTTTTGGTTAAAGACGTTTTAATTTGCTAATAATGAAATATTCATATTTAAAGCTAGTAAGAATTAAGGAATACGGTCATAAAATATAAGCATTATTTCTGTCTCCCTCACACAAGCACGCAAATAAGCGGCTGAATTGCAGGTGGTATGGTATGAGTCACAAATTTCCCTCAGGCCAAGACAGTCTGCCTTACCACAACAACCCTTCCCTGTTGCCATAACATTAACCTAGATAATGAGTTGAGCACATTAGCAGCAGCTCCTGCTACAGTCGGCCGTATAATGGATGCAGAGATGCTTCCTTTTTGCAGAGAGTGTATAAAACCTTACAAATCCCTCTATACAACTTAGCGATTTTCTTTATTTTGGTTTTTAGAATTACTTATGCGTTGATCGTGCACGGCAGTTATGAATCTAGACTATACAGTGAAAAAGGGCCTATTAAAAGGTCTACCAGTCTACCAGAAAAAAACGATTCAGAGAACATTTACCTAAAAAAGAATTTAGTAAAACAGTGTCAAATTACGCGCGCCATCTGATGGACAAAAACCATAGTTATACTGATTTCACAACGAACTTTCAACCCCTCCATATATGCAGAAAAGGAAATTATATGAATGCTATCGAAGAATACGAAATATATAAGGCTTACAAAAATAAAAAAACAGAGAAGTCATCCTTAACGATCAATTGAATTTCCAGTCAAATCTATTATACGACACAGCGATAAGAATAGAGAACAAGGTCCATAGTGCACGACATATAACAACATGGACACTGCAGTCGAGTATAGCATGTCGTGGTGCGCACCAGCGATATCGCGTGTGTCTCAAGTTTGGGGATTTTATGTGTATTTTTTATGTTTATATTATATTTATTGTTATGTGTAAAATTGTATATAAAGTGTTTTTAATATTTTATTGATCGACGAACTTCACCAAGGGATATTCCTGATGATGGGGCATATGTCCCGAAACGCGTAGAATTAAATGTAGAGTAAAGGGCACCAGACGGACAAGAAAAAGGTAAAACTATTTTACTAATTATATACTATAAGTGGCCGGGATACCAACAAGCATGGATCTAAAAATAAATCACCTTACATCCGTCGTATGACTTCGTTACGTCGATTAAAATGACGCGTTTCGGAACATCTGTTCCATCATCAGATTAAATCGCTCTATTGAGGTCGTTAACAGTTAAAATCACATGTTACAAATAATTGTCCACTACGTAATTCACTCGCTTTCTAAATGGTGCGCACCACGACGAAGCCATGTGTCCGATCGGCTTCGCCGTGGAGCGTACCATTTAGAAAGCGAGTGAATTACATAGTGGACAATTATGTGTAACATGTGATTTTAACTGTTAACGACCTCAATAGAGCGATTTAATCTGATGATGGAGCAGATGTTCCGAAACGCGTCATTTTAATCGACGTAACGAAGTCATACGACGGATATAAGGTGATTTATTTATCTATAATTTACTATTCATAAGTGACTTGGATACCAAGAACTAATATGCATTTTATACTATCTATTAACTTTATTCTTCTACGCCCTCTTCTTTGTTCTCCTTCTATGACACCCTCCTCCGTGGCAGTTGTCAGCAAGCAGTCTCTTCTTAAACAATGACCTAACCAATATCTGTCCCTATTTTCTATTACCTTCAGGATTCTTCTTTCTTCCCCTATTTTTCTTAAAACTGCATCATTCCTCACTTTATCAACCAACCTCACTTTTTCCATTGCTCGCCAAACCCACATCTCAAATGCTTCTAATCTTTTCTCATCCTCCTTCCTCAGTGGCCATGTCTCTCCACCATATAAACAACGCTCCACACATAATATTGGGCCAATAATTTTCTTAAATTCTTATTAATTTTCCCACACAGTAGTCTTTTCTTTCGTATAGCAATTCTTGCTCTATTTTCACGAGTGCAGGACATAGGTGTATCTTTACTTATCAAGCTTCCAAGATATTTAAAAAACTCCACCTGTTGTATTTTGTCTTGCCCTATCTTTATGTTTGGCCTTTTTCCTCCTCTGTTAATCACTATACGCTTATTTTTCCTTATTAATCCTCATTCCATATTCCTGGCATACTAAATTCAAATCTCTTATCATTTTATTTGTTGACTCTTCATTTTCTGCTAAAACAGCCATGTTATCAGCAAACCTGACCAGTATAGCAGTAGTTTAATTTCTATAAGAATTTTGATCAGTATATGTACACTTTTATTGAAATAAAGATATTAATTTTAATGGCTAAAACATACATAAAACTAATATTTAAGTAGACGGGCAGACGTTCACGGATAGATAAACAGAATATAAGGAAAATGTGTAGGTTGATTGAAAAGCAATAAAAAGGAATTTAACTTATTAAGTCGATTGAATTTTCTGCCAACTAGATGAAATATTGTCCGTTAATACACTTTATAGCTCGGTGAGCTCTTGAATCCAGTGAAGCAGGAATAACAACTTTACGATAATATCAAAGGCTGCCCACCTTCTCGTAACTGAGCAGAATAGTGGACACAAATTGCAACGTATCTGGTTTTTGGAAAACACACACACACACACACACACACACACACACACACACACACACACACACACACACACACACACACACACACACACACACACACACAACAAATTGACTTTAGATAATACAGTATATTATTATTGTCAATGTTGTACCTATCTATTTTATTGTACGCTGACGATGCAATCTTAATACAGAAAACAGAGGATGAGTTGAACTAAACTTATTCTTTACTTCCTTAAAATCTTATTTGTAAACAGAATCATGACTTTCTGGGGTAAGTTTCCAGTCAGATCATAAATTGTTATTGAGGGAACAGTTTTGCAACAAGTCTCTGACTTCAATTACCTGGGTTGCACTGTCAATATTGGGAATGACACAGACCGAGATATCAATACAAAAATATCGAGGTTTCAAATGATGTGTAGTGTCATAGATATAACGTTGAAGAAACCAACAAGGCACGAAACGAGGCCTACATTTTATAAAACAATGTAAAGCAGTGCCTGTTTGACTATATGGATCTGAAACATGGGTTTCTACAAAGAAGATTAAAACCCTCGTTTAAACTTCCGAAATGAAGTTTCTAAGAAGAACGAAGTGTTGCACGAGACAGGATCGTTTGCGCAATGAAGATATTACAGAAGAGCTACAGGTGTTCCCCATAAATGATAATATCCAGACATATCGCAGGGAATGGTTACACCATCTGGACAGAACGGAGGATGGACGACTAAGTTTGCGTTTCAATATAGCTTCTTTTGGTACAAGTAATGTAAGAAGACCGATAGTGAGATGGAATGATACTGTGTGAAGACGGAACAGCCAAAGTGCCTACACCGTAAGGTAAAGAAGAAGAAGAAGAAGAAGAAGAAGAAGAAGAAGAAGAAGAAGAAGAAGAAGAAGAAGAAGAAGAAGAAGAAGAAGAAGAAGAAGAAGAAGTAGTTGTTCCTATCTTTCTCTATTTCCCGCTCTTCTCTCAGTCGCCTTTTTAGCGTCAGAAATTTTGATTTTTTAGACACGTTTAGTCTATTTTCAGTCACTTCTATTTCAGTCTTTTACTGTATGGCAGCCTTTATAGTACATCATCATCACCACCACCACTCCAAGTACTAGGCCTTAGACCTGTTCCGGAAACCATCTCCTCCTCTGTCTACCGACATCTCTCTTCCCAGTAGGATGATAAACCAACGCAGCCACTGGTAGATGCATATCAGTCATGCGATTCAAGTGTTCACGACATCTCCTTCTGTGGTCTTCAATGATACGAAAATCTTCCGATGCAATGATACGATGTTTGAATCGCGTCTAATATCCTTGTTCCTTCTCCGATCCAAGAGAGACAACCTTGTGTCCCTCTTGGAAATTTCATTTCGGCTGCCTTAATCCTCTGCACGACCCTTTCACCAAGTGTCTATGTCTCACTACCATACAGGAATGTGGGGACAGCCACAGTTTTATAAAATTTTATTCGGGTATCCTTCCATATTTTATTTTTCAGGTACCTATGAATCGTTCCACAGATACTCCTAAATTTTGTTAGTTTACTATCCCAATCAATATCACTTCCATATGAGATATTACAACCCGGGTAATTAAAATGACTAACCTAATCCAAAATCTAATTATTCACGACTATCTTAGTTTTTATAGGATACCTGACCTGAAATGCCATCGTTTTAGATTTTGTAGCAGAGGTCTGTAGGCCATAGTCGTGCATGATACTATTGAAAGTAAATATTGCCCGCTGTGACTGGTCTTCTGTTTTCTGTATCATTACCTTGTCACCTGCATAAAGCAATGCATTCACATGAATATTTCGCCGAAGTGATATTCCCGAGTCATATTTAGCTGTCCATCGCCAAAATATGTCGTCCATTGTAACTTATACATACAATATTTCACTTTAGTATCACTATCGTCATGAAGAATGCAAGTCACTAATTGCAGGTGGCCACACAATAAACACGTTACAGTAAACAGCTGATTGCAACACGGCACTGAGTCGCAAGTCACAACAACAACAACTCTGCAGCTGCTATCAGTTTTATTACTTCGCTTGGCAAACTCAAACTGAATTGGCGGGCCGCTTCCAAAACAGCGCTTTGTGACGTAGTACGCAACAAGATGCTGGTAGAATAATCGGCCACAGTATTGAAGGCGCATCTCAACGTTCGAGAGAATTGCTTAATGACGCTGCTCACACAAAACCACGTTAGCCACGCATGTTTCTTGTCTCTTTAGCGTAACAGTATTTTACAATACGAATCTCCCCGCTATTGTTCAATGTATATCTTAACAATCTGCTTACAACTTAAAGACGGGACATCATCTGGCATCAAGTTAAATAACTGCATTAAATATGCTGCTTTTTGCAGATGATATAGCTGTAATCCAGGCTAATGAGAATGCACTGCAGAAAAGTTTGTATGGCCTCCAACAGATAAGTAACGAATATAATTTAAAATTTCAATTTAAAAGAAAGGTTATGGCTTTTGTGGAAAATACCCCATTTGATCTAAAATGATGTTAAATGACCAGCCTACAGGATAGGTCTCTACATTCAGTTTCCTTGGTTGTAGTCTTTCTTATAAAGGTAGTGATGATCTCAGCGATAAACTAGGCAGGTTCCAAACTATATGTGGACTACTGAGAAGAAGAACAGAAGAACATTGAAAAGAAAGGCTAGACAAGAGACGTGTATCAAATTCTACAAGATAATGGCAGTACCAACGCTGCTGTATGAATGAGAGTCCTGCCCTATAAGGAAGAAGGACTGGTGCCAATTACAGGCTGTAGAAATGAGCTATATGAGATCGGTAAAGTGATATACGCGACTTGATCATATAAGAAACGAGTACGTTAGACGAGAACTTGATACAGTTTCTCTAAATGAACTCATTCAGAATAATAGCAATTGGTGAAAACAACATCTAGAATGAATGGACAATACCCGCTTTACGAAGTTGGCTTATGAGTATCAGCCGATTGGAAGAAGGTCTGTAAGCAGGCCAGTCACAAGATGGCGGGAGATATGAGGTCGGAATAGGCGGAGTCCCATCCATGAAGTGATGATGATGATGGCGAATCTCCTGGCATTCCGTTATGTTAACTTAACACTGAAATCAGGTTAAGCTCTGTTAAAACATTGCCCTAAAGTATGGAGTTATCTTGTATAATCAAAGAGATATTGTTATTAGCTAAATACTGTATTTGCAATAAAATGGAGTTCCACACTTTAAATGTTGGACAGAGTTTAAGCTCAAGCTACTTTACGACAACATAGTTGTACTAAGTGTGTGACACATCCACGAATAAATGTATTGAAACGTTAAACTTCGAACATATGACAGAAACTGCATGTCAATGAAATACACATGACAACATTTCTAAACAACCACCAACACGACAGAGGAGGCTGCTAATGACATGGATTTTTTTGCAAACAAAGTTAATAAACTTTTTACTCTAGCGGCTCGTACATTCTTATATACGGAAAACTTATTTAGCCTCATTCCAACTTTCGACATAAGACGCCACCATTTCTTAAGCTACCAACCTTTATGTTCTATATTTCTGTCTTCCTTAATATGTGGTAAAATATATCTTCATTATCAAATTCCACCTTTGAATTAATTAAACTATTTATATCTTTTTTCTTTCCTCTAATGTTTCAAGTTCTTCTCTCATCTTTCTTTCCACCGAATTATGTTTAATCTTTATAATTCCTCTATTCCTCTAACGGATTAACAAACTTATGGTTTTTTTCAACAAAATTCGTAGCATATAGTGAACTGGATGTTCTATTTTCTTCCCTTCTTTTATGATCCGCCAGTATACACTTGAACTTACGGCCCGTTTCGCCTGCGTATAATTTACTAGAATCCTTACATTTAAGTTTATATACCACACGTTTTTGTAAAATCAAATTTTCTTTTGAATTACTATTCTTAATTTAATCACAGCGCTTATGGAAAGTATACTTACGTGTTAGTAGTTGCAATACAAGCTTAGTAAAATTTAGACTTAACGACTAAATTGTGTTTACCTTTTAAAAACGAAAAACAAAAATGTAATAAACTATATGTAAAATATATTGTTACGACGGTCTACGTGATCGTCGTAGGTACAGTGGAAACAAAATACAAGACACCAATTAAGTCACTAATCACCAGCTTTAATTTTCGCAGTTAAACAGTTCGTAATTAACAACACAGTCTCTTACAACAAATCAGATGGAAATTGTTCACATGCAAATAAATGTCAACTAATACTAAAACACAATTGTATTACAATATACCACCCGATTATAAATCACAACACTTCACTATTAACCACTTGAACGCACAGAGTAAATCGGAACTAATACAGAATACTAAGGTCACTGCCGCCTGTATTTATACCCCCGCTCACAGACGAGAACATTCCTAACTACGCATTATCTCTACTACGGCGTAATTAATTTCGGCCTTGACACAGTGCGTGCTGCTTCTGGTACAGTCTAGCAAATTCGGCGACAATCACGTATTCCACACACATTAGAGCGAGATTCTTCTGGGACATTCGGTAAACAAGTAGATTGTTCTGTGGTGTTGTAACACAGCTCCCTCTCCTTAAGCCTGTTCGTCCCGAACTGGCAAACCGTCTCTGAAGTAATACTTAGCCAGGCGATCTAGGTGGACGACCTTGAACTTTTGCTGTCCTTCCTGTTGAATCCGATAAACAACATCGTTGATTCTTTTTTCACAGTGTAGGGTCCTTCCCAGTTAGACTGAAGCTTAGATGAGCGACCACGACGGCGCTTTGGGTTGAATAACCAGACCTGATCTCCTACTTGGAAACCCACACTATTGCTGCGAATGTCATACCGAGTTTTCATTTTATCACTGGCAATCTTCAGCCGTCCTCTTACCAAGCGATTCATTTCTGGCAGTCGGTTTTCTAATTGCGAGGAATAGTTCTGCGGCTCTTGGGACTGAGTCTCAGCTGATCCGAACATTAAGTCCCCAGGAAGACGAATCTCCCGCCAAAACACCAATTTTGCTGGAGTCATGCCGGTTCTGTCGTGTACTAATGATCTATACGCCATGAGGAATAGTGGTATACGTTACGAACATTCGATAAACACTTAGATTGTTCTGTGATGTCGTAACAATATGAAAAGTAGATACACGTAATATAATTGCGCTGTCTACTTGTATTTTTGATACTACAGACTAAAGCGTTTTTCAATTTAAATGTTCAAAATATTATTTTTCTGAATCCAGTCGATGTCTCACCGGGTGCAATCTCGCGGGTATAATGCCAGTTGCAATTATGGAAATGTAAGACACGCTACAGGACAAATTTCTCTTAGCTTAAACATCAGCTAATGTTGAACTAGCATAACGTGAACGAATTCTTTCAACAATTAAAATTACAATAGAGAAAAGCGAGAGCCATTGTGACTGTTAAAGACATTAATCAGCGGGAACAGTAAAAGATAGTAGAAGATAGCTTTGGCAAAGAGCTGTAGGCTTTTATAATTAAAGCAGTAAAATGTGGTATTCGTAGTCGAAGTGAGCCTATTCATAAGACGTACCAGCTTTCTCGTACTGTGACAGCACAATTAATTAACGTGCTCTACGCTAATGTACGTATTTTTTTACCAGATAACCCCTTAGAGTTTTCATTTCGTAAGAAGGCTGTTGTTATTTCATAAAAGTCTTCATCTACAATTGTTTGTTTTCTATTTCTCAACTTTTGCTATCCTTTATCATCATTTGTACTAAATATTTATGCCTTTTATTAGCAAATGTGTTGTAATATATCATATTTTATTGTTTATGTTCGTTGTTTTACTTAATATAGTTTCGTATAAAACAGTACCTAGGTACTATAATTAATAATCAGTAACATAAGTAAACGTTTAATCACTTATTGTTCAAAAATGTTGTCACGCTTATTTCATTTAGATGCTGTTTTTGTCATATATTCAAAGTTTAACGTTTCAACAATTTTATTCGTGGATGTTTTGTTCAGTTTTATTAAATACTCGTTACAGTAGAGTATCAGTGAAACGATTTCTCAGTTTCAACTCGAACGTTGAGCATTTGTCTCTCTGTCTGCCAACTACAACTTCATTATAAGCACTTTAGAGAATATGTTCCCACAATAAAAATAAGAAAGGAGTGCTGTATGCTAAAATCATAAGATAAAAAAAAGGTCAATATACCAATGTACAGAAGCTGATGTGAGACTTCATGCAGGGCCTTGTTAAAAAGTGTTTCACACAAAAAGATTATTAGATACGTTAGATTTAAAAAAATTGTTATTTTAACTTGATACGAACGATTGTTTAAATCAGTGTTAATCAGACAGTTATAAACAGAAACTCAGTTGTCATTTTTAAAATTTTTGCATTGACTGGAATCCACTACGACAAAAATTCAACATCCGAAAATTCATGGAAAGTGTATTCCTTTGTTATCTTCTTCTTCGTTTTATTTTTTAACTTCTTTGTTAGGATTCTGTCCTGTTCTATAACAACTGTCCTACATGCTGTCACTCCACCTCTTCCTTGGCCGATCTTTTCACGAATCTTGGTATCATCCATTTTTAATATATGTTTATCCTTGATACGATATCCTTCATCTTTCCACAGTCCAAGAATTAATATCTGTTACATTACACGTTTCTCTTATACTATTGTTTAGCAACCTATTGTATCTTTTCTTTTATAGTACCCTCCATAACATAGTCATTTGTGTGGTTTGTCGTTTTCTTTGAGTTGTTGCTTGGTCTCTGATGCATAGAGTATTACTGGACGTATTGTGTTTTTTTAAACCCTAGTTTTTGCTTTGTGTGTGAGGTAACTATTCACACATCCAGCAATTTTTCTTTATTTCTTCAATTGATATTCTATTTCTTCGTCTGTCTTATTGTTATTTGTAAGCCTTGTTCCTTAGTAGTCTATCTGTGTTACTTGTTCTATTATTCTGTCATTTATAACAAGTTTACACCTTAACAGGTCATGTGAAATTTTAATTGAATTTTCTTTCTCTTCCACTATCTTCATGTTACATTTCTGACATGCTTTACACATTTACAAACTGTGTTGTTTCAATTTAAATTAAATAATTGTTTAGATTAGTTCTAACCAAACAGTTATAAAAAGAAGCTCAGCTGTACTTTTTTTTAATTTTCACATTGACTGTAAACCACAAGGTTAGAAAATGCGACTTTTGAAAATTCATGGAAACTTGAATTCCTTTGTTATCTACCACAAATTATGTGTCTTTGGTATTGGCATAATATGGCGGGATGGATACATTTAAAAAATGGAGCACAATTAGGTTAAATTGAAGTTAATTAAAAAAAACAGTTAAGGGGTTAATGCAATGTTATTGTAAATTACATTAAGTCTTCCATATAATATTAAAGATCATTAACTAGACAAAACCCTTATCAACGTTGCCGTGGTGCGATAATCCGGCTCGATTTATTATTTACGGTAAGGCGAAACAAGTGGCCATAGTTTATAGGTGAAAACGCGGCCTTATCTAATATCTTGCTAAATTACACTCCCCCTTGACAGTTAATTATTTCAGCCGTTAGTATGCGTGGGTAATCACGGATGGTATCGGCCACACCATGTATACGGCGCTTGCTAATTTCCAATTGTGTACAATAGTGGTTCAGACATAAGTGAACAAATGTAAACTGTGTATAAGTTATACAAATTATTTAGCCAACTTCTGAGGAAGCAGGCAAAAGTCGAACGTTAGACGAACAAACACAGATGGAGTAGGGACCTAAAGACCTCCTCTAATTGACAAGCCAAGAAGACGAACGACAAAGCACAAAGGATTTCCGATTGGCATCTTTCCATTATACACCTGTTGGTGGTTGACAGAAGTGACGACCACGCGTGAGCCGCATAGGTCAATACAAACATCACACTTGGTAAGTAAACGGTAAATGGTTACCTTACGTGCACAAAGACAGGCGGCTGTGACGAGAGAAGTGGGAATAATTTGGCTCGAACGCCGCGAGAGTGGTGGATGGTATCGGTCTCATGGACGTTGAAGCATAGGCGCCTGTCGAGCCAAGCGCCTAGATAGTTCACGCGATGGGCCTCCCTTCTAGAGAGAGGGACTAGCATAGAGAAATGGACTTATCTGTGAAACAGAGTGCCTCGGATTTCTTAGTGTTGATCGTCACCCGCCACTTCCATAGCCAATACGGAAGCAAGTCCACATTAAATTCTTAAAAACGCTTGGGTTATTAAAGATAAGGGAAAATTAATATACGACCCTTCAGGGATCTTAAACCTTTCAAAAACGTTTACTAACAAATTTCTAATTGATAATAACTTAAAATATTTAGTCAAAATTTCCACTTTTACACGTTATGAATTCTATTGACCGAGCAATTATTACGTAAACCTGAATACAGACTTTGCAAATCCTTAATTCATAGATGACTGTAGTTATTGTTACTAAGGGTGTTTGCTTTTGAGGCTCCATCACCAACGCTTGGAGCCTTTTGGGTGGTTTCTGATTTATTTCTAACGACCTGTCGGTAATGCTTTAACATCACACCAAGACACATACAAAATCTACTGTTTTTATAATATGTAGTGACGGTTAAATATTAAGTTGTTTAATGGTAACCACTATAATTAGTAACTAGTAGGATGTAATTAGTCCTGATTCAATAGCCCTTTAAATAACATCATGATTACTTTATCTGCATCAGCCAGACCTTTCTTAAGGTAATGAAACAAGTGAAAAATAACTGAAAGTATAGTTTGGTCTATGCAAGTGAACTGCAGCATCCGATTTCCAGCTGTCGTGCATCAGAAAAACGATGCATAAAATTGCGCTCATCTTTTAATGGTTTTGGAATTCAACACCGATATCTGTATTTACAGTTTCAAGATTCGTAGTCTAAACCAATAAATCTTGCAAATGTTTGCCTCAGTATAAATCTTTCATCCTCAATGTGCACGCCACTTAATGCTGACGCTAATGCGTATTTCAAGTAGCCTCTTGAAGAATCTGGAACAAACTTGGACGCAGCCTTGACCGAAACAACACCTGGCTACTAGAAGTGGGGGACGGGTGGAAATATATACTATTTATATACTTACGACGTTGTCACTCATCGTCGCATGGTACAGTAGAAACAAATTACAGACCCTGATGAAGTCACTAACTACCAGCTTTAATTAATCAGAAATATCAATTTGAACATACGTAATTCTAGTTAAATTTGTGCACACGCAATAATCATGTCAACTATTAGATTTCCACACTGCTTATGACACAATAATCACTTCGCCCCAATACTTCGAACTACGCTTGAATAAATCGCCAATTACAACTGACTGACTAACTAAGCAACAGCTGTTGCCTATTTATAGCACGCAGATGTATCGTAATTTGGGAGTGCAACAAGCACTCGAAAAGTCTAGAGCTTAATTGTGTGCTGCCTTGACACAGATACGAACCTGAAGCGATTAGCGGTGAATAGGGTGGAAGGAGGCACTCGCCTATTCAAGAGGGTTCCATGTTACCACGTACTCTTAGAAATATATTAAATAATGTCGCTGAGAAGTCGTAACCAAGTTTTACTATGCTCTTTGTCTTCAACTTTTCAGTCAGGATCAACTTTGGTGACCAAATTTGCTTCTTGTAGTGTCATTTTGCAGCTTGATAACGCAACACGGAACATTGTCATTGTTGTGCAATACGGAACATTCTCGTACAGTCGATAGTGTCGTTCTATAAGCTTCTCAACTAGCCAAACCGGTGCATGTTTCTGCCAAGGTCGCGCTGAAGTATCCTCTAGAATTGTCAAGTGCTTGTTAAGGACGCATGTTATGGAACCTTGCAGACTATAAATAGCCAACACCTGACGCTTGGAAGTCAGTTTACGTTAGGCGATTTACTCAGTGCTTTCAAGTGGTTACTATTGAAAAGTGATTGTTGTGGAGGACTTTATTAGTTGACATTATTATTGCACGTGAACAAATTTAATTTGCATTATTGTACAAATATAATATTGTTTATTACAAACTGTTATTTGTGATTAATTAAAGCTGGTGATTAGTGATTGCATTGGTGTCTGTATTTTGTTTTCCACTGTACCATACGACGATCCGTGAGACCAGCGTAACAATATATTGACTGCAAATACAGCGGTGCGATGCATCCATCACAAGTGACACACAAAGTGTTATCAAACACAGGACATAAAACTGCCAATTAAACTAGTACGTGTCTGTTGCAGAATACTAATTTTGTTTCGTTTATTATTCCAGCGGTGTGAAACAACTCATATCCGGAACCGCACACAATAAAAAACTGAAATTACAAAACACAGGACATGACATGTTATACAGTCACATCAACAGTGTGTATTTTTCCCTCAACTGTCACACAGTTTTAAATAAAGTATGTAATACAGCGTGCATAGTACACATAGTATACATTTTTCTTTTTATTTAAGAGTACTTGTAACAGGCAAACCGACCAAAAAATTGTGTTTTTGTTTTTTCTTTCTCAAAAAAACTTTCAATATTTTTTGAGTAATGTGATACCAAATTTATGTGAATACGCCTAATTATAAATTTTTAATGGTTAAAAAAATTTGATATCATAGGAAAAGTTTTATCAAAAGTGCTGATAAAGATACCATTTTTTACAAATCTTTAACTCCCTTATAAAAAATCGTTCAGACAATTTTCAGTTTTCACCATTGAAAAGGGTTTCTCAATAAACCTTCACTACTTATGTCCATAATAAAGCCGATTTTTGCTGATCTGAGTCACCCTAATTTGTTAAAAAATGTTTTCATGGTAGTAGACAGAATGCAAACGATTCACTGAACCATTTTATTTGCAATAGTTGATTTGATTTGACCAAAATATATTTGTTGGGCTGGATACTTTGGTTTTGGGTGTACATGATACTGCGTTGACCTTCAATGAAAGTATTATAAGTAAGTGTCATGTTTTACAAAAAGTACGGATCAAATACGGTTAAGGTAATGAAAATGATTTACTTGCAAGCAACCGTCTGAGGCAGAGATAGCAGTGGATGAATTCATGGAAAAGGTTGGACAGTCAATTAGAAATGTGAAGAAAAAATCTAGAGGGCCAAGTGGACATAAATGAAGACCCCGAGTGATGGACTATTTTTAATCAGGAAAAAGAATAAAAATCTGTTTTAAAATCTTTAATTGCGTTTTTCTGAAAAGATTTTTTTTTATATAAATAACCCATCGTTATTTTAAAAACCAAGTACACTATCAAGCTGAAATTTTTGTGGTTATTAGGTTAATGGAGTTGTAACTAGACTACTTGAACTATAGAGTTTTACTGAAAAATAAAAACGTGAGAGAATTATAAATATGCTTTCAGTATGCAAATTTTTAGAGCAAAATATAAAAAATTGTTAAAAAATAAAAACGTAAAGATATCTTTATAATTGTAGTTTGTAGTCTATAAGGTGTTTATCTGCGTGCAAAAATTTCAGATTTATATTTTGTACAGGTTCTGAGATGATGGGTCTCAAAGTTGATGAATTTAACGTGGTAATCATAGCCGGTTACAAGTGCGCTTAAAACAATTGTATTGTAATAAGTGCTTTTATTTAAATGAAACATATAACGTAACACAATATAATACTTATCTAGACAATATTTATACATATAACATCTTATCTACATTTATAATAAATGGGCACATGTAGTTTGTACAATTTTCACACATTACGACGTCGCCACTGTAGTCAAGCAACTGTAAACTTTCGAAAGATCAAACTGACTTAAAGTTTCTGTTTTGTTAATGCAGACTGATTGGCCGCAAACTT
This sequence comes from Magicicada septendecula, assembly GCA_034769895.1. NCBI lineage: Eukaryota > Metazoa > Arthropoda > Insecta > Hemiptera > Cicadidae > Magicicada > Magicicada septendecula. The sequence goes on from CM068369.1 coordinate 30,268,256, forward strand.
TTCTACAAAGAGAGTGAGAAAAACTTGTAAATTAAATTAACTACATTGGGTGATTGATCTTACTTCAATTGGTTTATATCAGATGTTGAGGGCGCTGAGAAATAGAAAATTTCTGTATCTAAGCGTACACAACCCCATCCTGCTCTGTTTATAGCAAACAATAACAAAAACAGTCCTCTGAACAGTGTTAAATTATATTTATCTTTTTTTTTATAATAATAAAGCTTCAAAATTACTGTAATTATTTATAAAACATTAATAAGTTGAAATTATTATGAAATAGTTTTAAATAATTTGGCGTCACCTTAGTTACAAATTGTATTTTGTTAGAAGGTCATAGAACAAATCGAAATTATTTGTGGAAGACTAATCAAGTTTACCTAGAGTTTATGATGAAATTTTGTCACGATATTAATTGATAACTCCTTGGGTACTTGGTGAAACATATTAATACAAACGTGTTTAAAAATATATAAACCCTTCGTACGTTTCACAGTTTTTTTAACTCTGACAGCTGTTTCAGCTTATTAACCTGTTGTCAAAGAGGTCAGTGAAGAACAGAAGTGAAGAAGAAAAGAGAAGAAGTGAAGAGTTCTTCACTGATCACTTTGAGAATAGCTTAATAAGCTGAAACAGCTGTCAGAGTTATATATAAACTGTGAAATGTACCAAGTGTTTATATATTTTTGAAAACCTGTATATCAAATTTTGTATTATAACAACTTAATAACTCACTCAATATGTAAAAATTAAAAGTGAAAAGAATATAACTATGAACATTTGAGTGAGATTAAGCACATTTAGTAAATCAAAGACCATAGTAATAGCTAAATGTACGAAATTATAAAAAGTGTTAAAGTATTGTTACGACATCACAGAACAATCTACGGGTTTCTCAAACGATCCAATGGAATACGGCTAAATGTTGTGGTGTACGTGATTTCAACATGGGCTCGCGAGACTTTTCTGGAAGCCGCCAGCCGCGCGGACTGTGTCAAGGCCGCAATTAATTACGTTGAAGTGTAGAGCTAACGCCCAATATGGAGTAATCTAGTATTTCTTGGGGGGGTATAAATACCAGTACTGAACAGCGTTCAGTTTCAGTTATAGTTGCGATATATCACAGTGCGGTTCGAGTTTATTGTCGGGCTATTACAAGTGATTACTCTATGCGTTCAAGTGGTTATTGTGGCGAAGTGTCGTGTTTTATAATCGGGCGGTATAATTGTAATACAATTGTGTTTTATATTAGTTGACATTTTGTTGCGTATGAACAATTTTTATTTGATTTGTTGTAAGAGACAGTGTTGTTAATTACGAACTACTTAACTTATTTAACGGTGATAATTAAAGCTGATGATTAGTGACTGAATTGGTGTCTTGTATTTTGTTTTCCACTGTACCATACGGCGATCAGTAGACCGTCGTAACAGTATTGTTTGGATGGAAAAACATAAAGGTTTCAATTTCCAGGACGCCAGAAATAGACGCGCTTCTAAAGAAAGCGTCGCTTTTAATTTGAGCATCACCAAGTTCAGACGTTTCTTCAAGAAGTGAAATAATTAACGTTTATTCGATAACCTAACCGTAAATAGAGAGTGTGAGAGTAAATCAAGCATTGAATAGTTAACTCACGAAACAAAATATTATAACGTAAAAGAAGAAATAAAGAATAAATTCAAATAATATTGAATGAAATTGTGTTACTCACCTATCAGGTGATGTTGTGTATTAGTAATTCAAATAAAAGAGAAGAAACATAACCTATTAAAGTTCAAAATTTTAAAAAGTGAAGTTAAGTGCACATCCTGTGTACTATAGATATAAACTAATTTAACAAACAAGAAACACACGATGCGTTAATAGATAATTTATAAACTATATTTAGTTAATATTCTAATACAAAGATTTTTTTTAAATATATAAACACTCGGTACGTTTGACAGTTTTTTTATTTAACTCTGACAGCTGTTTCGACTTTTTAAGCCATTGTCAAAGAGATGAGTAGGTGTGAAAATGGAGAGAGGGGATTGCAGGAGCTAAGGGAATTTCAAGTGTCTGTAACTACTAAATATAATCTGAATGCAAAATATAAAGTTTTTACAGAGTCACAGTATAAAGTCACAGTTTTTACAGACACTTGACCTTACCTTAGCTCCTGCAACCCCCCTCTCTACCTTCACCATACACATGTTCCGATACACGCCCTAAACAGATGTCAACCACCCTTATATCCTTTGTTTCGTCTTCACGCATCTCTTTGACAATGGCTTTAGAAGTCAAAACAGCTGTCAGAGTTAAATAAAAAAATTTGAAACATACCAAGTGTTTATATATTTTTAAAAAACTTTTCTATTAATATGATTCACCAAGTGCCCAACGAGTCATCAAATAATATCATAATATATTCTAATGTTATCTCACCGGAATATTACTGTTTTATGCAGCCGTTTGGTTTTAATGTTAGCGACCGCTACTGATAACGCCGGTAATACTGAAATTGCTTTGCGTGATTTCACCCGACGAAAAAGATGTTTTATTTCTGTTGCATAAATTATAACAAACTTGTTATAAATTCCAGTCAACCCTTGTACGTACTATTTACTGCACGCAATGCTGTTGATAAGTTTTTGGACGCGCCTTTAATGTATTTGTTTAAACAACTAAGACATAAATATTCGTACGGTTGTAGAAAAATATTAACAAGTAAATACTAGGGTTATGTAACGTTTTTAACATGATAATGTTTTTAGGCTGGGGGTCATTCCACAAAAATCGTCATCGAAAAAATGTAACGCTTCCACACTTTCGATTCCCCACAGTCTAGAAATTTGATATGTAAACGCATCAAGACAGAAATAATCGCTGCTGACATTGAGTTTAGCAAACGTTTTAGTGAGAATAAATTTGGTTTTACATGCTCTGTTTGCGATCGTCTGTGGTTTGGAAATGATTTACGTAATCCACCAAACGTAATCCACATTATACGTTTCAAAAGTCTAAAAAACATTATCATGTTTTGATGTTTCGGTTTCGTCGAATTCTTTGAATGCTTAGGTGCATAAATAGAGAGAGGGAGAGAGAGGGAGAGAGAGGGAGGAGAGAGAGAGAGAGAGAGAGAGGGGAGAGAGAAGAGGTAGAGAGAGAGAGAGAAGAGAGAGAGAGAGAGAGAGAGAGAGAATGAGAGAGAGAGAGACAGAGAGAGAGAGAGAGTTCTACATGGCGATTTACATCTAAATTTTATAGTATATATTAGTGGAAACAGTACTATAAGGCTGCCAGCATAAACAAGACTACAATTAAAAAGTAAATTTGAAATTATAACACCGTAATATTGATATATCAAGTTCTTTGTTACATGTAACATGAAAAATTTAATTCAAAGCACTATTAAAGCAGTTTAAAGAGCACGTTTATCATAAAATCTCTTAAATATTATGGAGAATCTATTAGAATATCTGTTTTGGGAAACGAATGTTGATTAAATTGTTTTAAACCTTTGTTATTATTGTTTGCCGTTCTATGACTAGATGTTGATTAAATTGTTAAACCTTTGTTATTATTGTTTGCCGTTCTATGACTAGATGTTGATTAAATTGTTAAACCTTTGTTATTATTGTTTGCCGTTCTATGACTAGATGTTGATTAAATGTTAAACCTTTGTTATTATTGTTTGCCGTTCTATGACTAGATGTTGATTAAATTGTTAAACCTTTGTTATTATTGTTTGCCGTTCTATGACTAGATGTTGATTAAATTGTTAAACCTTTGTTATTATTGTTTGCCGTTCTATGACTAGATGTTGATTAAATTTTTAAACCTTTGTTATTATTGTTTGCCGTTCTATGACTAGATGTTGATTAAATTGTTAAACCTTTGTTATTATTGTTTGCCGTTCTATGACTAGATGTTGATTAAATTGTTAAACCTTTGTTATTATTGTTTGCCGTTCTATGACTAGATGTTGATTAAATTGTTAAACCTTTGTTATTATTGTTTGCCGTTCTATGACTAGATGTTGATTAAATTGTTAAACCTTTGTTATTATTGTTTGCCGTTCTATGACTAGATGTTGATTAAATTGTTAAACCTTTGTTATTATTGTTTGCCGTTCTATGACTAGATGTTGATTAAATTTTAAACCTTTGTTATTATTGTTTGCCGTTCTGTGACTAGATGTTGATTAAATTGTTAAACCTTTGTTATTATTGTTTGCCGTTCTATGACTAGATGTTGATTAAATTGTTAAACCTTTGTTATTATTGTTTGCCGTTCTATGACTAGATATTTTTACTTTCTGCGTCTTTATCGTTTAGTCCTTGGTCTAGTCACACTTCATCTACCAATCGTTTGACACGTCTAGGCTTTTTCTAGAATAGATCCTTTACGTAGTCTGGATACAAGGGTTTCTCATCTATCTTCATACAGTGCTACAGACTGCCTGTATGCCTGTATAATTGCGCAGTCTTTGTCGTGTCTTCTTTGACACAGCTTTTTACTGATTTCAGAAATTTTGTTTCTGACAATTTCAATTTTCTGAGACCCCTTTTCCTTGGTGCTCACACTTCAAGACATGCAACAGCATAGCAACCGCCATCACTTTTTAATAGTTATAACTGCTTGTCTTATAATGTTTTAAACCTAAAATTTCTTATAGATAAGTATTGCACTACACATCTCATGAAATTATTAATTTTTTAGTTATGTCATTATCTCGTTTATTAGATGTAGCTCAGTGTAAATGTAAAAAATTATGATACCTTTTCTAAAACAGTATTATTTCCTAATGACAGAGTTTTGTTCTTATAGGATAATTAACAGAAAACAACATGGTTTTACTTGTAGACCATATTTTCTGCTGATAAGACGGTGCCTGGCCTCCGTAAGTAACAACCGTTTGGATAAGTATTCTTTCACTATACAATTAGTATACAACCAATCTGCCTACTGATTTTCTCGAAAAGTCTGTTTCGTCTCATAATATGTAGACTATCCATTCTAGCTGCCAGACTTCGCTGTCGTACATGAAAGGAATTTTGTAAATACTTATTGGTTTCGTGAACTGTCTGATTTTTAGATTGCCTCAACAAGTACAACCAATGCTTTAAAGAATAATATTTATTATTTTTTTGTATCGCCCATGTAAGGACCACATGCCAATTTCAATTCTTTACTCTTTGTTCTTTTCTTTTACTACAACATTCTTTCATCTTTTCACTTTGTCTCTTCTTCCTGTCTTCAGACCACTTTAAGCCTACGTTTTCCTCTCTCCCACCCTGGACTCCTGTCATTTTTAACACTTTTGCCCGAAAAACGTCTCTTTCAATTGCTTCTTCTGCGTGTATATTATGTTTTTCTAAATCCTTTTGGACTTCTTTAATCCAAATTGATGTTGACTTCTTCCCCACAGATATTTGAAGATTTGCTTTGTCAGACTATTGTCGTCAAACAAATAAATGTCCAAAAAATTATAGTCTTCTTTTTTCCATTGTTTCTGTTATATTTTGTATACTTTGATATATTTCATCATTACTTCTTAATTTCCAATCTTCTAAAGTTTTTCGTGGGCCTAATATTTTTCCAATGTACGTCTTTCCAATATTTCTAGTTTGTCTAATACTTATTCTTTACTTATAACCAATGTTATTTATGAATAATATGATCCTTTCATAAACAGATTTTATTAAATTGTCAAAACAAAATTCAAATAAAATTATATTTTATTTAAATAATATTAAAACCTTAACTTTCTGAAACAAAGTTGGATAGACGTATTTTATAAAAGTTTGGATTGACGCGTTAGTTTTCAAACAGTGGTTTGTGTCAGATTTCGACTCATTTCAGTAGAGGGTATAATATATGTGATCTATTTACAAAACCAAGAGGATATCGTGGAAATCAATACGAAACCTAAACGATCTGTTGTAGGCATACGTCAATGTGAGAAACGACCTGTAGTTAGTCATGTCCCTTTGCTAGGATAAACTGCTCTTTGTATTCACACACACACACACACACACACACACACACACACACACACACACACACACACACACACACACACACACACACACACACACACACACACACACACACACACACACACACACACACACAAATATAATTATGAAATGTACGCAATGTCAAGAATAAGTTGGGCAGGTCACTTACAAAGAATGACAGAAGAAAAAGCGTATTTATTTCATGACAGACCAGGTGGAAGAAATTCAAAAAAGATCAAAGAATCTTATGATTGTACCTTAAAAACGTTTTCAAGTATTATGTGTATTTGTAATTATTACATTTCATATACTGACTAGCTATTGCCTGCGGCTTCGCACGCGAACATTTGAGTTTTAATAAGTATTTTAATACAATTTTTATTGTCTATGTCAATATGGCGTTCTGTCAGGTCGTATAACAATTTTGTACTCATTAGTCAAATTCTCTCCAAAGCTGTTTTCAACACTTCTATTGTTTTAACTTGTACTAAATTATTATGTTGGTGCAACAGCCTTTTGATATTTAAAAGTACTCGTTTATAAAGCTTTTAGAGATATTTATAAAGTACCTGTTAAATCAGAAACGCTAAATTCTTTATTTTAAGTGTTACTGTGTTAGAAGCATTGTATAACACATTAAACGTTGTTTTCCTCGACCGTGGCTTTTATTTATCTCAGCAGTAAACTAAAAACCAAATACCGTTGTCACCTTACCTCACAAATGAAAACAACACGTATTTTCGCTTTGCATTAAGTATAGGACAATTTACAATTAGTACACTTCTTCTTTTCCATATCGTAATATATCGATACAATCCCATATTATATGAAACATCAAAAATGTACTGCAGGAATGGATAAATATACAGTTCCGATGCCGCTAAATAGCTTTTATTTATTTATTTATTTGTCACTATGGTAATTAATTCTGGCCTCCATGTTGTTTTTGACATCTTTAGTAGTAGTATTTAATATGTTTCATGACTTATTCATTGCATCATCAGAAATACGTATAATCATAAATTTTACAATCGTTTAAGACAATTACAAAATATATAGACATATCTGTATACAAAATCACAAAATATATGGACACAATCCCATATTAAAAACTGCAGGAACCAATAATGTTACAATTCCGATACCGCTAAATATCATTTGTTTATTTACTTGTTACTATGGTAATTAATTCTGGTCTCCATGGTGTTGTTGACATCTTTATACGCGTCAACGAAAAGGCATAATTAAAAGGGCCTAAATCGTGCGAACGGGGCAAAATAAAAATTCCAAGTTAGCCAATATTTTCGCCTTGTGTCAAAGGTTACCTGTGCAATCGTTGCGTTGGTGGCAATCAGTGTAACGGTGTGGATTTGTATTCAGTACCCATAAATCCTCAGACTTTGAGTTTTATATATATATATATATTTATAAAGAAATTAACTCAAGATATATTTTTTCCTTATTAGGAACCAGTTTCGAGAACCATTGTGTTCTCATCCTCATCCTTCGTGATTTTGCGTCTGGTGAAGTACTTTTTGTGTTGGCCTGTCATTATTGTGGTTTTTTGTTGGTTTCTGGTACTTTAAAGTGGTATTATTATGTGTCATTGTGGTTTATGTATTAGTATTTTGTGTATTTTCGATGTTGAGTGCTTTGAAAATTGTGTCATGTTTTGTATTGATTTGTATTTGTTCAGGTGTTAGTTTGTTTTGTGTTTTATGTTTGTATATTTGTAAATTTTCCCAAATGTTCATTATGGTGCCTTTGTGTGGTATGTTTTTATTAGTGTCATGTTGGTTATGTCTGGGAATTCATCTCCAGTGTTTATTGCATGTGTGGCCAAATTATATTTGTATATTTCTGGTTTTTTGTATGCGTTTAGGTGTTCAAAATAACATTATTTCAGTTTTTTTTTTGTCCTATGTAACATTAATTGCAATCTTGGCATTCTATTTTGTATATAACATTGGTTGTTGTATTATCTTTGTTGTGTGGGTTATTTAGTTTTTGTTATTTTTGTATGCTCTTTTAATGTCTGTGTTTCTAAACAGTTTTGTTAGCTTTGTAATTTTATTATTTATGTATGTGAATTTGGCCCATTTATTATTTTTTTATTATTTTTGTTTTGTTTATTTTGATTAACTCTTAATTGTTCAGTTTTTATTTTATATTTGATTTTATTTTCTATTCTGTTTACAGTATTTTTATTATATCCATTTTCATAAGCAAGTTGGTATATTATATTTCTTTCTTTGTCTGTTTCTTGTTTGTTTAGGGGTATTTTGTACATTCTGTTAAATAGTGAATAGAATGCTGCCATTTTATGTTGTCAGAATGGTTAGCTATAATGATGTTAGTGGAAGTTGGATTTCTGTAAATTGTATATTGTAGGTAGTTATTGTATCTTGTGATGGTTATGTCTAAATATTTGATTTTGTTATGATTGTCTTTTTCTTCTGTGAATTGTATTTTTGGATGTATGTTATTGATTTGTTTTATATGTTATCTGCATTTGTGTTTTTGTTACTTGATACATATAGCCCATCATCTACATAACTTATCCAAATGCCATTATAAAATATTATAAATTCCTTTAATCCAAATGGCAGTTATATTTCCGTAATAAGTGAAGGTTGTATATTTTATATTATTATTAATAGGAAAATTTTTAAATGTAGTGTTCTTGGGAATTTTATCAGTGATTTTATGTTTAATTTAATTTTCTAATTTATTAATAGGTTTTCTTTTGTATCCATTTTTAACTGCTATTTGTTGGATAATAATAATAATATAAAATATACAACCTTCACTTATTACGGAAATATAACTCAAAAATAAATAAAATATTTAAAGATACTAATTTAAAAATATCTTATAATACAGATAATATAACTTTTTATAAAATAAAACCTAAAACGAAATCCAATACTCACAACAAGAATGGAATATATAAAATAGAATGTCCAGATTGCAATAAATTTTACGTGGGCCAGACAAAGAAAAAACTACTAGATAGATTCCTTCAACACCGCAATGCATATTTAAAACCAAATATTTATAAATCTAATTTAGCCACACATTGTCTAAATAATAACCACCAATTTCCTAACATTGAAAATATAAAATTAATTAAAAACATACAAAAAGTTCAAAAAATGAATATTTGGGAAAATCCTAACATTTACAAACACAATAACAATAATTTATTAAGTAAAGAACAAACCCAAATAAAAACAAAACAAGACGATCTATTTAAAATTATAAATTTACTAAAAAATAAAAATGAACAAAATATAAACAACAAATTTTCAAATATAACCGAGAAAACAGCTGCTGAAGAAAATAAACATTAAAACAATCGTTAACAGCTAATCGACCTGAATCGATTATCAATTATTTTACATTAAAATCGATACAAATCGATTATTCGATATTTTATGTTAATAGAATTATTTCGATTGTTATTAATTTACTTAGAGACCTCTGATGATACTGATATTTTTCAGTGAAACGTGCGTCAGGTGTTAAAAAGAATATACGAATTATACTACTTGCAGAAGAAACAAATTGAATAACATCACAAATTTATATAATTACTGCAAGAAACGTCGAGTTACTTATATAGAAAATTATATATATAAAAGTTGATGTTTTGTATAGCTTATAGACTTTTTAGAACCAAGTTATTTATTACTTAATAAATGGTTTTCTTTTTTTTTTATAAAAGCTTATATAAAGAAAAAAAAATTATTTATCTACAATTAACTACAGTTTCAAATTTTTCGCCACTAGAGTGCAGCAATGACTGTAGTTTAATCAACAATAGATCTAGCTCTTCAGCTCTCTCCTGTGGCGTTAGTTGGCGTAATTCAATGAACTATTAAAAAACACAAGTTCTCACTTCCTACACTTGTTTAAAGAATACACTGACTAACTACACCGCCATTAACTAATGTGAAACATATCGAGTACATTTTTTTCTGATTTTGGTCTGGACTAGTTTCATGTTTTTAATATTGTTACAATTGTCTCACGGATCATCGTATTGTACAATGGAAAAAAAAATACAGGCACCGACGATGTCATTAATTACCGACTTTAATTAGTCACAAATAACAATTTATTATCCACAAGGTACTTTCATACAACAATCCAAGTTAAAATTGTCCACACGCAATAATAATAATGTCATCTATAAGAGTTCCGCACTAATTATAACACAGTAATTACTTTCCACAATCACTTGATTTGCACTCCACTGTCCAGCCAGGTGTAACTAACTCACTAAGCCGTCCGCTGTTGCTTATATAGGTCCCGCAGATGTAACAGAATAATTTTCCATCTTTTATCGTTGTGCCAGCTTAATGTCCATACTTACAAGCACTGGAACAGTCTAGAAGCTACATGAGTGGCCGGGCCTGACATAGGCGCCGCCCGATGGGCTCGTCGAGAAGCGTGTAGAACCTTTACCTAACCGCACCTGCCGACTTTCGACAGCGTTAGAAAATATGTAGCAATGTTTATCGTATGTCTTTTACTTAGTAATTTAAAATATAATATTACTTTTTTCTAACTTTTTAATTAGCCTCTTCCTCGTTTAAATTATTAACATTGTATTTTTCATTGCAATAACATTACTATAAGATTAATATTTATTGAGGAACATGAGCGCGCACGTGTGTCTATGCCTGAGGTTGGTTTTTCACAGAAATTGTTTGCCACGAGAAGCTGTGATATCGTATAAATCGTCACTTTCCACTAATCTGCAACAACCAATTGATCCTCAATCTACAATAACGCCAAGCCGGCTTTAAAATAATCCACTAACTGACTAGGCCGGTCGCTGTTGCTTATAACCGCAGAAGTTCCAGAACAATTTTTCATTCTTTGGCGGCGTGCCGACTTAATTTGAGTAGGTACAAGTACTCGAATAGTGTAGAGTCCTCCATGAGTGGACGGCCTTGACACAGACGCCGAACGCTGGGCTAGTCGAGAAGCGTGTAGAACGACACTCTCGTCTTTGCGAGAACGTTACGTAACTGTCGTAGCAATATTTATTTCATATGTTCCTTGATCTGACTTTCTGAGTAAGTGGAAATCACATAAACTGCAATAAGTAGACGCTTTTATGTAAACGGAAGCTTATACGGAAAACGGAACGTCAAACGTGAGTCGTAACTTGTTGCTGGACTGCTAGCTGCTTGTTCGTGCCAAACGAAGGCTTCGGTGACATTACCATTATCAAGGCCAGAACGATAAGGAAATACCTTATATTTGTGCGTGCGCGCGCGCGCGCGTGTGTGTGTGTGTGTGTGTGAACTATTTACACATATTGGTCACGACTTTCTATTACCTTTTATGTTACTTTTTAATTGGTTGAGCTCCAGACGGCCACAACACCCATTGCCCTTCATCATAGCCCACGCATCCCGCTTTGCCACGTCTGGCACTCAGCTTCGTCAACTTTCCCTGTAATCAAAATTGTTAAAATCAAAATGTCAGGCCGTGGTCGGTTGCTACATAACAGTGACATCGTCGGCACTCGAGGGAGTCAATGAATCGGCGACTGGCTCTTGGCTGTGTGGTTGATGCGTCGCAGATACGTTCCCAGAGGAATCTGAGTTCCGAGCTGGCTTCAGGAGCTCCTGCCTCATGGCACTGCCCAAGTAGGGCGACTTGCTCTGTAGCAGTCCGTTCTCGGCTTTTGTGCTAGCCTACACTAGCGCAGTATACACCGAGGCCGTTTCCACGAATCAACTGGTCTTATACGGTACCTGCCCAGCCCAGCCACTAGAGGATTATCTGGGAACCTTGCCGCAGGTGCAAAAAATTTGCGTGCAAGCCGCTTGAAGGTGTCATCTAAGGGGCGGACGCCAAGTCTCCTCCTTAAAAGGCGAGATAAGTAACGGCGGGGGACTTTGGCCACTAACCGGAGTCCCCTGTCGAGGACGCTCTGCAACTTCTTTTTATGGCGAGGTAACACCAGACCGAACACGCGTTGTTATGACCAGCAGCAGATCGCGCCGACGAACATTTTACTCAGTGCATAGTCTGTACGTATGAATCGGCGTTTTTTTTTTTTTTTTTTTTTGCTCTGGGCTTTGCGGTTGTGCGTCGCAGAGACGAACCGCACGAGAACTGAGTTCCGAGCTACCATCTGGAGCTCCTGCCTCGTGGCCCTGCCCAAGTAGGGCGTGTGCTCTATAGCAGGCCTTTCTCGGCTGTTGTGCTAGCCTACACTAGCGCAATATACACCGAGGGCGTTTCCACGAATCACCTGGGCGTATACGGTACCTTCCCAGCCCAGTCACTAGAGGATTGTCTGGGAACCTCGCCGCACGTGCATAAAATTTGCGTGCAAGCCGCCTGAAAGTGTCGTCTAAGGAGCGGACGCCAAGTCCTCTCCTTAGAAGGCGAGATGAGAAGCGACGGGGGACTTTGGCCGCTAGCCGAAGCCCCCTGTCGAGGACGATCTGCAACTTCTTTTTATGCATTGCGGCGAGGTAACCCCAGACCGGGCAGGCGTAGGTAATGACCGGCAGCAGATACGCGCCGACGATCATCCTACCCAATTTCCTGGTCATGGCTGGGCTGATCAGGAGTGGAAACAGTGCGCACAGGCGAGTGGATGCACGCATAAGAACTGTCTGTGCGTGGGTACGCCAGGTGAGCCGACGGTCGAGGTGTAAGCCGAGGTACTTGACCTCGTTGGACCAGCGCAAGTACGTTCTGCCGATACGTAGTTGCCTAACGGGGTTCTTCCGTCGCTTAGAGAATTCGACGGCTACACTCTTGGTAGGGTTGAGGAGCACTCTCCAATTCTCAGTCCAGTCCACGAGCGTGTCGAGCTGGCGCTGCAGTCGTAGGACGGCCCTTTCCTCATGACGATCGGCCGTAAATACGGCCGTGTCGTCAGCGAAGAGGGCCATCTGGACTCCAGGCTGTCTCGGCACGTCGTTGACGTAGATCGAGAACAGAAGGGGGCCTAGAACACTACCTTGAGGGACGCCGGCTGTGATTCGTCTCTCGGAAGAGACTGAATCGCCAACTCTCACGCAGAAGGTCCTCTCCGTCAGAAAGCTAGCAACCAGATGGAGGTAGCAGTCCGGGAGCTGGACTTCCCTAAGTTTGAATAACAGGCCATCATGCCATACGCTGTCGAAGGCTTTCTCAACATCTAAGAAACAGCCAACGGTACGTTCTCTCCGACACCCGGCTTCCGTGATGCTTTCCACCAGTCTCATCAGTTGATGAGTGGTCGAATGCCCCACACGAAAGCCGAACTGTTCGGGGACCAGCACGTCAAAGTTGGTTAGATGTTCTCGTACACGACGCTGTACGAGGCGCTCAAAAACCTTGGACGTAGCGGAGAGTAGGCTGATAGGCCGGAGGTTTTCCGAGCGGGTGGTATCCTTTCCCGGCTTCGGGATCACGATAACCGTCGCCTTTCTCCATTTCTTGGGAAAGTAGGCCAGTCTAAGACACGCGTTGAACAAATCAGTCAAGAATTGAACTCCAGGCTCGGGAAGAAGTCGTAGAGCGGTGTTGGTAACACCGTCCGGGCCTGGAGCTTTTCTTGGCTGAAGTTCAGCGAGCCGATCTGAGACCTCTTCCAAAGAGATGGGTTCGGGCTCCGTCGTGATCGGAAGTGACAGAAAGTCTTCCACAGCCATCTCGACTTGTTCGTCGAAGTCCCAGTGCATGGGCGGGTTGGGAGCGAACTGTCGCTCGAAACACAAGCCCAAGTACTCGGCCTTCTCCTCCGGGCGACCCAGGGGTCGACCGAACGGTCCAACAATGGCGGGAAGTGGAGGTCGGCGCCTCCGTCCCGTCAATGCGGTAGGTATTCTGTACGGGGTATGAATCGGCGTGGCGAAAGTCTGCCATTAAATAGAATGTGGCATGGTGTACTGAACGATCGTATCGCGACGCGACCAGGTCAAGGCGCTGCTATTCGCTGTGATCTGGTGACTGAGGTCATATAGATAACCTCGTGTTACCGGCCGCCTGTTGGTCTTATCCGAAAAAGTTGTCGCATATCGTTCGACCAAGTCCCGCCTTAACGGTTTCTTAACAATCTGGCGTGTTTTGCAACCTGAAGAAGATTCGAAACGTTGCCGACGATGCGCTGTTATTTAGCAGCCGACAGACCAGGCTTAATAGCCTGGTTTTTAATCATTTTGATAATATTGACACTGGCCGTGTAAGTTTACGACAAAAACTTCTCTATAGTCGTCAAGAGTGATGATTGTCATTTCCTTTATTTACTTCCTTCCAAAGTTTTAAATTTTGAAACCTGAACACTATATTGAGATTTTGTATAAATTCTCTTTATCCGACATACAGAGCACTTAGATTTGTTTTTAATATTGACAACTTACAATTTTACCTTTCACTCACTACTTTTGGGGCAAGAATCTCCAAACAATATGTAAACTAAAAGTACAGATAACATGCTAAAATGTAATGGAAAGCGGTCAGAGTATTAATCGGTTATCATCAGGTATACCGAAAGATACAGATAGCAGACGGGAAGATGGACAAATGCCTAACGATCAAGTTAAAACTATAAAATCATCTCGCTCGTTAAAAATATTACTAAATATAATTATTTCACTACGACTCTTTGTGTACGAGCCGAGTCTACGAAATTTGTGTTCCGAGTCGTAGCGAAATAATTATATTTACTTAAGTAACGGACACGTCATGGACAACGAAATCCAAGAATTTAACTCAGCAAGACGAGCTATAGTCCAAAACTACAAATTCACAATATTGAAGGTTAGAAAGATCGTTACGCACATAACTTTCAACAAAATATGCCTCAACAAATCAATCCGCCAAAATACGCACAAATCAAAATCAAACACAACAATCAGGCCGCTCAAATAACACAAAACATTGCACAAAGGACATACATAACAGAATCCATAAAACAGTTATATAAGAAAAAAGACGCTCTCAACCGCAAAGCACTGACGCTACACCTACGATCGCCAATATATACGGACACGATTACATGACTGAACTAATACATCACACAAATGAATGGACAACAAACAAATACATAACTTACAGACAAAACACGAGAGAAAAATTAAAAACCTGACACCAATCAGCACAAATATATTTCCTTCACACAAATTCTACCCACGTACAGTAAACCTCACGAACTGTATCTACAAAAAATATCTAAAACTCACTAAATCACTAAAAAAAAAAAAAAAATTGTGTTCCGAGCCGTAGTGAAATAATTATATTTAGTTAAGTAACGGACACGTCATGGACAACGAAATCCAAGAAAAATATTACATTTAAAGTTGAAATGGATAATAAACTAAACAGATTAATTTAATAAACTTTAATTCTAAACATATTTCAATTTTCAGTCTTAGAATAAGAGCAGTTTATTAAACAATAAAACGTCAGAGTGAAAGATATACAATAGATATAGATCACAGTAGACTGAGAAAACACAGTACGCAAGGAATAGAGAGAAACAAACGCTTCGTTGATTTCACCTCTAGAAGTGCGCCAATGCATAATTTAGCAAGAATAAACAAAAGTAGAAGCGTAACGAAAGTAAATACATTTTGAAAAAGAGACGCAAAAGTTTGGATTCACTGAATTGATAATAATCAATTTACGTCATTACAAAGGGCCGTTGTTTATCTATCCGTGCGGGCTAATTAATAGAGTACTGAGATAATCGCAGTATGCATTTCTAATGAGGAACAATAAAGTTTACATTGTTTAAAGTATTTATTATTCTCATTATTGATTTTTGTTACGCTAACTGGTTGTGTATTTCACCGCCCCCCCCCCACCAATCGATGTGTTTCTGGAAGTTCCTCGTTGCTTCTGTTAATTTTGTATCTCAAACCATCTGTGGTAGTCTGAGAAGCAAACTCATTGGTCGTAACACAAAAATAAAATTATATAAGAGACGTATCAGACCTGTTGTTGCTTATGTAGGCGAGACATGGATACTACAAAACCAAGTAACACTAAGAGGGTTTGAAAGAAAAATTGTAAGACTCCAACTACGCCCAAGGGAGTAATTTTTTACCGATTTTAAGAACAAAGCAAGTAGAGTTAGGAAGATAAAATTATATCATATATTCTTCTATAAGGGAGTGACGCGTAGACAGTATCAAATAAACAATAGCCCTGTAACCACCAAAGTGTAGGTCCTAAGCAGGGTTAAATGTGGTCTGTTGAAAAAAAGATTAAGAAGTGATGCTATATGGAACAATTTTGAAGGGGCACAATATGTACCGGAGAATAGAGGAACTAACACGCTACGCTTTAGGGAACCTGTTGTGAGAATGCCAGATGAGTGGCGCGGAATGGCCTATTCCCAGGAAGACGAAGAGAGTCAAGAAAGTAATGGAACCCTTTAAAGCCGCCAGAACAGGTTACATGTCTAATCACGGAAGTGAAGGAAAATAAGAAGAGGACGATGAAAACTGATTGAGGTAAGAGGTAGCTGTGCAGGTGATTCTTGTCACCTCAAGGATTTTTACTGCGGCTGTGAAATTTTCGCCAATGTAAGTGCTTTAGATGTTTTTCCATCGTGTTGAATCGATGATGGTACTGAACTAAAATGTAAGGTGACTGATCTGATCCTCCGCAGTCAAAGCGTCTGAAACAACTAGGAGACTTGGTCCTCTGTGTTTAAATTGTAAACTGTAATCTTGATATTATCATGTTATTAAATTGAGTTCCCGGACTATTTGACCATAGTCCAATGGTAAAATCCATAGCAGACGTTTCGGCCGTGTCAACAATAGCTATTACAACTGTACCGTGGTCTCCAACGTGAACGCACTCTGGTGATGACCGTCGATGGCACGGCCGAAACGTCTGCTATGATTTTTAGCATTGGACTACGACCAAACAGCCCGCGAACTCAAATTAATAGCATTGACTCCGGCCGTGCAAGCTGATGAAGTAATATTGATATTGATATTATCCTATTTTTGGTATTTGGTTGTGACACATAGTTGCTTTGACTCACAGCCAAATAATAAGGTATGGGTTGTAAAAATGTTGATTATAAGCAAAGTCACAAAACATTCTGAGGGGAAATTCGACCCTAACAAAGGAATTGAAGTTATTAGTTAATTCTGCTTCTCAGTCACACAAAAAACTCTGTTTGGAGAGTGCTGAGGGTACGTGCAACGTAATTGAAATGTATAATGTGTGAGAGAAATTTGGGAGGCAAAAATTGCATACGGCAAGAAAATAGGAACTCATATAAACAGACATGTGATTACGACATTAGTAATATTTTAGGAACACAAAGGATATAAATATGACAAGGGACGATGTTGGAAAATAGTAAGAAAGAATGGAAGAAATTTGTAAATACTTGATATTTAATGTAAATGTAACGTAACTTATTGAAAAAAAAATAATGTAATAAAGTGTAATTACAATAAATTCGTAATGCTCTGGACTTTTCGAGAACGTCGTTCTAAAAATTTCTCGGCTATCAGAACAGGTCTAGCGCTTCGGTTAAGGCCGTGCACACAAGTAGCTTCCAGACTATTTGGGTACTTGTAACTACTCACTATGCAAATTATGCTGGCACACCCAAAAAATGGAAAATGATTCTGGAACATCTGTTGGGTATATATCATTACACGAGGGGGAACCCAAAAGTAACGAGAATTTTTCTCTGGCAGTTGGTAGAACGATAGTTCCGACTTCTCCCACTAGGTGCCTTCACTAGACACCATTTTGTATCAGTTGCCCTAACGGCATTGTTGTGGAAACATTGGCGCGGTCAGTGTGACTATTTCTGTAAGCGCTGTTTCACATTTTCGGCGATTTGTCAATGGCAGACATTAAATACCAACGTGCTAACATCAGGTTCTGTTTCCTGTTAGGGAAATCAGCAGCAGAAACTGTCTCAATGCTTCGGACGGCTTATGGGGAGGAAGCTTTGAGCCAGGCAAGGATTTACGAGTGGTTTTCTTGTTTTAAAATTGGTGAAATGTCAATTGAAGACGAACCACGATCGGGACGTCCCTCGACTTCCAAAACGGACGAAAACATTGAAGAAATCCGTGTTGCGATCATGTTTGATCGTCGTAGAACAATCGATAAATTGGAGGAAATGACTGGA
Source organism: Magicicada septendecula (assembly GCA_034769895.1). NCBI lineage: Eukaryota > Metazoa > Arthropoda > Insecta > Hemiptera > Cicadidae > Magicicada > Magicicada septendecula. The sequence goes on from CM068369.1 coordinate 30,286,391, forward strand.
ATATCCTGGAGTTCATGCCAACGAATTTTGACTGAAGATCTGAAGATGAAACGTGTTGCAGCAAAATTCGTTCCGCGTGTGCTTTCTTGTCGGTTCAAAATCCTTGCCTGGCTCAAAGCTTCCTCCCCATAAGCCGTCCGAAGCATTGCGACAGTTTCTGCTGCTGATTTCCCTAACAGGAAACAGAACCTGATGTTAGCACTTTGGTATTTAATGTTTGCCATTAAATTAATTTAAAAATCGCCGAAAACGTGAAACAGCGCTTACAAAAAATAATCACACTGACCGCGCTAATGTTTCCACAACAATGCCGCTAGGGCAACTGATACAAAATGGTGTCTAGTGAAGGCACCTAGCAGGAGAAGTCGGAACTAGCGTTCTACCAACTGCCAGAGAAAAATTCTCGTTACTTTTGGGTCCCCCTACATATATATGGTCGGGATTCGAAGTTAGTTACACTTGAAGATATTGTGGAGTGCGGACCAAGTGATAGTTGCGGATACGTGGAAAGAGAATATTGTGGTGTAATTAGTTCGGAGCTCTAATAGTCGAACAATTATTATTGTGAGTTGATAAATTTAATTTAACTTATTGTATGAGTTGATTTCAGTACCTTGTTGATTTCAAATTGGTATTCATGACTAATTAAAGTTGGAAATTTGTGACTTCTTGGTATCTATACTTTTTCCACCGTACAATACGGCGATACCTGAGATCGTCGTAACAATACCTTACAGTATTATATGGTAAAAGAGTTATGTATAATATATAAATAAATAAAACTTCTCTTTGTTGTACATTGTTACCATCTACATTGTTGTACATTGTATTACAATGTATATGTATTGTATGCTTCTTAGTTGATTGTTGGGTGGGTGTACTTCGTAATGAGTTTAATTTGTACATGATGTAATATCAACGTTGCAGTTTATTTATCAAGAACAGAGTCACGTAGAACGTGTAATATTTGATCACGTGTTATTTTCATTCACTAAATTATATTTCAAAGGCGTTTATTCTAATAAGAAATCGCGTTCAAACCGTGCAAACATGTAAACCTAATTAACTGAATAAAGCTTCAAACGTGTTACCAAAGAATTCAAGTAGGGAGCCTGCTGAGAAAAACAAGTTGACAGAGGCGAAAATTATTATTTTTTCCTGTAGTTAGTTCTTCTCATAGGTTATTTAAAGAAACATTTCCACTCTTAGTAATTAGCCGCAATCTTTGTTTGTCTTTGATGTTTCAATATAAATTCTTCTTTTTAAAAAATAAATAAATAAGCTTTTTTCCATTAAACAGTCAGTGTAAGCTAATTTAGATTATTTGTAAAAACCCAAGTTATTAATTTGCAAATTAACTTTAAATGTTGATATTGTCAACCAACCCGTAATTCTTCCAGTAACATGTAGATTTAAAACATGAAAATTAGCGTCAATTTAATATTGTTACGACGGTCTCCTTGATCGTCGTATGGTACAGTGGAAAACAAAATACAAGACACCAATGTAGTCACTAATCACCAGCTTTTATGATCACAATTAAACAGTTTGTAATCAACAAATTATTCAACAAAATTATACTCGTACAATAACTTAAGTCAATCTGTTCACGTAAATAATAATGTCAACTATAAAGAATTCCGCACTATAATCACTTTTCATTAACACCACTTGAGACGCACTGTGTAAATCGCCAGACAATAATTGAAAAGTAGGCGGTGGATTGGGGTATTTATAGTCTGCGGGTTTCCATAATAGGCGTCCCTAACAAACACTTGAAAATTCTAGAGGATACGTTAGCGCGACCTTGGCAGAAACACGCACCGTTGGGCTAGTTCTATCGAATGTACGAGATTGTTCCGTATTGCGTAACACTGCCTCACGTGTCAAGTGTCACCTACACGAACATTACAGCTGGACTCTGCCGAGAAACGTGTACAACGCTCTCTAATGGCGTAACAGTGTGTACACAACAGATAAGCATAAAACAGAATAAGTTAAGAACCGAAAAGGAGTTCATACAAAACATAAAGTATGTATTCTACTTAATTTCAAAATACATTTTTTTTTACAGAATCAAGAAAATGTAATACAAGTAAGCAGAAAAAAATCATGAAGTTAAAAGTAATAGGCGTTACCAAAATGGTTAGATTAGACTGAACAGATGTTAGCAGAGTACGGAGACGATGTATTGCAAGACGAAACGATAACGTAACTTAATACATGTTCAGAGTATTCACCACAGAAGAAATAATCCTGCTCAAGGTGATTTTTCCGCCCATCGTCGGACATCTTCAATCGTCGTCTTAGTAAACGAACACACGCATTTATACACCATCAATAATCGACGCAGAAACAACAGACATAAATGCATGCGACTGTCTGTGTGAAACGTTTTGTTACTGTACTTTTTTTAGTATGTAAACAACTTTAAATTAGCTTGCTTGCAAGGTAACAAATAGTAATGGCGTTTGTAGGAGATGAACCGGTTCGGAATAAAATGTGCATAGACAACACATGCATAGAACAAGTAAGACGTTTCAACTATCTTGTACGTGACATTATTTATGATCAAGATAGAAATATAGAAAATAAAGTGATGAATTTCACAATAATGTATGGGAGAACGATTTGTAGAATGTTGGGTAATAAATGTAGAAAAGAAACCCAAATAAAATTTTATAAAACAGTGGCAACACCTACACTACTGTATGGTTCTGAAATATGTTCATAAAGGAAAAAGATGATCAGAAGATACAAACAGAAGAAATGAAATTTCTGAGATCAGTTAAAAGATGTAATGGACGAGGTCATATAAGAAATTAAGAGATAAGAAGTGATTTTGATATTTTTGCAGTTAATAAAAGGATTAAAGTTTACAGAAGAAAATGGATTCAACACATTTATAAAATAGAGGAAAGTAGAATACCGAAGATGGCGAAAGATTACAACCGTAGCGGAAGAAGAAAAGTTTGTAGACCTAAGAAAAGATGGACTGTGGAATAGGAACAGGCGGCTAAACCTTAAAACTGTTAAGAAGATGATGATGATGCAAGGGTAATAGGTTTGTAGCTGACTGCACTTGCAGAAATACATTTTGATTGGATGAGCACTTGTATTGGTTGTTACATTCTTTATATAAAAATTATACAATTATAGCTGAAAATTCTGAGTTTGAAAACATATAAATTTTGTTATATGTGAGAGTTATTAAAAAGAGAGCCTTTACTGGTTTTTATAGTTTATAAAGAGTTTTATAATTCCACTTTCCTGAATTTACCGGGTTGAGTTTGATCGGTCCGGACGATTGTTGTCCTCCTAAGCTGGAATGTCGATCTTAAGGTTTCCTCGTGTGCGTTGTGTCCGTCCAGGTTGCTCCTGACTTAGTCCTCGTCGATCACTGAAGATCTCGAACGCCGTGCCTAATTGCCGTGGTCTAATTCAGCCGGTTCCTCGGCGATCCATTCCGACTTCCCAGAGACTATGACAGTCTGACGTAAAATGAAAAACTGTGAAAGACTGACTAAACTCACGGCTCACCCGTGCTTTTATAGATTTACGCACATGACGTCATTTTATATGTTAAAACGTTTTATATTGTACGGCCACGTGTTTGTAGACATGAACTTCCGGTTTGTAGAACTTTCCAAACCAAGTTTTTTTTAACTGTATGTAATTGCATAGCTAACAACTTTCTCAGTTGAATATATAATGTTGAGTTTTATTTTATATTAAAATAATTAGGTATTAATAGTATATTTAAACGTGTATTCGGGTATTATTAATTTTAAGATGTAACTAAACTTTGTTGTTTAATAAAAAAATTTTGCTCTAATTTTAATCTATTGTCTGTTGATTTTTATGTTGCGTGTTTATTCCTCGTATTTGTTAAATTCATTAAATTATAATTTTAAATTCTGAATGACTCTTTCTTATCTATTAATTCGAGAATTGACTGAAGAGAATTATTCAGTCCGTCATTTCTAATTTGAATGTAACGGTTGGATTGTCCCAAAACAAATTCTCAAAGTTATATTCGATCTTCATCTTAACCCTTTTCGTTGAGGTTAAATTTGGTTTCGTAGTTTCTATTATTCTTGCGGTTCACAGACGTCTTCTGGATCTCCGTGAATATAGAACGAATCCTGATTGTACCTTACATTCGAGAAATAAAACACATGGATCTGATTTTGGTAATATTAATATTTAATCTTTGCAAAATTAATTCAGTTTAGGAAAAATTATCATTTCGAGATACACGCTAGCAATAATCGATTCTTTATCTCAGCGTCAATAGTAAAAATGAATTAAATATATAAAGTGTGAATTCTTTTGGCTGCTACGAAAGGTTCCATTAATTAATAATAAACAATGTAGAGTACATTACAATATAATCCTAATACTTATGATCTATGTGATACTATAAATAATTATTAATGTTGAATAAAAAGGCTTGCAATATTTCGTTTCGTTAGGTTCGCAATGCATTCTGGTTATGACATGACGTCATAAACATGGCCGTCTCGTGGTCAGTTAATGTGTGTAAAATTGTTCCCAATGTATTTTAATAAAATATGTTCACTTTGTATTCACTACTTCTTATATACTGTTTTTTCTTTTCCTTATAAAACGTCTATCAGTGATTAATTGTGATGTGAGTCATTGGTGTTATTAGTGTTGTTCATGTTGGATTACTAAAGTTGTTTGGTTAAAATATTTGTAGAATACGTTACAGTTCTTAGTTAGTTTAGTTAGGCTTCTTCTTGTTATTCACTTGATATTTTCTTACGGGTAGTCGTTCATATTTGGTTAGATGACTTTTTTAATAATATCATTAATTTCTGATTTTGTTTATAATCTTTTTTTCTAAGTTTGGTTCCTGGTTTTAAAATTTGTTACATCATATTCTTCTGGAGCACTGCTCAACCTGTTCAATCGTGGTTAACAATCAAGTGTCTAATTTCTCCTTTTTGTCATAGAAACTGACCACAATTTCCTGGATTTTGATTGGCCCATCAGGCAAAGTTCAAATGTTACATGACCATGACCCTTCAGTTACATTACATTTTATAATTTGCCTTTAACTTACTATTTTATCATTATACCATAATAACTAATACAATGTCTATGTGATTATTAAGAATAAAATTACAAATCATTTGATACTAAACATGTCCTGGTTTAGTCCTGTAAAATTTAGTATTTGGTGGATTTTCCATTTAGCTTATTAAACAATCTATAATGATGGATGACAGTTAACTATGACCCCTTGATATAACATTATTTTACATTGATTTGCTGGTAACATGAAACTTTTATAATATAACCAAAACTCTTAATGATACTCCTCATATTAACAATTTAATATAATATTAACAATTATAATTTACTACCTTTAACTAATTGCACACTGTTAAACAATTGTTTGTGTGATAATTCCTACATCACTACTGTAAATCATGATTGACCACTTCTTAATCTAAATAATAGCACACTTTTCAACTGTAGTTTATGTGACTATTATTAGGCCACCTTTTATGGGTTTATTATCACTTATAACACTATAAGGGGTTGTGCCCTTTTTCTCACTTTAGTTTATAACAAGACACATTTTTATTGGCCTATTATACCTATAGTTCACACACTTTTACATTATGGAATGGTTGTACTCTTAATTGTTTTATTAGGTTTATTTATTTAATGTTTGGTTATAGTTTTTTATGTTATTTTTATTGGTTTACTGCCCTATCTTACAGGGTAAAGTCTGGTTATATTTTGTTAGTCATATTCAGGTCAATGGTTGATGTTGAGTTATATTTGGTTCATTCATTATCTTCAAAATTTTATGGTTTCTGTTTATTAGTTGTTGACCATTGTGTTTGGTTCCATCCCTGAATAGGGTTTCAGCGATTATCATTTATAATTATTCTTACAGCGTTCTGTTTCGTTACAATAGTTATTCAAATTTGCACACTAACATAATTGCTTTATAGTAGAGTATGTGTGTTAAACGGCTAAATGTTAATTACCTTCACATTATTCGTTACGCGCATAACACTTATTTACTTTCACACTGCACTGCTCGGCTGTTTTTTATTATTTATAATTGATTTAGACTACGTTAACGAGTATTACGTATTATAATAACAATATTGTCTTACAATATTCACACTCCTTTGCACAGGAGACCGACTAAGGCTTATTATAAATATATCCCTATGAATGTTTGTCTCATTGTAAACTATGCTATGACAATTATTTTTGCTTACATGTTACTTGTTTTGAGAATTTGTCTGAAAATGTCAGAAAACTTGTCAAGTTGTCAGGAATTCTTTTATCAATCATAGGTCTACACGCTGACAACTGACCAGAAGGGAAGAATTAAGGCAGCGGTAATGAGACTTCCAAGTTCGTTAGCTGGGTACAAGTTACGTGATCAGAAAACAAAATACTGATATCAGAGAAGATCTGAGAATTAGGAGCATTACATAGAAACTCAAAAAACTCAGATCAATGTGGTACGGACATATTGTAAAGATGTCAGAATATCTAATCTATAAACATTAATATATATATGAACCTTTAGAAAGTTTTGAACGATGGAGGAGTAAGTGGATAGATTAGTTGCAGTCCGCTTTAAGTCGGAACGCACAAAGTGTTCTAACATCTAGCATCTAACATCAAAGTTAAATGTGACGATTACGTCAATATTAGTGACGACGACGACGATGATGATGATGATGATGATGATGATATGGTTTTAAGCAAACGTGTATCTATGAGAATAGGGAAATGTTACAACACAATTCTTGTAAACAAACCATAATTAGGGTCAGCACAGATATTTTAGTACACTTTGTACGTCCTACGAGAGAATGGGAGCTGTATTTAAGGTGGCGTGAACAACCACGGTGCTGATTGAAACTCACCAAAATCCAATTTCCCCTGCCAAACGACACAACTAAATTACACTGTTTCTTGGTTTGCAATCGCGTCTCCGTCAACTGCGTGTCTTAGACTCAGTTGAGTTGACGTTCTAAAGTAGTTAACAGCTTGCGTACATATAACAACAATAAACATATAAAAATATGTATGGTTTCTATCGTTTCTGTATATAAAGAACACTCCTAGCTTACCCTAAATTATGGAGAATGAATGTGTATATACACATATGTCTCCGACCAATTTAAACATTAGATATTTTTTATTCAGCGAGACTTTCAATGCAAAACCTCTTTAACCTGCTGTAATATAGGTAAACAGATATTGTAACAAAACAAAATGATCTCTATGAATGTTGTTTAACTAAGTTCTACGTTGGAAACGCCAATTTTGTAATAAAACAAATTCTTCGGGTTTGTTTAATAATAAGCCACACGTTGGTAGCGTCAATTTTGTAACAAACCGTATAATTCGTTTTTCGGGGTTACAAAAATTATAATATAACTTGAAAGAAAAAATTTTGTTTGGAAATAAAAATTTTTTATTTATTTATTTATTTATTAATTATTTATTATTTATTTATTTATTTGTTCTTAATTCCTTGAATTATTAATTTAGTTAATTTATTATGTTCGAAAAACAAGAATTGTTTTTCCGCGTTAACTAGACAAAATGTAATAATCGATTAGTGGTCTTCCGTTATTCAATGAGTGTACTCCTTCAATGATGTTATTCTCTTCTTTTCTTGGAGTCCAGGTGTCAAATATTATCTGAAATTCTTCTATCTATATGTTTACTAATAAATAAAACTTAAAATTATAATATTCAATGAATTTATTAATGTTATAGAGACTAATCGATTTTGATTCAATCTGCTAATCGACAGCTCGCAAACTCATATCTCAGGGTAATTGATTTCGTTATATAAATTATTAATATAGAATTACAGGTTCTTTTAGCTGTTATTTAAATATTCAGAGAAAGGGCAAACTGAAAAGTACAACACTTACAATAACAAATTCTTAATTATAAAATAGAAATAATAATTAATATACAAATGTTAGTAATATTTAGTTTTTTCGAACCAACTGCTCTGCATAGTCTGACGTCATCTCAGCTGATGCTTGGAGTCTAGTCGTCAAAATGGCCGCCCCCATGCTGCGTATGTACGAAGTCTTCACAACGGAATTTCTTCAAATAAATGTTTATTCTCTAAGTGTTCCTCATCGAAGCAGTAGTGATTAATTTCTCTCCGTAACAGTGTAATTATCCTGGATTAGTGGTCAGTTGTTCGGCTCGGCAATCAGTGTTCAAATGTGTTCTTGTTCCATATAGTTCATAAGGTTTACAATGGCAAATTCCGTATCGATAAAATTCTGAATTAACGTTTACATGTTCTAATATCTGGGTTACGCCTTCCAATCTTCATAAATAGCTTAATTTGATTTATTTCATTGGAACTCGATGTTGACTCATATTTTTAAATTTCTCTGGTTTATTTTTTATATGTTTAGTTCATATCCAAAATTTTTCTTCTATCTTTTTTAAATAATTAATTTTTGTGAGGTCGTTCCGATGTGTGCATCTCAACGTTTAACAATCAACTAACTCTCTTTCTTCTCCATACAAAAGGTCCTGGTTGATTTAATATTAAATTGACATTGTTTTAATCATCTGGCATTTCCGCCTTAATGATATGTTGATCTAAAATAATTGACTTTTACATTATATGATTAATTACATTTTGCTTATTACTTATTCTTATTAAATACTAATTACATAATCAATTTCCTTATTTAATTCTGCGTTATTTAATACCTCACATGATATACTTTATAGTATTTTTCAACTCAAAAAGTCATATTTACAGTATATTTGAATGTAGGCTTTAAACTGTACTTCCTGTCACATTAAATGGTTTACAATTTCTGTTAGATTCTAATTAACATTGTAACAAGATCATTGATTTACTTATTATAGGTTGATTTCTTTAATTCTCAGTAATTTTATGATTTGGTTAAATAATTTGAATATTATCTTAAATTTAGGCTTTTCCTTAGACTACAGTGTTACTACACTTGCATTTTTTTCTAATAATATTTTATACATTCCTTCAATACCTTTACAAAGTATTGTTACAGTTATAATACACAGTTATTGATTTACACTAAACAATTTTCATCGATTTAATTAATTTCATTAACTTATTTACTAATTATAATGTGGGTGATATTTACCATTTGGCCTACATTTTATGTTAGTTCGAATACAATGTTTATTATTATTTCAGCTTGCTAATACCCTCTCTGACATATAATTCTTATAACATCTTAACTAAATTACCCTTATTTAATTACAGTAATGTTTATTATTAATTGGTATCCTTAAAACATAATAAATATATTCTATAACAAAAAAATAGACTCAAACTCAAACATTCAAGTCTTGAGTTAAATGAACAGTTAACATCAACACAACACAACTGTTTCTTCATTTAAATTAATTATTAAAATTAAATTTTATGCAGTCCTTTGCTGTTTTTGGTTTTAGTTTAGGGATTTCCCCTTGTTCACTTCACTATTTATTGCATACTCTTATCTTATTTTTTGTCATTTTATCTGGTATTGTATGATAAAGAATATCACTTATATGAGATCATCAGGACTTGCTTTTCATTATAAAAATAAATTGCACTGGTACATTTTTAATTGTATATCTAGAACCTTTACTTACACATACTTTACATTTACTCTTCTTTTATAGGCATTGTACTTTTCTTATTTATTTTCATCTTTTTTGGGGTTTCTAATTTTATTATATTTGGTTGTTTTTCCAATAGTTATTCTTTTATTATGGATGTTTGCCTATCCGGGGTATTTTCGGACCTGCTCCTATACTACCTGGGTATAATTACTTTATACATTGGACTATCATTATTTTCCTATAATTTATTATATATTGCATGGTTGGTTTTAATTTATTTTATCTCTTCGAACTATGATTTCACTTTACTATGGTCCTTGATTAATTTTTACAGTAGTTTTCCTTGAGGTCATTTTATTTTTATTTTATACATGATTTTTTTTTTAATTAGAACAATGTGGATTTTCTGTCATGCTACAATATATGTAACAAAAGTTTGGAAAAACTTTAGTACTTGTACTTTGTAAATAAAAAAACGCCCGAAAAATAAGGTAATTAATAATTAACTGATTATTATAAGAAATACAAATGTTCTTTCTACTTAAGTAACAGTTACAAGTGGAACGGTAAATAATAATACTGACAATGAGGATAGAATGGGAAGTGTGATTGTTGGCAGAATACCATAAGGAAGTGTAGCCTACATTGTAAATGTAAGAATGCTAAGAAACGAAGTGTTGTCACGACGGTTGCACAGATCGTTGTGTTGTACAGTGGAAACAGATTAACTGACAACAGACGAAATTGCTAATTACAACTGTTGTTATTATGAGAAATAAACAAAGACACTCCTGTACAATTGTTTACGCTCAGATTGTTCAACACACATTAATGTAACACAAATTGATGTCACCTTATTAATAGTGTCGTGCAAGGTAATACATAATAATCACTTTATACTAAAACGAAAGTCACAACTCCGATAACATTTGCTGGGTAATGTAGAAGCAGAAAGTTAGTTTGTGTCGACCTCTAAACTCGCAGTACAGTTAACAGCATTAATGTACGGCACATTAGGCAGCAATCTGTGGTCACCATTAGCGTCCCACAGTACGCACGCACGGCCCCTCATATACGGTTTTGTTGGATCTGTAGTGCACCCTTTAAACGAGTAACGCTCAAGTAAGACTGACTTGTTATTTCACTTTACATATTAAATGAAATACGTAATTAATCACTTGATAGCCACTAGAAGTGTACGTTATGGTCACGTAAAGATATAAAACGCAGAAACACAACTTAGGCATAGAGGATGTAATTTCTAAGAGGGACGCAAGGAATGTAATTTCTAAGAGGGGTTCTCTCCTGTATCAGAAAAAGAACGAGGATATTAGACGCACATTAAACTGCATCGTTGCACCATAAGATTGAAGACCACAGAAGGACATGGTGTGAACACTTGAACAGCATGCCTGATATCCGTCTACCTGTGGCTGCCTTGGGTTAGCACCCTACTGGGAAGACAGATGTTGGTAGAGTGAAGGACTGAGGAGGAGGAACATTCTAGATCCTAATCGTTGGAGTGGTGATCATGATGATGATGAAAATTGAGCTTTATGTGTACAAGTCACGTGACTCTTTACCATCGTCTTTGTTTTGTAAATAAACAATACATTATTTACACAGGTTATAGAATATTTTTGACCACGGCATCAACATTATACAGTCAGAGAGTCACAGTGTGGCGTTCTCTTAGAGGAAATAACCAGACTTTAATTATAATGTCACGTATTTTTAATATACACACACTTATTGCTTACTAATGGTATCTATAATCTCAATCTTCTATTGTAGTGTAAGTTATTTATTGTTCATAATCTAAAGATACCATCAGTATGATTTATAATAAAGTTTTAAATTACATTCTAGCGATTTCGGTCACTGACCATCGTCAAGATATTTACACTATTTACTCGCGGTCACGATAGTGCGGAACAGTTACTATTTACAAAAAAAAACGAATTCAAAAACCCTGATTAATAATCGTGAAACGTACGTTTGTGTCCAAATTTTGTTGAGAACTGATTTTGTTGCGGAGTGCTTATTTGGAAGCCGTTTGGGGTCCCTTCGAAAACCGCACCACATCCAGAAATGGTGACAGAAGACATTTTGTGCTTCCTTCCGTCACCAGACTTGACAGTCTGTGATTATTTTCTATACGAGTACCTTAAACATGTGATACATGCAAAACTCCTACGTAGCAATCCTGAGCTTACAAATTATTATCCGTACTGCAATCAGAGGACGGCAACGTTTTCTATCTCGCCCGCAGATATCTTCAGGCTGCAAAAAGCGACAGGATGTTACAAAAACAATTACGTCAGATCTTAGGCCGAACGATACCCGACTCTTTTTTACCCCGATTGGGTTGCTTTTAACCGAAAAATTGTATCGTTCGGCCTAAGGTCTGTCGTAACTGTTTTCTGTCGCTTTTTGCTGCCTGCAGGAGATCCCCGAGGGTGGGATACGAAACGTTGCTGTTGGAAATACGAAAGTTTAGTTGGGATCGAGACGGTGAGTTGACAGACTAAGTTGACCGACGTTTCGGCCTCGCAATCGAGGTCATCATCAGTTCGGTGACAATTGGTCAATTCCACCTCAGTGATGAGGTATAGTCTGTCAGCATAGACTCCAGCTAGAGGCGGGCCGATGTACCTATAACAGCTATTTTGGAACGATATTTTTGTGGAACGGATATAACAGTGACTGAAAAGTTGAAATACCTGTTCCGATTCAACGATAACTGAAAACTGAAAAGTCGAAATACCCGCTTCGATTACTTCGTTTACTAACCGAATATGGCCATGGAAGAAGACTGAGATTAAGAGTAAATAAGTCTTTAAGGTCTTGTATTACATTAACTACATGAACTGAATAGAAGATGTGTTGATGTACACACCAAGATTTTTTTATAGTTATTGTTTTACCCATTCACATTATGCACCCAAAACCATGCTAGCCATAGTGATTTTACATGCCATATAATGTTTCTTCCATATCACTATTTGTATTGCAATATGTTAACACTGGTCCAGTCTGTTTTCTATATATCTGTTTTTTCTGTTTAAAATGTTGAACAGACACTTGAAATACAGGACTTTATTTCATGTGGAGTGTCACTGGCTTTCCCAATGTCGAACCTAGGTAGTCAAAGTCACCGACATGTTCAGGTCCTATTGTGCAAAAATGTTTATCATTGTGTGAACGCCTCTGTAAACAAATGGATTATTACCCCTCCTACACAACTAACGAATAAACAAGTTTAGTACGAATACGATGATTATTCATAGTATTTCGGTGCTGAATACTTCATTCTGAGCATGTGCTGATTGCCATACAAGTACAAAACGAAGCAAAACAGCGAAGTTCACAATATCTCTATCCCAAAGAGACGAAGCTGTTTTTAGTAAATGAAAAAATATTCATACTGATGTTACATTTATTCTCGTGTGTTATGCAGATATATAATACAGATTATAATAACAAATTATATCTTATACTAGTCACCAAATTGGTAAATTTCAATAAAGCGAATTATATTGTGTTATCAAGTACAGAGTCGCTGATAGGCCATATAGTACTTTTTGTATTAACAAAATACACATTAGTGATTTCGGAGCTGATTTAACTTCACTGCACATCTCACGTAAATGTTTTTGACATTCTTTGTTGTGATATTACGTGCACTTTAAATTTCATTTCCTGAGTTTTGCAACCGATTTGTCTAACCGAAATGGAATCAATAATTTCATATTAAATCTATGACAGTTTGTTTACTCCTAGTGAAAATTTAAATTAGTGTTACCAAATGGAGATAGACCTATAAATTTTTTCTTATTTTCTTTTAAACAATAACAGCTTAATAAAGTCACAGTGTAAAGTAACACCGTTAATACTTTCAGTTTCAATTTATGTCTTCTAACAAATTATGTAATAAAGGTATATGTATAATACATATGTAATAACAGTTATTTGAGCTTGTTATTATTTTGGAACGGTTTTGTTTGTATCTGTTATTTTCAAATACTAGTTTAGCACACCTCTACTCTAGACCACTGCCTAACAGACCAGCCAATCAGTTTCCCAACTATGTGGACTCCTGCCGTCAAACACTTAGGAAATCCAAGAAAGCGATTCTCCGTATTTTACAAATGGCAACGTATATGAATGCAATCCGCGCGTTTGTAATTATTTTATGATTAGAGAAGTACTGGTTTTGTTGGTTATGAAATTACCGTGGCTCGCCAGCCTTGTATGCGGTTGCACAAAATCTATTTTCACTGAATGTCTGCGCTGGTAATTCTATTCGAAGGCAATGAATGATGAAAACCAGCTGACAAAGCCGGATAACTTTTTCAAAATACAGTTGAATTATTCATTTATTTTGATTTCCAACCGTCTCATTGTTTCCAGCCACAATGATGTAACAGTAATTGATTATCTCGAACGTATTTATCAATGCTCCGGGTTAGAACAATCTCTCGAGTAGTTTTGTACAAAATATGCAATTCAACTAACTACCACGCTCTTTTTATTTCTCTCTGTCTGTCTGTCTGTCTGTCTGTCTGTCTGTCTGTCTGTCTGTCTCTCTCTCTCTCTCTCTCTCTCTCTCTCTCTCTCTCTCTCTCTCTTTCACACATGTAGTGCTTTGTAATTATTAAAAAATTAACAGGTATACTTTGTTACGCTCTTCGCTACTTTGGTTTTGTGTTTGATTTATAAAAATATCTTTCCCAAATTCAAACAAAAATAACATTTGGTGTAAACAAACAAACCTAACCTATGTCATTGATAACAGGGGTTTTATATTATTACCCCATAACAGAACATTCTACATGTTTCTCGCCTATCCCAGCAGAGCCCAGCTGTAATGCGTGTGTGTATAAGTACATACTGCTGCTACTTTGAGATGAAAGACAATTACGTGACACTTATCACGCGTCAACGTCCGAGGCTGTTCAGACTTCTCCGGTCCGCGCGTACTGTGTTCAAGGGCGCAGGCAAAATTACGCTCTATAGTGTTTTCTAGTAGTGTTGACACGTATTATGGATTATTATCGAAAACTTGTGCTATCTATTTAAACAACGACAGCTGCCGCTTACTTTCAGTTTAAGTGGCGATTTATTCAAATGAGGTTCGTAGTATTGTGGCGAAGGTGTTGTTGTGTTACAATTGTGCGGGACTCTAATAGCCCTAGTTGACATTATTATTGCGTGTGGACAAATTTTGCTCAATTATTGTACAAGTTGATTATAAACTGTATTTGTGATTAATTAAAGCTGGTGATTAGTAACTTGATTGTTGTCTTGTCTTTTGTTTTCCACTGTACCGTACGACGATCAGGGAGACCGTAGTAACAATATTTTAACTTGTAACTCGTATGGACTCATTTCATAGGCCATAAGAGAAGAGTTACAAGTTTATTAACTTCAATAAAAAATTAAAAGTTACAAACAACTGTGGAAAGAACACTTATAAATAATGTCAGATTCCAGGCTGGCCAAACGAGTCTGGAAATACAAACCTGTACGACACACGTGCGTGGGTAGACCCAGACAGAGATGGCTGGAGGATTTTTGAAGGCGCAACAGGCAGCACTTTGTCTATGCCGTGTTGTGAAGGCAATGATGATGACTTGTAACTCAATTTTGATTTGTCCATTTACATAAATTGTCCATTACATTTCAGTAGTAATATATAAGTCACAAATAATCTATATACATTTATTTGTTTGGAATTGATTTAATCTAGTTTGGGTGTAGGGTAAACACACGAAATATAGTCCCTTAATTAGCACGTGCAAAATGTGGTTCAAACTTCTGTACTTTTAGTGTACTGTACAGTGTAGTTTACAGTCTCCTTTAATCAAAAATTTATTCTTATATTGTCAGTGACTGTGAGTCAATAAAGAGAAATCGTTTTATGAAGTTTCGTCATAACGATAACAAAATAAGCGAGTTATAAACTACTTAAGAAAATATGTACAAGTAAAGTTATAAAGCAAAGACAGATTTTTCCTATTCTCTCTCATATGTAAAATGCTGCACCGATTGTCATATTATAAACCTTCAGACCACACTGTTAGTTTGTAGAAAATATTCATCCATTAATAAGAGGTTAAAATTGTGTTTAAAAATTTATTAAAAAAAAAAGGTAGTTAAATAAATCATTAAAAAATGTCTCCAACTTTTTTTTTTTTTTTGATAAAAGTCATCAATTACATCGATAAAGCTTAATTATCTTATTAGACACAAGAGATACAAGGTACAATTCTTGGTAATTGCAAGGCTTAAACTATTCGTAGTTTTGTTTTATAACACTTAAAAGAATACTGGATAAAATTTTGTGTTTTGGAGAAGACCTTAGCGGATTCACTTAACACTACCATTAATAACAAAATTAAAAAAAAATCCGGACAACCAGGCTGTTCTCTCGGACTCGGAAAACAGGTTGTTGATGGGTATACATTTGTTACATCGAATCTACAAAGACTCTGGATTACAAATATTTACACTTAAGACCAAGGTAATGGCTTTTCGTGGAACTGATCCCGTACGGGCAAAACTTACAGTAGAATGTACTGTCCTGGAACAAACCAGCTATTTTGAGACTTGGGTTATAGTGTCTTATAACACAAGCAACGACGTTGTGAATAAGTTGCATAAGTTCAACTTTATGTATGGGACTATCAGGCAAACTCTAAAGTCAGCAAGTACAGAAACACGCCTGAAATTCTAGAAGGCGATAGCCCTTACAACACTTCTTTATGAGTCTGAGAATTGGACTTTAACCAAAGGCCAGGCCAATCGAATCCAAGAGGATGAAATGGTATTTCTCAGGCACGTGGCAGGGTATACTCTCCATGATCATAGAAGAAACACAGATATACGGCAGGAATTGAATATTATGCGTCTACTTGATAAGATTGCCCAGTATCGGCTGAATTGGTAGGAATATTTTTGCCGAACGGATGACTGCCGCATCCCCAAACAACTATGGAACCATAAGCCGAGGGGACGGAGAGGTTTGGGGACATCCGAGGAAGCGCTGGAGTGACCAGCTCTTGAATCTTTGACTGTTTAAGACCAGAACAAACCATCCTTGGCTTACTCGTTTAAGAAGAAGATGAAGATGAAAAACGTTTTTAATATTGTATATGCTACAATGAGTAAATAGACAGTACCCCATTGCTGCAGACTTCGTGATGAGGCCCTGCGAGTATATATTTGCAGAAGACGCACAACGTTGTTGCAGCCAATCACAGATCATTCTACGCGGCAGAATTACGTAGCGCCCCCGCCAGACGTTACTCTACTACGCTGTAGGCATCAGGGCTCGCCAGCTCCACTACGTTGAAATGCTGCGGGCCGCCTCAAAAATACTGGATTTTAAAGCGGTGTAAGTTAGTTATACCTGGCGATTTTAGAAGTGGGATTCAGTGTTATGGTGGCGTTTTAGTGGCAAGCGATCATTTTGTTAATTAGTGACTTTATTAGTGTTAATTAAGGCGTAGGACAAGGTTGTTGTCTGTCACCATTACTTTTTAACCTTTATCTAGATGATCTCCTTAAAAATAGAAAGAACAATCCTCTGACGGTATTAAAATTCACCGAAATAAAAGCTTGGAAACCATTCTTTTCGCGGATGACCAAGCCACATTCGCCGCTTCAGAAGACTATCTCCAGCGAGCAATATATATCTTACAGAAAGTAAGAAAAGAATATAACTGTAACATATCTGAAACATAGACAAAAGTAATGGCTTTTAGATGAACCAAAAGAGATGAACCAAAATATGCATAGAAAACACAAGCATAGAACAATAAGACATTTTAACTATATTGGACGTGACATTACTTACGATCAAGATGGAGATATAGAAAATATAATGACGAATTTCACAAGAATGTGCGGAATGATTTGGAGAACGTTGGGAAATAAATGGAAAAAACATACCCAAATAAAATTTTATAAAACAACAGCAATACCTACAGTATTGTATGGTTCTGAAACTTGGGTCATACAAAAAAAAAAACAATGAACAGAAAATACAAACAGCAGAAATGAAATTTCTGAGATGAGCTAAAAGGTGTAATAGACGAAATCATATACAAGATGAGGAGATGGAAAGTGATTTAAATATTTTTGCAGTTAATAAAAGGATTAAATAATACAGAAGAAAATGGATTCAACACATCAATAGAATGAGAGAAAGTAGAATAGCGAAGATGGCAAAACATTACAACCCTAGAGGCAGAAGAAAAGTTGGTATATCTAAGAAAAGGTGGACTGTGAAATAGGAACAGGTCGCGAAAGCGTAAAACTTTAAGAAGAAGATGATGATGATAATGATGATTAGTTTTAATTACTCTGTTTCCACTGAACAATACGACGATCTGTATAACCGTAGAAACAATATTCCTTATTTGAGAAAGCTGAGCACAGTTGGCCGTTTCCCTTTATTAATATCCTGGAAGATAAACCGTGCGTAATATCACATTTGACGTCTTCAGAATCTTTCCTGTACAGTTTTATTATTATTTGCCTTTTTCTGTATCTGACTCTACGTTTCTTATCACAATGGCAAGAACCTACTTTTACAACAGGATTGTAAGACCCCCACAGGACGACGTGCCTGCTAAACAAAAATAAGACACTGCTCAAAGAGGCTGAAACCTCCACATATCTGCGTAAACCTACAGACCTTGAGATATCTGTGTAAATTTGCAGAGCTACATATATTTGTTATTTAGTCATAATTGTTGCAAAATTAGCTGTAAAACATCAATGCAGAAGTTTGAAAATTTTATTGTTTATTGTTTACAATACCCGTTAACTAAAAAACGTTAGGTTCTTTATTTTAAGTGCTACTGTGTTATAAGCATTGTATGTACACGTTAAACGTTATGTTTTCCTCAACCACGGCTTTTATTTATTTCAGCAGTAAACTGAAAACCAAAAACCGTACCACCTAAACTCATAAATGAAAACAACACGTATTTCTCTTTGCATTAGGAAACAGAATTGTTTACAATTAGTATACTTCTTCTTTTCCACATCTTAATTTATCGATACAATCGCATATTATATAAAACATTGAAAATGTATTGCAGGAAGGGATAAAGATACAGTTCCGATGCCGGTAAATAGCATTTGTTTATTTACTTGTTACCATGGTAATTAATTCTGGTCTCCATGGTGTTGTTGACATCTTTATATGCGTCAACAAAAAGGCATAATTAAATGCACCTAAATCGTACAAACACGGTAGACTATAAAATTCCAAGTTAGAAGGTACATTTTGCCTTGTGTCAAAGGTTACCTGTGCAAAATTTGGTGGCAATTGGTGTAACGGTGTGGATTTGTATTCAATACAAAGTAAGAAACTCCTCAGACTTTTAGTTGCATATACATAGATAGATTTTGGTTATAATTTGTAATTTTTCCTCTAACTTAAAACATTTCTAATATTCATGTTTATCTAAGAGTAAATGCATTTCCTTTAAAATAGTTAGTGATTTCTACAACTTAAGAAGCTAACTCCGAACTAAGATTTTATTAAATTTATCTACTAATTTACCCTGTAACCGAGGCCGGGTAGGAGAAAGCCTGTTACACGTGACTGTATGAAATGCTTATAAATAAGATTATTTCTGCTCCAATGGCGTACACACTTTGTTTACACGTGCAGACACATAGGAATGTATACACGTGTGTGTGACTGTTCCAATCAATACGTAACTCTCCGTATGGATGCTGCTTCCGTCAACCGTATGTTTCCATTAGCGTAGTTGATTGCAGAGCGTCAAATTACGCTTCACTTGACGACATGTGTTCTACAGCGTAATTTGTTTTCCTCCTGAGTGCAAGGAAAGCTTCCGTTTTTCAATTTACGTGCTTCTTCAAGCGTAATTCAATGTATTTACTCCTACTTTTATAACAGTATTTTTGCAACCAACACAGCTAAAACTTCAACTACTATTAACTCAACGTTGGAAACTAATATAGGCTAGTATAGGCTTAAAACAACATACATTAAGCCTACAAATAAAAAATTAAAATCTGTTTTTTTAGATATTTGGCTAAAATTTGTTGCTCTACTGAACTGTTGTAAATGAATAATTTGCTGTTTACAGAGTTTTAATAAGGTGTTACACAAGAATGGTTTATGGAACGTTTGTTTATTTTATGGTAAGATATTATTATTATTATTATTATTATATTTCAAAGTGCCCTTAATGTAAATTAACGTCTAGTTTTTAAAAATTGTTTTAACTGAATTTAATTAATATTACAGTCTACCCAACATAGGTAATTATAATTTCAATGAATAAACGTTACTCGTGCAGGAGGTGTTTCTAACTCTAATAGAAGTCTTTATCAAAGTGTCTTACAGGAAGTAAAAGCCCATAGCACTATGTGTAGTAGACTGACCTAAAAAACTTATGGCGATTTGGGCTTTCCAAATGTTTGTTGATTTGAGTGTAATGTACCTTTAATAGCGAGAGTGCTGTATCAGTGTTGATAAGGGATAATCAATACGTATTCACACACACAGACAAGCGCAAATACACACAAACAAATTATACAAACACTGCAATCGATTATATGGCCAGCAAAAAACTTGCTATTATTGCATTTCTTCTTCTTCTTCTTTTATTTTATTTTACTCCTTCTCATTTCCTGATAACGTATAGAGCTCAGGATTCTAACTAATTTGATTTCTCAATCCTTTCTTTTCTTATTTGTAAATCATATCATTTGTCTTAATTCTTGTATTGCTTTTCTCCATTTTCTACAAACGTCTTGTAGCCTCTGTAATTAATGACTCATATGCATTCCTCTTTTACGTTTTAATTGTTTTTCTGTTTCCAATATGGTGTTATATAGTCCATTCTGACCTATTGTGGTTACATGGCTGTATCTTTCTTATTCCCTGTCTGTGATTTGTACAAGAGGTATTTTGAAACACATGTCCAAATAACGGTACTGAGAGATTCATACACGGTGTTGCTTGTTTTTCATAAAATACATTTCTAATAGCGCTGCATTAGATAAAATTTTCAGGTGTATGTAGTATGGTCATATCCGTCGTTTATTTTCTACCGTCTGATACATCCCGTTCAACACAATTCGTTTTCAGAAATATGAAGATGAAAAATTTAAAATACTTCCCACTTTCCAAGAAACTGCTTAAATTCACTAAACACGAGGATGTCACACTATAATTTCGCACAAAAATATTTTTTCAATTTTTTAATATTTTGTGCCCCATTCCTTTAAATCAATGACTACGAGTTTCCGTTTTCTCAAATTTAAACGTACATATTACAATAACTGTTAAGGTTTTAAATGTTTTAAATGCTTGTACAGGATGTGTTTGCTACTCAAGTCGCTTTGGTGTGACGTTTATGACGCGGTAAAAAAGATAAGAAATGGAATGAGAAATAACCAGGAGAAATGGAATCAGAAATAACCAGGAAAACATGGAATCAGAAATGTCTGATACGCGCCGTCAAACACAAACTTTTTAGTTATTATGCGCATTAAAAAATTGTTTAAAATATTCCTACTTCATTAGAAACTTCTTACATACACCAAACAGGAGGACAATTTACACTGTAATTTGGCACAAGAATATTTTTTCAATTTTTTAATATTTTGTGCCCCATTCCTTTAAATCAATGACTACGAATTTCCAATTTCTCAAATTTAAACGTACATATTACAATAACTGTTGAGGTTTTAAATGTTTTAAATGCTTGTACAGGATGTGTTTGCTACTCAAGTCGCTTTGGTGTGAAAACAACATAAAATTATAAATATTGATTCAGTACTTTGATAAAATTTCAGAATTGTATTCCGTGTCTAGTGTACTGCACGTGTCAGTATTGTGCTATTAATTATTTAGTTTATATTGTGTGCTAGGGGATGTATTCAACAAAGCGTTCAACGGCGGTTAGATGCTTTACAAAACAACAATCTAATTTCGAGACTTGGGCGTACAGTCTGAAAGATCTGAAACATGTTTATGACGCGGTAAAAAAAGATAAGAAATGGAATGAGAAATAACCAGGAGAAATGGAATCAGAAATAACCAGGAAAACATGGAATCAGAAATGTCTGATACGCGCCGTCAAACACAAACTTTTTAGTTATTATGCGCATTAAAAAATTGTTTAAAATATTCCTACTTCATTAGAAACTTCTTACATACACCAAACAGGAGGACAATGTCACACTGTAATTTGGCACAAAAATATTTTTTCAAAATTTTTACATTTTGCCAAGTTCTCTCCCCTTTAAATCAGTGACTACGAATTTCGGTTTTCTCAGAGTTAAACGTTCATCTTTCAACACTGTTAAAGTTCTAATCTATTTTTAATGCTCGCACAGGATATGCTCGCTACTGATATCCCTTTGGTGCAACAACAACATAAAATTGTAAATATTGATTCTGTACTTTGATAAAATTTCAGAATTGTATTCCGTGTCTACTGTACTGCACGTGTCAGTATTGTGCCAAAGAAAACACAATATGCCTGAAAGTAAACAATAGACGGACTTAACAAAGCCCTAACAATAGATCTACAATTTTGATTAATTATTTAGTTCACACTGTGCGCTTTGGAATGAATTTAACAAAGCGTTCAACAGCGGTTAGATGCTTTACAAAACAACAATCAATTTTTGAGGCTTGGGCGTACAGTCTATCATCATTTACACAATGCAAATGTCTATTTAAAACAATAGTCAGTAGGTTAAATATATTTGTATGGCTGCCGCTCCTGACGGTGATAATTTGAATTTAATCAAATCCGATTTGAATGGACAGCGTTGAATGTGTATTTCGTTTTTACCCGTGATATCGTTGTTAAATTGACCTCACGATACTACCATAATTTTATCAAGCATTTAAATACATGGTGCTTACGCTGATGATGTTGTGATAATTGCCATATCAAAACAATGGCTATTTGAGACATACAAAGAGCTGAATCAAAAATCCATTGAATTTGCCTCAATGTAAATATCAGCAAAACTAAATACACGCTGACTTCTGTATCAGAAAGGAGAAGAAATCTGTTGTCACGACATTACAGAACAATCTACGTGTTTATCGAATGTTCCAAATGAATCCAGCGGAATCTGTGTGGCGTACGTGATTCTCGACGCATTAGCTACACTGCGTTAAGAAGCCGCACGAACTGTGTCATGGCCGCAAATAATTACGTCGTACACACTGGCGCTATCGCATAGTTTTGAATGTTCTGGTCTGTGAGCGGGAGTATAAATACAAGACGGCAGCCGCCTTACTTTCAGTTATAGTTGCGATACATTACATGCGGTTCGAGTTATTATCGGGCGATATTACTGTGCGCATTCAAGTGGTTATTAGTGAAGTGTTGTGTTTTGTAATCAGGCGGTATAATTGTAATATAATTGTTTTATATTAGTTGACATTTTATTGAGGGCGAATAATTTTTATTTGATTTGTTGCAAGAGACTGTGTTGTTAATTACGAATGTTTAACTGTGAAAATTAAAGCTGGTGATTAGTGACTTAATTGGTGTATTGTATTTTGTTTTCCACTGTACCTACGACAATCAAGTATACAGTCGTAAAACTATATAATTTATGAATAAAGTATAATTCATTTGCTTGCAGTTAATTAAGTTTAGATACCTGGTTAACATGATAGATAATGAAGGGTGTAAAAACACGAGAATACGTGACAGGATACGTTAATTATAAAATAGGGCATGTTACGCCAGAAACAGGGTATTGAGCAGAAAATTCATTAGTCGTAACACAAAAATAAAAATATATAAGACACTCATCAGACCAGTTGTTACTTATAGAGGTGAGACATGGAAGCTGATAAAAAAAAAACAAGAAATACAAAGAAGGTTTGAAAGAAAGATCTGAAACGTGTTTATGACGCGGTAAAAAAGATAAGAAATGAAATGGAATCAGAAATAACCAGGAACTAAATGAGCTATTGAATCACAAAGACATTGAATGATCAGCGTATGCCAAAGAAAATTCTGAGGGCGCAGGTCTATAAAAACAGAAAGAAGTTAGAGCAAGATGGTTGGATAATGTGCTAGAACATCTCAGAAGAATAGATATGAGATGGCACTGATAGTGGTTACACTGGGACGGCAATGGACAGTATTGACTTTGGAGAAGATTATGCTGGAAGCCAGGGCACCCATTGGGCTGTAGTGCTCAAGAAGGCCTTTGGTAGTCTCTCCGTTGTCATTCTCTCAATGTGTCTGTTCTATTTTCACCACATTCACGTTCTATTTTATATGCATTAAAAATATTATTTCCACTGAAATGATATATTATGAAAAGAAATTTTATGTGCATTAATGAAACCATATTTATGGAATCGGTGTGATGAACTCTTTGAAAGACTATATTACTTATAAAGACTAAACGAAGCTTGTAAGTACTTACTGAGTACTTGCAGATTAAAATCTGTAGTCGGTGAAGGTAATAAATTGAAAGTTAACCCTTTGAAAACATATTTTTTTGCACGAGCGAGCTTTCGCCTTAACACATAAAATACAAACATTGTTTCGGTGAACAAGAGAGTTTGCTTTGAGCAATTATGAATACATATAATACATATAATTCTCGTATGTACCTAGAACGGATTAATGCAGAAAACACAGGTAATTTTGTCAAGTGGTAAAGTAAGGAAATTTAAAATAAATTAATGGAAATTTCCATATATCTTGTGAGAGTACTGTTAAAAATGATTTTCCGCTGAATTAAAGTAAGGCTCGGCATTCAAGTGGTATGTTACCTCACAACTAATTTAGTGGTCCTGGTTTCAAAATAGTCAAGGTGCGGTTTTCCAGCCCCCAGGTACCTCAGATAACGTTTTAGGGTAAACATGTGCAGCTAAAGCGTAATGCTAGCCATATTGCCTAAAGACTCGCCCAGCGTAGGCTCTGTAATGTTTACGCAGTTTTCTTCACACAACTCGTTACACGCACAACACTAATCCACTATCACTCTACACTACACCCCTGGTTTTTTTTATTGTTTATAATTATCTTAAACTACGTGAACATGTACTACTTATTGAAGTGAAAACTTCTATAGGCACGTTGGGCGATTTTTGGATGGGTAAAATCTTATGAGTTCGCGTCACCGACATGCAAATGCTAACAGTATATCTGTAGCTATAAGTATGACGTGTTGCGCGTGGCCAGCAGTGAAAGTATAGATTATACTTGTGTGTAATACTATTATACTACAATTATATTATACAATTGTAATACTATTTATACTATTTAACACACTTTTATCGTTTGCGTACTTTATTTTGGAGTTTCTTACGCTGCCGAATTTGCTATCGCGTGTTCGATCCCTAGCGCGATTTCGGCTTTCCGTATTAACAATTAACGCAATACTTATGATCTATTTTACATTATTTTTATTCTTATTAATTACTTATACTATATTATATGATATTTACATAATTGTCATTTGTCCGTCTGGCTGTTAACTTAGGGTTTTTCGTCATGTCTAATGTCGAAGTATGTATTTTTAATAGTTTTTTATTATTGTAAGATTGTAACATTAGTGCTGTGTATATGTATATAAGTAAAGTTAAATTGACTACGTGGAAAGTTTAATGTGTGTATACTGTGCATTGTTTAAATTGTGTTTTAGTTTGATCATTATTTTAAATGTTCAAATGTAGGATCACTGTGCAGTACAAAAGTGAGTACTAAATATGTTAATATTTTTATATAGAAAAATGAATAACATAAACAAAGCATGTATTTTCAAATATTTCCAATATTCGTATCAATATTTCCGTTTAAAAATTTGATATTATTTATTTTTTATTTTTGATATTTGACCTCTGCCATACATCATGCAATGAGTATTTCATAGTGGCTTAGGAGTTATCTTACTAGCGTGGTAAAACAAATTTCTAGTTGTTCGATAGTATTTTTGCCGCGGATTTTAAAATTAAAAATTCTATAAAATTTTATAATAATTTTAGATTTGTGTGTTGAATTTTGAAAATATGGTTACTAATTCAAAATTATTTTTTATTAGCTTATATTATCGAAATTTTGGATTATGTCAATTAAGTTGTATTTATATTTTGTACTGGGCTTGCGCAGCCCATCATATGTTTTGATTAATAAGTAAACCATATAAAAATGTATATAATTGTTGCTCGCAGTGCCGATAGATGTGAAAACCAGACTGATGTTAAAGATTTTAATTTACAAAAAATTTTAATTTTTGATACTACAATTAATTTGAATATCCAAAAAAAAACACTGTTATTTCATAGTTTTAAGTTTTTACTTCTGTCGGCAGTCCTCAATGACTGCCTATTTTTAATTTAAATCTAAAATGTTTAATGGTTTTAAATAAGTCAGTAGGCTATTAGTGTATATTAGTGTTTAACTCTTGTGCAGCACAATGGATAATAATAATAATAATAATAATAATAATAATACAAAAAGAGTAAATATCGGAAAATATGGAAGAAGCTCAGTTGTACAGGCCAAGCATAAACTTGACCCGCGAGCCGCTCACGGTCAACAAATAGTGTTTTATTTTACTGTACATCAATGGTTTCCAAACTTTCCAGTCCGCGGCCCCCACCCCAAATAATTTAAAACATCACGGACCCCGTCTGAGTTCTGAAATAAAACAAACAGTAAATATGATAGAAACTCTTATATTTTTTAATTTAAAATGTATTAAAATCAAAATTCTCTTAACTTGCAATTCTCTTCTCTTAATTTAATTCTCTTAAATTATAATATTAATGATATCAAACGTAGTTTAATATGAACAATGAAGCTGCTTTTGAAAAATGAACTCTGCAATATTGGATTTAATGTCTGATACTTTGAATATTATTAAACTTTCGACATAAAGTTTATTTCTTAACTTTGACTTCAAGTACGTGAGCAGGGAGAATGCGGTTTCACACAAATAAGTAGAGGGAAACAGAGTTAAACGCTTCAAAGTTTTTTGAAAGTTCAGAATAGTCGGTCATTACATATAACTAGAAGTCAGCTAGCTGTAATTGCGAAAACTGCAATTTTAATGAACTGGTAGTTGAAAGTCCTGTCAATGAATCTTCTTTTTGTAGTGTAAAAGAGAGTTCTAATCAGTTCTGTTGACAAACAGATCTGTTACACGTCATGATTTAAGGACATTAATAAAGCCATTAGTTTGAAATTACTTTTACAACTACAATTAGTTTGACCTCCCCCCCCCCAAATAAAACAAAATACTGGAATCTTCTACCAATTGTTTTAAGATCCTAAAATTTAGATTTTAGAGCATAAAAAATCGGAGAAAATTGTGGTAGATTCTAATTTTTCTTAAAAATGTCTGCGAACCCCCTGAAACATTCTCGCGGACCCCACTTTGGGAACCACTGCTCTAGATGTTTATCATAGAAGTCGATTATTGTTGAAACACAGCTTTTCTAGTGTTCGAAGCTATCAGATCTACTTACTTCAATTCAAGATATTTACGACTAAACAGATGGTGTCGGTAAAAGACTGAGAGCGAAATGTTAATAATTCATGCTTTGTCCCCCAACAAGAAGCAATATTCTGTGGCTTCAAAATATCTGTCAAGTCTGTGGTCACGTACTGTCAGGAATTTGTCATTTCCTGAAATTAACTTTCTTGTAAATAAACGGTTATTTGTTATAAAATAACAAAGTGCAACGAACGCTGATAATTTTCGTTTAAAGTTATATATGAGGGGTTCACAACCAAAGTGGACCAAGTCCACTTTTTATGAAATTTTAGTTAGAGGCTGTAATGTGTCCATTAGTCCCCATATTATGTACTGCCATAGTAAACTAAGTCCATTAGTTATAGTAAATCCCACCAGAGTGCAGTTTTCTTCTTGCAGTGAATGATTCAGAACATTTTTCACAGCCATAGTGAACCAAGTCCTCCTGTGTTGTTTACGTTTTGTGTTGTAGTTTTCATAATATACTCCAGTTATTTTTGGCAAGAGAGTCTTTGAATTGTGACAAAGATAAAGCATCAACTGATGTATATTCTTGTTCCTTTGATCTACAAAAAGCTCCACCTTTTCCAAAATTGTCTACATCTGTTGCATACTACAAACGAAATCTGTACATGTATAACCTGGGAATACATTCCTTTAATACAGGTATTGGCCACATGTATGTGTGGAATGAGACACAAGGAGGAAGGGGTTCCCAAGACATTTCTTCTATTGTTAGAAAACATCTCATTCATTATGCTTCAACCCACAAACACATAGTTTTGTATTCTGATGCCTGTGGCGGACAGAACCGTAATATTAAGATGGCACTGACCTTACTGAAATTAGTTCAGAGTAGTGAAATACAAGCTAATATGACTGACCTTAAATTTATGGTCTCTGGGCACAGCTACTTGCCCAACTATAGAGAATTTGGAATTATAGAAGCAGCAAGTAAGAGAAAAGAGTTTATTCTCCCGATGACGACTGGATTGATATTATTACACGAGCAAAGCGAAAGATTCCCCCATTTCAGGTGGAAGAAATAAAATTCACTGACTTTTTATCAACAAAGTCACTGGAAGATGCTGTAACTAACAGAAAGAAAGATATTAATGGTGACAACTTCAGTTGGTTGAATATACAGTGGTTAAGAGTCATAAGGTGATATAAATTGTTACTGCATTTCAAACAAAGTCTCAAAGTGAAGTAGAAGATTTTCGACAAATTAATTCTAAATACAATATATATATATATATATATATATATATATATATATATATATAACTCAATGTTTGAGGATTTATGGGTACTGAATACAAATCCACACTGTTACACCGATTGCCACCAAATTCTGCACAGCTAACCTTTGACACAAGGCGCAAAATACTATCTAACTTAGAATTTGATATTTTGCCCCGTTCGCACGATTTCGGCCCTTTTAATTATACCTTTTCGTTGACGCGTATAAAGATGTCAACAATACCATGGAGACCAGAATTAACTACCTTAGTAACAAGTAAATAAAGAAATGATATTTAGCGGCATCGGAATTTTACGTTTATCTGTTCCTGCAGTTTTAATATGCAATTGTATCCATATATTTTGTAATTTTGTATACAGATACGTCTATATATTTTGTAATTGTCTTAAACGAATATAAAATTTATGTTTATACGTATTTCTGACGATGCAATGAATAAGTAATGAAATATATTAATTACTACTACTAAAGATATCAAAAATACTATGGAGACCAGAATTAATTACCATAGTAAAAAATAAATAGACAAAAGCTATTTAACGGCATCGGAACTCTACATTTATTTCCTCCGGTATATTTTGGATGTTTTATATAATATGCGATTGTATCGATATATTTCGATGTGGAAAGTGTACTAACTGTAAATTGTCCTATTACTTAAGGCAAAGCTAAAATACGTGTTGTTTTCATTTGTGAGTTTAGGTGACAACGGTTTTTTTGTTTTTAGTTTACTACTGAAATAAATAAAAGCCATGGTTAAGGAAAACATAACGTTTAACGTGTTAAAATAATGAATTTAGCGTTTTGTATTTAACAGGTAATTTATAAATACCTCCAAATGCTTTATAAACGGGTACTTTGAAATCTCCAAAGGCTGTTGCACCAACATAATAATTTAGTACAAGTGTTGAAATGCTAAAATAAATAAAAGCCATGGTTGAGGAAAACTTAACGTTTAATGTGTTATACAATGCTTCTAACACAGTAACACTTCAAATAAAGAATTTAGCGTTTTTGATTTACAGGTACTTTATAAATACCTCCAAAGGCTTTATAAACGGGTACTTTGAAATCTCCAAAGGCTGTTGCACCAACATAATAATTTAGTACAAGTGTTGAAAACAGTTTTGGAAAAAATTTGGCTAATGAGTACAAAATTGTTATACAAGCTGACAGAACGCCAAATAGACATAGACAATAAAAATTATATTAAATACTTATTAAAAGTGAAATATACGCGTGTGAAGCCGCGGGTACCAGCTAGCTGGTCATATTCTTAATTCGTTATCTTATAACATTCACACCCCTATGCACAGGACACCAACTAAGGCTTATCGTAAATATCTCCACATATATTCACATGTTATATACGTTTCATTTTCCTGTAAACCTTTTAGGGGGAACGATAAATTTTAGCTGCCCGAGTAGCATTTAATATTTACACTACTCTGTACCGTTTCGACAATTTTTGTTTACATTTTGTGAGATCCACATACACGCACACACACACTCACACCCACACCCACATAAACACGCACACACATACACATTGTTGCTTATCAACACCTGCCCCCCAGCCGTTCTCGTTGTTTGCATGACATTATATTGACAGTTTCTCTCGGACGATATCTATGCAATTCCAGTTCACAGGTGTATAGCAAACCGACATATTCGGAGCAGAATACAAAATATTCGGAGCAGCGTTGTTTTTAATAGAGATTCTGTGTATTGGTTACCAATGAATAAACAATATAGTTACAACGGTCTAACTGTTCGGCGAATGGTACATGGGAAACAAAATTCAAGACACCAATTAAGTCACTAAAAATCAGCTTTAATTACCGCAATTAACAGTTTGAAATCAACAGGTTATTCAACAAGATTATACTTGTACAATAATTCGAGCAAATCTGTCCACAAAAATAATGATGTCAACTATAAAGAATTCCGCACTACAATCACTTTTC
The DNA here is from genome assembly GCA_034769895.1 of Magicicada septendecula. Lineage (NCBI taxonomy): Eukaryota > Metazoa > Arthropoda > Insecta > Hemiptera > Cicadidae > Magicicada > Magicicada septendecula. Next base: position 30,316,793 of record CM068369.1, read on the forward strand.
ACTAATACACCACTTGAGACGCACTGTGCAAATCGCCCGACAATAACTGAAACTAAACGGCAGGTGTGGGCTATTTATAGTCTGCAGGGTTCCATAATACGCGTCCAAAGGGTAGTCTGATGGATTTTTTTGGAAAAAATATCGATTTTTGGATTTTTATATTTTCTTATTGTTTAGAATCTTAGGTTTATTTTAAGACTAATTATATGCAATTGCAATAAGTGAAACTCGTTTTATAAGCGTTTTTATAAAATGTTGCACCTTACATTTCGCGTAAACGTATTTTCTTTTTAATTATAAAAAATCTAAAAACTAAATTTTTTAATAAAAAACACCCAAAATGTAGACAAAGGAAGCCCCTTCCAAAAAAAAAAGAATTATGGAGCTATCTCTTTTAGTTCCTGAGAAAAATGTACCTTAAGTTATGTAAATTAACATGGGCGAGATAGGGTCATCCGACTCCCCTTAAACTTTAAACGCGTTTCTTAAAAAATTACTTTTTTCTGTACAAAGGTATATTTTTCTCAAGAACTAAAAGAGATAGCTCTATAATTTTTTTTTTGTACTTGTCCTAATAAACTTCTCATTTTGGGTGTTGGGTTTTGCAAAGTTGTAAATAGTTTTTAACTTACACTCATTTAATATATTTAAAAATTCATATTTTTAAACGTATTTTTTAAATTATAAAAAATCTAAAAACTAAAATTTTTTAATAAAAAAACACCCAAAATGTAGACAAAGGAAGCCCCTTTCAACCAAAAAAGAATTATGGAGCTATCTCTTTTAGTTCCTGAGAAAAAAGCACCTTATGTTATGTAAATTAACATGGGCGAGATAGGGTCATCCGACTCCCGAGGCACTTAAAAATTCTAGAGGATACTTCAGCGCGACGTTCGCAGAAACACGCACCGTTGGGCTAGTTGAGAAGCTTGTCGAACAACACTATCGAATGTACGATTATGTTCCGTATTACGTAACACTGCCACTCCTGTTAAGTGTCACGTACGCACACATACATTACAGCTGGGATCTGCTGGGATAGCTGAGAAACATGTAGAACGTTCTGGAACGGCGTAACACTATTTGCTGTAAAATTAGCTTTGTTACCGTTTGAAACATTTAAACAATATTGTAGCCAGTTATATCTAAGCTATGGCTCAGAGCAAGGCAGCTTCAGAAGAAAAAGTCGAATTTCAAAACTTGTTAATTTCATTTCTTTTAAATTTTCAAGAACACATCATAGAGAATGTAAAGAAGACATGATGAATACGGTATGATCATTTTGGTAGGATGCCGAAGAAGACAAGACGGTTTCGGAAGATACTTGACTAGACACCTACAGGAAGTAAAGTTGAGGTGGAGCGAGACGACTTGCAAACATGATATAGACGAGATTGTGATGGACAGACAACGAGCAGCTGACGATTCATACGAGAGCACAGCTTTGCGTAAGAGAGGTGGGAAACAATTGCTGTGAAAACCCAACCTCAGGCACACACACAAACGCGCGCGCGATCATGTTCCTCAAATGACTACTAATCTTTTAGTAATGTAATTGCAATGAAACATACAATTTAAATCATCTAAACGCGGAAGAGACTAATTGAAAAGTCAAAAACAAAATTATAATATTATATTTGAAAGTACTAAGTAAAAGACATACGATAAATATTCATACGACAATTTTGTAACGCTCTCGAAAAGTCGGCAGGTGCGGTTACGTAAGGGTTCAAAACGCTTCTCGATTAGCCCAGCGTGCGGGGTCTCTGTCAAGGCCGTACACTCGAGTACCTTCCAGACTGTTCCAGCATTTGTAACTACGCAAATTATGCTGGCGCAAAGCCAAAAGTTGGAAAATTATTCTGTTACATCTGCGGGACCTATATAAGCAACAGCGGCCGGTTTAGCGAGTCAGTTACACCTGGCGAGATTGTAGAGTGCGGATCAAGTGATTGTGGAAAGTGATTACTGTGCTATAATTAGTGCGGAACTTATAATATTTGATGTTATAATTGTGTGTAGACTAATTTAACTTGTATGAGATTAACTGTTACTATTGTATGAGAGTACCTTGTTGAATTCTCGTTGTTATTTGTGACTAATTAAAGCTGGTAATTTGTGACTTTATTGGTTTCTGTATTTTGTTTCCATTGTAAAATACGTCGATCCGTGTGAACGTCGTAATAATATAAAATCTAAGGAAACAGATTTAGTACTGAAGGAGTAATACAAACGCGCTGATGGGACCAGTCTCTGTTTCCTTTAGTGAAAGGGCCAAGTTTCTCTTGGAGAGTCGTTTAAGTGTATTCTTCTTTGTTGTCGTTTACTGAAAACTGGGATTGGGCGGAACAGCTGTTTACGCTTTCCGCTATAAGCGTTATTGCTGTAGCCACTGATATTCTAAAACATCATTGCTTACTACACGTAAAATGGTTAAAATATATAATGTACTTTTATTAGAAACATATGTACTTACCATGTACTTTATATATAACACTGTGTACATTCATTTATATTTAAAATTTTTATTCTGTTTATCCATCGACTCTCTATATCAAGTAATTTGAGTATGACAACGACATCGATGTAAAAATAAATAGATTTCAAATGATATGCGGTACTGTACACAGAACATCTGGAAATAAGACAAAGAAGGACACTAAGATGAATCTGACAACACCTGTTTTAACTTATGGAAGTGAAACTTGGACAATGACGAGAAATAAAGAGCTAAGAATACAAACAAGTGAAATGAAGTTCTTGAGAAAAATCAAACGTTGCAACTGTGGAGATCAAATACAAAATTAAGATATAAGAACCGAGTTAAATTTTTTAATCTATGGCCAGCAGAATAAGGGAATGGGAAATAAAATGGAGGCAGCATATTGCGAGAATGGAGGATACGAGACTACCTAAACCAGTAATAAGATACAAACCTCAATGAAAATGAGATATACGTAGACCTAAGAATAGATCGCTTCAGCAAAGGCGAAACAGGCTGAAAGCGTATAACTTGACGTGGAGAAGGAGAAGAATAAGTCTCTACATGCATCTAACATGCTCGTGACTTTCCAATTTCAGACATAATGCTACTGAATTTAAAATTATCAGAATCACGACGCAACCCACTGTTTTATATGTAGCTGAAAAGTGAATCCTCTCTGAAAGGAATGAAAGAAAAATAACTGTTCACGATATTAACTGATGATTCGTTGGGCACTTGGTGAAACTTATTAATACAAAGGTTTTAAAAAATATATAAACACTTGGTGCGTTTCACAGATTGTATTTAACTCTGACAGCTGTTTCGACTTCTTAAGCCATTGTCAAAGACATGAATGAAGACTAAACACAGGATGTAGGGTGGACATCTGTTGAGGGCATGTATTGGAACATGTGTAGTGGTGAAGATGGAGAGGGGGTTACAGTAGCTAAGGGAAGGTCAAGTGTCTGTAGAACTAAATATAATCTGAATGCAAAATATAAAATTAACTAAACTAAATATAATCTGAGTGCAAAATATAAAATTAACTGAACTAAATAACGGCTTTTAATAGTTTTATTAATATTTCTGTGTATCCCCTTTATTAAAGCTGTTATTTAGTTCAGTTAATTTTATATTTTGCACTCAGATTATATTTAGTTTAGTTAATTTTATATTTTGCATTCAGGTTATATTTAGTTTTTAGCGACAATTGACCTTCTCTTAGCTCCTGCAACCCTCTCACAATCTTCACCCCTCACACACGTTCCAATACATGCCCTAAACAGATGTCCACCCTACATCCTGTGTTTAGTCTTCATTTATCTCTTTGAATTATGGCTTAAGAAGTTGAAACAGCTATCAGAGTTAAATAAATTCTGTAAAACGTACCAAGTGTTTATATATTTTTTAAAACCTTTGTAAAAATAACTGTTTTTCGAGTAATAATGGAGTGGACGTGTGAATAGACATCTCGTATCTTACGTGGATGTTTCCTTTCCGTATTATATTTTTAACTGAGTACGGTCATCTAATGTAAAAGTTCTTTATCATCAAATAAATACATTCCAAATAGGTTTACTTTCACCTGACGCACGTTTCACAGAAATTATTCTCTATCTTCAGAGTTTTGTTTGAATTATAATTGAATGTTTCGCTGACAATGTAGTTAACGGATAATCAATTTTACTTTGATTCCATTTCCGATTGTGGTAATGTTTATGTAGTCAGCTATTTATTATATATATATAAAATGTTTTTTTTTATTCTAATAAATGTTTGTTTTTAAATAAATTGTCTTGTTTTGTTTTTGTTTGAATTTGTTCTTTAATTAGTAGATTATTATTATTGTGTTTGTAAATATTAAGATTTCTCCAGATATTCATTTTGTTATTTTTTCACGGCTTCAGTTAATATGACATTTTGAATGTCTGAAAACTTATGTTTACTGTTTAAACAGTGTGTGGCTAAATTATCTTTTTATATATATTAGGTTTTGTAAACGCATTGCGGGGGTGAATGAGCCTCTCGGACAGTTTTTTCTTCGCCTGGCCTACGTAAAATTTATTTCAATCTGGACATTCTGTTTTTTAAAATCAATTCTTATTTTCAATGTTGAATTTATTTTTATCCCTGAGTTTATGTGAAACGTGCGTCAGGTGAAAATAAACCTATTTGCAGTGTATTTATTTCAAGAGGTTACATGGGAGACTTGTAGGAAACTCAACGAGTTACTTTTGTCAAAATTAAGTTGTAATATATTTGATAAAATTTATTTTAATTTTTTAAATATACTCATGGCAATATAAAAAGAAACTTATAGTTACGACGGTGTCGTTGATCGTCGTGTTGTTTAGTGGAAACAGAATAACTGACATGAATTAAGTTACCTTATTGCATTTTTTTTCTAAAGCTTACACGGTCGGTGTCAGTATTTCCAAAATTATTACTAACCACTGGGCTGTTACGCCGTGGCCGGTTGCTAATAATTCTCCACAGCGCGCTCGAAGATCTCCTTGAGGCAGCAAAAAGCGACAAAGTGTGGAAATAGAGTAGGGGCGGAAACAAGTGTCGGGTATCGTTCGGCGAAGATCTGTCGCTACTGTATTTGTACACTCTGTCGCGTTTTGTGGCCTGAGGAAGATCCACGAGAGGGGATACGAAACGTTGTCGACGACGTCGAGAATTCATTGCAACCAGCCTAAGAGCCCAGTATTTAGTAACAATTTTGGAAGTATTACGTTATTGCAGTTTCGTACTCGGTAACAAACTAATCACTTTCCGGCAGTCACAACACCAGAGACACAGAACGCCGTCACTGTAGTGTAGCTGGTGTATAATTAAACTGGGTCCCTTCGATATCCAGTATTTACACTGCTGATATCTTGTACTGCAATGACGTAGCCGGCCTGGACGCCGGTAGAGAGTAGTCGAGTAACACGTAAAATCCATAGAGTGTTATGTAATTCTGCCGTGCAAATGTACATGCTATGAGTCACGTAGTCAACCAGCAATGCGGTGCTGTCTATTCCCTCAGCGTAGCATACATTAAATATCGGTATGGAGAACCATACATGTCTTCCGTGTTCTAATATTTACATTTAAAATCATTTACATGAATTCAGTTCAATAATTTCTAAAGAAAAAAATCCCCAACCCTCAAACTATTTTCACTATTTGTAGATATTCTTGTTGTTATGGGGTAGTCGTTTATTATAATGTTATTATAATGTCCTTTATCTATACAAATTAGGTAGTTTGTTCTTGTAAAGAAACTAAACTACGCAGATAATCAAATATATATCTTAATTACATATTTATATAATTATTTGGCCACAAATATTGGGTCATCGGGATCTTCAAGCATAGATGATTTAAATTAAAATAAAAAATTATGATTTTATTGCCTGGCAACAAAATTATTTTATTTTTAACAATTACCATTGTCTGAAAAAGATTAACTAACTTTTTACTTCCATGTTCCATAAGGAAATGGAAGTATGGTCATGGCGAAAAAATCGTGTTCGAGATAATGGCAGATTCTGATTATACTACCCTCAAAACATGAAAAAAGTCATTTTTTAAAAAGTGTCTGTGCGTGTGTCTGTCTGTCTGTCTATCTGTGTGTAGAATTTTTCTATAGCAAACGATAACTGCCGCAAATTCGAACAGAATCAAATAAGTTTTTGCATACAGTTCTGTATTGTAGAGGACTCGAGGCCTATTGATTTTGGTGAACATCGGTTAAGGGGAAGTGGTAGTTTACCTGCAACCTTTTACGTTTTAACAAGAGTAAAGTGCTTAATTTTGATAATTAAAGTATCCTTAAAAGAAGGTCATAATAATCCATTGTAGAAAGGTAGATGAAATATCTATAAATGAAAAGGGTAGTTGAAGGAGAAGGGCTAATTTTCTATAAATTGAAATGGTAGTTGATGAGGGAGGAGATAATTTTTTATAAGTTTTATATGTGTACTACGTTATTGACAACAAAGAAGTAGTTTCTATGGAAACATGTTATTTCACTTTGACAAAATTCTATATTTTTTTAGGAATTATCAAACCGAATTCACGTAAATGATTGGAACTGTGTGAGTACCCGCAATACATTTCGATGTTTTTAATATGCGATTGTATGGATATATTACGGTGTGGAAAAGAAGAAGTGTACTAATTGTAAATTGCCCTATTTCTTAATGTAAAGCAAAAATACGTGTTGTTTTCATTTTGTAGTTAGGTAATAATGGTTTTGGGTTTTTAGTTGACTGCTAAAATAAATAGAAGCTGTGGTTGAGAAAACATAACATTAAACGTGTCATACAATGCGTATAACAGAGTAACACTTAAAGTAAAGAACTCAACGTTTTTCAGTTTACAAATTGGAAAAAGCAACAGCAAACACAAAATGAAAAATACAAATATTTATGGTTAATGAAAAAAAAACAAAAAACACTGTATTAAGGAATGACAACATATTCTCTACAAATTGTATATAATGGATGTTTGATTTTTGTTAGTTACAAAACGAGTACTTGTCGGAAAACGAATTTTACCAAAAAAACGAGTACTGCCACAAAAAAGTAATATGTAGGCCTATAATAATAGGCAAGGGGTTGATCCTTGGGCCACTCCCGCCTTACTTCGAGTTGGGGTTTTCGTGGTTTTAGAAAAAAAAATTTTACATTACACACGTGTTGGTTTCCATGTATAATTTCAGTTTTCATATTAACTTAACATATTCAATTTTTAGTGTCACAGCCACGACCCAGTGATAAATTACTACTACAGTAATTTTCCATTAAAAAATGACAAACAAAATCAATTTCAACCACCAGCCAACTATTTTGCAACATACAAAATTAAAATTTGTATAATTCTTTCACTACATAAAATTATATGCGGTATTCACTACATATCGAAGTCCAAAAATCGCTTATCGAAATAACTGCGGGTACGCATAAAGGCAGTACCAAATGATTTTATATATAATCTGAGAACATGGAAATCATGTATGGTTCTCCATACCGATTTTTATTTAATTTCGTCAAACTCATTAAATCAATACCAAACCTGAAAAAATTACCCCCTCCCCTTTTAACTACCCTTTTTATTTATAGGTACCTTTCTACAGTCAATTACTATAACCTTCTTTTCAGGATATTTTATGTATCAAAATTAACTACTTTACTCTTGTTAAAACATAAAACGTTGCAGGTAAACTACCCCTCTTCATCAACCGATCGTCACCAAAATCCTCTACAACGCAAAATTTTATTTCATTCTATTTGAATTTGTGGCAGTTATCGTTTGCCATAGAATAGAATTCTACTCACAGACACACACATACACACTTCACTGAAAATGACTTTTCTTCACATTTGAGGGTAGTAAAATCGGAATCAGCCCTTATATCGAACACGATTTTTTCACCATCATTTTCTTATTTAACATGGAAGTAAAAATTCAAAATTATCAAATGACCCAATAAGACTAAATTACTAAGCTTAATGAGTCATTATCTCGACCTTGTCATGCCAACGATGAGGCCGGGAGATTACTCACATGAGTAAGAAATATCAAGGATCACATATCGAGAAACAGAAATACAGAAATCAAATTTTTCTGCTGGCAGTATACTTACTAGATAACAACACGGTATATTTAGTGAACTAAAATGATGTAAGTATTAGACTTCTCTGTATCCTCAAATGTCACCCGTGTGTTTGTGTGTAATAACTCAACCCTTGATCGTCATCATCACTACTCCAATGGTCAGGCCCTAGACCTGTTCTGAAACCCATCTATTCCCCGGGGTACCGACATGTGTCTTCCCAGTAGGGTAATAATAACCCAAGGGAGCCACGGGTAGACGAATGTCAGGCATGCGGTTCAAGTGTTCACATGGTGTCAAAAAGGGGATGTGAGACAAACATATGCTTTCATTGAAATGAAAGGGGGTGGACAATAGCCTTTCGACCCCAACTCCGCTCTCACCTACACGTTTGTGGGCCCTGTTACTCCGAGCAATCCACTCCAAGGTTGTAGTAGTCAGTCCATTAGGCGGAGTGGATCGGTAAGCAAACAAGAGATGAGGGTTTTGTCAGGCCAGCCGGGAGGTATCCTGGGTCCTGGCCTGGCAGGATGGTGCACATCGGCAGCAGGGTGTGCATCTAGAGTGGAGGCGGAGGACCCGACAGTAGGCCAACGGCTGCACACATGGGCTAAGTTAGTTAGTCTACTGCGATAGGGCAGAGAGAACTCGTCAGCTGAGGTGAAACCAACTCTCTAGGGGAAGAGCAACACGAAATCAATGTTCTTGGTCCTCCAAGTTGGGAGTTCACGGCAGTGAAGTAACTTGCTTAAGTAAGAAATATATGTACTTACAGAACTCATGCAAGTGTCGGAAATCTGATGGGAAATACGGCAAAACGACATAAACTCAGCCCCCAATTTTGACTTTCTCATAACACTGTAGTAAAATATTTTTCTCATTAATAATTTATACTTACTATCTAAACTTTGTCTCAACGTTTTTACTTAAAAAGCTACTCTCACGGTATCATTAAACTTCGACCATTTCTAAACGATTAAATACTTAATTTTATTTGGCTAATTTCTTGTTAACAACTAAATTACGTCCTATTCTGAACTTAACATTTATTCCCCTATTACACTTTTAGCGATGTAAATTACAGAAGATTTGGTGTTGGCACAGTACAGCTAGGCCTGCAATAGAACTTTCACTGACCTTTAGAGTGTTAGAGCTAACTGAAATTAAACAAACTGAACTGATTTGAACAAAAAAAAAACTTTTAAAAGAATATAGTATTGCAGTAGTAATTTTAATGTATTTACCCAAAAAATTATTTAAGTAACTACACATTTATACAAAAAATGTAGATCCGTCCGGATAGTCCTTATTTGAGACAATTTAGTAGAGAATATGTCTCCTGGATATGTTACTAGCATATTGCAGAGTAAGACGTATGGTGGGGCTGCAACCTTCAGGCTTAACGTCCAGCCCGATTATCTGTTTGGATGTTCTCCTATAAACTGGCTGTCTCACCAGACTAAAGAGATCAGTTTTCTCTGTTGAGATATCAATAGGGATCTTTAATGTGGTGGTTTCTCCTTGCCTCACACATCCTACGTCGTTGGCCAATGGAAGATCATCCGTCTATAGGGGCAATTTCTCACCCAAAAGGGAAGAGGGTGGCCTGACCTCTACATGACAATGGCAAGTGGAGAAAGGAAAGCTTATACCGGCTGTCACTCGGTCTCCAGAGCCGCGGTAACCACCTGTATGGAACTATAAGCCGAGGAGACGTAGAGGTGTGGGACATCCGAGGAAGCGCTGCAGTGAGCAGCTCTAATCTTTACCTATTTGAGACCGGAACAAACCATCCTTGGTTTAATCCTTGAAGATGATGATGATGATGATAACAAAAAATTATTGTTAAATATTTGAAAGTCTATTCAGTCTCTTAAAATTATAAAACGAGTAACTTAACTTCAGTAGAGTTCAAATTCAAATGTTAAGTCGAGTTACATTTTACGTGTTCGTTACAAGGTTGCGCAAGTAAGTGTAAAAGTGAAAATACGGCGATGGTAACTAGGGACACATTCCATTAATTACAGCTGTCAACACTCTTAGAGGTTACTCACGCGAATATCACACTGGGACACTCGGCTGGGTTTCTTTCTCTTTCCCCCCTCGCCCTCACACTCTCGATCGCGCTCTGTCTCATAAAACCTTTACACTTGGGTGTGCGTTATGTACGCAAGCTCCTAATTTACAGGTTACCTTTCACTTTTCTTGAGAGATATGATAAGGTAAGGCAATTTTTTAAATTACATTTGGAAAGATAATAGACATTAGCGTATAATTAAAAACTAAAAACCATTTGATTTTAGAATTTTTGATTTAACACTTGTGCTGCGAAGCTTAACTGACTGCAGTAACGCAACAATGAAACGTGAAACTCTTGTAAAAGGTCAAACATACTGCTACGACCATTACGGAACCTTCTCGAAAAGACGAGAGTGTCGTTGTACGTGCTTCTCGACTAGCCCATGGTGTGGAGTCTGTGTCATGGCCGCCAAATCACGTAGCACTTGTAACAACGCAAATTATGCTGGCGCACCGCCTAAAGAATGGAAAATTATTCTGGAACACTTGCGGGAACCCTATAATCAACAGCGGCCTGCTTAGAGGTCAGTTCAATCTGGCGATACTGTAGAGTGCGGATCAAGTGGTCATTGAGGATTAGTGGAAAGTTATTATTGTGTTGGAAAATTGCGGAACTTTAATAATTGACATTATTTTGCGTGTGGACAAATTCAACTACAATCGTTGTATGAGAGTACCTTGTTCATATAAAGTTGGTATTTGTGACTAATTTAAGCAGGTTAGCTAATAAATAGCGACTTCATTGGTATCTGTAGTTTGTTTCCTCTGTACAACACGACAGTCCCTGAGACCGTCCGTCGTAACAATACTTTACTCTTAACTTGATGGCGGGTATCGTGTAGTAAAACTTGTAAATCACGTGAATATCACACTAGGACACTAGGCACGATTTATTTCTCTTTTGCCTTCTTTGCTGCTCTCTCTCTCTCTCTCTCTCTCTCTCTCTCTCTCTCTCTCTCTCTCTCTCTCTCTCTCTATCTTTTAGGAAACCTTTACACTTGGGTGGGCTTTATGTATGTAACCTTTGGGATGTCCCATTCTACAGTTTCTCCACTTAATTTGCTTAAAAATAAGATAGGATACGACAATTTTTTGATTAAATTTTAAATGGTAATACACATTAGCATGTAATAAAAAACGAAAAACATTTTACCTGAGAATTTGTGATGATCTTCAACTGTAACGCGGCGAAGATTAACTGACTGCAGTAATGAAACAACAAAACGTGAAACTCGTAAAACGTCAAACATACTTTACCGTCTAACATTAACATGAAGGCAGTGATACATGTTGTGCAGTGAAACATGTAAATTAAGTTAACATTTGTGATTGATTTTGCGTTAGTGCGTTTACAGCAGTTTTCTACAGTGTGATGTTTGCTGTTCTCTGACTGTAGACCGAAGTCAGTAAATATACGCTTTAAATAATATGGTGAGACGTTGTTACAGCCTAGAACAAGTTAAGAGACAATTTGGCATTTGTCTGCATGTCTTTGTATCAATAGGTGTAGTTGCCTTTTTACTACCATTTTAGGGGTGTGCCTCAAAAACCTTTTGAATGCATCAGTGTGTTCCACATATAGAGATAAGAAGTTGATGAACTGTAAATAGACAGGAATGGGCTAGAGAGAGAAATCAACAAATAAATGGACACCGTGCTTGAGAGAGAGTGGTGAAAAAGGTTGTGCGAGAAAGGATAAAGTTAGTGTATAATATTGTAGGAAACCTATATGGACTTTACTATACGATAATTAACATAAAAGTTAAAGATTATTGTCGAATTAAAGATTATTGATCATCAACCGATTTCCATCAAATTCACTATCTGTATACCTAATCTCACCTTACCGATTAATATTGTTTTTAAGTCTGAGCCCACCAACGTGAAAGCAAGCATTTGGAGCAAGAATGTAAAGGATGACAATTTTAAAAACGGTTCAAAAATATATCACATCATATTACAAAGAACTTAAATAAACAGAATTTAAATGGTGTGTTAATTTTAAGAAATTTTCCAAAACTTAAATGTAATCCAAAGGTTCTGTAAAAAATATAAAAACACTTGGTAGGTTTCACAAATTTTATTTAACTCTAACAGCTGTTTCGGCTACCTAAGCCATTGTCAAAGAGGCGAATGAGTGATATTACTAAACACAGGATGTGAGTAAAGGTCGTGGTGGTGGTGGTGACCATCTGTTTAGGGAGTATCTGGAACATCTGTGTTGAGACGGAGAGGGGGGTGCAAGAGACAAGGGAAGGTCAAGTGTCTTTAAAAATTAAATACAATCATGAATGCAAAATATAAAATTAACTACACTAAATATAATTTGAATATAAAATATAAAATTAACTGAATTAAATATAATCTGAATGAAAAATATAAAATAAACTAAACTAAATAACAGCTTTTAATAAAGGGGATAGGGCCTACACAGAATTCAGTCTGTTCATTTGTTAAATTTTTGTTATTTTTTATTGCTTTTTTCTGTGAAACTTACCAAGTGTTTTTATATATTTTACAAAACCTTTGTATTAAAATGTTTCACCAAGTGCCCAACGAGTAATCGATTAATATCGTTAAATGTAATCGTAATCAGAATCTGAAAATAATGTTCAATTTTTTATCGAGTAATCGATTAATATCGTTAAATGTAATCGTAATCAGAATCTGAACGTAATGTTGAATTTTTTATCGAGTAATCGATTAATATCGTTAAATGTAATCGTAATCAGAATCTGAACGTAATGTTCAATTTTTTATCGAGTAATCGATTAATATCGTTAAATGTAATCGTAATCAGAATCTGAACGTAATGTTCAATTTTTTATCGAGTAATCGATTAATATCGTTAAACGTAATCGTAATCAGAATCTGAACGTAATGTTCAATTTTTTATCGAGTAATCGATTAATATCGTTAAACGTAATCGTAATCAGAATCTGAACGTAATGTTCAATTTTTTATCGAGTAATCGATTAATATCGTTAAACGTAATCGTAATCATAATCTGTACGTAATGTTCAATTTTTTATCGAGTAATCGATTAATATCGTTAAATGTAATCGTAATCAGAACCTGAACGTAATGTTCAATTTTTTATCGAGTAATCGATTAATATCGTTAAACGTAATCGTAATCAGAATCTGAACGTAATGTTCAATTTTTTATCGAGTAATCGATTAATATCGTTAAACGTTATCGTAATCAAAATCTGAACGTAATGTTCAATTTTTTATCGAGTAATCGATTAATATCGTTAAATGTAATCGTAATCAGAATCTGAACGTAATGTTCAATTTTTTATCGAGTAATCGATTAATATCGTTAAATGTAATCGTAATCAGAATCTGAACGTAATGTTCAATTTTTTATCGAGTAATCGATTAATATCGTTAAATGTAATCGTAATCAGAATCTGAACGTAATGTTCAATTTTTTAAATTTCTAAATTTAACTTCACCTTAGCCTAGGCAATTGATAAAAACATTTCAAAAATTGTAAAAAAAAATGCCAATAATAAGACTAAAGGTTATTTTAAACAAAATTTAAAAATATTGTACCCCTCTAACACGTATGGAGCGGAGAATACAAAAGACGTGTGGTACGCTGACTGTGTATATCTGCTCATATTACTTCGAGGTGATGCTAATACTACCAAATTTACAGTTTCCCGCGAGTAACATTAACCGTGTTTTTGTTTAACGGCCGGTAAGCATTTGTACTACATTAATTTGAGGTGATTTATGCTTCACGTGGGACACATTGCTTAGTTCTATTACTAGAGTAGCAGACATATAGTGGGGAGTTACGTGAACCGCCTTTAATTCCCGTATTAGCACAAGCTGCCCGGCTAGTAAACCACACCAATCAGTTCCACTCTGAAGACTGCCAAAATACGTGTTAAGCAGGCAGCTGGTGTTAGCGTGTCTCAACACATTAACAACGTCCAGTTAGTTAAGATGGACGAGACTTTAGTACGTATAAAAAAGAGTCTATCGGACAGGCTTGCGACAACAGCACAGGGTGCTCTGAGGGTAATCTAATAAGCTGATAAGGAATCACAGATTGAACGACGAAAATTCAATGAGTTTTGTTCGATTACTACTAATAAGAACTTTTTGATCCAAGCAAGGACCAACGTTCCAAAAATTGTGTTAAATAATTTGGATAATGAATTTGAAGCTGACAGTTTATATAGAGTAGAAATTATAAATCTGAAAATGAACAAGCAAGAAGAAACGTTTTGAGCAAAAACGAATAAAAACGGAATAAGATTGAGAAGAAACCACTTATTTAACAGCGGTTAAGACGCTATAAAGGAATTGCAAAAAATTGCTAAAAATTATTTAAGGAGCCTAATATAAAATGTGTTGATTTGTTCCTCTACTTTAACCGTAGTTTGAGCAAGTGAATTAACTTACAATTCAGAAACAAACTTATATTGACCCAAAACAATTGCGCGTACTGGAAAATTAGTTTGTAAACTGTTATTCCGTCTTCGTCTTTACAAAATATACAGGTCAATATAATACAATATAGACAACACTATACGCTAGAGACTTACGTTTGGGCGCAACACGGTAAGAGGTTTCTCAACTAGACACTTGCAACAAGGGTTTAGATTACATTGGTTTGGTCAGTGATATTAGATTATATCAGGGTTGCCCCCCCCCCTCTGTGAGAGACACGCTGGTTTCACTGAGTTACTGCCACTTCTGCTACAGCTCCGTAATAATTGGATTGTCTCCGCTGTGAGCCTGTGTTGCATAGTAAATATGGATTTAATTTATTGAAAAATGTTTTGCATAAAACAGCTAAAGATTCGAAGAGTACATGGATTGAAAATTTGAAACATAATCTAATAAATGGAAGAGGAATTTAAACGGTAACAGTAGGACGTAGCAACCGAGCATGGTCAAGAATTACAAATAGATCTATAGAACATGGAAATAGGAAATATAAGATAAATACGATTGAAATGTAAAGTGCGCCATAGGCTTTAGGATCTTTACTTTTCTAGGCGTTTCTAGGCGGCTGCGACTTCACGATTATTATAAACGCATTACCGTCAATGTAATAGAAGCACCTCGCAACCAAGGCGGTATATGAAGCCATATGTTGCAATTTCGGCTTTATTTAGACTCCCGACTCTATAGGAATACCTGCTGCTCAAGAATATTAACAAGAAAATGTTTGTTGTAACTTAACTGGAGGGATGAGATTACACAGGACATAACTACGACGGGGTATACTTCAATCGTACTAGCGTGTCTAACCAATGAGTCCTGCCATAATCAGGCGAAATAGCCTACGTAGTACATTATAAGTTATAAAATTAAGATATGTTATCTGCTTAAAGTATGAACATTCAGGACTAAAAAATGTATATATAATGAAAGAATAATAATAAATAATAACCACCAGTTTCCAAACATTGAAAATATAAAATTAATTAAAAACATACAAAAAGGTCAAAAAATGAATATTTGGGAAAATCTTAACATTTACAAACACAATAACAATAATTTATTAATTAAAGAACAAACCCAAATAAAAACAAAACAAGACGATCTATTTAAAATTATAAATTTACTAAAAAATAAAAATAAAATTGAATAAAATATAAACAAAATTTCAAATATAACCGAGAAAACAGCTGCTGAAGAAAATAAACATTAAAACAATCGTTAACTAATCGACCTAAATCGATTATCAGTTATTTTATTTTACATTAAAATCGATACAAATTCGATTATTATTTAATTTTATATTAATAGAATTATTTCGATTGTTATTAATTCACTTAGAAACCTCTGATGATACTGATATTTTTCAGTGAAACGTGCGTCAGGTGTTAAAAAGAATATACAATATTATCTACTTGCAGAAGAAACAAATTGAAAACATCACAAATTATATAATGAAAGAAGTATGTTTTTCTAATCCTTTCGGTATATAACGTTTTTATGCGTTATATGCATTGCCTGTGTGGCATTACTAAATTACTTTTGAATGTGTCAAGCAAATATGCCTCGTAGACTCAACCATTTTTTTAAAATTATCTTCAAACTATTAAAAATAACTTTAAAGTTTATTAATGTAAGAGACAATAATAACCATTTGATAGTTACTAACGCAGTAACTGACGGATGTAACAGCTTTAATTAATCGCAAATGACAGTTTGTAATCAACAAGGTAGGTACTCTCTTACAATAATTCAACTTAAATTTGTCCACACACAACAATAATGTGAGTTAATAGAGATCCACACTAATTATAACACAGTAAACACTTTCGACTAATCTTCAACCACCACTCTATCCGCACTAAGGAAATCGCTCAACGTAACAAACTGAAAAAGCCAGCTGCTGTGGCTTATGTAGGTAGGGCAGTTGTTTGAGAATAACTTTCCATTCTTACTGCAGCGTGCCACCATAGCGCGTATTTCGTGTGTACTCCAGAGCGTTGTGAAAGGTACGTTAGTGGACGGCCTTGATACAGTCGAGGCACGCTGAGCTAATTGAGACGCGTGTAAAGCGACACTCTCGCCTTCTCGCTAGGGTTCCATCGTTACAGTACGCAATAAGATTGACACGGATACCGTCACGTTATTCACCTCTTAAACGTAGCGATACAT
The DNA here is from genome assembly GCA_034769895.1 of Magicicada septendecula. Classification (NCBI taxonomy): domain Eukaryota; kingdom Metazoa; phylum Arthropoda; class Insecta; order Hemiptera; family Cicadidae; genus Magicicada; species Magicicada septendecula. The sequence goes on from CM068369.1 coordinate 30,333,603, forward strand.
TTATCCAATTAGCTTCTAGAAAGTGATTGTTACTTAAATAAAAGTTTCAAAATATATTTTAATATTTAACGACTGGACAAATTATATATAGAAATTTCTAAAGATTTGTTTTTATTTTCTGACACTTGTTACATGATTATTACTAGTATACGAGGGTGTATCGTGATATTGTTTGTGTTGTTTATGCTGCAAATACACTGAAATATTGAACAAAAATATTCATAATTCTTCAAATTTTTTGTTATTTTATATTATTATTAATAATAAAAAACTTTTAACAAGAATATATTTTAATTTGTAAGTTACATACGTTTTGATAGTAATCCAACGATCACAATAGGATATAATTTAATAAATTCAAAAATTTTTAAATCAATTGTTCAAAAAATGTTTGATTTCATTAAATTATATCTGATGATGATAGTTGGACTACTATCGAAACGTAGGTAATTTATAAAATAAATATGTTCTTGTTAAAAGTTTTTTTTTATTATGAAAAATAAAAAAATAGTACGTGTTTAAAAAAACATGGTGATTTTAGCAACAGCACCACATTATTGAGAAGAATAACAAACTACATTTTATTGTCAAGCGAAGTGTAACTAAAAGGGTTTTCAGTTGAATCAGAGTTAATGAACTGTTTCACCCGCAGTAACAGCAAGCGCCGCTCACACAGAATGCTGTTACTTCCAAGTTTCAGTGGTTTGTTATTGTACAGACTCTTTGCGCCAGGCGCCTGGAAAGCGCCTTTTAGTATTATATGCCGTAAGGAAAGTGTTTCGTTATGACAAACGATGGGTTTAAGATAACCATTAGACAATTTCTGTAAGTGTTGCACTTTGACCGTTTTATTATATTATATTAATAATAAAAAAAATTTAACAAGAATATATTTTAATTTGTAAATTACATACGTCTTGATAGAAATCCAACGATCATCATAGGATATAATTTAATAAATTCAAAAATTTTTAAATCAATTGTTCAAAATTTTGATTATTAAATTATATCTGATGATGATAGTTGGACTACTATCGAAGCGTAGGTAATTTATAAAATAAATATGTTCTTTTTAAATATTATTGACCGTTTTTTTTTTGTTGCTAGAAGAACAGAACGGATTCAGGAAAGGAAAGGAAGATCTTGTATGGAGAATGTCACAATAATACGACAGATATAAGAAAAGAGGAGGGAATATAATTTGGAAACTCACATTGGTTTCATTGATTACGAGAAAGGTTTTGATCGGGTCAACAAAACAAAACTGTGGGAAATTATGGGCAGACGAAGACCCAAATTACCAAACGCTCGATAGGAGGCATTCAAGGGCTTTACTAACATACTAGAATTGTAATAAATACTGGAAAAGGTAAAACTGCACCTATAACAATTAATAGAGAGGTTCGACAAGGATGTAGCTTATCTCCCACATTATTTAACATATAATATATGTTATATAGACAATGTTGTGCGACAATGGAAGGAAAAAGTGAACCCTGGAATTCAACTGACACCAGCTAGTCAATGTTTTAATAATTGTTATTTGCTGACGGTCAGGTTATTTTGAGAAAAAAAATCTCCAGTTAGCAGTTTTCCACTTGTGCTAAATATGCAAAAAGTATATTAGAATATCAACTCCGAAAACAAAAACTATGGTCTTTAGAGGAAAGAATCCGATATATTTCAAGATAATTGTAAAGAGTCACTCTATAGAACAAGATCCCACTTCAATTTTTTGGGGTGGGATGCAACTTCTGAGTATGACAACGACATCGATATAAAAATAAATATAGATTTCAAATAATATGCGGTACTATACACAGAACACTTGGAAATAAGACAAGGAAAGACATCAAGATAAAATTCTATAAAGTAATGGCAACACCTGTTTAACTTATGGAAGTGAAACTTGGACGATGACGGGAAATTTTGAGCAAAGAATACAAACAAGTGAATTTAAATTCTTGAGGAAAACCTTAGGTTGCACCCTTAGAGATCAAATACGAATAAAAGATATAAGAACCGAGTTAAATGTATATTTAATGGCGAGCAGAATAAAATGAAGGCAGTATATCGAGAGAATGGAAGATATGAGACTACCTAAATAAGTATAATAAGATACAGACCTCAAGGAAGACGAGGTATAGGTAGACCAAGGAAGAGATGGCTTCAGCGAAAGCGGAAGAGGCTGTAAGACTATATATTGACGTGGTGAAGAAGAAGAAGTTGTATTTTGACAGGTACAAATAAGTCTTGACACGAATGTTCAGATAATTGTATTGTATAACATTTACAGTATTTGTTGTTTAGGGTTACTTTTGAAATTTACCAAAAACCTTGTGTGCTCAGCGGCGGGACCAAGGCTAAATAAAACCCAAAACCCCAAGACGTTCTCTCATTTTTATTTTCCAACTAAAGTTTCTTTTATCGTACGAAAATATACATTTTGTAGAATTTACTAGTGCGTGCCTAACTAATATCTTCTTCTTCTTCTTTTTGGGCAATAACAAGCCGAGGCCGGATCCAAGATTCACCTGGCACACATGGGTAACGACCGAGTTCAATAATCACCGCAACGATCACTTCGCTCCGCACTTAAAATATCACCAGGTCTAACTAAACTGAGCCGCTTCAAAATCCAATACTTATAATACGGCCGCATTTATTGTAGTGACATTGTAGGCGCCGATGTCGGTAGAGTAACGCCTGGTAGCGGTGTATCCAACAATATAAAGCGTTACGCCGACAGATGGTTGTGTGGGACGAAGGGTAAGCCCGTCGCCCGCTCGTGTGCTGCGTCCCGAGCTTCAAGTAGAGCTCCTGTCGCAGTGACCGCTAGATAGTCTTTATTTTAGGGGTGTGGCGTGGAAGCCAATTAGCTAATTAGTAATTGAGGGTGAGAGTACGCCGATTCACCTGGCACAGATGGATTGCGACCGAGGGCGCTAATGAGGTGATTTAGAGTGTTACGTAATTTTTCCGTGCAAATATAAGTGCAAGGCTTAACTGGACGATTAGCAGCCGTAACAGGACGATTCGGTAACGTATAAGAAATACAGAACCATCTCCTATAATCATTGACACCTGACGATGAACTCATATATTTGTGATAAAAAGATTACCTCTTGTCCCATTCTGTTACCCTTATCGTCCTTTAATACATATTCTATCTATTGTAATTTCGGCCTTGTCTTCTTCACAGAAGAAAATATGTTGAGTGTCAACATTCGCTTAGGCGTTGAAGTAATATCTCTTCTGTACACATGGCCTCGCTATTGTAAGCGCCGGCATTTACAAGTCTTACTATTAAAACGTCCCCCAAAATTTAGTAAATTTTTTTTTTCTTCTTGAGGGGCGTTATTTAAAATTTAAAACTAGACGATATGTCTAGACGGAAGATAAAATGTGCGGGGCCCATGGTGACAGAACTTGCAATTAAAACGATGGTTTCAACATCAACAATTTTTATTAGTGTTTAATGGTCAAGTCTTTTCATGTGTGATAATAAGTTACAGCACTTCAGAGCATCATCAAAATATATAGGTATGTATGTGAAATCATGTTAAAACCTCCTTAAATGATTGATATATACAATTAAATAATAACGTCACAGTAGCTCTGGCCATTTGAATACATCACCAAGCTATATAAAAAAATTTCTAAGTACTAGTTGCTCTGAATATTTAGTTACATCATCAAATATACATATATAGAAATACATAAATGCATGCAAATCATTAAGTTGTTATACACCCTTCGTACAATATAGACAAAACATTAAGTTAAAGAACAAGGTAAGTCTTGCATGAACATGACCTCAGCTGATACAACCATTTCTAACAGCACATGTATAAAATGCCTTCACAAATTTTAATTACAACTTGGAATTACTACTCAATTCATCACATATATTTTCGAACAATTACATTAAGGATCCATTTACCTAATCCATGATCAATTGCATTTAAACAGAATCTACTAGAGTAGTATGACTACAACCCACTACATAATGGCAGAGCCAGACTTGCCAGTGCAAGACCTTGTTTAATTAAGTTATAACTATTGAGGTGTGAACACGCCTTTTTAGACGGCAATATACTATTGTATTCAATTGGTATTTAGATTATGTACTGATACAATATAATTAAAGCATTCTAAAGTCAACAATCAAGAACGTGAATAACTGATTCGCATGCGGCGAATTCGTCTAACAAAATGTCTCTTTTTAACATCACGGGTGTCCACTGCTGTCTCTAAGTTGTGTCTAAATAAGTAATAGTTTGATCCCACCTGTGATCTGAAGGTAGATGATGTACGCAAGGCGAGAGTGTTGATCTGTGGTGAAGAATTCGTCATGAGCTGGGTTGATGTGAATTTGATGCGAAATCATGCGTTTCTCTGTCGGCCCGACGGCGATGGAGCTTAGGTGAGTTGCTCTGCCAGTGGAGAAGATCTAGGTTCCACGTCGGATTCCATCACTCTCGGCTAGTGGGCGAGGACCCTAATAATAAATGATAATTATAATATTCCATCGGAACTTCATCAACCCCGATATATTTCTCATCTCACAATCTCTTTCACCACTCACGCACACAGATCACCCATTACACAAATTGACTTTTAGTTGCCGGCAATATGGTTCACTATCAAGCATGATCTTGTGAGTCTACCATTACAGTTTCTATCAATACATGTAAGTATTCAAAACGTTTACATTAAATTAAGTTTACAAAGAGTTGTTTGGTCTAACCTTCATGTTCTACTGTACTAGTTACCTTGTGGGTTATTAATTCAATTTAAATCTTTTAAGTACTGAAATACTCAAACTTTATCAGCACGTGCTCACATCTCTGCCGGAAGTAACACCCATCCACGCTCAACAAACACACAATTAAGTTACAAACGTAACATTCCCTATTTAATTAAACACATGCCCCTTCTTTATTGAATAATAATTATATAAGATAATTACCTGGGACACTTTAGCCTCTACGAATGCATGAGAAAGATAAATAGATCGCCGCCGGACCAGATCTTCACATCAGCAAGAATGGGGTAGAAATGAGACAGAAGGACTCGTGCACCGTACCCAGCCAACGGCAGCGAATTGCAAAGTCACGGTAACAGCTGATATAGATTACTAAATTTCTTCGCTGCACGTAATATCGATAGTCGACGCCGCTACCACAGCGACCTTGACCGACGATCCAGGAAGCATAGCGCACTGACAAACTTAAAAACAAATCGCGGTGGCGCCGATTTAAATTAAATTCAGGCCGAGGTATTCCAATTTAAACCGTGTCTCGGCACACTATTACATAAGTAAGGAAGTAGTTTAGGAGTTTCCCTTTCCTAGAGCGGAGAATTTATGAATTTTTACTATCTGATCTTATTCTCAACAGTTTTTAAACAGTACCCATTGTTTTCTAAGAGAAAACTTTCTTTCCAATGAAATGTTTAGTAATATTGTAAATAATATTTTAAACTAATGACATCATCGTCATCGTCGTTATCATTATCATCATCATCACTTCATGGATAGGATTCCTACTGTTACGGCCTCGTGACTCCCGCCATCTTGCCTGCAGATCTTCTTCCAATCGGCTCATAGTCATAAGCCAACTTCGGAAATCGTGTATTTTCCGTTCTTTATAGATGTTGTTTCCACCAATTTCTACAATTCTGAATGAGTTCATTTAAGAAAACTATATGAAGTTCTCGTCTAATATACTTGTTTCTTATATGACCGAGTCGGGTGTATCACTTTACCGATCTCAAACGACTCACTTCTGCAGCCTGTAACTGGCACCAGACCGTCTTCCTTATAGTCCAGGTCTCGCATCCATACAGCAGTGCTGGTACTGCCATTGTCTTGTATTATTTGATACACGTCTATTGTCTAGCTTTTCTTTTATTTTAAACGATCCCGCGTGATTCTTGTTTAAACGTTAAGGAACCACCTGTTTTATCAGATAGAACAACTTGAAAATAGCATAAGAAGTATACCATTCGAAAATTGCCAAAGAAGGATTACTAAACGTGTAAGACCGATAAATATAAGATATAACTGAATAAATAGTAATATCAAGTTGAAAAACAACTATATGTTTGTTGGGCCTATATATATTTGATAGATACCACCGTAAGCCATATAGCTTATAGCACTGTCTAATGCCCAGAGAAAGACAATAATTACACTGGATAATCTATTAAATGAAATACCTACGGAGTCGAGAGGGTTTATACGTGCTGTATTTGTTAATAATCAACAGAGGATTGAAGGAAATTAGGTCAACGGAGTGAAGTAATCAAGATGGCTGTACACGTTCCAGCTTAAACAGTTTAATGTGATATAAACGATTGTGTTTGTTGACCGGGTTATGTTTGATTTACGATTACCATTGAGAGTTACACGAGTAGATTACTGTCTAGTACACACAGATAGGGACAATAATTACGCTAATTGAGATATACAGCACTTGATTAATGCAGTAAAGTACCGCATATCTCATTGACGGAGTGTTACAATTTTTCTTCCCCGATAACAATAAAATTGTAAAAGTTGTTTGTGTTTGAGTGCACTATACACGTATTAAGTATTGAGTGTACTACAAACGTAACTTACGTTCTACATATTGAGCTTCGTCAGCAAGGCTGCTACAGTAGAGGACGTATTTGGGAACTCCGACATCCCTGACTGTAGACGTAATGACGTAAGGCCTTCATCCAAAATTTTGGAGTTGAAATCTTCTTCTTCTTCTTCTTCTTCTTCTTCTTCTTCTTCTTCTTCTTCTTCTTCTTCTTCTTCTTCTTCTTCTTCTTCTTCTAACTTCCTAATTAGGTCTCAGTTCTCTTCTATAACAACGGCCGTACATACTGTCACTCCATCAATTTCACACTGGCATCGTTTTATTAATACAACACAACGCACTATTTATAAATACCGCATTCGGGATACTTGTAATAGTAATAATGCGTGTTTTAAATGTTAACACTTCTTCTTCTTCTTCTGTTTTAAATTTATTGTTAGGACTCTGTCCGGTTCTATAACAACCGTCCTACATGCTGTCACTCCTTCTTTTCCTTAGCCGACCAATGCTCCAGTTATAGAGTTAGGTTGGCTATCTCTTGTGTCTTCCATTCGCGATATGTGTCCATTCCATATCCTTCTTCTTTCCGCAATCTAATAATTACTATCTGTTAGATTACACGATTCTCTTATACTGTTTTCCGGCAAATTATCGTACATTGTCTTTCCTAGTACCCTCCGTAATATTGTCATTTCTATAGTTTATCGTTTTCTTTGAGTTGTTGCTGCGTCAGGCTTGGTTTCTGATGCATAGTATATTATTGGACGTTATGTGCTTTTGTAAACCCTAATCAAGGGAGATGAAATCGTCTCCTATGGTTTTTATTTTATGTTGATTCTTTTAATTATAGCGTTTTAAAAATATTCTATTAAAAACTGTCAAATGTTTCAAAAACAGTAGAATCTAAGACTCTAAATATTAAGTATTGCAATTGTTCATCTTCTTTTCTTAAATACATGATAAGCAGTAATGTAATACAATTATTTTCTTATCTTTTAAAGACGACACTTTATCTAAACAGTAAAGTATTTAAAAATTAGTATTGCATTTGCATTAAGATTCTAAAACAAAACAATGTCATCGATGAGACAGGTAAATATTTTTTAAAAATATTGTCTCACGGATCGTCGTATGGTACAGTAAAAACAAAATAGAGACACCAATGAAATCACTAATTACCAGCTTCAATGAGTCACAATTATCAATTTAAAATCAACAAGATACTCTCATACAGTAATACTCTCATACTCTCAATATATTTCCACACTGATTATAACACAATAATCACTTCGCCACAATACTTCATCCGCACTTGAATAAAACGCCAGCTCTAACTAACTAACTAAGCCAGGTGCTGTTGCTTATATATAGCTTTCAGGCGTTCCAGAATAATTTTCCGTGCCAGCATAATTTGAGTAATTGCAACAAATGCTCTCCAACTGTCTGTAAGATACTTTAGTAAGCTTTAGAAAGGCTTTGACTAAGACGTTACAACTGCTCGGCTGCACCTGCTCTCCAACAGTCTGGAAGATACTTTAGTGAGGCTTTGATTAAAACGCTGCAACTACTAGGCTACACCTGCTCTCCAACAGTCTGGAAGATATTTTAGTGAGGCTTTGACTAAGACGCTGCACCTGCTCGGCTGCATCTGCTCTCTAACAGTCTGGAAGATACTTTAGTGAGGCTTTGACTAAGACGCTGCACCTGCTCGGCTGCACCTGCTTTCGAACAGTCTGGAAGATACTTTAGTGAGGCTTTGAATAAGACGCTGACCTGCTCGGCTGCACCTGCCCTCTAACAGTCTGGAAGATACTTTAGTGAGGCTTTGACTAAGACGCTGCACCTGCTCGGCTGCAGCTGCTCTCCAACATTCTGGAAGATACTTTAGTGAGGCTTTGACTAAGACGCTGTACCTGCTCGGCTGCACCTGCTCTCCAACAGTCTGGAAGATACTTTAGTGAGGCTTTGAATAAGACGCTGCACCTGCTCGGCTGCAGCTGCTCTCCAACATTCTGGAAGATACTTTAGTGAGGCTTTGACTAAGACGCTGCACCTGCTCGGCTGCAGCTGCTCTCCAACATTCTGGAAGATACTTTAGTGAGGCTTTGACTAAGACGCTGTACCTGCTCGGCTGCACCTGCTCTCCAACAGTCTGGAAGATACTTTAGTGAGGCTTTGACTAAGACGCTGCATCTGCTCGGCTGCAGCTGCTGTCTAACAGTCTGGAAGATACTTTAGTGAGGCTTTGACTAAGACTCTGCACCTGCTCTCCAACAGTCTGGAAGATACTTTAGTGAGGCTTTGACTAAGACGCTGCACCTGCTCGGCTGCACCTGCTGTCTAACAGTCTGGAAGATACTTTAGTGAGGCTTTGATTAAGACGCTGTACCTGCTCGGCTGCACCTGCTCTCCAACAGTCTGGAAGATACTTTAGTGAAGCTTTGACTAAGACGCTGCAGCTGCTCGGCTGCAGCTGCTGTCTAACAGTCTGGAAGATACTTTAGTGAGGCTTTGACTAAGACGCTGCACCTGCTCGGCTAACCTAGAAATGGGTGGCAGGACGCGCTCGACTCTTCGACAGCCTTCTATAATTGTCGTGACAATATACTATTTTCTTAATATATGAAAACGTTTAGATAGGCTACAGTAATTAAAAATGTATGCGTTATATAATGGTTGGATTGTTGGATGGATGTGACATTAGTTACATTTGTGCAGTCTAATTTTCATAAAACTTTAAAGGCATATGATTGAAAGTAATACACTCTGAGACTCTAAAAGAGCGGCTAAGCTTTACTTTCACTGCCAAAATTTTTAACAAGGTTTGGGTGTGCACGCGCGTTTGTGTGCTAATGTGTTTTGACGTTTTCATGCTATTCTATACTATGCTGAAGTGTATCTTGTCAATAATTTCTGCCTTAGCAGCTAGGTGCCAATTTTGTATTCTTCCATCACGCAATTACTAAACCACGAGGCAAATAACATTTCTACAACAGGTATTACAAAGGCTGCTAAAATATAAACTTGACTGGAAACACAAGACTTTTACATAATTGTTGTGGTCTCCAAGTTGCCTATATAAACTTATATAAACCTATATAAACTGGTCTATAAGTATAAAAGTATAAAGTTCAAATTGGTAAACGCTAATCTCGACATTAAGTTTAATAAGAAATGTTTATTCTCGTGAGATAACGCGAGTGGGGAAATCGACTGAGTAGCGAGATGTGCGTGACCTTTATATATTTTTTATCTAGTGACGTGCTCTACATGAGTGAAACGTTTATCCACCTGATGATGGGACTTTAAGTCCCGAAACGCGTAGTGTATATTGAGAACACAAAGAGGTAGGAAAGAAGGAAACCAAGGTAATTCTAATATTTAACAAGACTTTTGTTTGCCAGTTTTGTTTTGCAGAAGGAGACGGATTACACAATTTCTTGTTAATGTTACTGGATTGGCTAAGCAGTTAAAACTTCATGTTTTAAGTTCGTGTTAAAAATTGCAGTTACAACTTCATTCAGATCAGACAAGGTAGTCATACTTTATTATTTAATTATTATTGAACTTCATTTCAACTAGTTACAAACTATCTAGCAATTTTCTTCTAATACATAAGTTAACAGTGTGTAAGATAAGCTCCCACTGAAGCATTCCTTTACACTTTGTTCACGTGCTGAGACTTACTATACACATTTAGTTCACTAGTTCAAATAGTTTCTGTCTCTGCAATCGCCGAACGAGTCCAGTATTATCAAGCAGATGTAACACCTCGATTTGTACGTTTTCATGAAGTCTTCTTTCATATTTTTAGTAACCAATGTGCAATACACGCGATTAGTAAACAACGACTCAAATAACATTTCTACAACAGGTAATGACAAATCAGGAATTACGAAGGCTGTTAAAATATAAAATTGACTGGAAACAGAAGATTTTTATTTGCCTGTTGTGTTTTACAGAAAGATTACACGATTTCTTGCTAATATTACTCGTTTATCTAAGCAATTGAACCTTTATATTTTAGTGTACGACAAGGTTGTCATAAATTAAGATAACAAGAAAATAACAGAGCTAAAAGCAATTGAAATAAAGTTTCTAAGCGAGTAAAACGTTATCAGATCGTAGATCAGAAGCGTAATGAAGGTATGGGGGGTCAAACTAAATATGTATGTTCTGTGAACAGTATAATATGAAAAATGAACATTTGAGCTGATAAAACTTATTCACAAAATAAAAAGTTGAAAGGTTATCAGGCTAACAATAGCTACAAACTGATTTAAAAAGATGTACAGGAAGACACTTGCAGAGTTATTAGTATGTACAGTAGAGCATCGATTATCCGAACATCCAGTAACCGAACGATCTATTATCCGAAGTCAATAAAAATACAATTATGTACTTTACTGTACTGTACAGTAATGTATTGGACACGTGTAGGCGCACTGGATATTTATTGAATATAATAAATTGTATGCTGTAAATTATTACAGTACTGTACAGTAATAAATAAACGCTGTATCTATAAATAAACGTTGTAGCTATACATCTCTACAATCGATAAACAAGGAATCGATAAACACACTTACATCAATAAACTTCGATAAACACATTTACAACTGATAAACAAACTGTGTCAACGAAAGTCTTTGTCACTGAATCTCTGTTTTTTTTTTTATAGTTAAGTTTATAGTACAGTTTTGTCATGATACCCTAATTTTGTTTAAATTAACTTTTGGTTTTTATTAATTACAATCAGTTTTAATTCAACGATTTTTAGCCTTTGTAATACATTACAAAACAGTATACAGGTTGCTGTAACTGTATAACATTATATTAGAAATGTTTTTGTAAAGAAAAATAATGTTTTCTATTTACGATCTATTATCCGAAATTTTGATTATCCGAACGAGGCCTCGTCTACAGAAGTTCTGATAATCGATGCTCTATTGTATTTAGAATGAATACGACGATAAAGTTCGACCAGTATATTTGAAATATGATGTAGAAATTTACCCCAATTGATGTAACTTAACTGGGCTGTACTGGGATCCCAAGCAAACCCAACTACGCTCTGTATTGGGATATGAGACATGTGGGCTGCGGCTAAAATGATACGAGAAACGGCAACAGAGCTGTAAAATATATTGACGTTACCTCAGGTTGCAAAGACGATGATAATAACGGTTCGACTGTCTCCACTAAATATTCACTAACGCTAACTACGTGGGTGTTTAACGGCGAGAAAATATTTGCATATTACTTTATGTTGATATATAGCTCATGAGGGAAATATTGCTTAGCACCGCTATTAACAGAGAGTTGGGAAATCTAATGTATGGAACGAAAACCGTATGTTGCCACGGAAACCCCTCCTAAGGAGAGATTTAACGAACGCACACCGAAACATAATTAAAAATTTGGACTTCAATTAATAACATAAAATCCAACTATTTTCGACATTTAATTTCAAGCCATCATACTTAGGCAGTCTTCACATCAAATTTAAAACCCTTACACATTTGCAATAAAGACCAATAGATGAACGCTTTAGAGGAGTTCGAAATTTACAAAGCATACAATAACATACACAGTCGGGATTTCATATTGAATGATCATTTGAACTTCAAATCGAACGCGCTGTAAGATACGAACGTACTGTAAGTACAAAGTAATGTGATTTTAATATTTAACGACCTCAACTGAGTGAAATATTCTGATGATGGAACTATGTTCCGAAACGCGTAATTTTAAATAAAAAATAAAGTCACACGATGGATCTTAAGTAATTTATTAATTTATAAATATCGAAGTGACTTGGATACCCATAACAATTTGTATGTAAACAACAAAGTTCATTACAAGGTATAATACCGTTTGTAAATGCAGGTCTACGTGTTTTATACATGTTATGTCATAATGCAGCATATTAGGAGCCGAAAAAACTGAAAGGAAAATTATATTAATTATTTGAGCCTAGTACTCTAGAGTAAACATTTAAGGAAAACGAAAAATTCATAAATTTAATAATATTATTAAATATATATTTAATATTATATATATTTAAAATTAAATATTATAAATTTATATACTATCACTTACTTGATAAAATTATTACTTACTAAATTTCGTAGAGCCCTAATATAAGTAATGTACTAAGACTAATCAAGTTTTGAAACATAGAGTTTAAAAACAATATACTTTCTTCCCATTTTAAAAAGACGCATCTCAAATTATTTTGTGATGCTTGGGAGTTTCTTTCAGTCCTACGCAAAGTTTTATATTTTTACTGATAATATGATTTTTCCATTTAGCGTAGGATGAACTTCCATCCAAACATTAATAAAAAAAAATTTGTTCAGTACAACAAAAATATTATACACTTTTTTGGTATAGTAGGATAGTGTAGTGAAAATATCAGCCAGAATATTAATAATAGGGAAAGTAACTAAAAGAAATAACGTGGGTGGGTAGACTTAGTAGAAAATACTTATAAGGCCGTTAGGAGATAGCAAAGAGGATGTACGCAGTTATTGGAAAGTGACAGACTAAACAGACAGACATGTAAGATGTGAAACATAAAAAATTAAGTAACTGATTTAGTATAATAATAACTTTTTATAGAGGGCAAAAAATAATTTATGCACCGTCAGAGGATACCGTGCTTCCTCTGAGAGGCTCTCACCCACTGAAACCTGGAACCACTTAGCGTATTACTTCAGGGTGAAGCCTTTTCACCCTTATCTGGCTTCTTCTAGTTGATGCTCATCTTCTACTGCCTGTTGGGTGCAAGTTAGGTCTGTTTTTTTTTTCTAGTAGAACCCGCTGAATAAATGCATTGATGCTGTCCCATTTGCCCTTACCACGAAGCGTAAGCGCAACTACGCTCTTGGGCGTGAACTCCCAAGCTCCATTCCAAGTACCATCCTCCCTTTTGCGAATCTGCAGCACTTAAAAAACGTGTGCGAGGCATGTTCATGGCAAGAGTTACCGCATTGGCATGCTGTGGAGGTAGGCATTAAAATTGCCGTGGCTACTGAATTACTGGATCAGATAATACTTGCCTTCACCGTATTGGCGGTCGATCCATTCCTTCAAGTTTCTATGAGCCTTGCGGTACATCTTCCTCTATCCTCTCTATCCCAACGATCATGCCAGTGCTGGAGAGTGAGTTCCCTGGCTTCATGCTTTTGCGGCATCTCTTCAAATTTCGTCTCTTCTTTCGTATAAGTGCTTCCGCTCTAGAGCGAACAGGTCTATGGTAATTACTCCCGCTATCGCCAGGACTACTGGCTATGGCATTGTCCGGTAAGAGGACGTTACTCCTCGGCGTTCCGTGCTACAATCACTGCCGCGATATCGTCTGCGTAACCTATCACGAAAGTCTCTGGCGGCATCTCCATCCGTAGATTTCGGTCGTAGGATGCGTTCCAAAAGTGAGAATCCAAAATTGAGTACTGGGCAGCCCCGGCGGTACACAAATAATAATAATAAACAATAATTTTGCTTTTACTGTCTTTGTATCACTTCATGTCCTTTCTTTATACCATCTGTTTAACATGGGGAAGTGTGGTAAACTAATGTTTGTTGCAGGAGGGTCTGCGGTGTGTGTGTGTGTGTGTGGGAGGGGATTCACACACACCAAATCACAAACTACTATTATTTGATATTAACGTCCGCGGAATAGCATTTCCATTATTTTGGGGACGATGTCATTTATGCGCAGCATAATGTGGTTGTGTTCCGAGGCGAGAGAGTGTAATGCTGGGTGTATTAACTGGCGGCTAATCTCCAAATAAAATGTTATAGGGTCCCTGCCTCAGCCGGGAAAAAGGGGGAAGGTTAGTGGTCATGAGAACATATGTGGCCACCACCAGAGCAGTTCTACAGTAAGCAGTCCCCGAAGCCGTCAGACGAAGAAATGCGGAAGAATCAAAATACACCGGGAGATCCAGAAAGACCAGGAACGATTTCCAGTAAGCAGTCACCATAGCACATGGATAATTTTCGGAACATCTGCTCGTCCACAGTTCATCCGGTTTCAACTTGAGTTCGTCGCTACATACTTACAGGTGGGAGCGTTTCATTTATCCCTCTTCTAACTACATCGACTCCATAGACTGGCTACCCTTGTTTTCTACATTAAATATCTGTCAACTCAATCCGTGTAACAACTTAAGAACTGAAAATATCTCAAGGTCACAAGAACTCAAGTTGTAAAATTGTAACTGGTTGCATTGCAACTTGTCTAACATACGCCAGGAGGGGGTGGTTAAACTGTTTTACTAAACCATGGTTGCCTTGCTTAAGCTATGTGTAGTCCGATTATCTTTATTACCATTATTTTATTATTATTATTCTTGAAAGGCTATTAGTGTTTTTCTTTAATTAAGTGGTAGGTTTAACGTTTGTATTCTCCGTCATTACTACTGGGTTCATGTTCGCGTTATTCTCCCTCATGGGGTATGCTAGTCTGGAAAAAAAAAAAATATATATATATATATATATATTACTATAATACTTATAACTATTTTACCTCAAGATATATTTTTTCCTTTAGGAACATGTTTCGGGAGATCCTGTTCTCCCATCTTCAGCCTTCGCCATCTTGCTTCTGGTGCAGTATTTGTGTGTTGGCTTCTGGATGTTATTAAGGTGGTTTGTTGGTCTTTGGTCCTTCAATGTTGCATTATTGTGTGTGGTTGTGGTATCTGTTTTTGTATTTTGTGTATTTTCGATGTTGAGTGTAAAATCTTGATTGATCTAATGTATCTTGAGGTAAAATAGTTATAAGTATTATAGTATTATATACATCAAGAAACGGACTGTAGCAGAAAGTGATTGAAATATATATATATATATATATATATACATATATATATATATGTATACCTTTTATGTACATTTACAAAATACTATAAATTAATGACTATATGTAAAGAACGATATGAAACTGGAAAATTGTGTCACCAACTCGAAATCTAATAAATCTTGTTATTTTGTTAAAATGTGTTGATTGCAAATCCTGTCACTCTGTTAGGCTCCAGCACACTTTTCGCTTTCTCTGGGTTCATTAGCCTAGTCTTAAATATTACGTACGGTCCTGTGACCGCTACAGTCCTCTCGCCACATAACCTAATGTGCTGTTCGTGCCTTTTGGTTTTATTAATTCTTTAATTTACATCGTTCGTTTTTCAATGAATTTTACGTGTTGTTGGCACAATGGTCTTCTTAAATGTTTGATGTGTTTAATATAAACAGAGAGTATACAGTGTTGCCACGCACGGCGACATAAACTCTACATACCTTTATGAAAAATGTTTCTTATTTTCTTACCGCTACACCACAAGGCAAAGTTACGTTTAAGTACAAAAATGAATGGAAATTGAACATCTAGATTCAAGGAGCAAACCCTAGCCAATGTGAAACGTTATATTTATGCTACGATAATGTGTCTCTGAGTTCCACATAATTTTATACTACTTGCAGATATAAAAGAGCAAATTATTCACATAATTAAATAATTACTAACCAAGGATTTTGTTCTACTTTTTTTTGCTCTACATGATATAACATATGTTTAAAAGGTATACAGGAAACTATACATATCCGTTAGATATGTAACACTGACAGTGCTCTGTTTCCAGCAATAAGTTTAATTGTCGAGTGTATCCTTCTTCTTCTTCTTCTTCTTCTTCTTCTTCTTCTTCTTCTTCTTCTTCTTCTTCTTCTTCTTCTTCTTCTTCTTCTTCTTCTTCTTCTTCCCCCTCCTCCTCCTCCTCCTCCTCCTCCTCCTCCTCCTCCTCCTCCTCCTTTTCCTTTTCCTCCTCCTCCTCCTCCTCCTTCTTCTTCTTCTTCTTCTTCTTCTTCTTCTTCTTCTTCTTCTTCTTCTTCTTCTTCTTCTTCTTCTGCTTCTTCTTCTCCTCCTCCTCCTCCTCCTTTTCCTTCTCCTCCTTCTTCTTCTTCTTCTTCTTCTTCTTCTTCTTCTTCTTCTTCTTCTTCTGCTTCTGCTTCTGCTTCTTCTTCTTCTTCTTCTTCTCTACGTCAAGGTATAAGCTTACGTCCTGTCCCGCCTTCACTGAAACCATGTATTCCTTGGTCTACCTATATTTCGTCTTCCTTGCTGTCTGTACCTTACTACTTGTTTAGGTAATCTCATTTCTTCAAATTTCTCGATATTCTGCCGCCATTTTATTTGTCCCTCCCTTAATCTGCTGGCCATAGAATATGTCGACTGCACTAGACTTCGTGAAAATCTGTCATCTTGCCGCATAAACTAATACTTTGTTGCATCCATTTGATTTCAGTAAATTTACAAATCACAGATGAACAGTTGACACAATGGACTCTTATGGTCCATGGATTCATTATAAGTACAAACCAAGCAGTTCTACAAAGCGTAACATAAAATCCTTATACCGCCTCGATAAAGTGTGTTTTAGAGTTTTCTATCACCCCCTACACCATAATGTTATTTACAACTACTATATATAGATTCAAAAAGAAAGTCGAACAAACTTCAATAATTCACATTTGTAAGTAGTAAAAAGGCTTTATTTAACATTATTTTTGCTTTTGTAAGTTACGTAAACTTCATTTAACGTTTTTGGAATCCTACAAAAAGTTAATGTATATATTGTATGCTTTGCTTGGTTACGAATAAGTAGAAAATAAAATATTTATAAGTAACCCATCTCGTAGCTGTAAAACCTTGTGCGCACAAATTTTCTAAACGGGCAGACAGGTCCCTAAGGAAAAAAAAGGTAAACGAAAAGAGGGTTACCCGCATAATTAAGTTTACAATAACAGAGTCGGTCGTTAGAGAAATCAATAGAGGGCGTAGTTCCGTCACTTCCTGGTTATTAAAGTCTGCAAAGTACTGACACCATGTGTAATTTGTGAGTCGATATGCTGTTGACTTGATGCCTTAAACGTGATTGAAACGCGAATCAAAGGAAGCAGGAATCTTCCAACAGAATGCATGAAACGATCCATCTTTAATTGATTTATGTATTCTACTATGGTATGAGTAAGATTTTATGCGAACAAAATACCCAAAATACCAAACAGTTATGTTTTTCGTAAATATGAAAGAGAAAGTTATACACGTGAGAGAAAACAGTAGAAGCGGGGATTTTTTCAATTCTTTTTTGTCGAAGTATAAACTTAGAGTAAGAAAATTGTAGACAAAGGATTATATTTATATTAGATTTTTTAAGGGCACTCGTAACTCGTAACCGACCATGCTTACCATGTTAAGTTTATCAAGTTTCAAACCCATTATCTCAGAACTTGTAAAAGAAAGAAGCCTGAAATTTTAGCACGCAGCTAAGTACATTGTACACTACAAACTGTACTAAAATTTTCCAGATTTTAAATAATTTTATTATGTTTTGCTCCAAAAATTTGCACGGAAAAAGCATACTTAATAGATTTTTACCTTTTTTTTGAGAAGCAGTACAGTTCTAGTAGTATAGTTATATCTCCATTAACCCAATTCACAAAAAATTCAGCTTGATAGTTCACTTGGTTTCTGAAAAAATGGGTCATTTATCGAAAAGAAATAGATTTGCACAAAAATGCATTTAGAGTTTTCAAAACCGATTTTTATAGGCTGGATTATATTCCAAAAATAGTTTGAGGGTGGGCGATACTTTTTTAGAAATTAACAAACCGAATAATGTAAATGATTTCAAATATAAATCTTAGAACATGGAAGTCGTGTATGGTTCTCCATACCGATATTCTTGAAGAGAATCGATTTTTGGTCGGTTTACCAGTTACGAGTACCCTTAAGAACTTTTTAATATTGTCGCTACGGTAACGATGTGATTATGACGTTAAATAAGACAAGACACTTCTAGGTATTGTTTACTGTTGCCAGGTGCTCAACTGACATAAGGTAAAGTATTGATAACGTGTATTATAACAATAGTGTCACCAACAGCTTGTGTGCATAAACAAATGTTGGTTCAAATCACTGCCATATATTAGCCGTTTAAATTATTATTGATTATTTTAACCAGTTTAAATTGGTTTAATCACTTCAATGTTTAATTAAAAAAAAAAAACTTTAATTGCGTTCATTTACCAAGTGGTATGAGCTACATGCAAATCAAATACCATTTCAAAGAAATTTTGCAAACATTGACTTAACATTTTTACTGTTATTTGTTATTTTTCGCTGTGACAAATTATTATGAATATGATATTTAATTTGTTTCTCTAGGGATATATTATATTAATATTTGGTTTATAGCCATAAGAATTTTATAGTGTGTGTACGGATTTAATTCAAATAAGGCTATAATATTATTATATTTTGCTTATTAGAATAAGTAGACAATTAGTTTGTAATAAACCACAGTTGTTTGCACTAAGAGAGATTAAAAGCAAGGTACACTGAGCTAGGCACAGTGCGCGTAAACTAGAACAGAGAGCGACCGACCTTTCGGTGCATTTACGTACATGTATGTTAGAGTTAATTACTTTTATGTAAATTATGTTAGCAATACAGCGTACCCAACAAAATTATCGAATGTAGTGCGCACAAGTTGCCAACATCAAGTTTAATTAAGCATCCGATGTCAAATTAATGCTAATTTTAACTCATCAAAGTATACAATGCACCCTATTTTGTCAGAAAGTTGCAGCATTTTGCAAAACACGTTTACAAAAAGTAATTTGTTAACACTGCAAAGTATCAAAACAGAGCGTTAAAATTTGGTAAATATATTTTACCCATTGAAGAATTAATTAAAACGCTTCAGATGCAGTATCCGTATTTAGCATATCTTTAACACATTATCGATTATTTTTAATGTTTCGCTCCATTTTCGAGTCGGTTCTACGCAATTACGCCCCTCGCCAAAGTCTCCTGTAAGCACCCATTGAAATCAGTATTGGTTTAACAGTAAGTACTGCGACCTGCCAAAAAACCAGCCACAACGCAAAATATTATTAGCTGTATTTTATAGTTATTATCATAAACATATTATTGTTTTAGGGTTAAGTGCTTTTTAATAATACTAAAATAAACATTTATTAACTGAATAAAATTCTATGGACTGTACGAACCGATCTCACTAATCTCTTTTACGAAATCTTTTGATAACAGCAAGCCCACAAGTCTTTTGTTTTCGTTTGTCCACAAGTCAACATTAGAGCTGCAATGTGTACAGACCTTAATAATTTCTTCTACATCTTGACCTGCTATAAATGCGCAGTGAGGAATGAATGACTTTGGATTTCAGATTTTCGGATTGAAGACTAAGGTAATCGTTTTCATGAAACCGATTGCATATGAGCAAAAATGCTTATGGTAATCAATTTTAGAACAGGTTGTCAATTTTGAATTTTCTGGGATATAATGTGTCTTATATTGTAAACAATGGCGTTGTGAATAAGCTACATAAATAAAGCAAAATGTGGGAGACGATCAGACGAACTCTAAAAAGCGAGTAAATAAAAACCGCCTACAGATCTACAAGGTGATCGACCTCCCCATACTCTCCATGGATCCAAGATTGAGACTTAATGAAATCCCACGCCAGTAGCAGTCAAACGACAGGAACTGAATATTATAAATATACTCGATAGGATTGCCCGAAATCGGTTAATTAATGGAATACCTTAACCGAATGCATGACTTGAACAACTTTATCCTTCAACAATAATTTAATTATAAACCGAAGGGACAGAGAGATGTGGGACGTCCGAAGAAGCTCTGTAGTGACCGGGTCTAGTGTACGTGGTTGTGCTTTGGAACAAACCATTTTTAGAATAATCCTTGTAGAAGGAAAAGAAAAAAGAAAAACAAGAAGAAGGAGGAGCAGGAGGAGGAGAGAAGAAGAAGAAGAAGAAGAAGAAGAAGAAGAAGAAGACGATGACGAAGAAGAAGAAGAAGAAGAAGAAGAAGAAGAAGAAGAAGAAGAAGAAGAAGAAGAACAAGAACAAGAAGAAGAAGAAGAAGAAGAAGAAGAAGAAGAAGAAGAAGAAGAAGAAGAAGAAGAAGAAGAAGAAAATGATGATGATGATGAAGATGATGGTGGTGGTGGTGGTGGTGGTGATGGTGGTGGTGGTGATGGTGGTGGTGGTGGTGGTGGTAGTGGTTGTGGTGGTGGTCCGTAAGTTACTGTTTCGTGGCTTGTACAGGCGACTACAAGTTCCGCAACCTACACTTGCCTAGCCACACGTACGCATTTCCACAAAAATATGTTTAAAACAAAATTTCCAAATAAATAAGGGAGGTAGGCAGGAATGCTGCGTTTCCCCAACCTTGTTTAATATATACGTTGACAATATGTTGAGAGCATGGAAATCCAGAGTGACTTCTGGAATAGAAGCTTAACAAATCAATTTGTATGGGTTCCTTGCTATATGCGGATGACATAGTTCTTATTCAAGAAAATGAGAATGATTTACAAAGATCTATGTTTCAATTGCAAAAAGTAGCAAGAGAGTACACTCTGACAGTTTCAGTGAGAAAAACTAAAAGCATACCCTTTAAACTCATCCAGTGAGGACTAAGATAGTTATAATCAACAGCAATTTAGAACAAGTGAGCCGTTTTAAATATCTCGGCTCTGCAGTAAGCTATGAATCTGAATATGATATAAAAGAGAAGATAAATTCGTCTTCGTCTTCTTCTTTACCTCACGGAGTAGGCACTTTGCGTGTTCCGTCTTCACAGAGTATGTCTCCATCTCACTCTCGGTCTTCCTACCTCTCTTGTACCAAAGGGTCTATATCGAAACGCAAGCTTAGGTAATCATCCGTCCTCCATTATGTCCAGATGAACATAACTATCCCCTGCGATATGTTTGGATTTTATCATTTATGTAAAGTACCTGTAGTTCTTCCCTAATATCCTGATTGGAAAAACGATCCTGTCTCGTGCAGAAGATAAATAAATTTAAGAATATTTGTGGTACGATTCATAGAAATCTTAGAAACAAAACAAGACACAGCACAAGGATTAAATTTTCTAAGACAATTGCAATACCCACATTGACGAATGCGAGTGAGGCGTGGGTCATGACAAAAAGGAATGTGACAAGATTCAGAGTGGTAAAATGCAGTTTCTTTGAAGTACTTTAAAGTATACATTGCAAGGTAGGAAAAGGACTGAAGATATCAGAGTAGAACTAGAAGTAAAGGATATTAATGAAATTATTACCAATTACAGAAGACAATGGTGGGATCATCTGCAAAGGATGACAGAGAATTGATTGCACTGAACTATAAAACCATTGATAGAAGAGATGTGGGTCGTCTGAGGATGAGATGGGTGCTGGAACGGGTTTATATAACCTAATCCTTGAAGTGGAGGAGAAGAAGAAGAAGACAAAATTTTAATGTCCAGAAAAAATAAAATAAACTTATAATTTTAAGTTGTGCGTGGATATTTTACAAACTACATTTAGAACCGTTGTATCCAAGTGAGTAGTGCAAAACTATTTAGCGTAATGTTGTGTAGTTAAGTTATTTCACTGTTTGCCTCAGCTATGCGGTACAATGTAAATATATAACAGCAATGTTAAGTTGAACAAACTAATAAAGAGGAAAGCGTTACTAAATATACAACGTTCTGTTTGTGATGTGCAAAGAAAATAGTACGGTTTGTCGAACGGAACATGCTTCCTTAGTACGCAACAAAGGAGACCTGGAGGCAGAATACTTTAAAAAGTCTATGTTTGAAACATTATATTTTACAACGTTTACACAAACTGAAGGATTTAATATACATCAAAGTCAAAATAAATGAAAATATTTTTTAACTATAACCAAAGGAATAAACGTTTGTTAGGTCACTTCAATTGCTGAAAACAGTTCTTATGAATTCGTAATTTTTTCAGGCACTATGCCTATAAATATTTAACCAACTAATGCATATTAAAATTTCAAATATTGGCAGTATATTTTGTTTTTGGATTGGTGTACTAAAGTTAAAAGTAACTATGGCATACAAACCAGCTAGAAGAAGATGCATAGGAAGACCAAAGGAAAGATGGGAATAAATCCCATGAAGCCGGAACAGGTCACCAAGGCCTAATCCTAAGGGAAGAAAGGCCTAATCTAATCTTGGGGAAGAAGAAGAAGAAGAAGATGTATACAAAATTGTGTGACAACATATATTAGCGACCAAGTACGCTGAAAGACGACAGTAGAAGGAGAAGAAGAAGAAGAAGAAGGAAAAAAGAAGTAACAGATTAAGCACAAAGAGATCACAGAATATTCTAGAAACAGAGAAAATAAATTGTTTTTGAATATTTGTGAGGAAGAAACTGGAAGCATGCAGGAAGAAGGGTATACATGATAATGTCAGAGCTGAAATCATCTGATCATATTACATATTATGTGGGGATGTTTGATAAGCATGACTAATTATAAATTAGCAGGATTAATGGGACGTGGTGGCCGGCCAGCAAAGAAGTGGCGAGATTCCCTATAATATGGATTAATCGGCAGCGGCCTATTGCATTGAACGAGTAACGTTAGGAGAAAAACTATAAGAAGCAAAATGGAATCAGAAGAACTAGTGAAACAAGATGGAAGATAAGTAGTAAAAGAGACGAAGAAAAAAAAAGTACAATACTGTAAGGTTATTGTTTACTTTTATCTGTTGCTTTCTTTCTCTAAAAAAACCCGTTGAGAATACCAAAGCATCCTTTTTGTCAGCTTAAATAAAACTCAATGTTATTATGTACTGTACATTTTACAGATATATCGTGATACCATAAAAGTAAGTTGACAACAAAGGAGAATGTGACTTGTTGCCAAACACACACATATAAAGAAGCAGAGATTATTTTTTCCGTACTCAGCCGAAACCTATAACCGTTACGTCAATTAAATAAGTATTAAGATCAAAGCTAATACAATGACCTTCTAATGACTTCTACTGCTTTGTATCTTTTCTTTATTCTAGCAATTTTAATTGTACTGCTTCACGCAAACGGGGCGTGCTGTGTGCGTTAAATTTGATTCAGGAATTTTGAAAACGCAGACTAAACACACGTCAAAGATGGATAAAGAACGTTTATCATGTTCTGTAAGGCGAATGCAAAGACGAGTTTTAGTAACAAGCCCTTCTTAAGCAAAGAATAAAGACAATGAGTTAAAACTAACGACAGTCTATGCCTAGAATTACTAATACAACTAGGCCTACTAGTACCTGTCACCAACTGCAGAGCCTAGGGCCTCGACGAAGCTACGCCATCGGACTTGATTTGGTACTGGGCGAGGGCTCTGATCTCTCCAAAGAACTACCCCTCCTTTTCTGCTTCCATGTCGACAGTTGTCCTCCACGAGATTCTTGGCCTGCCACGTATTCTTCTTCCCTCAGGGTTCCAAAAGAGGGCTTGTCGCTCAATTGCATTTTGGTCCTTCCGTAACGTAAGCCCAGTCCACCTCCATTTTCTCCTTTTAATCTGGGTGACAATGGGTTTCTCGTTTGTCCTCCTCCGGAGATCTTTAGTTGAAACAATGTTTAGCCAATTAATTTGAAATATTTTCTGTAGGCACCTATTGGTGAAGGCCTGCACACACTTGGCAACTTAAGCCTATTATTGTTGGGAAGGAAAACGTCTTCTAAAGACGAGAAGGAAACGCGATGAAAATATACGTTTTATACAATTTTATTATTTCGTCTGCAGGAATTCCAAAATGTTGTAGCAATTGACTAACCGTGTATGGTATTGACACTTGTCGACGGCGTGAACTAACATATTAGTGGTAACAGATGATAACGTTGGTGTAATATCAGGGTGATGTTAGTTGTTGCAATGCTGCTGTTGTTGTATGTGATGCGACCACATAGCAGTAGTGTTGATGACGTTTGTATGAAAGAGTTCAAACCGCTGCCCAGTGACAGCTTGCATTTTCCCAAAAATGAGTAGTTGCAAATATCCCCTTTATTAAAAGCTGTTATTTAGTTTAGTTACTTTTTATCAATTACTTATTTTTTTTCGTACCGTATCACTTATTATATGATTACCTTATTATCCACTCTAGTGATACAAAGTTTCGTCAGTTATGACGCGTTTCAGGACTAAGTCCCATCCTCAGTAAGATTCTGATATTTATATATCAGAAAAAAATATCAAATAAATATCATAAATAAAAAGACGTTACTTTTTATGTTTTGCCTTCCGATTATACTTAGTTTTTACAGACAGTTGACCTTCCCACTAGCTTCTTCACCCCCTCTATCATAGACTAAACACATGTTCGGATACACACCCTAAACACATGTTCACCACTCTTACATTCTTTGTTTAGTTTAGTCGTTCCTTGATTCTCTTTGAGAATAGCCTAATAAGCTGAAACAGCTGTCAGAGTTAAATAAAAACTGTGAAACGTACCAAGTGTTTATATATTTTTAAAAACCTTTAAATTAATATGTTTCACCAAATGCCCAACGAGTCATCAATCAATATTGTGAAAAATGAGTAGGTCTATTTTAAGTATTGTTACGACTATTACTGAACGCTTTCAAAGAGTTGAGAGCGTCCTTCCATCAGTTCCTCTGCTAGCCGAGCAAGTGCAGTGTCTATGTCAAGGCTGCGCAGTGAAGTATCCTCTAGACTTTTCTTGCACTTCTAATACGAGAATTATGCTGGCATTCGCCACACGGATGGAAAGTTATTCTGAAACTTCTGCGGGACCTATATACGCAACAGCGGCTGGCTTTGTCAGTCAGTTACAGTCGGCTATTCATTCAGTGAGCATCGAGTGATTGTTGCGGATTAGTGGAAAGTGATTATTGTGTTATAATTACCGCGGGACTCCATTAGTTGACATTATTATTGGCTGTGGATGCAAATAAAAGTATTATGGATTAAAAAAGCGCCAGATATACACGGTGTCAGGCAAATATTCCTGGTGGAGGGCAACAGTAGCATCAAGTTAAAGCGTAACAGAAATGATCTTGTACCCGTTTATCTTTGGAATATTACAAACGTAAATATAGTTTGATTTATTCGGCTTTAATACAGGAAAAACTGAACTGGTCCGTTTAGTCCGCTAAGACAGGCAGTTTATCTGGGACAACGCAGACAGAAAGTCGGGCTAAGCATATTGATGGCAGCTCTACCATTGTTACCTTTTCTTAAGCCTACCAGCTTTTCTTCTGTCCCTAGGTTTCTAATCTTTCGCTAGCTTTGGTAAGTCTACTTTCTTCCATTCTATCTATGTGCTGAATCCATTGTCTTCTCTATTCTTTAATCCTTTAGTTAACTAAAATAATATCTAAACCACTTGTTATCTTCTTATGTCTTATACGATTTCTTATATAATTTTTTATTAACCATTCCTCTAATTTTCAGTTATTTATACTACTGACTAACAATGACTAATGATCCCTGCAAAAATCGTAACAGTATTAAGTAATCTGCGTTTTAGCAAACAATAATTTTTGACAACCTTCTGCCATGTTATAAGTTGATAAACAAATATTTTGCAGTAATTATCCCGTTTGGGGAGAAGGGGTGGAAAGAGAGAGAGAGAGAGAGAGAGAGAGAGAGAGAGAGAGAGAGAGAGAGAGAGAGAGAGAGAGAGAGAGAGAGAGAGAGAGAGAGAGTGAGGAGATACACACAAACACAGCCAGAGAGGAAAAAGTAGAGGTGTGTGTATAGTATATACCGACAACACTTGTCTGACCCGTGTATAAGTGTCCTTTTAGCAAAAGGGCAATGTAGAGCCACGTAAAGACCTGTACGGACCATTCTCTGACTAATACTGTCTAAATTTAGTTCTGTGACAAATCGATTGACAACGATTACGTAGGACTAATTATTGTTGTTATTTTGGTGACTCCGCCAACTCTCTGACAGTGAGCTGTACTTGTTAATATCCACGTTGTATATTTACCAAGAGTTATGAAATGTTACTAATATTGTAATATTACTTATTTATTACAAATTATAATTAAATTTATAAAGTGTTGCTTGTTCTGGTATTCTGCGGTAATCGAGCCTCACAAGTTGGACTCGCCAATTTTGTAATAATACGATAAATATTAAATATAAAAATAAATAAATAGTTGATGTATGAGAATTGTACTCTCACTGATGTATGTAGTAATGTAGCTAATGTCTTCTAATCTTCGTTCGGCTCTCACTACTGGTCTTCAATTTTGTAATATATAATGGTAATTGTAATGGTGTTCTGGCATAATATTACCCAGAATAATTTTTATGGTGCGTATGTGTAGTAGTGACGTTCCGCTCTGGGAGACGTCGATTTGGTAATGTTCCTGGATAATGTTGTTATCAAATATTCTAGGTGTATGTTGCTGTTGCAGTAATTTGAAAGGTGATATAAATTTAAAATTTATATTTATACAAAAAAAAATTCTGAAAAAATTGTTTTCGATGTGTTTATATTCTTAAAATTTAGTAATAAATTGAGATTGTTGATTGTAATTATAAATAGGATGGTATGGTGTGTATTCTAGTAATAATCTTCCCTTCTGTAAATTTATTAAAAAGACAATCCAGTTAACTTCAAATTAGGCGCGAACGGCTCTCTTCTTCTTACTCTTGAAATGTAGTAGTTCGCATATACTGCCTTTAAAGGTTGTCGAGTTTTCTTTATTAATTAATGGTTATGTCCTTTTATTAGAGAAATCAAACTCAATTTACTAGATAACAAACGTTTATTCAACAAAATAAGGAATTTGCTCAATTGAAAACAATGTTATAATGCCGTATCGACACGCTCAGGGCCGGTCGATCTATGAATTTTATATTGGTATTACAAAAATAGGTTCTTCGAACGGTTAATTATATAAAAAGCCAGAGAAGGTCAGGGTCAGAAAGTATAACACTTACAATTCTAAAAATGTATTAATATTAAACAATATAATGGTAATTATTAATAATAAAAGTTTATATATAATTTTTATTCACCCCAGTTCAGCAAACAGTCGTCTAGTTGAGATGATGAGATTGGGTCAAAATGGCCGCCTGGCGCATGCGCGGAGTTCACCTTCTAACACTGACAAAGTATTTATGGAATAAATATGTCCCTTCTGCGGTTAAACCTTCTTCGCAATCGTATATTATCTTCTGGTGTATAGTTTAATGTCACTGTAGTAAGATGGACTAATTCACTTGGTGTTAAAATGTTGTTAATTAGTATATCAATTGGTGTTTATGTGTGTCCGTTTAACCTCGAATATTCACTTGGTATTTGGTGTGATTCCAGTGTTACTTCATTTAAATAGTTATATGTGGTTCTGTTTATTAGTGTTATGTAGTTCGTATGGCAACTTCACCACTTCACAATGATTAGAATAGTTAAAAATTTAATTTTTACACAAAACTGATTCCGAACTCTTGTTATACGTAACCGCCATTAAGTTTGGTTTTATCAAATATTCCTGTCAAGTGCTCTCTTCAATGTATAATAATGAACTGTGTGGATTTCCTTCGTCTCATGAAAATCTTAGCCTATATAATATATCTAATACCTTGTTTCACATCGCCTTAACTTCCGACACGTTTTAAAATAGTACACTATGCTCAAAAAATAATTCTGTTATTAGTTAACTGTTTGAAATATAAAATACATATTCGTTTTCACTATTCTATTCTACTTATTTCGATAGTAATTAAGTTAGTATTACAAAGTTTTATCTGAAAATTATATTTCTTATAATTTTTTGGGAGGTAGGCCTAAAATTATACTTCCCTGTCTTCTATGTAAATAATAGCCATTTTAACTAATATAATTATTATTCTATGAAATCTGAAATTTGTATAATTATCAATTCTCACTTATTTTATTGCAATTTAGTATACTAATGATGGTTTTTTAATATAATTCAGTTGTATATGACTCCCCTTATGAGAATGTTAGTGAACCTATTTCAGTTTCAAATGGTATTTCATTATACAAATAAATAATTTTACTCATAGAATGACCATATCTTTAGAAAGCCTTATTTACATAGTATTTAATATGTTGGGTGTATCTTGCCTAAATATTGTCAGTTTGACTGGTTTATAAGATTAGGTTTATTAATTATTCTGCATTTTAACTTTATTATATTGCCTAGATTTGAATTGTGGCTATTTGCAGAATGTTTTACTAATGTAATTATTTTATTTCCTTCTCTGACTTCTGACTCTGATATATTTGATTAAAAATTAGTTCTCTGATCTGGCATAACAGTAATTATAGATTATACAATTAAAATATAACACCCAGATATATAACACTGGTGTTCTTAATAACATTGTTTTGGTATATCACCTAATAACATAATAAAAAGTATTTCTACAACATTGGAATGATATCTAATTTTAGATAATGCATTCCTAAATTAACATGAACAATAAAATAACAATTATAATACTAATATTTCTTATGACTAACCCTTACTTATCTAAATGCTATATTTAATTGGAACCCAACATTTGGATCCATATATAATTGTTAATACCTTCTACAACTTCATCATAAACAGTTAGTTCTGTAATTCCCCATTTTATAAGATTTATGCCCCCTCTTAAAGTATAACCCTGGCTATCTAAGTTATATTCCATTCTATGGAATGTTCATATCGCTTTAGTAGCTTTTATTTAGTAATATTACTACTTCATTATCAAAGTAGGCACTGTTCACAAAACTTAAAGTTTGTTACTATGTACTACAACTCATGTACCCTTTTAAAGTTTATTATTTATAATTTGATCACTTGCACTTGTCTATGGTGAATTATCAATATATTTACTGGTCTTTTTCTAGCTTTTAATATGAAATATTCAACCATGGGGGAACTGTGAAGACTTGTCTATACAAACTAAATAATAACTTTTTGAATGCACTAATATTTAATACTACTAACACTTTTAGTTTTTGTCAGTTTTACAGTGATATGGTTTTTTAGGGTGTTATACTTTCTCTTTGGGCATTCATTGATTTTGGGGTTTTTTGGGGGTTCTTTCCCTATGGGGTTTTTGTTTTATATGGATCGTCTTAATTATTCTTCTTTCTTCCTTCTTCAGTA
Organism: Magicicada septendecula; assembly: GCA_034769895.1. NCBI lineage: Eukaryota > Metazoa > Arthropoda > Insecta > Hemiptera > Cicadidae > Magicicada > Magicicada septendecula. The sequence continues at coordinate 30,363,210 of CM068369.1, forward strand.
GTAGTAGTTTTAATTAGTCTTCTTTCTTCTTTAGTTTTAATTATTCTTCTTTCTTCTGTCTTCAGTAGCTTTGATTGTTCTTCTGTCTTCTTTGAGTTTTAATTGTTCTTCTTTCTTCTGTCTTCAGTAGCTTTGACTGTTCTTCTGTCTTCTTTGAGTTTTAATTGTTCTTCTTTCTTCTTTCTTCAGTAGCTTTGACTGTTCTTCTCTCTTCCTTGAGTTTTAATTGTTCTTCTTTCTTCTGTCTTCAGTAGCTTTGATTGTTCTTCTTTCTTCCTTGAGTTTTATTGTTCTTCTTTCTTCTGTCTTCAGTAGCTTTGATTGTTCTTCTTTCTTCCTTCTTCTGTAGTAGTAGCTTTAATTAGTCTTCTTTCTTCTCTAGTTTTAATTGTTCTTCTTTCTTCTGTCTTCAGTAGCTTTGATTGTTCTTCTTTCTTCCTTCTTCTGTAGTAGTAGTTTTAATTAGTCTTCTTTCTTCTCTAGTTTTAATTGTTCTTCTTTCTTCTGTATTCAGTAGCTTTGATTGTTCTTCTTTCTTCCTTGAGTTTTAATTGTTCTTCTTTCTTCTGTCTTCAGTAGCTTTGATTGTTCTTCTTTCTTCCTTGAGTTTTAATTGTTCTTCTTTCTTCTTTCTTCAGTAGCTTTGACTGTTCTTCTGTCTTCTTTGAGTTTTAATTGTTCTTCTTTCTTCTTTCTTCAGTAGCTTAGATTGTTCTTCTTTCTTCCTTCTTCTGTAGTAGTAGCTTTAATTAGTCTTCTTTCTTCTCTAGTTTTAATTGTTCTTCTTTCTTCTGTCTTCAGTAGCTTTGATTGTTCTTCTTTCTTCTCTAGTTTTAATTATTCTTCTTTCTTCTGTCTTCAGTAGCTTTGATTGTTCTTCTTTCTTCCTTCTTCTGTAGTAGTAGTTTTAATTAGTCTTCTTTCTTCTCTAGTTTTAATTGTTCTTCTTTCTTCTGTCTTCAGTAGCTTTGATTGTTCTTCTTTCTTCCTTGAGTTTTAATTGTTCTTCTTTCTTCTGTCTTCAGTAGCTTTGATTGTTCTTCTTTCTTCCTTGAGTTTTAATTGTTCTTCTTTCTTCTGTCTTCAGTAGCTTTGATTGTTCTTCTTTCTTCCTTCTTCTGTAGTAGTAGCTTTAATTAGTCTTCTTTCTTCTCTAGTTTTAATTGTTCTTCTTTCTTCTGTCTTCAGTAGCTTTGATTGTTCTTCTTTCTTCCTTCTTCTGTAGTAGTAGTTTCAATTAGTCTTCTTTCTTCTCTAGTTTTAATTGTTCTTCTTTCTTCTGTCTTCAGTAGCTTTGATTGTTCTTCTTTCTTCCTTGAGTTTTAATTGTTCTTCTTTCTTCTGTCTTCAGTAGCTTTGATTGTTCTTCTTTCTTCCTTGAGTTTTAATTGTTCTTCTTTCTTCTGTCTTCAGTAGCTTTGATTGTTCTTCTTTCTTCCTTCTTCTGTAGTAGTAGCTTTAATTAGTCTTCTTTCTTCTCTAGTTTTAATTGTTCTTCTTTCTTCTGTCTTCAGTAGCTTTGATTGTTCTTCTTTCTTCCTTCTTCTGTAGTAGTAGTTTTAATTAGTCTTCTTTCTTCTCTAGTTTTAATTGTTCTTCTTTCTTCTGTCTTCAGTAGCTTTGATTGTTCTTCTTTCTTCCTTCTTCTGTAGTAGTAGTTTCAATTAGTCTTCTTTCTTCTCTAGTTTTAATTGTTCTTCTTTCTTCTGTCTTCAGTAGCTTTGATTGTTCTTCTTTCTTCCTTGAGTTTTAATTGTTCTTCTTTCTTCTGTCTTCAGTAGCTTTGATTGTTCTTCTTTCTTCCTTGAGTTTTAATTGTTCTTCTTTCTTCTGTCTTCAGTAGCTTTGATTGTTCTTCTTTCTTCCTTCTTCTGTAGTAGTAGCTTTAATTAGTCTTCTTTCTTCTCTAGTTTTAATTGTTCTTCTTTCTTCTGTCTTCAGTAGCTTTGATTGTTCTTCTTTCTTCCTTCTTCTGTAGTAGTAGTTTTAATTAGTCTTCTTTCTTCTCTAGTTTTAATTGTTCTTCCTTCTTCTTTCTTCTGTAGCTTTGATTGTTCTTCTTTCTTCTCTAGTTTTAATTATTCTTCTTTCTTCTGTCTTCAGTAGCTTTGATTGTTCTTCTTTCTTCCTTCTTCTGTAGTAGTAGTTTTAATTAGTCTTCTTTCTTCTTTAGTTCTAATTATTCTTCTTTCTTCTGTCTTCAGTAGTAGTAGTTTTAATTATTCTTCCTTCTTCTGTCTTCTGTATCTTTGTTTTTTCTGGTCTGGTTTCTTTGACGGGGTATATTAGTTGCCTGCTTCTATCTTACCTGGGTAATTTTGTTATTATTATTTTTAGTCTTCTGGGTTTTTAAATTTGTATTATTTTATATTATTTGCAGAAATTTTCTTTATTCAACCTTTCTTGTGAATATATTATTAAATAGTGCATTTTAATTAATTCTCATCTGGATATTCCATATATTAGAGCTTTATTAATGATCATTGAGTAATGCATTTGTGTGGATTATCTGTCACGCTACAATATCCATAATCCTGGTAACAAATTACATCTTCAGTATTTTAAAGTAACAGCTGTTACGATCTAACGAGTCTATCGCAGTCTCTCTCTCTCTCTCTCTCTCTCTCTCTCTCTCTCTGGAATAACGTTTTGTGGTCACTGATTCGGTTAATGCTGTAATTGAATACAAGCGAAAACCTCAAAGCAGCAACCGTCTGAAAAATAAATAAGTTTGATTTTTTGGTTTTATCCTTTTTAATTGAAATCTGTGTTATCAGGAAAAATAAAAACACTCTCCGCAGCCACAATAATTAGCTGTGCCGTCAGCTTATCTTTGATGTTTCATATAAATCCTTGAACGTTAGTAAATAAAGCATTTCATAAGTCCAATTAAAATGTTTATTTTTTCAGTTTCAGTTAACATTTTATTTTATTTTAATAAATCAATTACTAATACTAATGTAATTTTTTTGTTAACGATAACGTTTAGCTGACGACAGCGACAATTATAATGACTATAACGATAACAATAAATGTCATTATTATTAGCGTTTCAGTACTTGTAGCAAGCAAGAAGACAGAATGTTCCAGTCTTAGTTATATCAGTACTTACCTACTACTTGGCCCTACGGCCCACGTAAACCTTACACTCCTTCATAATACTTCTCTACTCATTTCTATCCCTAATCTTATCTCCCTATCCACTCTCTTTCTTGTATTCAAACTCTCTATCCATCGCAAACGCAGTACTCTCTGTTCTTCGGTAAAAAAATTATCTTTTGAATCAAAAACACCTTTTGGTCATAAAGGTATTACCCCTTGGTTTACTTTATTCAGCAATTGTAACATTTGAGCTTTAGCAAATGTTACTGTTTTCTCTTTCCTTTTTTACTGACGTAACTCTACTTGTAGTGACTTCACTAGTTACAGTTTTTATAGCTTAGCGCAAAAGTTTCCTTTTAAATGTTTTCAACATTTCTGGTGATTTGTGGTGACTAGAAAAAGGTCTTGGGTCAAAGTGCAGATGGACAAGTGATGCAACTGATATTTTCCTGATGTGAAGTGCACTCTGTTTGAAGAAAATTCATGTTGATGCATTTGCCGTTCATCTTGGTGTCAATTAAACCATTAAAAAAATTATAAAAAGGATTCTATCGGTTTATTTTCGCCAAGATGTAAAGGAAAGTTTTTGAATTTGTGAAACAGAAGCAGTGTAAATGATGCGAGGAAGAATTCACAAACCCGACGCAGGGTGAAAAAGAGACAGTATAATGTTGGAATTCTAAATAAGAGAATTTTCATTGGCATTGCTGGACCTTTTCAAGTTATAAACGTTGGAAACCGGTATGTCATGGTTGTAGACGACAATTTTCCCAAGTGGGTGGAAGCATACGCAATTCCAAATCAGGAGGTTACCACTGTGGCAAAGGCGTTAGTTCACAACTTCTGTCAACGTTATGGAGTCTCCATGGAGATACATGGAGACTTACGAGTCAAGAGTTTTTAAAGCATTAATCGCCTGCTAGGTATTCAAAAGACCCAGACAACGCCTCTGCATCTTCAGTTTAACGGAATTGTTGACAGGTTGACAGGTTTAGTAGAACACTTGGCCAGCATCTGTAAAGATTGTTGTCGAGAGCCAAACAGACTGGAACGAGCGTACACGGTTATACCCAATGGTGTACAAATTATCAGCCCTCGATACAACCTCTATAACTCCAGCAAAACTAGGGTTTGGGAAAAAGATTCATCATCTGAAACTCTACTTCACGAGCCGCAGAATTATTCTTCGCACTCAGAAACGAGAAATTAATAGTTTGATAAGAGGACGGTTGAAGGTAACCAGTGATAAAATGGAAACGCAGTACGACATTTGCAGCAATAGTGTGTGTTTTGAAGGAGACCAGGACTGAAGGAGACAACAACCTAAGCGCCGTCGTGGTCGCTCCCTGAAATTTTAGGCTAATTTTAAAACTCTTAGACTGTAAAAAAAAAAAAAAGAATCAATGATGTTGTTTATGGGATACAACAATAAGGACAGCAAAATTCAATGTCGTAAGTCTAGATTGCCTACGACAGCAAAGTATTACTGCAAGGACGATGTACCAGTTCGCTACAAACACACTTAAGGAGGGGGAAGTGCTACGCTGACGATAAATGTATAACATTTTTGGCTACGTAATACTTTGTACGCGTTGTGAATACACAAGGCTCTCGACTTTCAAAGAAAAAAGGACACTACATAAATAGAAAATTGGAGTGAGATATAAACTGATAGACAATAAAAGACTGTCAAGGAGTTGAGAATAAATATCACAAAGCAATACAAACGATTCAAATCAATGCAATACAAATGTTACTCAATACAATTCAGAAACGATTTGTGCCGCAGAAAAGGAAACTATATGCACAAAATGTGCAGATATACGCTGTGAATCCAAAGAACGTCAGAGAAACTTTGAGTAGACGGTCAAAGCTTTGGTTCGTAGTAGTTCATTTGGTCCTGGAGACATAATTTTTGTAGACACATTTATCTGCTGAAGCGCATATATTGAAAGACTTACAAGTGTGTTTAATAAAACGGATAGCATATAACGTTTGAGGAACACTTATAAATGTAACCATTTCAATAGTTTCTATTATCAATATTCAAATAGAGTGTAAACAGTAAGTTCTCATTAAGTTAAAGTCAATAATAGTATTATTAATAGTGAAGATAAGCACAAGATAACAGATTTCAGTACAAAGGTTTTCTTAGGACACCGGATAATGTTTTTCCTATCTACTTTTCCTAAACTTTAGTTCAAACGCACTGTTTGTTTCTTGAATATTTTTACGTTTGGATACAGTGCCATCTATAACTAAAAGGAAAAGATTATAGATTATAGGATTTCTTATGTAGAAATTACAGTAGCACATTCTTAACATATCGTTACAAAAAAAATTTAACATGAAATTCAAATCACAACGGTGTGGGAAAATTTAAACTCCGAAAATTCTGAATGTAGCCTTAGAGAAGCAACTGCCTGGAACTCAAGGTTCTTAATAACTGATCATGTGACGTCTAACGTAGCAGCCCTGGTAACAAGTAATAAGTAATAAGCAGTAAGTAGAACTTATAGAGACGGAAAACAATGCAATAACACGATCACATACGAATAACTGTTACAATCCTTACAAGAGAAATGAAGGCTTAAAGGCTCTATTAGTGACCTACATGGTGCTTTAGGTTCATTCGTCATGTACTGTATATCTCGTCCAAGCGTGATTATTTTCTCTGTATCTGCACTAGACAGTAACATGTAACTGACAGTGGCAACCATTAATCAAACATTACCAGGTCAGCAAACATCGTAGTTTATATTCAACTCTATATTGTTTAAGCAAGTACGTGTCCAGCTATGTTGCCTCACACCTTTAACCTAATTCCTTCAATCAAGTGTTTGTCATTATCAGATACAATAAGTATAATTATGTATTATCTCCTCACAACACAAACACACACACTCGCATACATTCTGCATTCCCTTCATTACATACAGTATCTACTGTAATCATTCTCCATCTCTCCGAGCTAGAGAGTGACGTTACCTGATAGTGGCAATCATTAATCATACATAACAAAGTCATCCAACTGTTGATTTTCAACTTAACACTTAATAACTAGTCACAGTATATGTTCTTGATACCTTACACGTTTAATATACTTGTCATCTTTTATCGTTCCCGTATATTATACTTCTTGTAGTATTTACTAGTTTTTTTTTGCAGAAAAAAAGATGATCCGTCCGGCTAGTCCTTATTTGAGGCAATTTAGTAGTGAACATGTCCTCTAGATATGTTACAAGCATATCGCCAAAATTTACGCCTAAAATTCTACAAGGTAATAGCCCTTCCCACACGTCTTTATGAGTCTGAGTCGTACACGTCTTCTTTATGAGTTTAACGGAAGGCCAGGCCAGTCGCATTCAAGCGTCTGAAATGAGATTTCTCAGGCACGTGACAGGGTATACTCTCCATGATCATAAAAGGAAACGGCAACAGATATACGGCAGGAACCGAATATTATGAGTATACTCGACAGGATTGTCCAGTATCGGCTGAATTGGTGGGAACATCTTTGCCGAATGGATGACTGGCGCGTGCCCAAACAACTATGGAACTATAAGCTGAGGGGACGGAGAGGTGTGAGACGTCCGAGGAAGCGCTGCAGTGACCAGCTCTAATCTTTGCTTGTTTGAGACCGGAACAAAACATCCTTGGTTTTATTCTTGAAGAAGTAGATGATGATGATGACGATGAAAGAAGATGATACTTTAAAGATCAAACAAGGATCATGCAGAAATAATTATACAAATCACTTTATCGTTAAAGTGATAAAAAACCACGGGCAAATCAGGATTTAGGGGATAATGTAAAATATGGAATTATTTCAGATTTTCTTTGTTGATATTCCTTTCTCTTTGTTGATGTTGACGTTTCACTTCCGTCCAGCACTACGCGGAAACCAAAGTTTTGTGTTAGCGGACTAGCGCTGATTCTGTAACATGTTTAAATTTACATATCCAAAACATGTGCTTGAAAATAGTTTTCTCTTCAACTGGGGTATTGAGTAACGCGTAATTATTTGTAACAAAACAGCTATTTAAATTTAGGTAAATGTTTACGTACAGAGAAGCAGAGAGACCCCCGACATTGCAAGGAGCCGTGTGCTCACCTGATGCCGCAATAAATTATTTACCTCTGCTACACGTAGGCCTACACAATGGTGACGCATCGTAAACAATGTTTCTAAGCTGTCAAGTGAAAATATTACACGCTTCTGTTGTTTCTGTATGGGGGTTAATACACATGAGGATATAAAGCGATGTGTGCATGTGGTAGAGAGGGAATCTGTGATTCTGAAAAAGACTTAACAACGGTAAATATATGGGAGACAGCATCAGAGTAACAATCGTTTGAATAAGAGAGAAAGTTCAGGGAGTGATTTATCAATTTCTATGAGATACTTGATACAAATTAGATTAAGTGAATATGTAGAGTCCAATACGTGCCAAACGGTTTCTGATAATATTAATTGTTTGCGTTACACCAAACGCAACAATTAATTAATTACTTAGTCTAACGGAACAGGTTATAATTTTTGTAATTTAATTTTCCGTGAGCCAGGTTGTAGGTTTATAAAACACACACTTTCGGGTTGCTAATTCTATTGCTAATTATTGCTAATGCTATTAACAGTATGGAAGGAGGTGAGATCGTGGAAGGCAGAGAAAGACATGGAGTATCGAGCCGTGCAGATCTATGCTCCTACTACTTAAAACTGCCGATGTAAGAAGATTCAATTTTGATTTTAATATTTCCCTAGGATAGAAATTATGACATTGATGTTAAGTTACGTAGGTTGTAGACGATCTGTGGAACAATCAACCGTATTTTTAGAAACAAGGTACGTCAAGGTACAAAATTAAAGTTTTACAAATGTATGACTGTCCACTGTCCTATGGAAGTAAATTATAGACGAATACCAAACATAAGACAGTAAATACAGGCCTCGGAAATGCAGTTTTTAAGAGGAGTTAAAAGGTGTTCCAATCTTGACCGTATAAGAAATGAAGCCATAAGAGAAGAGTTACTGTACCAGTATTTAACTCGAACGAAAAATTAATAGCTTACAAACAACGGTGGAAAGAACGCTTAGAAAGAATGTCAGATTTTAGATTGGCAAAATAAGTTTGGAAGTACACATCTATAGGACACAGGACTTGTGGGTAGACCCAGGAAGAGATGGCTGGAGAATTTTTGACGGCGGAACAGGCAGTGTCTTGCCTATGCCTTGCTGTGAAGATGGTGATGATATTTCCTTTAATACACATGTTTCTGACTCTAAAATACTGAAACCAATATAATTGCATATCAGAGAAAATAACACGACAAAAATATGTGCAGCTGACGTACGTCGTTTGCAGTGTCTTATTTGTGAATGTCGTATACTCCTCTATACGCACTATGGTATTGTTACGACGGTCTACTTGATCGTCGTAGGTACAGTGGAAAACAAAATACAAGGCACCAATTAAGTCACTAATCACCAGCTTTAATTTTCACAGTTAAGCAGTTCGTAATTAACAACAAATCAAATAAAAATTGTTCACACGGAATAAAATGTTAACCAATATAAAACACAATTGAATTATAACACAACATTTTACTAATAAGCACTTGAACGTACAGAGAAATATCGCCCGATAATAACTGAACCGCACGGTAATATTGCGCAACTATAACTGAAACTGAAAGTGTTTGAGTTCTGGTATTTATACATTGGTACAGTCTGTTCAAAAGTTTGTTTTGGTTGTATCTTCAGGAACTGCTCTCTTATGTTTGCCATTGAGATTTCTACTGCAGATATTTTATTTGACATTGTAGACACCGATTCTTCAACACTCGAAACAGATTTTTCTACTTCAGCTATTTTTAATGTCATTGATTCTTGTACCTTCGATTAGTAACTTGTTTATTAAGCTCACCTCTTAGGAGCCCCAACTCTGCAGCGGTTTGTTTTTGTGTCTGCTTTTGCTCCTGTATTAACTCCTTGATGTCTTCTGTTTCACGCTTCCGTTCCTCTGCCTCCTGCTTACGTTCTTCTTTTTGTCTTTCTTCCGTTGCTAGCATTAGTGCTTTCTCACGTTCCTCAGCCTCTCCTCTTTCCTGTCTGCGTTTTTCTGCTTCTTCTGCCTCCTGTCGGCGTCGTTCTTCTGTCTGGAACAGCAGCGCCTGGAAATTTTCCATCATCTGACTGGCATCCATTGTTTACCGATTAATTACGAATTACACTCGTCTTGTACAAAGTGTCCACTGTTTCCACTGTTAATGGTTCTATCCCAGTTCTGACAACACTGTTACGACGTTCTACTTGATCATCGTAGGCACAGTAGAAAACAAAATACAAGACACCAATTAAGTCACTAATCACCAGCTTTAATTTTAACAGTTAAACAGTTCGTAATTAACAACACAGTCTCTTACAACAAATCAAATAAAAAGAGTTCACATGGAATAAAATGTCAACCAATACAAAACACAATTGTATTACAATTATACCGTCCGATTATAAAACACAACACTTCACTAATAACCACTTGAACGCACTGAGTAATATCGCCCGGTAATAACTGAACCGCACGGTAATATTCGCAACTATAACTGAAATTGAAAGTCGTTGAGTACTGGTATTTATATCCCCCGAAATACTAGATTATTCCACATACTACGTAAGATGCTCTGCACTACGACATAATTGACTGCGGCCTTGACACAGTGCGTGCGGCCGCGCGAATTCCTAGCAAATGCGTCGGGAATCACGTACGCCACACCCATTACATTCCGGTTCCCTCTGGAACGTTTGATAAACACGTAGATTGTTCTGTGATGTCGTAACAGTACATTACATAATAATATAATACAGCTGGTCCAACTGGTGTTTTGAGTACACCTGACGGTTGGTGATTTTTTAAAAACATACGTATTTTGTACCAAAAGGCGTGTGCTACTTATATGCGATTCGAAACAAACTGTATAAGTTATTATGAAATTTTTACTAAACAAAAAAGTAAAACAAAATATTCAGTTTTTACCACTTATAATTTAAAGCTTCATGCACGTTGATGTGAGACATTCAAACTAAATACCTAATTATATTGTTGGCACATTTTAAAGGATTAACACCGACACACAAAATAAAATACATACTGTACTTGCACTGGGAGCGTTAAAATTGCCAGCAGGTGCGTGCCCGTATAATTGTGTTTCGGCCAGTGCGACTATCGAGCTCGTAAAATCGATTACTGTTTTTGTGTCGCAGACACAGCGCAGTGTGTTTCGTAACATAAAAATTAAATGGATCACGTTTTATTGCGCTGGATTCAGTTAAACTCGCCTACCGGAGTTTAATCGTAGCCGTTTTTTAGGAAACATGATCACATACATACACATGGCATGGGTACAACAATCGATTGAATGCCTATTATTCAACAATGAGAGAATCGAACTTTGATGCTCCTAATGCAGATGCTCATTTTTTTTCCACATGCATCCTAATGCATTTCCTAATGCATCAATATTTTCCACATTGATAATAAATAAAACAAGACGCAGATAGATGCCCAGCTCAAGTTTTACAAGGTAATGACTGTCCCTGTGCTACTTTACGGAAGTGAGTCATGGATAATGAGAAAGAGAGGTAGAAACCGCATACAAGCAGCGGAGATGAAATTTTAAATATTGGTCAAACGTTGTTCTAAACAAGATCGATTTATAAATGAAGAGATTAGAAAAGAGATGGAAATATACAACTTAAATGAGAAAATAGAGTTTCATAGAAGAAATTGGAAGCACCATCTGGATCGTATGGATGATCGAATGTTACCAAAAGCGGAAAGTAGATACAAACCAGCTGGAAGAAGAAGCGAAGGGAGACCAAAGAAAAGATGGGAATAAATCTTATGAAGCCGGAACAGGTCACCAAAGCATAATGTTTGTTGGGGAAGAAGAAGAAGAAGAAGAAGAAGAAGAAGAAGAAGAAGAAGAAGAAGAAGAAGAAGAAGAAGAAGAAGAAGAAGAAGAAGAAGAAGAAGAAGAAGAAGAAGATACATGACCTCGTTGAATGCAGTCGCAATTATCAGTGAATTAGTTTCTCTTCTTCCATCTTAATAGAGCCTGTTCCATCAATCACTGTTCCTCTCTCCTTTGTAAGTATTTTCTGGCAGTCGCTCCTAATTCTAGAAGATCTTCTTGGTATACGGTAGTAACCTATTGCAATTGTTATTAATCACGTTTCCTTTATCATGGCTGGAGGAGTCGATTCCCCAAGAATCCATCCCCCAGAGTCCATTCTAATTGTCTCATTCTTGACTAAACCTTTGTAGTTTCCTCAGGTCCTTCAAGTTAGTTTCCTCTAGTTAATCCCTCAAGGCAATTATTGTATTTTTATTAAGCATATTACCTATGAGAATACGGAAAACCAATATCTATGGTTTAATGGAAGGTGTATGGGCTATGGTACCGCTTACAAAAGTACCACACACCAATTTAATTAGTTTTCTATAAATTAATTGTTTGTTTAGAAATTAGATAGTTCCCCCTTCAAAATAAACACAAAATAATCGTATACAATAAGAACAAAAAAAAGACTGCAGTTTGCACTGAAATAATCTGTTTTCCAGGATTTAAACAGTGAGTATTTAATATTTAGGTTAAGTGTAAAAATATGACAACACAATGTGTTATAATAGTTTTAGAGGTGCCCTTAAACTTTGCAAGGCACAGTAATAATAATATATTAAATAATTCGCGGACGTGACATGCCCAAGTTATTCTGTCATAAATGTGGCTCATTGGATAAAGTGATATTCACTCCCATCGGATCGTCTGTCTCTCAACGGTTGAGACCATATCATTTGATAAGGATCCACACCCAACAAAAGACCTGTTGGATCTACACCACATAACCTGTTGATATAATTATGATAACACGAATCTAGACTAACTTACAGAAGAACATTCCATCATTATCCACAACTACCTAGACAGGACGTACAGGATGAAGTGATCCTGGATTGGCTTAAATTTGGGCCGCAGCAGGTACTGATCAAACCTTGATTTTCCGGCTGTTACACTGAGAAGCATTGAAACAGTACACTGAATTGTCACAAGATCAGTATGGGTCTACATTAATCGTAATACAAGATGAAGCACTAGCATTAGTAAAGAGAAGAACGTGGCAAGATTGCTACACGTGCCTTGAAATCTTCAGGAGAACACATTTGGTCAAAGTAAGGGAAATTGAAGCACGGAAGCCTACCAGTAAAAATTTTAAAAACTGTACGTTTACGAAAAAGATATTTTTTAATTATCTAAGTACGTAGTACAACACTCCCGATAGTTTTTAATATTTATTTGGACAATATCATTAAAAGAAGTGGAAGGAAAATTTTAAACGTAGAATTAAACTTTCTCTGCAATGTACATTTAGTATTATTCTATGTGCAGACGGTGTTGTTATTATACAACAGACAGAAAACGACTTTTAGAGGGGAGTATTCATTTTGTGGAATTTAGTGTAGGACTTACAGCATTTTTGTAATTACAGCAGGAACTAAAAATTTTTAAAACCATTGTTAGAAGTATTATGACTTACGGCTCAGAAGTTTAGACCACTAATAAACACACAAGAACAAAATTAATGACAGCAGAGATGAACTTTGGAGACGTTCGGAAAGAGTGAGAAAATTGGAAATAATGTCATTAAAGACAGAATGAATGTGAATAATTCAATAGTTGATTTTATCCAATCAAAAAAAATTACAATGATATGGACACACGAAAACTATGACACAGGAAAGATTCCCAAAAAGAGTTACTGAATAGACCCCACCAGGAAGAAGAAAAAGAGAAAGATTGCTTATCATCTGGATAGAAGAAATTCAGACTATATTGAGGGAACGAGAAATTGAAGAAGATCTTTGGATGGACAAGCAGAAGTGGAAGGCGAGAATTCAATTACGTCTGTAATCTTTGGTTCCGAATTGGGTGTAAACATTGTACAGCCGGAATAATAATAATAATGACAGTTTGGTGCTATCTACACATAAAACAAAAGTAATTGCTTTTAGAGGGAAGTATCCAGTAAGGACAAAGATAGAGGTAAATGGAAACATCTTGGAGCAGGTATCCAGTTTTAATTATCTTGGATGGGAAATATCTCCCGCAGTTGATTGTTATGTCAAAAATATACTAAATAAATTTAAACATATATGTGAGACAATCTACAATCTATAGAACCTTAAAATACAAAACTAGGAAAGACGCTTACGTTTTATAAGACTATGGCTGTACCGGTGGCGCTGTATGGGAGTGAGATGTGGGTGCTTTCACAGAGAGACAGAGGGAAGGTTACATCAGCAGAAATGAAATTTCTCAGGTTGGTCAAAGAGTCCACGTTACGAGACAGAATAAGCAATGCACAGATAGGCGAGAATTACAAGTTTTTAAATTACAGGATAGAATTACGGAATACAAGGCCAACTGGTGTAAGCATTTGGGAAGAATGCAGCAAGATCGCCTTCCCAAACTTGCCGTGAATTATAAACTCACAGGGTATCGTTGTGTGGGGCGTCCGAGGACGAGGTTGTTTCCGGAACAGGCAGTGCAGCCTAATCCGTGAAGTGAAGATGATAGCGATGATGATGATATAGTACAACAAAGTTTCTAAAATATACACGTAGTTAATAAAATTTATGCTCTTAATAAAACATGCGATAATTATGTATTAAAAGCCAACACAATAATGCTTTACTAAATCTTAAGTTGTAAGGTAAAAATATTATTAGCATTTATATATTAATCAACTTTTATTAAATACTGACAAAAAGCAAATTTTTGTTTTCTAAAATATGAATAAATATCAGCTCTTCTCATGTCAAGTGCTACGCTCTGACCTTTTAATTCAAGCACCCTCATGATTATTGCGGTTTTCATTTAATTTTTCTTCTCCATTTAGCAATTTCTCTCTCTCTCTCTCTCTCTCTTCCTCCTTGCACACACAAACTTGAGCCCGCGCGCGCGCACACACACACATTCATCCATCATTTCTTTATAGTAATTCAATAAGTTTTTTGCAGTATCATATATATAGATATAAATCTCTCTCTCTCTCTCTCTCTCTCTCTCTCTCTCTCTCTCTCTCTCTCTTCTCTCTCTTTATGTTCTACTCACTTTACCTCTTGGACGTACACAACGAATTTCAGTCTTTGCTTGTCCGTTTGACGAATATAATTTTACTCAATCTAAACGGAGTTTTCACAAAGTTTCCTTCGCTATATATTTCAAAATATATTTTCATGTTGTTTGTGTTTTATCTAATGTTGACTTTTGTTTAAATATTGAGGAATTATCATCATCAACCTGGAGAATTAAGCTCATCCTGAACATGTTCCGGGACCCACTTTGCTCTCGGCCGTCCTACATCTCACTTCCCCACAGGTCTGTCCATATCCCATTGCTATAACGGGAATCCTGTCACCCGCCATTTTTCCCAAATGTTCACATCGCCTTCTTTTGTTACTCCAAAAGGTGTCTGTTAGCCTGTATCTCTTGTCTGACATCTGTCTATTTCTCTCTTTCTCCCCCGTATATTCTCTCTCTTTTGCCTATAATTTCCCCTAATACTACGTACTTATAGGACAACTACACTGTTAGTTACTTAAAAAAAAATATTATTGGACTGTGTGAGGGACAAGTAAAAAATGTATAAAACAAAACTAGGAAAAAAGATTATTTAAACGTCTTGAAATTTGCGGTGTCGTTGTCTGTCTTAAGATACGAAAGTGAAGCTGGACCGCTGTCGAAGAAACAAACGAGCAAGATTACATCGGCGCAGACAAGATTTTACTGTGGCTGTGAACGGACCCACGTTGCCAAATCAAGTAAGAAATGAGATATATTTGCAAGGCTTTAAATAGCTACCAATTAGATTAAAAACCAATCAAAAGTTACAAATTCAATTGACGGACGCTTTTACATTTTGCAGATACATTTAACATAAGACAGTAATTTAGAAATACATAATCACTGGATATGGAAATGTTTGATCGCCAAAACAGGATTTCTGGTATAGGTAAATCATGCAATGTAAGATAAAAAAATAAATTTAAATTTAATAATAATAAATTTAAGAAGAAATAACAAAAATAAATTTAATGGGAGAAATATCTCAACCGTTCAAAATAAATACAGGTGTAAGACAGGGTGATGGTTTATCCCCAATTCTTTTCAATTGTGTCCTGGACATAGTAGTGATAATTTTGGAATGACAAATTAAAGGAATGAAAATATCACCAATCATGTTGGGAACAAGGATCAAACATATTGAAATAAACTGTTTGGCATTCGCAGATGACTTTGTTATGCTTTCTGAACATCTGACATCTGCAGTAACACAAGTTAATTTTTTAGAGGACGTAGCCAGTAGAACAGGCTTAAGAACTTTTGCAGAAAGAAACAAATTTCTCACGAACATTAAAAATGGGCCAAAATTCCTGGTAACAGATATTGGTCGAATAGAGAGAGTTCAAAAATTTAAGTACCTAGCAGAAATAATTTAAAATAACGGTTTAGAAAATCTGCTACAGAAAAAGGGATTCATAAGATAGAAAGGGCATATGGGATAACTAAAGATATTGAGAATAAAAAATGCATATCTAAAAATGCGAAAATAAGGCATTACAGTACAGTAGTGAAGCCAGAATGCCTATATGCAAGTGAATGTCTAGCATTGATTTATAATTTAGGCAAACTATAAATATTAGAAAGACAAATTATTAAAAAAATATTAGGCACACTAAAAACTTCAGAATTTTGGAAATGAAGAAGTAATGATGAAATATATCAAAGTATAGAAAATATAACAGAAACAATCTGAAAAAGAAGACTATTATTTTTGGACATTTATATAGAATTGACGACAACAGGTTGACAAAGCAAATCTTCAAATATCTGTGAGAGAAGAAGTCAATATCAAGTTGGATTAAAGAAGTCCAAAAGCATTTAGAAAAATATAATATGCATGCAGAAGAAGCAATTGAAGGAGACGTTTTTCGGGAAAAAGTGATAAAAATGGAGAGAGTCCAGGGTAGGAGAGAGAAAAACGCAGGTTCAAAGTGGACTGAAGACAGGAAGAAGAGACACAGTGAGAAGATGACAGAATATTGGAAAAAAGGAAAGAACAAAGAGTAAAGAATTGCAATTGGCATGTGGTCCTTAGATGGCCGATACAAAAAATAAAAAAAGATGGTTGCGATGCAAAGGATGAATCGTAAGAGGAGGACAATGACGAATGGTGAAAAGGAGTGGAAGGAAAATAATATTTCTCTTTAAGAAATCAAGTCGACAAGATTCATAGGAATAATTAAAAAAATAAGGGACAATCTAATAAATACAAGTACCAGTAGTATAAACGTTTTGGTTTGTAACGCGTTTCTAAATATTTTTACAAATAAGATACATTAATTTACGTATTTACCAAAATATTGTATCTTATTAGTTACTTGCTAAATGTATTAAAATATTCATCAAATGATACACGGTTTATGTTGGAGATGAAACCGGTAATGAGGAATGAGGTCGCGGGTTGATTGTAACCTGCTGTTACTCTTTAATGAGTCCCGAGATACGGTTATTTAGCAGTTCTTTTTAAAAACGGTTTCTCATTAAGCTTAGACGAAAATCTGCCACCGGTGTTCATAGCAAAATAACCCGGCTCACCTTATAAGCACCGTATTTACCTCTTTGAATAGCAACGTCAGGTTGAGATTTTATTTCAATGGCGGAATATTATGTAGAAAAAAAATTATTAACGTGTTTTAAATTTAGTCTATTGTTATTACTCGTAATAGGTACGGTATAGTGTTTATTCCTTTAAATTCTAAACAATACGTTTAATGGATTTAATCAGAAAGAGAATTCATAATGGAATTTATAAGAGAAAATATTGAAATATCGGTAGGAGTAAATTAACGTCTCCTGTGTCTTTATTTTCTTATAATGTAGTGTTGCATAGGCGATTGTTTTATTGCCTTAAAGATTTAAAAATTATATCCTTTAAATCCTAAAAGCCTTTATCATTATACCTGTCCTGGTTTCTGCGGTTACTGTTGGAATTGTGAGTTGTTGATTGAGACCACCGTATAGAGCAACCAACCCTATGTCGGCTAGATTGTTTATCGACCTTCTCTGGTCTAGGATCCTTCGTGTTCTGTTACAGGTCCACCTCGAATAGAATGTGGCTCCTTATCACTCACGACGATCTTGAGTAGGTAGAGGCTCTGGTCCAAACGGCTCTATATTCCGCATATCCTACTCCTGGATACTTAAGGATCCTACTCAGGTTCCTTAGGATGTCTAATGTAAGACATTTTAACTATCTTGGACGTGGCATTACTTATGATGAAGATAGATGTATAGAAAATAAAGTGACGAATTTCACAAGAATGTGTGAAACGATTTGGAGACCGTTGACAAATAAAATTTATTTAAATTTATTTAATTATTTACATTTATGTAAAAAAGAAACCCAAATAAAATTGTATAAACAATGGCAATACCTACACTACTGTATGGTTCTGGAACTTGGGTCATAAAGGAAAAAGATGAACAGAAGATACAAATAGCAGAAAAAAAATTTCTGAAATCAGCTGAAGGAGTAATAGACGAGATTATATAAGAAATTAAGAGCTAAGAAGTGTTCTCAATAGATTTACTGTTACTGAAAGAAATAAAGAATACAGAATAAAATGGATTCAACACATCAGTAGAATGGAAGAAAGGAGAATACCAAAGATGGCGAAAGATTACAACCCTAGAGGCAGAAGAAAAGTTGGTAGACCTAAGAGAAGGTGGACTGTGGAATAGGAACAGGCCGCTAAAGACTAAACTCGCTAAGAAGATGATGATGATAATAATGATGAAATGCCTGGTAATGCCCGAGTCAATAAAAAAGCATTTATTATATGTGTTTGAGAAATGATATTGAAATCACTTTCGGTTTATCATAAAATGAGTCAATTTCCAGTGCCTTTGAGTTGATCACCCAACTACAGTTCTGCTACGGAATAGTCGGTGGAACGGTGACATAAGGAAAGATCTGAAGTTACAGTCGGTTCTGGATAGAATAGAGGAATACAGTCAGAATTGGAAGTCCCATGTGGAACGCATGGTAGACACGCGTATTCCTAAACAAGGGTTTGAATATAGGCCAGTGGGAACGAGAGATCGTAGAAGACCCTGGAAAAAATGGTCAGAGACTCTGTGAAGTCGGCTATAACCCAGGCCATGTATTAAAGAAGAAGAGGAAGACTAATCAAACATAAGTTGTTGCCATAATAACTGACACAGAAAACGTAACGATCCTTTAAGGAAAGCTGCATAAAAAGTAAGTCCAGGAGAGTGAAAATTATTGTCGCAGTTACAGTATAAATAAAAAATTAAATATTAAAAAATGAAATTAAAAAAATTTATAAGGCTGTATAAAAATAAATTTTTTTATTTTCTATTATTATTTTTTAATAAAATTCAAAACAGAAGATTGATATTTGTCAGGTTCCTTATGCCAGGGATTTCCGTTTTAAAATTTAAATGGTATGAAAAATGTATTCTTGTAACTTTCAAAAATATAAGTATAAATGTAATATATAATAAATGTTATACATATCAGAGTACTTATTTTAAGTAAATAAGGCTTTAATGTATTTTCCTTTATCCGTATTATTATAAAAATGTTGTTTTATTTATATATGTGCAAATCAGCTTTTTTTTAAGTAAATCTACGCTTGTTATCCAAATTAAGTATTCTCCTTTCAATGTCCAAAACTTATAAGTATTATTAGCTTTGATGTAAATCAACATGTAGAGAATTCTACGTTTGTCTGCACGGAGATAAGCTGATTAGATTAATGAATTAATGACCTGTGTTACAGCGGATTAGTCTTGACTGCAAAGCGGTTATTACCATCTCTGTAATTTCCACAGCCCTTTCACGTTACTTGGTTGTGCTGTAACACACAAGTGATCAAAGTGTAAAGCCAGCGGACTGTTTTGATCGTTTACACTTAAGTGATCAGTTCACTTCACACTGGCGCAGACCCCAGGTGTGTCCCTAATAACGTTCTGCGTCATTGTAGGTGAGAGTCATGCAGAGATGTAGAGATTTATGTTTACATGATATTCATTACATATTGTCTCCCTCTTTCTCTACTCTCTCTCTCTCTCTCTCTCTCTCTCTTTCTCTCTCTCTCTCTCACACACACACACACACACACACACACACACACACACACACGAAAACACACACGTGCGTATGTATACGGTGGGCCACAAATCGTTTGATACTATGATGCTACAAGTTACCTTCGATTTGGTAGAGACTGTGAAATAAAAAAAAAGTATGTGAAACGTTTTTAAGTTCTGTTTTAACTGAACATAACGACATTTTTTCCAACCATGAATACCCATTTGGGGACAATTTATTCGCCGTCGTCAGGAAACGAATAGGGCAATGGAGAAATAATTATTAGGCCTACACAACATGATTATTTTTTTTAATAACGTTTGTGTGTATGTTACACAATGATTAATAATAACTAGTGTAGTGAAAGTAATAATATACCGTTACAACGGGCACACGGATCGTCGTGTGGTATAGTAGAAACAAAATAGAGACGCCAGTTTAATCACTAATTACCAGCTTTAATTAATCACAAATAACAAATTGTAATCATCAAGGTAGTCTAGTACAAAAATTCAAGTCAAATTTGTCCATTTGCAATAATAATGTCAAGTGATAGAGTTTCACATTAACTACAACACGATAATCAGTTTCTACCAATCCTCAACAACCTCTCGATCCGCACTACAGAAATCGCTCACTGTAACTGGTTGACAAAGCCAGCCGTTGTTGTTTATGTAGGTCACGCAGAGGTTCCAAAAAAGGTTTCATCCTTTTGACGGCGTGAGCATAATTTGCGTTTTTATTATAGCATTTAATATAACATATTTATTAGCATAAGTGCTCTCGAACAGTGGGGAAGGTACTATTTGCGGCCTTGACTAAGACGCTACACCCGCTCGGCTAGCTGTGAAGGACGCTCTCGACGCTTCCAGAGCGTTCCGTAATTGTCGTGGCAATACGTATATTATTAAAGTATAATTCCCATATGTCGATTCTCATTACATTTGTATTATTTATGAATCCATTGTTTTGTCAAACGATCTATGGCACACTCGGTAAACATGTCTTTCACTGTTTTTTTCCGGATAACATATATTCTCCTGATGATGTTGATTTCTTTCCCCCATGTGGTTGTGTTTTGAGCTTCGAAAGGGCCGCCTTTAACACCTTATAATACAAGTCATGCAGAATGCCTGAAATCTCGGTAGTATAATAGTTTATAACAAAGTGAAAAACTTTAGCAATATCATACAAATAGATTACCTGACCTAAGATCACTGAAAAAATTCTATGGTGTTTGACGAATGTTTAGAACACAGAAGGTTAGTTAATGATGATAATTTACAATGGCGCAAAAATCGTACGTAACAGTTGTGATGCAAAGCAGGCGCCACCAAAAGTAATTTTAGATAGAGCAGAGCGTTGTGTAAAGTGACGCACGACATTAATAACACGTTTGCTTACTGTAATAGTAACTTTTTAATGTCCTGCTTTTGTTTAGTTAAAGTAATATATTTTGTTTCTGTAACTATTTCCTGTATTACAATGTTTGTTAATGATAAAGTGCTGGAGCAAATATTACACTTTCAATACATAGAATGTGATATTACATATCAATTTGACGAGGACATCGAGAGAAAAATAAACAGATTTAAGGGGATTTCTGGTGCTATTGGAAGAACTTTATAGAAGCGAAAAACAACAAAGGAAACTCAAATAAAGTTCTATAAGGTTATAGCAGTTCCCACTCTTTTATACGATTAGGAAACATGGGTGTTATCTGAAAAAAAGATACAAATCCTATAAACGTTTCAGAGATGAATATCTTGAGATACATAAAGTTAAGTGCTAGACCTTCACACAGGCAATTACTGTTTCCAAGGAGTTGCAGAATTTAAGTACCTAGGTGATATTCTGAATAATGAAAACCGAGTGAGCAGCGAAATAGTAAATAGAATCATAACCGGCAATAGAGCCTACTATGCAAACCAATCATTACTGAAATCAAAGCTTCTAACTCCAAGAACCAAACTGATGTTATATAAAACACTGATCAGACCTGTTGTTACTTATGCATCCGAGACATGGACTCTCGTAAATAAGGATATAAGCGCTCTAAGAATTTTTGAAAGAAGAATATTGAGGCAGATATTTGGACCAGTGAAGTAAGGGAATATGTATAGGATCCGAAATAACAGTGAAATAAATGAGTTGACTGGTGGACAAGACCTGGTGAGGCACATAAAATCAGCTAGAATTAGATGGCTGGGACACGTATCCCGTATGAATGTTACGAGGATGCCCAAAACTATATTAAGTGGAACGATATTGGGCAAAAGAAGAAGAGGCAGGTCTCGAAGAAGATGGCAGCAGGATGTGGAAGAAGATCTGAGAAAGATGGGCATTAGGAACTGGAGATTGAAGGCAATGGACAGAGTTGAGTGGAGACGGGTCGTAGCGGAAGCCAAGGCTCACCATGGGCTGTAGTGCTGGAGAGTAGTAGTAGTACATAAAGTTATGTACACGGAACGATAGAATTAGAAACGATGTGATAAGACATGGATTGGGTACATTCTCTGTAAACACAAGAATCGAGGAATGTAAGCTGAAATGGGTTGAACATATAGCTAGAGTGGAAGCGAAAAGGCTACCTCAACAAATTTTACAACATGCGCCTAAACTAAGAAAGATGTGGGAAGACCACACAAAAGACTGCTTGAACATAAAGACCGGAACAGGTGATGCCGCATAATCCTGGAATGAAGATGAAGAAGAAAATACCGTTTGTGTTTTCTCAAAATGTTTAACATATTTGGTTGTTTGTGACAATTGACATTACTTACACAAATTTTCAGCTAATTGAATTCCTTACTAAATTGTAATTTAAAAGATTTTCGTTTTCGTATATTCTCATTCTTTCGTTAGCGCAAAAGAAAGACAAAAAACCCTATGACTATGTGTAACTCAAAAACGAAGCCGTTCCGATCATATCGTTACGCTGAGGAAATATCATTGGTAACTCTTTGCACGCGTTGTGTAAGCATCAGGTTTACGGAATGCTCTCGCAACCGTCTAGACGTTAGCAATAATTACTCTACAGGCATCCACGTCGTTCTTGTCATGTCCTGAACTACAAAGGCTCTATCATATGCGGCCAGTAAGTCAGTATAATATTGCGTAATAAAACAATAAAAAGTGTTATGTGTTGCAGAGTTGTAGTTCTTGAGACTTGCAATTCCGTTTGTATGTATGTTGATAGTGGTATTTCATAAAAGCGATAATTGTAAATTATTCTGTCTGTAATTAGTGACTTTCATTATTTGCCTTACATTATTGGTTGGAGTTTGAAGCTGAACATTGCAGTGAGGGGAGAAACAATTCGTAATGTCACCGAATTTACAGTAAAATTTACAGTACTTTGGCAGTAAAATTACAAATGATTGCCAAAGTGTTAGACATATACTATTAGCATATATAGCATAGACTAGACTAAGATTGCTTATAACAAAAGTTGGAGAATCCTAACAACAAGTAGCATCTCCGTCGAAACAAGGATCGGTTCTCTAAAGAGTTTTATATAGAGTATTGTTATGCATGGTTGCGAGTAGTGGACAAAAAGTATGAAGGAAAAAACAAAAACTTAACAGCTACGAGACATGGTGCTACCGCAAAGTATGGTAGTCTGACAATATTACAAATTAAGAGGTGCTGAACAGAATACACTGCGACATGAAGGACTACTAAAATGGGTGATGGAAGGAACAATAGAAGGTAAAAGATATAAGGGAAGACCAAGCATGCAGTATATAAAGCAAATTATAGAAGATGTAAATTGTGAAACTTATGAGGAAATGAAGAGGAAATCACAAGAACGGTCACAATGGAGGACTGCTGCAAACCAATCTTAGGATTTAAGATTTGAGAAGAAGAAGGTTAGTTGGGGATGTTAATTATTGATTACGTTAGCGTGTTTTGGACAGTCGTAAAATTCAAGAATTGCTATAGTTGAATGTTTATTGTTGTTTTGTTTATATAAACTGTAATTAAAGTTGTGACTGACATTTCCTTTGGTGTTAAGTTATTGATTCTACTGTGAAAAGACGTTATATTCTGGTGCGAACGTTATGTTAAAACATTTTATTATTTTCACCACTACAACTTATCCTGAAAGTACATTCTTTAGTGAAACCCCCTGTATATGAGCGACTAAAAGATACATTTAAAAAGCAGGTAAAGTAAATACAGATTGACGACCACCACTGGATAAATATACAATGCCATTTGGAATAATACAACTATGCTTGTTGAGTTGGATATGTTTGATTGATGATTGCCTCAGTGAGTTATATATCACTGTCTAGTGTACAGAGTCACACATAACAGTTACACTGAGCAAGTTATTCAGTTTATGATGAATGAAGTGAACTAGTTTGTGTCTAACTAACCAAGTGTTGAAACTTTTCCTTCCGTGATAAGAATTGTTAACAGTTTTCCGTGTACCACTGCATTAATAAAGCTTTCAATCTTATAAAGTTCTATTAATCGTCGTTACCAGGGTTCGGGGCTGGTGTGCTAGACCTTACTGGTGGTCTTTCCATGTTAAAATCAACTTTCACATATGGAATCCGATCCTCCATTGAGCTTAGTTTACTCTGACCTGTTATTTCACCTTACCTGTCCTAAAGTTTAATAACCGTATAGATTAGTAACTTTGTCGAAATTTATTGCTTCTCTGCTATGTACAATTTTCCATCGAACGAGGCCTTAACGTCCTGTTTCACCCAAGTTCGAAATTAGATTGAGAGAGCATGCGAGAGGAGAAGGAGACAGAACTACGAATTCGCTCTACGCGAGACATTTTAATGAAACAGGGCATAGGTTTTTAGACCCAACAGAGAACGTCGAAATAGTAAGGTTAGAGAATAAAATAAGTAAACGCAAATTGTATGAAGAATTAGAAATATTAAAAGTAAGGAAAAAGAATAGTAATGCGCTGATGAATATGAAGACTTAATTTAGTAATGAGGATATATTTTACTATATTTTGAAAGAGTAATTTATAAAAGGTTTAATACGGTTACAGGATATGTGTTGTGGAGATTTCTAGAGGGTAATGTATGTGACGAGGTCAGGTTGACTGAGTAAGAGGCGGGGCTAACAAGGACTGGGCGGTAAGTACTGCCTCCTATTGGTTGAATATAACCGGTGATGCGTGGGAGGGTTAGTATATATATAAGGGAAGTAGGTATTTTATTGTTGTTGTAGAAAGAACTTGATAATGGTTGCGAAACCGAAAGGCCTCGTTCGAGGGAAAATTGTACATAGCACAGAAGCAATAAAATTCGACAAAGTTGTTATGAAGACTGCTAACACAGAGAAAATAACTGACGTATAGATTAAGCAGGACAATAAATTTTATACAAATGGACTGTCAAAAATAAACAGGAGCTTTTAATTTTTGATTTGATATTTATTTTATATAAATGTCTCTGGTTTAATTCCCGGGCACACCATAAACTAAAGGGCGATTTTCAGCCCCAGATTGATCATCGCATATATTGGATATGAGATCCTTACGATCAGTAATAGATTATACATTATTGTATACACTCTGTTAGACAATACCTATGGAGTCAAAGATTTGTTAAATTTAAGATTACATGGCAGAGAAGAATCAGAAACTGATTGCTTTTCTGGACGGGATACCGGATTCCAGGTTGCCCATCCAAGTCTGATAATACGACTATATTGGAAAATGACTATAGAAAGACCTAGGAAGCGTTTATGATGTGGATCTAATTAATTTAAGACCAGAACAGGCGGTTTTCCAATTGTTTGATAGAAGAATAAGGAAAAGAAGAAGAAAGTACAGTTTCATTACTGGAAGATAGAAGGACAGAACTGTCCATTTGCTTCAGCACCAGTGGCATTGATGTTGAGGTTGGCTGACGGCGTTAGACAAGTAACTGAAAAATAATCAATTCAGAATTATGATTTGCTTACACTAAAGTATATAATCAAACTTTGTTATTTCGTTAAGATGGTTACATATCTAGTATAAAATGTCTCGCTTCAAAAATGTCTAGTATGACGTTTAACTCATATTACAATGAGTATCCGATTTACAGGTCTAAATGGCGATGTGTATCATGTGTGTATCGTCATTTAGACCTGAGGATACTCACTGTAATATGACCGAAACGTTGTGACACAAGACATTTTTGACGCGGTCCATACCGGAAGAAGACTTCAAAAACATAATGGACACCGGCCGCGGAAGCTTACGTGAGAATATTGTTACGACATCACAGAACCGTCTACGTGTTTGTCGAATGTTCCAGAAGAATCTCGCTCTAATGTGTGTGGCATACGTGATTCTCGACGCATTCGCGAGACTTTTCTGGAAGCCGCCAGCCGCGCGCACTGTGTCAAGGCCGATTTACGTCGTAGTAAAGAGACGTAGTTTGGAATCTTCTGGTCTATGCGCGGATGTATAAATACAAGGCGTTAGCGGCCTTAGTTTTCAGTATAGTTGCGATATATTTACAGTGCGGTTGAGTTATTATCTGCCGATATTACTATGTGCGTTTAAGTGGTTATTAGCGAAGTGAAAGTGTTTTATAATCGGGGAGTATAATTGTAATACAATTGTGTTTTTTTATTAGTTGACATTTTATTGCGTTTGAACAATTTTTATTTAATTTGTTGTAAGAGACTGTGTTGTTAATTACAAACTGTTTAACTGTGAAAATTAAAGCTAGTGATTAGTGACTTAATTGATGTCTTGTATTTTGTTTTCCACTGTACCATACGACGATCAAGTAGACCGTCGTGACAATATAGTTATATTACTATGGTCTTCCTAAAATCAAAACCACGACGTTTCTAATGGAAATTACTTCAGTTTAATACATTTGATTGTATTCATACTTGTGACTATTAAGTGAGACAAGTTTCAACGAATATTAGTCACCAAACATTATCATCCTTACTGCACACACATGCACACAACCCTCCACAATTACGTTTCATGTCTCTTGTTTTCTGTGTGTTCATCTGTCCGTCTGTCTAACTGTGTCTCTCTCACACCTCCGTCAATCTCACCACTCTCTCTCTCTCTCTATCTCGCTCTCACTCTGTCTTTACACAGTAACACCCACTGTTAAATATCTCAGTAACGTGGATTATTATTAATCGATTGAAATACACCAGGCCGAGTAAATACTGACAAAAGTCTTTCACGATTTGGAGCCGTAAAGTGGTGCCCGTATGCAGAGTTTACCTTTCAGCAGGCGCAACCTTATCATGTTATTTATAGGTCTTATTAGAATTGGCGTTGCTATAGTAACGCCATGAGTTTGTCACGCAGCGATCCGTTGTACAAAATATTATCTATTGCTACGAAAAACCGAACGTTAATTCTGAACGTTGTACGCGCTTTCTGATATAGTGAAATAGCGTCTTCTTTTACGTAACAACTATACGTTACTTGTCGGAGTATAATGTAAAGTAGTCATGGGCACTCTTGCTCAATTACGCATTTGATATTAATGTATACTTATTTGATCATCATCATCTTTAACAAGGATTTAACCAAAAATGATCTGTTTTTGCCCCAAGTATATAGCACTAGAGCTGATCACTCCAACGGTTCTTCGGACTTCACACATAACTGTCTGTAAACTTTTTATCAGTCAGCGATTCGGTTAAGATGTTCTAACCATTTATTCGATTTTGTTCAATTATATCGATTATACTCCTGCCGTGTATTTGCATAATCACTCATGCCGTATATCGATTATTCAGCTCCTGCCGTATATTGACATTTTTCTACGATTTTAAAGAGAATATCCTTTGAAGTGTCTGAGATATCTCATTTCGGCCCCTTGAATACAACTGGCCTAGAATTTTGTTAACGTCCATTTTACATACCAACACAGAAATGTGGGGAGAGCCATCGCGTTGTAGAATTTCAGGAGTGCGGTTTTACTCGTTGATTTTAGAGTTTTTAGATATTCCTGCTCATATGTTTGAACTTATGCAGGTTATTCACTATGTAATTTTTTGTAGCGCTAGACATATTACATCCCAGTTTTTCTAAATTATTGGCCTACACAAGAACTGTACTATATATAAAACAATTTTTGCTTATACGGGATCAGGTCAATAAAAGCCGTCACCTTGTCCTTTAGTGTAGAACTCTGTTACCCCAGATCCTTACGGATTAGATTCAGAGAATATATAACCATCTGCAAGCTGCTTTCCGAGTTCGACGGGATAGTCTGTTCATTAAAAAACAACAACGTGCCAACTTCAGTTACCAAACTCTTTTACCTCACCACTTGAGAGATGGTCACAAGATCTGTTCAACAATTCCTGAAGTTCTTCTGGTAATTCTGAAGTGTTCGAAGCACTGGGTCATAGTTGCGTCATTCCGGCTACCCAGGCCACAGGAGACATTTTACCTAGGTGCGTTAGTATTCGTCATTCGAGCGTGACGTAATTGTCGCAATATTATATAACATTATACACCATAATTTTTGGACTGACTATGAACAGTGTGAAATAGGTACTATGCCATAATTTACTGTGATATGAAATTTAGTGTCAGGAAGTTTGAGATTAAAAAAAGAATTCAAATAACTCCAATTACACTGCAGAAATTTATTTACATTGATTTCCTGCAGTATACTGCTACATAACGTTTATAAAATTGTTCAACAGTTGGAATAATACAATATTAGATAAAACCCTTGATACGTTCATAAATGTTTGTAGCACTTAACTAACTTATATGAGACTGGTTCAATTTGTGTCTCGTTCCGTACTGTATCGGAATCGATTAAACGCATTACATACACAACACACGCGTGCTCACAAACACAAATACACACACACACACATACAATACGCCGTTTGTGCGTGCATCTTTAATTGAAATTGTTCCAACGCTGTAAAACGTATGAATCCGTAGAGGCCATTAAAATCGGATTAGCCCTGACCCTGCCTTACTAATGGACGAAACAATTACATGTTCCAGCTGAGTACAGACGACGTATCTCACTGTCTACTTCTAAACACGTTCTCGGCAAGAGGCAACTTCTTCCTTCTTCTTGTCAACTTAACATTATCACCTCGCTTAACTTTATATTAACATTATCACTTAACATAATTAACATAATTGCATATCGGCCAACTTTAATATTCTATGTTAAAAAATCATTAACCGTTATCACAGAAGTTCATGTTCTTTAAAAATAGAAACGTATTCACAGTATCTTAATCAACGGGCAAATTTAAAACATTTTCTCCGTTTGTGTTTCATTACTCTAATCTACTGCTGTGTAATCAAAATTAAAAACATTGTTGCCACCAACTCGCTGACCGCCTGGGGATCTCCTTACCCTTGACGATTTATGGCTATGCATATTATCAGTCAGTGGAAAATGTGATGAGTGTAAGATGTGACCCAACCGTAAGATGTGATAATTCTGAGCAGGTCTGTTGAATTTGAATTGCTCAATTATTTTGTCACCCATAGTTGGAGCGCCACCAATTATCACCAATCCATGAGGTACTTTTCTAGCCTAAAAATATCATAATAATAGCTGTCTTTATCATCATCATCATCATCTGCAACGATTAAACCAAGGATGATTTGTTTCGGTCTCAAACAGTCAAAGATTAGAGCTGGTCACTCCAGCGCTTCCTCGGACGTCCCACACCTATCCGTCCCCTCGGCTTATAGTTCCGTAGTTGTTTGGGGATGCGGCAGTCATCCACTCGGCAAAAGATATTCCCACCAATTTAGCCGACACTGGGCAATCCTGTCGAGTATACTCAGTTCCTGCCGTATATCTGTGAATCTTCTATCGTCACGGAGAGTATACCATGCCACGTGCCTGAGAAATTTAATTTCAGCCGCTTGGATGCGACTGACCTGGCCTTTCTAGTTGTCTTTATATTATTTATAATATGCTTACTTTGCCTTACAGCACTCCAAGAGTAATGAAAAAACATGTGATTTTATAAAAAGAACAGAAATTTGGGTTAAATGTGTCTCCAATGTTATTTGTAAGTTAAAAGTATTTCCATAACTCTATAGTTTCTTACAATCATGTCAAAAACATTTATATTAATTACAACAACAATTATATAATATTAGGATCTTAAACTAGTTAAGAAAATAAAAATATCAAATATTTATCTCAAACTGTTAATTATGATTTTACGTTTAATTGGTTATTTAAACAGTTCAAGGATGCCAGTTTTAGTGACAAAAAGACACTCACAAATCAGAAAGCATTTACTGTTCTTAAGTAATACAAAATATTTGCCCACTACGTGGATTCTATCCAAAATATAAAACGTTATAAGAACACAAAAACATAAATAAAATGCTTTAACCTAATTTATAAATTAGACTGACATCCCTAATACGTTTTTTCGCAGTGTCGCATATTTTACAATACTTTTGTATTCTATTTTACACCGTTGATCTATTTATTGCACATACATGTACAGAATATATGTATATTTCAAATTAAAAATGTAGTACGTATTACGTTTTATTAGATACCCAGTACTACGTAGTGCTTTTTGAACACAGAAAACACATACTGTAGAATACTGCAGTCTTTGCACACACGTTATTTTATATTTCTTCTTATTCTGTGCCTAACAAAGTAGGCACTTTGCCTGTTCCGTCTTTACAGAGTATTTCTCCACTTTACTTTCGGTCTTCCTAGATCTCTTGTACCAAAGAATCTATATCGAAAATCAACCTTAGGTAGTCGTCCGTCCTCCATTCTGTGCAGATGCTGTAACGATTCCCTACGATATGTCTGGATCTTATCATTTATTTAGAATACTTGTAGCTCTTCTCTAGTGCCCTCATTGCGCAAACGAATATGTATCGTGGAACCCTTTATTCTTCTCAAAAACTTCATTTCCGAAGTTTCAATCTGCTTTTTAATATTCTTTGTAGGAACCCATGTTTCACATCCACATAGTAAAACAGGCACTGCCATTGTTTTATAAAATTTAAGCCTTGTCTCTTTCCTTGTCGATTTCCTTAGCGTTCTATGTATGACTGTACACATCATCTGAACCTCAATATTTTTGTAGTGATAAGTATCTCGTCCTACGTTATTTCGAATACTGATAGTGCAACCCAGGTAATTGAAGTCAAAGACTTATGCCAAAACTGTTCCCTGAAGAACAATTTTTGATCTGACTGAAAACTTTGTGCCCAAGTGTTCGGCATAATTTAAAAATCTCGCCGAGGCTAACCGAGGT
The DNA here is from genome assembly GCA_034769895.1 of Magicicada septendecula. Taxonomy (NCBI): domain Eukaryota; kingdom Metazoa; phylum Arthropoda; class Insecta; order Hemiptera; family Cicadidae; genus Magicicada; species Magicicada septendecula. Next base: position 30,393,790 of record CM068369.1, read on the forward strand.
AGTGGTTGTCGGCGCCAATGACGTTTGATAGGTGAGCGGCGATTCAATAATGCAGGCTGCCGGTCAGCTGATAAACAGTCCGTTGCACGTTAAACCGAGGCCTCGTGGCAAAATGAAAAACGCGAGCCTGCCTCATTTCCAATTTCGCTCTCCTCGGTACTGGTGTCTGACGGCCTTGGAAGGAATTTCTGCCACCAATACATTCTTTCTTTATTATGTGTCGCTGATCGAAGGTGTCTCAGGGTCCTTGATCCGCCAGGAGAAAGGGGGAGGCTGAAATGGTGACCTGACCATCTATCACCATCGGCAGGGACGTCAACCGAGAGCTCCCCAACGCCGTCGGACACACACAAGCTCCAGGAGATTAGGAGGACAGTCGCCCTAAGGAAAGTGAACCACAGTTTCCAGCTCACCAACAACCTTGCTAGTCATCATCATCACAGACGGTAACATCAACAATTGTTAAAATACAGGTAGGAAATTTCCGATTATACATTTTCAACAATTACTACACTTTTGGTGCTCGAATCAAACATGGACATGCTTATTCAATATATGGACTATATTTTCAATTTATAATTGCCAGAATTGTGTGAGAACAAGCCTAACCAATGCATAATTTTGTTTCACTTAGCCTGTGTTATAAAGGGCATTCACTTTTATGTTCTCTGCTTATTTACAGTGTTAAAATTACTTTCATTTCTGTTATAACAACACATTGAATATATATACATATAATATATATATTTTCTATAAAATGAAAAACGATGATTGTTAAAGGCATTAAGCAATGAAGCTGATCAACTTGTTAGAACTAGCCCTGTAAAAATATATATATATATATATATATGTGTGTGTGTGTCGATTTGTATTGTTAACTGTATGGGAGCCCGTGTTTGTCAGGCGGTTGATTAATTTTCTTAATTACATTCATGAGGTTTAGTAGAAAAGTTTTGATATAAGCAGATTTTTTTTTCTTCTTTTAATGATCTGGTATTTTGTCCGAACATGTCCACTCATTACTGACTATCATGTATTACTATATTAATTAAGAGTATCCACTCGTGATGCTGGGCATTGAATCTTATGGTTGCTGGTGGTGATTACCATACATGTGCAGTCAATATATATATGTATATTGCGACAGTACAAATAAGTGATGTACTGAGCATTGAATATAAAAATTTAAATATACCTAATAAACTGTAAATAATTAATAATGTATTAGAAATAAGCATGTCAGGCATTGCAAGCTTGGCTCAGACAAACATATGAACAGGTGTTTCGACCTGAATCGACGTGCACACACACACAAATGTAACTGAAAGTGTGTACACCAGTATTTTGCTAGTGTGTGTGAACGCAGCTCTATGCAGGCGAGTTTACAACCCCAAGATGAATAATTGCATAATTACTGTTTTTCCGTAATTATTCATAAACTATAATTAAGGAGTAAAATCCAAGAACACAATAAAATGTAATAAAATTTACTAAATACTGCGTACAAAAACCACGTGAAAAAGACACACCGTACGAGTGTAGTAGTGAAATAACTGTGTACAAATCGAAAGGGTTAAGTTGCAATGTCCAAAATTACAGTGAATATGTGTAGTGAAAATAGTTATAAGATGAGTATAAGAGTATACTTACAGGACTCTGCAATTCGCAGAAAAATAAGAAATAGCGAAATTGACAAAGAGTGGGGAACTGAACCCAGAGACAGTTTCTGACATGTCGATTTCGTACAACTGCAGGTGTTGGCCAAGACATGGGTATAAATAGGACACACACGCTACAGTTGTTCTCTTTCTTCAATCACCCACAGTGCAGCGGGAGCTTCTGCCCGTCCGCACAGAATATTTCAATTTTTGTAAACAGTTTCATCCTTCCAGTTACATACAGTTATGTAACTGGATTGCAAAACAAACAATTTTTAAGTAGTAACAAAATTACATAAGAAGATCCACATAAGAAGATCAACTGACCTCCGAAACAGCACGAGGAGAAGTTCCAGAGAGCGATACGACGCTGGACAAGAGGAGAAGAGCGAGGCGACTCTGGACAAGAGAGGAACGACGCTGGACAAGAGGAGAAGAGCAAGACGACGCTGGACTCTAGAGAGACGACGCTGGATAAGAGGAGACGACGCTGGACAAGAGGAAGTGATGCTGGAGTTCGAGACGAGGACGATTACAGATGAATCCAATGATTGAGTATGATTGACGACAATAAGATGATAAACAACATATTTATCTCTTAATCGAACAATTAACTCAAAGACAATTAAAGACATTCTTGTTCTATTTAAAAGTAAGAGCCAATGTTTATTGTAAATATAGAATTAAAATCATAGATGTTATTGAAGTAAGATTAACGTAAACTAGAGCTCAAATTAATATTGAAATGAAAAGAATGCAAAAGCATTTAAGTAAAAATTAGCGTTTTATATAAATCAGTACTGAGAAAAGAAAGATAAATTCAGTAACTATTAATATTTTTGAGTTACATTACAATATATAAAAAGATATTTAAACATTGATGTTTTTAAACACACTAATTGACTGAGTAGTCTGGAAATGAGATTTTTTTTTAATACAATAATTAGTAGAATAGAATATTTAGTCAGTAAGGATGTATATAGCATAAGCCTTACGGCATAGTAACAAAATAATAACGAATGTTTTAAGTCGAAGTAAGTGCCATGTGCACAATTTTATTAATATCAAATAAATTTGAAATACCGTTACAAGTTACATAGAGTTCTTATTACAGATACATCTGAAATCCAATTTAAATTGTACTTATGTATATGTATCGTTGCAATATATATTTATGTTTTAAAGTAAAAGATATAACAAAAGATAACTGCAAGAATTATTCCTGTGCAATCATTATTACAGTTTTGCATTCTTAATATATTACATGGTTATATACATGTATATTACAAGAATCATTGTCATAAACATAATGTAAACTGATAATTATAAAACACTAATAAAAGGGATTGTTACTGTTGAAGCAAGCGTATTATTACAAGTCCTGTCACTATGGGCTCCAGCCATTTTATGCTTCCGTCTAGACCATGTGTTTAGTTTTAAATATCGTATGTAACGGGAGTAGCGGTTATAACTTCTCCCCAAAAGCCATGATTTTTGCTTTCTGCTTAGATATTTGAAAACAATCTTGTTTAAAAATATGGTTTAAACGACTCAACTTATAGGATACTGCAACTCAACTTCTGTTTGCTGTGTTAAGACTGTACAAAATACCCAAACTCGTGTTCTGGTTAAGTCGAATTCATGAGGCAATCTTATTTGATGTTTCATTTACTTTGAAAAGTTAGTATTATCTTTAAATCAGGATTAGCCGCTTCCGTATTAAATGTATACATTTTCAAGTATATTTGCATGTAGTGTAATTTAGTTGTATTGAGGAAGGTACTTTCTGTCCATCAAATTTAAGTTGTGTTATCATATGTTCTATTCTGTTCTGTTCCATAGCAATATTATTTTAAGGTGATAAAACGTGACAAAAGAATGTTAATTTATACATAATAGTTCGACGGACTACGGAGACGTGGTCTACTCCTTAAGGTCACATTTAAGGCGGCCACATCTCAAGACGTGATCTATAGTGGGTAATCCTCTTCTCACTCCACTACTTTTACAACGGAGTCTAGGTTTAAAAAGACCAACAGAGAAAATTATTCACTAAGTATAAATTTCATAGATAACCAGGAACGGATTACCACTTCTTATGCTTAAATCTGCATCTTAAATAATCTGGCCTCGATGGTTTAACCAGTATGATGTATGTGTATTTGTGTGTGTGTGTGTTTAATTCTCTCTGTATAAAGTACACTTTAACGCAACAACAATAATTAATACAAACGCACACAGATGCGAATCTGATATTGTGTTACTTAATAATACAAACAATGAGAGTTCATCAGTAATTAGAAACTAATCACTCAAGGGGCAGCAAAGTATTCATTACACGCCCAGCGCATTGTCGTAAAGTTGTGTGTGAACTCCTATTCTGCTTGCGTAATGTCAAAAGTTCAAGGCTGCGAAACTTGTTTTGATTGACATTTGGCAGCAGCCAAGTTACAGGGAATAAAACAACAAAACACAACAATCTGTGTTACAACCTGTGCTATGTCTACCGACAACGTTCAGTTGCATCACTTAGCTCTTTAAGTTGTTGTACCGATAAACAATAATATTGGCGTGAATCAATTTAAAATTAACACGAACACTTTCGAATTATATCGAAAGAAACAGCACGCAGTGTTGGAATGAATATAATTAACTGCTCTCATGAGATATATTTTCAAATACAATATTTGAAAATATAAAAAAACAAAATTTTAAAGTAGCAAAATGTAGAGTTGATTTTATCAAAACAAAGAATAAAAATAAAATAAAAAGAAAGGAATTCATCGTCATCATGGCGGTCGTCATCGTCGTCGGCGGTGTCGTATTCATCCTCATCTTCATCATCATCACCATCAACAGCTTCTTCTTCTTTCTCTGTAACATTATTATTATTATTATTATTATTATCGTGGACTCGCTGAAAGTTTAAAACATACGAACTTCCACAGGACGAAGAACAAATGACACCACCTTGAAGTATTCCGAAAGCTGAGTCTCGAGGTGGATCCACCCAATACAAGCTGTAGGCAACAGTATTTGTGATTTTGGTGGGTGAGAGTCCCATACACCGTAGGGGTGCGGACCCCCCTGCGGCGAATATTAGTTTTCCGTCTCTCTCGTAAAAAAAATCGTCTTCTTCTTCTTCTTCTTCTTCTTCTTCTTCTTCTTCTTCTTCTTCTTCTTCTTCTTCTTCTTCTTCTTCTTCTTCTTCGCCGTCCGCAACCTTTAGGCATACGTCCTGTTGCGAACTCTAGCTTTGCTGCGCCTCAAAACACATCTCCGCCAGAGCCGTAGCATTTAACCACCTGCAGTAACAAGTTGCACGAGAGAGACATTGTTGTGAGTCCTGGCGTGTAGATGTCACATGGTTACTAGCCAATACACGCTTATCTCTGCCTGATTGTTGCGTTGCACAATATATTGGCATATATTTTTTAATTCGTACTAGCTTCTGTTTCCTGCTGCTATTTTTGTTTTGATATCTTCGCTTGTTTCAGTATTCTCTGTAATTGTGCCTCCGAGATATATAAATTCTTGAACCTCTTCAAAACTGTAGTTGACGGTTCTTATTCTTCTTTTCTCTTTTCTCTCATTCCTTGTCATCAAAATATATTTTTTGCTCTTCATTTATTTTTAATCCGGCCATTTGCCCCTGTCTTTCCAATTCCAGATATGCTGCCACTAGCGCTTGTCTTGTTCTTACCATAATTACCACGTCGTCTCCATATGCTAAGTATTTATAAGATCTGTTATATATATTTCCTCCATTGTTTATTTATGCCTCTCTTATACCTAACAGATTTATTAAAGAAAAATTATGTATTCTTTTTAAATGCACACAAGGTTTTCCGTTTAAGCTTTGCGTATAAACTTATGTATCGGGGAAGTGTGTCCACTTCGGGTTGAGAGAACTAATTAATAATTTTTCGTTAAGCAATTACAAACCCGTGCTCACAGCGGCTGTCCTTATAGAATCTGACATCCTGTGATGAGACACGTCCTAATCCGGGATTACTCAACACAGGGTGATAAGGACCGGTAGTAGTTTCATCTCTACTAAATATGAAGGCGTTGTTCAACGTGTGTACTTTAACGCGTGTGCTATTTGTTAACTGTTTGCAAAACACGAAACAGAAGTAAACAACAATTGGTGAAATAATTAGATTTATAGCGTTGCCCAATTGTTATGTTTTGTTAGATAGCTGTTAAAAATTGATATAATTAAATTATTGATCAACAAATTTAAAATAAAGAAAAAATTTAAATATTAAAATAAGAAATTTTAAAATATTCTCAGTTACACGGATATTTATACAAATAGGATTGACGAAAAAAGCTGACCTTACAAAATTATGGTGTTGTACGTTTTAAAATATGAAGTTCTAAAGCAAAGACCATCCAGTCAGTCATAATAATTTTTGACAGTAGAAGTAGCGTCAGTAAACGCGCCAGGATTAGATAATTGCAAAACACGGAAAAATACAAGAAAAACGAAATAATATGTAACTTTCAGCTTAAGAAAAGTGTTTGAAATAAACTCCAGATGGTCTAGTGGCTAGCACGGGCGATTGATGTACTAGTGGTCCCATGTTGAATTACCGGTGGAGGCTCCGTACGACGTGCAACTCAGCGTCGTAAGGCAGAACTGAGTAGCCGACTGAGATAACAACTGCGCCTCCTGGCAGAGGATACCGCAACTAGCGGCTGGCGGCGTGTTGTACTAGCCATGCAACCGCCACACTAATCACAAAACCGTGCGATATGACTTAGTCCTTTACGGACTGTTGCGCAGAGGTTTGTTTATTTATTATTTGAAATAACCTTCTTAAACTGAACAAACGATTATTATAGAGCGTACAGTAAATAACTCTAAACTCACGTAATGAGTTAATTTAAAGTTTTACTTTGAAAGAATGTTCTGTGATCACAAAATCAATGAAGTAAATCATCTGGTTTATTGAAAGTTTTTACAAATATATTACTAAACTTTCATTGCTTTTAAAATGAATAACGTCTTACTAATATATTTCCTTAAATTTAAAGTATACAAAGCTGAAGTTCTGTAATATTTATCAGATTATTTTTAATAAAGTCAAATTTACCGCAGTGGTAGTGGCAGTAAAGGGTATTTATTAAAAAATACTTCGTACTCAGTGACATGTAAAGTCAAGTTATCTGCGGTGGGTAAGTGTGAGCTGCACAGATAATATAACATTTTAATTTTGCTGTATCATACTGAAAGTATGAGACTTTTTCGATGCGGTATACGTATTCTTGGTCCTCTTCTTTGGTGCAGAGTCTTGGACATAAACTGAAACCACAATTTAAAAATTGGAATTTTTCGAAATTTGACTTTACTGTAGAATACTGAGCATTTATTTCATGGACAGCACATATAAATAATTTTGAAGTTCTCAGAAATATGAAGAAAGAAAGGGAAGTTATGAACACAGTGAAGATAATAAAGCTTCTCATAAAAGTATCTGAGACATCTTATAAGAAATGAACTGAGATTTTACTTATTACAGTCCATACTACAGGGAAAAGTACTTGGAAAGAGAGGAGTTGGGCGACCGAGAATCTCATGGCTGGGAAATTTGAGGAACAGGTTTGGCATGAATACAACTGACTTATTCTGTGCAACAGTACAGAAAGTTAAAATAGTCTGTATGATATCCAACATCCGAAACGGAGAAGAACTACCAGAAGAAGATACTGAAAGTGAAATTTAGTGCGTTTAGACTCGCTATAACGCGCTATAACGTATAGAAACAACGAATAGTGATGCGATGTACGTACACTGTGATAATAACGCTAACTCCATTAAAAACCTTGATAAGCGATTGAGGGATGAAATACGTTCTAGGACTCGCAAAGAGCTGGGCTTTGTATTAATCCTAGCAAAAATTATAGCTTTGAAAATAATGTAATCTAGAAAACAATGGTCAAGGGAATAAACTGCATCATATGGGAAGTATTTGCATCACATATGTTTCCTATATCTTGTACCTTGATTTCACATTCTTTATAGACTTATATTAAATTATTTCACCCATTACACTTTGGTCATTGTGTTTTCCTAGAGTGCAGGGTTCTTGTTTTCTATCCTTCCTGATTTAATTCTTCCAAGTTGTCTATATACAGGCCATTCGTATTGTTATGACGGTCTACTGATCGTCGTATGGTACAGTGGAAAACAAAATACAAGACAACAATTAAGTCACTAATTACCAGCTTTAATTATCACAATTAAACAGTTTGCAATCAACAAGATAATCTCTTACAACAATTCAAATAAAAATTGTTCACAGGCAATAAAAATGTCAACTAATACAAAACACAATTGTATTACAAACCTCCCGTACAAATATAAAACACATAACACATTGCCACAATATTTCGAACCGAACTGGGATATATCGCAACTTAAACTGAAATTGAGCGGCCCTGACTTGTATTTATACTCCGTTGATATTCCAGAATATTCCATACTACGCGTCAAGAACGCTACTAGAAAACACCGGAACGTAATTGACTGCGGCCTTGCACACAGCGCGCGCGGACTGGTGAAATCCGGATTAGTCTCCACGAACGCGTGACAAGTGTCACGTCATTGTCCTTCATCTCCAAGTAGCAGCAATATGTACGCGCGCACACATTACAGCCGGATTCCACTGGAATAGCCGAGAAATACATAGATTGTTTTGTAATGGTTCGCATTACGTAACAGTATTTTATTATTCGTGTTAGAGATTTTTTCAAATTGTCTATGCAACTTTTGATTTCGGCTCGTACATAACTTTTAAAATCGTTTTCTGCTAACTTTATGGATCACAGAAGTTTCCATAGGCTTTTATTTTCCTAATCATAAATTTTTTAAAGAATTCGAATTGTTACAGATCACCGGCCGAGACAGCGGCTTAGCCTACTGGAGCACAGACAATTCAATTATTACGGTGGTGTAACAGAAGTGCTAACTCAGTGAGGACGTCAGCTGACGGCGGGGTTGAGGGAGGGAGCATACGCAATCAAATATCACTGACCAAACCAGTTTAATCTGAAAATCCCGTCTCTGCTGTAATCATCTTTTCTGAAAACCTAAGTCTGTAGTTTGTAGCAGTGTGACTTTAATAACATAATGATGCCTTTATTTTACAGTAATATAATGATTAAAAACATGATTTTACATGGAACAATGATTATTGTGCTCAACATTGTTCTGGAGAATTGGCTACCGTCCTTGTTAATCTGTAAAGTGTAATTTTTCATGGTAGATATTGTGAAGACAAAAAATACAAAATTATAAATTTTAAATAGACTGTCTAATAATAACCATTGATTTGCTTTTTCCTTAATTACTCTCAAAGGCAGGCTGTTGCAAGTAGCCTCAACTTTTTAAGGATTTTGGTTTAAATTTATTCTCGTGTTTGTGTAATGGGATTTTTTAAACTTAAAACATGTCTCATTTTCTATCGCTAGTCGTGTTATTTGGTTTCCAGTTTTGAAGCCATTTGACGTCCCGCATGATCATTTTTCCCACGTGATCACTCATCATCATTTCTCTTCCGTTCCCTTTCTCTTTTTTAATTTATAGGCTGTCATCAACTCGATAGATTGAGAAATCAATCTTTTCAAGAAAGAGTTGTGAGTGTCACGGACGTTAGCCACGTTTAACTGAAAATCGAGACACCATGTAGAAACAATGCCCATGTAATGAATTCTTTTATTGGAATTCTAGAAATTGGAATTACATCTTGTATTGAAACATATAGTGTAAGGCAAAGACGTTTTGGACAACCTCTAAATCGTTTGAAGAGGGAATGGTAAAATTGCGTAACGCCCGCACTGTAGAAGACGATACAACTGTTTGCATCTTATTACATAGTAGTGTTAGTGCTAATAAGAAATACACTTACATGTGTAGAATTTAAAAGTTCTTATGTAGAATTGTATTTTGTCTTAATAGAAACATTTCAAAAGCAATTAAAATTTAATTGTAAATTTAATTTAGAACTTAATTTAATTTAGTGTGTTTTATACAATGTGGTACATTACGAAAAACCTTCTTAAAGTATATTTTCATCTAATTTTTCTTGTTGTTTAATTTAGTGTTGTACTTCGGCTACATAAAGTAGCGTGTAGAACTGTGCGCAATGTGTTTATGTTAGTTTCATTTGTATTATTTTTACTAGGTGTATTTTTAGCATTGGTACTTTCATTTGCGTAATTCTGAAAGAAAAAGGTCGAGGAACATTAGATTTTACAGTGTTTTAAAGTGGGTATGTGTGGAAGTGCTATTACTTGTCCAAATGTAGCTGCTGTGATGACTAAGTGAGAAACGAGAGAGAGAGAGAGAGAGAGAGAGAGAGAGAGAGAGAGAGAGAGAGAGAGAGAGAGAGAGAGAGAGAGAGAGCGATGAAGGAAGGTTATGCTTGTCTACATAATCATACCATATTGAGTGTGTTATAAGGGTTTGTTCTCTGCACCGTAGAGAGTGCTTACACACCATCTTCTGAGTGCTTCTTGACAGCTTTAATTGATTGAACGCACCTGTTGTTATCGAGTTGTGACGTTTCCACTTATTAGGTAAGTTTCCAGTGTTTATTACCCAAGCATATTACAACATTAAAATTTGTTGTTTTATTTATTTAAATTTGTGGAGCACCACGATTTTTGGAGCGCCAATTACAACAATACAAATACATCGATTTAAGTTCATTTAACTTGTGTAGCCCCATGCTTTTGGGGGACAATTATTTATACAACGCAAGTTAACCAATTTAAATGCATTTACATATTGTGTATTGAATTCATGGGTGTAATCGTAATAAGAAGATGATACGTTATTTCAGTTTAAAATCGTTCCATTATTTATTTATTTAAATAACATCTCTCATATCGGATATTAAATAATACCTCATTATTAAATCGTTTGTATGAAGTTTTCGTACATAACTTATTGCTAACAAATTACATACATAAATTATATACAACTCTTATTATCTAATTGTAATTACTTTAAAATATTTATTTTGCTCTCGGTTTACTCATGGTGTGTTCATATTTTTGCAATTGCTGATTCATTAGCTTCAAAAAAATGAATTTACTTCTATTCAAACTTCTTTTATGTAACTTTCTTTTACTTTTTACTGCATATGCATTTTTTTCTTTATCATCAAAGACTTTACTAATTACGTTAATTCAAAAATTACTGATTTCTCTTATCATTTACGTTACTAATTTCTAGATTTGATACAAAAAAAATTATTCTAATTTTTACTGCTTTTACATTTATGTATCATTTATTTATTTTAATATTGGTTGAATGTCTTCCATTCAAACTTTAATTAGTGTCTTTCAACTGTCTGTAATTAAATTTTTATTTTATCACCTCGTTTGACGTGGTTATTCATCTGTACGTCATCCGTGTCCTTCTGGTCGTGTCCTCTGTGTGTGCTTCTGGTCCTCTGTTAGTGTCCTTGGCATGTGCTTCTGGTCCTCTGGTCGTGTTTCTGGTCCTCTGGTCGTGTCCTCCGTGTGTGTTTCTGGTCCTCTGGTCGTGTCCTTCATGTGTCCTGATTAATAGTCGTCTCCTCTCACGTCATATGCTGCCGGTGTATCCATAGACTCATCGTATATATTTTTGCAGCTCTGGCTGTATAGCTAGTTGATCCTGTGACTCTTACGATAATTGTGAATTTGTGTCGTCGACTGACATAGCCTCCTGCGGCAATGGTTGAATCGAGAAGAAGAAACTTTATTAGCGCGACCTGGTATTTATAGTCAGGTCGTGCAAAAATTCCTGTCTGAACACTTTTCAACTTGTCAGATTCTGTCGAGGCGTTACTACCCCCACTCTAGTTCAATTCACTATTTTCGCCTATTTTCGCGAATTACGAAGTTTGTTTCACCTCACTCGACGCTCAATCGATCACTAATTTTTATGTGATTACTATACGTAAATTGCACTTCTTTATGGTATTCACAAAAAGAGTTATTCACTTTTTACTTATATTAATTGCACTTTTCGTCATCTCTGTATGGTTTTTTAACATTTTATTTATCTCTAATTTCTACACACTTTTGTGTCTTTTGTTTTATCCTATCGTACATAGTTTTCTTATAATTAACAATAAACATATAACTATTCTAATTGAAAAGTGTTGGTTACATTTGAGGAACGGACAGTTTTCACACACACTAACAAAATACGCGCGTACACAACGCTAGCGACAGGTGTGTCGAAACTGCATGTCCATGCATGAATTCTGTACTCCCTATTTTTACTACGATTCAGCTTATGCAATCTGAATCAAGTTTATTAATTTATATTTATTAATTTTATTATTTATTTTTTTTTATTTTGGCAATGCACAGTATCATTACTGTTTGTACTGTTGCATTATTTCCCAGCTTGGTGAAAAAACATTTAATACAAAATAAAAAAAAAATTTTCTGCCTTTTATTAGACAAATAATTTGGATTGCTTTTTTTATTTATCGACATATTTATTTATTTTATGTACGATTAATAATGAGTATTCGATTTTTTAATTGTAGCCTTATTTGGAGGTTTTTAAAGCAAATTTTTCCCCTTCTATACGAGTAGAGTTGATGCAGTTGTAGGTACATTCGCATTAGTCGTTGTAGGTCGCATAATTGGGTACAGTCGGACTGCCTTGGAAAACACATCGATACATACCAATATGTGTTTCACTCCTCGACTTGATCGTGGTAGTGGTCCCAGAAAATCCACTGCAATTAGCTCTCCCTTATTTTCTTTCTGGATGCTCTGCATTTCTACGTATTTATGCCATCTTTCACTCTGTAATTTTACATTTCCTTAATCATAACATTCCTACATTCTTTAATCTTCTCTTACATGAACATTACTTACATTTCTTTTCTGATCGCTCATAATCTTCTTCATTCTTACCATTACTTTCTGATCGCTAATAATTTTCTTAATCTTACCCTGTGCTGAGTAGTATATAAATGTTCTTTCTGGGACAGGTCAGAGGTCTAGGACAAGGTCAGAGGTCATGTCAAGAGGTCACCTTATCAGCGATAACCCCGCCTTATCAGCGATGACCCCAATTAAAATCCAATTAACCCCGCCTTATCGCTGATAACCCCAATTGACCTCGAATTAATCAGCAGATAACCCCGTTGACCTTTCGTAATCACCAGATAACCCCGTTGACCTTTTCTAATCAATGTAAACACGACCTCGAGGTCACTAGACCGTAACACACTGACCTAGTAAAAAACGTAAACATAAACAAACTGTCTAGTGATAACGTCGTAAACATGACCTCGACAACACGCTGACCTAGTAAAAATGTAAACATTCCGAGTTCGTTGACACGACCGTAAAAAACGTAAACATAAACAAACGTTCTTGTGATAACGTCGTAAACATGACCTCGACAACACACTGACCTAGTAAAAAATGTAAACATAAACATACACGTCGGCTTTGTACATTTAAAAACGTAAACATAAACATTCCGAGTTCGTTGACACGTAAACTGTTTTTTTCCTTTTACAGTGCAGATAGCGTCGTCTTCATCTAATATATTACATTTAAATGTAACGATTGTCATGGTATACAGATAAGATATGAATTAGCTTAGTCGGTAACGTGCAACTATGTTATTCTAATAATAGATTCTATGTAAGGTAAGTATCAATTGTTCAATCCCTAGCTAATTCATACTTTTTTTTTGAATAAAAAATATATTGATTTATATATAATACTTGTTAGCAGTTGATTTATTAGTGTTCCAACGTGAATTCTGAAAGCAACATCTTTGTTAATAACATGTCGGTAGTTAAAAATTTATTATATATAGTAATTGATCAAATATTACTAATAAATTCTTTAGCCGATAATACAACACAGATTGAAGTGGATAGAGCTAAGCAATATTTATATGAATATGGTTATCTTCAAACAGACGATGAATCTTCGTTGCAAACTGTAAATGAAACAGATATTACTAATGCGTTACTTATATTTCAAGAGTACTATAAATTACCTACTGATGGTAAGCTAAATAATGAAACTATAAATTTAATGTTAAAACCTAGGTGCGGTAATAGTGATATTATTTTTGATTATCGAGTATCCAGTTTTAAATGGAACAAACCTGAAGTAACATGGCATTATTATTTAGCGAATCAAGAGGTGTTAGAATTGACTAAACAAGCTTTTGCAGTATGGGAGGAAAAGTCTGGTATACGTTTTAAACATGATAGAGTAAATACAGATATTTTAATTTCTAATAAACGATTGAAACATATGATGCAAAAAGAATCGTGGCAATGTACGAGAACGTTTGACGGCAAAGGTGGAACATTAGCACATGCATATTTTCCTGATTATAATAATTCAAGGCGAGAAATTCATATTGATGAAGATGAAAAGTGGTCATATTCGATTGATAACGTTGTTCCTCTAGACCACACAAGTTTGTATGCAACTTTAATACATGAAATCGGTCATGTTTTAGGTTTGTCACATTCAGATGTATCAGATTCTGTAATGTATGCTTATTATAACGGTAAAATCGAGTTAGGTGATGATGATGTTTTAGCCATTCAAAATTTATATGGTAAGGCAGGAAGCACTTTTATATCATCTTTCATACCGATGTCACCATCTTCTTCAGTACCAAAGATAGAAGACGAGCATCCTATAGATACAAATAAAATCGATCTTTGTAATTTTAAAAATATTAATTTATTTTTAATTGCTGATAAACGATTATATATATTATATGAAAAATGGTTGTGGATATTAAATCCGGCAGAGATGATATATACCAAACCGCTAATAATAAAACATTGGTTAACGTTTCTTCCAAAAAACTTCACAAAAATTTTAGCTGTATATCAACGACCATCTGGTGAGATAGTTATGTTTATAGATTCTTTGGTATTCATGTTTGATTTAACGAGTCTTAAATTAAGTCATGGTTATCCGAAACATATCCAGTCTTTATTTAACATACAACCGGATAATTTACATGCGGTATTCAACAGTTATACAGGTAAAACTTATATATTTCATGATGATAATTATTATAGAGAAGTCAATGAGTGTACGTTCACTACTAAATCATGGGGTTATATATCTGAAACATTTCCTGGAATTCCGCCTAAAATCGATTCATCATTTAGATTTTCTGATGGTAATTTATAGAAACATTTCCTGGAATTCCGCCTAAAATCGATTCATCATTTAGATTTTCTGATGGTAATTTATACTTTTTTAAAAACAATACTGTGTATGTCTTTAATGAATTTACGGGTGAGTTAGTTAGAACAGAAAAAAATAATCTATCGATATTTGGATTGAAATGTGTAAATGATGATGTACTATATAAATTGAAAGAATTAATATTACAATTGATAATACAAAAGAAAGGTCAATCGATATCAAACAATAGTCGATAGTAATGTTGATGAAGAAGAATAAAAGTTCAGTTTCTAAGAACATAATGATTTGAACGTACAGTTGTGAAGAATACGTGAAGCTGTTAACATGGAGAAAGGAAATATTCATGCTTTCAATTGGTATATATATTGCATAGAATCTACTGATTCAACGTTTAATGAAATATGTTATTTTGTAAATAATGAATTTTCTGAAGCAAATGTTACTATAATTGAAAATGAACAAATTATCAAGATACAATTTCCAGCGATTTGCTTGTATGATGATATATTACAAAGGTTAGAAAAATATCGAAATCAATTAATAATCGATATTGATTTTGAAGAAGAATACAAAACTCTCCGTTGGAAGTAGTTAGTTAGTAGAGGCTCAACAAGTTGGACGCAATGTCAAAAATGGCGAAGTTGTGCGAAAAATTGAACCCCTGTAAGTTATTGCAAGATTTTTTTGAAGAAGCAGGATTTATTTTTAATGGTGATTTAGACAGTATTGTGTGTCGTGAGTGTGGATTTAAAACGAGAGGATCTTTATCTATTTCACATATTCAATTTATGCACAAACTATTTAATTCAGAATGTAAAATGGTATGTTATATATATGATAAATATAATAATTATGCATTATACAGTATATTATTACATATTGATGATATAATGAATGCGAAAAAATGTATATCAGAAACTGAAGAAATCATGAAGTTAACATTTTGCTGTTGGCCTAAACGTTTACCACGAGTTGATAATTTAGTATCGGCAGGTTTTTTGTATACTGGTGTTGACGATGATGTAATGTGTATAGACTGTAAAGTTATACTTCACGATTGGCAAGACACAGACGATCCATGGTTTGAACACGCTAAGGCATCTCCAAATTGTTTACTTGTTAAATTACACAGAGTCATAAAAGATGGCTTCATTGAGTGACAAAAGTGGAAAGTGTATTGAAGACTTTTTTAAAAATCAAAGATTTGTTGATGATTCGGATAATATTGTTTGTTCTAAATGTGGTTTTAAAACGAAATGTTTTAATACTATTACGCATATTCAATTTATGCACAAACTTTTGTATCCGACATGTAAAACTGTGCGTTATATATCTTATAAATATGAAGACTATATCAGATCAAAAAAGTGTGTTGCTAATTTTGTTAATATATTAAAGTGAAAATAAAATTTATAAAAAAAAGAGTTGATGTGTTTTTGTTAGTTATTTGTTTAACCTTAGGATAACCTTTAGTTAATTAATGTTGTTTATTCTTAACAAAGTAACCTTTGATAATAAAAAGTTATCAGTAATTTATATTGACGTATTTACAAAGTAACCTCTGATAAACTAAGGTCGTAGATGTAAACAGTTGTTAATTAGTTGTTGTACTTTGATACAAAGTAACCTCTGATAACTAAGGTTATAGATTTAAACAATTTTAATTGTTATTGTACTTTGAATAATGAGCATCAGACAGGAGATAAGTAATGAATTGCATAAGCAAGCGAGAAGAAATTTTCCTACACGCAATGTCGAACTGAAAGGTATTCACGATTTATATCAAGCTGACCTTGTAGAAATGATTTCTTTTTCAAAGTTAAATAAAGGTTATAAATATATACTAACAGTGATAAATTGTTTTAGTAAATTTGCATTTGCAGTTCCGTTAAAATCAAAAGTCTCACACGAAATTGTAAAAGCTCTAATGCCTATATTACATGTAAACAAAATGAAACATTTGCAAACTGATAAAGGAAAAGAATTTTACAATTTACCGATTCAGCAATTATTTAATCGTTATAATATAAATCATTATTCGACTTATTCAGATAAAAAAGCCTCTATCATTGAACGTTTTAATCGTACTTTAAAAAACCATATGTGGAAATGGTTTACTACAAGTGGAAAGTATACATGGATCGAAGTACTTCCTCAGTTATTGAAAAAATATAATAATACTGTACACAGAACTATAAGTATGAAACCTAAAGATGTTAATATAAGTAATGAGAAAAGGGTATTGATACAAATAAATAAAAAACGAATATTTGTTAATAAGAAACCTGCGAAATATAAAGTTGGGGATAGAGTGAGAATTAGTAAATACAAACAAATTTTTACCAAAGGTTATTTACCAAATTGGACAAATGAAATATTTACAATTCATAATATTAAACAAACAGTACCTAGAACATATATTTTAAAAGATGATACAGGAACCGTATTAGATGGTGGATTTTACGAACAAGAAATTAGTAAAACAAAATACGACAATATATTTTTAATTGAAAAAATATTAAAACGTAAAGGTAATAAACTACTTGTTCAGTGGTTAGGATACGATAAGTCGCATAACAGTTGGATTGATAAAAACCAAATCATTTGAACTATTTTTTTAATAATGAAAATAGTGCAGCAAACAAAAAAAATACGTATTTGTAATTTTGATAAATCTATGGAGAAAAAAGAAAGAGTCCATAGCGAGTTGTTACCAAATAATGTCAGGGCTCTTATCATTGGGCCAAGTAATACTGGTAAAACAAACCTAATGCTTAATCTTTTGTTCAGTCCTAATGGTTTATGTTTTGAGAACGTTTATGTTTTTTCAAAATCGTTGTATCAGTCAAAGTACAAATTTTTAGAAACAGTTTTATCAGGTATACCAACAATAAAATACTATAAATTTTCAGAAAATGATCAAGTCATTCATCCTGATGATACTGAACAAAATTCAGTTATTATATTTGATGATGTAGCATGTGAACAACAAGATAATATAAGAAATCATTTTACAATATGTAGACATAAAAATAATAATGTTATTTATATATGTCAAACATATGTTCGAATCCCAAAACACTTGATTCGTGATAACGCGAATTTAATAATTATTTTTCAACAAGACGAACTAAATTTAAAACATATATACAGAGATCATGTTAATACTGATATGACATTTGAAATGTTTAAAGAACTTTGTTCTAAAGCATGGACAAGACGCAAAAAAGGCTTTTTTGTTATAGATAAAGAAAGTGATATGAATTGTGGCGGTCGTTATCGTTTTGATTTTGATATCTATATTACTAATTTGTAATCGAAAATGTTTTTATTACTTATCAATATGTCATCGAAGAAGTCACGTTCCCTTGGCAAGCAAGAGAAGCTTGTCAATGAAATTAAAAAAATAAGAAAAAATATTCGAAAAAAACATCAGACTCTAACACAAAATGTTATTGATGAAGAACAGTTTGCAGAAAAATCGTTGAAACCTATTATCACTCCGTTACAAAAGTTAGTACAAGAGAAAACGAATTCGTCATTGAGTAAAAAAGAAGAACAACAATTAGATGTTGAAATGGACGATATTCAGTCGCGTTTACAAAACAAAAGGTTTTCAGAAGAGACCGAAAACATCCCAATATCGAACAAACGAACAGTAGAAACACCGTTACCATTGCCGCGTGAAGAAGAAATAACGTATGAAACCTTACCCACGGTTGAAGAATTGATGTCAACATCAAAAGGACGACAATCAATTGAACCTTTTATCGATATATGGTTTAAAGGTCCGTTAATAAGACACTATATGCGTAAATTTTTTGATGACAGTAATCATGATATTGATCATGTTTTTGGTCCATATTTTGGAGATAATAATATTTTAATGTTAGGTAAATACCCTTTAAAGACTGATGAAAGTGATATTATTACAATTAATAATGTTATGTACAAAGGTACACCTGGTTTGTACGATCTCATTTTTATGAAAACCCCAAATGCTTATGTATATTCACAAGAAGATTTAGACGACTACTCGCGTATAATAAGTGAAACCGCGGCATATTTAAGTTTAAAGACAAACAGAGTTAAAAGCAGTACTAGTTACAAATATAAAAATATAATTAAGCCTATTATTAATAAGCTTTCACAATCATCCGCATCAAAAGTTGGAAGTAGCCGATTGCATAGTGATACAGAAGGTCGCGGTTTATTAAATTTCAGTAACAATAAACCAATGTTTGTGTACTGGAATAATGTAAATGAATTATGCGATAGATTAAAATTATTGATTGCTTCACAAAGTGCAGGTCATTCGGGTCATGAAAATGAAATATTATCAATTATTGAAGAGCTACAGGAGGCCGGTATAATAAAAGAAGACGCAGCAACGTTTGAAGCGATATTTTCAAAATGAGTATCGATAAATTCGGACACTATAGTGGTGACTTAGCGGTTAGTTCCAACGTTCAGCGTGGACCGCCTGGAGAAGGATTTAAATTAACTGACGACGGAAATTTTAATATAAGTAATAAACGATCCTGTAATGTGGGCGATCCTGAATTGGATGATGATGCCGTAAATGTAAAATATATGAGAACAAATTCGATTACTTTAACAAATACAGACGATTGTTACGATGTTAAGATGAAAAAAGTTATTAATTTAGCCGATCCTAACGAACCTTGTGACGCTGTAAATAAAAATTATTTAGAAAATGCTACTAAATCATATTTAGCTGATAGAATACCAATTAAGGTGGATAATAATCCAGTGTATTCATTCAAGAATAATCGTGTGGCTCATATCGCACCACCTGTTTATAAATTTGATGCTGCCAATAAACTTTATGTTGATAATAAATTACCTGATGAAAAAACACAAACTAATTGTTGTGATTTCAAGCAAAAAAGGTTAATTAATGTAGCAGATCCTATTAATTTGCTTGACGCTATAAATAAACAGACTTTATTAACAGGTATAAATAATACAAAAGATGAATATAAACGATATATAGATGATAAAATATATTATTTACGAAGTGAAGAGGAAAATAGTATAGATTTTAATGAAAGCAGATTGACTAATGTTGCTGATCCTAAAGATGATACAGACGTTATAAATCAAAAGACTTTAACAAGGGTTATGAATGCATTTAAATTAGATCTAGAAGACTATAAAGTTGACAGCACCTTAGTTAGAATATTATATAAATTATATAAGGAGTGCACTAAAGATAATCCTGTTAAAACTATAAACGAATTTCGCATTGTATATATAATACAAAGTTTATATGAAACGTCATAAATGCATCTGTATCCAAACAAGATAGAAGGCGGTGGTCTAGTGAGTAATATTCTTGGAAAAGTTATAAACAAATCAATTGATTTATTACCTGTCGAACTTCATTTACCCGGTTATCAGTATTGTGGACCCGGTACAAATTTAGCGAAACGATTACAAAGAGGTGATCCAGGAATTAATAAGCTTGACGCTGCTTGTAAACAACACGATATTGCATATTCAAAGTATTCAGATTCTACAAATCGCGCTAAGGCTGATAAGGAATTAGCTGAAAGAGCTTGGGAACGTGTTAAATCAAGTGACGCATCGTTCGGGGAGAAAGCTGCAGCGTGGTCAGTAACTAACATAATGAAAGCTAAAAGTAAATTTGGTGGGGGAATAAAAAAAAAAAAAAACTATGTCTAACAGAGTTTATAATTATTTAAAACGTTTTGCTGGTAAAAGTGGAAGAGGTTTATATTTGAGACCGTATAAAAAAAGAGGAGGAGGTCTAAAAAAAAAAAAGAAAAGAAAAACGAAACAAAGACGGCGAAAATAATAAAGAGTATTCCTATACGTCCGCTTTCAATTCAAGATTTACTACTGTATGTTGAACAATTAAAGATTCCTAATTTCAGAGGAGTGTTTATGCGTGACACATTACCGTTACACGCTGGAATTTGGCAAAATGAAACTGGAATAGTTAATTTAGATAATAGTTATGGTCATGGTACTCACTGGGTATGTTATTTTAAACGTAAAAATAAAGTTAATTATTTTGATAGTTTTGGTAATTTAAGACCACCTATCGAACTAATTAATTACTTTTATTCATCAAATCAACCATCTATCGAAATCGTTTATAATTATACACGAAAACAAAATATGGATGCAGTCAACTGCGGTCATTTGTGTTTACAGTTTCTTAGTAATAATGTTTTGTCTAAGCGGTAAAGGATCCGTATTAACATGTGATATTTTTCCACCAATCGAGTTAAGTGATGAAAAATGGGAACTAGGATTAATTGACTTTATGACATATCATTCAATACCTAATATAGAGGAAGGAATTAACAATGTATTATATTATGGTACTGATAAGAAAATAGTATTGCCTACTGGCTCTTATGAAATTTCAGATATCGCAACGTTTATTAACGATTACTTAATTCAACATGATGAAAATGTAAAAATAATTATAAAGGCGAATAATAATACATTAAAAAGTGAAATTTATTCTAACGTTCAAATTGATTTTAGTAAACCCGATTCGTTAGCAACCATATTAGGATTTGAAACATGTATAATAAATCCAAATAAATGGTACAGTTCAACCTTACCGATAAGTATTGTTCGAGTAGAGAGCATCCGATTATTTTGTAATTTAATTAGCGGCTCGTATAACAACGGAATTCCAGATCACATAATACACGAATTCTATCCTAGTGTTCCGCCAGGTTTTAAAATTGTTGAAAAACCTACCAACGTGATATATTTACCAGTAAACACATCTAGGATACATAATATTGTAGTAAGACTAGAAGATCAACAAGGAAGACTGATTAATTTTCGAAACTAAATAATTACGTTACGTTTGTATTTGAGAAAACAATAATAATGGGTCTTATTTTTTATTACGGAATCAATAAAACAACTGCAAATAAGCCAATTACAAGTAGTAAAGATATGAATATCGACCGGTTAACACCACAAAACCTGAAATTTCTACAGTCATTGGGATTAACAGTAATAAAGGATTATTTAAACAAAAAATGAACCTTAATATTCAAAACGTAAACGCTAGCATTCTAAATATTATAGAAGATGTTGTGTATCAAGATGAATCGATAGTAGGATTAGCTTATCACACTCATCTACCGTACACCTCTACTACATTCAATAATAATGACGAAATTAGAATTCCAATTAATCAACAAGATGTGTACACATTACCGTGTGAAAGTTACCTTCATATAAAACTAGAATACACTAATAATAATGGTATATATGATCAAACTTTAAAATTATGTTCAAATGCTTTAGCATTTTTGTTTGATGAAATTAGATACGAAATAAGTGGATCAGAAGTCGATAGAATTAAAAATGTTGGAATAACATCAACAATTAAGAATATGTTAACGATTAAACCATACGAAATTAACACTTTAGAAAATAGTGGATGGGCCTCAGATTTAATAAGTCATATGGCACCATCATCAAAAGATATTAGCTTCTGTATCCCATTAAAAAGGTTGTTTGGATTTGCTGAAGATTTTAAAAAGATTTTGTTAAATGTAAAGCAAGAATTAGTTTTAATTAGAGCGTCCACTGATAATAATGCAGTAATTTTACTTGAAACAGTAAACACATACAAATTTAAAATAAAATATATATCATGGAGAATTCCGTATGTTTATGTTAACGACGTAGTAAAGGTAGATTTTCTGAAGATAGTACAAATTGATCGACCATTATTAATGCCGTTTCGAAAATGGGAACTTTACGAGTATCCGTCTGTGCCAAAAGCAAACAAACTTACTTGGACTGTTAAAACGTCATCACAATCAGATAAACCTCGTTACGTTATTGTAGGTTTTCAGACTGACAGAAAAAATAATGTACATAAAAACCCAGCACATTTTGATCTTGCCTCTTTCTATAACGTAAAGTTATATTTAAATTCAGAATACTATCCGTATGATAATTTTAATGGTGAAACGTCGATTCTACATGAGTATTATTCATTATTTCAGTCCTCGTATTATTACAACAGTGAAAATTCGCCAATGATAAATCGTTCAAACTTTCTAACGTATACACCTTTTTGTGTAATTGATTGTTCAAAACAAAATGAATCATTAAAAACTGGTTCAATAGACATTCGTCTGGATATTGAGACGTCAACAGACATACCGGAAAAAACTACTATCTACTGTCTCATTTTTTACGATACAATTATGCAATATACACCTTTATCTGGTACTGTAAGAAAAGTATTTAAAATATAATTACGTAGATAAAAAGTGTATCAGTTCTGCTGTTGCACGCAATGGAATACGTTATCGATTTTCAAGGTTTTCGCGATGATGGAAACAATTTCATTTTTAAAGAACTTTGTATTCAGTGTATACAAGATAACAAATTTTCTGGTGCTAGTGATCAGTATTTGTTTTTACCACCATTTAATTACAAACATTTGTCAGAGAAGAAAAAAACGTTAATAAATGGATTAAAACCAATCTTGGACTTAGCTGGAAGTGCGGTCTTCAAGATTATAACGATCTAGAGTTTATATTAAATAAATATATGAACGGTAAATGTATTTATGTTAAAGGATCAGAAAAAAAAGTAGCATTAGAAAAAGAATTTAATTGTTATGTGAAAATAGTAGATATGGAAACACTCGATTGTCCATCCTTAAAAGTGTTAAAACAGCAGACTCCATATTCTATTCACTGTCCTTTCAAACATAATTCGTATTATTGTGCTTTAAATAATGTACATCATTTAACTAAGTGGATTATCGAATACTGGAACAGTGTATTACAAATTAAAGAAATTGAAAGTGTGGGGACTGTATGATTTACGTAGTTGATATTTTGATCTCCTACTTACGCAAAACTTATATCAGTTCTGCTGTTGCACGCAATGGAATACGTTATCGACTTTCAAAGTTTTCGCGATGATGGAAACAATTATATTATTAAAGAATTGTGTGTGCAACCTATAGTAAACGCTAAATTCGCTGGTATTTGTAATCAATACTTATTCTTACCTCCATTCGATTATAGACATTTATCAGAAAAGAAAAAAAAAGTTAATGACTGGATTAACAATAATTATCTTGGACTTAGTTGGAATTGTGGATTAACAGAATATAGTGAACTTCCAGTAATATTAAATTCATATATATATGGAAAGTGTATTTATATAAAAGGACGTGAAAAAAAAATAACTTTACAAAAAGAATTGAACTGTCATGTAAAAATAGTGGATATTGAATCACTCAAGTGTCCATCTCTAAGCGTTTTGAAGAAGCAGTCTATAAATAGTATACGTTGTCCATATGATCACTCTTCAACAAACTGTGCATTAAGTAACGTGTTTTATATTACTAAATGGATAATTCAATATTGGAACTGTTTGTGTGATGAACATGATGAAGAAACTAAAAGAATAAATTGTTGGGACTGTATGATTGCTTAACTTTTATTGTAATTATATGTAAAATAAAGGTTTTTTAAAAAAATAAAAAATTTAAAAAACATTTTCATTTTTGATTTTTATTTACTAAATACAAAGCATACACGTATACATATAATATAATTTTTTTCTATTACAAAAAACATATAATTACCATTCATAAACATACATACATTCTTTTACAATACAAAATTGTTGTACTACATACAAAAGATTCAATGATTTTTTATATTACAAAAAATATATATAATTACCATTCATAAACATACATACATACAATATGATTTTTTGATACCAGCTTTTTTTGTTAATACTTAGAAAACATTATGATGAAGAGGAACTTGCAAATTTTACTTTTACAATACAAAATTGATGTACTACATACTACAACATGTTTTACATACAAAAGATTCAATTTTTGAAAAGCTGTTTCTTAACATTTTTAATTCTTGCCAACTCTCGAGATTTCATTAATATAATTTTATGTAGTTGTGTATATGTCGTATCTTTACATTGCAATAAAAATTGGCTTCTATAAGCCGCTTTAAGCCATTTGTCTTTCCTATCTACGCCTCTTAAATCATTGGTATCAGAAATATCTATTTTTATCAAATATGACCCCTTTTCGCCGGGTGTCGTTAGCGTCTTATTGGAACCATTAGATTTAAAAGATACAAACTGCTCAAACAGTTCATCAGTTTTATCATTTTTTTTAGATTTTCGTTTAATTGACGTAAATATTTTGTTAAATTCATCATCATCATCATCATCGTCATCATCATTATCGTCATTGTCATCATCATCAACATTAACAACGTCCATTGTATTTTCTCCTTCAGTATACATATTTTTTTTAATTATAGAATTAATAGTCGTAAAAACTGTTCTTGAAATAATTTTGTCTTTAAAATTCATAATATGTGTATTTAAATAATTATAAATTTCGTCTATATCAAATAGATACGTATTTAAAAATAACATATCTTTCTGTGAACGGACAGTTGTAATCTCCAGGGCTATTTTTATTTTTTTTGTGACATCTAATAACTGTACAAATAACGAAAACACATTTACATCATCAAGTGAAATAATTTCAGGTTTTATTTTTCTTATCATGTCTTCCCATTGACCATAAGAAGTCAAACCAATATAATAAATTAATCTTATAATATCTTCTAAAGATAAAAAGTCTTCATGATGAAGATCTCCTTCACGCTGAGCATCCATTAAAATACTTTTAGATTTAAGTTGTCAAAATCTATAACATACAAAAATATTTTTTTCGTTACATTAATTTGTGACTGGTAAACAAGAATCCCTTGAAAAAAAATATTAGTCATATATTAAACAAAGACAAAAAAGAAGAGAAAACGTACAAAAATTTTTAAACTATAAATCCTTTATTAACTTTTTTATAAACGGTCTTAGAGTTGACTCTGGTCTGTCAACTATCGTTTTTAATTTTACAATTTCTTCGGATGTTAACCTTTTTGTTGAAAAAAACCATTTAGAAAGAAGACGGTCCTCCTCCTGTTTTAAATGTAAGAAACGATTCTCCTGTGTTGATAATTCTTGATCCATCAAGATAGATGATACAGGCGTTAACGGTTCAAAAAACAGCTGTAAATGTGATCTATGTAAATCAAATACGGTTTAAAAATGACATAGGAAACACTTATAACAAAGACAAATTAATTTTTTTGAATAGAGAAATGTAAAAAACGTTATACCTTATAATATTAAAAATGACATAGGAAGAGCACACTTATTTTACAGATAACCAAGAATTACTGTACATGATCGTATGTAAAACATATTATACCTTAATAATTTAGGAAAGATTTATAACAAAGATTAAATTTTGAAGAGTATAAAACTTAATAATTAAAAAAAAATGACATACGAAAAACACAACTCATTTACAGATAACCAAGACATAAGATAATATTGTTACCTTAATGACGATCGCAGACTGTAGTAGCTGGTATGTTTCTGGATGTTGAATCACAATTTTCAATCGGTTTATATACACAGAAAATGCGTTATCAGTTTCAATGTAGTTAATACAGTTACACGTTCTCAATAGTAGGAGATCAAAAGATCAAGTAAATAACTTGTTTACCGAATTCATTATCAGTTACGTAAGTAGGAGATCAAAAGATCAAGTAAATACCGAATTCATTATCAATCACGACGAGATCAAAAGGTTACGTAAATCAAAAGATCAAAAGATCAAGTAAATAACTTGTTTACCGAATTCATTATCAGTCACGATGAGATCAAGAGGTTACGGCGTCATCGGTTGATTGTTAGTATAAATAGTCGTACAGTAAAAACAACAAGTCATAGCAAAAGATTGAATCAGCATAGGTCTCAACAAAATTGTAAGTATAATTTATCAACAGTAACTAATAAATAAAGATTTTTAATTTTTTATTAGTATGTTGTAATCACATGTAAACAAGGTTAAAATAGCATTGATGTAAGCAATCACGTTGTCTGATAATAAGTAAAAATATACTCGTATAGATAACAAAAACATCCAAAATATTCTTTTACAGTAGCTAATAAACTCGTTTACAACTTTTGATTTCAGTTAACATGGAAAAAAATCTGCCTTTTAAAAAACGTCAGTTTATTAGAAACGAAAATTTTAATAATAGAAACGATCCTCAATCTGGACCTTCACATGCACAAGATTCACATGTCAGATATCAAGTGTCCGATTCATTTATTAATACAAACGATCCTCTACCTGGGTCATCGCACGTACAGGATACAGAACCTGATCCATCGCACAGCAGACCTCAAGCGTCTGATTTTAATGACGCAAACGATCTTCAACCTGGACCGTCACACGATTGGTATCAAACGTCTGATTCGATAAGTTTATCACCATCATCAGCATCATCATCATCATTGTATAATAATAGGAAAACAAGTAGATTAAGGAATACAACAATTGAAAATGAATTCATTGAAATTGAGAACGCGTTCAAAGGTAACTTAAAAACATTTTTTTATAAAAATACCAACGAACATGTTAAAGATATCTGTTTATTATTATTACATTTAGAACTAATAATAATAAATATTTTATATAATATGGTTTCGTTATATAACGCAATTAAATTTAACATAGTAGTAGAATGCACTTACGTAAGACCTGTTTTAAATGATTATCAAGATAGATCATTTAAAACTAAAAATATTACTCTCTTCCAAAGTAGTTCACTAACAAGTATAATACGAGATATCATTAATAATATTTGCTCTGAAGAAGAGACATATTTACAAAAAGGATCCGGATGGCCTTTACATTCAATAGATGGAATTTTGTTAAGAATAAATCGTTTCAAACCGTTAAAAGGCAGCTCATACATCCCACTACCGTTACATTTAATCACAAAAAAATGTATAATTAATCCCAAAAATAACGATTATTTATGTTTTAAATGGGCGATTCTTTGTCGTTATATAAAAGACTCACATCCAGAGCGAATTAATTTTCGATATAAGCATATCGAAAATAAATTTAATTTTAATAATATTAATTTTCCTACACCATTAAGAGATATAAAAGTTTTTGAAAAGAATAATAACATTTCTATAAATGTTTATGGTGTAGAAAAAGGTAAAATAATTTATCCACTAAAAGTGTGCGAAAATGAGCAATGTAATCATTTTGATCTTTTATTATTAAACAAAGATGACAACTATCATTATTGTTACATCAGTAATTTTAATAGATTAATAAAATCTCAATTAACAAAAAATCATGACAATATTGAAGTCTGTAAAAGCTGTCTTACCTATTTTACTGCAAAATCTAAAAAATTAAAAGATCATAAAAGGTACTGTGGAAAATATACACCTGTTCGTGTAACAATGCCTTCTGACAATTTACAATTTCGAAATTTTCATTATCAATTTAGGGTACCAATAGTATAAAAATATGCAGATTTTGAATGTATTTTGAGACCGATTAAAACGTGCTACCCACATCCAAAATATTCTTTTACAGTAGCTAATGAACTTCATGAACCTATGAGTTTTTGTGTTTACTTTGTAATCGATGATTCAGTACCCAATTTTATTAAAAATCAATTACCATCACAACCTTACATATATAGAGGTATAAACGCTGCACAAAACTTTATGTCCTATCTTATAGATATTACCAATCAACTTGGTTCATTATTAAAAGAAGTCGAACCAATACAAATGACAAAACAAGACAAGATTAAATTCAAAGCAGCAACACATTGTGAAATGTGTATGCGAAGTTTTACATTACTCTACAAACCCGTCAGAGATCATTGTCATCTTACCGGCTTATATCGTGCAGCATTATGTAACGATTGCAATCTAAAACGTCAGAATCAAAAGTTCATTCCTATTTTTATTCATGCAAGTTCTAATTATGACTCACATTTTATTATTCGACAGTTGGGTTGCGATAACGAAAATATTTATGTTATACCAAATTCGACAGAAAAATATATTTCTTTTTCCAAAAAAACTATAAATGGCATAACTATTAGATTTGTTGATACCTATCGCTTTTTAGATAGATCACTTTCTGAATTAAGTAACAATTTACCAAAAAATAAATTTTTTTATACAAGTAAATTTTTTTCCGATAATGACATGCAATTAGTTACACGAAAAGGTGTATATCCATACGAATATACAGATTCGTGGGATAAATTAGTAGAGTGTCAGCTTCCATCAAAAGCATACTTTTATAGTAAATTAAATGACGAAACCGTAAGCGATGAAGATTACATTCACGCTCTTAACGTTTGGAACCACTTCAAAATCAAAAATTTAGGAGAATACAGCGATTTATATTTAAAAATCGATGTACTACTTTTATGTGATTGCTTTGAAAATTTTAGATCTCTTTGTGTATCGTCATACAACTTAGATTCCGCACATTATTTCACGTTGCCAGGGTTTGCCTTTGACGCTATGCTGTATCTTACTAAAATTGAACTTGAATTACTCATTGATATCGATAAATACATTTTTTTTGAGAGCGGGGTACGAGGGGGTTTATCTGTTAATATCAAGAAGCATTCAATTGCTAACAATACATATATATCAACATATAACCCAGATAAGCCTAAAACATTTCTAACATATTTAGATGCAAATAATTTGTATGGGTGGGCAATGTGTAAATGTATACCGTATTCAAATTTTAAGTGGGTTAAAGAAACTGATAAAATAAATATCTTAAACGTACCTGACGAATCAGAAATAGGATATGTATTAGAAGTTGATATAGAGTATCCACAAAATTTACATGATGAGGACAGAGATCTACCATTCATGCCTGTTAATAAAAGCGTAAACAATACAAAACAAACAAAATTAGTTGCTACATTAGAAAATAAAGAGAGATATATTTGTCATTATGTTAATTTAAAACAAGCTATTAATCATGGTTTAAAAGTAACGAAAATTCATAGAATATTACAATTTTCACAAAAACCATGGTTAAAGCCGTACATAAATCTAAATACTATAAAACGACAAGATGCAAAAAATGAGTTTGAAAAAGACTTTTTTAAATTACTAAATAATTCCGTCTTCGGAAAGTGTATGGAAAATGTTCGGAAACAAATAAATTTAAATCTAGTATGTAATGAAAAAAAATTATTGAAACTCATATCAAAACCAACTTTCAAAGACAGAATTATTTACGATGAATCACTTTGTGCAGTATTATCAAATAAAACATCCGTTTATCTAAACAAACCCATTTATGTAGGTTTCTCTGTTTTAGAATTAAGTAAGACTCTAATGTATGATTTTCACTATAACGTAATGAAAAAGAAATATGGAAACAACATTTCCCTTTTATATACAGATACAGATAGCTTGTTTTACGAAATAATTACAAATGATTTTTACAGAGATATGTTGGATCCTGATTTAAAAACGTATTTTGATACTAGTGAATTTTCATCAGATCATATGTGCTACTCATTAACAAATAAAAAAGTTTTAGGTAAATTTAAAGACGAATGTAAAAGTATTCCAATTAAAGAATTTATTGGTTTACGTTCAAAATTATATACTTTTACAACGAACGAAAACAAAATCACAAAAAAAGCAAAAGGTATAAAAAAATGCGTAATTAAAAAAAACATTGAATTTAGTGATTTTAAAAAATGTCTTTTTAATTCATTATCAGATGAACAAAAACATAGAATGATGACAATATTTAGATCGAAAAGTCACATCGTTAAAACTGTAACTATTAATAAATTTGCATTGAGTAACACAGATGATAAAAGAGTAATATGTGAAAACGGTATAAATACATTGCCGTATGGTCATTACTCCTTACAATAATGCGGATAAACTGATCTATGACATATTTTATGTATGTGTTTTAATACAATTATAGTAATGTATGAGTTTACCTATATAACATATTTTATGTATGTATTTTTAATATAATCAGTAATGTATGAGTTTACCTATATCAATCTTTTGCTATCATTATGTAAACTGTTTGTTAAAATTATTCGAATAAAATGATCTGTGATATAAATCCACCATCTAATACGGTTCCTGTATCATCTTTTAAAAAAATATATGTTCTAGGTACTGTTTGTTTAAATATTATGAATTGTAAATATTTCATTCCAATTTAATGTATGAGTTTACCTATATTAATCTTTTGCTATCATTATATAAACTGTTGTTAAAATTATCCGAATAAAATAATCTATAACATATTTTATGTATGTGTATTTATTTTAATACCTGAACAAAAAAATGATGAATAAATCAACAAGATTCAAACAATTTCTTACACAACATTTCATTACACAAAAAATGCTCATTAAAACGCTTACTGAGAACGTGATTGAATTAATTGCAATGAAACTGATAAGAAATTCGATAAACAAGTTATTTACTTGATCTTTTGATCTTCTACTTACAACACGTACTGAAAAAACGTAATTGTATTAAACTGCAATGAATCTATCCAAATACCAACCAAAATCCTTACAGACTGGTAAGCGCTGGGTTTGTATATCAAGGAAATGAGGATACCGTACGGTGTTTATCGTGTCGGGTAAGGTTTGAGGATTGGACAGCGAACGATTGTCCTGTCGCATTTACATGCGAGGGTGATGTCTAAATGTTAGTTTGTAACGATGCAACTTGCTGATGTAATCTATGATCATTATTAAGGTAACAATTATTTTTATTTTTTTATTGATTTTTACTGTTTAAAAAATATGATTTCTTACTCGTTATACAGATTTATTAATTACTAAAATCATATATACAAAAACATACATATATTACGATTTTGTATACACAAAAAATGTTTATATACTATAGATCATGTTTTCATTCGTTATCGTTAAGTCATTTAAATCGATCATTGAGAAACTTGATGATATCACTACAATGTGTAGACACATAACAACAAACACAAGTATCCGGTCCATCCACAGTAGATTCATGTGCCCATGAACATTCAAGAAAATGTGTAAACGTCTCACCGCTTTGTTCTCTACGTTCCGGTGTAATCTCTTTCAGTCCGTCTGAATTATAAAATTCCAACACCTTACGACACTTTTGGAGTACCAACAATGTATCTCGCATAAATTCAATCTCTGCTTTAGTTTTATTCTTAATAAATCTTTCAAACATAGGATGAGATAAGACATCTTGCAATGTTAAATTCTTCATTTTGACTGAACTATCAAAGTTCATGTTTACGTTGATTACAACGTTATCACGTTGACATATCGTATGGAAGAACGTTCAACAATTCATTTTCAACTGCTATACAACACACTATTTCATCGCTAGGTGTCAATAAAGACGACGTTATCTACACTGTGAAAGGGAAAAAACGCTGACGTGTATGTTTATGTTTTTACTAGGTCAGTGTGTTGTCGAGGTCATGTTTACGACGTTATCACTGTGAAAGGAAAAAACAGCAACGCTGACGTATATGTTTACATTTTTACTAGGTCAGTGTGTTGTCGAGGTCATGTTTACGACGTTATCACAAAGAACGTTTGTTTATGTTTACAAATGTAATATATTAGATGAAGACTACGCTATCTACACTGTAAAAGGAAATAAGCAGTTTATGTTTACGTTTTTAAATGTGCAAAGCCGACGTGTATGTTTCTTCAATCTGTGTTGTATTATCGGTTAAAGAATTTATTAGTAATATTTGAACAATTACTATATAATAAATTTTTAACTCACGACATGTTATTAACAAAGATGTTGGAACACTGAAATAAGCAGTTTATGTTTACGTTTTTAAATGTGCAAAGCCGACGTGTATGTTTCTTCAATCTGTGTTGTATTATCGGTTAAAGAATTTATTAGTAATATTTGAACAATTACTATATAATAAATTTTTAACTCACGACATGTTATTAACAAAGATGTTGGACACACGATTTCATCACTAGGTGTCACTAAAGACGACGCTATCTGCACTAAACAGTTTACATGTCAACGAACTCTGAATATTATTGTTTACATATGTATCAACACTGTGAAAGGAAAAACAGTTTACGACGTGTCAACGAACTCTGAATACTAGGTGTCACTAAAGACGATGCTATCTACACTGTGAAAGGAAAAAAACAGTTTACATGTCAACGAACTCTGAATATTATTGTTTACATTTTTAAAACGTGTAACGTTTATGTATCAACACTGTGAAAGGAAAACAGTTTACGACGTGTCAACGAACTCTGAATGTTTATGTTTACGTTTGTGCAACGCTGACGTGTATGTTTACATTTTTACTAGGTCAGCGTGTTGTCGAGGTCATGTTTACGACGTTATCACTAGACAGTTTGTTTATGTTTACGTTTTTTACTAGGTCAGTGTGTTACGGTCTAGTGACCTCGAGGTCGTGTTTACATCGATTAGAAAAGGTCAACGGGGTTATCTGGTGATTACGAAAGGTCAACGGGGTTATCTGCTGATTAATTCGAGGTCAATTGGGGTTATCAGCGATAAGGCGGGGGTTAATTGGATTTTAATTGGGGTCATCGCTGATAAGGCGGGGTTATCGCTGATAAGGTGACCTCTTGACATGACCTCTGACCTTGTCCTAGACCTCTGACCTGTCCCAGAAAGAACATTTATATACTACTGTGCTGAAATACACTTCCGTAACAGAATGCTCTTTTAGCTTTGTAGTGGGTCGCATGATCGGTTACAGATGAACTGCCTTATAAAACATATCGATATTTTACTCGTAGTCCTAAATTCTAAGTAGTCTCTGCCCTTTGACTTTTCACTATCGCTTCTTCTGTGTAATTGCATTTCCACTAAGGTATGAAGATTTCGCTTGATCAGCCGTTCTGACAATTATAACATTTATTTCTCATTTCTAACCCTTTCTTCATATTAATAACAACATCGATAATAACTTTCTTTACAATCATTTCTTAAATATTTCTTTACACTAACATTCCTCAACATCAATAATACATTTCTTACCTTTCTTTTAAATCATAACATTTTTTAAATATAATTTCTAACCTTTTTACACATATTATTCCTTATTATTTAACTCCTTTTCTAACATTAACATTCCTTCTTAATTAATTCTTTATCTTATTAATAATTAACAGTAATATTTTTCTTAAAATAATTATTTATTTTCGGGCATTGAGTGTGGTTCAATGTACACCCTCCCTAGGTTAAGTTAACAATGCATTGTATTGTTTGACCAGCTGCCGGACATTGTTTCCTTTGCCGTATAGTCACCGATATATAACAATTTCCGCTTCTCACCCTTGTTAACATTCCATTGTATTCCTCCCTCGTACGGCAAGAATTTGTTTCTTAGATGCGACGAATAACCTCTCTCGCTTCTCTCAGCACGTTCCACAATTCTCTCGTCACTAATGCATTGCGTATGGTCAGTCTGCTTGAACCCCATATAAACTGCTGTCGACTGGTTTTTTACGCGTCGTTTATGATAACCTCTATAGTTTTTATAATTACAGTTATAATTATTGTTATTATAATTATCGTTCGCTTTATACTTATCGTGCGTATAGTTAATATTATAATTATCACACGTTTGTGTAGTGTTTCGTATAGATGATTTATTACTACGTTTCTCGTTACAGTGATACTTATTGTGTGTTAAGTGTTTTACACATTTTTTTCTTTTATGTGAGTTATTGCTGTGTGTGTAACCTGCGATTTGGATATTCCTATCAATAAGGTATACTCGCTTAATTTTTACTTTGCTTTCTTCCTTAACGTTAATTATTTCTCTATGATTACCATTATTAATTACGAATGTATTTTCTTTCGTATCTTCAACTATTATGGTTTCTTCCCATATCATCCATATTTGTTCCGTTTGTTTATCAATTATTTCACATATATTTTCTGTGATAGTGTCAATATGTGAGTTGGTATCAACAAGCTTTTCTGTTAACTCTTTTACCTTCTTCGTTATTTTTATGGTGCCCTGTTTAAAATTTTTAGTGTGTTGTTCTAGTTTAGTATTAAAATTTTCAGCCTGTTGTTCTATTTTAGTATTTAGACTTTCTTTTAATTCATTAAAATTTTCAGTTTGCTTATTTAAATTTTTATTTAATTCGTCCTTCAGCTGGACATTGTCTTGTCTTAGTTTACTTATATTTTCTGTCTGTTTTGTGCTTATCTCATCTACACAAGCACGCATCATGGTTTGAAGTGATTCCATGTTTAAGCTTTCTGGTGTTGCCATAATGAATATTTTGTATTTAATAAAATGTTTTAGAATATTATTCTTATGGAACCGAATTACTAATTTTAGTTATTTATTTATTATTATTATTATTAATTATTACTTTTCTTATTACCATTACATCTTTACAATAATATTATTTCGTTGAGCGACAGTTGTGTCTTAATACACAAGAATTAACATAACATACAATTAATGTTTAATATAAATAATTATAACATATAATATATATATTTTTTTTCTAACACACCTTTACTTTTTTTTAGAGCAACCATTTAGCTACAAAAAAAAATTTTATTTTTTTAATAGTCAAATGGTCGGGATCATGCCACACGTTCTTGGGCGACAATTAAAACATTACAAATTTGTTGTTTTATTTATTTAAATTTGTGGAGCCCCACGATTTTTGGAGCGCCAATTACAACAATACAAATACATCGATTTAAGTTAATTTAACTTGTGTAGCCTCATGCTACTCATGCTACGCGCGCGGCGCAGACATACACACACACACACACACACACACACACACACAAACTTGTTCATTTTTGGAATGAAACTAGACGCATTAAATTTATGTTATGTAGCCACCTAAAAATTCAATACGGCAAATTTATAAAAATATTGAGTTTATAAAAATATTGGGGGGGGTTTATGGGAATATTATTAGAAGAGACAAATTACCAAATGGTGAACTACAATTGTAATCAGCTACAATTGTAAAACAAAAGTGATTGTTCTCTTTTTCTTCTTATTATTATTCTTACTCTTCTATCAGAGACTAGTCGAATTACCTGTTCCGGTTCCAACAAATTATACATATGCTTTACCAACGCTTCCTCTACTTTGCTGTCCAACAGGCTTGTGTTGTCAAACGTCTTAGGCAATCTACCACCTGGCATTTTATTCAGATGAGTAATACATCTCTCGTTGATCTCTGAAAAACGATCTTCGATATTAAAAATGTTCAACTCTTTCCAAATGTGTTAATTGTAGGGTCTAGGGATTTGTTTATTTCAAAACGTGTCTTATTTTCTATCGCTAGGCGTGTTATTTGGTTTCCAGTTTTGAAGCTATTTAAATTTTTAATGTCTTGCATGATAATTTTTCCGTGACCATCCCTCATCATCGTTTCCCTTCTATTCCCTTTCCCTTTTTTAAGCTAAAGGCTGTCATCAATTTGAGAGGTTGAGAAATCTAATTTTGCACAGTCTAGTCTCTTCGTGTCACCTTTACACACGATGAAACTTTACACACTAATATCCATTACATTTTCAAGTACAGGGCCATTTGTAGTGAATGACTCTATATTTATAAAATTACTATATACTGATAAGTGTGTAGACAACTTAAAGAACAACGAACCAGGATTTCATGTAAAATCACATATAAATTATACACACCTTAGGATTGTCTCTCAGGTTGTAAATTTTTTCACACACACTCACACACACAATTTTGTTTAATAGAACACATATTATTGTATTGTTAGTTTTGGAGTAACTGATGTAACAATAGAATGCAATGTGCAGCACTCTATATTTTGTTGTTTACTGCAGCGGTTGTTTTCACTCCTGTAATTTATCATGTATTATCACTCATGTATTTTTCGAAGCAGAAATTATGATTTTTGAAAGCAAGGAAAACAATTTTCCTAGGCGTGTATGGGATGAATATGTAAAGCGAGTTGCCACACAAAACTTACCTGTTCCAAACGAAGTTAAGTGTTTAGAAGTTAGAAGACGTATTAGAAGGAGTGCAGAGGAATGCACAGAAAAGTTTAATGCGGAACATAAACTTCTAACATGCAAAGTAGGCGTGATGGTTCTTCTAAAGTCGTTAAACGTTGGTCGTAGTGAAGATAACACAGCTGCTAAATTCTTTAGGTTATATAATGGACCTTTCCTATTATCTGAGCAACTTGGTAAAAATAACTACATTGTTACTAATCCTACAACTAACCGTACTATTGGTAAATTCCATGCATCATCATTACGCAAATATTATGTTAAAGAATAAACTGTTCGTGTATATGTCTTGGAACTGTATATGATGTATGACTGTATTGAAACAGATTGTATAAAAAAAATAAATTTATTCAGTAGGCCTATGTGAGATGAGATGTTGGAATATATGGGTCAATGTCTGGAATGTAATATAAGGAGACCATGACGTCATCAAATTTTATTATGGCTTATCTTGTGAAGGCATAGTATTCAGAATCTGACCACGTTTAATTGTTTGTTTCTTCTGTTAAAATGTTTGTAAAATGTTAAAATTTAGTTTCGGGAAGAGTATTTGTTTATTTGGTTTTATTTCCTGTTTATATTTTTTGGAAGTGATGCATTATTTGTTTTATGTTTTGAAAAAAAATGTGTAAACATGTAAGCAAACTTTTTTTATACGTGGAGGGGTAATCCTGCAACAGTATACAGGATATGAAGTTCATATAAGTGGAATTCTAATGCTATATAACATTTTCTCATGGCTATAGACATGTTTTAAATTGAATTTGTTCTTTCTTTGTAAAGTAGTCTTAAGTTTTGAACCAAGCTATGTTTGAAAAAGTATGTTATGTCAAAATGTTCACAATTTTATTCTCTTTTATACCATGTGAAATATTTGTGTGTAAGTGTGCGGGTGCGCGTGTAATTTACATTTTATTTAATAACTTCGAGGACAATTAACATTTCGTTCTGAAATTTTGACAGTATTTAGACATGGTTATAAGCTACATTTTCCATATAATCAATTCTCCATAACTATACTTTTCATGTTTTTTTTTTGATATCCGTCGTCTTTTATTCTCGTTATCTCCAAGAAACTAATAAAATTTGTAGATTAAATCTAGACAGGCCTTAGCAGAATCGGACAGAATTTAATCCTGATTTCAGTCTATCTGTGACGTTGCTAAAGTTTCAGCGAATCAGAAGGACTAAAAGTTATTTGAGACAGACGCAGTACTCTATATTTTGTTGTTTACTGCAGCAGTTGTTTTCACTCCTGCATTTTATCGTAGATTTTTCGAAGCAGAAATTATGATTTCGAAAGCAAGAAAACCAATTTTACTGTCAGCGATATTGAATTTTTCTGAACAGCCCAGTCAAAAGCGACCCAGTTACACTTCAGTGAGTTTGTGCAGCGTGCTTTCGCATAATGCACAGTCTGGTACATTCCAGAGCCTACAATCTCTACAAACAAAGATAGAGATATCAAAAGTTTTTATTTTTTATTTTTGCGTATGAGCCACTGTAGACCACGTTTGGTCCAACTGGTTCCTCCTTTTTTGTCCTTTCTGTTCCTCCTCTCCCACACCTCCTTCATTCTTGATCGTTGTGTCTCGCTCCTTTTGTCAGTCCAGATGGCACCTGTCATCTTTTCGGGTTTTCCTGGAGACCTTGGGCATTTATTAATTTCTTTTTGAATGGCAAACTTTTCTTCAGTGTCTTCTTGAGTAATCTGGAGTTCTTTTATGTCTTTCTGTTCTTTTTAACCACGTGTTGGACATTTTGAGTTTTTTGAAATAGCTAAAAACTCTATATATATTCTGTTATAATAATATTTTATTATATTTATGTATATACTATATATATTATATTAAAATATATAATATATATTATATTATTATAATATATTATATATATAATATACGTGGTAATTCCCAACTGACAGTTCACAAATTAACAAACAACATATGGCCACAACACACTCACCCCCACGCTCTAACCCTCCTACGGCAAAAATCATAAGGGAAGCAAGACATAAAATGCGCGCCGTAGTTAAATCAATATCAGTACGCCTTAAAAATATTCCGGGATTACGGAACGAAACGTAGGTAATATAAACATCACATACACGGATGTACCCAAAAACCTACTACAACACACACACACGCAGAATAAATTCATTTAATATCTACATCTTCGTTTGTAGACATCACAGCGGATTGGCTTTGGAATATACCTGACTGTGATATATTTATCATTTAATTAATTCTTTTGATTTATTATTTTTATTTTAAGTCTCCCATCAGGTGCTTCCCCAGGAGGCTCATAGGGGAATGCTCACCAGGTATGGTGGGTACCGGAAAAATAAAATACCCGGGGCAGACCAAAACTATCAGCTGCTGCCCTGTAGTTGGATATTGGTTTGTCAAAGGCTAAAGGTAGTAAACCTTGATTAAAAATTGCCTACTCTTCCAGGTTGGGAATTAACGCTATAGGCTAACCCGCATTCATTGAAAAATAAATAAATTTTATGAAACCAAATGGATTAAAGCCGGATAGATTTAATAATATTAAATGACAAAAGCCAAGTAAACGGACTATGAAAATTGGAGTATGGAATGTACAAGGTTTAAGGAAAAAAGCTGGGAAAATCATTAACAAATTCAAAAGTAGAATTCCGTTGTTGATTTTATTCAAACAAAAAAATTACAATGGTATCGACACACAAAAAGAATGGCACAGGAAAGGTTGTCAAGGAGAGTTATGGAATGGATCCCACCAGGAAGAAGAAAAAGAGAAAGACCACCTATCAACTGGATATAATAAATTCTGAATATATTAGGAGAAAGAGTAATTGAAGAAGATCTTTGGACGGACAAGGGGCAGTGGAAGATGAGAATTCAATTAATTTTGTAATCTTTGGTTCCGGAATATTGTAATATTGTTCAGCTGGAATAACAGCAAATACATTTTTATTTTAGTATTACTAAAACAACTTTGCAATTAATATTTTATTTTACTATTTTTTTACACCGTTATTATTCATTTTTGATAACATGCCTTGTTTCAAATTGTGACATTGAAGTTGTGATGCAAAACGATAACAAAGCCATAATTCCGTATTGTTCCAAGTAGCCACTAACTACAGTACGTGTTTGACACTGGAGTGTTCATTGTTATAGAATCTCATACGAAGACAACATCCAACAACTGTCAAAGAGAAACATTTATTTTATGGTCTCTATGATGAACACTTTTTTCAGCATTCCAGTTCACAAGAAAGTGTAGTCTTAAATCTTAAATGGTATAGATTGATCCATCTCCAGTAGGAATCTCGTATAGCAAGAGCAATAGGGTGTTCTTGCTCTCACCCGTTAAGCCGGCCTCCCGATAGGATGTCTTTTGACAGTGGTCTCCAGCTTATTCCGGCTGACGGTCGATCTGCACAGCCGCACCATATTGAGCTGGGCGTTCCAAACCCCGTCCACAAGGACATGGTCGGTGTTGACCAAACCTTAATGGTGGGTGTTGGTCGATTAACCTTACAGCTTCATCGAGTTATGAAACCCAGTAGACCAATTCTCATACTCTCTACCTCCTACTTTGGGAGACGTACACGCTGTGTCACAGTATAAATGTAATCTGTGACATCACAACGAGATATAATTTTTCGAGTGACAAATGGAGCTACAGTGTGTCCAAGCCTATAGCCGCAAGCTATTGGTTTTGACGTACGAAGCAGATAAATTGACAATTTATGTTGTATTTGCCTTTCAGTTAACTAATATATTTAAAAAAATCTTCATATTGTGTAATCATTGTTTGTTAAAATTTTGAACGTATGCAATATTTGAGATGTCATTTATTATTTTTTTCATGGAACCCTTAGAAAAGTTATTAAGCTGTATTGTTTCTGCTGGCTGTAGCAAATATATCAAACTACATACAGCATTGTCAGTTAGTTGAGTGTTTTTAAATTGAAGAAAAAGAACATACTAGGTTGAATGAGTCTGAGTTTTGCCATAATCAATGTGGTGTGTTATTTTGAAGTGCCCATTAGTAACTCTTGTATGTAAACACTTGTAATTGGTAAATTTTGTAGTTTTGCGGTACGTAGTTTGTGCAAACATAAACGTGGAAAATTCTTGTATCCAAGTATCGTCTGCTATTACTAATTCATCAATAAAGTTGGGAGTAACTGTCTCTCTGGAGTCCAAATATTTAAATACTGTTATAATTTGTTTTCTTCTTCTTCATGGCTTAGACTTGAAATTGGAAGCTTCATGGCTTAGTCCATTCCAGCCCCAAACTGGTCGGACAATCTCTTCTTGGGTCTTCCCTTTCGGCTGATAAAATAAGACTACCTTCGAGAATCTGTCACTGTCCATTCTGCTAATTCGTTGTTTATAACTTTCTCTATGTTTATGATTCCGTTTACTTCTTCTACTTTCAGTTCCTTTCTTAGCTGATTGTTTCTTTTTACATCTAGTTTTGTGTACTTTGCTATGGAAGGCAAACATTTTATTTCCATAGCGTGAATTCTTGATATTTGTCCAGCAGACATTGTAACGTTTCTAAGCCATAGGTAAGGGTAGAAACTGGAATGGATTTGTGTAATTTTATTATCCACTCTTTCCTCCTCAGTTGTAATTTGTAGTCAGTGTGATTTTTCTAATATTAAGCAGTGGGTGTAAATAATGTACACTAAAATATTGTTACAACCAGACCAAGCAAATTGTGAATGCAAATCATAAAATACAGATCTATCTACAGACTTTAGAAAACAGTGTTTATTTCAACGTTTGTATAAGTGAACGTCCCAAAACTCGACTACGGTAATCTTTTCACAATAAATTATTATAAATAAATCACCTT
Source organism: Magicicada septendecula (assembly GCA_034769895.1). Taxonomy (NCBI): domain Eukaryota; kingdom Metazoa; phylum Arthropoda; class Insecta; order Hemiptera; family Cicadidae; genus Magicicada; species Magicicada septendecula. Next base: position 30,435,522 of record CM068369.1, read on the forward strand.
ATATCCGTCGTGTGACTTCGTTACGTCGATTAAAATGACGCGTTTCGGAACATCTGTTCCATCATCAGATAAAATCGCTCTATTGAGGTCGTTAAACGTTAAAAACACATGTTACGTTTAACGACCTCAATAGAGCGATTTTATCTGATGATGGAACAGATGTTCCGAAACGCGTCATTTTAATCGACGTAACGAAGTCACACGACGGATATAAGGTGATTTATTTATAATAATTTACTGTTCATACGTGACTTGGATACCAAGAACTAATATGCTTTTCACAATGCCTAACATTCTTTAGAGCTAACAGGTAATTCTAGAGGTGGTGGCAAAGTTATCATACTTTTTGCAGCACGGGTAAGGCAAGGCAGTTCTTGAAAAACAGCGACGAGGTCCTTCTTACACTTTTATCGTTTACGTAGTGATAGTATGAAAAATGAAATGCTTAGACTTGGATTTCAAACTAAATTGAATGTTATCGTTATCAAGAATACTGTTTAATAAATACGATTTTGACATTAAATTAATGAACGTCAATACAAAAATATTGTTTTGTTATGGACTGGGTTATTGTTGTAAAATAACCGTTTTACATAGATTTCACTGCATTAGGAACAACGTTGATAGTTTGTCAGGGACATAGAAACAAGAAATGTCGCGTGTCACTACAAAGTGTACAAATGTTTCCAAAGGAACATGAATGAAATTTACGACAATATCAAAACGCTGAATATGCTTTTTTTAACCTGTTTAAAAAAACGCAGTCTTAAAGCAAAGAGCTCATTCAAATGAGATTACAGTGTTTTGTGGCAAACCTTAGAGTTGAGCATTTATGCGTAGTCAGAATTATACAAACGTATGTAAAATTTCCAAAGAAATCCACAAGACCCTAACAGCCACCGGGCACCAGATTGGCCATGTTCGCCGACGACACGGCGGTGTATGGCGTCGATCGTAGTGCTGAAATGGCAGTTATCTGGCTCCAGAACCAGCTTGACGAATATGTTGAGTGGGCAAAGAGATGGAGGATCGTCGTCAACGCAGCCAAGAGCACAACCGTAGTTTTCTCCAGACGCTTAAGGCTCCCTGACAGACTGTACGTAGGCGACACTCAGTTACCCTGGTCACGAGAGGTTAAGTACCTCTGGCTCCACCTCGATCGAGGTCTTACCTGGCGGACAAACTCTGAGCAAATAGACCGCGAGACCATAACCTCACTATACTCACTCCGTCCCCTGCTATGCTGCAAATCTATGACCCGCCACCTAGGGAAGCTTATCTTCTTCACCTATGGCTACCTACGCGATCCCCGTATGGGACTACTTGGCTAAGACCCATAAGCGAAAGCGTCAGTCTCTCCTGGACCAAGGATTGCGCTGGACTTGCAAGGCCCACTACGACATGGAATAAAATCATCCGTTCCCTGGACGCCACAATACGAACACTGTGACGATTTAAGATGCCTAAATCCCACAAAAAAAAAAAAAATATAATACTAAAATGATTTAATAAGGTACTGATGAACCCTTTCTCCATGCCCCAAACCGGTAGTAACATGCCGATTTGCCAATGGTATCAGTTAATAAAATTAGATTTAAGAAACCCAATAAATCTATAACGACCTCGCGTTAAATAAAAGAATAATAAAAGTATAGAGTAATGAAATTAAATTGTAAGCTGTAAATTGTAAATTGTAATTAAAATTAAAGGAAAATAATTAATAATAATAGAGAACTACTTTTCGCGCTGAGAAACTACCCGCGCGCGGACAGCCCCATTACCCCTATAGTTAGTTAGTTCAATTGACACAGAGACTCCGCTGCTGCTACAGCGTACAGAAAGTTTTGTTGACAATATAAAACATGTAGACTAGGAAAAGCTTGTGTAATTGCCTAATAATGTGAATGTTGTAAATGACTTGAGTGTGCGACGATGACATCTCTATAATTAAATAGCATCATCTAAATGTGATGTTAAACTTTTAGAATGTAACTGTTAACCATAAGCAGTATGTGCGGTACAACATTGTGAACACCAGTGAAAGTTACCACCAAAATACAGAGCACAAGAATCTACACAAGAGACAGACTACTCATCTTACGACTCATCTTTAGAATGACTCCAAACTTCACCAACACACGGTAGACAGAAGATCTCCCAGACACCCTGCACAACAGACAGAAGCGCCGATTCGCCGAGGATATGTTACACACAGGTGACACGGAAGTTCTACTTCCGTGGTTCAGAACTTAACTTAAACTAAATATGAAAGACACTTAAATATCAAAATAAGAGAAAAATAAAACACAAAACCTAATTACCATAAAATTGTAATTTCATAATATGTAATAAGATGTGTTAAGTTTAATGAGTTTCATGAGTATAACACTCTAAAGTTAAATAAGCCCATTCTTCAGATGGCAAGAATTAAAGATTATTATTTGTAATACCTATACAGGAACAAACAACTCGGATCCGAGGGCAGTACATGCTATGTTCACCCATGACTTACACGAATTTCAATTATACGAAATGTGCAAATATTTTTGTCTTTAGTATACACATTACTAATTGTCTACTCTGATTTTAAAACAGTATGTAATAAAGAGATGTCATGGTCCAAAAAGGTGAGTGAATAAATCTACAAACCCCTGTCAAAATTCCTGAATTCAAGGGATCCTATTTAGCGTTTGTTTATATTTCAGTTAATTATGAGTTTGTTAATATTATGGCAGCCTGTTTAATTGACCTGAGCCAATTAACCAGGTTCCCGATATTATAACGTTGAGACGTTATAACACTGTTCCAGACCACACTCTAATATCTAGCACCTATCTATGGGCATGACATTTGTCCCGCACAGCCCTTGGTCAAGCAAGAGACTCTAACGAGATATTATAAATGTAACTTACGTAGAAGTTTAGGCTGTTCATTAGTAATAGAACAAAATTGCATTTTTATAAATTATCGATTAAAAAGAAAATTTAGAAATGTACTCTGAGAGACAATTGGACATTTTGCATAACATAAATTATCATTAAAACCTTTTTGAAGTTGAACGTAATGTGTACGAGAATGTGAGGACATTTACACGTATAGTCATAAATAACTGAGACTTCGGAGCTGCGCGGAAGTCACTTATCACTGAGAACTAGATTTATGTGAGCAAAAAGACGGACAGTGCAGAGTCGTGTGAAAACACGCAGCAGCCCTTGGAAGCGACTCAGTAGTGTTACACATAAACGATGGTAAACCGTGCAGTCACGGTGGTTTTTGGTATTAACTGTTTATTGGTGTGACTCATGATTGCATACTAGCAATTTTACTATCTTGTAAACTGATAACAGTATTGATACCTTTAATATTAATGTTTCATTCAATAACATGTCCCTTCTTATAAAAAAATCATATTTGTTATTAGTTTATAATCGTAGATTGCGTTATTTAAATTATTTTCTTCTTCACAACACGACAAGATGCTGTCTCTTCTGCCTTCGTAAATCTACCAGATACCTCTTCCTTGGTCTATCCACACACCTCTTTTCTATAGGTTTGTATTTACAGACTTGTTTGGCTAGTCAGGAATTAGACATTATTTCTGTGTATTATTCCCACCGTTGTTTATAAACTTTTAATTTTTTATTTAAGTTACAAACTTGTAACTCTTCTCTTATGGCTTCATTCCTCATACGGTCATGTTTAGAACACCTTTTAACTCCTCTTAAGAACGATATTTTCAAGCCCTATATTTTACTGTCTTGTTTCTTGGTCGTTGACCATAATTCACACCCATAGGACAGTACAGGGACTGCCATAACTTGGTAAAACTTTAATTTTGTATCTTGCCGAACGTTGTTTCTAAAAATACAATTGATTGTCCCGCAGATAGTTTGGAATTTACCTAACTTAACATCAGTATTATAATGTTAGGTGGCAGTAATACACCGTCAAAATCCAGCTAGATTTCCACCTGCAATATAATAAAGATAAATCGGTCCAGGATCATTCCTTTACGCCCTTAATTGTGGCTACTACTGCCCTCCGCCAGGAAACTTTATCAACTTTTCGGTCTAGATCCGTACTGTCTGCACCAACAGGGTCACTTTAGTAGAATGTGACACTCCTCCACGCGTTAGGGTCTTGACGTATTATCATCACGTCATCCAACTCTGGGATCTTGTGGGGACCAGTGCCCAGTTAAACCGGTACAAAGGTACTACCTCTCCAAATTCCCTCGACCCCGTCATTAAAATTATAACATTCTAATTATAACATTTTTATTAAAAATCATATTTAACTAGGACTGTTGACTTTCCTTTCGTCTACGGTATAAAGTTATATCTTTGCTGCTGTATTCAGGAAATAAAGAAATTGTATAAATCCATGTGATATTATTTTATTAGGGTATACAATTATAACTAGGGTAGTTATCATGTAACTAATATAACGACCACTGTAGTGATAACGGCGATTTAGGTTATCAATGAATGAAGCCGAATGAGAAAACAAGGCTATACCTACACACACACACATTACGTTGTACAAAGTTGCATAGAATAAATTAGTCGATAATTAGATATGGAAATGTTTTGCTTTTAATTAACGATTTTCTGAATTTTAGATTGCACACTATTTACCACAGTTTATGGTAGTACAACAGAAATTAATAAACAGTTTTTAATTCAAAATAAAATAAATCAATCGTTCTGTTAAAATAAATAAATTACTACTTCTGTTGTAAACAAAATTAATGAACAGTTTCTGTTGACCTTTAGTTTATACTTAAAAATAATTCTTCCTACACTCTAAATGCATTGTCACCGGACAAAAGGCTTGCCGCATGACAACTGGCGCCAATCGTACACACTATCGTTTTTGGTGGCCCTAAAAAGGACCGAGTGGCGAGAACGGTGATGTTGGTCGTGCCGCGCTGAGATGTTCGGCGGCTGCGCCCGCTGTTCGTGGCGTACTACAGTCCTCCTCTTCTTTCGGCACCGGTTGTAGAGTCGGCTGCCGGCCCAGCGAAATCCATCGCTGGCGCGGAACGGGAGTGCGAAGACGCAAGAACGGCGGCGGTTCTATTCTTCGGCTGTTCCTTCCGGCTGACTCCGCCTCGATGTCGTCCGAGAGAGGAGAGGAGATGAAGTGCGTCCGATGGCGTAGCGATGAAGAGTGCGTAAAATTTTCTGCCGGCCCGGGTTTTATTAACTAACCGGCATCGCTGATTGGCTAGCTCCGAACACGAAGTTGGTCACGTCTCGGCGGCTGCTGATGCCGGATTGGCTCGCTCCGAGCACGTAGTTGGTCACGTCTCGGCCGCTGGTAACGGAGAGCAGATGTTCGCATATCGCTACCGTCACAGCATATATCTTAATTCTTATGTTTTTCTGTCTTTTTAGTTTATAAGTGTTTCATTGATATATTTAGTTTATATAACTGGGTTTACTTTCCCGGTTTGAGGAATGATGCGGTGTTTCTCCTCTTTTCCTGATGAGTGTAGACAGACGCTCCTACAAATAGACGTCAGGATACTGCCGCTCCTCCTGTGGTTCTTCTTCAGGATCTCCTCCTGTTTTCCAGCTCTCAGGGTCGTTTACGGATTGGGTACTTCTATGAACAGCGTTGAGTTATTAATTAATACTGAATTATATGTTTTCGGCAACTTGATGTGTTCATAAATGCCTAAACGGACGATCTTGAACTTTACCGAAATAGCACTCGATTATTCAGTCGCGCACTTTACTATTAGTGTTCGTAAATACTGACAGACCTATCGTACTGAATCGGAGTTAACGATTATACGTTATAGAGAGTAACGAGACTGATTCATCTGAGTTCTAAGGTAGACTGAGTTACATCCCGTCAGGGATAAAATCAACTGATATATTAGCCAATCTCATTGGTCAAAACGTTTCCTTCCCTTAGAGCTCTAGTCCAGATAACATTTTACTTGTAAGAAATTGTATATGGGCAATGTTAAACGTTCAAATAAAACCGGTATAATTTTATTGCTTTTCTTGTGGGTGATAAAACCATTTTTATGAAATAACTCATATGTTTCGTTCTTTATATTATTAACAAGAATTACTACCAGATAGGTCTTTATTTTATGCACATTCTGGTATAAGTCTTATGTCAAACATTTCAGTTACGTAAAATTTGTTTAATTTAATTCGTTTTTTATTGATATTTCGTAACACCCGCGCACACGCGCACTCTCCATATGCCTATGCATATGTTTGCATTACTTCACAGCACACATACTTTTTTATACAGTCAAACATCAACTTAATCTAAAAATGTTCACATGATTCTTATTGTCTACATTACAATGTTCCAACACTCAACTTTTACTTTGACCAATTCTCTATGAAACAAGCTATCATAGTTTAAGTCTGAAATTATTATTTATATGTAAATCTCACCTATTGAAATATATATTGTGCTACGCAGAGCCGAGAAATAATAAAAGTGCCAACGTGACTCATATAACGCGGGAACGCATGGAGCTGTTCCAGACGTTAGACCATTACGTAACGCTGTGGACAGCTGGAAACGTTCCTCGCCTATTCCGCCGGCACCCAGGCCAGCTGTGAAATTCCAATGTGCAAGGCGGTCGCGGTTTCGAATCGGCCAAGTTCAGTTACAAGTTACGGTCTTTCCAAATACGGTTAGGAATTATTGTTGCTGTTTAGTGAAAGCGATTCTTACGTTAGTTAGTGCATTACTGCATTAAGGTGACATTTATTGTTGTGTAATGACAAATTAAACTTGTAATATTTTATAACAGTGCCTTTGTTGATTTATAACTGTTGTTTGTGTATAATTCATCATCATCTTCACTTCATGGATTAGGGTGCACTGCCTGTTCCGGAAATTATCTCGTCGTCGGACGTCTGACACTACGATGCTCTGTGAGTTTATAATTCAAGTCAAGTTTGGGAAGGCGATCTTAATGGATTCTTCCCAAATGCTTGCCCCAGTTGGCCTTGTATTCCGTAATTCTACCCTGTAATTTAAAGAATTGTAATTCTCGCCTTTTCTGTGTGTTATTTATTCTGCCTCGTAACGTGCACCCTTTGACCAATTTGAGAAATTTTTATCTGCTGATGTAACCTTTCCTCAGTCTCTCTCTGAAAGTACCAAGTCTCACTCCATACAGCGCCACCGGCGCAGCTGTAGTCTTATAAAACTTACTCTGTATAATTAAAGTTTGTAATTAGTAGCCTCATTGGTTTCAGTAATTTTGTTTCCACTGTACGACGTGACAATCCGTGCTACTGTCAATACGTGACATTGTTAATACTTTGAAACAGTGCGTATAATTATAGAATGTAATATATGTTTCTAACTTATCGAAGTATAGATTTCAGTAAATCTGGATTGGAATGAACAAATTTTCATTTAATTGAAAATTCGAAATTAGATAATCAGGCAAAAATCAAATAAATAAATAAAGCCTTTTTTTTAACAAATGTAATTACAAATTTAACATATAGTCCTATTACAGCTTTGGCAACGTCAGTAGCTTAATGAATTTTGATTGCAACAAAGTCATGTTTAATTAAAAATACTAATTGATTTCCAATGTTTCAATTATGCTAAATTGATTTTGACCAACACATATTGATTGCATACATGAAGTGTTAATTGTGATAATTAATCGGTTATTTGGACAAGAAGTCAACCAACACAAATTGATTGTATACATGAAGTGTTAATTGTGATAATTAATCGGTTATTTGGACACGAAGTCAATTTAAGCGCATCCACCCATACATAGCATATGTCGCACCTCACACCTCGCTCGTAGCGAAAGGCTCATATGACACCAATGTTGTCGTTGTAAACCTATGTTTCCCACCCTCTAATTCGCTTGTCCTCATTCTAGAGTCTCTGGGATCAGCACTAGATGTAAGTTATGAAACTTATTTGTTTGATGCTTTATTCTTCTTAGTTATTAACTCTAAAAATCAAACATTGTCTGACGTATTAATCTTTGTCTCTACCCTGATGTACAATTATTTAGAATCATTTGTTAGTTAGTTTGTTTCTCTAAAATTTATTTTTAATCTAGAATTCGGGTACTCAAGCGATAAAATATTCCACGTGTAGTGTAATTTATATCACGCGTAATCAGTATGACAATAGCTCCGTTGTCTAGAAACAATATATAGTACAGGTAAAGAATGGTATTTATACGCAATGCATAATTCACTATGTAGGTACACGGTACTGCTTTTTATTTGAGTAATGGAGTTTTTGCACAAAGAAAGGTTTTACAAACTATTGCATTTAATGCATAAGAGGCAACAGTGTTGTTGGTAAATACTTAATTCATGCAATAAAGAGTGCGACGCTGACGTTATTTGCATTCACGTATTACATTAGCATATGTTAGCATACTCTCTGATTATGCTAAACTACAGTTTGTCGTAAGAGAGGTGGTAACTATGCACCAGTTATTGGGTTTTATTTTGTGGTTTGCGGGTTTATTTACAGACAGTATGTATTGAGGTTACTGCTCTACTGGACATGCATTTATAACACAACTTTGCAATGCTCATTTAGGGTGAAATAGGTTACTGCGCCACTACAAAAACACCTCTGTGAAAGTAAATTCTAATTTTTTTTTCGTGCCACAAAACACAAAACCCGCGAGGATAAATAATGTATCTTCTTCTTCTTCTTCTTCTTCTTCTTCTTCTTCTTCTTCTTCTTCTTCTTCTTCTTCTTCTTCTTCTTCTCCTTCTCCTTCTCCTTCTCCTTCTCCTTCTCCTTCTCCTTCTCCTTCTCCTTCTCCTTCTCCTTCTCCTTCTCCTTCTCCTTCTCCTTCTCCTTCTCCTTCTCCTTCTTCTTCTTCTTCTTCTTCTTCTTCTTCTTCTTCTTCTTCTTCAGGCTGTAAACCTTACGATTCGTTACGCACTCCTTTGTCCGACCATATTTTCTTTGGTTACCAAATATTCCGCTGTCCTTTCGGATTATAAACCAAATATTTGTTCGGTGTCCTGTTCTCATGCATCCTTTCAACATGGCCTGTGCAAACCTGTCTGTTTTGCTTTATCCTTTTGTTTAGGTTGTATATTCCAAGGAGTTACTTATATCATCATTTCTTAGCCGGTTCTTCCGTGATACTCATAGTACTGTTGGTAAAACTCTTATTTCTTTAGCCTGTATCAGGCTTTGGGTTTTTGCGTTCAGTGTCCAAATCTCACTGTCTTAAAGGCCGCATGGCACTGCCATTACTTTATAAAATTTTTAAAAGTATATCTTCTGAACTTCCCATTCAGTGTTGTCCTTTTCGTTCCACACATATGATTAAACGTCGCTCTATTTTTTCCACATACGTTTCACCAACACGAGACAAGTCACATCCAAGGGACATAATATATTTTCAAAGCTTCTAAAATAAATAAACCGGGTCTGTTTAATAAATATCACAGGTTTTTTTACGACACAAGAGAGAATAAACTAATGATAACGCTAAAATATTATTGTGATGACTCGTCCAATAGGAAAGACCTACATAACTCCTTTAAATAGTATAGTGATTCCAAAATACCTTTAAATAGGGAAATAGTTTGAAAATATACCCTAGTATTTACCTATATTTCCCATTATTTTGTACTGGGACACTACCATATCCTGCAGACAGACCGATAGTGTTTACTGGCCTTAAATTATTGCAAAATGAGATATCGAGTTAAAGTTAATAAGTTACTGTACTATTAAAGTGTCTTTTGAAATCGCTGTTATTATCCTCGTAACGAAATATGCCATGTATATAACTGCGGATTAGTAGATTTATTGACATAATTATAATATTTTTATATTGTTTTGGAATGTGCGTACCAGACATTTTTATTTACGGATGGGAATTTTAAGTGTACAATAATATATATTATTTAGAAAAAAATAATTACAAATATTTGTTACCTACGCTGTTTACTGTAATTCTACAATACTAATGACCACCATGTGCATAGCAATCCTAAAATTAATAATTCAGAACTTTTGTTTAATTAATTTCATTGCAATTAGTTACAAACTATCTAGCCATTTTATTCTAATACATAAGTTAACAGTGTTTAGGGCAACCTCCTACTGGAGCATTTCTCAGTACAGTTGCACTTTGTTCATGTACTGAGAATTACTACTGTGAATTAGAACAATTTAGTTCACTATTTCAAATCGCTTCTGTCTCTGCAATCGCCGAACGAGTCCAGCATTACCAAGCAGTTGTAGCACTTCAATGTTTCCGTTCATTTTCATGAAGTCTTCGTTCATATTTATCATTAACCCTTTTAATCTAGTCAGCAACTGTAGGGATTTTCAGGACCTGATAGATATCATTATTTGCATGGCATTTGACGTACCATGGTGCATGAACAATACTGCAACGAACCTTATTTTGAAAAGTCTGAATTATTTTAATATTAGATTTCTTAATACAACCCCAAAGCTGTACACCATACACCCAAACTGGTTCCAAGACTTGTTTGTATAACAATAGCTTGTTATGGACATCTTAGCTCAGAGTGTCTTCCAAGCAGCCACCACACTTTCTTCAATTTTAAATACAAGTTCTTCCCGTTTCTTCTGAACATGCTCTATACGCCTACGTTTGGCATGCACAGTAATGCCCAAATATTCTTTACTGAGCTTGTGTGTGGAATTGTTTGCCGATCGATTACGACTGATAAATAACCTGTTTTCCGGCAATAAGTCAGAACTAAATCAAATTTGAAGTAAAACAAACGCATAGTGTTTGCGCATTTTCTTAATTGTTTTAAATGATAGTATATCTTTTAGCTCACAACGCAGGTCTGTAAAACGTTGGGATGCACAGAAGCAGAATATTTGACTACAGAATGCGGAGCTGTGTATATGTATAATATAGCCTTTGTGGCAGCATCTCATTACTATAGAAATATTGTGCCTTGTAGCAATGGACAGGTAGAGTATTAAATATGTGAGCGAAAGGCACAGTATAAGACTAAGTTAAAACTCCGCATTGCAGTTTTCTCATTGGCTTTAGATCGCTGTAACTGTTCCGCTACAACAGCATTACAACATACACCGCACACTATAACGCCCTATCAGGCCTGTAACGACGCAACATTCTTGGTGTGGAGTTTACACCCATTCTCGTCAGCTGTTCTCCACAATTCGGAATATTTCTACATTTTCCGATCTGGTAGCTCACCCAATTCAATTTTTTTTATGTTGAATTTTTTATGTTGTCCACCTCTTCCTTGGACGACCAAGTGTCCCTATCGGTGTTTGATTGACAATCTGTTGCCTTTTTTACTAGCCTTGTGTCATCCATTCTTGATATGTGTTTATTCCATATCCTTCTTCTTTCCGCAATCTAAAAAGTAATATCTGTTACATTATACGTTTCTCTTATACGATTGTCTGGCAACCTAGCGTACCTTGTCTTGCCTAGTACAGCCTACCCTCCGTAATATAGTCATTTCTATAGTTTATCGTTTTCTTTGAGTTGTTACTGTATTATTATATTATATTATACTGTATTACACTATATTATACACTTGGTATCTGATGCATACGATGTTACTAGTCGTATTGTGCTTTTGAAAACCCTAGTTTTTGCTTTTTTGTGTGAAGTATTTATTATTCCATATAAGGTTATTCATGCATCCAGCAATTCTTCTTGCTTAGATCAATTGACGTTCTATCTCTTCACCTGCCCTATTGTTACGCGTAAGCCTTGTTCCTAAGTAGTCTATCTGCATTAATTGTTTCATTATTCTATCATTTATTACAAGCTTACACGTTAATGGGTCACTTGACATTGTAATTGATTTTGTTTTCTCTTTCGCTATCCTCATGTTCTATTTCTGCCATGCTTTGTTAAAATTTGTGTACAATTCTTTGTAAGTGATTTTTAATCATTCATTTTCCCGCTATTAGAATAAAGTTGTCTGCATAACATAATAAAGAAGATCTATTCTGTTATCGTGTGCATAATTCTCTATTTTATGTGAGGATGATAGTGTAATAAAAATGGTGAGTGTTTTAGAGTGCCTATTGTGGACAAAGACAAGTGTGAGAAAGGGAGAGGGGGGAGAGAGAGAGAGAATGATAGAGAGATAATGAGAGGGGGAGAGAGAGAGAAGTTTGGAAGAGTGAGAGAGGGAAGAATGGAGACATTGAGTGAGATGTATTAAGAGAGAGAGTGAGTGGGAGGGATAGTGAGTGATACAGCGATTTCAGGTTAGAGTGAGAGGCTGTAAGAAGGACTGGCAGGGGGAGAATGGGTGAGAGAGAAGGTGTGATTGTGGACACATACGTAAATTACAATATCCTATAGTACTCTTGACTATAATTTACAATATGATTACAATTATTATCCAAGTTTACCTGTTAGTAAAATTTACCAGAAACTTTTGTTTGTAACCTTATGTCAACTATCTGATGTAAGTCGTAAAGTTCTACAGTTAATGTGTATATTGTATGTTTCTAAATTATGATTGTTGTTAATACCAGTACGGAGTGAAACATGTTAAAAATAACTTTTAATAATTACGTAGTGAACATCCCCTAATCTGTTTTAGTTATAGGTAAAATATTTTACTTTGCTATATGTTGACTGCTGTAGGTATAAACAATTTATGTATCAATCTAACATCCAATTGTTGATTACTGTTTGTTTAATTAATTAAAATATAATTACATTTAGTAATTTAAATTCTAATACTGTATAAATTAAGTTCTGTCATACTATAATTTTCTCGTTTTCTTAAAGATAATTGGAAGATGGAAACAAACTATCATAAGTCTTCACATATACAATGATACGTACATACGCACGCACACACTCACATACACGAACACGTTCACCCAAATATTTAATTGTTCAGTTGTATTTGACATTTCTTTTGTATTTCATACACAGGTCCTGAAGATGACAATAAACATTGTCGAAACGTCGACGCAAAATAGTTAAAATTTGTGTTATTTTTTACCGATCCTCACTAACCATCCACTAAAAAAATTCAATCTTAATAAATATTGATAACCATTTTAAATACAAATATAAATTGTGTTTAATTCATTAGAATATTTTTTAATAAATTATAACATTTATTTACTTATATTCTGCAAGTTGAACTGCTTTTAAACTTGAAAAGCACGTTAGCGTCAGTACGTAAACGTTTGACTGCTGATATCGCGATACATAAGATAACACAGGGCCATAACAAAGCTAATCAGAGCTCGATTTTCTTGTATAGGTGTCAGTCAGTGTTACTGAACGGTATTGTTGACATCTGTCTCTTGACTTTATTGTTGGCATTGTTTCGTTTCGCCAATTGGTTCAATTTGACGCTTTATACCACGTTACGCTTGTTCGACTGTGTAAACAAGGCTGAGGGAGATAAAGCATCGATCGACTGTTTCACAACTGAAAGGCGTATCTGACTGCTCAACGGAAATCAACAATAATAATACAAATGCTTATCTCCAGGTGAAAAGCATATGTATAAATGTTAAAGATTTTAATAGGAGTCAATAGATCCTATGCTCTCAATGTTAAATTGACCACATTAGGTACATTTTTCTCCGAAACCTAATGACATATTCTTGAAATTTTTGTCGGTGTTTTACGTATACATTTTATGTAGCCTATACTGAAGAAGAATTATTTGGTTTCTGCTTTCACAAAAAAATTTATATTTATTTTAATTTTATAAACTTTTTCATGGAAAATTAGTAAATTTTTATATTTCCAGAGCCTAAGCTATATAATTTAATCCCACAATTCTGCTTCTGTAGGTAGACAACGGTGGCTTAAATCAGCCCTAAAAATTTTAATATCCTACCCAACACAGTTTCTGAGATGTTGTTGAAAAATACGTTTTGAAAAATATAATTTAAAAAAAGTTTAAAGTATAATTAGTTTCTGATTTCACATTTATTTTAATTTTATACACTTTTTCATGGAAAATTAGTAAATTTTGATATTTCTAGAGCCTAAACTGTATAATTTAGTCCCACAATTCTGCTTCTGTAGGTAGACAACGGTGGCTTAAATCAGCCCTAAAAATTTTAATATCCTACCCAACACAGTTTCTGAGATGTTGTTGAAAAATACGTGTTGGAAAATAGAATTTAAAAAAAGTTTAAAGTATACTTGGTTTCTGCTTTCACAAAAAATTTATATTTATTTTAATTTTATAAACTTTGTCATGGAAAATTAGTAAATTTTTATATTTCTAGAGCCTAAACTGTATAATTTAATCCCACAATTCTGCTTCTGTAGGTAGACAACGGTGGCTTAAATCAGCCCTAAAAATTTTAATATCCTACCCAACACAGTTTCTGAGATGTTGTTGAAAAATACGTGTGGAAAAATATAATTTAAAAAAAGTTTAACGTATACTTGGTTTCTGCTTTCACAAAAATTTATATTTATTTTAATTTTATAAACTTTTTCATGGAAAATTAGTAAATTTTGATATTTCTAGAGCCTAAACCGTATAATTTAATCCCACAATTCTACTTCTGTAGGTAGACAACGGTGGCTTAATCAGCCCTAAAAATTTTAATATCCTACCCAACACAGTTTCTGAGATGTTGTTGAAAAATACGTGTTGAAAAATATAGTTTTTAAAAAAAAGTTTAAAGTATACTAACAAAAACGCAAGTTCATAACTAAACGCTTTTTTCACGAACAAAAACAAAAACTTACAATGCGCCCATATTGTTGTCAACATAGTTGCCAGCATGAAGTGAAAAATATCACCTTTAACACAGTAGATACCACACCATTAGAAGTTTAGCCATTTATAAAACATATTGTAACGACGGTCTACTGATCGTCTTATGGTACAGTGGAAAACAAAATACAAGACACGAATGAAGTCACTAAAAACAAGCTTTAATTATCAATAGTACAGTTTATAATCAATTTGTACAATAATCCCAGCAAAATCTATACGTACGCAGTAATGTCAACTAATAGAGTCCCGCACAATTATAAAGCCCATAACACTTCGCCACAATACTTCAAACCTCACTGGAATAAATCGCCAATAAAACTGAAACTAAGCGTTGCTGAATGCTTATATTTATACCCCGCTGAATTACTAGAATAATCCGTAATACGCGTCAACACTACTAGAAAACGCTAGAGCGTAATTGCTTGCGGCCTTGAACACAGTGCGGGCGGACCAGTGAAGTCTGGAACAGCCTCGGCCAGGTTGACGCATATTAAGAGTCACGTACGCACACAACATTACACCTGGTTCTGCTGGGATAGCCGATAAACATGTAGAAAGTTCTGTAATAGCTTAACAGTATACTTTAAAAGGAATTGTGTAAGGAAAATTTATAATTATCCTGTGTGCAGACATTCTTTAGATTATTTATAAAAAAATGATTCTGAGTTTATTTATATTATAAATTATGTACCATTTTATTCAGAAAATTCCAAATTTTAATCTATTCATGTTTTACGTACCGAGTCACTTTATGGTTAATATAATTAAATTACCTTATTCGGTCCACCTAAGTGACACTAGCTTCGCGTTTCGGGATGAAATCCCATCTTCAGATACACAATATCAATTCAAAACGTAAATCTATACCACATTTTGTGGTTATGTCATAATTTAAAATATTTAAAATCTTTTAAATAAAATATACAAAACGTAACAACTGAATCGCTCGGAGCGCTCGCATGCATGCACGCTGTACCGCGATTTCCTTACGACTGGCTATAATTGTCATTCAGCCGTATAGCAGTGTCAAACAGGTTATTAGATCCGAAGTTCATTTGATCATTTAATATACTATTTTTGGTTGTTGCGTTTTTTTATAGCTTTATATATTTCGAACTCCTCTAGCTATCCATTAATTTACCCTTCTTGCAAGTATGTAACGCTACGAAATTGTTTTCGAAACTAGTATAATTATGACTTCCAAAAACTACAGGAACTATTACAGGATACTATTATTTGTATAAACTACAGGTTATACTTAAGACGGCGGAAGAAGGAATCAAAAAGAAATTTGGCCACAGGAAACAAAACAGTGAAGCAAGGTGTAGCAATTTGTAGACTCTCAGGCAACACGAGTCACCATTTCATTCGGCGTTCTCTCCCGTCTCACCACTCTCAGACGCTCTCGCTCGCACTCACACTGTCACACTTTATTAAAAAGTTTTTGAAAGCTAGAGGTTATACGTCATACAATCTACAGACTTACATAGGGGTACCGTATTTTCTTACTATCAATGGAAAGTATCGTATACTAGAGTGCACTTATTTAACTGATATATTTACTATATGCTTTAAGTGGGCACGGGAAATCGATTTGTACACAGGTTGCGGCTGTGCATGGACTTAATTATTATTTGTTCACATACCATTGAAATAGTCTGATAAAAGAAGGCGATTTGTTTGTATATATATGTTGCGTCTTAGAAGCTCTTGAGTTGTTCTTAGGAACGCTATTGGAGTTGCTGGTTTGTGATGAAATAATTGAGTGGACTGTATAATGTTTCAGAAAATAATGGTTTATTGAGTCAAGGCGACATATTTGATTTCCTATTAAACCTTAGATTGAAATAATTGATAGATTGCTGAAGCGTGCAGATTTTAACACGGCATGAGTGCCGGAGAATTGAGTAGAAGTACAGCGGGGGCTTGCATTGCAACCCGAAAGCCTAGATGGCCTAACTAAATAGTCGCATGGTGTCCATGCTAATAGAATTAAAAATACTGAAAAAAGAACGGTATGTAGCCACTGCGGCGAGTGAGAACGAGTGATCAGCTCGGAGTCTACAGTAGAACTAATTTAATTTTGTCTGTAGTCAGCCGGTCTGAATCTCGGCTGGCGATAACAAGAACAAACGTGACGTCATCTGCAGGCTTCGCAACCTATTATTTAGATTACAAAGTACACATGGGTACAAAGTTTGAACAATATAAGTTGTCCAATCTGGAGTTAGAAACATTGTTATGGAGAACCATACATGGCTTCCATGTTCTAAGATTTATATTTCAAATCATTTACTTGAATTCGGTTCGATAATTTCTAACAAATTAGGTGTGTTCCTTGTTAACTGAATTTTATGTTAGACAAATTGAAATAGAATATTTCCATAGAAACTACTTCTTTGTTGCCGATAACGTAGTGCATATATAAAAAATTATCCCCCACCCCTTCCACTTCCATTTTTATTTATAGAAAATTACCTCCTGCCCTGAAACTACCCTTTTCATTTATAGATATTTCATCTACCTTCTACAGTGAATAATTATGACTTTCTATTGAAGATACTTTATTTATCAAAATTAAGTACTATAATCTTGTTAAAACATAAAACCTTTGCACGTAAACTACCCCTTCCTCTTAACCGATCTTCACCAAAATTAATATGCCTCTATTCACCAAAAATATGTACTCTACAACTCGGGCACATATGCAGAACATTATTTGATTCTGTTTGAATTTGCGGCAGTTATCGTTCGTGAAAGGAAAAACATTTACACACAGACACTTAACGAAAAATGACTTTTCTTCATGTTTTGAGGGTAGTACAATCAGAATCAGCCCTTATCTCGAACACGACGTTTTCGAGATTTCCTTACGGAACATGGAAGTAAAAATTTAATGTTCTCTTATATTGAAGAGAAAAGAGAATTGACTATGTTTGGTTATCATGAGCATTGCCATTCAATTAATTTTATTTTAACGCCTTTCGCAAGTTTTTTGGTCAAGACTCTATTCAAAGTACCACAATCCATTACTTCTTACGTAACTTATTGCCAACGTCACGGTTTGCTCGTAGCTAATGTCATTTCCAAGGCAGTTGAAGGACTGTCTGACTTAACCCCACCGGCGCACCCTGAAATCCTTGTTTTAATGGTTTTTCCTCTCAAAAAACCATTAGTTTTGATATATAAACAGATATTCCTGTATTACAAGTTCTACAAGTTGATCTGGTTTGAATACTGACCTTCCTAAGGGGTTTTTATTGTCTTGAACTATTAGTAACCGTTAGTTTTCATTAGGAGTAACATTTTTAAATACTTCATTACTTCTTCTTCTCTTTAAGGTATATGTTATATAAAACTCTTTCTACACCCGTCTCATCTTCGGACGACCCATGTCTCTTCTACCAGTGCCGTTTTCGGCAATCGATCCTCTGTCATCCTTTGCAGATGATCCCACCATTGTCTTCTGTAAATTGAAATAATTTCATCTATGTCCTTTACTTTGAGTTCTGCTCTGATATGACCTAACTTAACCTAACCTAACCTTATTCTATCTTGCAATGTAGAATTTAAAGTATTTTGAAGAAACTGCATTTCAGCACTCTGAATCTTGCCGCATTCCTTTTTGTCATGACCTACGCTTCACTCGCAAATGTCAATGTGGGTATTGCAATTGTCTTATATAAAATTTATAAAACGGCTCCTCGTGCTGTGTCTTGTTTTATTTCAAAGATTTCTATGAATTGTACTACAAATATTTCTAAATTTATTAATCTACTCTTTTATAAAATACTCAGATTCATAGAGTATTGCACAGCCGAGATATTTGAAACGGCTCACTTGTTCTAAAGTGCTGTCGTTTATAAACTTAGTCTTTACTGGATATTTACCTTTAAACGCCATTAATTTGGTATTCCTTATTGAAATTGTCAGAGAGTACTCGCTTGCCACTTCTTGTATAACTGAAGCGTAGCTTTTTGTAAATCATGCTCATACCACTTTGTATACAACTCAGACAACTCCACTTTACTCCTACATGAAGTTGCCAATAAATACAGTAAAGGATCCGACGGGTCACAAACTGCACTCTTGTGTTAGCCCCTGGTCGGTGTTACTCATACACGATATTTTGTATTTGGCTTTAATCGCTAGCGACCAGCCTGTAAGCGGTAAAGTGAAAAATAACTAAGAAAAAAAAAGTAAAAAAGAATAAGATGCTGCCGCTTTTAATGAATTAATAAAGTAAATTATGAAGACTTCATAATACGCATTCCGAAGAATAACAATGCATAACGTCCCAGAATAACGAAATTCCTCTTGACGGGATTCAATAATAAACGCGCTGCCTATTCCTACGACAGTACAGAACGTTCTACGTGATTCTCCGCTATAATGTTTGTGTGAGTACGTGACACTTAACATGCGTCAACTGAGCTATTCCAAACAGAATTATCACTGTTGCACACCACTATAGAAAATTTATTCAGATTTTTCTTAAGCTATTCCGAATTAAACTTAAGCTATTCCAGACCATACCGGTCCGCGCGCACTGTGTTCAAGGCCGTAATCAATTACGCTCTAGTGTTTTCGAATAGTGTTGACGCGTATTTTGGATTATTCTGGAATCGCAGCAGGGTATAAATATAAGTATACAGCGACACTGAGTTGCAGTTTAAGTGGCGAATTATTCCAGTGAGATTTGAAGGATTGTGGCGAAGTGTCATGTGTTTTATAATTGTGCGGGAGTCTATTAGTTGACATTATTGGTGTGTGTGGACAAATGTAGCTCGGATTATTATATACAAGTTGATTACAAACTGTTAATTGTGTTAATGAAAGCTGGTTTTCAGTGCCTTTATTGGTGTCTTTTATTTTGTTTTCGACTGTACCATACGACGATCAGTGAGACCATCGGCATCCCACTATTATGTGTGGGTTGTACATTCTGTCCTCAGCAACACGCATATATAAGGGCTTTTTGGTGAAGTGAGTTTATTAAGTGCGGTTACGTGGACAAGTGTTGGAGGCCGCAACTCGCTGGACTGCAGATGATTCAACCGCGTTGTTCACACACAGGAAATTGAATGAGTTGGTTTGTTTCAATCAATCGGTTGAGGCCTACGCTGTCCGTCTGTGTTTATAAATCTCACAGTATTGAATTAGAACATCAGTAGTATTTTTTTCCAAAACTAATATTATTCCTAACAACAGTATGTTCCTCTACATAAAAAAGAGCATGACTAATTTCGTATTTAAACTCTATTTAATTTTTCAAGTGAACCTTCTTGTAAACCTTTGTGGGTCACGAAATACGATCTAAATTTTTGTTCGTCAGAACTGTTTACAGAGGAAACATTCAAAGCAATTTCGGAAGTAAATAAAGCAGATCGGCAATTATTATTTTAATAATAAGTACAAATTTAGGGATATGGAGGAAAAATTGAAAGGGATTAATGCACTTATAAATTACAGTAGGAAATTATGAAATAATTTATGGTTGCTGTTGTATGATATATTTAAATAGTGGACTGTATACACAAAAATACAAAAGGAAGAAACTGATTTAAATTTGTATATTTTCTGATACCACTGCACATTGAAAATCAGCACACATATATCAAAACACACACACAAACTCTCTCGCGCGCGCACACACTGACCCTGCGTTTTAGCCCTCATTAAAGAGCCAGTCAGTCCCCCCACTATTTTACGCCCCCCTCACTCTCTCTCTCTTTCACACACATACACACACACAAAAGATCTAACAGTTCCTTTAATTAATATTAGAAAAATTTTAAACCCTTAATTACCTCTTTTTTGATAGTACTAGCAATCTAAATTTATCTGAATGCTTCAGTTATTTGTAATCTCATTTTTATAGAAATTATAAACGTTAAGTTTAAAATTAGACGATCAATGTGTTACTAATTAAAGTATGTGAGCTTTAACTACACGTTTTAAAAATGAAAATCTATAAATAATCAAAAATAAGGTAGGGCCAACAAGTGATTTATACAGGAACAGCAGTAAGTACCATCATCGGTGATGCACCATTGCTACGAACAGCTGACGAACAATGTCACGTGGCCGCGGCATCGATTACCGCTGCCGTAAGTGCACGATGTCATCAATTCCTTTGTAACGGCGACCTACTTCAATGAGGCGGAAGCAGCTGATAGACACAGCTGATTTCCGTTTTGCTTTTAATGTCGGACTACTCGTGATAGTGTTACTTCCGAGAATACCGGTAACAGGAGGAACATTAATGCAGTCACATAGATAGCCTAAATTAAATAAGTATTTAAAATACATGATACTATTTATACTGAATGGTGTGTTGCATTAAAGATTGTATAATATATTAATTTCTTCTAATTGGCACAATATAATTTGTATTAGTTCTTAGTATAAGTAGTAATCCGTTTTGTAAATTGACTGTTACGGTTATAAGTAACTGCAACAATGACCATGATGGTATTGACTGTAACTGTTTGACACGATATATGAGTCTATGTTTTAACGAAAATGAGAACCCTGTGTGATATGAATTGCACTGAATTTTTTCTGTGCTAAAAAGAAATTTTAACTTTACGACAGTTTACATGCTGACACTTGAGATTAAAAATTCATACATGTAATTCAAAATTTTGTTTGTGTGGTAACCCTAGTATTATTTTTTTGAGTAAAAAGCCATATTGCCAACTCGCCTGGTATGTTAACTTGACCAGCAATTAAATACTGACACAAAAGCTGACATGAGTGCGGCTCTAATCAAGTAATTCTTTGAGTATACCATGCTTTCCGGAGCTAGTCTTAAGCGCAGGTAGTTAATTTCTGTCGGATACCTGCGCATGTGAGGGATCTATGGAATGCTAACCCCTTCCTAATGGCTCAGTGATTTCGATGGAATAAAATAGCCAGAACATGTTAAGCTAAAAGTTCACTGGTCTCTTCGATCACAGAAAAAGAGACTGGTATAGAAGATTCAAATTTCGGCATAAACACACAAGTTTTTGGTTATCCCCTGTGACATACTGAGTGAAACCAAGGAAACTATTTGATGGTGGACAAGAATAAAATAAATCCTAACGGTGAATCAAGCTAAATCCGAAGCATCGGAGCCAGTTTTTTTTTTACGAGGACAAGTAGAAAAATTTCTTTACAAATTTCCAGAAGGGTTCACACTTCCGGGGTCTGTAGGTTTGAGTATTATACCCGACTCACTAAAAAACCATGTCCCTCTCCTCTTCGAGGACACACTACTTCGGGCCTATTGTTCTGCAGCCTTTAGAGGTTACACCATCTGACTTGTTATCCTTCTATATTGTATTGTCAAACCTATGTATTTTGGACAAAGAATCTCTTCAGCAAAGCGTGCCACACACTTCCAGATGTCCTCCCTTGAAGCACTGCTTAAAAGATGTTAACCGAGAGAGATCTGTGTTCCACCCATCTGTCGCAGACGACGAATGTACGGCAGGCATCGTCCGTAGCTCCCGGGTAGTACAGGCACTCTGGTGACTCGGCTCTTCTAACTTTCTTCAGGTAAGATCGAAAATACCCGTGTTCAGTCAGAAACTAGATGATGTAATATTCGATCTCCCCATGTTTCCTCTCCGCCCACGGCTGCCCCTGCTTGATAAGCCATCTTGTCCAGAGACTTCCCTCTTTTTGCCCCCAAGCTCTTTGCCAGCATTCCAGCATCTGGCTTCGTTTCTCTTGGTGTGTAGTTTCTTCCTATGAAAGATGATCTTACGTTCTGTGGCGAGAAGGTCAATTGGCATCACTCCGGCAACGACCAAGACAAAAGGCTCGGAAAGGATAACGTTAATAATAGTAATAATTAATATCTAAAATAATAAAAAAATAAAATCAACATAACATATGGACATTTACATAGAATAGACGATAACAAATTAACAAAACAGATCTTTAAATATTTGCGGGGAAAGAAGTCAACATCAAGTTGGATTAAAGAAGTCAAAAGGATTTAGAAAAAAATAATATAATAGTAGAAAAAGTAATTAAAAGAGACGTTTTTCAGGAAAAAAGTGTTAAAAACGAAAGCATTCCAGGGTAGGAGAGAGAAAAACGCAGGTTCAAAGTGGACTGAAGACAGGAAGAAGAGACATAGTGGAAAGATGAAAGAATGTTGGAGAAAAAGAAAGAAAAGAACATGGAATACAGAATTAAAATTGGCATTTGGACCTCAGATGGCCAATACAAATAGAAGAAAATCAACATAAACTCTGAAATAAATGACGTTAACAGTAATAAACATGATAAAAAAGATGGAACGGATTATACAAAAAATTCAAAATAAGGTTATCGATCATCAGAATATCAGATCAGGAAACACAACGCTATTAACATTCTACAGTATGTCATGTGCATACATCCAACACCAGCTCCTATTTACTGGTTTGGATTTAACTACAATATACGTGTCGCTGTTGCTATTGTGGCTCGTTGTACCCTTAAGCCTCCTACGTGAGAAATGTGTTTGAGATGCCTTTGTGTAACTGAAACTCATAGTGTGCGGTTGCTCCACTGCATGAGTCTGCGCCACATCCGACATAAAACACAAAGCACTGAATCAAAAGTTGCGTTTGCTCAACTACCTCTTTACTTGTGTCATGTACTGCTGCTTGCAGCACGTTGATATTTGAGAATTATATATCGAATTAACTACTATTTTGTTGTCGACTAATTCAAACCTGCTTTTAATTTGGATAGACACACAATTATAGGTAGTTGTGTGCAAAATTGTTTATTGGCCACTTTGTCTAACAACAAAAAGGACACATTTGTCACGACACTTGGCAAATAATCAGGTCCGTCTGACTTAGACAAACATAAATTTGACTTAATATCTGAATTTTCCGCCACCCAATACATATGTTTAAAGATTACACAGTTTTTATTTTCTACAAAATTAATTCAGTTTCATTAGTCTTTTATTATTTGCTTGACAAAGTACACATGCTATTAAAATAAGACTGTATAGTCCTCAGCACTCTGAATTGCCTTGTGAAGTGATAACGTCATTTACTTTCTATTATTCTATATAACTTAGTTATGTGAGTATAATGCTGGCTTCAGCAATCACTCAATAACATTTTATAATTGAAAACATGAAAGAATATTGACTAATATTGTACAGACAAACAGAAGATGGACCACGCGCCCAGGTTTGAGTGCGTTTTCTAGACCGGAGACCGATGTGCACCAGATTCAAACAGTACAACGAGGTCGTATGGTGAGGTCCACGAATACATCAAGTACAACATGGAGTGAGGGTAGGTAATATTGTAGCAATCCTGACAGTTCGTAGGAGTGTATAGGTGTGTGTGTGTGTGTGTGTGTGTGACATAGTTACCATAATGAAAAATGTGTTAATGCAATGTAGGGATAACGTGTACGGGGCCATGCTAGTCGGTTTGCAATACATAGGTGTATTCATATTGCACACACTGCGCCCGACAAATGGTCGTTAAATGCTACCGTTGCTTGTTATGCTGGAAATAATGCATCTGTACGGGCAAAATTGCACACTTTAACACACACCGCGTGCGCGGGCACGAACACCATAGAGAGAGAGAGAGAGAGAGAGAGAGAGAGAGAGAGAGAGAGAGAGAGAGAGAGAGAGTGATGGAGGAAGGGAGAATGACAGACTGACAGAGACGTGTATCGTAGAGTAAAATAAATTTTGAAAACTAAACTGAAACGTATAAGAATTTTATATCACTGGAAACGGTGCAAGCTACAAACTAGTGAAGAGTAACATGAAATGGAAGCCTAAAATATATAAGGCGACGAAATACATTTAATAGTTATTACTAAATCTACCTTTCGGCCCATCAGGCCGTGGTCTTATGTTGTTAATTCCAGACGTAGTTTTAATAATAATTATTACTAATGTTGTTTGTTTCGATTTAAATAAAAATAATTATATGATTTAAACCCTGAAATTCGTAGTGACCGTCAATCGATCAATTTTTCCTGTGAAGGGTTTGTGAGGATCGGGTATATAAAAATAAATTTAAAATTTGTGTTATACATTTTGATTGATCCTCACAAACCCTTCATCTAAATAAATTAATTTGTTAAATGCTGATGAAAGAAATAATGTATATAGTTTCGATACAAAATGGACAGTGTTGTGTATCATGTTAACTGCATATTTTACGTATCTTCTGGAAATAATTTTTGTCGGTGTATCCTCAGTATATCATTCCAGGCTATTAGCAGTTAAGCAGACAAACAATTATCCGGGTCTCGATTGCTTGGCACTCCATAATGTGCAGTCCGATCCTAAACATAATTATCGAAAAATGTAAAAATATTGTTTCTGTAAGAAAGATTGTACAAAGCTGTTGATTTATCGCAATTTTTAATACCAAGTACTTAATAAAATAAGCACAATAAGCAGAAAACGATCAACGACTTTTCAAGCTGTAAATTTGCACATATTATGTAACTGCAAATTTTTTTTTACTTTTAATATTTTTTTCATTTTTTATAAAAATTACATTGTCATCAATGTGTTTTACATTTAAATTTAATAACGTGTATAACATTTAAACGTACTTTGAAAATAATTTCCTACATGTATAATCTTTATAATAAATTTCTTCAGTATACTTAAAATAATTGATAAGGTTTTTTTTTAATAGTTTATTTATTGTTTCATTTACCGTTTTTATAACATTATGTCAAACTCAAAAGCAGTTTCTTGTTTGAAGTGTCGTCAACCTATAAACACGAAGGTAAAGCATCTAAGAAGCGCTTTGTAATTTATACTTAACACATCTTACGTTGATTTCAGAAGGTATGATTCGCCCTCAACGCTTGGCTTATCAGAATTTGTTGTTATTCAGCTGAGTCGACTCCCACAGTAGGCCTGACTGTCACAAGGGTGCCGAATCCATTTTTATCATCTTTACTCTTATCTATCATTTTCTCCTTTTCGTTCTCCTCCTCGTCCTCCTCCTCCTCGTCCTCCTCCTCCTCCTCCTCCTCCTCCCCCTCCTCCTCCTCCTCCTCCTCCTCCTCCTCCTTCTCTTCTTCTTCTTCTTCTTCTTCTTCTTCTTCTTCTCCTCCTCCTCCTCCTCCTCCTCCTCCTCCTCCTCCTCCTCCTCCTCCTCCTCCTCCTCCTTCTTGTTCTTATTGTTTTTCCCTTCTGCTCCTCCTCCTTTTTCCCTTCTGCTTCCTCTTCCTCTTTTTCCTTCCTCTTCTCCTTCTTATCCTTCTTCTTCCTTTTCCTCTCCTTTTTCTTCTTCTGCTTCTTTTATATTATATTATTCTTCTTCATACCCTCCACCCCCTTTTATAACCCAGCGTCGTCTTACCCGTGTGGGCGCGTTTTTACGATGGGCGGTGAAAACGCAAAGATGCAAACTAAAGAAGCCATTTAAGTCAGGGCAAGATGTTCTTTGTCAAAACTAACCTCAGCGATCACTATAAAAGTATATTTGATATTTACAAAACAACCCAAGAGACACAAACATTTTTAAAACATCTTAAGTAAAATAACGCGTTGCTTATTAGTAAAGAATAAATTATTGTTGCTCATTTATTGTCTTTGCATAAATTGTTAATTTAATTAAACAAATAGAAATAAACGCTGAAAGACAATTTGGAGGTTTTATGTAATGTAAGTTTACATTAAATTATTTGTAAGTTTGAAGGTGAACAGTACAAGAGAGTCAGGCTACTGCACGTACAGCCATAAATAACGGAGACTTTCAGCTTCGCGAAAGTCACTTGTCACTGGAAACTAGATTTATGTGAGCGAAAAGACAGGAGGGGAGGATACCAGACAGAAAAAGCTACAGCGACACTTAGAAGAGACCCGTAGCTTTACATTATAAACAGCGTTGATCTAACATTCAGTAACCGTACCTTTGATGACCACCAAGACTCTTACTAATACATGATTGTACATCGGCTCTATTTTGTAAAATAATAATAATATTAGAAATTTTTAATGTTAGTTCATGACATTAACATTTTTTTAATTGTATCAAATTTTTTTGCTACTTGACATTATGCTTTTAAAACAACAGCAAATTTATATGTTAATTCTGTTTTACTTACCTAATGAAGTAGTCTAATAATTTTATGGGTTTAGTATTTAAAAAAAAACAAGCCAGGATTTTGTCCGAATGAATCTTGAATAAACTGGTGCTACACAAATTTGGCAAAATTACTCCAGAGTTAGTATGTTGCACCACTTAAGAAAATTTTACCTCAAAGGTCTCTACAGATGTTTAACTATTTGATTGTATATCGTAACAGTAAGATGAATTAAATAAGTGGTTGATCTTAAAATGGTAAAATCCCTCTCTTTTCAAGTTTATTATTTGATATCCCCACCAAGAATCAGGATATAGTGTATTACAATCTTGTGAAGGTTCTTGTATTTTGTTCAACAAAATACGGGTTACATTAAGTTACGTTTCCTCTGTTTTAGAGGAATTGAGCAGCAGCATCAAATTTTTATAATGCAATGGTATAGCTTCTATGAAATAAACAAAACATAACAAATAAATAAAAAAAATAATATAAAACATACAACAAATTAAAAAAAACACTAACTAGGTAGTTATACTTCAGTCTACATGACTTTTGAGTAAGCATGAGCAAGGAAGACTTGCTCTTTCTAATAATACTCTTGCCCAAGATAATCACAAAATTACACAATCATAGTTCAGTTATTGTACAAAATGAAACGTGTGCCCTTTTTTCAGTACTAAATGCAACTTATATTGTATGCATTGTAATTTTAAGGTCAGACTTTTATTGTTGTTTATACTCACTATAAGCTTAAATGGTCTGATCTGTAATCATATTTGTTAAGACAAAAAAGATTGTTACATTATATTACTTTAGTGTCGTTTATTGCCAAGGAAAAGATTTTGTTACTAGTCGAGAACCGTTACTCGAGTCATCAAAATTACCATTTTTTAGTATAAATAAAAGTGTTGACTTGTGACTCGTGTACGTATGAAGTGTTATGTGAAGTGTACCTACACACACTACACAGGGAATCAGGAAATGACATAATCCATGTAATAATATTTTAATAATGTATACTTTCAAATTATGTAACAATTACCTATATAAAATTACTAAATTTGAGCAAACACTATAAGTCATAATGCCAACTTAGATTATAAAGCGAAAACCATATTACAAAACTGTGCACTATTGTTTATATATAAATTTATTTAGAGAATTGGTGGCTATAGGTTTCTCAACGTCAGCGGCTTGAAGAACGTGAACTGAAATGAACAGTTTATTAGGTAATTGATGATAAGAGTTTTATATTGTCAGTCGAAAATGCAAACTAGGATATAATAAGTTACACTAAACTCTTAGGTTTTCCAATATGCGTCATTTAATTAAAATTTTCGATCGTATCCAGCAACATTAAAATGTGACCTGCTTGTCCAAAAACAATAAATAGGACAGGTATACAAATATAAAATGCACAATACATAATTTAAAATGTGATTATATGGCAACTATTTATTATTTGGGAAATCCAATTTTTACACAACGAAATATTAAATATAACATGTAAATTATGAGTATATGTGACCTATCTATTTATCTACGTACACCATGTCTGGATCACTTACTGTAGAATGGGGGCAACAAGAAATGTTTGTATTATTCAGTTGCCACACAACTGTATTACATATTTTGTTATAACTGATTTAGACTTTAGGTTGGGGTTTCCCAACTTCAACTACTACACAAATCTACAAACTGTATGGTGTTTTAAATTTTTAAATACTGTTTTACTTACGCGTATACGTTTACAGGAGTGTATGTAATTCTATAAATGTGCAGATAAAATTCCAACTAAATTTATTCTGCATTTAGCTAAGAGATAAATGTTATAGGAAGGATTTATTTATTAATTAAAAAACGAGTTTAATGTGTTTATCTTGAAAACTGCTTATAGGTTACATCACTTAAGTAGTAGAAAAAATAAATATTCTGAAAACTTTTGTCAAGTAAAATAAAAAAATTCACGTAGTTAAGTAAAATTTTATTATTTGTCTTTACTATCAATTTATTAAGTATGCTTTATTAAGTATACTATACTTTATTAAGTATAGGAAATTTTATGTATTCACTTGTATTATGCTAAATAACATTAGTATTTTCAAATACGTACTACGGTTAAAGAGAATCACTTCACTGATTTTTTTTTTTTTGGTATGCTATCCTAAGTGGTAACGCTAAGAATGGAGACTTCAATTTATCACTAAGAAAATCACATCATAAAACGTGCAAACCGTTTGGTGACAATAATGACAATAAATTGTTGATAATTAAAACATAATTGATATTGAAAGTTCTGACCATGCAAACCCAAGAGTGACTTACGTATTCGTGCCTACCAATTTCCCTTACATAGCGTTAATCTTCATCCCCCTCACCCCAGTACATTGATTTCATTTTTTCATCTCATCTATTACAAATGTTTAGGGTTCATCCAGTATTTTTGTCTCGTTGTTTGCAACGGCTCTCTCTACTACCAGGGGTCTTCCCCAGAAAACCATTCAAATTCTCTCTTCAGTGTCAACATATCCTCTGCTTTCAGCACTATATTTCTAGGATTACACTGATACTATGTCAGATATTATGCAAGTTGTCATTTCTACTCGTCGTCCATAAGAGTATATTTACTATACTTTTTTCTGACATTACTTCCTGGTCGATTTATGTCAGTAACCATATCAAATTTTGTCCAATTTCTTGATGTATTTCTCTACTTTCCTGTACAATTATTCAGAATTGTTTAATTAAACGAAGTTGTTTTAGTAGTTATAAAAACAAACAGAAATAACACTCTTGCACATCACTATAGAAACCCTTTTTATAATCAGCGTTTTCAAGCTTCACAGCTCATCATCAGATCAGAAATTTACAATAATGGAACGAGACAATGTCTTTATACGTCTACTTGTACACCTATTTATATACAAGCCTTGAGGTAAACTCTCTTATCTTCTGGGTGTTGACTTACGAGAAAATTCAGTTATCCGCGTCGGTATTTTTACATTCATTTCTAATACATTCTATGTGTATGTGTGTGTGTGTGTGTGTGTGTGTGTGTGCGTGTTTGTGCGTGCACATCCCTTTCTATACCTAACGATATCAAAACTCTCTCATTTATTACTTTTAACTATAAGTTCCTTTTCGGCATAGTTTGTTATGTATTATATGTCAAAACCATTCTCTCTTTCTTTCAGTAATTCTAATGTAAACAGCAACGTAGGTAAACACTCTTTTCGTTTACACCTATCACTGCTTATATGCGCGGCCACTCACCCGTTTCAGTTATTTACCTTTATTTATAAAATATTCTACGTGCGCTAATTACTTTCTAACCCTAATTTTCTCTATCCGCCCACTACCTTTTACTTTTCAATTATATTATAAAAAATGCTTCGTTTTCAAAATTAGTTTTAATATCCAATGAATTGTTGAATTCTTTTCCCCTTTCTTCAATATTTGTAACTCCTCTATAACTCTTCTTTTAATTGTATTATTAATATCTTTCAAAATCTCATAGTTTTCAAGTAAATTAATAAATTTTTGATTCTTTTCTACAAAATGTCTTGCATTTAAGGAATTTATTGTTTCATTACCTTATTATCGTTTATGGTCAGACAACCTGCATTCGAATTTCCGTCCTGTCTCACCTAGGTACACTTTGTTACATTCTTTGTATTTTAATTTATAAACTCCGTTTTTCTGTAAGATCGGGATTTCTTTTATATTTTTACTCCTAATTTTATCGATTATGGGATAGTAATAGCAATTAAAAAACGTAAAACAGTATGAAAAAGGTTTTTATAGAACACAACACTCAATGCAGTACAATAAAAGACACACACACATACATACACACAGAATTTACTAGGAATAAATGTAAAAATACCGACGCGGGTAACTGAATTTGCCCGTAAGTCAACACCCAGAAGATAAGAGCGTTTACCTCAAGCCTTGTTTATAAATATGTGTACGCCCTGTTGGGCAAGTAGACGTATAAAGTCACTGTGTTTCATTAGTGTACATTTCCGATCTGATGATAAGCTGTGAAGTTTGAAAGTGCTATTGCAATACAAAATGTGTCTATAGTGATCTGCAACAGTGTTATTTCTGTTCAGAATTGTTTGTTAGAGAGTCCATGTAACTAAAATGTAATTATAATAAAGAAATATGAAAAGCAGACGACAAACGATTGAACATGTAAGTTGCTTCGTATTATATCCTATATTATAATGTGAACTGATTGTCTAAAAACAATAAATAGTACATGTACACAAGTATAGTGTACACAACGCATAATTAAAAATGTGATTATATATCAACTCTTTGTTATTTGGTTAATTTAATTTGTATATAAAGAAAGGTTTTATAGAGTACAGCATCTATCGCATCAGACCAAACACTGTGTTGTTGGTAAATAAATAATTCATGGATAAGAAGTGCGGTGCAGACAGATGCTGTTTTATGCGCACATTAGCGTAGCTTACGTTAGACTCTTTGATTATGCTAAAATACAGTACAGCAGCTATTCGTAATAGATCTGGTAATTCTGCAGTTGGTATTGGATTTTTATTCCGAGCTTTGTGGATTTCTGTGCACATGATATGTATTGAGGTTACTACTACTCCACTGGTCGTAATGCCGCATCGCTACGTGCATTCACAAAGCAACTTCTTTGCAAGCTCGCATTCGTGGTAAAATAGGTTAAGCGTCAGTACAGAAACGACTCTGTAAATTTATATTCAAAAAGGAGGTTCCTCGTGTCACAAGGTAGGAAGCCTGCAAGAATAAATACTGTTTCGTTTTTCAAGGCTACCAAATAATGAAATTAGCTTTTAATAGTAATAACAGGTCTCTTTAAAACAGAAAAGAAAACAACTGTTGGTAGCACTGGAATTAATCATATTTCTCAGCCAGTAAGACAAAATACTTAAACACTATAAATACTGTTACGTTATTACACAACGTTCTACACGTTTCTCGGCAACCCCAGCAGAGCCCAGCTGTAATGTTGGGTGCGTACATATTGCTACTTTAAGAAGAAAGACAATTACGTGACACTTAACATGCGTCAACAATTGAGACTTCACCGGTCACGCACTGTGTTCAAGGCCGCAATCAATTACGCTCTAGCGTTTTCGAGTAGTGCTGATGCGTATTATGGATTATTCTGGAACACTTGTGCCAACAACAGCTGCCGCTTAGATGTCAGTTTAAGTGGCGATTTATTCAAGTGAAGTTCGAAGTACTGTGGCGTAGTGTTATTGCGTTTTAATTGTGCGGGACTCTATTAGTTGACATTATAATTGCGTGTGGAAAACTTTTGCTCGGATTATTGTACAAGTTGATTATAAACTGTAATAGTGGTCTAAGGTTTTCACGGCCGGTGTCATTTGTATTTCAAACAACTACCACCGGGATGTTTGGGCGTGGTCCAAGGTTTACATTCAAACCAAAAGTTTCAGCAGTACTGTGGGCCTGACGTACGACACCCCGCGTTAGGTACACTCGAATATTCACTGACGATGGCAGCCAGTGGTGCTGCTGAGACGTTTGGTTTGAATGTAAACATTAGACCACGGCCAAAAAGCCCGGTAGATGTTTCAAATACAAGATATTATAAACTGTATTTGTGAGTAATTAAAGCTGGTGATTAGTAACTGGATTGGTAAGACCGTCTCGTTACGATATTATAGTAATATTGCAACATCGTAGAATAAAGAAATGCTTTAAAAGGGATCCGAAATACTTCCCTGTGTTTCCCGGTACTTTGTGTTCCCCCTACTCTGTCCTGAGAACAGACTGATTTTTTTATTGGCCGTCGTTGGAAACAAACTATATTAACGAATGAAAGTTAGCAAGTTACCGAGCTGTTAAAGTGTTCTCTCGAAACGGTGTTAACAACTATCTAAGTCATCTCACAATTCTATAACTGCGGATTATCAAACTTATTCATATTTTTAACTAATTTTTTGTTGTGGATTGTGCGAAACAGATATTATTTACTTACGGGTGAGAATTGTAAGTGTACAATATTATGTACATTGTTTACAAACAAGATTAGGTCAAATTGGGTTATTTTTATGGGACCAGTAATAACTGCCGTCAGTGATACAGTAGTGTTACGAACAGCTGACAGACAAAGTCGAGTGGCCGCAGCATCGATTACCGCCGCCGTAACATACTTTCCCATTATCCGTACCCACATTACATTTATTTTTGATGTTATGAATATGCGATAGCATCGATATACCATGATGTGAAGAAGAAGAAGAAGTGTAATTATTGTAAATTATACTATTTCCTACTAATCACAGTGATAATAATAATTATTAAATAGTATAAACGGTATACTGATAACTAAATATTAATTATAATGATAAAGTGAAAATGCAAAATGTTTTAATTTGTGAAGTTAGGTAATACGTTTTTCTGTTTGTAGTATATTGTATAAAGAAATAAAAGCCATTGTTAGGAAAAATATAACGCTATATGTGTGTACACAACGCTTATAACAGAGTA
This sequence comes from Magicicada septendecula, assembly GCA_034769895.1. Taxonomy (NCBI): domain Eukaryota; kingdom Metazoa; phylum Arthropoda; class Insecta; order Hemiptera; family Cicadidae; genus Magicicada; species Magicicada septendecula. The sequence continues at coordinate 30,468,866 of CM068369.1, forward strand.
ACGTTTAAGTTAAAGAATACAACGTTTTTTTATCTAAACAACAGTAGAAAATGTAAAATGCAAAATACAGTTAGTTCAGATTAGGAATATTAAAACAAAAACAACGTATTAACAAATAAAAATAAGATTTGTTATACGTTAGGCGGTCTATGTTCTTCTATGTTATTTAGTAGAATCTTGAAAACTTCACTGCAAGCGATTTTGATGCGAATACTAAAAACAGGGACACATATATAGCTCCCCGCCTTACTTAGAGTTGGTTGCTTTTCCAGTTATCTGTACAAAAAATCTAAGTATTAGTGTAAACCTAGACCTGCCATAAAAAGAAAACCATGTACAGTAACAGGCAACTTACTTCGAGTTGTTCTTTACGCTGTTTTCACAAAAAGCGGGTAGTGTTTTAGAGGTATTGATTTCAATGTGTACTTCAGTTTTCATGTTAGCCTAAAAACGTCAAATTTTGGAACAACAGGAGGCACACATTACAGCTACATTATTGCTGGAAATATTTTTTGTAAAAAAATATGACAATGAAAACGATTGCAATCGTCAACAATCTATTTTATAACTTAAATAAATTTTCACGATTTCTATTATTCAACAAAATTTATATTACGCAATATTCACTGTATATCGATGCCATTACGGTGACACAATCAAAATATCTCCTCTCCTTTCCCAATTTTTGCGTAATGGAAAGTGCGTTTAGGTACAGTTATTGGAAAAGTACCGGCAAAACTCTTCACTGAGGTGGAAACAGCTGATAGACACAGCTGACTTCTGGTTTACTTATAATAACTAAAGGTACTGTACCTTTATCCGTTCCTGCAGTCATTTTTGATATTTCGTTTACGCTATTGTTTAGCTTTGATCTTTAGTGAATATAGCACATAATTTTATGTACAGTAGGTGAAAAATTTACAAATTTTAATTTTATATGTTGCAAAATAGTTGGCTGTCAATTGCAGTTAGTGTTCTTAGTCATTTTTTAAATGAAAAATGATGTAGCAATAGTATGTCACAGTTGCTTACCTATGAGGCTAAAAGTTGTAGTTGTTAGGTTAACATGAGAACTGAAATTACACATGGAAAGCGATACGAATGTAATGTAAAACTGTTTTTTGTGTCGGAAACTACGAAAACCCCCAACTCGCAAGTAAGGCCTATTACAATACAATTTGAGGCAGAACTCGGTTTTCAGTAGAATTCGTTTTCCAGTAGTACTTGTTTTTTCATTAATACATGTTCTGTCAACAGATCACTGACAAATAGAATATTTGTTGAATGCAGGAAACGATGGGAGCACACACGTAATATGAGGGTAGTACACTTGAAAGAAAGAAATAAAAAGATTCAAGTACCGTCTGCCTAGTGGCAAAAGCTAAAGAGCATGATAATGTCTTTCAGCCGCCAGCAAAACCCAACATTATTATGGTTACTAACTGACTGATTGTTTCTTTTGCGCAAATGTTGCGTTTAGTTGCCATCTCAATATTCTTATTCAATCTACAACGTTTTACTCGTTCGTTGGTTTCCCTTCGCTTCTCTTTCAGTTTCATGTTGTAGAATGCATCGATTTTCTCCTGCTCAGTCATCATCGACGCGAACGGTGTATTTATTAAGTACTCGTTCAGTTCTTCGCGCATCAAGTCATCTTCCTTTCGTTTTTGTTGCGATGGGGCCGCTGGTACCGAAGCTTCACCGCCGACAGCAGCCGTTCGTTGCTGTTCCTTCTCGAGCTTCTATCGTTCCCGACACTTTCTTACTCGCTCGGCATTTTGTCGTTTCTTGATCTGAGCCTTCTCGTCGCTGCTATCCATTGTCGAATGCTATTTTAGTCAGTCGTCACGTTTGTTTACTATATATCAACAGCACTGTATTTCGCCACAACACAAAACAAACTTTTATTTACATATTGCGACGTATCAAAACAAACCTTTATTTACAATACAACAATCCCAATGACGTCATGCAATGATGACGTCACGCAGTGATGACGTCATACAGCGGTACATGTTACAGAAAGTTTCAAACGACGCAGTACAGACAAAAGAGCATGTAAAACCAAATTTATTCTCACTAAAACGTTTGCTTAAATTCAATGTCAGCAGCGATCATTTCTGATGCGTTTACATATCAAATTTCTAGACTGTGGGGAATCGAAAGTGTGGAAGCGTCACGCAATGATGACGTCATACAGCATTACATGTTACAGTTTCAGCGTTACAGAAATTTTCAAATGATGGCCAGCCAAAAGACATTATCATGTCAAAACCACCAAACTCGAAAGTAAGGCAGGGTGACCTATTACCTATTACTATAGGCCTACATGTCACTTTTTTTTGTCGCAAAAATTGTTTTTTCGGTAATATTTGTTTTCAAATAAATACTTATTTTGTGGCTAACCAAAAAGAAACGTCCAATATGTACAATATGTAGAGCGTATGTTGTCATTCCTAAATAAATTGTTTTTAATTGTGTTTCCATTAACCGTAAATATTTGTATTTTCAGTTTACATTTACTGTTGCAGTTTTGTCAATCTGTCAACTAAAAATCGTTAGGTTCTTTGTTTTAAGAATTACTGTGTTATAAGCATTATATGTATACACATCAAACGTTATGTTTTCCTCAACTGCGGCGTTAATTTATTTCGGCAGTAAACTAAAAACCAAAAACCGTTGTCTCCTGACCTCACAAATGAAAACAACACGTATTTTCGCTTTGCACTAAGTTTAGGACGATTAACAATTAGTACACTTCTTCTTTTCCACGTCGTAGTACTAGTAATGTTACTTCCGAGAATATCGCTGACAAAGCGAAACATTAATCCAGTCGCATTTATAGAGAATATATTAAATACAGTAAATATGTCAGATACACAACACTACTTGTATTCTATCGTGCGTCGGACTGAAGATTGTAAAGTCGATTAAAGAATGTAATAGATATAAACACAAATATCAGCAAGCATTTTTATGTTAATACAAACGCTTTTGTAGAGATAGACTGACCAATGACTGTATCAATATTCCTGATTGTATTGAATGTAACAGTTTCACATGCATTATGACTTTGTGTTTCAGTGAAAGTGACACAAGGAGAAGAAGAAGAAGAAGAAGAAGAAGAAGAAGAAGAAGAAGAAGAAGAAGAAGAAGAAGAAGAAGAAGAAGAAGAAGAAGAACAACAACAACAACAACAACAACAACAACAACAACAACAACAACAACAACAACAAGAGGAAGAGGAAGAGGAAGAGGAAGAGGAAGAGGAAGAGGAAGAGGAAGAGGAAGAAGAAGAAGAAGAAGAAGAAGAAGAAGAAGAAGAAGAAGAAGAAGAAGAAGAAGAAGAAGAAGAAGAAGAAGAAGAAGAAGAAGAAGAAGAAGAAGAAGAAGAAGAAGAAGAAGAAGAAGAAGAAGAAGAAGAAGAAGAAGAAGAAGAAGAAGAAGAAGAAGAAGAAGAAGAAGAAGAAGAAATGTACTTATTGTAAATTTTACAATTTCTTAAAATTGATGTATTTGTACATCATGTATGTGTCTTGTTTCTATAGTTATTTCTTTTATACTCTCTGCTAATTATACAATTAACTTACTTAGATGAATCGTCAATGTATAACTAAGTTTTAGATAACATATCAAATTGAACTCGAATTTTTTATATTTGTTGAGGACGTATAGTTTCTAAGGCAGTACGTTTTCTAATTTGTTAGCGTGGATCTAAGACAGCAATTGGCACGAGGGTGACAGTAGTCGCCTGCAGGGTAACGAGAAATGTTATAAAATGACGCTCTTCTCACCCACTGCTGTAGAAGGTTGGCCCTACCAAAATCAGTGATGACATTTACAGGGTTTCTTAGCCCTTCGTAATATCGGTATAACAAGGTTAGTTGGGCTCCTCTAGCGATTTTATTTTCTGGTTTAATATAACAGCGATTACGTATTTTCGTAAACTGTGGGTTAGGATACTGTACGGGTAAATGTTATTTAAAAGTTTTACTGAAGTGTCACCAAAATAATTTAGTAATTTTTCAAATGTAATACATTTCTTCTAGTCTCATTCATGAAAATGAATTATAAAAGTTAAATATTAATTCTTGCCAACGGTGAATAATTATTGTTCATTTTGTACTTTGATATCAGCTAGGCAATCTACATCGTCTCGTCTACGCACCAAAACGGGCCAGGTGCAGTGTCCCGGTCAAGGCCGCACAGTAAAGTACCCACTAGACTGCTGAGTGCTTGTTAACTATGCAAATTATGCTAGCACGCTGCCAAAAGAATGGAACACTATACAAGAACATCTGTAGGCTACATATAGGCAACAGTTACCGACTCGTCAGTTGTTTACGTTGGGCGATTCTTTCGTGTGGATCAAGTGGTGGTTCTGTAAAATAATTTTTGTGCTGTAGTTAGTGCGGTACTCTGTATAGTTGACATTATTATTCCATGTGGATAAATGTAATTTGAATTACTCAATGAAAGTATCTTGTTGATTCCAAATTGTTATTTGTGACTCATTAAAGCTGGTAATTAGTAATTTCACTGGTGTCTGTATTTTGTTTTCCACTGTACCATACGATGATCAGTAAGACAGTCCTAATACTATTAACTTATAAGGGAACAACTGTATGGTAATTGGAAATAAATGTGATATACATAAAGCCGAACGTTTCACAACGCCATTAAATTTAGTTGCAACTGAACTTCATTTAAAACACACACACACACACACACACACACACACACACAAACATGTATGTTATATAAAGAATATTGGCAACACAATGAAATAGCTTACACTTACTAAGAAGAGAATGATTTTTAAAAATCTATTTAAAATGGTAATGTTAGTCTTCTTTTTAAAGAAAATCCTTTATAAAATGCATAATTTTTACTTCATTTTTGAGGACAGTAATTTTACTACATATCAGTCCTATTTTGAGGATAATATAAGCAACGGCATAAACCGAACATAATAAAAACATTTTTGATATATAACATGTATAAAGCAAACGTTGTGTGCTCTTAAATAAACAAAGATTAACTTAAAGAAAATCTTGTTCAAAATTACGGAAAATCAAGTGTGGTGAACCTACAGTATATATTTCGTATTCCACATTTTGTCGTATTTGAGCTAGATGTTTTCACTCTGATCTTCTTACGATTTTTTGTATACTGTTGTATGCTTCCAGTAGGATTATTTTATTTAAATTTTTCATGTTTAAGAGTGTTGTAATGAACATGTTAATAAACTGGTTGTAATGAGTGCACAGGAAACACACACAACTCCAAATTTTGGAAAAACTTAGAAATAAAATTCGTATATTAATTTGATTAAAAAAAAGAAAGTTTTTAAACAATATTTCAAACCCAATTTTTAATAATAGCTTATGACCTTGATTTCTTAATGAATTTGGCCGTATCTGGACGGTAAAGGTAAGTGTTCGTCAAAGGAGAGTACGGTCTGTCAGTATAAAGAAGAAGATACCAAAGAAAAAAAAGAAAAGAGATGTTTTATGAAGCACCTTCCCCTCAATTTATAATAAAAGAAAAATATAAATGAATATATAATAAACAAATACAAAGCATATATCGACCTCCTTATTCTGTATAAAATGGTTTTTAAATTCATTCCTTTCCACAATATTGTTCAGTGTAACATTCATTTCCAGTGTTACAGAACGTCAATTGATTTTAGTCTGACAGTTTCTTCACGACACACACACATTATATGCTTGATAAATGTATCAAGATTTATCGACATCGACGTCATCAATCTCACTACACTTATATTTTTAAGATGACGTCATTTATCATCATACGTAATAAATATTTATCGCGTAACTGTGATGTGACGCCATTTATTACAGCCAAACTGACCGAAGTGCCTGTTTCAATATGGCAACGCCGTAGCAAAAGAAAACCGAAAAATATGTTTTTGTTTCTCATCACGTAACGTGAGAGCATAATTTTATATAATTAAAACAAACATACTCAATATCGTAGACGAATAAACAGTATGAATGGCAGTGGAAAAGTAAAACATAAAACAAAATTGTTTAAAAAAAATTAAATTTTATTTACTCTCTAAAATACAAATAATTGAAACCATTTACACAAAATTTATTAGTTGAGCGTTTCTAGAGACTCATGCAGACTTTCATATTTGCTGTTCAAACGTTTCATTAAGATTGGAAATTTTAAGTAGTCATATATCATGTTAAAATAACCCCACCCAATAATTAGACGCATATGTGTTTTTACGCTTATGAATTACGCAAATTGCGTTTCACTTACGCTAAGGGTCTGGTAGCGATGTTACAAGGTTGACTAACGTCTTAGTTTTGGAAACTGCACATCTTTCAAGGCGCCTTCTACAGCCTGATTAATCTGCTTGCAATACCAAAAAATCATAGATTCGACCCTCGACGTTGGCAGAGCAGAAGTAAAAGAAATCTTCTAACCACAGTGATTCTACATGCTACATTCTACATTCTGATAACCTGCCATTAAAAAGTAAGTTTAAATACCTTACAAATCCCTTTACCTTAATACCAGTTTGCGCCAGTATATGTAGATTGTGATAAACTGGTAAGAACTTTTATCAATGCAATTGTTACAGCACCCAATAGCCGTCATCAGCCGTGGATCTACAGCCCTTGGTGGGCCTCGGTCTGCTCCAAAAGTCGACTCCATTATTCCTTATTGCGTGCCCTAGCTTTTCAGTTTCTTATGTTCAACTTTCTGAGGTCTTCCTTTATCTGATCGTTGAATCTACTTCGGGGTTTTCTCCTTGTTCTACTAACCATTGCCGTCTAGTAGAAGATTTGTTTACATAATATTAATTGCTGACTCTTTGGGCACTTGGTGAAACATATTAATACAAAGGGGTTTAAAAATATATAAACAATTGTTACGTTTCACAGTTTTTATTTAACTCTGAGAGCTGTTTCAGCTTATGAAGCTATTCTCAAAGAAATCAATGAACAACTAACAAAGGATGTTAGGGTGGTGAACATATGTTTTGGGCGTGTGTATCCGGACATGTATGGCGTGTGATGATGGAGGGGGAGGGGTTGAAGAAGCTAAGGGAAGGTCAGGTGTCTGTAGAGAACATTTTTTACCTTTTTGTATATACCTTTTACAAAAAACATAACACTACTGTACAACCCACCCTACATCATCACACGCCACACATGTCCGGATACATACGCCCCAAACATATGTTCTCTATCCTAACATCCTTTGTTAGTTGTTCACTGATCTCGTCGAGAATAGCTTCATAAGCTGAAACTCCTGTCAGAATTAAATAAACACTGTGAAACGTGCCAAGTGTTTATATATTTTTAAAAACCTTTGAAGATTTGTTTCGTAGGCTGTCCTTCCTCCATTCCCTTTATGTGTCCAACCCACATTAACCTGTATATTTCGAGTATCTTGACAATATCCGGCTCTTGGTATAGATGGTGTAGTTCATAATTATGAACTTTAAAGTTCATATTATGAACTATAAAGCCATTGGCAGAATACACGTGGGTCGTCCGAGGACGAGATGGGTCCCAGAACAGGTTTATATAACGTAATCCTTGAAGAAGAAGAAGAAGAAGAAGAAGAAGAAGAAGAAGAAGAAGAAGAAGAAGAAGAAGAAGAAGAAGAAGAGGAGGAGGAGCAGGAAGAGGAAGAAGAAGAGGAAGAGGAAGAGGAAGAGGAAGAGGAAGAGGAAGAGGAAGAGGACGAGGACGAGGACGAGGAGGAGGAGGAGGCGGAGGAGGAGGAGGAAGAGGAGGAGGGCGAGGGGAGGGGGGAAGAAGAAGAAGAAGAAGAAGAAGAAGAAGAAGTTCACAACTATAGCGCCTGCACCACATTCCACAGTGCCCAATAGTACAGTACAATAATATGGAAATGTGCAAAATGTAACTAAATTAGGTTCTGACGTGTCGGCGTTTAGTCGAGTGCGCAGTTAGTTCTCGTTCTGTATTCAGCCGTTGGCTGACGTGACCACTGTGTGTTACTACGGCAGACGAAATAGAGTTTTACTTTGTACACCGCAGGAAAATATTTAAATGCGATCAACAAATGCTAATGAATGAATACAAATTGCTCTTGCCAGTGACTGGACCGCCCGCTTGATTTGTTAGTTATGTACTTTGTACATGCTGACTAGCCTTTATCCCTCTATGTGTGACCTATATAAGGCTTAAAGTATTTAATATTGTCACGACGGTCTAACTGATCGTCGTATGGTACAGTGGAAAACAAAATACAAGACACAAATTTCGTCACTAATCACCAGCTTTAATTATCACAATTAAACAGTTAGTAATCGACAAGATAGTCTCTTACCACAAATCAAATAAAAATTGTTCACACACAATAAAATGTCAACGAGTATAAAACACAATTGTATTACGATTGTCCCGCACAATTATAAGCACACATAATACTTCGCCACACTACTACGAGCCACACTCAAGTATATCCCAACTCAAACTATAACTAAGCTCCGCTGAAGACTTGTATTTATACCCCGCCCAGAAACCAGACCATTCCACATACTACGCCTTAGCGGTACACTAGGACGTAATTGATTGCGGCCTTGACACAGTGCGCGCGGTTGGCGACGTCTAGAAAAGTCTCGCGAACGCATGTTGAAATCACGTACGCCCATAGCATTACAACCGGATTCCTCTGGAACATTCGAGAAACACGTAGATTGTTCTGTAATGTCGCGACAATATATATGTACGTTAAAGTAACTAGTTGCAAACAAAGCCTTACGGCCATGTTATTATGTGTTTATAACTTGAACGTATAAAAACATGGAGACTGGAAATATGAATTTGACCTGAACATGTTTTTTTCCAGTCGATGGCTCATGACGAAGATGTTTGGAAAATATGTTTAAGTTACACACAGCTGCTATAAGTCAGTTTAGAAAAAGACCAGAGGCTGTAAATATTAATTGTGACTCGTGTCTTGTTACGTGTTGAACATATACTCTTCACAAACGTACTTTGAATATTACGAGGGTAAGTCAAAAAGTAAAGGCAAATTTTTAAAAAGGAACTTTTTATTGTGAAAACAAGATGAGAAGTAACATCATTTCTCTACATAATCTCCCTCAACTTCTATGCACTTGGTCCATCTCTTGACAAGCTTCGTAATTCCGTCCTGGAAGAAGATTTGTGGTATCGTGCACAGCCACTCGCGCACCGTCTCCACAACCTCGTCATCCGACGAAAATTTGGATTCACGCAGGTGCTCCTTCATCGGACCAAAAAGATGAAAATCACTTGGAGCTAGGTCAGGACTGTACGGTGGATGCTCCAGCAGCTCAAAACCAAGATCTTGAATGCACTGGATCGTTTTCCCCTCAGTATGAGGACGGGCATTGTACTGAAGCAAAAGCACACTTTTGAAAATTTTCCTCGCCTATTTGTTTTGATTTTGGGTTTCAGATCTCGCAGTAGCTCACAGTAGCTGTCACTATTCACTGTTTGACCTTTAGGAGTGTAATGAATTAGAAGTGGACCTTTCATATCGCAAAACACTGTCATCATCAACTTTCCTGCAGAAACTTGTCTTTTGAACTTTTTTGCTGTAGGTGAGGATGGATGTTTCCACACCATACTCTGCCGCTTACTCTTTGGTTCGAAGTGATGGACCCACGTCTCATCAACGGTTACTATGCGACTGAGAAACTCTTCTCCTTCCTCTTCTAAACGCCTTAAATGTGATTTCGAAATTTCCAAACGTTTCTGTTTGTGCTGGTCTATCAGTCGATGTGGTACCCAACGAGCACACACTTTGCGATAATTTAGTGATTCGTGGATGATTGCAACTGCTGAACCGTGGCTAATGTTCAACGCATGCGCAGTATCATCAATTTTGACACGACGATCATCATGAATCATTCGCTCAACTGTCTCGATGTTCTTGTCCGTCTTCGAAGTGGATGGCCTACCTGAACGCTCTTCATCGCAGATAGATACACGACCATTTTTAAAGCGATTTATCCACTCATAAATTTTGCGTTCACTAAGACAGCCCTCACCGTACTGCTGCTGCATTCTGCGAATAATCTCCGCAGGTTTAGTCCCTTCAGAGTGCAGAAAACGTACCACTCCCCTCGTTTCTTCCTTGGTGCACACGGACAACGGGGAACTCATAATAAAATGCCATGAAATCACTACGAATGGAGCTGAGCACTGAACCAACACAGCTAAAGAACAAAAAAACTTTGAGGTTATGATATGTCATTGTTCAGTCAGTGCTGCCATCCATTGCAGCAGGGAAAATAAAATTTGCCTTTACTTTTTGACTTACCCTGTATACTAGACCCTGGCTATACATTTGTCCAATAGATGAATAATGAGGACAATGTTGAGAAAATGTGTGAACATCACAAACAACTATGAGTCATGGTATGAGTACTTCGGCTTGTCTTGTGAGTCCATGGTTGTTTTGTGCAAACTTTTTGGCCCTACCTTTGACGGCCATCTTTAGTGCAGAAGGCTGCAAAACATTAACAAAGGTCTCGCAGTCAGTGACCACTGAACTGTGATCAAAGCTAGTGGCCGTGAGTAGAACACCCATATTTATAAACGTTTGGTATCCGCACAAAGGTGTTGTCTGACGCCACCAGTCAATCAGAATTTGAAACCTTTGTCAATGTTTTGCAGCCTTCTGTTGCAAAGTCACGGCCGAAACAACCATTGCCTTACTTCCCGGCAAGCCGAAGTACTTAAGCCGGCCGTGAAAGCCACTGACAGAATTTGAGCTATGAGTCAGTTTCCAAACCATTTCGAAATTTACAAGGTTAAATATCATTTGACACATATTGCAATCTAAAAATATATATTTATGAAAATAACAAATTTGTCGACAACAAATGTAAATAATATTTTGTACAGTAATCAATTATAAAGTATATATTATTATATTCGGTTTTGTTGTACATCTACAAACTAACAGTAAAGAACAGCACAGCCTTGTTGTGTTTGGACTTTATAATTATATAGGGAGTACAAAAATGTAAAGCTCTTTTACTTAAAAATTCAAATTGTAAAGCTTAGAGTTATGCTGTGTATGAGTGCAGATATTGTGAATTCAAGCAGACATCAGGAAGAAGAAGAAAGAGAAGAAGAAAGAGAAGAAGAAGAAGAAGAAGAAGAAGAAGAAGAAGAAGAAGAAGAAGAAGAAGAGGAAGAGGAAGAGGAAGAGGAAGAGGAAGATGAAGAGGAAGAGGAAGAGGAAGAGGAAGAGGAAGAGGAAGAAGAAGAAGAAGAAGAAGAAGAAGAAGAAGAAGAAGAAGAAGAAGAAGAAGAAGAAGAAGAAGAAGAAGAAGAAGAAGAAGAAGAAGGATTGTTTTCCAACAAATGTTTTTACCACGAAGTGTAGTGTATCTCTAGTTACATTACTATATTTACACGTATATATTACAGTAGTTAAAAACATTGGTAGCGTATGAACAAAACGATTAGAAGTTATTGCCGCAACGAATTCTATCGTATTTTACGTTTCAAACGTTGCGTTGAAAATTATATAGTACTGTGAAACATTTAAAACAGAATGCTGATGTGATTAAATTATTGACCATATTAAACTTTACATTATTTATGCCGGCCTTACTACAAAGCTCATAAAATTTAATATTTGCCACATCGTCACACGGAACAGTTCCATGCAATTAATTCCTGCAAACATAATTGAAACTGGATATTGCAGTACAAATATATTTGAAATATACTGCACTCTGAACTACAATTGTTTAAACTTGACACTTTAGCCTTGTTGTCAGCAAACAACAACGTGTCAAATGCAGAGTTGGCCGTCATACAATGTTCCGGAAAGTTCATCTGCCAATTCTGTATAACATCGTCTTTCTTCTTCTTCTTCTTCTTCTTCTTCTTCTTCTTCTTCTTCTTCTTCTTCTTCTTCTTCTTCTTCTTCTTCTTCTTCTTCTTCTTTTCCTTTTCCTTTTTCAGACTGTGGACTTTAGGATCCGTTGCGCACTACTTGGTCCGACCAACATTTTCTACATACGAGGGCAATCTGAAAAGTTCTCGGCTGACAATGAAAAAACGAATTTATAATTTCAAAAATATTTTGTGTTTCAACATACTCCCCTTTCAGCATTCGTTGTAGCTCCCAGAACGAATGAAGTTAATCAGCTTCATCTTTGTATTGTCTATGCTGATATGTTCATTGAGCTAAAAAACTAGGTCACAAAGTTGATCTTTACGAGTACTTTTTCCTCGTAATATAATACCTTACATCGACTTTTCCAGTTTCATTTTTTAATTTTTACCACTATTTTTAACGCGTGGTACCCCTACATTAATACAGAATTTAAAAAGTAAATACTATATTTAGATTTAAGTTAAAATTATATTTTGTTTAATACTCGGCGTGGTTATTTATAATTTTTTCAAAATATTGATCCCTTTTATTTCGCAAATTTCAGTATTAACGTGAATGGTTTGTGGTTTACTATTTGTCTGTTTTATGATAGATGTCGTGCATAGCAATCTTTGTGACCTTGTGAACTTTACAACGATTAAATCCTTAAATTCGTAGTGGCCGGTGAATTTAAATTCAATTTATGTTTTATCCGGTGAAGGGTTTGTGAGGATCAGTAAAAAGTAACACAAATTTTAAATTATTTCTGTTGACGTTTCGACAACATTTATTGTCATCATCAGGACCTGTGTATGGATACAAAATAAATGTCAAACACAACAGAACAATTATTTGAGTGAACGTGTTTGTGTATGTGAATGTGTGTGCGCGTGTGTATGTGTGTACCCTTGTGTATGTGGAGTTGAGTCAGTTTGTTTTACATCATCATTTTTTTCTTTAAATACAACGAGTAAATTATAATATCACAGAACTTAATTTATACAATATTCAATTTAAATTACTCAAAACGTAATAGTATTTGTAATTAATAATAAAAGCAGTAATCGACAATTAAATATTAGAATTTTAGTACGTAGGCTTTCACGGCCGGTGTCACTATAATTACTTAAAACTTCCGGGCTGAAAGGCCGTGGTCGAATGCTTGATGTAGTATAGCTAGACGTTTCGGCCACACCACCGGTGGCCATCTTCAGTAGCAAAAATGTTCGTAATAGGTGGTATGCCGAACAAGTCATTTGTTCTTGCTCCCAAGTCATTTGGTGTTTGCTTGTTCCCAGTTCACTGGGCGACTTGTTCGGCATACCACCTATTACGAATATTTTTGCTACTGAAGATGGCCACCGGTGGTGTGGCCGAAACGTCTAGCTACACAACATCAAGCATTCGACCACGGCCTTTCAGCCCGGAAGTTTTAAGTAATTATAAATATTATAATTGGTACAGAAAACGTTTATACATATACCTGTCAGCATACAGCGTAGTAAAACATATTATAGTTAAAAACAGATTATTAGGATCCTTGGATTTCGTTGTCCATGACGTGTCCGTTACTTAACTAAATACCACTATAGTATTGACGAATCGGAACACTAGGTTTTTTATAAGTAAAAACGTAAAGTTTTAACCTTACAGCCTAAACCGGCGACAGCCTCTGATGAAGCCTTCTATAGGCGAAAGCCGGTTTAGGCTGTAAGGTAAAACTTTACGTTTTTACTTATAAAAAACCTAGTGTTCCGAGTCGTCAATACTATAGTGATATTTTGATTATTAGGATGTTTAAGTATGTAATTATTAAAGTTATTTTAATGATGACAATAAATATTGTCGAAACGTTGACACAAATAATTTAAAATTTGTGTTATATTTTAACGATCCTTCATCGGAAAAATTCTTTACAACAATCCTTTTATTGTTGTTAAACATAACTGTTTTCTTTTAAAGATACTTTCTCTTTGTGTTGATGACAGATTGTGTACAGGTGATAGAAAAAGATTTAAACTTACAGAAATATGGCATACAGCATGATTGCAAGCACTAGCACACATATACAATGGAAAACAGATCACAATTCTACAAAAATACTACAGATAGTATAATAATAATAATAATAATAATAAGTTGACAAAAAACACACAACAACATTTTGTTCCGACGGTCACACTGACAGTCGTATGGCACAGTGGAAACAAGATACAGACACCAATGAAGTCACTAATTACCAACTTTAATTAGTCAAAAATAAGAATTTCTAATCAACAAGGTATTCTTGTGCAACAATTCATGTTAAATTTGTCAACATGCAGTAATAATGTCAAGTAATATAGTTCCCCACTAACCATTTTCCAACAAACACTCGATCCGCACTGAGAACATCGTGCACGGCAAAGCCAACTGTTGTGGCTTATAAAGGTATTCAAGAATAACGTTCTACATTTACTTCAGCGTGCTAGCATAATGCATATTTAAAAGTGCTCTTGAACATTCTGGAAGGTACTTTTGTGTTACTTGAGTGGAGGGCCTTGCCACAGACGAGGGACTCTGTGTTAGTCGAGAAGCGTGTAGGACGACACTCTTTGATTGTTCAAGAGAGTTCCGTCGTTACATTATTTAATTTCCTTAAAAATATCGCGAGTTGATAAGGAAAGCTTGCACACTTACTTACACGCGCACTCAAGTAACAACTATACATTTAGTGTATGTAGATTGATATCATGGATGCATTTTATAAAAATACATCAGACCAACTAATATAAATTCATTAGTTGTTATAAGAGTTCTTTGTATCTTCAAAACGTTGGAGTGCACGAGGTTTATTGTATAACCTTTACAGTAGAACCATAAATGCTTTGCGGTTGTAAAAGAATAAAAGTAAGGTTCTTTCATACTAAAGGTCATTTAATATACTACTTTTAAATCTCGCCTTTTTGTGTGCGTCCTTTCATCAACATCATCATCTCCACTTCGCTGATTAGGCTGTACTGCCTGTTCCGGAAAATATCTTGTCTTCGGACACCCCACACCACGATACCCTGCGGGTTTATAATTTGAGGTAAATTTAGGAAGGCCATCTTGCTGCATACATACGAAATGCTTTCACCAGTTGGCCTTGTATTCTGTAATTCTATCTTGTTATTTAAAATTTATCATTCTCACCTGATCCCTGTTTTTAATTATTCTGTCTCGTAACGTTCACCCTTTGACCAACTAGAGAAATTTCATTTCTGTTGATCTAACCTTCCCTCTCAGTCTCTTGGTGAAATCACCCATATCTTATCCACATATAGCGCCACCGGTACAGCCGTACTCTTATAAAACTGAAGTTTAGAGACTTTTCTAGTTTTGTATTTTAAGGTTCTATGGATTTTAAGGTTCCCATATGCGAGGTGTGTTAAAAAAGAATCGGACCTTTTTTCATGCACGATCAAATGAAGCAGGGGCGTTGACCTTGAACACAGGCATGCTGTGAATCCTAGCTCGCAGCGCTGAACTTCCACTAGCGTCTAGCGTCTCCTGCCTGCGCAAGGGCTGCGTGTCAGTAAGTACGTGTATCCAGTGCCCGTCGGATTTCGTTTATTGTAAAATGACAGTAAAACTTGAGCAGCGGTACTGCATTAAATTTTGCCAACGACTTGGTGATACCCAAACGGATAATATTCGAAAAATCCAGCAGTGTTTTGGGGACGATGCTATGAGTGTCACACATACAGTATTAAGGAGTGGTACAATCGCTTCAAAGATGGCTGAACATCAGTGGACAGCGAACCGCGTTCTGGCAGGCTCTCAACAAGCCGTAATGATGAAATCATTGACCAACTTCAAACTTTGGTCATGGAAGATTGTCGAATTACGCTCCACAAGATCAAACAATTACCAAAGAATCCTATTTGGTGGTTATGCGTCATCTCCGTAATGCTGTGCGGTGTGAAAGGCCGGATCTGTGGACAGCGCAAACTTGCCAACTCCATCACAACAACGCACCTGCCCATTCTTCTCATCTAATTCAGACTTTTTTGGCAAAACAAAACACTCCTCAACTACGCCAGCGTCCCAATCTCCTGACATGGCTACCTGTGATTTCTTGTTACTTCCAAAGTTGAAAATGTGGCTGAAGGATACCCGATTTGACTAATGAGAACACATCATACAAAATACGACGAGACAGCTGTACTCCATACCAAAAGATGACTTCCAAACATGTTTCCGAAAGTGGCAGGACCGCTAGAAGTAGTTTGTGCAAGCTAAAGGGTAGTAGGTATTACTTTGAAGGGGATAAATGTTTAAAACCTGCAGATAAATGTATGTATTTTTCCTTATAAAAGTTTGATAAATTTTGAACACACCTCGTATATGTTTAACAAAAACATACACAAGCAGAAGACGAGTGGACTGGGTAGTGTCGTCATATCTGAGTATCAGCAAAAGCAGTGTGCTCGCCTCAGTTCCCTGCGGTGTCGTTTGCAACTTAACGCCTCTAAGCACTATACTTATTACGTACATTGTCTGATGTGTTACTTGTTTACACAAGGCCTTGATGCTGTTATTTTGTACGTACAATATGTTATCACACGCAAAACAATTACTAACAACGGCTGTAGTTAGTGTGCTGCGTTTATCATAATTATTATCTTCTGCGACAGTATTGTTAACGACAATGAAAAGAGCACATTGTTGTAGGCAGGGATAATAATCTGCGTTATAATTAATTACGTTTTGAACACAACGGCTTTGTTGTCTTGATGTTCACTCTACATATCATTAGTTACCCAAATTGACAATATGGGACAAACAAATTACCGAAAATTAATTATAATGATTACGGCATCTCTACCAAATACGCCTAAATACACTGTACAATATCTATGATTACAATATGATATTATAGAATTGTTAACTCGATGTTCGTCGGGGTACTTAATATTGCCCATTTTGTTACGTACACAACCACACGTATCGTCGTAGGAGCATGCAATGAATAACTGAAAATTTTAAAATTTATTAGTCAAAACATTAATATCGTTATCAATAAGAAAATACACCAGTGCTCCGAGTTACAATTGTCCTGCAGCAATAACGAAATAAACAATAAATGTCGCCTAATTAACGTTATTTAATAACATAATCGAAAAACGGATTATTTATCAATCGTAGTCAATCACTAAAGAAGCTCAGTGAAATATTTAAGCATTACTGTGGATGCCAAACTTAGATGGAAAGAGCATGTTAAGAAGAAACGGAAAGAACTTGGATTAAAATTGAAGAAAATGTGGTGGCTGCTTGGAAGATACCCTGAGCTGTCGGTGCATAAAAGCTCTTGTTATACAAACAAGTCTTGAAACCAGTTTGGATGTAAGGTGTACAGCTTTGGGATTGTACTAAGAAATCTAATATTAAAATAATTCAGACTTTTCAAAATCAGGTTCTTCGCAGTATTGTTGGTGCACCGTGATACGTAATAAATGATGACATGCATCGTGACCTAAAAATGCCTACGCGTATTAAACGGGTTGCGGATAAATATTAAAAAAGACTCATTAACACGTAAACATTGATGTGCTACAACTCTTTGATAATGCTGGACTCGTTCGGCGATTCCAGAAACAGAAACCATTTGAACTAGTGAAATAATATGTATTGTAATTGCCAGGCTACGAACAAAGTGTAACTGTATTGAGGAATACTCCAGTGGGAGCTTATCCTACACACTGTTAACTTAAGTATTAAAATAAAATTACTAGATGGTTTATAACAAGTTGCAATGACGTTAAGTAAATAAAAAAGCTATACTTTACAGGACATAAGACTAAGGTTTTAAACCTTAGACGTCTTAATTGACTAAACATTATAATAAAATTTCAATAAATATTTTTAATATTCTTGTACGCGATAGAAAAAATGAAATTTAATGGACTTTAATTTTAACGGTGACGCAGTCTGTCGATAAATTGTTATTAAAAAACCTATAACCTTTTAGAGAGCTTTATTCAGCAACTTTGATTTACCAAAAAATTACTGTTGAAAGGAAAATAGTTAATGAAGTTTCCCCAACAAAGTACCTTACGTCATTCGTATTATCGATAAATTAAAAAAAAATAACTCTTTGTGTAGACAGTTTGGTAAAATGCTTCAATTAAAAACATTCAAGGAAACTGGTTATAAATAATCAGTAAATACGTATTTAACGTGTTGAACGGATTAATAAGAAATATGTTTTCTGTGTCCCGTAACTCAAAGTGTTTTGTCTCATATCTGATACTGACGAGCGTGTCTACTGACATATTTAGATAATCTATTTTGTAGTTGTAATTATTAGAAATCTAGGCTTAAATGTGTTCATTACTTTTAGCAGTTCGTATTTTAGCAGCAATAATAAGGTAACAGAAGCTATTTTAAATAACAAAATTACATTACGTGTCCGATTTGTTTGGAGGAACAATGAAAAATAACGCTCGCTGCTATCTTAACTAACAGTCATATGTAGATATTGCTTACCAGTATCCCAGTTGTGGAATACACTTTACATTAAAAGACAGATGCTTATGACTACAAACGTAATAGTACTACATTGATAGAATACGCTATCACTTTGATTCAGGGTGCATTAACTAAATGCTGACGTTTGTGTCATTTTATGAAATTTTTTAAAATTAGTACTAATTACCATCTGCAGAATGCACAAGGTAAACGTTAATCTAACAACATTTTCATGATTGAAGTAGACTTTCGTACTTTAGTTGATAGTGTTTAACAATTGTTGTACAAATAAATGTAACAGAATAGGTTAAAAAATTCTGGCCTGACAGAAAATGACACCAGGCGTATCAAAACGTTACGGTCGGTTAGAATTTCGATGACTAAGAGAGAGTGTCATCTCTTTGGAAACACCTGTATGTAATTATTTTATTGTAATCAAAAAACACAAGCTTTATATTTCTTGAGAAATGGGTAAATTCAAATGACGCAATGTGATAAAATAATTTCTTGCACAAAGGTCTAATGTTATCGGAAATAAAGAAAAAAAAGACAGTATGATTATAAACTATGCCATTTCAGTAAACTCAAAAGTGAGTTGAACATCGTGCGTTTGCCGTTGAAACATTTTCTAAATGCAATTATTCCTATATAAACAAACAAAGTTTTATTTTTGTTTGGAGGTTTTCACGGCCGGTGTCAGTTGAACTTAAACTGTCTGCCGTGCTGTTTGGCCGTGATCCAAGGTTTTCATTAGAACCAAACGTTTAAGCAGCACCATTGGCTGCCATCTTCAGTGGATGTATTCGAGTGAACTCAGTACTGTGGGCCTGACGTACGGCACCCCTCGTTAGGTTAAAATGAACACTTTGGACCATGGCCAAACAGCCCGGCAGATAGTTTAAAAACAATTAAGGTTTTCCAGTGACGACCACGTGATTTAAATCAACTCACGCAAAGAATCGTCGAAGAAATTCAGGCGATTCCGCAAGCCATGCGGCAGACAGTCATGTGTAGCTTTTTCAGTCGACTTGAAGAATGCACGGGTGTCAATGGGCGTCACTTTAGGGATGTTAGTTTGAAACTACGAACCTGGTTAAGTAAAATTGTCTTCTTATAATGTTTGTGTCCTACTTACAAAATACTGTATTTAATTTAAATATACTATATTTGTATATTTATACTATATATACTAACTTATACATATTATCTTTATACTATATTTGACTTAAAAGTATTCAACGAATTTCTGTTGTGATAGTTTTAAATTGTTGTGTTCTCATTGTCCCACCCTCTATTTATTTAAATGTATTTTTTAATTAGGAAAGCGTTCTTACAGATGTTTAACACTTTTACCACTAACGGGACACATATGTCCCGCTAAAAATAGATATATTCCCCTGGGACAGCAAGATGCTGTAAGCAAGTAATATGGTGCCCCAGCTGTGGTGAATAGTGTTTACATGAGTTAGGTTGCCAGTAGCGGATGCTAACTCAGCTTTCCAGTAGTTTATGAATAAAATATGTGGATAATACATTACCAGTGGCACATATGTGTCCCGATTAAGTGTTGTTGAGTACACCATTTGGACACATATGCCCCACCTTATCGAGTACTATAAAAATTTTGGTAAAATTCTAAACTTTCAGAAAACAATCACAAGTTGTCTCGGAAGACACCAAATAAGGAAACTTTATTTTAAATTGTGGAGAAGAAATATGTGGTGGAAGGGTTAACTGCAAAGCGATAATTAAGTAAAGCTTCACTAGTACATTAAAGAACGATTGCCTTATTGCCGGGTTTTATTATCTCATCAATGGTTAATGTTAAGTTACAAGTTTTATTGCGCTTACGTTACAGTCTTTATGACGTCAGTTAAAGTAGAGGAAAAACGATTATTTATTTATACAAATGTTTTACTTAGCTCAAAATCAATGGAAAAATATAAACGGATCGATGAATGAAATTGTTGAACACAGAACACATGAACAGACTCCTCTCACTTTAACTTATAACTTACGTAACAAAGACAGTGTAACTAGTAATCACATATACATTTAAAATTCAATTAACAACACTAAAACCTTGGAAAAGTAACAAAGAAGCTTTGTTTCCAAGCGTTATATTTAGAAGTCGTTTTGTAAAATTTTCCTATTATTTAATACACACTCAAGATTCATAATAATCTTTTTAATTCAACTCAAGTCGCAATTCCATGAGTTGTTATCCTATTCATGGGTACACTATTTATAGAAAACACAAAACGGAATACAATTGAGGCAGTATATTTTAACGCAACCTTACTCGTTTACTGGTTTTTCTTCTGCCCAAGTGTGGGTGTTTCAAAAGTTTATAAAGTCATTTCTTGTAAACTGTAAACACTTTTCTGGCCCGTTTTGGTTTGTTTTGTTTTTAATTAATGTCAAATTTCCTAAATAGTTTGTACTTATTTTTAATAGACATTTTACACGTAAATTTTCTTATATTTAAATTTTCTACAAAGTTAGTTAGAAATTTTTATTTGTTTATTGGCAAATTAACGAACTTATTTTACCCCAAATACAAAAATGTGAGTTTTTCGACTCCATAGTTTTGTATTTTACACAGTTTTTCTTAAAAACTAATTAAAGTAGAGCTCTGAAATCTCTTGTATTCAATTTTTCAGACTAAAAGTCATAAGAAACCATCATATTTACTCTTCATTATATATCCCAATAATTTTAGTATGGCGTCATTTTACCGTGGGAGCAGAAATTAGGGCAAACTGGTTTGCAAGCCGTTACTCGCTAACGAACCGTTTTCGGACCTATGTTTATATGAACTTTCTTTCTCATATTTAGGTACAAAATCAGCTTCCTAGAGATTGCCGTGTAATTTTGAATCACCTTGTATAATCGCCTTAGTGAAGCAATGCCTACGTCTTACAAGGCATGGCAGTAGAAACCAAGACCTTTCTACGCGGCGGGGTTACCTGTTACTGTTACTTGTGCGCAGCTTTACCGTTAATTACTACAAACACATACAGTGTAACACAGACAAGCCAAACGGGACCTGTCGCTAATTAGTGAATATTGATGTCGTGTCTTGTAATGATATGACACGTTACTGGGTGTGCCTCGGAAAACAGGTTTTATACGAAGGCCATCTCAAAAGTAAGTTTCCCTGATTTAGGAAATATTTAAAACCACATGTAAAAATTAAAAAAAAAACTATACTTTTATTCTAAAACATGTATTTATTTTTCAGTATAATCTCCAGCCTTGTCAGTACACTTTCTGTGGCGTTTTTCAATTCTTTCCTTAAACCACTGCGTGCCCAGATTTCGAAGCCAGGCGTCAACCGCCTGTTTCATTTCCGTACCCGTTTCCAAACGTTGTCCTCCCAAGTGGTCGTCGAGACGGGGGAAAAACATGGAAATCAAACGGATCTAAAGTGGGTGAATTGTTAAAAATCTCCCTTTGAAAGGACTCCAACAAATTATGTGTGACTCGCGAAGAATGAAGACGTGCATTGTCGAGATGCAGAAGAACTTCATTGCTCAACAAATATTTCCCTTTCAAGAAAGATGTATGCCACCAGCGGACTATTTAAATGCTCAAGTACTTAGGTCCAAACAGAGAAACTAACTGACAATAAATTTCAGCCGCTGATTCATATTTTGTATAACAAACTAAAACAGACTGCGCACTTTGCATTCGTACACGCTGGTAAATGGAACATCCACGATTAAAAATTTCGTGTTGTAGTTACGTTGCTAGGGAACGAATGAGGTTTTGGCACTGCTACCACTACACGCAAATAAAAGTTCTTTAACCTTCGTCAGCCTGTCTGCGTCAGTTTCCTTTGAAAGAAAAAAAAACATGGAAACTTACTTTTGAGATGACCCTCGTATAATACACAGTAACCATAGCGTTCACAAAAATATTTGTTTACACCCCCCCCCCAATGAAGCAAGCAGGATGCAACCTAAATCAATAAAGAATTCCCGCGACTGAAAAATGTTTTATGTTGGATAAGTCTGCAGAAATTTTATAGATTACAAAACACACATTAAACTTTAAAAATTTTCAAAGGCAGAATTAAACATTTTCTTACAGTCAAATTTTTACAGTCCAAGGCGTTTTAGTTGTAGAATATAAAAAACTTGCCTTAATGTTGCATTACTATGGAAAAGAAAATACCCAAGTGCAAAGTAACTCACATGTTAGAATAACGTAATTAGTCATATGTATAATTATTATCTAAAATCTATCTAACCTAAAATATTATCTAAAATTAACATCGTCAATTTTTTAATTTATATATTGACGATGACACACAAAACTGGCAGATATGTCTTCCAGATCATTTTATGATTCGTCACTCTACAATTGATACTTTGTTGTTTGCGGACGATCAGGCTACTCTGTCGGACTCTGAAAGCAGATTGATAGATGGGTATCCATTTGTTAAATCGAATGTGCAAAGAATCTGGATTGCTAACATCCACGCTTAAGACCAAAGTGATGGCTTTTCGTGGAACTGATCGCATAAGGGCAAAAATTGTTATGGACGGTACTATCCTGGAACAAGTTAGCAATTTTGAATATCTGGGCTACAGTGTGTCTTATAATGCAAGCAACGACGTTGTGAATAAGTTGCATAAGTTCAACCTTATGTGCGGGACCACTAGGCGAACCCTTAAATCGGCAAGTAAAGAACACGCCTAAAATTCTACAAGGTGATGGCCTTTCCCACACTTCTTTATGGGTCTGAGAATTTGACTTTAACGAAAGGCAAATCCAAGCGGCTGAAATGAGATTTCTCAGGAACGTGGCAGGGTATACTCTCCATGTTTATAGTACAATCACAGATATACGGTAAGAATTAAATGTTATGAGTATACTCAACAGGTCACGCAGTATCGGCTAAATTAGTGGGAACATCTTTGCCGAATGGATGACTGCCGCATCCCCAAACAACTATGGAATTATAAGGCAAGGGGACGGAGATGTGTGCGAAGTCCGAGGAAGCGCTGGAGTGACCAGCTCTAATATTTGGTTGTTTGAGACCGGAACAAACCATCCTTGGTTTAATCCTTGAAGATGATGATGATTACTATTATTATTTGAAATTACATAACAACATATAACGCAGTTTCGTACTTTGTAGATTCTAGTTTACCTATATTTATTAGCCCAACTCGACATATTTCTTTAATTTTTAACAAAAAAATATTACGCATGTCAACAAATATAAAGGTACCTTATTAAATTTGTATTTTTAGGGGCACCGTCTTATCCAATATGTGCAAGCTGACAATTTTTCTCTCCATTTTCACTATAATTTTTTTATAGTAAAATATATTGTGATGTGTTTTCGATAAAACGTAATATTTATTTAAACGTATCCATAAGTGCTAAATTTTTTGTTTTATATTTTATATTATCAATAATAATACAACTTTATACAAAAATATATTTTTTATTTTGTAAGTTACTGTTTCGATAGTGGTCTAACAACGATCAGCATTAGATATAATTTAGTACATTCAAAACGTGTTTAAAATAATTTTTCAAAACAGTTGTTTTATATGTAGACTAAATTTAATGTTTTTATACGTGTATACAAAAAAGTCTACATAATTAATAGTAAAATATAATATAAATATTTATTATTTTATTAAATTAGTAATGTTAAAAATTATAATTTTTTGTATTATTATGAATTTTTTCTGGTACAAATTTATTACTTGTTTTATGTTTAAATATTTCTAAATTTTTCCATTAGGTCATATTTCGACCTTTGAAAACATGTTTTATTAAACTGATATTTATTAAATATTTTATCAAATATCAACATATGTTTTGAACAATGATTTAAACAAATTTTTAAATGTATTAAGTTATGTCTGATGATGATAGTTGTTAGATCACTATCGAAAAATATATGTAATTTACAAAATAAAAAATATATTCTTGTATAAAGTTGTATTCTTTAAATGTGTATATATCAGAAATACAGCCCAGTGCCTCAGCGGTTAACTGACAGTTGTTTGATAGTATGGATGCTTCGTTATCACTCGTACAGATTTATACTTGACTGTGACTGTGTAACTTAGATTCAATAGATTCAATTTAAGACGTGACTTGTAGTTGTTAACATTATTCTGGGGACAAAACTTTGTTCTAAGATAGTTATCAACACATCAGACGTATAAACAGGCATTATTAAAAGATGTTCAAACAGGCATTGTACAAATGCAATGCACAGAGAATGGCATTGAAAATGCTTCAATAAATCTAAAAAATATATTTATTTATGTTCATTCACCAATCAATGAATTCATTCTTCATTTACCAATGTACAGATTATAAGTTAAATGTAGTCGCATTCATAAGCGAAGTTTCATATGTGTACAACGTTATTGACAACATAGAAGCAGTTTCTATGGAAACTCACCGGTTCCCATTTTCGATAACGCACCAGCGATCGGCCGCAAATGTGCGACACGTCCTTATAAACATTTTCAATGTTAAAAGATTGCGCTCGTAAAACCCCGAAGCTTGGTAGCTTTCATCGCTTATGGAATGAATCATTTTCAACGGCGGAACCGAGTGACGTCACTGTCTCCGCCGTGTGTCTCACTTTGTATAAAAGCTTTTAAAATTGAATTCTGATTTGTGTAGACAGTAGATTGCGCCATTTTCTAATTTATTTATTTTGTAAAGACACAGTCCTTTGGTAATCACGCTGTTTGACGCAGAAATAACTTTGGTGTCCAAACTACGACTTAGCATACGTGTGACACGTATAGATAGCTCGTTTGATCCGTAGTACCATAAGTCACGATGGACTTAATGAAATAACTAGCGAAATTCACGTGTATTGTGTCAAGTGTATAGATGTAATCAGCAGTGCCATATTTAACACAGTTGTATTTTATTGTTTTGCATTTGGACCACGTTAATGAATTGATTTTCGTTTTTAACTGTTTCTTTTTCCATTCACATTCTTCTTCTTCTTCTTCTTCTTCTTCTTCTTCTTCTTCTTCTTCTTCTTCTTCTTCTTCTTCTTCTTCTTCTTCTTCTTCATCATCATCACCATCACCATCACCATCGTCACCGTCACCGTCACCGTCATCGCCATCTTCTTCTTCTTCTTCTTCTTCTTCTTCTTCTTCTTCTTCTTCTTCTTCTTCTTCTTCTTCTTCTTCTTCTTCTTCTACGTCTTTTTCTGTAGGACTACATCCTGACGTGAACCCTGGCTTCCAACACCAGTCTTCTCCAATGTCTCCTACCGTTTGCCATTCCAGTGTAATCCCTCACATCAATTCCTCTTAGACCTTCTTGCACATCATTCAACGATCTTATCTTAGTTCGGCATTACAGTAGTACTTTGCATTCACTAGTCAGCATCCTAGGTATTTTACATTACTATATGTAAAAATAAAAATAAATAAACCTCTGCTCAAGGACCAAGGCATACCGCACGGCTTTTGTGTTTAGTGGGACGGTTGTATGGCCAGTAGGTACAATGCGGCGCCAGCCGTTAGTTGCGGTATTCACAGCCAGGAGGCGCCGCTGTTACCTCAGTCGACTATCGACTACTCAGTTCTGTCTAACGACTCTGAGAGCACGCCATATAGAGCCTCCGCCGGGAATTGAACCCGGGACCACAAGCACATCAATCGCCCGCGCTAGCCGCTAGACCACCTGGATGCTTATGTAAATATACATTTACAATATGAATAATACAATAACCACGATAATAATAGTAGTATTGGAAACATAATATAGGAAGACTAATTACCGGCACAAAAAAATGAGGGTAGATTTCATTTTACTGTGTATTTAAAGTTGGTGCATATAAACCAAAACATTTGCTTTATTGATTAATGTGGTTGTTTAATTTGTACTTTGTTGTTAAGATCGAATCGAAGCTGAGATATGAGATATGAACAGCGACTTCAAGTTTTGGGCTGGCATCCAAGTAATCCAATGATTCAGCACTATGATGGAGCTATATGTACAAGCTATTTAATAACCTACCGTCATGTCGCTTTGTCACTATAGTATTTGGTTGAATCACTTCAGCGTCACAAAAGCACAGTGCAGCACACAAACGCAAAAATACAAAAATTAAAAACAACCTGCGAAAAGAAATAAAACTTTTTTCATAACGTATTGTTACGTAATACGGAGCGTTCTACAAGTATCCCGGCTATCCCAAAGCTGTAATGTGTGTGTGCGTACATATTGCTGCTACTTTGAGATGAAAGACAATTACACGTCAACTATCGAGTCTATTCCAGTCCGTACCGGTCAGCGCAGTGTATTCAAAGACACGGTTTCTAGTGGATTTCGATAACGCCTGTTTGTTTAACACGTCATCCAAAGTAATAGATTATTCTGGCATGTCAGCGGGGTATAAATACACGCATTCAGCGAGTTGAGTTTAAGTAGCGATTCATTCAAGTGAGGTTCGATTTATTGTCGGGCGATTTACACAGTGCGTTTCAAGTGGTGTATTAGTAAAAAGTGATTATAGTCAGGATTCTTTATAGTAGTTGACATTATTATTTGTTTGGACAGATTAACTAGAACTGTTGTATGAGAATAATCTTGTTGAATAACTTGTTGATTACAAACTGTTAATTTGGATAATTAAAGCTGGTTATTAGTGACTTTATTGGTATCTTGTATTTTGTTTTCCACTGTAGCATACGACGATCAAGGAGACCGTCGTAATAGTGTATTTCAACATTTATGATTAAAAAAAATAATTTCAAGTAAATGCTATTTACGTAGAAGATAGTAGCGAGAGTTACGAAGCAGTGAGATATGTATTTACGGCAGAATACATGAAGTCCCTAAAAGGTATTAAGTTCCTATATCGGAAGGGAATTACACTCAACATAAATTCAATAATCCTTTCTGCTCGGGAATATAAATAAAATATTTTACGTTGCGGTGAATTTAGTTTATTGTTATTGAATGGAGTCTACGAGTCTGGAGCTTGCAGCCAGATGTACAAGCACTTTATTACACATTCAGTATTTGGGTCATGGCTCTGTGACAGTGCAGAGTTGTAGACTGCTGGTTGTAAAGTGGATTCATTATTAAAAAGTTAATAAACTTCATAGAGCTTTATCTTCTGTACCATAAGCTGTTGATATATTTCAAGTAATATTAAATGTTCTGTTTTATCATTTACTTATGTGTATTTATGTCTTTAACAATTAACTTAAATGACATTGTAATGAATTATTACGCCGGTCATAAGGATCAATTCGTTAAAAAACGGAAGTAAATAATTAAATACCAGAGGATTTCTTAGTTACAGTTTTAATTACAGTTCAGATAAACAATTAAAGTAAGCATTGTTACGTCATTACGGAACGTTCTATATCGTTACGACTGTCTAAATGATCGTCGTATGGTACAGTGGAAAACAAAATACAACACACCAATTATGTCACTAATCACCAGCTTTAATTATCACAATTAAACAGTTTGTAATCAACAAGATTATCTCTTAGAACAAATCAAATAAAAATTGTTCACACGCAATGTCAACGAGTCTCGCACAATAAATTATAAAACACAATAATTCTTCACTTCGACAAACACTCCATCCGCGCTAGCGAAAATTGCTCTCACGTAACCGAACTGACAACTCGGCTGCTATGGCTTTATATATGTCGTGCTGAGGTCCAGTACAGATTTCCCTGCTTACTGCATGCCGGCGGGTTAATGCGTATCTCAAGTGTTCCTGGAACTCACTAGAACCACCTACTTGAATGACGCAACACCTGCCACACTGGACGGAGGGAGTGGAGAATGTTTCAGCTGTTCTACACGGTTCGATGTCATACTCGTGACAATATGTTTCTCGGCTATTCCAGCATAACCAGCTGTTATGTTGTGTGCGTACGTGACAATTAACATGAGTGAACGAGGTATTTCAAACCGGTTGGAGCACTGTGTTCAATGCTGCAATTAATTACTCTCTAGTGTTTTCTAGTAGTGTTGACGCATATTATCGATTATTCGAGAACACATGTGCTATCTATTCAAACAACACTTGCCGCTTAGTGTCAGTCTTACGTCGGCGATTACTCAGTTCAGTTTTATGTCGGAGGATTTACACAGTGCTTCTCAAGTGGTGTATTAGTGAAAGATTATTATGGTGCGGAATTCTTTATAGATGACATTATTATTCGTGTGGACAGATTAACTTAAATTATTGTACGAGTATAATCTTGTTGAATAACTTGTAGATTACAAACTGTAAATTGTGATAATTAAAACTGGTTGTTAGTGACTTCATTGGTGTCTTGTATTTTATTTCCCACAGTACCACACGGCGATCAAAGAGACCGTCGTAACATATATTTCGCAACCAGCATAATAATTGTTCACGCTAATTTTACAACAATTGTTGCCTCACATCCAACAATGTTACAAACAATACACAAACAATTGTCGGGATATATGACGTCAATCACTTATAAGAATTAATTGTTGCTGCCAAGACTGACCAGTATTGGAAAGTGAACTTCCGAGTATTTGAAGGTCGCAAATTACACTCTAGTTCAATGCGGTTTAACGATAAACGTCAACGACTTTGAAACACTATTTGTTTGTTCAGTCTCACAGGTCAGTGAATCTTAATAAGATTGCCTAGATCCATCGACAGCTTACATTGTTACAGCGGTCTCGGTCAGTTGCGACGAAACAACGTTTTCACCGATTATTACCCGATCAGTTGCGCCCCGCACTTTCACTTACTGACCGTTTAGAAACGTTGCTCTTCTGAATTTTGGTGAAATTTCAATTCTACAACTTTACGTTTGTCCGAGTAATTACTTTCTTCCAATATTTTTGTTACGTTAAGTTAGGTTAGGTCAGGTTAGGTTAGGTCAGGTTAAGTTAGGTTAGGTCAGGTTAGGGTAAGTCAGGTCAGGGTAGGTTAGGTTAGGTTAGATCAGGTTACGTTAGGTCAGGTTAAGTTAAGTTAGTCTAGGAATGACAGTAATTTCTGTGTTACTATAATAATAACATGAAAATGCAATTGAACGCAATTGACCGTGTTAAGATTTCCAGTTCGGTCGCATCTGACCGGGTTTTATACGATTGGGTCGCAACTGACCACGGTCCCACATTAATACACTGTACAAAGACCGTGGTCAGTTGCGACCCAATCATAATAAATCTGGCTAAATATATAAACACTGTATGTATTATTGAGTGTGTATGCTGATTGTGACTTGAGTTTTATTAAGAAAATGATTATGAGCCTTCACTCTGCATTAAATTCAAAGCTCAAGGCTAAGCAAACATCACAAAACAACTTTTGAATATAACTTCTAGAAACAGACAGTAAAAGTTATTTTGCCCCAGACTTTGATGGTTTTAATTGAATTTTAAATATAGAAATGTTTACTGGTTACATTACCTCTGTCACGTAATTTTACGAAAGTTCTGAGTTTAAATAAAAAGGGTTTGTTATGATTCATTGTTCCCCGTTTAATAAAATATTGATTTATATTTTTGAAGTCTTTTTCCGGTGTGGACCGCGTCTAAAATGTCTTGTACGACAACGTTTCACTCATATTACAATGAGTTTCATCAGGTTTAAGTGACAAAAACGCCGGCAAGCGAACTCAGTTATATAGTGTAGAAGTGGCGGTGGGTGGTCCGGTAAGTGGACCCTACCTTGTAGGCGTTATGCTGTGTGCATTACTTGCGCGGTCAATCAACCCGCGTACAGTCAAACCAGAAAGTAAAGGGTACCAAATCGCAATTGCTGAGCATTCAGCCTTAATTAATTACATGGTAAACTTTGAAGATGCGTCTGTAATAAGGTCATGTAATAGGTATTATGACAGATTGATCTTAGAAGCAATAGAAATTAATAAACACAACGATAACATCAACTAAGAAACCGCCACGCTTAGTACGCCACTTCTACACTATATAACTCAGTTCGCTTGCCAGCGTTTTTTTCATATAGACCTGAGTATATTCATTGTAATATGAGTGAAACGTTATCATACAAGACATTTTTAACACGGTCTACATCGGAAGAAGGCTTTACAAACATAATGGGCACCGGCCGCGGAAGCCTACGTCATAAAATATTGATTTGTCTATACTTTACCATTGTCAATGAGCCAACTGAAAATTAATACAAATGAATGATGTGTTTGCTGTTACGTGTATGTTGACCAACATCGCAAACACTGTAAAGTGCATAATAAAACTCCTAACGTTAACACAGTCCCTTTAACATTTGATTTACACCAAGTTAAACTCAGAAGGGTATCTTTTCATTAAACGTAATTACTAAACGAAGATAAATCTTAGAATCCTAATTAAGTGAAGTAATCGCAATAACGTACTCTCTCTCTCTCTCTCTCTCTCTCTCTCTCTCTCTCTCTCTCTCTCTCTCTCTCTCTCTCTCTCTCTCTCTCTCTCTCTCTCTCTCTCTCAATTGGCACTACAGCTCTTGGAGAGCATTGTCTCCTGGATAATCCGCCTCCAGTCATCTCGATCCTCTGCTTTCTTTCTTTATCTTCTCGTACCGAGCCTGCGCAGATCGTCCTCAAGATTATCCAACCATCGTTTTCTAAGCCGACCCCTCCTTCTTCTTCTTCTAGCAGGTCTCTTCGTAAAAATTTTCGTTAATATGGATGTCTCTGACATTCTTTGGGCATGCCCTGCCGCTCGGAATTCCGAGGCATTATACTAGTATCCGTAACTAGAGTGTATTTACGGGGCAAGATTGTTAGTCTCACGCCCAACCCCCATCCTGGAAGACCAGGAACTTTGATTTTTGGGTGTTTTTCCAGTAGACAGGCAGCCTTTCTCTCGGCTATAGAGTCCTGTCAACCCTCACAGTTTACCTGCCGCACTACTGCCCTTCAGTTCCGCCCGGTGATGTTCAGCTACGGGCCCAGCTAACTACTACCGTCTTCCGCCCCACTGCCAGAAGCTGCCCACCACCAGGGATGTTTCTCGACTTTCCAGTCTAGATCCGTACTGTTCTGCGAAAACAGGTTCACCTCGTGTAGGATGTGGCTCTTCACTACACAGTACGGTTTCGCCTGGATAGAAGCTAGGGGGAGCACTGGGGCGCCATCGCTTCCTCCAACCTGTGGCTTGTACGGACCAGTGCCCAGTCAACTCGAAGCAAAGATGCTACCTCTCCAAGTTCCCTCGACCCCCACAATAACACACAAGTAGAAAAAAAAAAACATTAAACACTTTAGCTATACTGTGTAAGTGACACTATATCCATCCATACTTGGTGTGTGAGGAAAGTAAGCGTTTACATGGGAAGCAACTCATTGAAGCAACTCATGTGTGCTGTAACTGTGCATCTGTAAAACTACAAAACTCTAACAAAACCAGTCTTGACATATGGCGCAGAAGGATCGACTATCGCCAAAGTAAAATCGTCTTTTAACTTTTGATAGTAATGTAGTAAGAAAAATTTATTGTTAAATATGTAAAAACAGTGTACGTCGGATCCGTTATAGAAGAATTACACGCAACCTTTAGGGATGTAAATATTATAAAATATATAATACATTATCAGGAATGAGGGAGGTCGGACATTTGATAAGGATGATGGAGGATGAAACAGTGAGGAAAGCCTTGACCGTGTAACTAAAGAAGAAAGCCAGCCAGGCCAAAGCTGCGATGGATTGATAATGTGAGCAATGATGCAAAACTATCTGAACTGAAGGACTGGGCGGCCATCGCGTCAGATGGGGGCCGTTAGTGAAGGCTCCTAGAAGATATGTAGACTTAGCAATGAGTGTAGCACCAAGGTTTACGAAGATGGGGATGATATTCATTTCGAAGATTATTAGGTCGACTAATCTACTTCGAACTTTAGATTCCAAAGTCATCAGGTTTTCCGGTCGATTACCTGTCATTTGATCCAAGTAGTTTAGAATTGTTAACAGCGTTCTCCCAACAACAAAGTTAAGAGCGGCTACTTTTACTGTTAAAGATGTTACTCTATTTATTACTTAAGTCTATAATGTAATGAATAGGTCTGTGTAAGTAGCAAAATGGACTTTTTTAAAATTATGTTAGGTAGTTGCGAAACTATTTCTAAAAGTTTATTTATTTTATAATTACTTTACAATAACTAATAATCTTTGTTAGTGTAAATAGAAAAGTATAGTAGAGTCTAAGATTAGATTTTTCTTATTTTAACGATAACAAATCATTCCAAATACCAACCAAAATATTTTAAATCCGTGAAACCACTACGCTCTTAAAGAAATTCGACCTCTGTTCTAAAGGTCCAAAACGGGGTGTGACGCAAAATATGCTTTCATTAAAAAAAAAAATGCACTAGCCTCTCCATCCCAACTCCTCTCTCACCTACACGTTGGTGGGTCCTGTTAAGCAGAATAATCCACTCCAAGGTTGTAGTAGCCAATCGCTTCGGTGAATTGGATCGCTAAGAAAACCAGTGATGGGGATTCTGTCAGGGTAGCCTGGGGATATCCTGGGTCCTGGCCTGGCAGGATGGTGCACATCAGCAGCAGGGTGTGCATCTAGTGTGGAGGCGGAGGAGCCTACAGTAGGCCAACGGCTGCACACATGGGCTAAGTTATTTAGTCTGCTGCGATCGGACAGAGAGAGCTCGTCAGCTGAGGTGAAAGCAACTCTCTAGGAGAAAAGCAGCCCGAAATCAAAGTTCCTGGTCCTCCAGGTTGGGAGTTTTACAGCAGGCCAGTAACCTGCCTAAGTAAAAATGTATGTACTTACAGAACTCATACGCGACTAGGAAACCGGATAGAAAATACGGCAAAACGACCTAAGCTAACGCAAAAGGACAAATGCAAATGGGTTCACTTGAATTGCATGCCTAATATCCGTCTACCAGTGCTATCTTGCTGTCTTGTGTTATCACCCTACAGGCAAGAGAGATATCGGTAGACCGAGGATGAGATGGGTTCCGGAACAGTCCTTGGAGCGGTGATGATGATGACCTCTGTTCTACTTTAGGGTTTAGTAATACGCTAATAAAATTTGGTTCTACTTTGATGTTCTTAGTTGAAGTTAACATGAGTGTGCATCCGAGTGTGCGTATTTGAGAGGCTCTGATAATCCATGGATGAGTTCAAACTTTCCGTAGCTGCCTATTTTATAAAAAACCTAATTATTTTAGATTTTAAATGACGGAATATTCTGCTCTTCTGACTACGATAGCATTAGCCATGGAAATGTGTAGCTAATTAAACACAGATCCTGGTGATCCTGGCGATCGATGTACTTGCAAATAATAATTCGCAATACCCGTCCGACTTACGTTTAACTTTCCATTTGTTATATTATTTTTAAAAGTTAACAATTTGTTGTATTATAAAATTATTTAAGTGTACACAGTATAATTTTTAAACACATAAACTTTATTGTGTATATGACAGTGTGTATTTTCTTGAAAGATGATGTGCCACAGGTTAACTATCGTTTATTTGCAAATAAAAACAATCTTTTCTATACATATGCATGAAACGTAGACTTTTTCAATGATATTTAGCAATACAATACAATATTGTGACGACATTACAGAAGAGTCTACATGTTTATCGAATGTTCCAGAGGAATCCGGCTGTAATGTGTGTGGCGTACGCGATTCTCGACGCATTAGCTAGACTGTAACAGAAGCCGCGCGAACCGTGTCAAGGCCGCAATGAATTACGTTCTATTGTTTTCCTTTATTGCTAATGCGCAGTATTGAATATTCTAATATTTCGGCGGGGTATAAATACAAGTACTCAACGACTTTCAGTTTCAGTTTGAGTTGTGAATTATTGGAGTGCGGTTTCTTGTATTGTGGCGAAGTATTATTTGTTGTGCGGGACGATTGTAATAAAAGTGTGTTTTATATTAATAGACATTTTTATTGCGTGTGAACAATTTTATTTGATTTTTTGTAAGAGACTCTCTCGTATTTTGTTTTCCATTGTACCATACGACGATCACTAGACCGTCGTAACAATATTTAGCAATATTCCTAAATATTAGCAATATTATATTTGCAATGTAATAGTAGCAATATTTAAGCTACTGTTGGTAGCCCCTTTCTTAAAGTCGACGTCAAGTATCGATACTATCGTGTTCTCAAAATATCGAAAATATATTGCGATTACAGTTATTTAAAAGTACCAAAAGTTTAAAAAAATTGGTGTCAATAATATTCAGTGTAGAATATTTAGGAGTCAAAAACCTTTGCAAAATGCGAGCTTTTGATTTATGGATCAGATCGTCTTCCTTTATCGAAACCGGGTTACGCCGGCGCGTATATCTCCATATCTCGGAACAGGCAAGAATTTTAAATTCTGTACCTTAAAAATTTGTAAAAGAAATCTTACAACCCTAGAAAGTATGATTGATTTATATACTACTTAATTTAATAACTTTAAGGAAACTATTGTTCCACATTACTCTAATTTTAGGTAACAAACTTTGCATGAAATTAAAAAAAAACGTATAGTTAGGACCCACGTCTAAATAAATACTTACCCCGTAAAATATAGGAATTTTACAACACCCCATTTCAAATCTGTTAGGCAAATAATTACAGTCATAAAGAAATTACAAGTTACATTATAGGCAGACAGAAAAATGTGAGACAGACATTTGTAACTTAATGTGAGGGATGAGCAAACAATAAAATTTCTGACGCGAAAACGATTATTCAGGGGAGAGTCGACAATAGGAAGGAAATTATAACAATAGCGCTGTTTTCTTGTATACTGAAAAGCAACCAGCATGTGGTTTCTGGCGCCAAACGTTTTTATAAAGGAACGACCATGATAAATGCCTCCTTCCGGTTCCTCGCCCCAATTTATCCTAGAAAAATTTTGCAGTCAAGGCTTCCGGAACTTACTTTTTTTTTCATTTTCTAAAAGTCGCACAGCAACGAAACTCGACACACATGGCGCGCGCGCTCTTTGTGTGTTATCAAACAAGCGAACGGAATAAAAAAATGGAATTCAAAATGTTTTATAGTACTGTTTGAAAAATAATTGTCTGCCTTGGCTGATCCAGCTAAGCGAGTTTGTGCCGCTAAGGCTGCTTTCCGTCTCGATTCCCTCACATGTGTCGTCGATTTTATGTGGCAAGAGAATGTTCGGAGGGAATTTTTCTGTTAGTCAGGGATATTGCCTGTCCTTGAAAAATGCTGGTTTGGAGAAACATGATACCTATATTAATGTAACTTTAAGAACGTAGATTAGGCATTAATTACGTCGATCTATTGGTAGTCAGTTGACTAGTGTCTTCTTTGTTTTTAGGTTGTGTGATTTTTGTATTTAAATCAAAGTTGTGCTATTACTTCGTAAGCTTGTACGGCCGGAGTCAATGTTATTAAATTGAGTTCCCGGGCTGTTTGGCCGTGGTCCAATGCTAAAATCCATAGCAGACGTTTCGGCCGTGCCATCGACGGCCATCATCAGTGCAAAATTGAGTTCCCGGGCTGTTTGGCCGTGGTCCAATGCTAAAATCCATAGCAAACGTTTCGGCCGTGCCATCGACGGCCATCATCAGTGCAAAATTGAGTTCCCGGGCTGTTTGGCCGTGGTCCAATGCTAAAATCCATAGCAGACGTTTCGGCCGTGCCATCGACGGCCATCATCAGTGCAAAATTGAGTTCCCGGGCTGTTTGGCCGTGGTCCAATGCTAAAATCCATAGCAGACGTTTCGGCCGTGCCATCGACGGCCATCATCAGTGCAAAATTGAGTTCCCGGGCTGTTTGGCCGTGGTCCAATGCTAAAATCCATAGCAGACGTTTCGGCCGTGCCATCGACGGCCATCATCAGTGCAAAATTGAGTCCCGGGCTGTTTGGCCGTGGTCCAATGCTAAAATCCATAGCAGACGTTTCGGTCGTGCCATCGACGGCCATCATCAGTGCAAAGTTGAGTTCCCGGGC
The DNA here is from genome assembly GCA_034769895.1 of Magicicada septendecula. Lineage (NCBI taxonomy): Eukaryota > Metazoa > Arthropoda > Insecta > Hemiptera > Cicadidae > Magicicada > Magicicada septendecula. The sequence continues at coordinate 30,505,199 of CM068369.1, forward strand.
TGTTTGGCCGTGGTCCAATGCTAAAATCCATAGCAGACGTTTCGGCCGTGCCATCAACTGCCATCATCAGTGCAAAATTGAGTTCCCGGGCTGTTTGGCCGTGGTCCAATGCTAAAATCCATAGCAGACGTTTCGGCCGTCCCATCGACGGCCATCATCAGTGCAAAATTGAGTTCCCGGGCTGTTTGGCCGTGGTCCAATGCTAAAATCCATAGCAGACGTTTCGGCCGTGCCATCGACGGCCATCATCAGTGCAAAATTGAGTTCCCGGGCTGTTTGGCCGTGGTCCAATGCTAAAATCCATAGCAGACGTTTCGGCCGTGCCATCGACGGCCATCATCATTGCAAAATTGAGTTCCCGGGCTGTTTGGCCGTGGTCCAATGCTAAAATCCATAGCAGACGTTTCGGCCGTGCCATCGACGGCCATCGTCAGTGCAAAATTGAGCTCCGGGCTGTTTGGCCGTGGTCCAATGCTAAAATCCATAGCAGACGTTTCGGCCGTGCCATCGACGGCCATCATCAGTGCAAAATTGAGTTCCCGGGCTGTTTGGCCGTGGTCCAATGCTAAAATCCATAGCAGACGTTTCGGCCGTGCCATCGACGGCCATCATCAGTGCAAAATTGAGTTCCCGGGCTGTTTGGCCGTGGTCCAATGCTAAAATCCATAGCAGACGTTTCGGCCGTGCCATCGACGGCCATCATCAATGCAAAATTGAGTTCCCGGGCTGTTTGGCCGTGGTCCAATGCTAAAATCCATAGCAAACGTTTCGGCCGTGCCATCGACGGCCATCATCAGTGCAAAATTGAGTTCCCGGGCTGTTTGGCCGTGGTCCAATGCTAAAATCCATAGCAGACGTTTCGGCCGTGCCATCGACGGCCATCATCAGTGCAAAATTGAGTTCCCGGGCTGTTTGGCCGTGGTCCAATGCTAAAATCCATAGCAGACGTTTCGGCCGTGCCATCAACTGCCATCATCAGTGCAAAATTGAGTTCCCGGGCTGTTTGGCCGTGGTCCAATGCTAAAATCCATAGCAGACGTTTCGGCCGTCCCATCGACGGCCATCATCAGTGCAAAATTGAGTTCCCGGGCTGTTTGGCCGTGGTCCAATGCTAAAATCCACAGCAGACGTTTCGGCCGTCCTATCGACGGCCATCATCAGTGCAAAATTTGAGTTCGCGCTAACATTGGCGACCACAGTGGCATATATATATATATATATATATTACATTTATAAATAAATTTACCCCAAGATATACCTTTTTTTCTCCTTATTAGGAACATGTTTCTGGTACTATCTTCTACCCATCCTCAGCCTTTCGGTTTTTGTGTCTGGTGAAGTACATATGTGTTGATTGACTATTATTATTGTGGCTTCCTGTTGGCTTCTGGTACTTCAAATTGGTTTTATTGTGTGTGATTGTGGTGTATGTGTTAGTTTTTTGTGTATTTTCGATGTTGAGTGCTTTGAATATTGTGTCATGTTTTGTATTGATTTGTATTTTTTCAGGTATTAGTTTGTTTTGTGTTGTATGTTTGTATATTTGTAAATTTTCCCAAATGTTCATTATGGTGCCTTTGTGTGGTATATGTTTTATTAGTGTCACATTTGTTATGTCTGGGAGGATTCATGTCCTGTGTTTATTGCATGTGTTGCTAAATGGAATTTATATATTTCTGGTTTTTTGTATGCGTTTACGTGTTCAAAATAACTTTTTTTCAGCTGTTTTTTTGTTTGTCCTATGTAACATTTATTGCAATCTTGGCATTCAATTTTGTATATACCGTTAGTTGTATTATCTTTGTTGTACGGGTTATTTAGTTTTTGAAATTATTTTTATTAGTTTTGTATGCTACTTTTATATCTGTGTTTTTAAATTATTTTTGTTAGTTTTGTCATTTTATTATTTATGTATGTGAATGTGGCCCATTTCTTGTTGTTATTATTTATGTGTTGTTCATTTTGATTAATTCTTAATTGTTCAGTTTTTATTTTATATTTGATTTTATTTTCTATTTTGTTTACAGTATTTTTATTGTATCCATTTTCATGACGAATTTGGTATATTATATTTCTTTCTTTGTCAGTTTCTTGTTTGTTTAGGGGAATTTTGTACATTCTGTTAAATAGCGAATAGGATGCTGCCATTTTATGTTGTGGTGGGTGGTCAGAATGGTTAGGTATAATGATGTTAGTAGAAGTTGGTTTTCTATATATTGCATATTGTATGTGGTTGTTGTATCTTGTGATGGTTATGTCTAAATAGTTGATTTTGTTATGGTTTTTATTTTTCTTCTGTGAATTGTATTTTAGGATGTATGTTATTGATTTGTTTCAGTATGTTCACTGCATTTGTGTTTTTGTTATTTGATACATATAGCCCATCATCTACATATCTTATCCATATGCCATTTGGATCATATGATTTTATAATATTTTGTATTTTGGTATCTAAGTGTTGTAGGAATATTTCTGCTATTATGCTTGATAATGGTGATCCCATTGCTAAACCTTCTTGCTGTTGATAAATTTTGCTATTAAATTCAAACTAATTTTGTTTTAGTATTTGTTAGAGGCTATTTTTTATTTCGGTTATATATTGTTTGTTTTCATTTTGTTCTTTAAGTTTGTTTATTATTATGTTTATTGTTTCTTCTACTGGGATGTTGGTGTACATGTTTGTGATATCACATGAAGTGAAAAATGTATTTTCATTTATATTTATTATTTTTAGTTTGTCTATTAATTCGTGTGTATTTTTTATGTTATGTTGGTTATTTGTTAGATGGTTACTTTTTAGTTTTTGTGCTATTTTTTTTTGCTATTTTTGTATGTAGGAGCTTTTTAGAAGTTGATTAATGGACGTATTGGGTTGTTTAATTTGTGTATTTTTATTAGGCTATTCATTTTAGGTGGTTCTGGATTATTATTTATATATATATGTCTGTGTTTTTATTGCTGAAAATGTTTTTAGTTGTTTTTATTAGTTTTATTGTTTGTTTAAGATAGTTTTCTGTTGGGTCTTTATTTAGTTGTATATATACACATATATTCAGCATGAGATATATATGTACACATATATATAGATACGACACATATACGATATATATACATGTGTGTGTGTGTGTGTGTGTGTGTGTGTGTGGGTGTGTGTGTGTGTGTGTGTGTGTGTGTGTGTGTGTGTGTGTGTGTGTGTGTGTGTGTGTGTGTGTGTGTGTGTGTGTGTGTGTGTGTGTGTGTGTGTGTGTGTGTGTGTGTGTGTGTGGAGATTTTACTGTTATCAATAGTTCAGCTATAGGTGAAACCGTTAGTTATGCACAACTTAAGATAATATGGTAACGAGAATCCTCTCGAATAAACGAGCGCGTACTTATACCCGTCCCTCAACAGTCTGGCAGGTGTTGCCTCAGTCAAGGCCAAGGCCACCCACAATTGAGATACGCATTAAGCCGGCGTGAAGTAAGGAGGGAATGGTATACCGGACCTCTGCGCTACCTATAAAAGCAAGAGCGTCTGGCTTAATTCGGTTAGGTGTGTTATGCGATTTTTCTTAGCGTGGATCGAGTGTTTGTAGCGAAGTGTTATTGTGTTATAATTAGTGCCGAATTCTTTATAGATGACATTATTATTGCGTGTGGACAATTTTTACTTGAATTGTTGTAAGAGACTATCTTGTTGATTATAAATTATTAACTGTGATAATTAAAACTGGTTACTAGTGACTTCATTGGTGTCTTGTATTTTTTCCACTGTACCATACGGCGATCAGTTCGACTGTCGTAACAATATTATTATTCCATGTTTCGGTTTGGTAACCCTAATATTTGTGCAATATTTGTACACCAAATGCACAGGCCAGTAAGAAAACATTGTATGAAAAGTAGCTAAACAAAAGCGTAAAATAAGGTTTTAGTAAATACTGTATAAATGACGTAAGCAATAATTTTCATAAAGATATTCAGATAAGGAATAAGAGGAAAACAAAGCGACTGGTGTGACAATAGAAGTTAGAGTTGACCATATGTTGACCACATGCATTGTTGAACACTGTAATAGCATGAAAACTACATAAATTCATAACGACACAATGCATTACGTTCCAACAAAATACAGGTTAACTGAGATATTGTCACCAACCTTGAAATAACTGGTTACCAAAAAAAGCAGTCTCGTGATTTATGAGGATTGTTCAATAGAAACACGTTTGATCTGCGCACCCGTGACTTCGTCGCCATGGGAACGGAATTAATTTGTTTATATTGTCTGTTTAAGTACTAGTGACGCATCTGTCAAAAATATTTGCAGTTTGCCCTTTTCTAAGCGTTGTGACTTGGTTGGAAAATGGCATCTATGATAGAAAATCCATCTAAAGATAATTTGCGTGCCGTTATTCAGTTTTTGGCCGCTGAAGGGCGTCAACCAATAAAACTTTATACAATGATGAAAGCTGTATATGGTGACTATAGTTATTCTCATACGTCAGTGGTTGAATGGTGCAGTAAATTTTGACAAGGAAGAGAATCCACTAAAGATTTGGCCAGTCCCGAACCTGCACGTGTTGCAGCATCAGATGAAAATGTGAGACAGCTGGAAACTTCTTTACGCGCAAATAGGCCCATCAAAGTTAGAGAACTTTCTCAAATGTTGAATATCAGCGTGGGAACTGTTCATTCCATCATTCATAGTCTTAGCTATCACAAAGTTGCTGCTCAGTGGATTCCACACTGCTTACTAATCAGCAGAAAAAAATTTTTCGTTCGGCCTTATCATTACAGCATTTGATGCGCTATCAACAACAAGGTAATGTCTTTTTACACCACATTGTTGCCGGAGAGGAGTCTTGGTGTTATCACTACGAATCTGAATCCAAACGTCAGAGTGTGGAGTGAAAGCATGCACAATCTCCGAAGGCGAAAAAATGTCGGTCCCAACCTTCGGCAGGAAAAGTAATGTTGACCGTATTTTTAATTATCAGGGCGTGCTGCTCTTAGATTTTATAGAACCTGGTGTCAACATTAACGCTGAGTGATATGCAGAAAGCTTAAAACCCTTATGGGTCAGCATCAAGAATAAACGCACGGGAAGGTCACAAGTGGTGTCATTCTTCTCCATGATAATGCTCGACCCCCTGACGATTCAAGATCTGCTTGGTCGTATAAAGTGGGAAGTCTTACAACATCCACCTTACAGTCCCGACTTGTCCCTGTGCAATTTTCATGTTTTTGGCCCATTAAAGCAATCGCTAAAAGGACGCTGAGGTAGAGTTTGCTGATAGCGAATGGTTCCGCAAACAGCCGCAAGAAGTTATCAGCAGGGAATCTATAGATTCGTGCAACAGTGGGACTCATGCCTTAATGTTAATGGATACTTCTTTTAAAATTGTTGAATAAAAAATGTTTTACAGCATCAAACGTGTTTTTGTTAAACAATCCTCGTATGCGTGTTTTAAAAGTTTTACTGCAATATGAGCTGCAGTCGTTGAGACAAGTTTGAGACAAGAAACGCAACTTTCTGGGTTGGAGCAGGTGTGCAGCGTGACGGTTTAATGTTTATGACTGCACGTGATGTGTTTGCTTTCATAAAGAGACAAATGTACTCGACTGAACTTAGGATGAGGGAAAGAAATGTGTTAATGAGAGCTGTAAATGCCATGAGTATTCAAAGAGCGTGGATTTTAAAAGCTCCTATAAGGGTTTGCCCAAGGAACATGGACAATAAGGACGAATGCAGAAATCCAAAAAATCTATGGAGATATTATTCGATGACTCGTTGGGCACTTGGTGAAACATATTAATAGAAAGGTTTTTAAAAATATATAAACACTTGGTACGTTTCACAGTTTTTATTTAACTCTGACAGCTGTTTCAGCTTATCAAGCTATTGTCAAATAGATCAGTGAACAACTAAACTAAACAAAGAATGTGATGGTGGTGAACATCTGTATAGACCGTGTATCCGGACATGCGTAGGGCGTGATGATGGAGGGGAAGGTTTAGAAACTAAATATTGTCTGAATGCAAAATATAAAAATTAACTAAACTAAATAACAGCTTTTAATAAAGGGGATACACAGAATTCAGTTTGTTCATTTGTTAAAATTTTTGCCTTTTATTGGTTTCCTAATTTCCAGAATTTCTAATAAATCCACTTTTTTTACCTTTTTATTATAAATTCTGGAAATTAGAAAAGCAAGAATAAGTAACCAAAATGTAACAAATGAACAAACTGAATTCTGTGTATCCCCGTTATAAAAAGCTGTTATTTAGTTTAGTTAATTTTTATTATTTTGCATTAAATTATATTTAATTTTTACAAACACTTGACCTTCCCTTAGCTTCTTCAACCTTCCCCTCCATCATCACACCCAACACATGTCCGTATACACGCCCTAAACAGATGTTCACCACCCTAACATCATTTGTTTAGTTGTTCACTGATCTCTTTGACAATAGCTTGATAAAGTGAAGCATCTGTCAAAATTAAACTAAAACTGTGAATCTTACAAAGTGTTTATATATTTTTTGAAACCTTTGTAAATCTACGGAGAACCAGATGTCGTCGCTGACATAAAGAAAAATAGAATGCGGTGGGCAGGGAACATTCCAGAGAATGTTACAGATAGCCACATTGAAGAAACTTTTTACGGGGAGACCTTGTGGAAAAAGAAGAAGTGGTCGACCCAGAAAACGATGAGTGAATGTTCTTGAGGACGACCTGCTCGGGGTAGGTGTAAGAAGATGGAGACTGAGAGCAGAGGATCGAGGCGACTGGAGGCGGATTGTCCACGTGGCCAAGGCTCTCCAAGAGCTGTAGCATCAATTAAAAAGAACATAAGGGGTCATCCAGAATACTGTACTAACCGGCCAATTTTTACAAAAATCATTTTTGACGCTCTTGTACGAGTGTATGTTTGATCAGCAGTATTGATTAGAGAAAATGCAATAATTCCTTTGGCATATTTTTCCGCTCCGTTATGATTCATTTCAATCTCTTTTAAAATTTACCCTTTCCCAAATTTTAGACAAGTGGGCATTTGCAATTTCTTAAGAAAATTAAAACAGAATTAAGTTTTCTGTTAATGTATCGTGTAATGATGTCCTCTGAAAAACTTTTTTACACACAGTAAAATTATTTAAGTATATTTGTGTGTAATTTTTAAAAACAAAAAAAAGATTTTTAAAATTGTGCTTTACTCATATGACAAATAAATTAAATTTTGAATTGCATTATTTACAATAATTAGGAATAGAACTAAACATTTTTAAAGTGGAAGCACTAAAGTTGTTGACAACACTTGTACAATGTGTACAGCTTTCGGGTTGTGCTAAGAAATCTAATAATAAAATAATTCAAAAATAAACTTTGATATTATGAACCAGTTTAGGTATTGATCCTTGATGTAACGCTCTTTTTGCCGGTGGACGGAAAGGAATTTTCGTAAGTCATTTGACTTTTCAAAAGAAGGTTCTTCGTAGTATTGTTGGTGCACACCATGGGACTTAAGAAACGATGACATCCATCAGGACCTGAAAATGCCTACGGTTGTTGACGAGATTAAACGGGCTGCGGATAAATACGAAAGAAGACTTAATTAACATGCAAACACTGAAGAAGTGCTACAACTGCTTGATTATGATGGACTCGTTCGGCAATTGCAGAGACAGAAACTATTTGAAATAGTGAACTACATATGTATAGTAATTGTCAACACATGAACCAACTGTAAATATACTGAGGAATGCTCTACTAGGAGCTCATCATGCACAACTTTAACTTATGTATTAGAATAAAATTGCTAGATGGCTTAAGTCTCCACCCGCCAAGCTATTCCGAGTGAGGAAAAATATTTACGAGCTTTGCGAGCAACCCTCACTTGCTACAGACCCCGGAAGAAATCAAAAGTGGTCATAACAAGTCTCCGTATCGGCCACACGCTGCCAACTCACAAGCACATTTTCACAAGTGAGCCACCTGCTACGTATAATCACTGTGACACGGTTTTGTCAGCTTTCCATCTCGTTTCAGAGTACCCTGCTCTTCAATATCTGCGAATAAATTTAATATCCCTTCAGATGTTTGAAAAAGTTTAAACGACAAAACTGCAGCAGCCAGTTTACTTCTCCTCATGAAGGAGATTCAGTTGTTAGCAAAAATATAGGTACGGACTACGAAAATTGTAAGAACATTATAAATTGTGTAATTTCCAGGACAATTAAGTTAATGGTTTGATATGTGGGTGAGATTGTTAGTACTGTTTTATTTATTTATAAATATATTATATTTAATATAAAAACATATATTTAATATTATGTAACTTGTTACATTTATTGTTATATATTGTTTGTCGTTGAATATATTATTAATTATTATATTTTTATATTTATGTTGTAAATCTGCATGGTGTGTATTTATAATGTTTGTGTTGTGTGGGGAAATATTTTTCACTTTATTTTGCATTATTTAAACAAATATTTAACGTACCAGTTTCTGTATATTTTGTTTCAATATTTGACTTTACTAAGCACCTTCTAGTTTAATATATGTTACTGCATCTGTATAAAAAACTTTACAAATTCATTTTTATAATTTTTGTGGTCGCTGATGACCGCTGCTGTTGCAACGACCTTATAAATAAATTTAAAAAAAAATAAAATAAATTGCTAGATATTTTGTAACTAGTTGCAATAAAGTTAAATAAAAAGAACAAAGTACAATGTAGTAACGCTGAAAATAATGCTGACAAATTATATTAAACAACGTACTGTTATCAGGAGTAGAATGCAACGGCAGGACGAAAGAAAAAACGGTTGGCTACGCCTGTAACATGGTTCCGCGTAGCACTGCAGTTGACCTCGTAATCCATAAACGTGGTTGAATGCTTTAAATTGCTCGACAACAAAATACGCAGAACGTAATATTGACGTAATCAGCGTGTAATAATACGAATTTATTATTTAAACATTAAAAGCTGTGTGTGCGTCATAATATTTTCACAAAACAGTAATGAAAATGTAATTTCCAACTCGATTTTAAACGCTCAGTGATTTGCATACTGATTTAAATAGTTGTTCATCACTGTTTGCCTGGCATAAAATTAAGTGGAAACGTAATTTATTTTTTTTGTTTTTAATCAACCATTAACCTACTTAAATGACAATCCAGTTTAGTATAACAATTTGCAGATTCTTAGCTTTATTATTCTACTAGCTGTTACACCCGCGGCTTCGCCTGCTATATGATTTCATTTTAATTCACATTTTTTAAAAGACAATTTTCTAAAATCATCATTTGTCAAATTAGCTGTATTTTTGTTTTTTCTGCGCAGTTTTGTTTCTATTTAGTGGTTTCTTTTTAACCGCGTTATTACTTGCTCGTTTATTCTCATGGGCCGTTAGGGTTTGAGATTTTCTGAGAGGTGGGTAACGAATTGAACCTAACACACAGGCAGCAATAAAACTGGTCACACGGACGTGGAAAAAACGCACTGTCGTCAACTTTGCTGCGTTTTTAAGGTCTCCCGCATCGAAACGCAACCTGCTGCGTTTAATTACGCTATTAACACGCGCGAGGGTGGTCACACGGACTGTTCAAAGATAGCGCTAAAATAGCATATGTTTATTTACTTGTTACTATGGTAATTAATTCTAGTCTCTATAGTGTTGTTGACATCTTTATACGCGTCACACATCGACTGTGAATATACCGCATAATTTAAAGGGCCTAAATCGTACAAATGGGGTGGAATATCAAATTCCAAGCTCGACAGTGTTTTTCCCATTGTGTCAAAGGTCCCATTATGCAAACTTTGGTGGCAATCGGTGTAACGGCGAAGATTTGTATTCAATACCAAGAAATCCTCAGACTTTGAATTATATATATACACATATACGTAATTTGAAGGGAACATTCGAAATTTAAGTTACAGCTTATGTCGATTGTATACTTGGTGCTTACTTGCACCAAATGCTTGGTGTTTACTTGCACTTTATGCCTCGACGTCAATGGAGACATGCCCAAAGAAGGTTTTACCTGAACTGTTCTTCCATGCTGTCTGTTTCCTTAAGCTTCTTTATTAAAGTTGATGTGACATCGTCCTCTCATCAAATCCGTCAACACAACACACCTTCCTCTTGCTCTACCTATCTTCCTTTCTGCCTTTCCTTTTCTTATTAAATTCTGTAAACTTTCGTGCCTTAATGTAACCAATTTTATTTTATTTTATTTTTACGGCTCAACTAATTTCTTTTGTTTGTTATTCTTTTGAATAGCGTTTTTATTGTTACCTTCCGTTTTAATTTAACCTTTTTATCCATCAACTTAAGTACGTTGCTAAGGTTTCAGATGTTTTGCCCTTCTGTTACTAACGCCATGCATATACGGCAGAAGGTATATAGCCACACCGTTTTCATCATCATCATCATCCTTAAGGTTTAAACTAAGAATGGTTTGTTCCGGTCTCAAATAGGCAAATATTACAGCTGGTCACACCAGCGCTTCCTCAGACGTCCCACACCTCTCCGTCCCCTCGGCTTATAGTTTCATAGTTGTTTGGGGCATCCATTCGGTTTGTTTGGGGATGCGGCAGTCATCCATTCGGCAAAGACGTTCCCACCAATTCAGCCGATACTGGGCGATCCTGTCGAGTATACTCATAATATTCAGTTCCTGCCGTATATCTGTGTTTCTTCTATGATCATGGAGAGAATACCCTGCCACGTGACTGAGAAATCTCATTTCAGCCGCTTGGACGCGACTGGCTTAGCCTTTCGTTAAAGTCCAATTGTCAGACCCATAAAGCAGTGTGGGAAGAGCTATCACCTTGTAGAATTTTAGGCGTGTTCCTTTACTTGCTGACTTAAGGGTTTGCCTGATGGTCCCGCACATAAGGTTCAACTTATGCCACACCGTTTTATTGTCTACAAAAACATCCAAATTGCCACACCGTAAAGCAGATAAGAAAAGTGTCAGATCACAAAGGATGAACGTAAGTAAACTGAAAAATCACGACCTCGCAATAACTGTAATTTCATACACACGATATTTCTAATATAGTTTCCATATTTTCCCCAGTTACCAAGAGGAAACTGGTTTGTTATACATTCTTTCCCCATACCACACGCCCAACCTCTAATTCCCAACGTTGTTTTAAAACAATGTGTATTTAGAGAGTATATTTGTAAGGGAACAATTTTTTAAAAATATATTATATCTAAATGTGTTTTAAAACATACAAACTACGGAAAAATTGTTCCTCCAATTTTCAAAATTTGGGATAGAAACCGTTAACTAAAATTATCTTATGAGAATACCTTGTTGATCTCAAATTGTTATTTGTTAAAGATGTTTATTAGCGACTTCATTGGTGTCAGTTATTCTTATTCCACTGAACAATACGACGATCCGTGAGACCGTCGTAATAATATTATTACGTAATGTTATTTTCAGAAGTGAACGTATTGTGTGCCACAGAAGAAATTATAGACAGATGGTAGCCTGTAAATTCTCGAAGTTATTTAGACACTAAAAAGAAATGTTAGGACATAATATTTCATTATTAAGAACGCTGGATTTTGTATAGTATTAGTAATGCCAAATGACGGGATGAATCTCATGAAAGACGCCAGACGCATTTCTTATCCTGACGCGCCGCTAGTAAAATTTATATTACCTCAGGCCAAGAATAAACGAGAGTTTTTAAGCCTCAGTTATGTGCGGGCTGCGTATTACCGTTTCCCTCTATAAAAAAAATTAATAAACAGAAGCGACAGTAAAAATTATGAATATTGAAGATCTTGGATATTTTTTGTATTTAAAGTAATTTTGTTAAATTAATTTATTTGCGTAGACATTTTATAAAATGTTGTTAAATGAAAAATTAACACATTAAACTGTTTACTAATTAGGTATTACTTTGATTTATATTTGCTACTAGTAAACGAAAGTTGTATTTATAGACATTACAAATTATAAGATTTCGGACATCAGACACTGTAAGTTAAAAGTGATGTGTGGTGTGGGCAAGGATTGTTGTGCAGTTGGCAACGCCTCTTGGGGATTGCTGCGTGGCTTGTCCGCGCACCCCACCACTTTTGAACTCCCTATATAAGGAGAACCTGCCTTTGTGGACTGGGATAAGGTCATGCGGCGACTTCACCGGGCTGCTCCTGCGAATACGCTGACTGCAGTTTGTCAGGGTGGCGGCTCCGCCCGCGTCGAAACCACGAACATCGACAGTTTCCGGCTCGCCCAGAAACTGCTGACCGATCGTGGAATCCCCTTCCACACCTACGCACTGCCGGAGGAGAAGGAGCTCAAGGTCGAGATCATCGGCATCAACGCCGATGTTCCCGTCCCGTCTATAACTCACGCCCTTGAATATTTGGGCTACACTGTAAATTCAGTTACTCCTCTCTTCTCTCCCGGCAGACACATCGCTAGAAACGCCATCCTCGTCAAGATTCTCAAGGTGGGGAAATACCAACTCGACTCTCTCTTGTACCTTCGGGTAAAAGTGTCCGCTTTCGAGCCCGACCCGGACCCAAGCAGTGTTACAACTGCCAGCGGTACGGGCACAGCAGTGTCTATTGCCACTACCCGACACGCTGCGTTCGCTGCGGTGAAGGTCATCACAAGGGCGACTGTCCTCGTGTACGCACTGCCACCGCGACGTGTGCAAACTGCCGAGACCCTCACCCGGCAAGCTCTCGCCAATGCCAGCACTATCGGGATGCCCTGAAGCGCATCAATAAGGCCCAAAAGCCTACCCCTACTGCTCCCAAGAAACCTTCATCCCCTGCATCTGCTGCCCCGGCGGCCCCCGCTCCGACTACCTCGTCTGCGCTTCCAGCCGCTGTAGTCGCCCCCGCCCGTCCAGCGCCTGCCGGAGCACTCAGTTATGCTGCAGCCGCCGCCTCTCATGTATCTTTTCCTCCTTTGGCTCCGTCGCGAAAGCAACCTGCGCCAAAGAAGAAAAAACCATCGATCACAGTTCTCGCGCAGCACAGGCCCGCTGCACCCAAGCCAGCATCTGCCCCAGCTCCCGAAGAGCCTCGGCAGCCTAAACCTAAACCACGGCCCGATAATGGTATCATGTATCGAGTGCCCCCGCCCACACCGCAGACGCCATCGGCTGAGGAAGGGTCCTCGGACCCGACCTTTGCCGATCGTTTGCACCCCTGGGTTGAGACCCCCATTCCCCAGATCTTGGCTGCCAAGGACGTCCAGTCTCTGCTAGTCACCATTCTTACCTCCCTCATAACCCTTCTGCCTCCCAATGTCTAGACCTCTTCGGCTGGTGGTATGGAACGTGCGTGGTGTTCCGTCTCGCCGAGCCGAATTGCCTAACTTTGCCACTGAGTATGACTTAGATGTCAAACTACTCTCTGAAACATTCCTTACCCCTGCTGTTTCCTTTCAGCTTTCGGGGTACACAACGTATTGCACGGATAGGCCTCAGCGACCACCCCTCGCTCATCCGAACGGGGGTACTGCTATTCTCGTCCACAGGCGTATTGCCCATCGTCTTTTACCTCCTCCAGATACTAGGTATTTGGAGACGACGGCGTTGGCCCTCTGGATCGAGGACCGGGAGGTTCGCATTATTTCGCCTCCCTCCCGGCCCGGCGGGTCACCGCCGCCTGAGGAGTGGAACGCCCTCCTCAACCACGAACTACCCACTCTAGCTGCCGGAGACTTCAACTCCAAGCATCCCTCTTGGAAAAGCCGTGTCACAAATCTGCGTGGCCGCTCGCTCTACAGCTACGTATAGCGTCATCTACAGGTCTCAGTTCTTGGTCCTGATTCATCGAAACATGTGCCCACTGGGGGCCTTCCGGATGTCCTTGACATTGTCATTGACAAGGACCTGGCCATTCCTATCACTGTAAGTGCTGTGTCGGACCTCTCGTCCGACCATGACCCGGTACTTATCACTGTTCGTCCCATGTTAGGCTCACCTCTCCAACCCCTTCTCGTCCACGGAGAATCAACTGGCGCTCCTACTGTATCATGACGAACTCCAACAAACAGTGCCATCTGACCCCCCTGCCCCATCGCCTCTACGGCAGATGCGGAACGCATGGCTGGCCAAATATCTCCAAGAAGTCGTTACGTCCGCTATCGACAAACATACCTACCTTGTCCCAAGACAAATCGCAGGTCTCAACTATCTGAAGAGGTGCTCCTCGCCATCCGAACTCGGCGCCAGCTCCGCCGGAGATGACAACACACGCAGGTTAAACGCCCAATCTGACCTTGTCAAGCAGCTTCTGCTTAACGCCACTGCACATCGTTGGGACTCGTACCTCAAGTCTCTAGAAGTCCGGCCCGAGTCTGTTTGGCAGGCTGCGAGCCGACATAATGGTGACAAAAGGACCCGCCATCCCTCAGATCACCGGACGGCATTGTGTACTCCGCGGCCGCGCTACCATGGAGGAGCAATTCACCTTCCACAGAGGCGTCTGCGACCCCCTCTACTCGGCCGAGGTCTCGGACTTACTATCTGAATACTTTTCCCGTCCTCCTGATGACACTCCTGACCCGTTCGACCGAGCCGATGTTGTTTCGGCCATTGGTCGACTTCTCCCTAAGCGGGCGCCCGGTGATGGTCGTATCGTTGCGGCGGCGCTACAACACGCTCCCCCCAGCCTCATTAATCTGGTCCATGAGCTGTTCAATGGATGTCTCCGGCTCCATTACTTCCCCAGCCTGTGGAAGCGTGCAAAAATAATAATGATTCTCAACCCATCTCACTGTTGCCAGTAATATCGAAGGTACTCGAGCGGCTCCTGCACGGTCGTTACGCTCCCCTTTTGGATGGTTTCATTGGACAGGAGCAGTTCGGCTTCCGCAGAGAGCACTCGGCGACCCTCCAACTCGTTGTTACCCAACTGACGGAGGCCTACAACACGAATCTATCCTCCGTCGCCGTTTTGTTCGACGTGAGTAAGGCCTTCGATCAAGTCTGGCACGAAGGCCTTCTCTACAAACTAGCCCACTCCCCTCTCCCAGCCTCTTTCGTTCATTTTCTCCGATCTTACTTGTGCGATCGCGTCTTTAGGGTATGCGTTGATGGGTCGAACTCATCCGTTCGACCAGTCGCCGCTGGCGTACCTCAACGATCTGTCTTTGGCCCCGTTCTGTACCTAGTGTACACGAACGACCTGCCTGTACAGTCTGGAGTCACTCTCTCGCTCTATGCGGATGACGCCATGTATCACGGCAGCTCAGCGAGTCTTGATTTCGCAGCTGGCCTGCTGCAATGTCAGCTCGCTGTACTTCCGGACTGGCTAAGAAAGTGGAGGATGGCGATCAATGCGGAGAAATCCGAGGCGATCGCCTTTTCTGGTAAATTTACTTTCCTATGCCAGTCCCTCTCCGTTGAAGGGAGCCCAATCGAATGGAAACCGTCTGTAAGTACCTGGGCATCACGGCATCACTCTTGACCGACGCCTAAGCTTTGTAAACCACGTCTCCCTGAGTCTCCAGCGCGCCAGAGGCGTCAGACCCAAATTATTTCCCTTTTTTTCTTTCTATTTCTCTTTCCCATCGGGTTTCAGTGCCTGTGCGCACTAAACTCACCATTTACTTGCTCTTTTTAAGGGAATTCTCACTTACGCAGCTCCCCCATTTTAGGTGCTACTCAGTCCATCCGTTGTCGCCCGTTTGGAAGCTTTCCAATCCCGAACCCTCCGATAAATCTCCAACTCTCCCTGGTTTGTCAGAAATGATGCCATCAGGCGAGGGTTGAAGGTTCCTTCACTCACCGAAATCGTTCGGTCACTTGTCATCAACCTATTTACCCGAGCCTCTGTCTCGACCCATCCCCACACCCGTCGACTAAGCACAGATGTCGGCCCACCACCTAGACGACACAAACGCCCCCGAGCATTGCTCGATGACCCCCCATAAGCAGTTTACAGAACGTCTGCCCCATCCCCCGACCTTGAGTATTTTTACGATCCTACTTCTTCCTTCTTCCTCTTGTCCGTGCTGGCGCTCGGCGACAGACTAGGGGGGGGGACTTCGCTTGCGTTAGGTGTGCTTAGTCCCACCTCTGGTGGACGCTGCCTCCTCCTACGCTATCTCCCGTGCACCGACATTGCCGCTTGGCAGCCCTCGGCGACTTTTCCTGTGCGGTTAGAGGAGCCCTGCCCCTTGGGGGGGGGGGGGTAATTCCTACTTCTTAAACGAAAGGTCTCCGAGGTCTCCCCCATTTTGCCGTCGTGGGTCTCTTCGAGGTCCAAGGGTCCAACAAAATTACATCATCTTGTCCGTCCAAATTAAAATCGATGGAGGTTCCATTCCTATGATAGCGCGAGATCGCTAGTCATGGTAACAGACAGGCAACATGCAGTCATCGGGCTCGCCCGGACACTGCGACCACCGGAGCACAACAAGCTGCTGCTCCGTACACCTGGACCTGGACCTGGTGGCTTCGTTGTTTACGTTGCAACCACGGGTGGAATCCTTCTTTGATGTAACGGTGAGTACTGTTTTAGTATTATTATTATTATTTAGCACTATATTTGTATAACTAAGGTTTCGACTTTTGTCGATATCTGTTTGTTAGTGATAGATTTGTCTTTGTATTCATTTATTGTTTGCCTGAAGACGACCTCTGATTCCATAGAGGTCGAAATGTCGTGTTTATTAATTTTAACTTATGAAGGCTAATGTCCGAAATCTTATAATTTGTAATGAGTATATTGCGCCATCGATTAATAATAATTTTATAAATTGTATTTATAGATTTAACTGTTGGAATCTCACATACTAAAGCCAAATACAATTTATAAAGTTCGAGTTAATATTTAACACTTCAATGAGAGTAAAAGCCAATGGCGAATTGTCAGTGATAAGTTGTCGTACCTGTACAAAAGGGATCACGTTGATCGTTTCAATCGTTACCCAAGGATTGGGGAGGTTACACAAGTCCCATAATTTTCAATGTAGTTATGGATAAAATTATTAAAGAGGTAAAGCATATGAGAGGATATAGTATAAGTAAAAATGTGTTTTGTATTACATGTTATGCGAACGACGTTATAATAATAGCGGCAATAAAAATGACTTACAAAGAATTGCGTATAATTTTAACAAAGCATGTCATAAATATAACATGAAAAAAGCAGCAAAGAAAAAACAAAATCAATTACAATTTCACGTGACCCACTAAGGTAAGCTTGTGATAGATGACAGAATAATAGAGGAAGCAATGCAAGTAGGTTACGTAGGAACAACGCATAAAAGTAACGATAGGGCAGATGAAGACATAGAACATTAGTTAATGAAAGCAAAAAGAATTGCTGGATACACAAATAACCTTATATGGAATAATAAATACCTTACACAAGAAGCAAAACCTAGGGTTTACAAAACCACAATACGCCCAGTAATATCCTACGCATACACAGACCAAGCCAGATAGAGTAACAACTCAAAGAAAATGACAAACTATAGAAATGACTATATTACGGAGGGTACTAGGAAAGACAAGATACAATAGGTTTGCTAAACAATAGTATAAGAGAAACTTGTTATGTAACAGATATTAATTCTTGTATTGGAATGATATGGATAAAGAAGAAGGATATGAAATGAAAACATATCAAGAATGGATGACACAGTGCTAGTCAAAAGGCAAGAGATAGCCAACCATACAGCAAGAGGAGCATTGGTCGGCCAAGTAAGAGGTGGAGTGACAGCATGTAGGACCGTTGTTATAGAACAGGGCAGAGTCCTAACAAAGAAGTTAAACAAGAAGAAGATATAAATACTCTTCAATTGTCTACACACAGTCATTTATGTATCTAATGAGTATTAGTTATAAACGAAAATTTAAACAAGTTACAGAAAACAAATTATAATTGGATATTAAAAGAGTGATTTCTAATAACTTGGCTTTCTCTTCCCTGTCAGAAAAAGATACCTACTTAAATTTAGCTTAATAAATATGTCTTTCTCTATACATTTCGGTCACCGATAAACTACTGATTCAGCTCGTGATAACGGCATTTGCATAATCGTCACCTCAGAGAGGCTCGCATATGGTACAGATGTAGTATTCATAAATTATTTATTATCATTCCTGCTATACAATGTTTACACATTTTCCGGAACCAAAGATTACAGAAGTGATTGAATTCGGATCTTCCACTGCTGCTTGTCCACCCAAAGATTTTCTTGAGTTTCCGATTTCTCAATATAATTTGTATTTCTTCTATCCAGGTGATATGTCGTCTTCGCCTTTTCTTTCTCCCTGGTGGTGTCCATTCCATAACTAATTCTCCTTGGCAATCTGTCCAGTGCCATTCTTTTTGTGTATCCATACCATTGTAATTTTTTTGTTTGATTAAAATCAACACTTGAGTTTTCAAATTCATTCTCTCCTTAATAACTTCATTTCTAATTTTTTCATGTGTGAATACTCTTGCCGAACGTCTCCAAAAGTCCATCTCTGCTTCACCAATTTTATTCTTGTGTGTTTATTGTTCGTATCGTAGTCCTTCAGCCTTTCGACTGGTTAGTACCCTCCCCGCATATACCCGTGGTGCGTGTGGTACTGAGTCTCTCACAGGTATATGGGACCTACAGTTTAACGCCGGATCCGAACGGCATAGTTGGGGAAGGTTTATACTAAGCAGGATACCTCTCGCTTGTTTGCCATTGCCTTGCGAGGGAGAACGGTCGTATCTAAATCAGATGGCCCCCGGCGGGAATTGAACCCGCGCCGACAGCGTAGCAGCGCCACAAGCTAGCCACTACGCCACGACCGCTCCTGTTTATTGTTAGTCCAAACAAATCCAAGAAGTTTTAAACAGAAAAAAGAGTTAACATTTAAAACCCGCATTATTGCTATTAGCAGTATCCCAAATGCAGTATTAACAAAATGTGTGTTGTGTTTTATTAATAAAACGATGCCAGTGGTGTGTTATTGAAATTACAGGAGGCTTGCTATATCTATGCGTGTTCGACTGCAATCAGTTAGTTTGTTCAATAACGTTAAAGTAGGGCAGCAATTGTACAACGTTAATTACAATATAGCAGTACTCGCATGCAGGGACCACAATCTGCTGTGCTGTCCAGTCGTGTTTAGCGCAAGTCTATGATAACGCAAATTGGAAACATGCTCTATCTGCCCTCCCTCTCCTCAACAGTTTTTCAGTGCTATGCAGTGTTTTCAGTATTGTACAATAGCACTTTATATATTATAACAAAAAGAAAAAGGGTGTAAAAAGTAATGTTTGTTGTTATTGTAAAAGTGTTGTAATCGTGTCGGGCGTTACCTCCGCGCACTTTCGTTACTTACCCTGTTGACTGGATCCTCTGCAGTGATGTAGTCCTGTAACACAACTTAAAACTATGCTTTTTGTGGGCGCCACTTGGAAACGTTTGTTCCAAGAAAAATTAAATGTGATTGATAAAATTTTTAAATCTACAAAAAAAATTAAACAAGCCAGTTTAGCTTTGAAAAATCAGTTATGTTTAATGATTCTTTAAAAACAACAAACAAATCGTCTGAAGGACTATCATTCATAAAAATTACAAAATTGCAGAGAAAAAAATTTTACAAGTTATTATTATTGACAATTTTTTATATGTCCAATCAAGTATCGGCTAGTATTTCAGATTCTGACTCAGTTGACAAGCATGAGTTTAATATATGAAAAAACTTTAATCTCAGGACGTGACTCCTTTGAACTACCAAGACATATCAATTAGATGCCTTACAAGAAAAAAAACTAAGTGATTTGAAGGTGTATGTGTGGCGTGTAAAGTACAACTGTGTGATAATTGTAACCAGGTAACAATGATTTTAATTTTGGTAACTCACGTTCCAATGGTCGTTTATTCTCTCACTGGACACTTCCTTCGGGTAGTTTCTCGATCTCGCCTCTTCGGGTGTACACTAAATCTATTTAAAGTCAATTTTTTCGATCGTTACTTTTTCCGCACTTTTTGTCAAAACGTTTGGCAGTAAAATCTCGTTCAAACGCCGCCACTTCGAATCATCTGTTTAGCGTTGATTCAGAAATCTGCCACCGCAGCGCTGATCCCCATGCAGTTTTGAGGAAGGCTCAGTGTATTGTTTTGTTTACGTTCGGGGGAATTATTTGTCACGTTAGTCAGTCAATGCGAACACAGCAGAATTCGTTCTCTATTAAATGTTTGGGACCCTCCTGGGCCGTCGACGTTCTGGCTGCGTCCTTTCTATTAGAATTTGCCGTATCGCTGCTCTATTTCAGCGATATTTTTTGGCGACTCTCGTTGAGGTTAAGTCAGTCGGTTATGTCTATGTACGGGAAAAGCCTTCCTGCCGTGTCTTGTCGATTTCTCGCCTCTCGGTTTCGCCTTAGCTGCGTTGATCAGTGTTGTGTGAGATGCATCAGCTCTGGCGTTCAATCTTCAAGTGTTTTGTGGTCAAATTTTGTCTCGCTTTTATACTAAATCGGGATGACTGTTTTCGTCGACTTCCGGTATATTTGTGTAAAATTCTTTCTAGATTGTTCGAGAATAAACGAAATGGAATGTCATAGAACAATTTTCACTTCCGTAGAAGCTTTTAGAACGAATTTCTTATTCTTCATACAATGGATATTTCAAAATTTACACTGGTATTTATCAAACAGTTTCACATTAGTACTTACAATTTGTATGCCATTAATGTATTTAAATTCCTTGTTTTTTACTGAATCTAGCGATACTAAATATGATTGGTATCTAATTAACTTAAGTCTAACAAACATTACAATTTACAACCCTCACCTTGAGTTGTAGTCATTAAAACTCAATATTATTAATAAAAATTGTTGTGGAGTTATAAAGTTCCCTTCACAAGCTGGACATCTACTACTACTACTCTCCTACAACAAAATAAACAAATTTTAACATCAATAAAACACAAATAAATACAATTTTATATGGCCTCTGCTCATGGCCTAGGTTCTTGTCAATTTTCTAATACAATGATTAGTCTTTTTCCTTAATATATGTATTATTTCACCACTATTCACACAGAGTTTATTATTTTGTCTATCTTTTGTGATACCTGGTTACTTTGTACATATTTTATATTTATCACAAGATGACATAGCATCATTGATTGTCTTGAGATGTCATTTTTTATGGTGTGACAAATCTCACTCTAAATAGTTAAATTCTTTTAGAATTGATTTTACTTTCAACTGAGTTTATTTCTTATTAAGGTATTTTGATGTATTGTACCTTTCTGTCTCATTTTTGTTAGTATTATGTAAGTATTTTAGCCAGATATGATTCTTTTTGTACTGGGTAATTGGTTTCAGCCATACATGGTATAAGTAAATATTTTGCTGACTTGACTATTACAATGTTAAAGTTGGTCAGGTATATTAGTATAGTTGCTCCATATCATATTACAGCTTTCTAATACAGTTTGGTTGCATTTTGGCAACATTAAATTCATAAATTATACAATATTAGATGCCTATTACATGTTTTTAGTTAACACTGTTTTTGGCTATTTTGGCTGCTTTTTATTCATTTGACAGCTTCCTTTATTTAAGATAAATTGTTCACTATTGTCTGCTTGACAATTACATATAGTTTTTATTTAAATCTGATAATAATTAATTTTTCCATGAAATCTTGGTGTATGGTCTCAAATCCAACACATTAATATTTTTTGTCATTGCAAATATACAATTTTTATTTTAACTTAAACTCTTTCTAATAATGTATTTAAGTATTTAATATATTTATTTTATTTACATCACATAATATAATGATGGATCCTGTCCATTTATTCACAAAAAATAGTTTTTAATACTATATTCATAGTTATAAAACTTAATAATTATTGACTTCATTCTGGTGGATTCTGACATTATTTCTCTCTCTTATAGTGTCTTATGGTTTTTTCACTCTTATTCACTTTAATAATATATATGGGGTTTTGTCTTAGTCATAGTTTGGTCGTTTTTTTTCAAGTTGATAGAAATAATTATTATACAAAATTACACAATTTTTTGGGACTACTTGGGTTCGATACTGTTCACTTCACTTTCCTCCTATGCTAACTTACTATATAAATGATTTCTTTTTATGGAACGTTCTGTGACGCTACATATGCCTCACCGTTAAAGTTGATAATTTTGGAAAAACATATCTTTGGTTTTGATGAAATTATCATCTCTATAATAACCCTTTATTAGCTTCTTTATATCTCATTCTTTTATCTTATAATTAAATTCCTGTACTACTCCTTTAATATATTAATCCAACTCAATATTCCTAGTTCGTTCTTTGTCGTATCACCTATTCCTTTCCTTTTTACCTTGATGTTTTATAATTAATCTTTGATATAAATCCCTATCAATTCCCTAACTTACATAGAGGGTTGGGAGTCAGAGTGGCTCGCTATGGCATACATTCTCTGTCCCTTCCTGTCTATAACTACTGAAATCAGAGGCAACACATCCCTGTTCAGAAAATAATAATTGCACCTTTGCAACAAATAATAATAATAATAAAAAAAAATACAATACTCAAAGATCATAGGCTCCTACACATAAATTCCCTTTCTTAAACTCTTCTGATTAATTCACAATTATATTAATATATCGTTCTCCGCAGGTTAAAATTATCGTTTAAAATCATTCAATGTTAATAGCTATATTCATATTCATCATTACCTCCTTATGTAACACACTGTTTTCCCTTTTTTTTTTCTTCCATTTATCATTTCCATTTAAATATCAAATATATGACAGTATTTCTCCCACTTTTCTCCTTTACTAAGTGTCCGTCTCATAATATTCATTTAATAATAATCTCTCTCCTTCTCTAAGTACGGGTAAGTTGGTAAATATACGTTGACATGGCTATTGGAAATAAATCTATATTTTATATATATCATTATGCCTTTGGTGTAAGGTGTCCTTCTCGTAATATTTATTAATAATAATCATAATACAATAATATTTATATTTATTTAAAAATCTCTACCTCCTTTCTAATTATGGCTAAGTTAAGAAATTCACGTTGACATGCTTAGTCAAGGTACCTTCTCTATGATGCTGTATCTGACTTTGGTTTTTGGTCATGGTACTTGGTTACTGATTGAGTATTCGACTTGCGATTTTTTAATCATGGTACTTTTTTAATGAAGTCTGGTTATACGTTCCTTTTACCTTGTTCCTGATTGTGTCAGTTACCTCGTAGGTATTGTTTTTATGTTTGATAATATTTTGGTTATATTTGTCAGTTTGGGTTAATTATCTCAACTCCTTTTGGTTGTGTGCCTTATATTATGTCCTTATTTATCATTCCCATTCCTTTTTAATTCCTTCTCTTTTCAATATTCGACCTTCGATGTTTATCACCTCTACTCCTTCAAATGCCTGGTCTATGACATTTATTCTGGATGACTAATCCATGGCATTACCATCTCATCACATGTTTGGGCCGCAATTTTTCTGCATAGCGGAATTCCTCCTCTCTCTCACTTTCATTTTGGGGATCATTATCTGGTTCTCGGCCAGCTTCTGCCAATACATGGTTTACATAAAATACTCGGGGTTTTTCGTCATTATTTACCTGGTTATGCTGTAATGAAAAACCCGGATTTTCGTGAACTGTTCGGGGTCTTTCGTCATTACTTACCTGGGGCCTATTCTCTTGATTCCTTTTCTTTCTTATTTCTCTTATTGCCTGAGCGTATTTTTCTATAAGCTGGCCCATTTGTTCCTCATAATTTTCCTTCTTTTTGGAATGTATCTTTTTTCTAGGCACGCTTACCTTAAAAGTATTTTGGCCTATGATTTTCTTTGTAATACACTCTTTCTTTTTGTCCCTTTTCATTAAATTCTGTTTATATTCTTACATATAACTCCTTTCTCTGTGGTCAGTGACCGGGGGTTAAGTACATTAATTAAACCGCTTTGAGTCATTTCTCCTATTTCCTTTGTATACTCCCTGTTTGTTTTCCTCGGTCTGTCCAATCTATTAGCTAGGTTTTGTTTCGTTTCTACTGTTTTTTTCTCTATGGTTTCAGGACCGGTATTATTTTCTGGAAGATGAGATAGAATCTGTAATCCTTCTACTTGTTCCTCCATTACTTCGACCTCCCTATCATTGTCAGTTTTACTCTCCTCGATCTTTTCGTCTACTGTTTTGTAATTTGCGTTATTATTTTTCGTAACGGACTCTACCCATTTTTGAGTTTCCTCCCTCAAGGATGCTCTCCACTTTTCACCTTCCTCTCTCAGGGATTCTCTCCATCTTTCACTCTCCTCTCTCTCTTTTTGCCTCCTTCTTTCATTTTCCTCCCTATCTTCCTGTCTGTTTCTTCTCATATTTTCTTCCATTCTTTGGAGCATTCGCTCATTATTTTTTTTATTCTCCTCTCTGTCTCTTTTCATATCTTCCCTCATTTCTTGGAGCATCATCATTATTATCTCCAAATCGCTTTTCCCTGTCATTTTTGCTGGTTCGGTTTTTTGTGTTTGTTCTACCATTTGTCCTTTTGTTTGCGGCATTTTAATATGTTGGTAGTTGCCGGGCTTGTTCCGTCTTTTTCAAGCCTCACTAGTTGGGCTGCCAATTTATAACAAAAAGAAACAGGGTGTAAAAAGTAATGTTTGTTGTTATTGTAAAAGTGTTGTAATCGTGTCGGGCGTTACCTCCGCGCACTTTCGTTACTTACCCTGTTGACTGGATCCTCTGCAGTGATGTAGTCCTGTAACACAACTTAAAACTATGCTTTTTGTGGGCGCCACTTGGAAACGTTTGTTCCAAGAAAAATTAAATGTGATTGATAAAATTTTTAAATCTACAAAAAAAATTAAACAAGCCAGTTTAGCTTTGAAAAATCAGTTATGTTTAATGATTCTTTAAAAACAACAAACAAATCGTCTGAAGGACTATCATTCATAAAAATTACAAAATTGCAGAGAAAAAAATTTTACAAGTTATTATTATTGACAATTTTTTATATGTCCAATCAAGTATCGGCTAGTATTTCAGATTCTGACTCAGTTGACAAGCATGAGTTTAATATATGAAAAAACTTTAATCTCAGGACGTGACTCCTTTGAACTACCAAGACATATCAATTAGATGCCTTACAAGAAAAAAAACTAAGTGATTTGAAGGTGTATGTGTGGCGTGTAAAGTACAACTGTGTGATAATTGTAACCAGGTAACAATGATTTTAATTTTGGTAACTCACGTTCCAATGGTCGTTTATTCTCTCACTGGACACTTCCTTCGGGTAGTTTCTCGATCTCGCCTCTTCGGGTGTACACTAAATCTATTTAAAGTCAATTTTTTCGATCGTTACTTTTTCCGCACTTTTTGTCAAAACGTTTGGCAGTAAAATCTCGTTCAAACGCCGCCACTTCGAATCATCTGTTTAGCGTTGATTCAGAAATCTGCCACCGCAGCGCTGATCCCCATGCAGTTTTGAGGAAGGCTCAGTGTATTGTTTTGTTTACGTTCGGGGGAATTATTTGTCACGTTAGTCAGTCAATGCGAACACAGCAGAATTCGTTCTCTATTAAATGTTTGGGACCCTCCTGGGCCGTCGACGTTCTGGCTGCGTCCTTTCTATTAGAATTTGCCGTATCGCTGCTCTATTTCAGCGATATTTTTTGGCGACTCTCGTTGAGGTTAAGTCAGTCGGTTATGTCTATGTACGGGAAAAGCCTTCCTGCCGTGTCTTGTCGATTTCTCGCCTCTCGGTTTCGCCTTAGCTGCGTTGATCAGTGTTGTGTGAGATGCATCAGCTCTGGCGTTCAATCTTCAAGTGTTTTGTGGTCAAATTTTGTCTCGCTTTTATACTAAATCGGGATGACTGTTTTCGTCGACTTCCGGTATATTTGTGTAAAATTCTTTCTAGATTGTTCGAGAATAAACGAAATGGAATGTCATAGAACAATTTTCACTTCCGTAGAAGCTTTTAGAACGAATTTCTTATTCTTCATACAATGGATATTTCAAAATTTACACTGGTATTTATCAAACAGTTTCACATTAGTACTTACAATTTGTATGCCATTAATGTATTTAAATTCCTTGTTTTTTACTGAATCTAGCGATACTAAATATGATTGGTATCTAATTAACTTAAGTCTAACAAACATTACAATTTACAACCCTCACCTTGAGTTGTAGTCATTAAAACTCAATATTATTAATAAAAATTGTTGTGGAGTTATAAAGTTCCCTTCACAAGCTGGACATCTACTACTACTACTCTCCTACAACAAAATAAACAAATTTTAACATCAATAAAACACAAATAAATACAATTTTATATGGCCTCTGCTCATGGCCTAGGTTCTTGTCAATTTTCTAATACAATGATTAGTCTTTTTCCTTAATATATGTATTATTTCACCACTATTCACACAGAGTTTATTATTTTGTCTATCTTTTGTGATACCTGGTTACTTTGTACATATTTTATATTTATCACAAGATGACATAGCATCATTGATTGTCTTGAGATGTCATTTTTTATGGTGTGACAAATCTCACTCTAAATAGTTAAATTCTTTTAGAATTGATTTTACTTTCAACTGAGTTTATTTCTTATTAAGGTATTTTGATGTATTGTACCTTTCTATCTCATTTTTGTTAGTATTATGTAAGTATTTTAGCCAGATATGATTCTTTTTGTACTGGGTAATTGGTTTCAGCCATACATGGTATAAGTAAATATTTTGCTGACTTGACTATTACAATGTTAAAGTTGGTCAGGTATATTAGTATAGTTGCTCCATATCATATTACAGCTTTCTAATACAGTTTGGTTGCATTTTGGCAACATTAAATTCATAAATTATACAATATTAGATGCCTATTACATGTTTTTAGTTAACACTGTTTTTGGCTATTTTGGCTGCTTTTTATTCATTTGACAGCTTCCTTTATTTAAGATAAATTGTTCACTATTGTCTGCTTGACAATTACATATAGTTTTTATTTAAATCTGATAATAATTAATTTTTCCATGAAATCTTGGTGTATGGTCTCAAATCCAACACATTAATATTTTTTGTCATTGCAAATATACAATTTTTATTTTAACTTAAACTCTTTCTAATAATGTATTTAAGTATTTAATATATTTATTTTATTTACATCACATAATATAATGATGGATCCTGTCCATTTATTCACAAAAAATAGTTTTTAATACTATATTCATAGTTATAAAACTTAATAATTATTGACTTCATTCTGGTGGATTCTGACATTATTTCTCTCTCTTATAGTGTCTTATGGTTTTTTCACTCTTATTCACTTTAATAATATATATGGGGTTTTGTCTTAGTCATAGTTTGGTCGTTTTTTTTCAAGTTGATAGAAATAATTATTATACAAAATTACACAATTTTTTGGGACTACTTGGGTTCGATACTGTTCACTTCACTTTCCTCCTATGCTAACTTACTATATAAATGATTTCTTTTTATGGAACGTTCTGTGACGCTACAATATTCATATAAATTCACAACCGTACACCTTACTAAAAAATCGTTATGGAGAACCATACATGACTTCCATGTCCTAAATTTTATATTTAAAATCATCATCATCATCATCCTCAAGGTTTAAACCAAGAATGGTTTGTTCCGGTCTCAAATAGGCAAATACTACAGCTGGTCACTCCAGCGCTTCCTCGGACGTCCCACACCTCTCCGTCCCCTCGGCTTATAGTTCCATAGTTGTTTGGGGATACGGCAGTCATCAATTCGGCAAAGATGTTCCCACCAATTCAGCCGACACTGGGCGATCCTGTCGAGTATACTCATGATATTCAGTTCCTGCCGTATATCTGTGTTTCTTCTATGATCATGGAGAAAATATCCTGCCACGTGCCTGAGAAATCTCATTTAAGTCGCTTGGATGCGACTGGCCTGTCCTTTTGTTAAAGTCTAATTCTCAGACCCATAAAGAATTATGGGAAGAGCCATCACCTTGTAGAATTTTAGGCGTGTTTCTTTACTTGCTGACTTAAGGGTTCGCCTGATGTTCCCGCACATAAAGTTGAACTTATGCAACTTGTTCACCACGTCGTTGCTTGCACTATAACACATACTGTAGCCCAGGTATTCAAAACTGCTAACTTGTTCCAGGACAGTATCGTCTATAACAAATTTTGCCCGTACGGGATCAGTTCCACAAAAAGCCAACACGTTGGTCTTAAGTGTGGACATTTTCAATCCAGAGTCTTTGCAGATTCCATTTAACAAAATATTTAATATCATTTCATTTAAATATTAATTAATAAGTGATGCTAGAGTTCTGAAGAAAGGACGTATCAGCTAAAATGGTACCCCCATGTCAGGTGGGTTAAGACCATTCTGACGTTCGTGACGCAGAACTGCACTTTTGGATAAAATGTTAGCAGGTCGAAGTAAAAGCTGGCCAAAGGGAGCTGCGATCTGATTCCTGTAATGAAATTGGACTCTCGCTGCGAGTTATCGGCCGAGGGTGAATGATGTCTATAGTGTTATCAAAGTCTTTCCTGTCAATACTATACTATTCATTTTTCTTTTTTAAATCTTTCTGATTCTTTCTTTCTTTCTTTCCATTCGTCTTCTGATTTCCTGAACGACGGTTTTGTTCACCCGTATAATTATAAATTTCTCAGCAAAACATTTCTTCCTTAATACGTTTGTGTTTTCTGTTTAACGTTCACCATTCTGATCCATGTCATAACGCTATATTCTACATAGGCTAGCAAATAACTAGCCATCAGAGAAGTCAAAATTTTTTTCCAGGAGGGGCAAACAATTTTTCATACATACACATCCACATATTAGTTTGTAATTCTTATATCAAAAGAGAAATAAGTACACAGATTGTATTAATTTATAAAACATTTATTGCTTCAAAATATGCATACAATTAATGGCTCATAAAAGTTAATGTTTGATCTCCATTAAGTAGTTTTATTATCCAGTTTCCAAAGTTTTAATATTATGATGTCCGTAATCAAATCATCAGAGCAGGTTTTAGTGCGTACGGTATGAAGGTACAACGTGGACAAACATTTTCAACATTCCCTATGGAGCGTTGCTCAGAGTAAAGCTGCGAATCTACAGTGTACGTTTCACATTACAAACACGCGGAAAAGAAGGAACGCCCCAAAGTTCTGATGGACGCTGAGCATTTTCTTATGGAAGTAAAATGGCTTAGCTACCTATTTACTTCCATGTTTCACAAGGAAATAGAAGTATGGTGATGACGAAAAAATAGTGTTCGAGATAAGAGCTGATTCCGATTGTAATACCTGAAAAAAACATGAAGAACTCCGAAAAGTGTCTGTGTGTGTGTTTGTGTGTCTGTGTGTAGAATTTGTTCTATGGCGAACGATAACTGCCGCAAATTTAAACAGAATCAAATCATTTTTACGTATATGTCTGAGTTCTAGAGGACTCAAGGCCTATTGATTTTGGCGAAGGTCTGTTAAGACGAAGGGGTAGTTCTTGTGTGTTCATCTTCAACATTTTATGTTTTAACAAAAGTAAAGTTCTCAATTATGATAAATAAAGTATCCTGAAAAGAAGGTCATAATAATCCACTTAGAAAGGTATATGAAACATCTGTAAATAAAAAGGGTAGTTGAAGGAGGAAGGGATAATTTCTATAAATAAAATGATAGTTGATTGGGCAGGGTGTAATTTTGTATATGTGTACTACGTTATCGGCAACAAAGAAGTAATTTGTTGTCAAAATTCCTTCCCGGGCAGTTTGGCCGTGGTCCAATGTTTTCTACAAAACCAGACGATTTGCCAGTGCCATCGACTGCCGAATCAGTAAAATTCGAGTGCTCTAACGCGAGGTGGTATACGTTAGTGACCACAGTATTGTGGTTAAGGCTGATGAAAGTGTAACGTTTTTTGCGACGTTACAAATCCAGGGAACCCATCCTAATTGACACCAGCCAATTATATGGGCTGCCTACGTTGTAACGAACTGAAATTAAACTCAACACAATTAACAAAATTAATTAAGCTAATTATTAGGAAACAAGGGAAGGCATTTCACTGATATATGCACTCATTTTCATGTGTAATAAGATGACTTCTCTTTATTAACAAATGATATGAAAAGATCCCATAACATAATTTATTAGATTAAAATATTCAAAGGGTTTTCTGAAAAACTAGGGATCATAATGATCATGTACTTTTTACCTCGGATCCGAGTTTACTTTAAATATATATAGCAAAGACGTCTGAGTATTACTGTGTTCATCTAGGTGCTTG
The DNA here is from genome assembly GCA_034769895.1 of Magicicada septendecula. Lineage (NCBI taxonomy): Eukaryota > Metazoa > Arthropoda > Insecta > Hemiptera > Cicadidae > Magicicada > Magicicada septendecula. Next base: position 30,535,462 of record CM068369.1, read on the forward strand.
CAAGACTTCTTTTACCATTTGAAGAATGGTATTATTTACTAAAGAGATTATAATTTACATTTACATATTAACGTTACAACGTATGATATTCAATATTACAGTATACTCTTAGTTGGTCTCATTTATAGTTTAAAGAAAATTATAGTCTTTGAAAAGTCTCTTTCATCTGTAATTTATGTCTCAAATATAATTAACTCTCGATAGGCAAGCTATCGAGTCACCTTTACAATAAGTCGTGGTGACCTCGTCCGGGGGTGTCACTCTTGGGAATTCTGGAAGTTGGCGTCGTCATCTGAGTCGTGTCTTCGGCGAGTACTAGGTAGCTGGTTCACTGAGGAGATTGAAGTTCTTCTGGTTAATGTTGGTGTAGATCCACGTAGGTCCTAGTCAGCGTCGTATGGCTCGTATACGTCCACATGCGAAGTTTATGCAGGTCACATCTTCATATGTAAAGTTGTACTGGAATTTACCTTTCGAGGGGAGACGTCATCTTGCTTACTAGTTGTTAGTTTTTTCTTTGTTTAACTTATTACATTTCTTAACACAACTTTCTACATTTTATATATTAAAACTTGCTCGCCACGTTTAGTAGTGGTAGCTAACAGTTAAGCTTAAAATTAACCAATTCATTTTTGAAGAGCTCTCGCTCCTAGGTGTGTACGGCCTGACGGCTGCATTGTCACTCTTTTCTCGATTCGACTGGCACATTACAACGGAGCGGGGCAAGTACTCCGCGATAATATAGTTCCTATTTTTATTTAAATTGACATTATTATTACAAGAAACAATACATTAATTATACATATATTATTTAAGTGAATTATTTTAACTACTACTCGTGCCTTCAAATTACTAATTACAAACATTATGACTTTTATATTTTCCTAAGTTACAGACGACTCGCTAAACACGTTGAGTCCGGAATTAAACAGGTCAACGCATGATGACTAGCAAAAGGGCTAACTGTGATATTAATAGCTTTTCAGAATTCGATTTTTTTATTAATTGTTTAGTTAGATTTTCCATTTACATCTCATACTTATTCTGAGTTAGTACAGGGGCTTTAGGTTTAATAGTGCGATTTAAAAATACTTAATTGCTAGTAAATTAATTTTTTATTTATTAAAGATTTTATTATCAATTAAATCGTCACAAAAGAAGTAGTTTCTATGGAAATATTTTATTTCAAAAATGATTTTAAATATACATCTTAGAACATGGAAGTCATATATTATTCTCCATACCGATATTTTCAGTATTGTACAAAGCTCTATATAAATTCATGTAAATTCACAACCGTACACCTTACTAAAAAGAGTTTAGCTACCTTTTTCATGTTACAATACATCATATTAGTCAGATTATTTTGTATCTCTGTATCTTTATAATATGACAACAGTAGTACTATATTTCACGATATTTATTAATGACTCGTTGAGCACTTGGTGAAACATATTAATACAAAGTTTTTTAAAAATATATACAGTTTTTTAGTGCTATGCAGTGCGTTTCAGTATTGTACAGAAGGTCTTTATACATTCATGTAAATTCACAACCGTACATCTTACCAAAAAGGGTTTAGCTACCTTTTTCATGTTACAATACATCATATTATTCAGGTTATGTGTGTGTTATACAGCCAATACAGGTTTTACAGATCATTGCTTACAACACAATCACTTTATAGATACAAAAACATAACACTACTACGCAACATACAGAAAGTAAGAAAATCAATTTATTAGGTATTCTAGAAATTATAAAAGCAATAAGAAGTAACAAAAACTTAACAAACGAAAAAAGTGAACTCTGTGTATCCCCTTTAATGAAAGTTGTTATTTAGTTTATTTAATTCACATTTTGCCTTTCAATTATACTTAGTTTTTAAAGGCACTTGACCCTTCCACTAGCTCCTCCATCCCACTCCTTCAAACACACCCTACACATGTCCGGATACGCGCTCTAAACTCACGTTCACCACCCATACATTCTTTGCTTAGTTCAGTTGTTTACTGAATCTCTTTGACAATAAGCTGAAACAGCTGTGAGAGTTAAATAAAAATTGTGAAAACTACCGAGTGTTTATATATTTTTAAAAAACTTTAGTGGGACACTTGATATCTGTGTGTGTGTGTGTGTGTGTGTGTGTGTGTGTGTGTGCTTTTTTTAATCAGAAATTGGTAATGTGAATAAATAGCATTGATTAAGGCCGCAATCAAGATGTTAATTTTTAATATATGTCCAAGTAATAATGACGATAAACAAATAAACTTGAATGACGACAGTTAACACTTACTGAGTAATACATTGAAACATAATATAGATTTTAGTGTCATGAATAATTTATATGTTAGTGAGTAGAAAAGCAAAAGCTAGTGATACAAACGTAACACTAGTGACGCAGTAATCCCAGTCTATTGTGGAATTTTCAGAGCACAAGTGTAAGTATAAAATAGAGTATTCTGCTCGTACTGGCTTAGTACTAATCCAGTAGCACTTTTAAAAACAATACGGCCACCGCAGGGATATATTCTTTCAAATACAAAAATAAAAATAAATAAAATCGGTGCAGCCGTGCTTGAGTAATCGATGAACATATTGTTTCAACGGTCTCACTGATCGTCGTATGGTACAGCGGAAAACAAAATACAAGACAGCAATGAAGTCACTAAAAACTAGCTTCAATTATCACCATTAACAATTTGTAATCAACAAGATACAATAAATCTTACAATAAATCAAATAAAAATTGTCCACACGCAATAATAATGTCAACTAATAGAATAGCGCACAATATCACTTTTCACTAATAACCACTTAGAGTAACTCTAAGAGAACTCTCAGAGTAATCCCCCGAAGTAAACTAGAACCTCACTTGAATAAACCGCCGCTGAGACTAAACTGAGTAATCGCCGGCGTAAGACTAACTCTAAGCGGCAGCTGACATTGTTGAAATACGTAGATAGCACAAGTGTTCTAGAATAATCCATAATACGCGTCAACACTACACTAGTACGTAATTGACTGGGGCCTTGACACAGTGCGCGCGGCCGGCAAAGTCTGGAACAGTCTCGCTAACGCCTGTTGAGAATCACGTACGCACACAGCATTACAGCCGCTTCTACTACAACAACAAAGAAACACGTAGAATATTCTTTAATGTCGTAACAATATATTAAAAAACATAACTTCCTCAGCGAAACATAACTTCCTCAGCGAAACATAACTTCCTCAGCGAAACATAACTTCCTCATGTTTAGATTCGGTTAAACATATCTTTTAACGTAATAAGAGTTCATTGTTTCCGTAAATTAAAGTTGTTACATTGTTAATAATAAACTAACTTTTAGTGTTCTATAATTATTCTTTTTTTTTTTTTTGTAATTCTACTTTAGAGAGTAAATAAAAACTTTTTAACGCAGAGGTTTATAACGCAATCAGCAAAGTTTGCATTGCGCTTTTGTTACTAGCTTTTCACTAACAATAAAGTGATATTTAAAATATCATAAAATACTTTTCTTCCTCTTGTCGCTAAGATGGAAAAGAAACAGTAAATTTTTTAACTTTAAGCGGGTGTACAAATCTTATTTAAAAGCTTTTTTTTGGATTGACACATGTTTTAATTTTTTTCAGCCACAATTGCTCGTCTAAGCTAGAACAAAACACGCTCAGTGACCCGACTTATAAAATGCTGTAAATAAATATTAAATAATTTTAATATATATTAAATAATTTATTATATATTAAAAAGTAATTTCAATTTAATTATCATCATCATAATATTTAAGGATTAAACCAAGGATGGTTTGTTCCGGTCTCAAATAGGCAAAGATTAGAGCTGGTCACTCCAGCGCTTCCTCGGACGTCCCACACCTCTCTGTCCCCTCAGCTTATAATTGCAAAGTTGTTTGGGGATGCGGCAGTCATCCATTCGGCGAAGACGTTCCCCCCAATTCAGTAGACAGGGCGATCCTGTCGAGTATACTCATAATATTCAGTTCCTGCTGTTCAATTTAATTATAAATTTTAATTTAAAAAAATTTGAGTTTGCTCAGTTTCACAAATAATTTAATAATATCACTGTTCTACTGTTCGTCTAATATAATTTTCCAACATGTTATTGCGTTACACTATGCTTTTGAAGACATAAACACTAAAAAGAAAGCGAGAAACACTATAAAAAAAGACAAGCCAAATATGTGCTTACGATGACGATGTTGTGATAAAAGCCAGATAAAGACAACGGATAGTTGAGGTATACAATGACCTGAATCAAAACTACGCTGGAATGGTACTCAATGTAAACGTCAGCAAAACTAAAGACATGCTGATTTCTGCATAAAAACGGAAAAGATATATATATAATTTATGCATAGAGGATAATTCATTTGATGCATTTAATAATTTCAGGAACCTTGGGTAACATGATAAATATTGAACAGTCATCAAACACGACGATACACGACAGGATACAAATAGAAAATATTGCGTATTATGGTAACAAAAGAGTCGTAACACGAAAATACAAGTATGTGAGACATTTATCAGGCCGGTTGTTACTTACCGGGGCGAGAAATGGACGCTAACATAAATGGAACAAGAAACACTAGGAAGGTTCGAAAGAAAGATCATAAGACGTATTTATGGTCCGATTAAAGTAGTCGACGAATAGATAATACGAAATAACCAGGAGAAAGATGAGCTATTAACTCATGAGGACATTGTAAGATTGATAAATGTTCAACGAATACAATGTCTAGGTCCATACGCGGATGGATCAGCGTGTGCCAAAGAAAATCCTGAGCGCGCAAGTCTATAAAAGCAGCAAGACGGGCCGACATGGGATAAGATGGTTAGATGATGTGCTAGAAGATCTCAGAGGATAGGATGCGAGGGGTTACACTGAGATGCAAACGGGCAAGAGATATTGGAGAAGATTGGTGCAAGAAACCAGGAGCTCACATTGGCTCGTAGTGCTGAAGGAGTAGTAGCAAACAACTGCAAACGACAGAGTAACTCAAGTTGATTAACCAGTACCCTCTAAATTGAAACAAAACTTATATACAAGAAGATATGTAATAAGGTAAATAGAAATTTCATAAAAGCTTAGTTTGTTACAAAAAAATAATATTGGTATCTTGGGAAACAATTTGTTTGGAAAAAGAATGAAAACCGAAGAAGTCATTTATCTTTAACTTTTTGACTTGGAAAAGGTCATAGAAAATGTCTGTCGGTGTATAATTTTATAAAATTCTTGGATTGGGTATAAAACACCACCAACTTGGCTTCAACACTAAAAAGTGTTGACATATGAGTGTTTGCAATATATGTGTCAAGTGTTGAAATATAACGGGGTCAAAGTAAGAACACTGTCAGTGGTTTGGTGACCGGTCTACAACAGTTAGCTGCTGCCTTGAACACTGACTCTTATGACGCAACTAACTGTTTGAACTCACATAGACTCTTCATTGCATTAATTATACTTTTATCAACTAATTTTACCCCAACATAATTCAACATTTTTAGTATATCATTAAATATTTTTAAAAATTTAAGCACAGGAAATAACGTAGCACTAATTATAATATACTTTATATTGACTTGTCAACTTGTACAACCAAATTTATAAAACCAAACGACATCTTTAAACTACAACGATAAAAATATTAAATACCCTTAGCAGCATTTTAAAAGTAAACAAATTCATTTTACAACAGAATCCCGATAGTAAAGATATTGTAACTTTAATAGGAACTGATTAACTTTATTGGCTTTCATTAATAGGAGACAGGCATTAATCAACTTTTACCATGGTTAGAAAATAATTATCAACTAATCTCTCTACTACCTACCAAAGTAATGAAAGTTTCTTTTTAATTAAATTACGATGCTGTAATTAGGTAAGGTTTCTCGCCGCTTCCATAAACAGATAATATACAGGGCTCAGTGGTAAGTATAAGGCAATAGGTGTTAAGGCAATAGGTAAGTGTCCTCTAGCGATAAGAGTACCTACTTATGGTGTTACGACGGTCTCACGGATCGTCGTATGGTACAGTGGAAACAAAATACAAACACCAATGAAATCACTAATTACCAGTTTTAATTAGTCATAAATAAAATTTGAAATCAATAAAATACTCTCAAAGTCTAGAGAATATAACAGAAACAATGAGAAAAAGAAGGCTATTACTTTTTGGACATTTGTATAGACTGGAAGACAATAGGTTGACAAAGCAAATCTTCAAATATCTGTGGGGGGAAGAAGTCAGCATCAAGTTGGATTAAAGAAGTCCAAAAGTATTTAGATACAAATAATATACGAGAAGACACGCAGAAGAAGCAATTGAAGGAGACGTTTTTCGGGCAAAAGTGTTAAAAATGGAGGGAGTCCAGGATAGGAGAGAGAAAAACGCAGGTTCAAAGTGGACTGAAGACAGGAAGAAGAGACGCAGTGAGAAGATGAAAGAATATTGGAAAAAAGGAAAGAACGCAGAGTAAAATTTGAAATTGGCATGTGGTCCTTAGATGGCCGATACGAAAAAAAAATACTCTCATACATTAATTCAAATTAAATTTGTCCACACGCAATAATAATATCAACTATAAGTGTTCCACACTAATTACAACACAATAATCACTTTTCGCTAATCACTTGATCCGCACTCTGCAATCTCGCCAGGTGTATCTAACTCACTAAGCTGGCCGCTGTTGCTTATACAGATCCCGCAGGTATTCCAGAGTACTTTTCCATCCTTGTGGCGGCGTGCCAGCATATTTTGCGTAGTTACATGTACTCAAACAGTCTAGGGGGTACTTTGCTGAACAGCCTTGACACTGACACAGAGCGTTACGTAATTTCGTAACACTATAATAAATATAGGATGAAATTGAACAGTCATATGAAGTAGAGTTACATAGACTTCGAAGATTATGAAGGAGATAAGAGGATTTCCGGGTTTTGTCGGACACGTTTATTTTTCATGTGGGAAGGGAACATCCAAGAGAAATTTTGTACAAACAAATTAATCAATTTCAAAACAAATTATTAATCTGTATTTAATAATGTATATTAGGCATCCATTATATACAGTTAACTTAAAGTATCGTTTGTGTTTAGAAAGTAGTCATTTTTTGGTTTAATTTAAAGCAGTGTCAGTTAATTTGACTTCAAACACATAAAAGTGTTTCTTACGTACAGAAAAGACAAAGAGCGTAGAAAATGTCCAGACAGCATACTGAAAATTTATTCATTATATCTTTTCTTAATATTTAAAAAATTTACTTAGCACATCACTTAAAAATCAATAATAAGCATTTCGTTAAATTTTGACCTAGTTCAAAATTTTAAATTGCAAATCATGCAACAGTCAGAGCCAAGTTTTTTATTTATTAAGAAAATCATTTTGAAAACATCAAATATTTGCTTTTATTTTCTGTTGGTTTAAACCGGATTTAGACAACTTGCCGCTGTCTTACTGTCTTGAAACGCCACTTGAGGACACGGTCTGTTGATTTTGGTGAAGATCGGTTAAGGTAGAGGGGTAGATTGGCTGCAACGTTTTGCGTTTTAACAACGTTTTAACAAGAGTACAGTACTTTAAAATTCATTTAAACTTTCTCAAACAATGGTAATTGTTAAACACAAAATAATTTTGTAGCCAGGCAACTAGGTTGTTTGGTTACGAGGCAGGGGTAATTTACCTTTATTGTTTATTGTTTTAACAAGAGTAAAGAACTTAATTTTAATAAATAAGTGCCCCGAAAATAAATTCATATTAATCCACTGTAAAACGGTAAATGAGATAACAAAGAGGGTAGTTGAAGGGGGAGGGGACATTTTTTGAATATTTCTGTCCTGAAATCAAGTAAAGTACGAATTTTGAAGGATTAGATACCTTGGAAATTACATTTAATAAAACTATTACTCTATGTACTCTATCGAAGTGTAAATATCATTAATGGTGAAGATCGGTTTTAGAGAAGGGATGATTTTCTGCGTATTTCAGTTTATTTATAAGAATAAAGTACCTAATTTTTATAGATAATGTGACTCGAAAATAACATCACATAAAACGACTATTCCATAACAACAAAGATATCTATAAATAGTGTAAGTAGTTTGAGGGCGGGCGTTTTTTTTTAAATTATCAAACCGAATTAAAGTAAATGATTTAAAATATAATTCTTAGAACATGGAAGTCATGTATGGTTCTTCAAAACTAAGAAACATCCTCTCCAAAAGTCTCCCCTATTAACATGGCTACCGCGCTTACTACCAAACGTCAGTACACTGTTGTTGATCAGATTGAACGTTTTACATTATAAGCGTTTCATTATGTAATGTCACAGTCATGAAAGCCTTCGTAACATAATTTCCTTACCGGCTTGCAAAAGACGTCTCATTCTCTATTATTCAAATCTTATATAAAGTTAACCCGTACTAACAATTACTCATACAATTACTGTACTGGTTAGTACTGTACCGCTAAAGTTTGATTACTCTGTTCATTATTCATGGTGTATAAAACAGTACTTTACAAGCCTTCAGTTAGTATAAACTTAGTTTGGTAAGTACAAACTTATGTTATAGGAACTGTTTATGAAAAGCGTTGACACGTTTATAAATAAAGTACTAACGTAGCTACAGAGCACATAATAGGTACACAATCCGTAGTCGGCGACGAATCTCATATAGAATACAGTGAGAAGGCAACATGACAGGCAAAGCAGTAACTACGTAGTACCTGTGACTCAGCTGAGCGCCTTGTTGTAATATTGAACACCGGTTGTTCGACGTAGATCGGACGTATGTAACTAAACCTAAAGGACAAATTGGATTATATTGCTACGTTGAACTGGAAACGCAACAAAAGTTTCCACGTGACTATTAGCACGCCGTGGCGCGCGAGGTCTGTTCCATTCGTTTGGGGATCATTCTGCACCGCAAAGTTCTAGGTCATTCTTTTCACTACTTTTTTTTTCAGTTCTCGAGACTACAGTTTAGAGATGCTGCAAAATCATTTGTAGTAGGTAAATAATTGACACCATCATACCGTTTGTCTGTGCATGGCATTTTAACGACAAGGTTGTAATAGTTAGAAAGGTTTGTACCATGACAGCCCTCGTCTAATTTCTTCTTCACCGTTACTAAAGATAGCTCGCTTCTAGAACTGTGGCCGCGGTTTCATAAGAAACTGCAATTTCATATCTCAACTGTACGAGCTGTTTACTTTTATTTTGAAACTTTATTGATTCTAGTATCTCGTGCATATGGCAACCATGAACTTAAAATTAAAAAGCAATAAAAAAAACTTCCAGGTATATTTTATGGTTTTGAATCAGTTTCTGTAGCACATTCCGTATGCTGGTCAAACACATCAACGCCAACCATATGCCTAATGTACTCTTTGAAGAAACGGACGTCTGAAAATTGACTCTGAGCTTTTGAACAGCATTTCACGCTTACTGCACGTGAAGAACCAAAACAAGTAGACGTCAATATCACCATGACTTTCTACTATCTTTCCACTCTACTAAATATAAGCCTTCGGTAGAAGAAACATACTCAATTGAATTGCCTATTTTCCGTTTTGAGCTATCGGAATCAGTCATTTGTCTCTAAATCTATGTATAAGATCTCTAAGATCCGGGATTCAGTAAGGTCTTAGCTGTTACCTAAAACATATATAATAACTAGTTTCAAATACAAAACGATGTGAGCTTTATTTTAAGTATTATTTTAATATAAATAATGAAGAAATTTGCAACAAAAATTATAAATAATTATGATTATCATGTTAGTTACAAGTTAATGCTGCTAATTATAAAAAAAAAAAATAAATTTTAAATAATTACAAATATTATGTATATACTATGTATATGTATAATATATTATGTAAATTATAAATAATTATAATCAATTTATAACTTATTATTTTTAAATTAAAAATAATAATGATCAAAATGAATAGACTAGAGAATAATATCACTGATAATCTAGTAAACCTAAAGTTTAAACATATCACAAATTTATATCGGGTAACATAACCTCAAAATGATTTTGTCTCCTGTTAGATCCAACCATCACTTGTGATGGTTCTGATTTCCATAAAGAAAAGTCAACTAACAATACAAATATATTAAAATGCTTTTTCATATACATGCTTGTTAAAATATTATATATAAAAACTGATCTAAGCAATTATATTTTAATTCATAAGTTACGGGATGGACATAATAAGTTTCTTAACTTAGCATACACAACTAAACAGACTAGCTGAGCAGCAAGCAAGATTTTTCCTCCAGAAAACGACTGGTTAAGAAAAAGTACAATCTACATGCTGAATTAGAAACTACATACTTTAGAGTAACCATCACAGTCATTGCTTTTGGGTTTTAAACCAGTAAAGATTTCCTATATGCATATGAATGAAAGCTTGTCTAACCATCACGACCGTGAGAGTTGGTTCTGAAAGGGATACCATATTTTAGTTCATATGAGATAAATGAATAAAATAATATATTTCCTTAATGCCACATTGGTCTATCTGTTTACTTAAAGAATAGAATGTTGTTCATTTTTGACTTTGTTATCGCAATAACAATTTAGTGTATTAACTTGAATCAAAATATAAAAAGAAACATTGACATTTTCTTATATTTGATATGCTTACACACAAACGAAGTAAAATTTTATAGAAAGTAAATTAACTAGAGATTCAAAAAGTTAATGTATCATCAAGAAAAATGAAATAGGATTTATTAGATAGAAAACTTTAAAAATTTATTTCCAAGATAAGAGAAATTTTGCGGTAAGTTTAAACAAAAGTCCTCCTGGCAGGTTAATAAAAACATAAAATCCACTACAGACTTGGCATGTTACCAAAGTGACTACCAATAACGACCACGCTAAATCATTAAAATAATTCATCTGTACAAGAGAGTTTTCCAAACTTTTCCGATCGCGTTTTCCTTACAAACTTACTTTCTTTTTGAAGCCTCGCTATCCTACCAGAATTTTTTATACTCCATGTATTTACATAAACTATTTTTATGTTAAATATGTTTTATACGAGCTCGCGCGCGCGCGCGCGCACACACACACACACACACACGCACGCATATATATATATATATATATACAAAAACCGGAAGGCTGAGGATGGGTACAAGATGGTACCCGAAACATGTTCCTAATAAGGAAAACAATATCTTGAGGTAAATTCATTATAAATATTAAATGTAATATATATATATTAATTTACACAAAATAAAATTACATAAATAAATATAAACATTCAAGTATTGTTTGATAATCGACACCATTTTGGCGATGACCGTAATTAGTCTTCCTATACCGGGTTTTACCGCTTCAAGTTATAAGCAAATGTATTTATTGTGTTAAAAAAATCACTCGTTTGGCTGATTAAGTAATTCACTTGACTGAAACTTGACTACGAATTAAGAACACTGGGAGTTGCAGTGGGAAGTCAATTTGGTTTACCTCAAAGCCACGGAAAAGTTTCAAATGCTCTTAAGATTATTATTATTAGCCGGGTTGTTAGGCCGTGGTCTACAGGTGTGTTGCTATCGACAAACGTTTTAGTCCCACCGCATCGGAGGCCATCATCAGTGTCTAGATTGGTACGGTGTCCACCAAATCATATCAGTGATGAGGTACAGTCAAATCATAGCCTCCACCGCATCTGTATGTACGTATGTATGTATGTATGTTTGTCGATTAACAATGTTGAGAACTTGCATTTCCAGATACTCTCCGTTTTATCGAAGATAGTATTTCTCTTGATTAAAAGTTACTTTGTCTGCTGTGTCTCTCTTCAGCCCAATGTCAGCACTTTTTTGGAAATAAATATTGGTGTGTCATGCTGCGCGCTTTGGCTACGCACCGTCGATGAAGCATTAGTTAAGCGAGAAAAGAAAGCCTAGAGCGTTTTATACTATTACCAACTCTATCATACTGTATTCTGCACTTTGCATCCCCCCCTCCTGTGGCTATCTAGACTTCTTCCTTGCTACTACGAAGATTGTTCAATAGAAATACATTTAGAGGCTGTAAAACATTTTTTATACAACGATTTTAAAAGAATACTCCATTAAAATTAGGGCATTAGTCTCACTGTTCCACTAATCTATAGATTCCCTGCTGGTAAAATTCTTCCTGCTGTTTGTGGAACCAATTACTAACAGCAAACTTTACCTCAGCATCCGATTTGTACCGCCTTCCTTTTAGTGATTTCTTTAATGGGCAAAAACATGATAATTGCACAGAGACAAGTCGGGACTTTAAGTTGGATGTTGTAAGACTTCCCACTTCATAGGACCAAGCAGATCTTGAATCGTCTGGGCTACATGTGGTCGAGCATTATCATGCAGAAACATGACACCATTTGTGAGCTTCCCGGGACGTTTATTCGTGATGCAGACCCATAAGCGTTTTAAGCTGTCTGTATATTGCTCAGCGTTGATGTTGAGACCAGGTTCTTTAAGAGCAGCAAACCTTGATAATAGAAAAATACGGTCACCATTACTTTTCCTGCCGAAGGTTGAGACCAACATTTTTTCGCCTTCGGAGATTGTGCATACTTCCACTGCATACTCTGACGTTTGGATTCTGATTCGTAGTGATAACACCAAGACTCATCGCCGGCAACAATTTGGTGTAGAAAGGACTTAGCTTATTGTTGATAGCGCATCAAATGCTGTAATGATAAGGCCGAACCCAAAAAATTTGTCTGCTTATCAGTTAGAAAACAGTCGTGGTCCACTGAGCAGCAACTTTGTGAAAGCCAAGACTATGAATGATGGAATGAACAGTTCCCACGCTGATGCTCAACATTTGAGAAAGTTCTCTAACTTTTATGCGCTTATTTGCGCGTAAAAGAGTTTCCAGCTGTCTCACATTTTCATCTGATGCTGCAACACGTGCAGGTCCGGGACGGGTCAAATCGTTAGTGGATTCTCTTCCTTGTCAAAATTTATTGCACCATTGAACCACTGCCGTATGAGAATAACTATAGTCACCATATAAAGATTGTATTCTCGTATAAATTTCCATCGCCTGACGCCTCTCAGTGGCCAAAAACTGAATAACGGCACGCAGATTATCTTTGGACGAATTTTCTATCATAGATGCAATTTTTCAACCCAGTCACAATGCTTAGAAGACAGAAAACTGTAAATATTTTTGACAGATGCGTCCCTAGTACTTAAACAGACAACATAAACAAATGAATTTCGTTGCCATGGCGACGAAGTCACGGCTGCGCAGATCAAACTTGTTTCTATTGAACAATCCTCGTATGAATGCTTTATCTGTTGCTATGTCGCTCTTCAGCCCGATGTCAGCACTTTTTATTTACAGAAATATCAGTCTCATGCTGCGCGCTTGGGTTGCGCACCGTCGATGAAGCATTAGTTAAGCAAGAAAAGGAAGCGTAGAACGTTTTATTCTATTATCAGCTCTTTCATACTGTATTTTGCACTTTCCATCCCCACTGTGACCTACTAGACTTCGTCCCTGCTTCTATGAATGCTTTATCTGTTGCCTCTGGCTAAAAAGCCGTGGCTAATAACTTAGAATATTCCGCAGGAGTCAGCTGTGCTGTGTCGTAGTGGCAACGGAGAAAATTGCAAGCTATAGCAGTGCGGATTTTGTGACGTTGTATCCAGTAAATGTTTTGTTTATGCTGCCATTTACATAATTTTTTCTCACGCCCAAGATTTTTTTTACCGTGGCTCTACAACACTTGGTGTGTCTTGGCCTGCTCCGGAGTCGATCCCATTCCTCCCTGTTGCATGCCCTGGCTTTCCAATTTCTTATGTTCAACTTTCCGAGGTCCTCCTCCATCTGGTATTTGAATCTATTCGGGGTCTTCCCCTTTTTCTACTACCCATTGGTTTCTGGTAGAAAATATGTTTCGTAGGCTGTCCTTCCTCCATTATATGTGTCCAAACCACCTTAGTCTGTGTATTTTGGTTATCCTGGCAATGTCCGGCTCTTTGTAAAGATGGTATAGTTTATAAATATAGCGCCTACGCCACATTCCATTTTCTTGTACTCCTCTAAATATTTTTCTTAGATTCCGTCTTTGACAGCAACCTAGAAGTCTCTCGCTATTTTTTGTCATTGTCCGGGTTTCTAAAGCATATGTCAGCATTGGCCTGATAAGTGTTTTGTAGATTTTGTATTTAGTCCTTCTTGAGATGAAGCTAGATGTCAGGTAATTTTTTAATCCATAATAAACAATGCGAGATATATTCTTCTTCTTATTTCAGTATTGATGTCGTTAGCGCTGTTTTTCTGGGAGCCAAGATATGTAAATTCTTTTACTGCCCCTATATTTTCTGTGCCTATTTCAAGGTTTTGAAGGGTTGAGTTTAATGGTAGTTTGTTGGCAGCATACATATATTTTGTTTTCTCCAAGTTTTTTCTGCAGTCCGATTTTATTTGAGGCTTTCTCTAATGCTGTAAAGGAATTAATGAGATCTAGTTTTGTCCTAGGAATTAGATCAGTATCGTCCGTGTATGCTGAGACCTGTATACTTTTGTTTAGGATCGCACCTCTTGCGTTTATTTGGGAGTCCAAGATTTTACATGTTTTTAAAAAACAGTTTTATTTTCGTAAACATACTAACAGGATCAGGCACAAAGTACACAAAACTTGAGAAGAATTTATGTTTTTTATTAGATTGTGACTTTTCTGTTTAAATTGAAGGGTGTACGTTCAAATCAGGAAATTACGGAAGATCCACATGCACTATGTTACATTCCTCAAAATAGTGGGCGCACAAGAAAAGTATGTACTGTCACTAAAGAAAAGGAATTGTGTTTTTTTAATACTTTATTTTCTCCAAACCATTTTCAGTTTTGGCTTCTAAGAGTGTCCTCTATTGTAGAGTTATTAAAGAACAACAACGATTAGTAAAAGCCACTACTTTGTAATCAATAAAATAGCGTATTTTAAACACATATATTTTTTAATCTATTTTTTACATAGTAAAAATACTGAGCATCTTGTCTTGTTTTAATACAAGGTCTCTAGATTATAACCATAATTACGTCGTATAAAATCATTTTAAAATTCATGCTATACTATTTATCTGAATTTATACAAATCCCGGAATATAAAGTATATGGTTAGGCATCAAGGTTATTACAGTCATTGAAAAATGTGGTTTGCGTCTGTGCATATATTTACCGTTCGCAGCAATGAGTATTCAAACGAGCCCATCACGTCTGCAAACTAAAACAATATTTTTGATGCTGCACAGTACAAATTATCATCATCATCATCATCATCATGATGATCTAAAACTCGCCACTAAAACTGAAACTAAGCAGCAGCTGAATGCCTATTTTATACTCCGCTGAAATTCCAGAATCATCCGTACTACGCGTCAGCGCTACACTAGAGCGTAATTGCTTCCGGCCTGACACACTGCGCGGACCGGCGAAGTCTGGAAAAGTCTGGCTAACGCATGTTGAGATCACGTATTAACACAACATTACCGCCGGGCTCTGCTGGAATAGCCGAGAAACATGTACCATGCTCTGTAATGTCGTAACAATATATTCTTAATTGTTTTCATAATATATTATTGTAAGTTGTTTTACGTTGTTTAGCTTCTGATGACGATCCCAGATTCCACGGACCAAAACGCCATGCGATAAACAATTTCAATTGTAGCAGTCCGAATATAGGTACAACAATGTCGGATACATTACGGTAGGTACATTGCATAACCTGTTGCTGTCAGTACTTGAATGACACCAATCATAATTGGTAATTGGTAATTGGTAATTGGTAATTGGTAGGTAAGTGACCTTTAAATATTGTTACGACGTCACAGAACAATCTACGTGTTTATCGAACGTTCCAGAGGGCTCCAGAATATAAGAGTGTGGCGTACGTGCTTGTAGACGCATTTACGAGAGAGTTCTCGATGCCGCCAGCCGTACGGACTGTGTCAAGGTCGCAGTTAATTACGTAGGCCAAACGGACGCTAAGACGCAATTAGGAATCGTCTACATATTCTACTGGCTATAAATACCGGTACTCAACGACGTTCAGTTTAGTATTAGGCGAATTTTTGACTGTGCGGTTCGAGAGTTATAGTAGCGATACTACTGTGCGCGTTCAAGTGGTTATTAGTTGTGTTGTGTTTTATAATCGGGCGGTATAATTGTAATACAATTGTCTTTTAATATTAGTGACATTTTATTGCGTGTGAACACTTTTTATTTGATTTGTTGTAGTAGACTGTGTTGTTAATTACGAACTGTTTAACTGTAACAATTAAAGCTGGTGATTAGTGACTTCATTGGTGTCTCGTACTTATTTTGTTTCCACTGTACCTACGACGATCGAGTAGACCGTCGTAACTATATGTATTGCCGTATATGAATATGTGTTAATCATCAAACACAAGTATCGGTATGGAGAACCATACATGACTTCTATGTTCTAAGATTTATATTTAAAATACTTTCGAAATGAAATATTTCCATAGAAACCATTTATTTGTACTTCTTTCTTCAGCCTTAACCACAGTACCGTGGTCACACGTATACCACCTCACGTTAGCGCACTCGATTTTCACTGATGATGGCAGTCGTTGGGCAGCCGTAAAAACGTCTGGTTTTACAGAAAAGATTGGACTATGGCCAAACGGCCCGGGAAGGAATTTTAACAACAAACTACAGCACTTCTTTGTTGCCGATAACTTAGAATCATATAAAAAATGATCCCCTCCCCCACAATTATCATTTTAATTTATAGAAAATGATCCCCTCCCCCTTCAAATACCCTTTTTATTTATAGATACTTCATCTACCTATGTACAGTGGGTTATTATGACCTCCTTTTCAGGATATTTTATTTAACAAAATTAAGTACTTTACTCTTGTTAAAACATAAAACGTTGCAGGTAAACTACCCCTTCCCTTTAACTAGCGTTCACAAAAATCAATAAGCCTTGCGTCCTCTACAACTCATGCACATATGCAAAAAATTATTTGATTCCGTTTCAATTTCCGGCAGTTATTGTTCGCTATAAAAAATTCTACTCACAGAAGCTTCTCGGAAAATAACTTTTCTTCGTGTTTTGAGGGTAGTACAACCAGAATCAACCCTTACCTCGAACACGATTTTTTTTATCACCATGCTTCCATTTCCTTAGAAGTAAATCATTAGATGTAAATTTACAAAAATTAAATTACTTCTCTAAAAATAATATAGAAATAATAACTATGTTGACAATAACAGTACAAACAGAATAATAAGAAACATATAAGTGATTTAAAAAAAAATGATAGGCTTCCTTCAACATGAGACTATTATTAACTTCCAGTTCAAGATAAGATGGTAATTCAGTACTATTATGTAAGTCTTCCTTTTTTCATATACTCAGTGTATTTAGGTCAGTGAATACTCTCTTCATAACACTACTACTACTACTACTACTAGGTATAAATTTTATTTACCTGTGTTTACGTCCAAAATGTTAATAATTACATGATTAAATTTAATAGCAAATGTTCGAGCAAAATTTAAACTCTAAAAACAGTAAAACAACTACGACTTTACGTAAACAAATTTCTCTCATTCATAGTAATTCTTCATAAACTGTATCAGTGTTATAGATTATGAACTGAAACGTTTACCATGTTCAGGTCAACTACAGACTCTGATAGAGCGAAACGGAATCAAACAAAACATATTTTCGCACGATTCACAAAGATGATGATTATCTGATTACAGAACAACTGTTTGGGCCTTTTAGTTTGTCTGCGTTTATTCAACATGTTCCAAGAGAAGATAAATTCATCTCAGTAAATGATTCCACAGTTACAAGTAATAAATAATAATATCATACAATCATTGTCCCAAAATATATTATTGACAAGTTATAGCGTTGTAAGAATATTCCCTAAACTTCTGCTCCATAGGTAAATAATACACCACAAAATCTCATCAAAAACAAATTAAAAGCTAAAATTAACGGTTTAGTTTTGTTGTTAATTAACGAAAAGTGTGCAAATACCGGGTCCAGACTTTTGTTGTTCGTAGATTTCAATAAATTGATATAAAATGCTAAACTTTGAAAGAACGTAATCGCTTAGGTTTGGCGTACAATAATTTTGTCAAATTGCTAAGTAATAAGCATAATGTCAAAACAAACTGTTTAGAGAATTTAAATTTAAGAAAATTTATTAAAATAACAATAATTAAAACGGATACATGTTTGAGAGTTTAATTTTAAATTAAAAATAACAATGGTAAACATTCTTAAGACGATAATTGAAAAAAATATTCTTGGTTTTTTTGTGTAGCACACTGCACAGACTTAACAACATCCCACTAGATGAAAAAGACTACAAAGGTGAACTAAACACGATAATATACCTAGCAGAAACCAAAGGATACAACAGAACAATAGTCAATAAACTCTTACACAAAACACAAAACAAACAACAAAGGCAGAAAAAAACAAATTCTTAACACTAACATACATCAATATCCACACTGAAAAAATATCCCACAAATTCAGAAAAACAGTATACAGAATCGCATACAAAACTACAAACAACAGAACACACACTATCAAAACACACACACAAAAAACAAAACAAATTTATTCTACCTGGTGTTCACAAACTAAATAGCTCAGATTGGAACAAATTGTACATATACTAGACAGGACGTTGCTTCAAACAAAGATACATTGAACACACAAAGGCACTACTGAATCCACCTTTGCAAACCACCTCATGGAAGCAAACCACACATATACAAACAACGACATCAACATGGATATTGTACACGTATACACGTAAGAGCGAAAACTAGACACTCTAGAACAATTGAAAATATACAAACACACAAAAACACATAAAAACGACATCCTAAACGAACAGACACAGTTCAAGTCACACATATTATTTGAATATATCACACATCACACTCCACAAACACACAACATCGATCCTTCAAATGTCGGCCCCGTCGCCAAAAACAAGACGGACAGCGCTCCCAGTGGCAGCCTCTGACGAAGCTTATTAGAAGCGAAAACTGGTTCAGGCTACAAGGTAAAACTTTTACGTTTTTACCGTTAAAAAATGTGTGTTCCGAGTTGGTAGTGCTATATTTATATATAGTGAAAAATATTATATTGGTTAGAAATATGTACGCTTAAAAAGAACAAATAGAACATTATAAAACACTACATAAATAGTATTGCATGAAACAAACACTTAAAGTCTCTCAGTACTTATTGAGCTGTTTAAAATCTGTTCCATTTATATCCTACTATGCATCAATGTGTATATACGTTTACTTTTTAAACTTTTTGTGAGTTCAAGAAGTAACTTTAAATGATGAAATATTGGGACAAAATAAATAGTTTTGGGGAAATGAATTTTGAGTATGAGCGTATGTAATTATAGTTAGTTGATTTGAAGCAGCGCTTTGCCGTCTTGGATGTGGTATCAGAAAAAACGATAATAATGGAGGAACTTTCAATATTATATTGTTACGACGGTGTAACTAATCGTACAGTATGGTGCAGTGGAAAACAAAATACAAGACACCAGTTACGTCACTAATCACCAGCTTTAACCTACACAATTAAACAGTTTGTAATCAACAAGATAGTCTCTTACAACAAATCAAATAAACATTGTTCACACGCAATAACAATGCCAAGTAATAGAGACTCGCACAATTTTAAAACACATAACACTTCGCCACAATACGTCGAACAGCACTGGAATAAATCACCACTGAAACTGAACTGAGCACCGCTGAATGCTTATATTTATACCCCGCTGATATTCCAGAATACGCGTCTACACTAGAGCGTAATTGCTTGCGGCCTTGAACACGGCGCGCGCGGACCGGTGAGCCTGGAACAATCTCGTTAAAGCCTGTTAAGAATCACTTACGCACACAACATTACAGCTGGTTCCACTAGAATAGCTGAGAGACGCGTAGGTGTTCTATAATGTAACAATATTAACACACACCACATTAATCTTACTAGAGAAGACAACAGATAAATACACTATACTCAACAGCATACTGGTTTTGTCATTTATATATATGAATGTAAAAACCATATAATGACTTGTTAAAGGACAATTGCAGATGAGGTGTGTGGTATTACAATAAAGAATACCAGTAAAGAACGCCAGCATTAAGAAGTGTAGATACAGAAATTATAATAAATAAGAAGGAAAGAAAAATAAATTATAATAAGAACGGTGAAGTGACATCTCCTGTAAAAGAAAAGGGGACATTAAAATGAGGACAAGCAAGTATGAGGAAAAGAACAGAGGATAGATTTAGGGTGGATTTTGTTTAAATCAAAGGGGTAATGTGAATATAATTTCAGCTTTCACTGATATTTATTATTCTCTTTAGGGCAAAATTAGAAAATACTTTTGACTGCCAGAATTTTAAATGAAGTAATATTGCCCATTTCGATGTTTGCTAGCTAACATTCACGTTACAGCCTGTTTGTTATTAAATTTTTATTGGTGTTTGGTTTAGTGGCAACTGAAATGTATTTATTAAAGATTTCTGTTCTGTTAAGTAGTTGTATTTTTCAATAAGTCTGCGTACACATATTATTATAAGACTGTTAGATGAGATAACCTATCATAAAGAAGAAAATTTGTATGATTTGGTTTATATTTTTGTTACATTTTCACGTCGTAGGCGGATCATACTGCAATATCAATTTAGCATAATTTGCGGACAATACTCATATATATGGTCTCATGGTGTTTGCTTTTTGGGATGTGTCTATCAGAGCCATAGTGAATCAAATGACATTTTCAATCCAGCGTTCTACAGAACATTAGTCTACTGATTGTAACATTGTAACTAAATAATAGGCAATATGTAAATATTTTCCAGCGTCGCGACCTTCGCCTATGTGTTTCTTAATTCTGCTGTCTGTAACTACGAGATGCTTTTGAAGTCAGAGATCCTTTGGACAAATTATATTACATATCTACTTCATGTGATGGTTCCTATCCACTTCGGATGTTGGATATCATACAGACTATTAAAATTTCTGTACTTCCGCACGGAATAAGTCAAAGGCAAATAAACAAACCATGCCAAAGCAGATCCTTAAATTTTTCAGCCATGAGATTCTCGGTCACCCGACACCTCTGTTTCCAAGTACTTTTCCCTGTAATATGGACTGCAATAAGTAAAATCTCTGCAATCTTTCCTTCTTCATCTATCTAAGAACTTCAACATTAGTTATACGGAACTTCTACACCATAGAATACGTAGTTCGAGAATACGTAGCAGCGCAGAAGTCTCATCTTTGTGTTTATTGTCAAATCGTGACTTTTGAATAAACTGATGATTCTAGTGTACTCGTACACTACTCTTGTGTTTTCAATTCTGCTTTTTATTTCTTGAGTGGTCCCATTGTTCATTGACTATAGTATCAAAATATGCAAATTTGCTTACACTTTCATATTGGCCTTGGTTTATATTAATGGTGCACTTTGTAAACTTGTTCTTAGACATAATCATTAGCTTCGTTTTAATAACATTTATGTGTAGACCATATCTACGGCTGCTTTCTGTCACTCTATTCATCAGTTGTTGCACCGCCACGAAGCTATCTGCGAATATGACGGTATCATCCGCGTAACGTATGTTATTTATTCTTTTACCGTTCAGAGAGATTCCCACATCACATTCATTTTAAAGCTTCTATACAAATACCTTCGGAAGAGATGTCGAATAAAAGCGGAGATAGTATACATCCTTGTCTTACTCCACGTATAATCTGTATCTCTTCCGTTTTCTCTTTATATACTCTAGCCACTGCAGATTGGTTCGAATACAGTGTAGCTATTATATTATACACATATTACATTATATTACATATATTAGATATACGAGGGATACTGAAAACCTAATCTCCGATTTTCTGATATCCACAGACTGGTTTGCAAAATCGCAGTGAATTAATCTTCTCTTTACAATCTCCAGTACAGTCTGGTTTTGCCGGTATCACTAGCTGTGAGAGCGTAGAGATTCCGTTAAAATGTACCTCCGTCTGCTAGGACGTTTCTAAAGTGTATTCCCTACTGCTGAATATCAAGGTTCTGGTTAATGGGAGTCGAGAACCAAGCAGTTGGCTACTGCGTGCCTTGATTGACCCGTTGTGTACGGCGGTCGACTCGACCAATTACCGTCGGATCAAAGAAAACTGAGTCGGATACGCAGCACTGAGTTGTCAATGTGCCTTCATCAGTTGTCGACCATGATTAGGTGAGGGGGTGACATGCTGTCACGGGCCAGGGTGTCGCACAGGACACAGATACATCGTATTCACACGCAAGGTCGCGCGCCCCCGCACAGACGGTATGCGTGCGCTATAGGCGTCCGAATCGAAACAGTTTACCGTTGTACCCAGGTGACATGGAGTCACAACGTGAAGGTTATATAACTATATAGCATTATGAAACTAACGCCTATCTTAATAAAAGCCTCAACACGTATCAGGGTACTACGACGGGGGATTACAGAAGCTGCCGCAATGACATCCAATGACTACCTGCTCGTTTGTAATTATTATGTGGAAGATAAACATACATATTTACGTAACTTTTGTATACAATACATTTCTGTGTTCGTTTTTCCTTACTTCATTCAAGACTATGGGCTACAGATCTCTGCTAAAAAATCTAAAACGATGGCATTTCAGGGCAGGTATCCTGTAAGAACTAACGTAGCCGTGAATAATCAGATTTTGGATCAGTTTAGTCATTTTACTTACCTGGAACTGATATGGAAATAATACCTAGTAATTTCATATGGAACTGATATTGACTAGGATAGTAAGCTAACAAAATTTAGACGCATCTGTGGAACGACTCATAGGTACCTAAAAAATAAAACAATGATGGATAACCGAATGAAATTTTATAAAAATGTGGCTGTCCCCACATTGCTGTATGCTAGTGAGATATGGACGCTTGGTAAAAGGGACGTGCAGAGGACTCAGGCAGCCGAAATGAAATTTGTAAGAGGGACGCAAGGTTGTTTTCTCTTGGATCGGAGAAGGAACGAATATATTAGGTGCGATTCAAACATAATATCATTGCACCAGAAGACTGAAGACTACAAAAGGAGATGGTGTGAACACTTGATCCCTGATATCCGTCTACCTGTGGCTTCCTTGGGTTATCACCCTACTGGGAAGAGAGATGTCGGTAGACCAAGGAGGAGATAGGTTCCGGAACAGGTCTAAGGCCTAGTCCTTGGAGTGGTGATCATGAAGGTTTTCCTTACTAGCTAACCGAATGTTAATTTTTGGTAGTTCTCGTAATTAGTTAATTGCTATTATATTACCCTACCGCAAGGTTGGTCGTAGTAGTGATGTAGTGAATTAATTCTAATGTTATGCCTTAAGTGACATTTTGTACGCACGCATTACGGCTACGTAACAGACATAGCCCCTTAAATCTTTTTTACAAGATTAAGGTTTGTCCAATATTATGAAAAGCTTTATCATATAGTTTCCTGTTTATTCGTATGTTTCTGATGATATTCCTAGTAAAACCTCTTAAGTGGTTTCTGTGTTTTCACATTTTGTTATACGTCGTCCAGATCTCTGATCCACAAACATACGTTGCGTAAAGATATTTTACGCATTCTGTCTTGACCTACAGACTAATACGTTTCCACGTAACTAGTATTTTCATCTTTCCAGAACATGTATTTTGATTGTATAATGCTGTATTATATACCTTAACTCTTTCTATACTATTCCTATGTGAATTGAATTTTATATTAAATTACGAGTAATTAATATAAAATCTGACAGAGAAAAATAGAAATTTCTGTAGAGTTTTCAAAGTGATTATATTGTGTTGTTATTGGGAAGTCTATTCAAGTCCACTCATGTGAATTTACGGAAAACTGAAATGAAAAGTTTGCAGATATCCGCACTTAAGACCAAGGTGATGCTTTTCGTGGCACTGATCTCGTACATGCAAAAATTATTATAGATGGTACTGCCCTGGAACAAGTTAGCAATTTTTAATACCTGGGCTTCACTGTGTCTTATAATGGAAGCAAAGACGTTGTGAACAAGTTGCATAAGTTCAACCTTATGTGGGGGACCATCAGGCGAACCCTTAAGTCAGCAAGTAAAGGACACCCCTAAAATTCTTCAAGGTGATGGCTCTTCACACACTTGTTTATGGGTTTGAGAATTGGACTTTAACGAAAGGCCAGGCCAGTCGCAACCAAGCGGCTCCAATTAGATTACTCAGGCACGTGGCAGGGTGTACTCTCCATGATCATAGAAGAGACATAGTTATACGGCAGGAACTGAATATTATGAGTATACTCGACAAGATCGCTCAGTATCGGCTGAATTGATGGGAACATCTTTGCCGAACGGATGACCGCCGCATCGCCAAACAACTATGGAACTATAAGCCGAGAGGACGGAGAGGTGTGGGGCGTCCGAGGAAGCGCTGGAGTGACCAGCT
Organism: Magicicada septendecula; assembly: GCA_034769895.1. NCBI lineage: Eukaryota > Metazoa > Arthropoda > Insecta > Hemiptera > Cicadidae > Magicicada > Magicicada septendecula. The sequence goes on from CM068369.1 coordinate 30,560,015, forward strand.
CTAATCTTTGCCTGTTTGAGACCGGAACAAACCATCCTTGGTTTAATCCTTGAAAATGATGATGATGATGATGAAATGAAACTCCAAGTGCAACGACAAATCATGAAATAATTAAACTGATTTTCAAGATCAATTTTTATTTTTAATAGAGTCTTTTTATCGACTACATAGCTGTTAACAAGAAAAATACAAGGGGAAATGCATTAAAATGTCTTATTTTAAACACCTTGAAACATATTGAAACTTGAACTTGGCTAGTTTTACCACTAATCCCTCGATATAATAAACGAATGTGAATCTGAAAATGTGCATTATATAATGTGAGATAACGTTAGATAACACAAAAGCATCGGGAGACTAAATTTTATTACGATGACGTTAGTTGGCGATTTATTTTCCTTGTACCCTCACGAGACAAGACAAAATGGATAACAAGATTTGTCCGAGACCTTGACTGTTGCTGATAACTTAATAAAGTTTGTTGTTGATAGATGGCACACAGGAGTTCTGTCCGCTGGAATCAGATATTTCATGTGCTGTTTACGCTTTAATCCTGACATTTATCGGAGTATATTATTATAAATGAAGCAAAAAATAATAATAACGGAACCAAAGTTATTGCTGTGGAGTGTTTATGTAATTCGCAAAATGACAGGTAGAGTTTTATCAACAATAAAGGTTGCTTGCAAACTTATTGTTTGGTCTTATTAACACAAACGTAATACAAACCCTAAATCGTTTCTTCCATTAGCGTTCTAGTTTAAATGGTCTAAAAGAATAGCATATAGGTTAAACAATATACAGTAAAACATAATAATCTTCTCTTCTTCTTATAGTTCCCTCCGTTTTGGATGTTGGGTGTCATTCAGACTATTTTAAATTTTTGTACTGCTGCACGGAATACGTCAGTTGTATTCCTGCCAAACCAAGGTTTATGTAATTCGCAAAATGACAGGTAGAGTTTTATCAACAATGAAGATTGCTTACAAACCTATTGCTTGGTCTTATTAACACAAACGTAATACAAATCTTAAATAGTTTCTTCCATTAGCATTCTAGTTTAAATGGTCTAAAAGAATAGCATATAGGTTAAACCACATACAGTCAAACATAATAATCTTGTCTTCTTCTGATAGTTCCTATCCGTTTTGGATGTTGGATGACATTCAGACTATTTTAAATTTCTGTACTGCTGCACGGAATAAGTCAGTTGTATTCATGCCAAACCAGGTCCTTAAATTTCTCAGCCATGATATTCTCGGTCAACCAACTCCTCTCTTTCCAACTACTTTTCCCTGTAGTATGGACTGCAATAAGTAAATTATCTGTTCATTTCTCTTGAGATGTTCCAGGTACTGAAACTTCCTTATTTTCACTGTGTTAATAACTTCACTTTCTTTCTGCATCTATCTAAGAACGTCAACATTAGTTATGTGTGCAGTCCATGAAATTCTCAGTATTCTACGGAAAAACCACATTCGAAAGATTCCAATTTTTTAACTTTGGCTTCAGTTAAAGTACAAGGTTCTACACCGGAGAAGACGACTAAGAATACGTAGCAGCGTAAAAGTCTCATCTTTGTCTTTATTGTTAAATCGTGACTTTTGAATAAACTGACGATTCTAGTGTACACTGCTTTGCCTTTTCAATTCTGCTCTTTATTTGTTGAGAGTGGTCCCATTGTTAATTGACTACAGTACTAAAATTTGTAAACTTACTAACACTTTCAACTGGCTTTTGGTTTATATCACCTGTGCAGTTTGTGAACTTGTTCTTAGATACAACCATTAGCTTCGGGTTATTAACAGTGACGTCTAGACCATATCTACGGTTGTTTTCTGTCACTATGTTCAATAGTTGTTGCAGCCCCTGTAAGATATTTGAGAATATGACGGTATCATCCGCATAACGTATGTTATTTATTCTTTTACCGTTTAGAGAGATTCCCACATCACATTCATTTTAAAGCTTCTATAAAAATACCTTTGGAATAGATGTCGTATAAAAGCGGAGATAGTATAGAACCTTGTCTTACTCCACGCAAAATCTGTATCTCTTAAGTTTTCTCTTTATATACTCTAACCACTGCAGATTGTTTCAAATACAGTGTAGCAATAATCCTTAAGTCGTTTACATCTAATGCAATATTTTCACTCAGATTAATAAATATAAATTACAAGCTAATGAATCAGGTATTTTATTTTTAAATAGAGAAATAAAAGTAAAGACAAGACAGAAAGGACGAACAGACTGCAGAAATATTTTTGTTAATATATTTTTGTGAATGATGTTTAGCAAACCGCAATGTGGCCTTCCATTAGACCGTGTATTTCCAATACACTGAAATACTGATGTGGTGCGCTTAACGTTGATGAATTTACAGGTTGTGTAAGCATATAACTTACGGCTTTCTAATTTGGTTGATAATTCAGAATTTAGATGATTCGCTAATATTTAATACACAACCATCTCCCGTAACCACAGAATTGGCAGAAATATTTTAAATACTTTTACTGCCGCTTACTGTTTATTGCGAAAAAATTAATCAGCGGGGTTAAAATAAATCAGTATTTCCTACTGGATAAAGTAAAAAATAAATTTCTCTACAGATATTATTTGACTGACTTTTACTTTGGCTAAATGTAACAGCACCCAAAACCATAAGTTTAGCTTTCATAGTTATAAACAATATTTTAACCGTCAATGTGTATGCGTTGATAAGAAAATTATACGATGTATTTGAAAAGTTGTTTAAATTTGTCTAGTGCTGCATTTTGACGGGGATGAACAAAGCTCGGATTGGTATTACATATCATAAAGAATCCATATTTCTACGTTGAGATTAAATACAACTACGTGACATTTCACACATGTCAATTAATATACCAGTGACGTATCTACAATTTGGTCTTTAGGAGAAGTTCCGGGGTCCTGTCGAGTCGACTTCATACAAAATAAAAAAGAAAAAGTTAAAACTAATAAATGTTACTAACTTTAAAGTTAGTAAAGGCTGAAATAGAAAGAAGTAGTTTCTATGGAAATATTTCATTTCGAAAATGATTTCAAATATAAATCTTAGAACATGGTAGTCATGTATGGTTCTCCATACCGATATTTCTATAGTGGTGAGCAACAGTGTTAATTCTGTTTGTGATTATAACCACTAACACAACTTTGTTAATTAAACATATTTTAGTTTAAGAAAAATTTTAATTTAAAAAAAGAAATTAAAAATCATTGATATTGTGGTTCGATTTTGAAGCCTCGATAATAATTTATACAGGTGAAGAGTTTGTTGTCACAGAACAACGCTTTCAAAGTTTTAATGGGAGTTTGCGGTTTGCAAACTTGACAAACGTGAAAATAAAACTTTATACCACCCGGCCCCGTATGTAGAAACAGTTCACTGAGTCTCTACCGTTGATTTTATAACAAACGTTGGAGCGTGTAAAATATTCAATTTAACGATACGTATAACAATATAGAATTTTCATCACGCACACACATAAAAACAAACAATTAATTTCCCTACAATTTAACTTACATACATGAATAAATACATTTTTACTTTATTCTTCTACTTCATCTCCTCTTCAAGGATTAGGGTTACATAAACCTGTTCCTGCACCCATCGGACGACCCAGGTCTCTTCTTCCAATGGCTTTATAGTTCAGTACCGCTTTCGGCAATCGATCCTCTATTATCCTTTGCAGGTGATCCCACCATTGTCTTCTGTAAATTCAAATAACTTCAATTATGTCCTTCACTTCGAGTTCTGCTTTGATATCTTCATTTCTCATTCTATCTTGCAATGGATAATTTAAAGTATTTTGAAGAAACGGGAATTCAGGACTCTGAATCTTGCCGCCTTCCTTTTTTGCCATGACCAACGCCTCACTCGCATAAATCAACGTGGGTATTGCTATTGTCTTATAAAATTTAATCCTTGTAATGCGTCTTGTTTTATTTCTAAGATTTCTATGAATCGTACCACAAATATTTCTAAATTTATTTATCTTCTCACTTATATTAATTCAGATTCATAGCTTACGGCACAGCCAAGGTATTTGAAACAGCTCACTTGATTTAAACTGGTGTTGTTTATAACTATCTTATGCCTCATTGGGTATTTACCTTTAAAGGGCATGGTTTTGGTCTTTCTTACTGAAATTGACCGTGAGTACTCTCTTGCCACTTCTTGTAATTGAAACATAGGACTTTGTAAATCATTCTCATTTTCTTTAATAAGAACTATGCCACATAGAGGGAACCCATACAAATTGATTTGTTAAGTATTCCCAAAGTCACTCTGGATTTTCATGCTCTCAACATGTTATACTTTAACGTTATATATTTATATTACCTTAGGAAAGGTAAAATGCATTGAGAGAGATCTTACAATGGGAAGTAAGAATTGGACGAATTATCTTATTCTTTACCTTCTTCGTCACTATCATCTTCCTTTAAGGGTTAGGTAATATTTCATGTAGCAAGTTTAAGCCTTCGTTTTTTCTATAGTTTAGGAGGACTCTTATTTTCCGGCTAATACTTAAAACTACAAATAATCATAACCTTAGCACATGTCGGTTATAAGTGAACATTGCTATACTATTAAGGGTACACCTAATCTCCGTTTTCTTTGGTCCTTGAAGGTTTAGGTTTAACGGCCTGTTTTACACTAGATCTAGCAATGCTGTTTCCCTTTCTAGCCCTTCCTTTCTAGTAGTTCGTAGCCAGTTACGGAGTTGTTTCTAAAACAAATATTTGGCTTTAGTTTGGAAACTTTTCAAATCAAAGATCCTCCTTTCGGCTTGATGGAGGAACAAAAACAAAAAACATAGAGAAAGAGGTAAATATTTCTGACTTACTGAACGAAGCAAAAATACGTATATTAGGTAAAATGCGACATTATCTAGTCCGTAATGTATAGCAGCAGCAGCCCCTGTACCGGAAGTCAGTAATGATGACTCAGCAAAATGTGACTTCCTGTCACGTGAATATTACATTAATCTACACACAAACAGTACCTAAATACACAGAGGTGAGATTCAGAAGACAGGACTTGCTTTTCTTGAATAAAGTTATACCACAATGTTTTAATGTTTACTAAAACCTTCACATCCAAAGCAACTAACCGTCAGGATATTATTAATAACGTACATGATGTAACTTGTATAAAATAATTTTTTTTTTAGTAAAACATTCTTAATAATGTTAATAATATTATTTACATATAAAACCCAAGCATATATAACAGTTCAAACTTTTAATAAACCGGAAGTGAAAGAATCGGTAAATAAATGTTCAGTTTAAGCTTCGCTATAGTTTGAAGAAAACAAAATTCAATTGGAACATAATTAAATCATGAAGCATACTCTTTCTCATGTTGCTAGTGACATTACGACAAACTGTTATACTTTTTAAAATAAAATAAGCAACATAACAGACATAAAATAATTTTAATTTAAAAAAATATTAAACGGTAGTAAGAACGATAAAATATTAATTCAATTTCTCGTGCTTTACACAATTTAATAATATTCAAGTTTCTACGGGTGTTACAGCTAGCGTCAACAAAGTTGGAAACGCTATTGGCCTGGCTGTTAGGCCGTGGCCTAGAGCCTATGCTGACAGACGTTTCGGCCTCACCATCGGACGCCATCATCAGTGTCGGAAACAGTCGCATGGTATCAGTGAATTCTCCCTAGTGTTGAGGTGGAGATTATGTACTTTGGTGCATAATATGAAATAAGGCCCACTTATATAGACTTTCATACCAGAACGATCTAAGCTGGAAAACAGCATCAAGTGCTGTCTTATTATCTTGGGACCACAGCATGCTAGATCAAGAGGCTTTCTCCTCTTCTATTTATCGGGACGGAACCATGTTTAAAATTTTTTACGAATTTGGTCCGTAAAAATCTTTATGGACTCCACATGCAACCGACTGTAGCTGGTACTCTCCGAGGATAAGATCTTCGTTTCTTCAAAGAGAACGCGATGATCAGCAATGGAGGGTGCATGCTCGGCCTCCGAAGACTTCTCAGGCTGCCTCAAGCGACAACAGCGGCTGTGTCCACGAACGCAGGTTCGAATGTACACTTCGCCGCAAGAACAAGGCACGCTGTGTACGCCCCCCGATGGGAGCGGATCCCTCGAGTCCTTCACCGGTAGATGGTCCTCACGCCGCACCGATTCAGGAGACTGCCAGTGTAGTCCGGTGTTTCCCACTAAATACACCTGGGCTACATTGTGTCTTATAATGATGCAACGACGTTGTGAATAAGTTGCATAAGTTCAACACTATGTGCGGGACCATTAGGCGAACACTGAGAATTGGACTTTAACGAAAGGCCATCCCAGTCGCATCCAAACGGCTGAAATGAGATTACTCAGGCACGTGGCAGAGTATACTATCCACGATCATAGAAGAAACACAGACATACGGCAGAAACTGAATATTATGAGTATACTCGAGAGGATCGCCCAGTATCGGCTGAATTGGTGGCAATTTATTAATAGGTACTCTCCGACGATAAGATCTTGAGCTCCTCAAAGAGAACGCAATGATCAGCGTTGCAGAGTGCATGCTCAGCCTCCGCAGAATTCTCCGGCTGCCTCAAGAGACACAACTATTCGTCTTTGCCGCATCCCCAAACAACTATGGAAATATAAGCCGAGGGGACGGAGAGGTGTGGGGCGGCCGAGGAAGCGCTGGACTGACCAGCTCTAATCTTTGGCTATTTGAGACCGGAACAAACCATCCTTGGTTTAATGCGTGAAGATGATGATGATGATGATGATGAGATATTTATACCCAATAGTGGTGTTAAAAACCTTATAAATTTTCAACGTATTTCACTTGTTGATATATTGTGTGGGAGACGTGTGTAGTGTGTGATATGCGCGAGGCGGCGCATGTTTTTTGAATAGGAAATTCAGTCGTCCACGAGGATCCAATTTGTGCACGTCTATTTACAATGCGTTTGCTTAGTAATATTTACGTTTCCGGATTAATATAAACATTAACAAACACGTTTAGAAATGCTATCGTAATGCTTTCCGTGATAAATACATGTTATTTTAAGGTAGCCCTACTTCTTTGCAGCAAGTCATGGCTTCATTTTACGCTGTGTACGTGGTCTCGCGTTAATGAGAATTAACTGTGTAAAGCGGATTTAGCCTCCGCTTGAATTCATTGAACGTTTAATTACAAGTTGGTGTAAACCAAATTACACTGTAAAACTGTGTAGCAATTATAACCGTAACTCTTGAAAACGGTAAATCTCTGAACCATTACAGCTTCTTCTCCTCCTCCTCCTCCTCCTCCTCCTCCTCCTCCTCCTCCTCCTCCTCCTCCTCCTCCTCCTCCTCCTCCTTCTTCTTCTACTGCTTCTTCTTCTTCTTCTTCTTCTTCTTCTTCTTCTTCTTCTTCTTCTTCTTCTTCTTCTTCTTCTTCTTCTTCTCCTTCATCATCATCATCTTCTTCTTCTTTCCAAACAAGGATTAGGCCTTGGTGACCTGTTTCAGCTTCATGAGATTTATTCCCATCTTTTCTTTTGTCTCCACCCTACGCTTCTTCTTCCAACTGGCTTGTATCTACTTGCTGCTTTCTTCGATAAAGAAGCATAGGGACTGCCTTGCATTACCTTGTATATTAGTATTACCTCGTAAACCTTGAGCTGAGTATCTCTTCCCGCGTCTTCTTTTTTAGTGTTCTCCTCATGGTGCCGCACATCATTTGAAACTGATGAAGTTTATTGTCTATATCTCTATTGTTCTCACATGATATATCATGCCCTAGGTAACTAAAGTGAGAGACTTGTACAATTAGTTGGTTGTTAACCATTACTTTGGTTCTTACCGGATTTATTTCCAGGTTCACCTTGAAACCCGGTCCTCCAGGTTTGGGGTTATACGATAGGTTTGTATCCCTTCTGTGCAAAAGTCGGTATGGAGAAACATACATGACTTCCATGTTCTAAGATTTATATTTAAAATCATTTTCGAAATAAAATATTTCTATAGAAACTATTTATTTCTACTTCTTTCTTCAGGCTTAACCACAGTACTGTTGTCACTAACTTATATCATTTCACGTTAGCGCACCCGATTTTCACTGATGATCCCAGTCGATTGCACTGAAGAAACGTCTGGTTTTTCAGAAAACATTGGACCACGGCGAAATAGTTCGAGAAGGAATTTTAACAACAAACTACTTCTTTGTTGCCGATAACGAAGTACACATATAAAAATTATCCCCTCCCTCTTCAACTATCATTTTCATTTATGAAAATTACCCCCTCCCCGACAACTGCACTTTTTATTTTTATATATTTCATCTGCCTTTCTACAGTGGATTATTTTGACCTTCTTTTCAGGATACTTTATATGTCAAAATTAAGTACTTTACTCTTGTTAAAACGTAAAACGTTGGAGGTAAACTACCCCTTCCCCTTAACCGATCTTCGTGAAAATCAATAGGCCTCGAGTCCTCTACATTGAGTCCCCTACAACACGGATACATACACAAAAAATTGTTTCATTCTATTTGAAATTGCGGTAGTTATTGTTCGCCATAGAAAAAAACTATACACATAGACACACAGACACTTTTCGGAAAATGAGTTTCTTCATATGTTGAGGGTAGTACAATCAGAATCAGCCCTTACCTAGAACACGATTTTTTCGCCATCACCATACTTCCATTTCTTTATGGAACATGGAAGAAAAAATTACAGAACTTATGTTTCATGGGAACAGCCGGACTGTTCTAGTGGTAACAGACAACGTGTTACACCTTATACGAAAAATATTACATTACCAAGAACGTACTTTTTTTAAATCGAGTGCTGCATCACAATATCTGGTCCTATTCCCACAGCTTGTTAAAATTACTTTTTTTTATTGTCCGCTCTACTCTGTAAAGTCAAATCAGAAAGCGTTTCCTCTTATTACAAATATTTTCCTACTGTCTGTTTGCAAATAGAATTAAGCAGTAGGTCTCCCATTTGCGTATAAGAGAACTTGTAAAGTCACACAGTCCACGCGTTTGTGTTATCAGAAAACAGTCCACTATAAAAACTTTTTATCGCAAAAGAAACAGGAGAAAAATATCTTTATTGAACGAAGAAATAAAGAAATAAAAGGGTAGTAAGAGAAAATTAAAATGCCAAACTTGAAAGAATTTTGTACTCCATGTAACATCATCATCTTCTCGGATTAATCCAAGGATGGCTTTTTCCGGTCTGAAATAGACAAAAATTAGAGCTGGTCACTCCAGCGCTTCCTCGGACATCCCACACCTCTCCGTAACCTCGGCTTATAGTTCCAAAGTTGTTTGGGGATGCGGCAGTCATCCATTCGGGAAAGATGTTCACTCCATGTTCACATCCAGAAAACGCGTGTAAACAAAACCAAATACTAGTATAAGGGCTAAAACTCCCTGTTGCAACTTTCATAAAGAGTTTTGTGTAAATCCCTGTTCATAGTTTAAGTGTGTATAAGACTTATAGCTATAATATTATAAAATAATGAGAACAGTTGAACGTTGTCTTTTTTAAATATTTATTTTCAAGTGCATAACATTTAAAGTAGTAAATACGAGGACTGTTCAAGTTTGATCTGCGCAGCCGTGACCTCGTCGCTATGGCAACTAAATTCATATGTTTAATTTGTCTATTTAATATATTACACAAAACCGTGGACAAAGTGCATAAAATTGATAATGTTGTAATTACTTCAATTATTACAACACGTTCTAAGCGTTATAATAATCATCACCATCATCATCTTTAGCAAGGGTTAAACAAAAACTAACAAAAACGATGTGTTCCTGTCCCAAGCAATCAGACTAGAGTTGGCCACTCCAACGCTTCTTCAGACGTTCCAGACATCTCCGTCCTTACGCTTTATAATCCCTTAGTTGTTCTGGGATGCGGAGTAAGATAATACTATCAGAAATACAAAGTTAATGTACACAACATAGTTAGAGCTGAGAATATAAAAGAGTTGTACTTAATTCGCAAGAAAACAAGTTTGTAACACAAGCGCATCCAGAAAACGCGTGTACACAAAACCAAATACTAATGTAAAGGCTAAAACTCCCTGTTGCAACTTCCATTTGTAATAAAGAGTTTTGAGTAAATCCCTGTTCATAGTTTATGTGTGTATAAGACTTATAGCTATAATATTATAAAAAATGAGAACAGTTTAACGTTATCTTTTTTAAATATTTATATTAAAGTGCATAACATTTAAAGTAGTAAATACGAGGATTGTTCATGTTTGATCTGCGCAGCCGTGACTTCGTCGCCATGGCAACAAAATTCATTTATTTATATTGCCTGTTTAAGTACTAGTGACGCGTCTGTCAAAAATATTTGCAGTTTGCTTTTTCTAAGCATTTTGACTGGGTTGAAAAATGCCATGTATGATAGAAAATCCGTCCAAAGATAACTGCGTCGCGTTATTCAGTTTTTTGCCGCTGAGGGGCGGCAGCGAATGGAAATTTATACGAGAATGAAAGCTGTATATGGCGACTATTGTTATTCTCGTACGTCAGTGGTTGAATGGTGCAATAAATTTTGACAAGGAAGAGAATCCAATAAAGATTTGGCCCGTCCCGGACCTGCACATGTTGCAGCATCAATTGAAAATGTGGGACAGCTGGAAACTGCTTTACGCGCAAATAGGCGCATCAGAGTTAGAGAACTTTCTCAAATGTTGAGCATCAGCGAGGGAACTGTTTATTCCATTATTCATGTTCTTGGCTAACGCAAAGTTGCTGCTCAGTGGATTCCACGACTGCTTACTGATGAGCAGAATAATTTGCGTTCGGCCTTATCAGTACAGCATTCGATGCGCTATCAACAAAAAGGTAACGCTTTCCTACACCAAATTGTTTCCGGTGATGAGTCTTGGAGTCATCACTACGAACCAGATTCCAAACGTCAGAGTATGCAGTGGAAGCATGCACAATCTCCGAAAGCGAAAAAATGTCGGTCCTAACCTTCGGCAGGAAAAGTAATGGTGACCGTATTTTTTATTATCAGGGTGTGGTGCTCTTAATTACTAAAGAACCTAGTGTCAACATCAACGCTGAGCGATATGCAGTCAGCTTAAAACGCTTACGGGTTAGCATCTAGAATAAACGTCCCGGGAAGCTCACAAATGGTGTCATTTTTCTACATGACAATGCTCAACCCCATGTAGCCCAGACGATTCAAGATCTGATTGGTCCCATGAACTGAGAAGTTTTACAACATCCACCTTACAGTCCCGACTTGTCCCCGTGCGATTACCATGTCTTTGGCCTATTAAAGAAACCACTAAAAGAACGGCGGTTCAAATCGGACGCTGATGTAGAGTTTGCTGTTAGTGAATGGTTCGGCAAAGAGCCGCAAGAATTTTACCAGCAGGGCATCTACAGATTAGTGCAACAGTGGGACTCATGCGTTAATGTTAATGGAGACTTCTTTTAAAATCGTTGAATAAAAAATGCTTTACAGCCTCTAAACGAGTTTCTATTGAACAATCCTGGTGAAGGAGTTGTACTTAATTCGCAACAGAACAGGTTTGTAACACAAGCGCATTTAGACAACGCGTGAAATCAAAATCAAATACTGACGAAATGGCTAAAACTCCCTGTTGCAATTTCCATTTGTAATAAAGAGATTTATGTAAAATCTCACATTTGTGTGTGTGTGTGTGTTTGTGTGTGTGTGAGAGAGAGAGAGAGAGAGAGAGAGAGAGAGAGAGAGAGAGAGAGAGAGAGAGAGAGAGAGAGAGAGAGACTTATATGTATAATATGATAAAATAATGAACACAGTTAAATGTTATTTTTTTAAACATGTATTTTAAAGTGCATAATATATATTTTAGTAAATATGTATTATTTAATGCATCGGTTTTGTACCTGTTGTTACCATATACTTTATGGTTGACAGGCGTTCTGGGAATAATTGAATAAATAAAAACTAAGTGTGACTTTTCCGACTGAATACATTAAATTTTCAATGAACTTCAATGGACAGTCAATAGAGTAGGGGTACTTGTACACAAGGGGTAGTTCACCCGTCATTATTTACATCGGTGACGTGTTTTACGCGAGTCAACCCTCCAACAGTTGTCTCGTATTCCTCACTATGAACCATTTTACAAATTCACACTCACGCACAACATTCAGAGTTCACGGAAAGGCAAGAAACAGTTTTATATTATTAATCAAATTGAAAAGCATATTTTAAAATCTAAAATGCAATACATTTATCCATCACGATAGTGAAAACAAGCATGTTCATTTGCAGGTAGGGTAGTGTTACGACTTTGCTACGTGTTTCTCGGCTATTCCAGTGGAATCCGGCTGTAATGTTGTGTGCGTACGTGATTCTCAATGTTGTATGCGTTAGCCAGACTGTTCCAGACTTCGTCGGCCGCGCGCATTGTGTCAAGGCCGCAATCAAATACGTTCTAGTGTAGCGCTGGTGCGTATTATGTGGAATGTTCTGGTCTCTGAGCGGGGTATAAATTACAAGGCTTCAGCGGCGCTTAATTCATTTATTGTATACCATTTACACAGTGCGGTTCGAAGTATTGTGGCGAAGTGTTATGTGTTTTATAACTGTGCGGGACAATTGTAATACAATTGTGTATTATATTAGTTAACATTATTATTGCGTGTGAACAATTTTTTTTTTGATTTGATGTTAGAGACTATCTTGTTGATTACAAACTGTTTAACTGTGATAATTGAAGCTGGTGATTAGTGATTTAATTGGGGTCTTGTAGTTTTTTCCACTGTACCATACGACGATCACTAGACCGTCGTAACAGTGGTGACAGGAGTGGGACAGAACCGTTAACAGTAGAAACAGTGGACACCTTGTACAAGACTAGTGCAATTCGTAATTAATCTGTAAACCTGAATGCCAGTCAGATGATCGAAGCTTTTCAAACGCATCTGCACAGGAACAACAAAAAGTTGAATGACAAAAAGAGGCAGAAGAAGCAGAGAAAAGAGGTCAGCAGGAGGTGGAAGAAGCAGAAAGACGACAAAAAGAAGAACGAAAACAGGAAAGGGAAGAAACAGAGGAACGACGTAATCAGGAAGCAGAAGAACCTAAACGTGAAGGATGTGACATCAAAGCGTTCATTCAAAAGCAAAAGCAGATGCAACAACATATTACCGCAGAATTGGGTCTCCTACGTGGTGACGTAGGTGAATTACGAGGTGAGCTTAATAATCAAATTACCAGAATTTATGACGTAGAAGAAGACATGTCAGATAAAATAGTTGAAGTAGATTTACGAGTGCCCTTAAAATAAAATAATGAAATGAGAACCATAATTACAGCAGCCTCTATTTGCCTTGCGTACATCTTTCTCCGCTGTACATATGTCGTATACCAGCTAAAAAAACTTAAATTTTTGTTAATGAATTAATGTAATTGATATTAAAAACGCGAGCATACTTTTCATACTTTATCAGCACAGAGTAAGAAGGTGCCAGCAACAAGCAACGACTGGAATCATCGTAGCGCTAATCGTTGCCAGACAAATAGTAGTCACAGCGCAATTTCACTATTCACTTAGCAGTGAAACCACTTGGCAGAACGCTTTCAATATGTTCCTCTGAAATGCTCTCTACTTCCTCCTCTCTATATTTTCCATCCATTCTATCTCTCTTACATCTAGACAGAGAGATAGACAGACACACACACACGCGCACTGAGAAAAGCACGTGAGTGTCGTTCAGTTGGATAAGAAGACACTTCATTCTACATTGCAAGCGGTTAAACTTAGGTAATTTTCAAGTGCTGGTAATGAGTTTAATGGCTCTACCGGCGTAGTTTCACACAGAGATCTCGATAAGGGTAGGGAATAATAGATGCCGGTCCAGACATCGCGTTTTCGCTTATGCGTAAAATAATAATTACTGCCAAATAAGTTCAGAACGTTTCCATTCCTCAAAACTACTGACATTTGTTATACACTTGTTACTAAATAACTAGTGATCCGTAAAAGGATTTCATTCTTTTCATAAAAGTCAAACGTTAAAAATAAGTATTTAGAAAGAAGAAATGTTGCTGGTTTGTGTGCGTGCGTGTGTGTGTGTTAAAATCACCCTACACGTGTATACCTTTCAACTTATGTCAAAAGCAGTGGTTTCGGTTCCAGCACACGCAACGTGTGTGCAAATGCGATCTACGGTCGCGGCGAATGGACCGTAGTGAACCTTTAAAAAGTCGCGTTATGTAAAGTTTTACAAAATGCCGTTCCGCTGCCATTAAAACTTTCTCTGCTCTGACACCTGTAAACAAGCCACAGCCCTCATTCACTTACAGCCTTGGCATTTGCATTAGCTTTGATGTCACTTAATCTACATTACAAGCCTTTGTGACTTGCACCAATTTATCAAAACTAAGCAGCCGGTGGACGTGGTGCTTAATTAACATGTACAGTTACTTGCTGTGCAGCTTACGATGGTATCTCCGTCAATCCTGTTACGACATTATGGATCACTCAGAAATGCTACAGTGTCGTTCTAACGCTTCTCGACTGTGTCAAGGCCGCCCACTAACGTACTACTAAAGTACCATCCACACTGTTCGGCAGCACTTGAAATTATGCAAATTAATCTAGCACGCCTCCAAAAGGATGGAAAGTTATTGTGGAACACCTGCGCTACTTATATAAGCAACAGCGGCTGGTTACCTATATAACTTTTTCTAAGTAGTTATACTTCTTAAAGTTGTTAACATGTGAGTTGTAATTATTATATAGACTTGAACGACATCTGAAATCAAATTTCAAAAGCAGGGAAGTCGTTATTGAGTAAGAGATCAAACATACGATAAAGAATAAATGAACTAAATATATTTCTGGATATCCACAGCATTTAAAAATTTCAATTAAGATCCTTTACAAAATTACATCTGTAGTCCTGGATCTGAATGGTATGCTCTCAGGTAACATTCCAATAAATAAGGAATTTGACATGGATGCTGTGTTTCCCCAACCCTTGTTTAATATATACATTGACGACATGTTGAGAGCACGGAAATCCAGAATACAGCTTAGAACTTCGGGAATACAGATTAACAAATCAATTTGTATGGATTACCTGCTATATGCGGACGACATGTTCTTATTCAAGAAAATGAGGATGATTTCCAAAGAGGTATGTTTCAATTACAAGAAGTGTCAAGACAGTACTCACTGACAATTTTAGTAAGAGAGACCAAAACACGGCCTTTAAAGGTAAATATCCAGTGAGGACTATGATAGTTATAAACAACAGCACTTTAAAACAAGTGAGCCGTTCCAAATATCTCGCTGTGCAGTAAGCGCTGAATCTGAATATAATATAAGACAGAAGATAAATAAATTGTAAATATTTGTAGTACGATTCATAAAAAACTTAGAAATAAAACATGACACAACACAATTTTATAATAAGCGCTGAATCTGAATATAATATAAGGCAGAAGATAAATAAATTGTAAATATTTGTAGTACGATTCATAAAAATCTTAGAAATAAAACAAGACACAACACAATTTTATAAGATTCAGTTTTATAAGACAATTGCAATACCCACGTTGATTTATGCAAGTTAGTCGTGGGTGATGACAAAAAAGGAAAGCGGGAAGATTAAGAGTGCTGAAATGCAGTTCTTCGAAATACTTTAAATTGTACATTGCAAGATAGAATAAGGAATGAAATTATTGCAATTTACAGAAGACAGTGGTGGGATCATCTGCAAAGGATGACAGAGGATCGATTGCCGAAAGCGGCAAAGCCATTGGTAGAAGAGATGTAGGTCGTCCAAGAATGAAATGGGTGCCGGAACAGGTTTATATAACCTAATCCTTGAAGAGAAGAAGAAGAAGAATATATTTCCGATGAACAACAGATGAAAAGAGAGAAAACATCAGTAGATGGGCACATGGGCACCTTTACAGAATGGAACATAGAAACTTGAAAGGGTAGGTAAGGTGACATTAGACTATAAACCAATTGAGTTTATCTTAGAATACCATTACAGAAGGCAGTAAGTTAATGCTATTTACGGTAACTAATTTACCCGCTAATAAAGTGTTTAATTTTGCTCTGCATTTGACTATTAAGTCAGATTGGCGGTATTAATATTTTGGTGTATTAGTTTTTTGCTCCAGACATATTTTTTTTTAGGGTAGGTGAAAATCTCTATAAACACTAGGAACCCGTAGTTCCTAGTAGTGTGAGACTCTAACCCTCATAATAACAGTGCTACAACTGAGCAAGCTCATCCAGCAGCTTCTCCTTCATGTTTCCTTCACGGGTGATGGGATGAAGCCCAGTGGCTAATCCCAAGGTTACTCTGTCATTCTCTCACGTAGAGTTTTATGGATCTATACGTATTAATCCTTCTATTCCAATACCAGATCATGTGGCTTCAGTCTTTTGAGTCGCCTCAGGACGTGTGGACCTTCTTCCACGGCGTGTCGCATTATTGGGTTATCGTGAATTTAAATACTCGGATCATGTTTGTCTGCATATTTTTTTATTATTTCTCTGACATATTCTAAATTGAGGTCTCTATGTAGGTTGTCGTTCCTTATATAACAAGGGTCATTCATTGTGCCTTTGAGTACTTTGTTCTGATAGGTTTGTATCTTTTCTAAGTATGTTTCCTTTGTACACCCACACAGCTGAATTCCGTAAGTCCACACATGCTTCATGCTTATTTCCACAACAGCAGTTTGTTTTCAAATGTTAGTTGTAAGTTTCTGTCTAACAGCCAGTACATGTTTCTATATTTTATGTTGAGCTCCTCCTTCTTTTCTTTTAACATGCCCTTTCCATTAATTTTTGAATCCAGCGTCATACCTAGGTATTTTGCTGTGTTAGCATATGGTACTTCCAGCCCATTAATATAAAACCTTACTGGATCTACTTTTCTGTTGGGTATAGTTGATATAAAGTGATCCAAAAATATGTGATTATTTATTGTTTATAGATAGTACAGCCCTAAAAAAGCCACAACGTAGGTGGCCAGGCTGTCTGTCAGTATGGAAATTTCACTCACTAAAAACCAATCTTGTTCCATGATCCTCAAACCGAATCCGGTTTTTCATTACTTTGGCCTGGGACGTGCTTGATTAGCATACCATTATTAATGTTATTTATCACAGAAAATATTTCCGCATTTGTAATTATGCGTCCTGAGTGGCAAAGATAGTATTAAACAGCAAATCTTTGACTCCTCCTGAATCTTTATAAACGCTCATTGAGTAGACTGAAGCGTTCTGCTGAGATTACCATACCCCAGAATATGCTAAACGTTTTCTGTTAGTAAAAACAAAGTCAATTAAATAAAAGAATTTTCTTCTTCTTCTTCTTCTTCTTCTTCTTCTTCTTCTTCTTCTTCTTCTTCTTCTTCTTCTTCTTCTTCTTCTTCTTCTTCTTCTTCTTCTTCTTCTTCTTTCTCTCCAACAAGGATTAAGCCTCGGTGACCTGTTCCGGCTGTCATAGGATTTAATCCCATCTTTTTTTTGGTCTCCCTATTTTTCTTCTTCCGGCTGGTTCAAAAAAATTTAATTAGTAATTTGAGAAACCGAGAAAAAATTGTAAATTGAGAAACCACGTCAATAAATTGGTAGTAGATGTCAATTGAATAAAAAAATACTGTTATGACATTGCAGAACAACTGCTGCTGACAACTTCTCGTGTATGGTTTGTGGATGTAACCTTCAAGACGGTTCCGTCAATCTTTTACCAATCATTCGTTATTGTGGGTTCTCTTTTGCAAGTACATCAAGGAGTAGAACGAACAATAGCACTTCCATTCGTATACGCTCTTCTGGAAACCAAAGAAGAAATAGCATACTCAAAAGTATTTCAGGTTACTATGTTTGCATAGTATAGTATATTTGAAGAGATTGCCTAAAAGCTATAGGCTATTATTTACATTTTTAAATTTATTTGGAAATTTTGTACTTTTGAAACTTTATACTAATGGAACTTTGTGCAATTGGAAAAATAAAACTTGGAACTTTCGAATTGGAACTTTTCACCCAATCAACATGCTACGTGTTTCTCGGCTATTCCAGTGGAATCCGGCTGTAATGTGTGTACATATTGCTGCTATTTTCAGATGAAGGACAATTACGTGACACTTGTCACGCGTCCGCAACGAGACTTTTCCAGACCATACCGGTCCGCGCGCGGTGTGTTCAAGGCCGCAATCAATTACGTTCTAGTCTTTTCTAGTGGACACGTATTATGGAATATGCTGGAATCTCAGTGAGGTGTAAATACAAGACTTCAGCGGCGCTTAGTTCAGTTTAAGTTACGATTTATTCCAGTGTGGTTCGAAGTGTTGTGGCAAAGTGTTACACGTTTTATAATTGTGCGAGTCTCGTTGACATTATTATTGTGTGTGAACAATTTTTATTTGATTTATTGTAAGAGACTATCTTGTTGATTACAAACTGTTTAATTGTGACAATCAAAGCTGGTGATTAGTGACTTAATTGGTGTCTTGTATTTTGTTTTCCACTGTACAACGATCAGACGACTGTCGTAGAAATACTATTGCTATTGCATATTTGAGATTCTGACACTGATGTCGTCAGCAATGCAACGAGACAGCTCCAACGACGGAGACACAGAGGATGTAATTGTTACCTCCTTATCTTATTGATAATTTAATTTTAAAAGAGTTTACAAAACTCTGCAAACAGTCACTGTTAGTATACGTACTTGCGCATAAAAAGGCCAAGAAATACAAATTGCATAACGTAATTTGAAAGAAATACAAATTGCATAACGTAATTTGATTTTGCGAATTGGTTCATATCATGCAACAACAATGGAATGAGCGTGACGACAATGGCGTGCATTCAATCGAACGCGGAGTCTGTAACCGGAAATTGGCGTTGACGTATTGTGTCTGAGGCATCGAGTTCATGACCTCTCCTCTGGCAACAACAATAAAAACCGTTTCACAAAACCTTGTTCAATTTTCTGACTGGGACACAGAACTTTGAAACTTTGGAGACTCGAGTCCTGTATTTTAACCTACGCACATTAATCGATTATTTCTATCGATCATTAGATGAGAATATTACCCAATGTTTTCAGTATGTGTGGGTCTCTGTATGTAACTTAAGTGCAGAAAATTTGTACGTCAACAATCCATTCTTATGCACGTAATAAAATGTTATGTAACGAAGGATTATCAATTGATTTCTTAAGCTTTCACGGCTTTCACGTCGTAATTATAAGATCTCATTTCCGGGCTATCTGGCTGTGATCTTCAATTGTTTAAAACAGACGTTTCAACATCGCCATTGCACGCCATCTTCAGTGTCTGAAGGCCTTAACTTTTTACTGACAAGGGTTTCGTCAGTACACCACAGTACTGTAGCAATGGCCGAGTGGCCCTAATAGAGATCCTAATATATAACTTTTAGAGTTTGCACGATGTAGTAGCCACCAGCCAATCAAAAGAAAGCAAACGGCTCTTTATGGCACGTTCCCAAATTCTATATAATGATAGGCTTTCTCCCCGCCGATTACGTGAACGATACCCTCGCCAAGGCTCGCGGCGTTCTAACCAAACTTTCCCAATTTATCTCGTGCAGTAGCCCCCTGGCGCTGCGGATGAAACTCACCATTTATCTCTTGTTCCTCAGGTCAGTACTGACCTATGCGGCACCAGCTTTTTAGTCACTTTTTATCTACCACCAACAGGCTGGTAGTTTCTAAGTGTATCACAAGGCAGAAATTGGGTTCGACCCAGATGCTGCAATCATGGACCAGATGCAAAAACGCCCCGCTACTACAGTACTACATGCTACATGCTCCGCCGATTCATTGAAGGGTTATCAAGTTCATTCATTTTAATTAATCACAACTTAGGGATATGCATCAAAACATGAAAAATATTCTTCTAACACATGACATGTTTCAAATAATGACCATAAATTATAAACAACGAAATAAATGTAAAACGTTTATACGTTACAACGCGTGTGCATTACGCTGTTGATGCCTGTTGTTTTTCTCATGAGGTAAAGCTACTGTAGTGCAGCAATCATACAAGTTGTGCTGTAAGAACGTTGAAATTGAAATTACCTGCATTAACCGCTTGGAATGTAGAACAAGGTGTCCTACTTAAGCAAACTACGTGCCTGTGTGTGTTAAGAGACGGTGAGAGGGAGAGAGAGAGAGAGAGAGAGAGAGAGAGAGAGAGAGAGAGAGAGAGGAGAGAGAGTGAGAGAGAGAGAGAGAGAGAGAGAGAGAGAAGAGAGAGAGAGAGAGAGAGAGAGAGAGGTAGACAGATAGACAGAGGTATTGCTGAGAAATTGCAACTCAACTGAAGTAGTTCTGTTCTGTAGTTTCCAGTAATTGCTTTTCAAATTATTTCTCTACCATCTATCCACATAAGTAGCCCCTCCCAGACGATTAGGTCCCATTATATAATACCATAACGCTACAAAATTTTTTTCTTTTTGTTGGTACTCCTATGTATATTCTTCTCAATTTATAACGCGAGTGATGAAACAAAACCGCAGTTGTATTTAATATTTCTAATTAATCAGTTTTCGTTGATTCACTGCCTTTACATAACCGGAATAAAAACGATGTAATTTTAAATACTAACGTAATTTTTTTTTCTGTTCGAAATATATAAATACAACTGTTGACGGCTTACGTCTAATCGCTCCTATCCGCATGTGTACAGTGGTACTGTTATTCAGTTATAATGACTACTTTTACCAGGTACGAGCAACAGGTGGCCGGTAATTTTTTGTGTTATTTGAGACTTGTCCTTCAGGACAAGTCTCGGCCTGATCTGGGGTAAGCCCCCTTCAGCCGAATGGAAGGATGTGACGAGACGCACGCCAGTGTACAGCGCGGAAGCGAAGAAGATGGAGACACTTTGGAGGTAGAGTGGTGTGTGTGTGTGTGTGTGTGTGTGTGTGTGTGTGTGTGTGTGTGTGTGTGTGTGTGTGTGTGTGTGTGTGTGTGTGTGTGTGTGTGTAGCCATATAGGTAATGGAAGTGGCTGATGGAAGTGCCATAAAGTTTATAATGACGCGGCCAAGACAGGGACGAGTAACGCAGGTCGCCAAAGCTGGAAGGAGGAAATTAATTTTGAAGATGGTACAGTAATTAAGTATTTCTATTTCTATGACGATGGCGGCGAGGAGTTCTGGGACGAGGGAGGTCCATCTGCTATAGTAAGGAGACGGTTTATCAGGAAAGAAGGACTACGGGTATTGCGGTTAGTTATGTTAATGCAGGTGGGTATAGATTGTAAGGAGGTTGCGTTGTGTAGCAGTTTGTGAGTATTTCCAGTTAATCTAGTACAGGAAGGAGTCTATGTTCGGGAAAAGTTTGTGGAGAGCATACAGAGCGCTATTGGAGGTTTTGGAAAGAGGAGGTCTGCGGTAGATACGTCGAAGAGCTCGCCGTTTGGTAGGGTTTGAGGCGGGCGGGGTCGGCATTCAGAAGTATAGGATGGGCGTATGTCATGATCGGGCGGATTCAGGTTGTGT
Organism: Magicicada septendecula; assembly: GCA_034769895.1. Taxonomy (NCBI): domain Eukaryota; kingdom Metazoa; phylum Arthropoda; class Insecta; order Hemiptera; family Cicadidae; genus Magicicada; species Magicicada septendecula. The sequence continues at coordinate 30,581,565 of CM068369.1, forward strand.
TGATTCGCCTAAGTAGTCCGCTGGAGCAACGATCGTTGCTACTGAGAGTTCTGGGAGAGCGGATTCGTTTGCGTGCTTGGTTAAGGTTCGTATGATGTGAGGTCGCCAGGTAAGTTTGGATGGAGTCAAGTGTGACGCCAAGATCACAGAATAAGAAACATACAGAAAGGAAAGTAGAGGGCGGCACCTTTCATCACAACGAGCCCGAGCCAGGCGCTGGCCGCCATGTTGAGAAATAGTAAATGTAATACCACAGCTGTGTCACGGTCAAGCAAGTTGTACGCGAAAAAACTAATATCGAAACAAAATAACATTAATGTACATTAAAAAATTCAACTTACCCGCTAAAAGTAGCATAAGATTCTTGTCTGCTTCCTATAATAAAATATACGTAGCAAAAAGAAAATGGAAAATAAGTAGACAAATAATACCATAGGTTATGAAGTTTAAGAATTTATTTAATTTATCCAAAACGCACAAGGTAAAACGAAGGTGAGATTAATACAATTAACTTTCAGGATTGAATATATAATAAATCAGCCCTTCAATAGGGTACGGTACTTATAAAAATGCAAAAATGAAATGCAATAGGATACATACTTAATTACGTCAGCAATAGAGGAGTACAGTAATAATAATTATAATTCACACACACACACACACACACACACATATATATATTTATTTATGAAGCATTTACATATATGAAGGCCTACTAGCCCATACGAAACTCAGATTACAAACTTCACAGATGTGTCACTTTGATGAGTTTGTAATTTTTGTTAGTTCTACTTTTCAAATCCCTGTTCATGAACTTCAAGAAATAAAAAATTCTCATTCTCACAAACAACTTAATCAAATAACTATGAGGAAAAATCCTTACATGGGTGGTTGAAACTTATATTTTCCATTAACTCAATCAATGTATTTCCAACATTATTTTCTGTCATGAATTCAAGAAAGTTGTCAGTGAAAATATTCTCCAAGTGTTCAATGTAACTTACAAAGCTTGAACTTGGATATTTTAGGTTTCCAAAGATGTCCATATTTTTATTTTCATATGCTCTGAAATGTAAGTACAACCTGGTACTATCTAAATTATTTGCTTCTTCTTGTGAGTATGCCAAACATGTATTGCATTCACGAATGGTTAAGCACTTTTTAATTCAGTATCCACAGACATATTGCAGTGCATTATTACCAGGTAAATTTTTCCTATAATCTATGCAGTTTACAACAATATTTTTTGAGATTGTGTTTTGACTAACATCTAAATTCAATAAATCACTGCAATTATTAACTTTTGAAAGAATTACATCAAACTCTTCAGCACAGTTTGAACTGCTTGAATGCTGAAAATAACTGAGACAAAGTAACTTTTTGAAAGCTCTTGTAAATTGAACTGGAGTTGGATTGTATGAACTACCCTCTTGCTGGCGTATACTACCAAAACAATTTTCAAGACAGTCCTGATTTAACCTGCGTGTGAGGACGAATGAAAACGACTGTATCTTTAAGTAAGACCACAACTGCAGAAAATAATTTATAGTGATTATAAATCCCTGAAAACATTTAATGGTACTTGTTATATCTTTGTTTTCTTTGTTCTTTAAAGAAATTGATTTTATCAACTGCAAAAAATCATTCAAAAGTTCATGCTGTTTCTCAGAGCCCATCCATGCTCTACCATACCTTAGAACTAGAATTTAAAATGTCAAAGACATTATTACACTTTTCCAGAAATTAGCAGATGAGTCAAGAGCACTTAAACTGACATAAGTAAACAATGAACTTGCAATAGTAAGACTAAATATTTGAACTGCTAACTTCACTTTCATTTTTTGAAAACTATTGGGAAAAAGATGAGCATCTGTTAGATTCTTAGCCAGTCGTAGGTTCTGTTGTTTGTCTTTATTATAAAATGTAATAATGTGTTGCCAAGAAGCTACCTTATCTTGAAATAAAAAATTATACTTAAGCAAGTTGTTTCTCAAAGACTTAAATAAGTGTGGCACATCAAACATATAAAATATTTTCTGATCTCTAACCACAAAATATGGATTTCATGAGTTACACCTTCAATACGTGCAAACTGAAGAAAGTTTGAACCCATGTCAGTCACAAATAAACAAATTTTTAAGTCAATGTCATGTAGTCTTTTAATTACATCATGAACAATCCGTTTCAATTCCACTGCAGAACAACCAGAGTTTGTGAAGTAGTAGGTAATTGGTTGTTTCCAATTACCACATATACTTCGGATCATAAAAACTAGCACAGATATTGCGGGTTTCAATTGCACAGTACCTGTATTATGTAACCCTACTATTTCATCATTCGATATAGAGTAAAAAATAAATGATCTCATCTGCACTTAAGACACAGTATTTCTGCATCTCACTTAAATTACTTACTTTCAACTTTAAACTAGAAAACACGAATTCATGTGGTCCAGGAGGGTACTGCCATTTTTCTGTCATCAGTCTTAAGCACCTTGTAGAGGGGAAATGTAGTATATTTTGCATAAACTTATAAGCATTGGGACTTAAAAAATACAGAGTTAGAGCCATAGTTTTGAATTCTTTTGGATATCGCATTCCTTTCTTGCAACGCTCACTCAATTCCACTTGAATTTTCACAAGTCGTGCTAAACTATCATTTAAAAACCTACTACATAAACTTTTAAAGTGGTCACTATTTACACATGCAAGCTGTGAATCACTTTTTTTCTGACACAGATGAAGATAATTTATTTTGTAAACGCCGGGATTTTCCTCGAAGCAATTTCAATTGTCTCCTAAATTTTTCTTTTCTAGGGTTCCGAGAAGATAAATCAACTTGACTTTCAACAGAAACAGTTGTTTTATAACACTCTGCAGAAATTTCAGGGACGATGTTAGTACTGGCACTAGCATTTCCATTCATATTTTCATGCTAAAAAATAAGACACGCCAAAATTAATAAAATTAATTAAATACATGTGCTCTCCTTCCTTAGCCTTTGTCTGCCTACAAAAGTAGAATGTGCTCAGTGAATTAACTATGCATTTAAGTTACGTTGACACAAGCAGTTTTTAATGAGGCCTAGGACTATAGTATAAAATATGTTTAAACAACAACAACAACAAAAATAATAATAAAAAAAGAATAAAAATAATTACCTGTACATCAATTTTACCCTTTTTAATAATTTTACTGATTTCACTGCTTCTCTCTGTTGGTGCTTTTCTTTTTTGAGATATTTGTTTCCGTGGATTTGGTATCCTGAATAATGTCGGAACAGCATCTGGTTTCAACCGGTTTCTTAGGAAATTTAAAAACGACACATCTTCAAAGTGTACACTACATATTCTGCAGTTTTTATTTAAATATATGGCATCTTTTTTTAACAAATCCTCTCTTCTACAGTTTACAGTCCATTTCCTTGCACTGGAAAAATGCAAGATTAACGATTTTAAATTAGGCCTATAGGTAATTTGAGTTTTACATTAATGAATACTCTACTGTTTATAATTTACTAATAATATTATTAAGAAGAAAATATTAATAAATCAACTTATTTTACTTACCGTTCTTCGTCTTTTGGGAAGCTGAAAAAACCTATGTCTTTATTTGCGTTGGAATTATTCTTGGAATTAGGTGCTGAGCACCATCGACCGCCTTTTCTCTTACAAACACTCATTCTTCACTTGGAAAAATAAATCAATTTACCAATGTAACATTCCAAACGTATAAAACACGTGTTCACTTGAAGTTAAATACTACCGCTGTTAATTACTTTAAAATTAAAGCGAAAACTGCATAAAAACAAGCGCATACTTGAAGCTAGGTATAACAGCTGTTTACTCGCTCTTAATATGGCGGTCACTGTCATGCGCGCTAGCAGCTGGCGCGCGGATTTTAGCGAAAGTTTCCATTCTGTATGATTCTTATTCTATGCCAAGATATTAGCAGACAGGCTTCGGTATTACAGTTGATGGGCCTACGCGAAATGGAGACTTAAAGAAATGATTTATGGCGGCCGATAACACAACGTTACCTATCTCCCACGTCTTGGCCAATCACAGCACCTTGACTTGGTTACGTCCTAATATACGTTCGTCGAGAACATCATAACATATGCTATTTAATGACAGTCTTTCGCCACGCCAATTCATCGACTGCTGCGGTGAAAGTACACGGGGTACTGTTCGGCTAAGGTCTGCCGTAGGTGGGTTCTCTGTCGTTCTGCGGCTTTAAAGAACCCAAGGGCGGGATTGAAATATACGGCCGTTATGTCGCTAGTTGCCATCAGCCGACCACAGCCTAAGAGGCCGTCATTATTTCAACTTAATAATGTTGACACCGCCCGTGTAAGCCTACGTTATTAAATTAAAAAGAAATGCAGAAAGGAGGAAAGGTTTGCACAATGTAAGAACGTATATGTCGTTTCCGTATATGCTTACACATGTACCTACATTTCGTGTTATGTTGAAACCGTGGCTTCGTTTCCATCACACACAACGTTAAAAATCCTATCTACGAGTCGCGGGGACGGGATCGTGATCAACTTTTAACGACGCCTTCTTTAAGCTCTGTAAAATGCCAAGCACTGACATTAGACGTTTTCAGTGCTCTGTCAACTCTATAATCCCTAATACACAAGCCATAACCTTAGTCGACTTTTACCTTTCTACATTCAATTTTTACGCTAGTCAATGTATATTACAGGCGGCAGTGACTTACAGCTATTTATCATAACTGATTAGGCTTTTTAATGAAAAGTGTAATTTAAGCTCTGTGATTGTCTACTTCAATTGCTTTGAATTATTAGCTTTCTTGTTTTCAAACGAATGTGTTCGATTTCCTAACAAATAGAACCGTTTTGTTATTATATTTTAAACGATAGAATCCTTAATATCTGTTTTCCGTAATAAAATGTCTTCTTAAGTCTTATCATTTTAGTCCCTAGAATGCTATATGTCACTGCTACACGGAATTTATTTTCAACAACAGTCATATACTTATTATAAGTCTTTTCCTTATTAGAGGCACTTTGGAATAAAGGATTTGTTTATGATGCTAATAAAATTCATAATTTCAAGCAATTTGCTTGAGTACCTAGTATATTCCAATCGTACATCTAATTATAGGTATTTCTCTTCTTTATATTTTAACTACTCACAGTTGAGAATAAATTGTAATGTTTGATAAAATAGAAACAGATATGAATATACAAGGTAATAAATTATTACTCGAATAAATTTAGGTTGTTTGTCTTACAAAAAGCTTATTAAGCACTTACTCTTAATATCAATATTAAATCCACTGAGGTGATTTAAAAAAATATACTTAAAACAATGTTACATTTTATTTGCTGTTAATGTGTTTTAACTAATAACCTCCAACAGCATAACAATTTTTAAGTGTAAAAGGCACTAATTAGGTACGTTAATTTATGTTAAAAAAAGTGTGAAAAGTTGAGTAGACACTCTGTAATTGAAGAGCTGCCTAAAACAGCTGTCTAAAACCTAATTTATCATTCTGTGGGGTGAGAGTGAGCTGCGAGTGAATCTTCTCGAACGCAGTACAGCAATACCATAAGTATCAAGTAAGTAAGTAAGTAAGTATAAGTATAAGTGTCATAAGTATTAATCAGCAAAAATAATTTTTTTAGCAATAGTGCAAAACTGGGCGAGACCATGCAAAACCAAATTCTCCAACTTTTAGTAGAGAATTTTTTCAGTATTTATGCAAATTAAAATAAAATCTAAATAACTGTAAAACTATTTATTAATAACCGGGCCAATAATACAATAATGAAATAGTAAAGACATTGTGAGGTACAGCCGAATATAACCTTACTTGTAGCTATCGTGTTTCCCATAAATGCGATAAAAACTCTGCAAAACTTAGGTAAAAAAAATAAACTCAAAGATGTTAAACATATTCTATCAGACTCGGAAAACAGGTTGCAGATGGGTAGGCATTTGTTCAATCCAATTTGCAAAGAATGTGGGTTAAAATATTGACACTTAAAACCAAGGTGATTGTTTTTGGTGGAAATGATCCCACACGGGAAAAAATTGTTAAAGATACTACTGTCCTAGAACAAGTCACCAATTTTAAATACCTGTGCTACAGTGTGTCTTACAATACAAGCAACGACGTTGTGAATAAGTTGCATAAGTTTAACCTTATGTGCGGGGCAATAAGGCGAACTCTTAATTCAGCAAGTAAAGGAACACGCCTAAATTTCTGCAAGGTGATGGCTCTTCCCACGCTTCTTTGTGGGACTGAGAATTGGACTTTATCAAAAGGCAAGGCCAGTTGCATCCAAGCGGTTGAAATTAAATTTCTCAGGCACGTGGCAGGGTATACTCTCCATGGTCATAAAAGAAACACAGTTATACGGCAGAAATTGAATAATATGAGTATACTCGACAGGATCGCCCAGTAGCGGCTGAATTAGTGGAAATATCTTTGCCTAATGGACGACTGCCGCATCCCCAAACAACTGTACAACTATAAGCCAAAGGGACGGAGAGGTGTAGTACATCCGAGGAAGCACTGGAGTGACCAGTTCTAGACTTTGCCTGTTTGAGACCGGAACAAACCATCCGTGGTTTAATCTTTGCAAAAGACGATGATGATGATGCTAATGATGATGATGATGATGATGATGATGATGATGACGATGATGACGATGACGATGAAGTGTTAAAAATAACGAAAATTGATGATAACCTTTGAGACGTTAGGTTAGGTCTTAAACATTAGTTGACAAGAACGGGACGCCAAAATGTGTGTCGTATCTCTGTCTCTCGCAATCGAGGTGCGAACGTTATTTATCACGGTACTATAATTGGCTATCAGTGTACTGCATCAAAACAACTCGTCGACGGTGCAGAGCTTAGACGTAGATCCAAACGTGTAGTAACTTTCTCCGCGTCAACACAGACAACATATCAGAAACATAGATAGAGTTATTACAACGATAATTAGTGTCAGACGACAAAGAAATGTGAATATGATTTACAAAAAACTGTGTTCCAATTACAAGAAATAGCAAGAGAGTACTCACAGAAAATTTCAGAGAGAAAGACAAAAACCATGGCCTTTAAAATTAAATATCCAGTCAAGTCTGAGACAGTTATAAACAACAGCACTTTAGAACAAGTGAGCCGTTTTAAAAATCTCGGCTGTTCAGTAAGCTATGAATCTGAATATGATATAAGAGAGAAAATAAATAAATTTAGGAATATTTGTGGTACGATTCATAGAAATCTTAGAAATATAACAAGACACAGAACTAGGATTAAAATTTTATAAGACACTTGCAATACCCACATTGATTTATGCAAGTGAGCCGTGGGTGATGACAAAAAGGGAAGCGGCAAGATTCAGAGTGCTGAAATGCAGTTTCTTCGAAATACTTTAAATTGTACACTGCAAGATAGAATAAAGAATGCGGATATAAGAGCAGAACTTGAAGTAAAGGACATAAATGAAATTATTTCAATTTACAGAAGACAAAGGTGGGGTCGTCTGCAAAGGATGACAGAATATCGTTTGTCGAAGCGGCACTGAACTATAAAGCCATTGGTAGAAGAGACGTGGGTCGTCCGAGGATGAGATTTGTGCAGGAACAGGTTTATATAACCTAATACTTGAAGAGGAGAAGTAGAAGAAGAAGAAGAAGAAGAAGAAGAAGAAGAAGAAGAAGAAGAAGAAGAAGAAGAAGAAGAAGAAGAAGAAGAAGAAGAAGAAGAAGAAGAAGAAGAAGAAGTTATATGATACATAATTTTGGAGTAAACAACCTTGATGAAATAAATTCTAGGAAAATGTTGTGTATTTGTAAATGAAGTTAGTGAATTCCACAGGAGCCGATATCTTCTAGTTTCATTTCCGCAAAGCCTACAAATAATTTAATACCGCTCTCAATACAGTGGTGTCATGGGTCTTGCTGACAGAGTCACGTACGGCGTACTTAATTTGTTACGCGTTGCGTGTGACGTTTGAACGTGCGGTGAATACAGGAGTATCAGACTTAATTTGTGTTCTTATAGTTATTGTGCCGTAATGACAAACTCAACACCGCGTGCATAATAAGGCGGCATTTGTAAATGTGTTGTGTGAGAGAGTTTGTAAGCCGGCAGTTTGGAGTCACAAACAACCACAGAATAACAAATTAAAATTCTGTAATGAGCCGAAGAAAGTCAATATTCGGATTTGTTTAATTTATCTATCTTTGTGATTTTACGTTTCTTGGTTTGTCAGTCTGTTGTGCGTGAGTTATCTATTGTAGTATAGAATATTTTTTTCTTTTGTACTAATTGCACTAATAAATTGTCTTCGCCGTAGAATACTGAGCATTTCATGGACAACACAACTAATGTTGAAGTTCTTAGAAAGATAGGGAAGTTATTAACACAGTGAAGGAAAGAAAACTTCAGTATCTGGGACATCTCATGAAAAATGAACAGAGATGTTACTAATTGAATTCCATACTACAGGAAAAAGTACTTGGAAAGAGAGGAGCTGGGCGACCGAGAATATCATGGCTGGCATGAATACAACTGACTTATTCCGTACAGCAGTGCAGAAAGTTAAAATAGCCTATATGATATCCAACATCCGGAAAAGGTAGGAACTATCAGAGTAAGAATAGTGTTTTGGAGCAGGTATCACATTTGCGATGTGATATCTCATATAGGAAGGACAACGATATTGCGAGAAAGTTAAATAAATATAGTTACACCTGCGGAACAATAAGACGACTATTGAAGAATAAAACGCAGAAGGAGACACAGCTAAAGTTCTATAAGGTCGTGGCTGTGCCGACTTTAATGTATGCATGTAAAACATAGACCTCCTGCAAAAAGATATTTAAAAAATACAGGACCCGGAAATGAAATTTCTAAGAGTAGTTAAGGGATGGAGTTTGGGAGATTATCTACAGAACGACGACATAAGGAAAGACCCGAAGTTACAGTCGGTTCTGGATAGAATAAAGGAATACTTGCAGATTTGGAAGTCCCGTCTGGAACGCATGGTAGACACGCGTATTCCTAAACAAGCGTTCGAATATAGGCCAGTGGGAACGAGTGTTCGTGGAAGACACTGCTAAAAATGGTCAGAGACTCTGTGAAGTTGAAACGGACTATAGCACAAGCCATATAGTGAAGAAGAAGAAGAAGAAGATATATGATATATAATTTAGAAGTAAACTCCCTTGATGAAATAAATTCTAGGAAAGTTTTGAAGTTTTGTGTATTTGTAAATGAAGTTAGTGAATTTCACAGGAGCCGGTATCTTCTACTTATATTTCCGCGAAGCCTACAAATATTTTAATACCGCCCTAAATTTCCGCGAAGCCTACAAATAAATTAATACCGCCGTAAAATACACTGCTGTCATGCGCTTTGCTGACAGAGTCACGTACGGCGTACTTAATTTGTTACGCGTTGCGTGTGACGTTTGAACATGAGGTGAATACAGGAGTATCAGACTTAATTTGTGTTCTTATAGTTATTGTGCCGTAATGACAAACTCAACACCGCGTGCATGATAAGGCGGCATTTTTAATGTGTTGTGTGAGAGAGTGCGTAAGCGGGCACTTTTGGAGTCACAAACAAACACAGAATAACAAATTAAAATTTTGTAATGAGCCGAAATTCAATATTTAGATTTGTTTTCTTTATATCATTTTGTGCTCTTACGTTTCTTGGTATTGTCAGTCTGTTGTGCGTGAGTTACCTATCGTAGTATACTATACTTTTTTCTTTTGTACTAATCATACCAATAAATTGGCTTTACCGTAGAATACTGAGGATTTCATGAACAGCACATATAACTAATGTTGAAGTTTTTAGAAAGATGAAGAAAGAAAGGGAAGTTATTAACACAGTGAAGATAAGAAAGCTTCAGTATCTGGGACATCTCATGAGAAATGAACAGGGATTTTACTTATTGCAGTCCATACCACAGGGAAAAGTACTTGGAAAGAGAAGAGTAGGGCGACTGAGAATATCAAGAATATCATGCCTGATAAATTTAAGGACCTGGGGCTTGCCATGAATACAACTGACTTAGTCCGTGCAGCAGTACAGAGAGTTAACAGAGTCTGTACGATATCCAACATCCGAAACGGATAGGAACTATTAGAAGAAGATACTATTAAATATGCGGCAAGATTCAGATGCTGAAATGGAGTTTTTTTCAGAATACTTTAAATTATACGTTGCAAGATACAATAAGGAGTAAAGATGTCAAAGCAGAACTCGAGGTTAAGGGGATAAATGAAATTATTTCAATTTATAAAAGACAATAGTGGAGTCATCTTCAAAGGATAACAGATGATCAATTGCCGAAAGCGGCACTGAACTATAAAGCCAATGGTAGAAGAGGCGTGGGGAGCCCGAGGATAAGATGGGCGCCGGAACAGGTTTATATAACCTAATCCTTGAAGAATAAGAAGAAGAAGATACTAAGAAATATACGAATAATAATATTAATATTAGCGACAATGGTTCTTGTTGTCCCAAAGGGGAAGTTTAGCAGTTACAGAGGGTAGTGGCCTTAAGCGAGACAGTCGGCATGTAGTGCTGATAGTGTATCCTGTACAACCCTTCAGCCGTTTGTTATAATCCTCAGGATGTTATTTCAGGTGCAGGTACTCGCTTCCACATACTAAATTTACCCGGGTGCTGAAACCTCATTTTGATTTTTCCTGTGATTGTTGAAATATTTGCTAAGCAATGTGGAAGCAAATTCTAATGATTAAGAGAACGCCATTACAATTTCTTGAATCAGCAGGTAGGGTACGTCGTAATCAAAATGCGTAGCAATAGGCACAGTTTTAAAATTTAACCCTAATAACTACAGCAAGTAACATTCTTATAAAGCAACCTTATAGACTGATAACGAGTCTACAGGTTGCACTGCTGTGTATCTGTCGGAGATTCAAAGTCTGTTGTCAGACAAACTGCGCTGGTACTTGTAATGAGCTGAGCGCAAACATCAGTGAAGTGTACCATTGTGTTGTTTCATTCTCCTTTGTTTGGTTTAAAACATTGTAGACAAACCGTTTTTGCATCATTGTCAATTGTATGCAGTTTGCACAATTGACTGGTGTCGTTTGTGATAATACGAGTTTTTTCATACGACTTAATCGAAACATTCAAAGTTCAGCATTAAATTTATTTCTACATAAAACTGGTTTCTTTTTACTGTATTGTCATGTAATATTTTTTTTGGAAACTTCTTTATCAGTCACAAGACAATGCTAAATAACTCGTTCAACATAATAATTACAATTTTGCTCTTGTAATTTTATGTGGCTTTTATTTAGCCCTTAAAATACCTTCAGTTAAAAATGTATACAACTTTTTCAATTAAATGAATACTCGTTGGGCCCTTGATAATTTTTTTAATATCTGTATTCTAATTATTAAAGTTTACAATGTTTATAACGTTTACAGCATTAGGAGTTACCTACTCACCACAACTAAATCTGATATACTCTCTTTCCAAATAAAATAAAATCGTAATGATAATTGTTACAAATTTTTAGTAATAAACAAATCATGAATAATTTTACATCACAACTAAATCTAGCAGTACTATTTACAAATATAATGCAAACACAAATTAAATTTCTCTTATTAATCTTAATTTTGTGTGGTTAAATTTATTATTAACGATGTGCAGGATTACAAAGGTATTCAACTGACTTTCTATTCATTAGCCAAGATTTAAATGTCTGAGAATTTTTTTTTATATTAGTACATAAACAAAATTTCGGTTGACTGTGTGACAAAATATATTTTTTGTTTATGATTTATGTTTATGATTTAGTGTTAGTTTTCACAATGACAACTCCAGACTTTTGTTTTTTAGATAACAAAAAAATGATGTGAAAATTATTTCATTAGTGCCCTTATATACATGTTTCAGGTATTTGCGCTTCACATATTGCTTACACCAGTTGCTGTTAACCTAAGACGCACATCTTTCTACAGAGGTGTGAAACCATTTTAAGGGGATATAGTAAAACTTTTTAAAAGCAAGACTAATAAAAACGTTCTGTATATCAATTTTTTCATAATCAGTAATTTAATAACTAATTCCTTTAATTTCAGGAACAACAAACATTCACTTTTAATTCGTTTATTGACGATATAAAACAGTTAGCTTAATTTCTTAATACTTAAAATACATTTAACATTTAAAAATTTCGTTACTAAATTATAAACAGCATTTGAAAAAAAATACACGTATTATGAAATAACATTAAAGCTGAATAAGTTTAGCCGGTACCTTTAACAGATAGATTACCCCCCTCCTCCGCCCCCCACACACACACACACACACACACACACACGCAGTAAACAGAAAGTATTAAGAGGTATTTTGGGAGAATAGGTTTGTATAACAGTTTAAAGAGAAACGTATATTTCTAAAAAATGGAAGTATCTAGTTTACACAATAAAATAGTTTTCTCTGACGCGCTAATTTAGAAGATATATATAACATCTCTTATTCTCCGACCAGTGACAGCGGCACGATAACAACATTATAAAGTGGCTTTCACGATAAAGAAATCTGATAGCGGCTTTGCCAAATTGATTGCTATAAATCACTCGGTACGATACGAGGCGAAACACTTTGTGCGTTCCTCTCGTACCATAAATACGTTGTTAATATTATTTTCATGAAAAACATAAGAAGCACACTCAGTTCTCAAGCATTCACATAATACGAGCAGTTTGAATTATTCTTCACATTTATTGTCGTTGGTGACGTCGTCATTTCATGGTATAAACTTATAATCTGTTCCTTTGTAACATTGCAAACTGGTCTACATGCAGGCCTTACTCCAGATGCCTCAATTACTCTCTAACCTACAATTTTGTAAATTTGTTCCATTAACTGCTAGTTGTGCAGATTTGGGATCGGCAACAATCCAGACGCTCTACACAATTCGCCCATCAGACGTTGCAGGCACTAAATGAATTTTTCTACAACGTAGGCACCGTTATAGGTACAAGTGTCCGAAGGCAAAATGTTTGATATGAAAACACGAAGTTACGGTACACAAGTAAACGCTTCAAACAGATTTCCGTGTGGTACAAACAAGCTCGCCAGTGCTACTAACATAACTTGTGTGTGATTTGATTTTACGGCAACTTTAATAAAGCTTTCAATAAATCTAACAGTTAAATAAAGTCAATATTAATATCACTTTCTTTCTCCAGCCATGAAGTAGTAGTCGTCCCATGGTGGCTGCTTTTTTTGAGTCTAGAAATAAAATCCTATATTTGCAGCGGCTTATATTTGACACATTTTAAATACTGAAAACCAAACCGACTAGAGAGAGAGAGAGAGAGAGAGAGAGAGAGAGAGACAGAGAGAGAGACAGACAGACAGACAGAAAAAACTTTGAGTTAACTTTATATTAATATAAACCTATTGTACACTAAATGTTAACCGATTTTTTTGTGATTTCAGGTGAATGCATATTTTTATTCTACTTCAAAAATTAAAAACACACTTTTGTCACAAATAAATAAAATTTATAATCAAAAAGTTGAATAAAAATATTTATACTCATTTTGTATTAATTTGTTATTTTATCTCAGTACCGGGTACGCAAAAATCAACAAAGACACATCGTGTTATACGGATATGTATTTTGGATGTGGCAAAGGCATAAGTAAAAAAACAAATTAAAATTATTTTCACAATATTTAAAATCTCTGTAACCATTTCTTGCGTTAGTTACTTCTTATAAAAAGTAGGCTGTAGTATTAAATTTATTAAAAATTTAATAACAATACACACGTAATTTTGGAGACACGTAAACCTTTAGATAACCGTGTGTCTGTCACTTTTTATCTTGTAGGAAAGAACAAAATAGCAAATTGTAAATACGTTTGTACGTCATAATTTGTACTAACAGAGTATTGTTTTAAATAGCATAGTTTTTATATTATTTGATACACTGATAACGATTTAAAAAATACGATGTCTTTACATTAAAAGTCCACATATTGGTCACAAACAACTCTATTTTTACCTTAACAAAGAAACACCCTCCCAACTCAACTGTTTTTTTTAGAATATAACTTTTGCAACAAATTTCAATATCTATGTGAAAATTTGTATTGATAAAAAAATGTTCATTTATATTGAAAAGTTAATCCACTTTTCATACATTAGTGGTCTATTATATAAAATTACAGATATTACAGATTTGTAAACAGTACAATGTTGTGTTTAGGTACTGTGTAGGTACGCTATTTTCTGCTGTTAGGAGAACAGTTTTTTTAAAGGAGCGTAGATCTAAAAATAAGAATAATACTTATGAATAGCTGGTTGTGGAATGTTGTCTTCAGTGGTGAAGAGTAGAAGAGGGATAGCATTAAGGATTGTGAGATGTATATGTGAAAAAATAAAAAGAAAATTTGTTGACAAAGTGAGTTGTTACGATAGTCTGAGCACAGTAAAGGAAAACAGAAAGTTTTCTGGTACGATCCTGACAAAAGAACATAAAGCGACAGGAAGAAAACAAATCCGACAAGAGGGAGAGGGAGAAAACATGCGACAAGAAGAAAAGAAATTGTTGGGGGGAAGGGCGCACAGAAGAAGAAAAAAGGGAACAGAAAGGTAGTGATTGACAATGCAACAGACGATGTTCAGGGAGGAAGGTATAAAGTAAATAAAGAACAGACTTTGTATAAACCCACAAGATATCGTAGTGTGGAGCGTCCGAGGATGAAATATTTTCCGGAACAGGCAGTGCAGCATAATCCATGAAGTGGAGATGATGATGATGATGATGAATTGAGTAATCACCTGGATTGTTACCGGTCCGAAGTCAGCAGAAAATAGAAACGACAATGTACGAGACCATCAACTTGTCCATCGGGAAAAGACGTACCGTTCAAAACAAAACATAATAATTCCATTGGAATATTGTTTTAACTTTGTCGCAAACACCTGGTTGAAAAGTTATCTGCTAAAAGGAGCTGTATTCGCCATACAAAGTGCTGAAAACGTCTTTCCCTGATAAAATACGACGCGCGTGCCTTTATACAGAGCGTGACTTTGGCTTCGTAAAAGCTTTTTAAATCCAATTGCTGCGCTATTCTGTGCTGACTCTAAAAGAAAAAAAATACTTTCTAAATCGGCACCTCAAGCGGTAACGCCGTGCTGAGCCACTTACTTTACATAGTCTTAGTTCGTACGGCTGACGGGTATGTGTTCTTCACCTGTACTTTGTTTATAGACGCGCGTGCACGCACACCCACACGAATACTCTTTATGTTACCTATATGTGTATATAGTGAATAGTATATTTTGTATTTCTTTCTGTTTCTTATATACTCTTTTTCTACAACAAGAATTTGAACTTCGTGTCCAGTTCCGACTTCATATGATTTATTCCCATCTTTTCTTTGGTCTCCTTACGCTTCTTCTTCCAGCTGGTTTGTATGTACGAAGCTCACAAATGGTGTCATTCTTCTGCATGATAATGCTCGACACCATGTAGCCCAGACTATTCAAGATCTGCTTGGTAGTATGAAGTTGGAAGTCTTACAATATCCATCTTACAGCCTCGACATGTCCCCGTGCGATTATCATGTTTTTGGCCCATAAAATGAATCACAAAAAGGACGGCGGTACCAATCGGACGCTGCGGTAGAGTTTGCTGTTATCGAATGGTTCCGCAAACAGCCGCAAGAATTTTACCAGCAGGGAATCTACAGATTAGTGCAACAGTGGGACTCAAGCCGTAATGTTAATGAAGACTTCTTTTAAAATCGTTGAATAAAAAATGCTTTACAGCATCTAAACAATCCTCGTACTTGCCGCATTTGGCAGTCTTCGGTCATCCACATACGCTGCAGATGGTCCTTCCAATTTCTTCTGTGCAACTCTGTTTTCTCATTTAAGTTGTATAAGCTCTTTTCTAATCCCTTCATTTCTAAAGCGATCTTGTTTAGAATAATATTTAACCAACCTTAGAAATTTTATCTCCGCTATTTGTATGCAGCTTTTATCTCTCCTTCTCATTATACATGACTCACATCCATAAAGAAGCGTAGGGACAGCCATTACCTTTAAAACTTGAGCTGAGTGTCTTTCCGCGTCTTGTTTTTTATTGCTCTTATAGTGACGCACATCATTTTAAACTTATGTAGTTTACTGTCTATGTTTCTATTTAATTAAAAAAGTTGTGTTACTGGTTATAATCACAAAAGAATTATCACTGTTGCACACCACTATAGAAAAATTATTCCGATTAGCGCTTTCAAGCTTCTCAGCTCACTATTATATCTTCCAATTTTCCGATTTTCAGATCTCATGATGAGCTGAGAAGCTTGAAAGCGCTAATCGGAATAATTTTTCTATAGTGGTGTGCAACAGTGATAATTCTGTTTATGTTTCTATTGTTTCCATATAATATATCATACCCTAGGTAGCTACAGTAAAGTGAGAGACTTTTTTAGTTGGTTGTTAAACATTATTTTGGCTCTTACAAGATAGCTTCCCAGAAAGCCATCGCCTTTGTTTTGCTTGTAAAATTTCTTAAGTTATTGTGAATCGATCACCGTTATATATTATGTAGCGTTCTTTGAAAACCATTTTCGTTGGTATCTATAAGCACCAGGTCATCAGCAAACAGCGTGTATTAACAAATTTGCTTTGTCCTAGAGAAATATCTGTTGGTAAATAAATGGTGTGCCACCTACGAGTGACATCGGTCAAATATATATATTAAACAGCGATAGAGTGAGACTACAGCCTTGTCTTACACCTTTCTATACTTAAAAATTTCTGCTCTCTTCCGATTTTCAGAAGTATCTGTGTCAAAAAGAGACTCTTTACTGTTTTTATATGTTATCCTATTTATTTGTTCCTGATTATATGTAATTTGTGAAGGATTTTTATTTTCCTGACTTGGTCAAAGCAAAAGTGGAAAACGCACTGACAAATGTTACCATTGTGATCTTAAATTAAAAATACGGCAGTGCAAATGTTCAGACTTTGTACCTGTAAACTCTGTACTTTAAAGACTATAATTCGACACGCGCAGATGACGTCACGTTTTTCTTATCTACCGCTTTCAGCCGGCACAGCTGGGCGGTCGGTAGCTAAATTTTTTAGTTAGTTATTCAAAATACTCCGAGCTGAGCACTCGTAACATTTCTCATCCAGCCGTGGCTTCTGGATTTCTTTATTTAATCATTTATTATGTGCAGCATGCACTGATTATACTGGGCGTTCTCTACCTTATTCATTATGTCTTTCGACTTCTACTACTGATTAATTAACTAATTAACGGGCATTACGGCGAGTAAACTTCTGCACGTGTCAGCAATAGCTTCAAAATTTTAATCGTTTTCAATAAAGGATCATTACATAAAAAATCGTACAGTCCACTTCTATTTACTTTAAACCAGCCCTCTTTATTCAGCGTTTCTAAGAATAACTCGAGAACCTTCAAGAGCTTCCAGTACGCAACATTTGGTCCTCACGGGCAGGATTTCGCATTTTTTGGTCCACAAGCGACCGCATTTCTTGGTCCACAAGCGACCGCATTTTTGTCCGCAGCGACAGCATTTGGTCCCAATCCGGATTTTATTTCCACCTTACGGGAAACATTTTGGGTCACTGCTTCAGAGTATTTCATTTAATGGGCACGAAAAACCTGGGTCCCAAACAAGCTTCAAAATTTAAATATTTTCAAATTGAAATTGCTGGCCGTGGCATGCCCTTCGCTACCGCTAAAACGACCTCCAGAAATGACAAACAAGATACAACAGAGCGTCAGATCTGACACGACAGGAAACGGCAAGGCAGTTATTCAATAGCAGCAAATTCCACAACGGTAAATCACGCTGAGATACGACGACAACCTTCATCCAACCAGCACGAACAGGCGGGGCACCAACAGCACAGGATTGACGGACAGGAGCAGAGCGGAACCAACAGGACCGAAGCAGTTCGGAACACGCCAGGAGTCCACGTGATTATGAACTTTCATTTATCAGTATAATTGTTCACATAATGCTTGTATATAACAATCGTAGTAACATTTCATATTCAATATGCTATTATTGATACTTTTGTGTAAACATATATCGTTATAATTGAGCATATTTTTTTAACTGCTTAATAACTCATTGAGCGTTCAAGTGTCGAGATAAGGCTATACGCATTATTATTTAAATTCATAATTTCATTAACGCTGATGGCTGTTTTTTAATAGAGATAATAAGTATATGTTATAGTAAGTAATGTGTTAAGCTATATGACGATCACTAGCTA
The DNA here is from genome assembly GCA_034769895.1 of Magicicada septendecula. NCBI lineage: Eukaryota > Metazoa > Arthropoda > Insecta > Hemiptera > Cicadidae > Magicicada > Magicicada septendecula. The sequence continues at coordinate 30,599,882 of CM068369.1, forward strand.
CCGCACTATATCCAAATTTTATTAAAATTACGACAATTATTCTACGCTTAAATTCTTTTAAATTATATTTTCAATTGCAATCATGACGGATGTGAAAGCTCTAATAAAGAAACGAGGCACTATTAAAGCATCGATATTCCGCGTGAACACGTTAGCGGATAATTTGGATCCGTAAACCAGCGATCATCACGCACTAAAAATAAAGCTTCGGCATTTGATGGAATTATCCACCAAATACGATGATATTCAGTCGCAAATTGAATCCGATGACGCTGATTTTGCATTAGCAAGTGATAGAGTCCAAACTGAGGACGATCTTTGCAGCATCGAATGCAAGTTGCAACACTTGTTAGAGCAAGTGGAGCATGTGAATCAAAATCCGCTGTGTAATACCGAAATTACGCCTCTTAAACCCCCCCCCCATACAGTTGGAAACGATCAAATTACCTAGGTTTTCAGGTAGCATTATTGAGTGGCAACACTATTATAACATATTTCTCGAATTAATACACACCAGAACCGATCTAACGAATATACAAAAGCTACACTACTTGCACTCATCATTAAGTGACGAGGCGCTGAACGTGATAAAATCGCTGCCAATTACTCATGAAAACTATGCGGTAGCTATTGATCTGCTAAAAAATAGGTATGACAGTAAGTTGATTGCCTCAGCCCATCATGTGGGAAATGTCCTGGGTGTGCAATCGGTCCAACAAGAGTCTAAAATTAGTATTTCCAGATTTATTGACGAGATAACCGCTAATATCAATGCGTTAAACACCCTAAACTTAACCGTAAATACATTCGAAATTATTCTTATTCATTATTTGGCTCAAAAACTCGATAGTTACACTCTTCGAGTGTGGAAAGAAAGTTTGTCAGAAGAACGATTTCCCAACTTTAATAATTTTATAAAATTCTTAAATACACATAGGCAGTTATTGCAAAATCCTGATAGCGCATCCACTTCAACAAGCATGATAAACGGTTGCGATAAGGCTTATTATCGCAAGACAATTAAAACGATGAATGCAGCAAAAACAGCATTCCACTCCCATGTCGGAAATAATCTATGTCGGCTGTGCAAAGGTAAACACAGAATTACTGATTGTTCACAATTTATAACGCTTACTATTCATGAGAAAAAAAACATTATAATCAAAAATAAACTCTGTCTAAATTGCCTTCGCCCAGGCCACGATAGCGCCCACTGGCTATCTAAATTTTCTTGCAGAAAGTGTGCGAAACGTCATCACACGATGCTTCATATGCCTAACAAAGCCGAATCGTCCATCAACAACCAGTGTTCGCTAAAATTACAAACAAATAAGTCCATATTATTATCTACCGCAGTCTGCATGACAACTGACCATGCAGGTAGAAAGCACCCGGTTAGAATTTTACTAGACTCCGGTTCGCAGGCGAACTTCTGTACAATGGATTTCCCACGTCGCATGGGTCTAAAATTTGTTACATCTCAATTGCCCATAACGGGTATAAACAATTCACTGTCCCAAGCTGACTTCAGTACCAGAGTAAGGTTACAGCCTCGCTATAAACACTTTAGTTTAAACATACATTGCGCTGTGCTTCCCAGCATAACTAATAATCGCCCGGCAGAATCATTTGATGTCGCCTCTTTAAATTTACCAAAGGGCATATTCTTAGCTGACCCACAACTCAACTTTTCGTCCAAGTCGATGTATTGCTCGGTGCTCAGTATTATTTGCAGTTAATTGAACCTACCAAATTTATCCGCAGCCCGCACTTCTCCATAATTCAGGAGACAAAACTAGGATTCATTCTCGCAGGTAATTTGCCGTTCAATGTCGACATGACGAAACCGTTTTCATCCTTTATGGTATGTAAAAATGATGGTGAGATTTCCTCGCAGCTAAAGGAATTTTGGAAATTGGAGGAAGTTTCTATTGGTGATCTCTCCGCTTAGGACTCTGAATGTGAGAATCATTTTGTTTCCAATACTGTCCGCAATATTGTAAACAAAGTATAGTTGTCTCGAGCAGGCTGTGAAAATGACCAGACATCAGCTGTCTACAGCATGCTGATTAGGCTTTGTTGATATAAAACTATATTTAACTGGATTTTCTCAGTGCTTTTTTTTAGTGGGTCACTCTATTCGAATTTTTTCTCTTCTCATTTCTCTTCCCGTAATTCCTGTTTTTCCAGATATTTTTCTTTCGTCATATTTTTAAACTTACCACTGTTTTTGCGATCTGAAAAATTGTTAATACCTAGTCTTCTTACCCAAGAGGCTAAACTGAAAATGTACAGAGCAATTATCAGCCCTCTAGTGAAATACGGTTCCAAAACCAGGGCGTTAAGAGCAGTTGATGAGAAGGCTCTGAGGACATTTAAAAGAAAAAAATTGTTAGAAGAATCTTTAGACTAGTATGTTGTAATGGATAATGGAGGATCATATCTAACCAAGAAATAGACTCCATTCTAAAACAGGGAGATATGGTTCGGTTTATAAAGTCCAGAAGAATCAGTTGGATAGGGAATGTAGAAATAATATACAATCAAAGACTAGCTAAAAAAAGAAAATGGACATATAGATGGTCGCAGAAAACGAGGCAGACTAGGAAAACGATAGCAAGACGACGCGGAAGAAGACCTGACTAGGATGGGTGTCGTCTCGTGGAAAACCAAAGAGCACATGATCGCACTACCTGGAGGCAGATCATTAGGGAGGCCAAGGTCCATTCTGGACTGTAGTGCCGGATACGTACAGTATGTCTGTGTGTACGTACTACTATTTTTGAAGATTAAAATCACAGATCTAACGGAGAATTACACCAATAACTGCTTAACTGTTTACACCAAAATAAGAGTACGGAATAACTGCTAGCTGTGTCATTTACACACTATAGCTGTTACACCCTGTTGCTCAAGACAAAAAAAATTTACACTTCAAATATTCTTGCTTTTGGAATTTACTTAAAACTTACGCATTAAAATTACTTGAAGATAAAGACTAGTCAAAACATTTACAGGGATTGCACAAATGCAATGCACAGAGAAGGGAATTGAAAATGCTTCAATAAATCTAAAAAATATATATATTTATGTTCATTCACCAATCAATGAATTCATTCTTCATTCACCAATCAATGAATTCATTCTTCATTTACTAATGTACAGATTATAAGTTAAATGTAGTCGCTTTCATAAGCGAAGTTTTATATGTGTACTACGTTATTGACAACAAAGAAGTAGTTTCTATGGAAACTCACCGGTTCCCATTTTCGATCACGCACCAGCGATCGGCCGCAAATGTGCGACACGTCCTTATAAACATTTTCAATATTAAAATCGAAATCGCTCGTAAGTAATTGTATACTACAAATTCTAGTTTGTTTAGTGGCTTTTCTTCAAAGTAAAACTGTCTTTTAACATTGAAAATGTTTATAAGGACTTGTCGCACATTTGCGGCCGATCGCTGGTGCGTGATCGAAAATGGGAACCGGTGAGTTTCCATAGAAACTACTTCTTTGTTGTCAATAACGTAGTACACATATAAAACTTCGCTTATGAAAGCGACTACACTTAACTTATAATCTGTACATTAGTAAATGAAGAATGAATTCATTGATTGGTGAATGAAAAATATATATATATTTTTTAGATTTATTGAAGCATTTTCAATGCCCTTCTCTGTGCATTGCATTTATGCAATGCCTGTAAATTTGTCTAATTACATGATTATCGAAGTCATCAAACCCCCAGTTAAAGTTTTGAAAACGAGCTTTCCAATTCTTACTGATGCCCTTGCTTCTGATTTTCGACGGAATAATGACGTTTGTTTACTTTTTTTGTCATAGAGCTGTGAGCATTTTTATTGCGCTTCAATAACTTATCGAATTCTAACGTTGTCTGGTTATTCAGTGTTCCCAGACTCAATTTAGAAATTTTGTAGTTCACGTTGTTATACTTCATACATTATATCCTTAAATTCGTAGTGACCGTCAATCAATGAATTTTTCGGTGAAGGGGTATATAACTGTCAACATATAGCATAAAATGTTATGTTGACATGTATGCTATATTTTAAAAGGTATACGTAAAATCGTTTAATGTACTAATTCTAATATATAATTGTTGATTACTGCTTTTATAATTAATTACAAATACCATTAAATTATGAGTAATTTACATTGTAATACTGTATAAATTATGTTCTGATATATTATAATTTTCTAGTTGTATTTAAGGAAAAAAATAAGTAAAAATGCTATTATTTTGATGTAAAACAAACTGTTTCAACTCCTTTACATATACACGGATACACACATACGCACGCGCTCACACACTCACACACACACACACACACACACACACAGAGGCACAAACACGTTCAATCAAATAATTGATCTGCTGTGTTTGACTTTTTCTTTCGTATTCGTACACAAGGTCCTGACGATGACAATAAGTATTGCCGAAACGTCGACACAAATAATTTAAAATTTGTGTTACACTTTTTGACCGATCCTTACAAACCCTTCACAGAAAAATTTATATATTAAAATTTAGACAAGCACACGTTTAAAATAGTTTACTTCTTCTTCTTCTTTTTCTTCATTGCTTAGACTGTTTAGTCTGTTCCGGCTACAAACTGGTCGGACCATCTTTTCTTAGGTGAAATATTTTTGTCCGGCTATTATTGTCTCCCTTTGAAGCTTGCGAATAATATAAGCTTAGATAAGCTACCAACGTTTCGCAAGGTAAATTGAGTGAGGGGCTGCCATCTCAAAGCTTCCCAACAAAGCTCCCGCCTGTACTAACCCCAGGCAGAGGGCTGCCTCTTCCTCTATCGTTCAAATACAAACCGTTGAGGACTTCATCCTCGTTACCCATGACATAGGGTTACTATTATAATCCCCTAGTGACAAAGGAATCAACAGCCGCCCAATATGGGTCAGACACTGCCGCCTTTAGGAACGGTTCTCCATTCCAAAGTCACGAGAGTGCACTGTACCTCTACCCGCTCATCTGCCCGAAAAAGAGGCAGTTGCCACTTGGTAGAGAGGGACAGCTTATACCGGCTGACACTCGGTCTCCAGAGCCACGTTAGCCACCATAAGGTGTTTATCCCCCACCACGAGGGGGTGCGGTTGGAAATTTACCTTCATCAAGGTTATGGGAGCTAATGGCCATACGTTCCAGTACTTTGAGGAGCAAATAATTTGCAACAGTTTATTTAAAATATAATTTACTACCCAATAATAAAATATGATTACAGATAATTTTGGCAGGTAATTCCAGTAATATGTCACCATTTTCATTAGTATTGACGTTCCACCACTTGTCTTGCGACTGATATATGAATACAAAACATTTCTGTCTGAAATGCAGGACAATTTTTTTAGCCTTGCACACTGGGCAAATCAAATCCACTGTTTAAAAACGATGGTCTGATTCCTAACTCCATACGACAATTGCATGTTTCTGTTTCTTGGTCCAGTACTATACGGTTCCCACTTCGTCATCCTTGTCAACAATAACGTAGTTTCCTTCACGATTATATATCCGCCCACAGAACTTTTGTGACTTTATTTGTTTCATTTTCTCGCCTTGGGATAGTTAATTTATTCCTTTGCACACAGTCGTGAACAATTCTTCTTCAACAATTTTCTCTGAGCAACAAATTATTTTTAAGATCTTTTTGTCAATTATTTTTAAAATTTTATCGCCTCTGTTGTTAAGTACTGGAGATGATGAGTAACGCCGTATGGTATCTTTCCTCGATGAAGGGAAATATCCAACCGCACCTCCTCGTGGTGCGGGATGGGCCACGCCTACGGGCGGCTAACGTGGCTTTAGAGACCGAGTGACCGCCGATATAAGCTCATCTCCTCTGCTTGTTATTACAATTAGAGGTTAGGGCACTCTCTTGCCCTTGGGTAAGAAATTGCCTCTAAAGGCGGATATTCCATCATTTGGGCAACGGCATAGGATGCAGAAGGGAAGGAGAAACCTTCGCATTAAAGATCCGTATGGATAACTTCCAGAAACCAACTTCCAGGGATGGCATGCCCGCGGTAACAAGGGTGAACTCTCTAACGGTCAGAGGTGAGCGGATGGAGCAATGGACGGTCATGTGAGGATAGTACGCATGATGGCTAGACTTAAGCCATAAGACAGAGCAATTCTGTTGCGTCACTATTTGAGAAGTGCTGGTAACTCTTCCAGAGTAATCAAATACTCGAATTCTTCACAGTAGAAAAATGTGGGAAGACCGCGAGTGAAATGGAGTGATACATTGTAAAGACGGAACAGGCAAAGTGCCTACTCCGTGAGGTGCAGAAGAAGAAGAAGAAGTTATTAAAATTCAACAGGACGCTGTTTATTAGCATTGTATTCCCTTGCGCATTAGACCGACGCGACGGCGTCCAGCCGGTGACACAGCTTACACTATACCAACCCCCAGAGGGAAAGCGGTCTACGTTTAACTACGAACAGTGACATGTTTCACAGAGGGAAGTGTGTTCTGTACGCCCGTTTCTTTACACAGACAACACGACAAAGCTAAAAAACTTAATTGACATAATAATAAGAGTTTCTTCTAGTAAATCTATTAATCAAAACGTAGCTAAGAGAGAGAGAGAGAAAGAGAGAAAAAGAGAGAGAGAGAAAGAGGGGGATAGAGAGAGAAAGAGAGAAAAAGACGAGTAAACAGGGTAAGAAAGACTATGGATACTTGTATTTCTGGTAATAATGTTTTCTTTGTTAAAGGCAGGAATGATAGGCTGAATGGAGTCGTTTGAGTAATGAGTACGATATTATCAAAGGTGCTTTAGGGACTTCAACGAGAGGATCGTGCATCATAATTCGGTTTCCAAGATTGCTTGAAGTGGAAAAAAATAAGTAAAATAAATAGATTTATCTTTGTTGGAAACAAAACGTATTTCCAGGCATGTCGTCCTCTCACTGACTAAGGCCTGCCTTCTTTAGACAGACTGACGTAATGTACTGACACTCAGCAGTAGACGACACTGGAATGACTCGACAAAGTAGACCATTCAAACCTACAACACCAGCGTGACAAATGAATGCCGTGTACAACGTGTGCTGCATACCACAGAGGTACCCCGCTGCCAGTTAACTGTCTGTTATAAAAAATAATGTACTGCAATAACGGAAATAGCATAAGACCGTTCGCTTGGAAAACAGTAATCATAAACAGACTGAGAACTAAATTAAATATACTTGTCTGAGTACAGAGAATAGAACAAGTCTGCCTGAGCCAAAGGCAAACATTGTTGCCAGCTGACCCACTTACCGCTACACACACACTCACACACACACACATTGAACAGCGTACAAAAAAATAGTTTTGAAAACAAGGAAAACAACTGGATAATCCACGTCTAGACAGTAAATTAATAAATCAATAAACTTTAAGGTGAGTTTAATTTTTGTTGAACAAGGAAGAAAGCGAGTTCTAGTTTCAATTTACCGTTTGACATTTATCTGTCTGCCTGCTTTAAGGGGAACTATATGTTTCTTCTTTCTTTTCCTGGAATTATATCATAGCGTAGGTTTTAGCCTGCTCAATGATTTTCTTCCATTTCTCCCTTTCATTCGTCTCCTGATCCATTCTAACGTCCTGACACATCCGTCTCCATCCCCTCACGTTCATACGTCTTAAATCATCCTCCACGTCATCCAAACATTTCTTTCTGGGTCTGTCTCTACTTCTTCTTCCTACCTTTCTCCAATCTGCATCTTAGCCATTCTTCTGTCATATGGAGAGTGGTAAGCTTCACTATAATTCTTCAATGAATAAACCAATATCCATAAAATTAATATACGTGTTTAAACTTTTATTCCACAGACTCGTACTGTTTCTTTTTTTTCAGTTGATTTCTCCAAAAATATGAGGTCAGGAGGCAAAATTGTAAAGGGTAAATTTAAATACAAAAATGTGTAAAAATCCATTTTGCATATTACATTTAGATAAATTTTAATCAAATCAGAGTGTAGTGTTCAGTTATTTTTTTAATTTTTGCTTTTAGAACTTACGGCCAAAAACAAATCAAATATGTGTGAACATTATGTTGGGTGCGGCAATGACAACACAACAATTTAAAACTATCAAAACAGGAACTCGTTTAATTTTTTTTAATATTTATAAGTCCAACATGGTATAAATACAAAAATGATATAATGCTATTTTACTTAGTCACTTTTTTTTAGAATAACATCTTTAAAGTGGTGCAAGATCCCAGAAATGACAGCAAGATTCGTTACATTTTATCTAATTGTTTTCTTGTCCAGTTTGGTATTATTGAGCTGTCTGGAACTCTTCAATGACTCCCAACGTTGAAATTATTTCTGAAAAGTCTTTGCGTTGTTATATAGGAATCATTACTTTATAAAACGTTTCTACAGCAAACGCACGATGTTCAGCTAGCCGTTGATCCATGTTTACTGAAATAGCATAGTATAATTGAGGTTATAAAACCACCTGGTTATTTATTGTTGCCGTAGTAAACAAACACAAACCTGTATAAATCAGTCCCTTGGATAAAATTAAAGATAATTTTAAATAAAGTCTGAATGCAGTATTTCCTTTTGCTTTTAGAAAGTTGAAGACTATAAGACGTATGACCTCATAAAATTAATAAAACGTTTTTAATATTAACCCAAATTTTAAAATAGTGTGCACATTAAAAGTTGTTTTAACTACTACAAACCGAAAATGGAAGTCAAAATTTTAAACCAATTGTAAAAGTCTCTGTGCGAGACTCACGTTACGAAGAGAAATTGTAAACTTGAATTAAAGTGTCTTCAATTATTTGACAAAATTTAAATTTATCAACACCCCTTGTAAAATATAAATTGTTTCCAAAATGTTTGTAAGCTATATTTAGGAACGACATTAAATATTGTTATCAGTTATGTATAGAAGAGCTGTCAATGGTCAGCTCTTCATAATCCTGTATGTGTGGTGCCAGCCAATTTGTTCAATGTTCGCTTAGTCGAACAGATTACAAATCTCCAATAAATTGAAGAAAAAAAAATCAGTTATGTATGCTACAATACTTTCTTGGTATATTATTTATAACCTCATCATTTCTATATTATTCCTTTGTATGTATCTCGTTGAGTTTACTTCAGGTCCTCCGTTCAATATCTTTAAATAAATACAAATGCAAGGAGGTTTATTTCCACCTAACGCATGTTTTACAGAAATTATTCTGTATCTTCAGAGGGTTTTTGAATTGTAATTGAATGTTTCGCTTACAATCTATACAATCGCAATACAAGCGAAACATTCAATTACAATTCAAACAAACCTCAGAAGATACAAAACAATTTCTGTGAAACGTGCGTCAGGTGAAAATAAACATACTTGCAGTTGTATTTATTTGAAGATATTTCATTTGTATATGTATACAAATAACATAAGAAAGTAAGAAAAATTAATTAACAAAAACAAAATACAAATCAGCGTTTTGTCACCTCCTCGTGACCTTTCTCAGCAAACGCTAAGAATCATACATGAAAAGAATCTCACTTAAAAAGATATTGTAACTTAACAATTTTGTCTATTTAGTAGACCTATACGAGGTTTGATCTAAACGTTCCTGCAATTTTCCAATTTCCACCGCTACCAGTGTCCGATTAAAAAAATGTTTTTATGAGATATCCATACAAATGTTAGTGACAATCGTCAAAAATGTTAGCCCTGTTTATGCATAGTTTAGATTTCGCAGCTAGTTGAGTAAGTCGTCATTATTTGTACTAGGTGATTTTTCGTCATTCTACAATGCGAGATTGAAGAACATAGATTAATGTTTTTGTAAACAGTGAGATACACTGCTCTGTAAACGTGTTCTGACCAGACCAGGACTTTCTGACGAGACTGCCGTGCGTGAACAAACGGTTTACAAGCTTCAAAGACTACCGTAAATGAGTTGAAGATCGTGATTGTCATTTGAAGATTATGTTTTTGTGTTCCACGAATTGTCATTGCTAGGCGCATTGGTAAATAAAGAGTACTATTCGGATAATTTATGCCATTTATATGAAACTATTTGTAGAGAACGGCCAGATTTAAGGAAGAATATTTTATGAAAATTGCAGCCTGATAATGCGCTTGGATGCACGCCATTGCTTGTCAAGAATTTTGCCAGGCTATGCAAAAGAAAACGTCATAATGATGACACGCCAACTGCCGTATTCACCAGATGTGTCCCAACGCGATCTTCCCTCATCCCAACAGTGATAGTTTCCACGAAATGACAACGTTTCGCGACCGCTGAAGACGTAAAACAAAAATCGCTAAACAAGCTCAAAGCTGTGCCAAAAATTGCATGATTGAAATATTTTAAAGGATTCAAACCGGCTGGCTTAATCTTGTTACATTCGACTGAGACTACTTTGAAAGGTGCAGTATAAGTGTCGTTGAGTGAAAGCATAATTTTTAACATAACCAAGAACGACATGAACGTTTTGGTCAAACCTAGTAATCACCATCTTTTTAACGGTTTTAGGCTTTAGCGACCTGTTACTATTCCACAGTCTACCTTTTCTTAAGTCTACCAACTTTTCTTTTTCCTCGAGGGTTGTAATCTTTCGCCATCTTCGGTATTCTACTTTCTTCCATTCTATCTATGTGCTGAATCCATTTTCTTCTGTATTCTTTAATCCTTTCATTAACTGCAAAATCATCAAAAACCAATCTTACCTCTTCATTTCTTACATGACCTTGTATATTACACCTTTTAACTGACCTCAGAAATTTCATTTCTACTGTTTGTATCTTCTGTTCATCATTTTTCTTTATGACCCAAGTTTCAAAACCATACAGTAGTGTAGGTATTGCCATTGTTTTATAAAATTTTATTTGTGTTTCTTTTCTATATTTACTTCCCAACGTTCTCTAAATCGTTCCACACATTCTTGTAAAATTCGTCACTTTATTTTGAATATCTCTATACTGATCATAAGTAATGTCACGTCCAACATTGTAGAAATGTCTTATTTGTTACATGCATGTGTTGTGAATGCATATTTTCGTCCGAACCAGTTCATCTCCTATAAAGCCCATTACTTTTGCCTTTGACTCAGATATGTTACCGTTATATTCTTTTCTATTTTATGTAAGATCTATATTCCTTGCTGGAGATCGTCTTCTGAAGTGGCGAATATAGCTTGGTCATCCGCAAAGAGAATGGTTTTCAAGCTTTTATTTAGGTGGATTTTAATACCTTCAGGGGATTGTTCTTTTGATTTTTCAGAAGACCGTCTAGACGAAGGATAAAAAGTAGTGGTGACAGACAACAACTATCTATTACGCCTTGGTTTGTTTTAATCAGCATAGATTCTTCTCCGTCGTCTATGATAATCGCGGTGTGTCTATATAAACTCTTTATGCCTGAACTAGGTGTTGTGGTATACCTTTATTTTTAAGTATGTCCCGTAGCTTCGGTCTGATTGCTCTATCAAAAACTTGGCTCAAATCGATAAAGGCAAAATGTCTTTGTCAAACCTCGTAGTACTTTCAAATACTAAGCGAGTTCGGTGACACAGTGAACTTAGTAGTTTGCATTAGTGTGCAACGCCCGTATTATAGACCTAAATAACAACCTAATGGAATTGTAAGAAACGAAGCAAAAACCATACAACTTTAGATCTCATGTCTACGGAACTAAATTAACTTTGTACTCTGCTGAAATTTTCCGATAACGCTAATAAGAGTGTTCCCTACTAGTAATAATTAAGTTAAAGACAGTAATGTTCGAAAGGTTTGCTTTCCTCATTAATTAGTTCTCGACAAGAGAGAAACTGGTATTTAAAACAAGAGACAGGTAAATTGCAGTTTACAAGAAATCTTATTAATTGTAACGTTTTAGTTAATTAAGGTAGCAGCGGACAAATAACGACTTTCTACGGAATTGTTTGGAAAATACCTGCTTCGCTCAGTACGCTCTATGTAATATGCGATTAATTAGGAAGGAAAACAGAATATTAATGTTTCTCTGATCTGTTATTTTTATATTTGTTACACATCTCATTGTAATCTGTAGGACATAGAAGCATTTCAGGTTTTTCCAAATAAGTAATAAGACTAATTATGCAAATTTAATTATCAACACATCAGCTGCAGAACAATCGGTTACCCTTCATTATAGTTCTGTTGGATAGCCACATAGGCCTATTTTGGAATAGGTTATTCCCGTCGATTGAAAAGGTATTATTGATTCGTTGAAACACACCTACAAGAAGCAATGCCTTCTGCTGTTCCGTCATATTGTTTTATGGTCTCCTCACATTCTAAGTTAGGGTTGGATTTCTGGAGAAAAAAAAATAATCACATGGACTAATTTCTGGCAAGCAATAGAATTGGGGTGGTACGGTAATATCGAGAAAATTTGGAAATACTACATAAGACACCTCTTATGGTATGCAGTTCTTTACCACGCATTAATTCATTGGTTGGAGAGAGAGAGTGAGGATTCCTTTGAAAGCTCACATTGTTTCAACCATCCTAGGAACTTGTGAGAACCAGTTCCCCGTCAACCCGGTACTACCTCTCCAAATTACCTCGATTAAGTATTTAGCTAATAACGGTTATTACTGTAGCACCTCAAATCTCTTGCTTGCCAGAAATTAGTCCATGTGATTATTCTTTGTTTCTAGGCGTGAAACCTCAATTTAGAAGCAACCATACTGAATGTGAGGAGACCATCCGACAATGTGACGGAGTAGCTAAAGGCGATGCTTGTTGTAGACGTGATTCACCGAATCAATGATACCTTTTTAATGGACGGGAATAACCCATTCTGAAATATGTGGGTTTCCAACAGAATTATAATAAAGGGAATACAATTGTTCTGCAGCTGATGATTAATTTTGCACAATTAGTCTTATTACTTATTTGGAAAAACTTCGAATGGTTCTATATGCTACAGATTCCAATAAGATATGTAACAAATATTATTTCAAAACGGTATTTGACTCTTAGTCACTGTAAACTGCTAACGATTTAAATCTAATTTTGACGTTTAATTTTTGTGTTTGCTCTTGTCCGTCACAGTCAGTTCTTTGATGTCTTTTCTCTATTCTTGTAATGTGTCCTGATTAGTGGCTATGGCTGTTGTGATTTTAATAGAGTATGTCTGGACATCCTCTTCCTCTGTTGATTTAGAAGATTCTCCTGTTATAATTAACCTTATTACTCGATACAGTCTTTGAATCTATCCTAGTCTGTGACAATTTGTTAGTTCTTTGAGCGGTACGTATTTCTTATGTAGTCTCGTCTACCAGTCTTCTTCTTCTACACGTCAAGATATAACGTTACAGCCTGTTCTGCCTTCACTGAAGCCATCTCTTATTTGGTCTACCTATATATCGTCTTCCTTGAGATATGTATCTTATTACTTTGTTTAGGTAGTCGCATATCTTCCATTCTCTCGATATGCTGCCTTCATTTTATTTGTCCTTTCCTTATCCTACTGGCCATAAAATATACATTTCATTCGGTTCTTATATCTTCATTTCGTGTTTGATCTCTAAGGTTGCAACCTTTGGTTTTCTTCAACAACTTCATTTCACTTGTTTGTATTCTTCCCTCGTTGTTTTTCGTCGTAGTCAAAATTTAAAATTCCATAAGTTAAAACAGGTGTTGCCATTACTTTATAGAATTTTATCTTGGTGTCTTTCCTTATCTTATACATATCTACCTTCCTCGTCTACCAGACTTTTTCCTTTATACGTTATCCTTCCTCCTTCGGACCCCCAATGATCCTGAAGTTGAAGGCAGAGTAGTCTGGTCGACGGTTTTTGAAATTACTAGGTCCTAAACCACTAATGGTTACCAATGTTCATTATGAAACAGTCAGTAATATGATGAGGACTGTTCCCGTTTGCATTATACGTCAGTTTCAAACGCCTATTAAACATACGAATTGATATTCAAACAGTGGCAGCTGGAGGAATTGAAAGGAGAAGCAGTTGAATGAAATAAAAGATAATTCCTGTCCTGAAGCGAGACATGATTTCAGTGCTGGCAATGAATATAGACCGGTGGGGAAGAGTAGGACGGGCGAGAGCGAAGTGGGTCCCGGAACAGGTTCAGGGTGAGCCTAATCCTTGAGGTTGATAATGTTGATGATGATGATGTTGATAAAATAATTCACGTACAAGTAGTGTTAAAACATATGCAGCAGGCGTTGGTGCTTTAAATAGGCGAATTCTCGACTAGACGTACGTGTTCGGTTATTAATTGTTATATTAAGATCAACGTTATCACTATTCCACAGGAGGTCAATATTTTCAGTATTTATCCTGCCAGAATTAAGGTAAAGACACCTCAGATAATTTTTAAAGTGTCCGTGGTAAAATAAATTAGTTGAATAAATTTTAATTATATTTTGCGTGTTAACACTAAAGGTAAAAGCAATGTACGATGATTATTTTATATTTAAATATTTTTTTCTTTTTAAAGTATTTTTCTTTAAAAAAAATATCAAATTTGACTCAAAGAAATTATTGAGACATTCATATCAAGTAATTATCAACGTGACGAAGCTGAAAAACGTAACTGGCATAGTAAAAAGAGTTTCTTGTCCTGAACCTATTAGCCAAAACGTAGCACGGAGAGAGAGAGACAGAGAGAGAAAGATAGATAAGTAAACAGGGTAAGAAAGACTACAATTACTTGTATTTCTGGTAATAATGTTTTCTTTTTTAAACGCGGAAATGGTAGGCTCAATAGAGACGTTTGAGAAATGGGTACGATATATTCAAAGGTCCTTTAGGGACTTGAACGAGGGGATCGTGCATCAGAGTTTCGTTTCCAAGATTGCTTGAAGTGGAAACACTAAGTAATGTAAATAGATTTATCTTAGTAAGAACAAAATCGTATTTCCATGCACGAGGGAATAACTTTTTGCACAAATATATTATACACTGTTAGCAATTTTTAACCCTTCAACAATCAGTTGATTATACTGTAAAAGTTGAGGGTAACTTTCTGTGATAAGTTAAACTTGTTACTATTTAACCTTGTCAGAATCATTAAATTTGTTGGGATTGTTGTCTATTTTATCTATTTCTATATTAGTAAAATTGTAATACAAATCAGGTCTATAGTCATAAAAACAACACTTAATATAGTGAAACGATGGAACCTTCTCGAACAGCCGAGAATCTTTTCGCCCGTTTCTCCGCTAGTCGAGTTGAGCAGGTGTAGCCTCAGTCAAGGCCGCACTAAGTATGTTCCGGATTGTTCGGAAAAGCACTTGAAATACACGTTACGCTGGCACCGCAGTAAGGATGAAAATTTATTCTGCAACACTTGTGCGATCTATAAAAGCCACAGCAGCTGGCTTTGTCAGTCAGTTTACAGTGAGCAATTTTTCTCGGTGAAGATCAAATGGTGGTTGAAGTTTAGTGGGAAGTGTTTACTGTGTTATGATTAGCGTGGAACTTTATTACATGACGTTATTGTTGCGTGTGAAAAAATTCAAGTTGTTGAATTATTGTACGCGTATAAACTTGTTGATTGCAAACTGTTATTTGTGATTCATTCAAGCTGGTAATTAGTGACTGGTGTCTGTGTTCTGTTTTCCACTGTGCCATACGACGATCAGGGAGACCGTCGTAAAACAGTCTAAAATGTAAAATAACTGTACAGAATAGGAAGCCGATAATCAGAAAAGTTGAAAAACGCAGATATTAAGAAGAAAATATATTTAATTGAAAATAATAAAGTTGAAATTACACAAGTAGAGTTAAAAAAGCTATCAGATTTAATAAAAATGTTAAAATAATCTGTATAATGACGACAGAATAGACTGTTCCAACCATAGTATCTGTTATCTGAAAACGTTATAAATATTGTAATAAAAAGTAATTATAAAAACATAATTTCAAGTCTGTAAGTTGTCTAAATGGGTCATATCGAAACTGTACACGTATTTCATGAGGCACAAAATTAAAAAATTACAATTTTTTTTTAAATATGAGCCTAAGATTTTAAATTTATACGTTACGACGGTCCCAATGAAGACACTAATTACCAGCTTTAATTACTGAAAATGTGAAATCAACAAAGAACTCTGATACAATAATTCAAGTTAAATTTCTCCACACGTAATAATATTGTCAGCTATTAAAATTTCCGTACTAATTATAACACAATAATCCCTTTTCACTAATCCTCAAAGAAGACTAAATCGCCCACATTAACTAACTGACAAAGCCAGCCGTTGATGGTCCCGCAGAGGTTCCAGAATAAGTTACCATACTTTCGGCGGTGCGAGCATAATTTGCCAATTTACAAGTGCTCTCGAACAGTCTAGGAGGTACTTTACTGCGGCCTTGACTGAGACGCTATATCTGCTCGGCTAGCCGAGAAACGGGTAGTAGGACACTCTCGACTCTTCGTGAACTTTCCGTAATTTTTTTGACAATACGTACTTTAGGACAGTCTTACAAATCGCAGTATTGTACAATGGAAACACGTGCTGAATAAAAAATAAATTATACCAAATGAAATCGCTAATTACAATTTAGTTAGCTTAAAGTTAAAAATAAACAAATCTCCCACACACAACAATTCTTTAAGCTAAACGTTGTTGAACAAACAGTAATATAACAAACAACAAATGTCAATTTATTACAATGTCGCTATGTAAAGTAACACACACTAATATCACAGGTCCAAAACTGAACTTGACCGGACGCTAGCAGCTTAAACGTTTACCTTGGCCGCAAGGATCGCGAAGAATTTACAGCTTTCTGAGCCACGCGTGATGATGATCGCACAGTTACTGTAATCGGACCTTGTAGCCTTGTATACTCTGCATATTGCGTATTTTATGAGTCTGACTGATTGACTGATTAGAGCAGTTCTGTAGAGCAGTCACATACGTACAGTGTGAGGTGCTCATAACGTGAACCGGTAAAGACATTACTGGAACTGAACTAATCCTGTTTATATGTATTTTAATAAACACTATACTTTTTATAAAGAATTACCTTGTCCAACTAGTGACAAGACTTCAGCTTTCATATTTTAAGTTAACTGTGTTATCTCCTATCATATAAAAACGTTCCTTCTTCGTTCGTTCCTCTGGCGCTACTGCCCACGATGAGCCTTGGCCTCCCCCCGACTAGTCGCCTCCAAACACCTGGGTCCTCCAACCTCCGCCTCCAATCTCCGATACCCATCCTCCTGAGTTCATCTTCTACTTCCTGTAGTCACCTTCTTCTAGGGTTACCTTTCCTTCTTTTTCCATCTATTGGCCCTCTAAGAATTGCTTTGGGCATTCTGTCGTCCTCCATGCGCGTCACATGTCCCAACCAGCTGATCCTCATAGGCTTGATGAACCTCACTATGTCCTCGCTATCCATCAATTCATCCAATTAGCTATTGTTCCGCATGCTCTATTCTTCATCTTCCTTCACTGGCCCAAAGATTTTTCTTATAGTTCTTCTTTCAAAGACTCTTAAATTATAAGTGTCACTATTAAGTATTGTCCAGGTCTCCGCAGCATACGTCACAACTGGTCTTATTAAGGTCTTGTATAATCTTAAGTTTGGTTCTTTTGCTCATTAAACTGAATCTCAAAATTTTGTGGTGGTAATAACTCTATTACCACTAATTATGCGATTTGTAGTCTCATTGCTGATTTTGTTCTCATTGTTTATAGAGGTATCTCATGAGTGTATGAATATATTTTGTCAGTACTAGTTTTAACATTGGGAATTAAATCTATTTATATCCTAAATTAATAAAATAATTACAAAAGTGTAAAATAGATGGTCCTTGATAGGCAGAGTAAATACAAAGCAAAGACAAAGGTTAATGTATGAAATGAAAAAGCTAACTTAATAATTCTATCAAAAGGTTAAAATATTGCTACTTCTATACTTTATCGATTGGTGAGCTCTCAAGTGTAGTGAAGCGACGATAAAAACATTACCATAATATCAAAGGCTGCCCGTCTACCTGTACCTGAGCAAATACTCTGTTGTGAATTATGATGAAATTAATCTGCACGAAGACTAAAAAATTAATTCCGAAAGTAAATGTTTAATATTGTTATTATTACAACATTTTATATTGAGATACTCTTTTTGTTTTCTTTCTCTTCCTTCGTCTCGTTTTATAACTTCTTCCACATTTGTAATTGTTTAACGAACGATAAATATCTGCAAAATTATCTCACATTTTTAGGTAGGACGTTTAGTTTTAAATATGATAATATTTGTTCACAGATACTGATAATCGAACAAACGTCTTTACAGAACTATTATCAAATGCGGCGTGAACTATTTGTTCATTCTTTGTACGAAGAAAAAAATTACAATTATCAAATAAATTTTATAAAAACAAAATAACCCCACATTCCTACATTCCTCCATCTATAATCTACTTAGCCCTCAAAATATTCAGTTTCTTAACATTTTTTTTTTTTGCCATGGAACAATATTTTGAGCCAGCCCTTCCAAACACGTAACTGGCTATTTTAAAAATTATCTTAGGTTAAACAATTTTTTTTAATAATTTAAAAAGTTCTTAGTTGTTTGTAAGCTTCAAATTATTGAATACTTTGTTAAATGTTTTGTAACTTTGATGTCTTGTAATAAATATTTTAATGTCTATTGTGTTGGTTGCATATACTTTGTTTACACCTCAAGTCTCTCTCTCTTGTACTTAGTGAATCTTCTGATAGATCCTATCCGTTTAGGATGTTGGATATCATAGACTACAGGCTATTTTAACTTTCTGTACTGGTGCACGGAATATGTCAGTTGTATTCCTGCCAAACCACGGTTTATGTAATTCGCAAAATGACAGGTAGAGTTTGTCAACAATAAAGATTGCTTACAAATTTATTGCTTGGTCTTATTAACACAAACGTAATACAAATCCTAAACCGTTTCTTCCATTAGCATTCTAGTTTAAATGGTCTAAAAGAATAGCATATAGGTTAAACCACATACAGTCAAACATAATAATCTTGTCTTCTTCTGATAGTTCCTATCCGTTTTGGATGCTGGATGTCATTCAGACTATTTTAACTTTCTGTACTACTGCACGGAATAAGTCAGTTGTATTCATGCCAAAACAGGTCCTTAAATTTCTCAGCCATGATATTCTCGGTCGCCCAACTCCTCTCTTTCCAAGTACTTATCCCTATAGTATGGACTGCAATAAGTAAAATCACTGTTCATTTGTCATAAAATGTCCCAGATACTGAAGCATTCTTATCTTCAATGTGTTGTTAACTTCCCTATCTTTCTTCATCTTTCTAAGAACTTCAACATTAGTTATATGTGCTGTCCATGAAATGCTCAATATTCTACGGTAAAGCCACGTTTCGAAAGATTCCAATTTTTTAGTTATGGTTTCAGTCAGCGTCCAAGATTCTATTTCGTAGAAGAGGACCAAGAATACGTAGCAGCGTAAACTTTGTGTTTATTTTAAATCGTGACTTTTGAATAAACTGCTCATTCTAGTATACACTGGTCTTGCCTTTTCAATTCTGCTCATTATTTCTTGAGAGTGGTCCCATTGTTCATTCACTATAGTACCAAGACTTACACGTTCAACTGGACTTTGGTTTATATTAAGGGTACAGTTTGTAAACTTGTTCTCAGATACAATCATTAGCTTCGTTTTATTAACACTTAGTGATTGCAAATAGTATTTACCAATTCTCTGACTTTTGCGTTACGTCACTTATAAAATATCTAAAATTAATTTTTTATTTACTTTGCCTTTCAAAATTTGACTTAAATTGTTTTCTATTTTACAATGTCTGTAAATTATTGTTAATTAAGTTAACGTATAATACTGCGTGCCTTAAGCTCAAGAGCCAAGGTTTACTGACTAGAGTCGGCTTTCGTTGCCTTTGGAGACACAATTACTGCTACCAGTTGTCTTCTAACTTAGGCCTGTACGTAAAGTTTTTGCTATGCTTTAAATTGACACCAATAACATTTAATAGATCTGCGAACCAAATTTAATATTCCTTCCGATGTCGGAAGAAGTTAAAATGACCAAACTGCACCCGCCGGTATACTTCTGCTCATAAAGGAGATTAAGTTGATAGCAAAAATATGGGTACGGACTATGAAATTTATTAGACCGTTAAAAATTGTGTATATTCTAGGACGATTAAGTTAATTGATTGGTATGTGGTCGAGATTGTTATTACTGCTTTATTTATTATATATATATATATATATATATATATTTATTATTGTGTAATTTGTTGTTTCATTTATTGTTATATATTGTTTGTGTTGCATATGTTGTAACGTGTTATATTTATTATATATATATTTATGTTATATATTTGGATGATGTGTATTTATAATGTTTGTAGTTTTTAAATCGTACCAGTTCCTGTGTATTTTGTTGCAATGTTTGCCTTCACTAAGCACATTCTTGTTTAATATATTGCAACAGAACACAGGATGATAAGATATGCTGTTTATATCAGAGTACATAAATGACAGGAATTTTCTTGTTTAAATTTGTTTTGTGTAATATTTTGTTTTTTAGTCATAAGTTTTGTATTAAAAAAATGATAAGCATATATGTTACACCAAACTCTTCATAAAAAATTGTACTATATTGTCATGTATTTTTTGTATGAAATGGTGCGCGTGTGCGGGTGTGATAATCTGCGATCGATATAGCGGCACTGGTAGTTAACCGATTTACATGAAAATTTGACAAGGAATTATTTAAATAAATAGCTTCGATTTGTGTATACTCTGAGGTTTGTAATTATTTTAGAAAAATGATTTTTTAAGTAAAGCAAAACTCAAGTGTAACTCTTATCAATGATAGGGTAATAATAATTGTACATAATTTCCATGCAGGACTATGCAAAATTATACAAAGTTTTCATGAATTTTGTGTATCTGGTTGTTCCATCAATCATGTGACTTGGGCTTGGCCTATCAAATTACACCAAATTCAGTGAGATTCATACGTTGCAGAGCTAGGTTGAACACAGTCTGTCTGTCGACGTTGCTAGGGGAAGTTGTGCCCGAGTAAGAGAGTTGTTCTCTTACAAATGTAGGAATATTTTATATAAAGTAAACTATAAACCTTGTAATTCTTAACGAAGTTTTGCGGTAAGAACCAAGAGGATAAATAATTAAGTAAAATTTAAAATAAAATTCAGTGCTGTGTCGTGTAAGTTAAGATATCCGCATAGGGAACTTAAAGACACTACAAGATATCGTGGAAGCAGTTAAACATAACTACGAGACTCTGAAATATCGCCGCTGGAGCTGCTTGCTGTACAAGGACGACGAGACGAAGAGGACACCAGGAAGGAGTGAAGCTGTAGAAGAGGACGACGAGACGGGACCGACGAGACGAGAGGAGGACGTTGCCGCAAACAAGTAAAAGCGATTTATATTAATCGAACAATACAAACAATTTAATATACTATCAATACATGACAATTTAAAAAACATTATACATCTTTATAAACAATACTTGTATGTAATAAATAATATTTCATCTCCTCCATAATAGACTTTTATCGATTTCTACACCCTCACAATATCCTTATTAAAATAATAAAGTTTGATCTGTTGCAATATGTTACCCCATTTGTATGAAAAATGTCTATATGATTTAAAATTCATTTTTATAATTTTGTGGTCGCTAATGATCGATGCTGTTGCAGCGACTTTATAAATAAATAAAAATTTTAAAGCGTCGAGGAACACGAAATAATGAAAAAGAAAACGCTTAAAGTGTTAATACAATTTTTTCAGTTAACCTAAAATTAACATTCTTTAAACAAACATCCTGTTACAACCATTCGTTTGTCATAGCGCATTCTTATTTCATTATGCCTATAGTATAAACCTATAGTATACCTACTATGGTATAGTATAAACCTTTCTGCTTTAAAGTCTGAGCAAGTTCTGTACAATATTTTCTGTTTCTTTATTCTGTAACATTTTACACCACGAAAAACGTTTGTGGCACTAAACAGAAACGAAGTCAGATGGAGCAAGTTCTGGGATGTAAGGCAGATGAGGCAGAATCTTGCAGTCTAATCTTTCAGTGGCTTGAAGCAATGATTTTGTATTACGCGGACAAGCATTATTTTGTATAAAAACCACTTTTTTGTATAGAAATCGTTTTCTTTTAATATGGCAGGTTTTCATTTGTTTTCAAGTATACCTCTGTAGGAATCACTGTTGACAGTACACTGTCCTTAAAAAAAATTGCAGAACGCTCTTTACATCCCAAAAGATTGTTACCTGCACTTTACCTGGTAGAGTCGTAATTTGATTTGTATGGAGAACCATGATCCTTCTACTTAATGGTTTTCTGTTTGGATTCTAGCTCGTTATGATTAATTCGCATCTCATCATAAACCGTAGTGTTGACAGAAACGTATCTCGTTCTTTTTTGTTGTTCTATAATTTTTTTTAAGCTGTTTCGGAACCCAGTATAGGTTTGTATAATTTTTATAAAGGTATGATGAATGAGTTTGGTAAATTGATTTAACTATTAGTGAATTAGCTACATCAATGTTTTATCAGTAGCCTCTTCCACAATAACTTGCCTGTCCCTTAAGCAAGGTCATCATAATATAGTTTAAGAATTTTTAACTGATTAACCCGTTAATAAAAATATCCTTTATCTATATAAACTGTGAAAAATTGTTTTAGCGTTCGGAAATTTGAGATGTATTTAAGCATGAAGAAGCGAATATTCATATCTGTGAATGCTGATCTTCAAACGTTTATTTTTCAAGAGGAATAAAATTTAGAGACCATTTGTACTGAAATATTTGTCAAGTAGCTATTATTTTATTATTGATTAGATGCTAACTTTAGGTTCTAAATGTACTGTACATTTAATTAGATATTTTCTGTAATTTAGCTAGTTCTCATTTACTTAAAGAACGGCCCTCATATAATAGCCTGAATAGAAGGGCAATAGAAGGTTATTTCAGTGATTCTAAGTCATCTGATTCACCTTAACATCTATGCAATGATTGCAAATGTTTAAATGGGATATTGTTACAACAATATTGCCTTCCAACGGTTGGGAGTAGCGAATAGTAAAGACAGGATGTAGTGCAATGAGAAATAGAGTGTTTTGTGTTAGGAAACAAACATCATTGGCTAAGCGCTGTGAAACGTGGACAGAATACAGTTGAAACATGTGTTGTGAAGCGGAACCGATGTATCTGCGCGCGTTTGAACAGTGACTGTTGTAGTTTCTAGGAAATCGTTTGGAGATAGACACGCGTGAGCTCGTGCTCGCCAATATTTACGAAATACATTTAGAAATACTAGTTTTCTCAATAGGTGACGTTAGAAAATCAGGCGGTTCGCCTGATGGTCTTGCTCATAAGGTTTGAACTTATGTAAATTATTCACAAAGTCGTTGTTTGTCTTATAATACACACACTGTAGCCCAAGTATTCAAAATTGCTGACTTGTTCCAGGACAGTAACATCTACAATAATTTTTGCCCGTACGGGATCAGTTCCACAAAACGCCATCTCCTTTTGGTCTTAAATGTGCATATTTGTAATCCAGAGTCTTTGCAGATACGATTTAACAAATGTATACCCATCTGCAACCTGTTTTGCGAGTCCGACAGTCTAATATAACTTTATCTCAATGCTAAAATTTCCGAGTAAATGAATATTATCGTGCGGGCATACATTTAAGCAAAATAAATGTTATGGTCCTTGCTTTGCGTTTCCACATTTTATGCGCCGTCACATTGTTGAGTTTTGTTTCGCACTTCCGTTGGTCTGCGTTCCCTTGCTGGAATGTATTCTGATGGCATAAATTTCAGCGTAATTTATCATTCACTGGTGCTACGGTTAGACGAAAAATACAAAATGTACATTTAAGCCAGTGTGTAGTGTTTTTTCTTTTCAATTTATTGGAAAACTGTAATCTGTTCGACTAAGCGAACATTTAACAAATTGGCTGACAACACACACAGGATTATGAAGAGCTGATCATTGACAGCTCTTCTTGTTTTGATACTAGATTAAAGAGGTTACACAAAATACAAAAATTATGATAAAGCATGTAAACAAATGAACAAAAATCACTTCCACTTCCTCCTGGCATAATACAGTAAGTTCAAATCTTAAACACTGGGCCCATAAGGCACATATACAGGTTAACATTAACACTTATTAATGACACGAATACAAAAACATATAGAACAGATATCACAGACAGTACAATACAGAAAATACATTATTAGTTAATCCCGAATGTCTAATAGTTTGTACCTTTTTGTCTATAAATATCTTCACTGTTGTCTAACAAGTTAATTGCCAGGTGGTTAGGATGCTGTTCTAGTTTGGAGATGTGAGTCCTGCAGAGGCGCATGATTTTTTCTCTAACGGTTGGAACTTTGACGTCGCGATGTATAGAGTTGTTGGAGACAAACCATGGAGCGTCGAATATTGATCTTGAAGTTTTGGACTGAAAGCGCTGGATAATCTCAATATTACTTGTACTTGCAGTACCCCAAAGTTGAATACCATAAGTCCATACCGGTATAAGAACTGCTTTATAGATCAAGAGTTTGTTGACGAGACTTAACCGTGATTTTCTGCCTATCAGCCAACAGATGTACGTGTAGTATGTGACATCAAGTTTTGTGCCTATCCACAGATTACTGTAATGTTTTATACATCACCACATACTATATTGTTACGACGGTCTCACTGATCGTCGTATGGTACAGTGGAAACAAGATACATGACACCAATGATGTCTAATAACCAGCTTGATCACAATTAATAATTTGTAAATAACAAGTAGTCTTTTCCAACAACTCAAGTAAAAATTGTCCACACGCAATAATAATGTCAACTATAAAAAAATCCGCACTAATTATAACACTTCGCTAGAAACATTCGATCCGCGCTAAAGAAATCGCTCAACACCATTGAACTGGCAAACCGTCTGCTATGGCTTTTTATAGGTAGCGCACGCCTTCTAGAAATCTTCCATCCTCACTTCACGCCACTTGATGCGTATATCAAGTGTTTTTGAATACACTAGAATCTACTTTTGAGCGGCCTTGTCTGAGGCAACTCATACCACCATTGGGGGGGGGGGTGGAGAATGTTCTGGGATGTCCGATAAGATTCTCGTTACAATATATAAAGGAGTAAATACTATTACTGTACATTTTACGCTCTCTACGGTAATGGTAATCCTAATTAGAATGATGGCTGTTTATAATAAATTGGTAACATTTGTTTGCATAGCTCCAAAAATAATGAAGTACGTAGGATAATTCGTACTAACCCATTACTTTAATGTGTACGTAGGTAGGCATTTAGGAGTAGTTAGGATCTGTTGGTTTTTAAAAAGCCATAATTATTTTCTCGTACATGTATTGTACATTATTTTTCACGTACGTGTACATGGTGTGTCTAAACATTAATAAAACTGATTCTATAAAATTAATTATTGACAAATAATCTGCAAAACAGTCAACGGAAATCAGTATGGAGAACCATACATGATTTCCATGTTGTAAGATTTATATTTAAAATCGTTTACTTGAATTCGGTTCGATAGTTTCTAAAAAAAAAAAAATATCCCCCACTATGTAAATCGAGTTTTACTTTTGACAAATTGAATGAAATATTCCCATAGAAATTACTTCTTTGTTGCCTATAACGTAGTACATATATAAATAAAAAAAATATCCCCTCCCCCTTCAACTACGCTTTTCATGTATAGATATTTTGCCTAACTTTCTCCGGTGGAATATTATGACTTTTTCAGGATACTTTATTTATCAAAATTAAGTACTTTACTCTTGTTAAAACGCAACACGTTGCAGGTAAATTACCCCTTTCTCCTTAACCGATCATCACCAAAATCAATAGACCTCGAACATCTACAACTCGGGCACATATGCAAAAATTATTTGATTCTGTTTAAATTTGCGGCAGTACCGTTCGCTATAGAAAAAATTCTTCTCACAGAGACTTTTCGGAAAATGACTTTTCTTCATGTTTTGAGGGTAGTACAATCAGAATCAGCGATCTGATTCCACCACCACGATTCAGAAACACGATTTTTTCCGCGACCACCATAAATTACTTATGGAACATGGAAGTAAAAAACAATTTTATTGCGTGGAAAATATTTTCTTAACAACATACACACGCACACGCACACACACACACGCGTACGAAAAACAGACGCCAGCATAGTTATCTTTCCTAAAGTTAACTGAAATGGTTATACTAAACGTACGGCCGAATTCAATTCAAACTTTGCACTTCTTTTTTACTGCAAATACGAAGATTACGTACGCAAATGATTTCCACTTCTTATTGCAACTCCGCGCTGAAATATTGTTTTATTACGTAATAAAATAAAGAGTAATTTAGAAACTTATTTCAATTTGACAGTAGTTTCATTTTCTTCTTGTAATCTGTTCATACGCCAATTTTTTTATTTCTTTTATTTTTTTGAACCTTGTTTCTACTATATAAAGGTTTTAATTTTAGATGTGTACTATGTGTCTTAAGGTTAATTCCGTTTTTAATGAAAGTATGATGTATTTATTATATACACACACTTATTGTTGATTAATGGTACCTATAATTTCAATTCTCTATTATAGTTTATTCATTGTTCATAACCTAAAGACACCATACAGTAGTTAACTAAAACAATAAATTATTTCTAGTGCATTATTACATTTAACCCTAATTCATATTCCACATAGTTCATCATCATCATCTTCATTTTCAAGGATTAAAATCAAAGGATTAAGGATGGTTTGTTCCTGTCTCAGACAGGCAAACTTTAGAGCTCGTCACTCCAGCGCTTCCTCGGCTTATAATTCCATAGCTGTTTGGGGATGCGGCAGTCACTCTTTCAGCAAAGATGCTCCCACCAATTCTGCCGATACTTGGCGAAGCCTGTCAAGGGTATACTCATAATATTCAGTTCCTGCCGTATATCTGTGTTTCTTCTATGTTTCCACGTTGTTCTTACTATTATGTAAGCGCTTGTTAAAGGATGGGGCAAACTTCTTTAAATACTCTTTAAAGAAGTTTACCGTCTCTTTCAGTAACCATTCCAACCACAGCGCGTTTGAGTACGTCAACATTATGTTTTCTGTAAAGTCAAAACATTTTTCAGGTGCATAAAGAGATACAAGTTATTTGGTGCCAAATCTTAACAAAAAGGGAGGGGATATAAAAAATGTGCCATTTGCAGTTATTGTCCAAAAACGTCCTAACCGCTGCCATTCTCTGTTTTTTATGGGCCTCGGTAAACATTTTTGACCCACCTGACACAGATTTTGTGGTAATGAAGCTTTACTGTAACTATTTCATAATGAACATTTCGTGATATCAAAAGAAAAGATAGAAGTCGACCAATGAGCACCTATTCTGAAGCAAAATGGCTAAGAAGAAGACTAAGAAGGGCGCAATAGGCACCGGCCCCGATGTAATAAGAAAGAGGGTCCGGGGTGAGTTTCCATGCCTGAAATAAGATGGGTTGTTTGGTGGCCAAGTGTCTCACATACCAAGGTAGAAAAACTTCCTTGAAGGTGCATAAATCATTTTCCCCCGTCGGCAACAAATATTATTATTAATATTATTTTGCAAGTGGTATATGAGACAGTATTAACAAAGAACGCTGTGAAATACCTAGGGGTGAGACTAGACTCAAAGCTCTCCTATTGGGAGCAAATAAAGTATGCAGCTGATAAGGGGGGCTAACGTAACAACCAAGCTCAGCAGACTTATGGCCAACGTAGGAGGTCCCACTGCAAGCAAGAGGAGACTGTTGATGGCGGTCATAGAATCCATCCTTCTGTACGGTGGCGAAATCTGGGCTGATGCATTAAAAACGGAGAAGTACAGAAAACGTATGGCATCGGTGCAGATAAGAGGAGTAGAATCCTCTTACCGGACTGTGCCTGAGCCAGTAGACCTGGTGGTAGCGGGAGTGATTTCCATAGATCTGTCAGCTCTAGAGCGGACGCATTTATTTGAAAGGAGAGACGACATTGGAAGGGATGCTGCAAAGCATGAACCCAGGGAACTCAGTCTTCGGCACTGGCAAGATCGTTGGGATAGAGAGGACAGAGGAAGATGGACTGCAAGGCACACACCAAACTTGAAAGAATGGGCCGACCGCCAACACGGTGGGGTCAAATACCATCTGACTAAGTTGATCAGTGGCCACGGCAATTTTTGTGGCTAGCTCCATAGAATGGGAAAGGTGTAGAGCTCAGCATACCAGTACGGAGACTCTCCCCATGAAGATGCCTTGCACAAGTTTTTCAAGTGCTGCAGGTTCGCAAGACAGAGGATGGTACTGGAAATGGAGCTCGGGGAGTTAAGACCCTAGAGCGTTGTTGCGCTTATGCTTCGTGGTAACGCGGTATGGGACCGCATCAATGCATTTATTCAGTGGGTCCTATAGAAAAAAAAGACACACCCAACTTGCAACCAACGGGCAGTAGAAGATGAGGAACAACCAGAAGAAGCCCGATAAGGGCGCAGTAGACTCAATCCTGAAGTAGTACGCTAAGTGGTTCCAGGATGCATATGAATGTTTGAATTAGAGGTGGGTTTTTTAGTGGGTCTCCACACACCGGTTCATAAAGCCCCCTCTCTATTTTTCCCCTCTATTAAAAAATTATTATTATTATGTATTTTTTACAACTTTTTTTATCATCATCATGATGATAGCTTAAACTTTTGAAACTCTGTGAAATATACAAAAAATACAAAATATATTCTTGTAAGAAAAGTTTTATTTATTACTAATAATAATATTATTATCAAATATATTACATTTACAAGCTGGCAGGAAAGATTCGCTGGCAGAATTCGTGAAGCCGTTAATCGTTCATTCCGCCTACAGATAAAATAAATGTAACCAACAATATATCACTACGAAGCAAGCAGCCGACAAAAATTTTGTTTTTCCCTGAAACAAAATTAATGAACTACTTCTCCCAAAAAAAGCGTCTTTACTGTTACGGGCAGAAAGCTACTTAGTCTCATTTCCGCATTCTTATGTAGACTCCGCTGTTTCCTTTCAGAGCTTAAAGAAACGTATAACTTACAAGTCTCTTCAGTTAAAGCACTAATGTGGTTAAAGTAACTAAACTAAGAAAGTATAAGTAAAGTTAAAGTAAGCAAACTATAATGGGGTTTTGCAAATAACGTATCTACTGAAACAAAAGCTATAGTATGTGACGGCAGCAAGGCATTACTTCTGTTCTCCGGTACCAGCGGCGCGTGACACCTGACGAAGGACACACAGCGAGTCAATCAGGGATCGGTAGCAGAAACGTGACACCTGACGTGTTAGGAGCGAGTCAATCAGTCTTCTCGGTCAGGGCATAAAACAGCGCCGGTAGAAATTTTCGTCGCACTTGATCGCCAAGGCATTGCATCGCCACGACATCGGACGCATTTCATCTCCTCTCCTCTCTCGGACGACATCGACGCGGAGCCAGCCGGAAGGAACAGCCGAAGAGTAGAACGGACGTTCTTGCATTCTTCGCACGACCTGTACCGCGCCAGCGATGGACGTCGCTGGGCCGGCAACGGACTCGACGCAACCGATGCCGAAAGAGGAGGAGGAATGCAGTACGCCACGAACAGCGGGCGCAGCCGCCAAACATCTCAGCGCGGCTCGGGCGGAACAACCAATATCAGCGTTCTCGCCACACGGCCCTTTTTAAGGTCACCAAAAACACTTAAGAGTTGTACGATTGGCGCCAGTTGTCATGCGATAAGCCTTTTGCCCGGTGAAAAGTAATTTACAACAATCCTATGAGTGGAAAAATCTATTTCTTCATATAAGTGCTTCTGCATAAAGAATGCAAGACTTTCTGTAATATGGTTATCAAATATCATCATCATCATCATCATCATCATCACCACACTAAGGACTAGGCTTTAGACGTGTTTCGGAACCCATCTCCTCCTCGGTCTACCGACATCTCTCTTCCCAGTACGGTGATAGCTCAAGGCAGCCACAGGTAGACGGATATCAGCCATGCAATTCAAGTGTTCACACCATCTCCTTCTATGAATCGCGTCTAATATCCTCGTTCCTTCTCCGATCCAAGAGAGAACAACAAGCGATGAAACAGCCTGTTTCCGGAGACGTGTTACTCGTTCCCCCCCCCCTTTCTGCTGACACCGCAGCGCTGAATCTACTGTTTCTCTGTTTACAGTCACAAATTCGCTTTGAGCAGCCTTTCTTTTTATACAGTTTGATTATAAGAAAGTAGGTTTTTTCCACCTTCAGCCTAAGCCGCAATAGGTTCTGTATGTTCCATTATGTTTGTTGTTAAAATTCATTTCCCGGCTGTTTGGCCGCGGTCCAATGTTTTCAACCGAAACGGACGTTTCGACTCGACAGTAACACCGACTGCCATCATATATATATATATATATATATTTTTTTTTTCGTAGTTCTTCAGTCTTACGACTGGTTTGTACCCTCCCCGCATATACCCGTGGTGCGTGTGGTACTGAGTCTCTCACAGGTATATGGGACCTACAGTTTAACGCCGGATCCGAACGGCATAGTTGGGGAAGGTTTATACTAAGCAGGATACCTCTCGCTGGTTTGCCATTGCCTTGCGAGGGGGAACGGTCGTGTATATATATATATATATGTAAATCTGTTCATAACGTTATCCTACGTCTTCCGATCCCTAGTCTCCATTGGTCTCGATCCAACCAAGATTCTTCTTCCAATTCCCGGTCTCTCATTGCCCGATTGATGCCTTCTCTCCAACTGAACCTAGGTCTTCCTCTTCGCCTACGACCATATGGTGTCCATCCCAAAGTTTGCTTGGGGAGTAAAATTTATGTACTGCCATCATCTGTGTAAAATTCGAGCTTCACAAACGTTGGGTGATAGACGTTAGTGACCACAGGACTGCAGTATGATATAGCCTAAACATTCAATTACTGCGAGAAACTGAAAACGTCAAGATTGTCTCTCAAAGGAAAAATATATCAAAAATCAGATAAAGTTGTCCGAATACTCAGATGCTAAATTTATTGTGTGATAAATGTTTCGTCGTGATAATGGATTATTTTTCAACAATAAACAAGGGATGTTACAAATTACCTAGCATTTATCGTAATATAATATTATTAATTTTAACTCTGCTACGTTACAAAATAAAAAAGCAAATTTTGACATCTGAGACAGACATTTAGGGATAACTAAAAAGGAATAGTGAAAAAGAAAACTCAAAGTAATAAATGTATCGGCTCACTGATAGGGCAGTTGAAGTCTGCGTTTTGAGTGGGAGGAAAATCACCCACAAAACCGAGAAGACGATTTATTCTGCCACCTTACAAAGCACAATTATCTACTCCTCTGAAAATTAGAAGACAAGCCAATGAAATTTCCGCCGGCTCAAAGCAGTGAACATAGTCTTGTGGAGTGTCCAGGCTACTGATAATGAAGATATCAGGAGGCGAAGTGTGTATAGATAACAATTTTAGACCCCACAAATACGAAGGCGCGCGTCGTATCGTTGGATCACGTGGGACGGATGCCTGGTAATTGTAGGCTGAGAAAGTTCGGTACATTAGGAGAATTCGGTACAATAAAGCAATACAGACAGGTTGGAGAGACCATGTTCAAAGGATGCATGAGAACAGGATACCAAAACAAATTTTGGTCTATCATCCGAAAGGACGGCGGAAAATTGAAAGACCAAAAAAAGACGGTCGGACCAAGGAGTACACAACAGATAGTAAGGTCCACACCCTGAAGAAGAAGAAGAAGAAGAAGAAGAAGAAGAAGAAGAAGAAGAAGAAGAAGAAGAAGAAGAAGAAGAAGAAGAAGAAGAAGAAGACTATTATATATGTAACTGAGTCTTACACGGCCGGTGTCAACATTATCCGGTTGAAATAAAACAGGCCTCTTAGGCCGTGGTCGGTTGATGACAAATTGCAACATACTCGACTTACGTTTCGTTCCCAACCACCGAGAATCTTCTTCAGAGACGTAAAGCGACACAGACGGAAGATGTTAGCCGAACAATACCCGAGTCTTTCATGGGTATAAGCAACAACCGGCCGTTAACAGAAGGATGAGATGGGTGCCGAAAAAAGAAGAAGAAGAAGAAGAAGAAGAAGAAGAAGAAGAAGAAGAAGAAGAAGAAGAAGAAGAAGAAGAAGAAGAATTCAGTTTGTGGGATGCGAAAGAGGGCAGTATCTGTAGAAAAAAATTGATTTCTTCTTTATCTGGCTTTTTTGTAGAAAAGGTGATCCCAAAATAAATAAATCTGGCTATCTAGTTTTGAAGTGTCCCTCCCTTTTTCCTCCTGTCAATGTAAGGAGTATGATGTTGGGGGGTAACCGTTAGAAGTTGGCGATTCCTGTGATTGGTCTCTTGTGAAGACGACGCGGGATAGAATAGCGATAGAGAGAAATGAAGATAGAGAAACAAAGATACAACGACTGAGAGGGGGAGAGACAGAGAGAGAGAGAGAGAGGGAGAGAGAGAGAGACTAACTGTCAGACATACAGATAACGAGACATAAAGATAGAGAGAAATATTTGTACAGTATCACACAAATTTGAGACATTCTAGTTTTAATGACACTGGAATCGTAAAATGGACCGCACTGTAACTGGGTCACAACGGTTGAACTGTAACCTCTCTATGCCTTTTAGTATTTATCTTATTTCCTTTTAAATTTCTATCTCCTTGCTTGTTGGCTTTCAAAGAGAGGTTACAAGTTATTTAGAACTAGGCAGGAGCCTAGAGAAGCAAAAATTATGCTGGGTCCAGTATGACGGGACTTGCAATGAACTCAGCCATAATATAACAATAACAGATTTATTATGTCTCTGGAATTCATACATGTGTACGAGATAAATATATGTATCTATATAAAAACTACCAAAAGGTACATCATGGCAAGCATGTATAAATTAAGTGTACATCAGCATAAGTGTACACAAAGTAAATGTGTATACATATATATAATAGAAAAATTTTAATCACAACTAGCATATATAATTCCAGTTTACCTAAGAACAAGTGTATATAATTGAATAGAATTACATCAGAACAAGTGTATATAACAGCATATAAGTTAAATGTACATACATAAATAAAATATAGAATGCACAAACACATGTAAAATTCTCCCCGTCGTGTGGCTAGCTAGACACATAAAACACACATACAGAACACAAGGTACACAACTCACAGTCATTTACTTTCAACACGCATGCCCCTGTAACGCACCCACCCACTGGGTAAAGCAACTATCATCTTATGCCCCGGCAGTGATAAAATATACGCTCGTCAGCAACCCTTTCAGTAGGACAACCCAAACTCCAACCCCTTTAAAGACGAATAATTCATGAAGCATAACTGAAACTGGACCACCCATTTGTCTAGCATTCCGTTTATTAATGACCCATTATGAGTGTGTGAACCTTTGTTCCGTTCACAGCACCAGGTAATGTTAACAAACTCCTCACCTACTTCCAGACAGTGTTTATAAAATTCTAGACAGTATTGACTTCACAAAATTCCCAAAAGGAATTAAATCCTTATGTACTTTAATAACAGAAATTAATTGATTGAGGCTTTACAATTTCAGAAGATTTTGACAATAGGCTATGTATATCTATTTAATTTACCCAAAAAGAAAAGGATGAAAACCAGTTTTATATTCAAAATTAAACAGCAACTTCTCTACGTGTGAAGTCAACCCATATGTGTTTGCCAGTTAAGAAAACAATCAGCTTAGCCCTTGTGCAAGGGGCAAAATCGACTAAAATATTTCAAGAACATTTATAAATCGTTTCGATTAGCCTCAGATAACTGTATAAAATAATTAGAAAAAGAATACAATAAGGTGGTTGTGCTCTGGCATCTGTGGGAGCGCGCCCACATGTAGTTGACAAAAGTCGACAGGCAATCAACCTGTCTGAAGTTGTACCAGCGTGTCAGAAAATTAAGTCCCATATGGTAAACCCAAAACAAAACCCCAAAAAAAAACCCCCGGAAAGTCCCCAGCCCTTAAATATGAAATCCCTAGTCAAATTAAAAATTTATACGCAGCTGTTCCAGCCGGAACAGAACTACTGAGCAATAATTAAATTTTGAAAGAGTAAATCAGATGCAACAATAAAATGGAACAAAATTAAAATGCTTCTATGGCGCGCTCTCGCAGTGCAGCACGCACTTACAGACATAGCATTTAGTGTTACTTAATGAGTTATAAAAGTTATATGAAATTTTAAGTTAAAGTGCTCAGAGTCATGATCACAGTTCACTTCCCAAATAGAATCTGGACACGTGGTCCCCAGGCATCTAAGTTATTCTCATAAAACAGGCACACTGCCGGTTCGGCCCCCAAAAAAGAAAAAGCATAAATGTCACCTCATAAGTGCTGGTGAGTGCAACGTGGTGATCCCGTCTCCATCTCCCTCTTCGTAGGCGGTCTTGATATGGTTTCAGCTTGAGCAGGTGATCGGCTCAGAGCCAGCCAGGAACCCGACTTAGGGCGAGAACCCGGGGTGTCGTTATATTTTCTACTCCATTATGTAGAAGATACAAACTGCGCAGAAGGAATACAAAGAGCGGAGATGGAGTACAGTCTTTCTAGTAGAGGCAAGCGACGACTGATTTCCATAGCATCAGATCGTAGCGGCCGAAGTAGAGATGCGCGCGCACTGCGCACAACACCGCTCCCCTTTACACCGCCGGACAAAGGTCGCGCGACACCCTCACGTTATGTTACACAAAAAACGA
The DNA here is from genome assembly GCA_034769895.1 of Magicicada septendecula. Taxonomy (NCBI): domain Eukaryota; kingdom Metazoa; phylum Arthropoda; class Insecta; order Hemiptera; family Cicadidae; genus Magicicada; species Magicicada septendecula. Next base: position 30,634,700 of record CM068369.1, read on the forward strand.
AACCTTTCTAGCATATTTTGTGACCGCGGGCTCCGCGCCTCACTCGCGCATACCACAACCATGAAAACTTTCTAGAATTCATATTTTGCAATCGCCGGCTTCGAACCGGCACACCCCCACCCCGAAAGGGCAACCCGGTTGCCCCACTCTGAAACTCGGGAAAGTACCCTGCAGTGTACTCCCAACTGCCAATTCCGGTAGATATCGTGGGTAAGGTGGCTAGGCAAACCCGCTCCCAGGAGAACAGAGGCTCAGAAGGGAAAACGAAAGAAACGAAAGAAGAGGTGTATAGTGTAAGTGTGCGGTTGCTGCACGTTGACCTGATCAGGGCCAGCCCACAGCAAAGAGGGACAGAGAAGAAAGACAAAAGAAAGTTCGGGAGCTCCCTGAGTTCCGACCTCCTGAGGCTTGTCCACCCAAGCCAGAACACGATAGCCACCTAAACAGGGCCATCTGCCCCATATAATTACGGGAAGATCCCCTAATACTATTCCCCATTCTCCACACTACCATACAGCACGGGTCAAGGGGAAAGAGGGGCGATGACAGTCCCCATGATGCGGTGGTCCCCGCTGGGACCTAACGGCAAACCATGTCAACTGTGACTATGGCACCTTTCCAAAGTATATATATATAGTGTTTTACAAGTGTGCTCCAAGGGCATGCCTGGACCAGCAGGGTGGTCGAGGAGCACAACCGACCCCGGCCACCCTACTGCCCCACTTCTCTCGCTAACTCCTTTTTTTTTTTTTTTTTTTTTTTTTTTTTTTTTAGGGAGGGTTAGGAAAATTGGAAGGTGGATGGTTAAGGAGAACGGGCATGGGCCGGGACTGAAGGTAAGGACATGGCTCCCTCCGGGTATAAGGACCATTGGAGAAAACCAAGGCTCGCGCAGGCAGGGGCGCATCCCTAAAGTAGACGAAACCCACCGGGACCGTGAGAAACATCTACCCGCTACCCTATGCTCAATCTCGCCCCCGGAGCACACCCTCTCAAAACCGAAAACATCCCCACCCGCACAGAGACCGCCATCATTTACCCCCCCCTTTTTGTTTACAGCCCGTTTACCCTTTTCTACACAATTTCAATTTGGAGATATGTGTGGTGATCTCTTTAGCATCACCACCTGGCTCCTCCAACCGCGCCGTCACCGGTGACGTAAACCCGAGGATACGGTACGGCCCCGACCAACGATAGCATAATTTGGCGGCTCTTTTATCGGCAGCCGAGCTGATCGGGTGGCTCTGGCAGTAGACCAAATCTCCTACCTTAAAGGGATTTGGAATACGCCCCTGATTATACCGAGCACGGACGCGCTCGTGCGCACGGAGCAAATTCTTCCGGGCCTCTTTCCACCTATCTGCCGTCCTGATGTCTGGGTTACTCGGCAGAAGATCGTCTATATTCCATAGGTTGGCCAAGGGAAGCGTGGGCGAGAAACCAAACATAACTTCAAAAGGAACGGCCTTATGACTGTCATGCAGGGCCGTATTGAAAGCTAGTTGTAACCACTTTAAGTTCTGGTCCCAGGTAGTCTGTTGCTCAGCGTGATAGGCAATAAGTGCGGACCGTAGATTCCTATTGAACCTCTCCGCATGGGACGGCTGCGGGTAATACGGGGAAGTGGTTACATGCTTGATGCCATTGGCGAAGCACATTCGCCGAAAGTCGCCAGAAATAAATTGTGGACCATTGTCCGAGACAATGATGGCCGGAAGACCGAAGTGCTGAAATACATGACTCTGGAGCGCGTTTATGGTCAATCGAGCAGTTGCCTGCCGTAAGGGCAGTAGCCAGGCAAACTTCGAAAAAGCATCCACACAGACAAGTAGGTAAGCATTACCTGACTTGCTACGCGGGAAGGGTCCCACGTAGTCGATGAATAGCTTCTCCATCGGTCTGCTCGCCACATCAGATGACAACAGCCCCAACTTTGTGTTTTGGGCAGGCTTGCTTAAGCCAAGAGATGACATGCCTTCACCCGAGTTGCTATGTCCCTATCCATGCCCTTCCAGATGAAGTTTTTCCTAATACTGGAAATGGTCTTCGAAATTCCTTTATGTCCACCTACCGGGGAATTGTGATAGTAACTGAAGACCATGGGCACAAGTTTGCTAGGCAGCACTATCTTCGGGGCCCGTCCTTTCTTCTCTCTGCAACATAGGACGCCCCTGGACAAGAAGTAGGGGACCTGCACGTTGCCCTCTTTTAGATTTTGGATGATTGGACCCAACTCTTCATCATCTAACTGATGGGGCAACACATCAGTAAAAGCTAACGGAAAGTCCAGTAGAACAGAACAGGGTTGCTCCGGTTGGGCTTCGCTGGGCTGGGAGAACATACGGGACAACGCATCTGCAACCACATTTTGAGTTCCCCGAATGTGTTGCACCTTAAATTTAAAGGATGAGATTTTAACCACCCATCGTCCAATCTTACCCAGCTGCCGGGGATGAGCAAGAAGCCAAGAGAGAGCCTGGTTGTCGGTCTCGAGCAGGAACTCAGCGTGTTCCAGAAAACGCCTGAACTTATCTAGAGCGTATACCACAGCCAAACACTCTAGCTCATACACTGAAGACCTCCGTTCTTGTTGGGTCAAAGTTCTAGAAATGAAGGCCACAGGCTGCCTAGCACCATCAACAACTTGGGACAGAACCGCCCCGAGCGCCACCGAACTCGCGTCCGTCTGTAAGATAAACTGTCTCGAGAAGTCTGGCATTCTCAGTACTGGGGGGGAAATAATGGCTTCCTTCAGAGTCTCGAAAGCCTTCTGTTGCTTTTCCCCCCATACAAATTTGGCGCCCTTCTTCCGGAGTTCATTCAGAGGTGCCGCAATCTCCGCCGCGTTTGGGATGAAACGCCGATAGAAGTTGACCATCCCCACAAATCTCGCGATGCCTTTGGCATCCTTTGGTGGGGGAAAGTCCCTGATCCCCTGTGTTCGCTCAGGATCCACAGTGACACCTCTATGGGAAATCAGGTGGCCCAGAAAATAAATTTGTGTCTGAGCAAACTTCACCTTTTCAGGATTGACAGTGAGGCCGGCGCCCCTCAACCTGCACATCACCTCCTCAAGATGACTCAAATGTTCCTCATACCCCTTGCTGTACACCAGCAAGTCATCAAGATAATTAAAAACATACTTGAACTTGACATCGTGAAAAACGGTGTCAAGCAAACGGGTGAGTGTTTGGGCCCCTACCGCTAGACCCATAGGAACCCTAGTATACTGATAGAGGTTCCACGGAACACAGAATGCCGTGTAGGGCCTACTTTCTTTCGTCAAGGGAATCTGGTGATATGCAGAGTTGAGGTCAATTATGGTAAAATACCTCGCCTCACTGAACCAATCGAACGCGGAATGAAGGTCAGGAAGTGGGACAGAATCTACCTCGATGTTAGCGTTCAGCTTGCGGTAGTCGATGACCATCCTGTGCTTACCTCCAGGCTTGGGCACTAGGAACGCTGGACTGGCATAACTGGATTGAGAAGGTTCTATCACCCCTTGATCTAATAATTCTTGAACCTTCTCCCTCAAGATGTTCATCTTCGGAGGGGCAAACTTATAAGGGTGGGAGCGCACCACCTTGGAGTCCGTTAGGCGGACCTTATACTCCAAGAGATGTGTGAGCCCAAGGGCCGGAGTTAATACAGTGGGGAAACGCTCACACAACTGATCTAAAGCGGACCGCTGGGACTGGGAGAGGTGGTCTCTAGATGTGTCGGGGCACTTAACCTCTTGGATATCTTGCCTGGTCCCCTGATATCCAAGGAACGGGATTACAACTCCCCGATTGAACTTAAAATAACATTGGTGCTCTTGGATGTCAATAACGAGACCACTTTTGCAGATGAAATCGGCACCAATAATGCATTCAACTCCCAGAGCAGGAGAAACCAGAAAGCTCCACACCCAAGAAAATCCCTCGATTTTAAACTTGAATGAAACTACCCGGGAAATGGGCAGAATTTCCTGGGATGCCGTCCAGCACACTACGGAAGACTTTTCTGACCGTTTAATCAAACCCTGTCGCTCAAGGTCCTCGCACACTTTAGATGAAATGATGGATCTTGCTGATCCGGAGTCAACTAATGCTCTGAGTTGACTCTTTTTCAACTCCAACAGCAAGAAGGGGCATACGGAAGTGGGTCTAGAGATGGTTTGGAGGACCTTGCTACCCAAAGACTTGGGACCTACAACTGGCCCGGAGGCGCGTACCTTAGAAGACCCGCGACAGGTAGGGGAAGACCTCCGACATATCTTCCCCTCATTGAGCCTTTTCTGAATGACCTTGGGCGCCCTGGGGAGGGACGTTGGACTCGACCCAACCCCGGTACAAAATCGTCTGACGTGGCCCAACCTACCACACTTAAAACAAGTCACATTAGGCGAACGACGGCGCCTCTCGCTACAAGAATTTGCAATACTATTTTCATTACCGCATGAGGGTGGAACAATTCGCCCCCCATGCCTCTCGTGTCTTAACTTATCATGGGTCACGTGCTCACGGGACTCGTCAATCACCTGGATCGTTTTAGAAAACGCACATAGCCGTGCGAGGTCCGCAAAACAACGTGGACGATCCGCGAACACCAAACGGGATCTCTCTTGGGGCGTCACCCCTTCTAAAATTCTTCCAACGACATCCTTCTCGGGCAACCCTAACCTCAAAACCCGAGCACATTTACGGATATCCTGCACAAAATCCCCCAACGCCTCTCCGTTGGCTTGTGCACGATAGAACCGGCTAAGTTCCAAACGACAACGTCGCCGACGGGGTATGAAAGAGCCCAACACCTCCCCATGGAGAGAGTCGATACTGCCACCACGACGCAGAGTGCGGATGACCAGCTCAGCCAATAAACCCCGGCAGTACGGATATATAACGGACAAGAGGACCTCATCGGACAGCCCCGGAAAATCCGCCCACTCCAGGACGATGTCCAGAAAAACCAACAATTTGCCCTCATCTTCTCCATCCACTACCGGAAGTCTCTGGAGGATGCCGGAAATAGGATTGGGTAGTCCTTGATACTCTACCCCCGCCAGAATCACACAACACACTGAACACAAAACATAATCCACAAAAGCATATTTACAAGAAACGGAAAAACTCAAGTACTGTCCTTCCTTTGAGTAGACCCCCGGGTTCTCTAGCGCTGCGGAAACCTGGCCTATTCAGAACCATGCACACCACGACGGAAGGAGAGAAGAGACAAACAACAAAACTACACCCACATAACAGCAAACAGCAACTCGACACACACGTCGTACCAACACATAATTGACAACAACCAACTAACCCTCAACTACAAGTCCTAATTCAGAAATGCAAAATCATTCGACATCAACCGGACACAAATCGGTTCCGGTACCGATCTCCGATCGGGCCATACCGCATCCCGTCAATATACTACGCTCAACACCGAGCCTAATTAACATTCCATATTCCAGGCCACGCTTACGACTCCCGGCCGTACAAGCTATCAAAATTTTTAAACACTATTAACCGCCTCAGTGGTGCGACCCGACTCACAAATTTAAACAACTTACAATTAGCCTACGCTGGCATCTATCCACTATTTTACAACAATCATTAATTTACAACTGCCTTAATATTCCCGAGTCTGCAAGCCCCGTCACACACCAGGACCCCAGGGTTCAGGCCTACAATGAACCACGCTCTGCTACCATTTGTAACTTCTCTATGCCTTTTAGTATTTATCTTATTTCCTTTTAAATTTCTATCTCCTTGCTTGTTGGCTTTCAAAGAGAGGTTACAAGTTATTTAGAACTAGGCAGGAGCCTAGAGAAGCAAAAATTATGCTGGGTCCAGTATGACGGGACTTGCAATGAACTGAGCCATAATATAACAATAACAGATTTATTATGTCTCTGGAATTCATACATGTGTACGAGATAAATATATGTATCTATATAAAAACTACCAAAAGGTACATCATGGCAAGCATGTATAAATTAAGTGTACATCAGCATAAGTGTGCACAAAGTAAATGTGTATACATATATATAATAGAAAAATTTGAATCACAACTAGCATATATAATTCCAGTTTACCTAAGAACAAGTGTATATAATTGAATAGAATTACATCAGAACAAGTGTATATAACAGCATATAAGTTAAATGTACATACATAAATAAAATATAGAATGCACAAACACATGTAAAATTCTCCCCGTCGTGTGGCTAGCTAGACACATAAAACACACATACAGAACACAAGGTACACAACTCACAGTCATTTACTTTCAACACGCATGCCCCTGTAACGCACCCACCCACTGGGTAAAGCAACTATCATCTTATGCCCCGGCAGTGATAAAATATACGCTCGTCAGCAACCCTTTCAGTAGGACAACCCAAACTCCAACCCCTTTAAAGACGAATAATTCATGAAGCATAACTGAAACTGGACCACCCATTTGTCTAGCATTCCGTTTATTAATGACCCATTATGAGTGTGTGAACCTTTGTTCCGTTCACAGCACCAGGTAATGTTAACAAACTCCTCACCTACTTCCAGACAGTGTTTATAAAATTCTAGACAGTATTGACTTCACAAAATTCCCAAAAGGAATTAAATCCTTATGTACTTTAATAACAGAAATTAATTGATTGAGGCTTTACAATTTCAGAAGATTTTGACAATAGGCTATGTATATCTATTTAATTTACCCAAAAAGAAAAGGATGAAAACCAGTTTTATATTCAAAATTAAACAGCAACTTCTCTACGTGTGAAGTCAACCCATATGTGTTTGCCAGTTAAGAAAACAATCAGCTTAGCCCTTGTGCAAGGGGCAAAATCGACTAAAATATTTCAAGAACATTTATAAATCGTTTCGATTAGCCTCAGAAACTGTATAAAATAATTAGAAAAAGAATACAATAAGGTGGTTGTGCTCTGGCATCTGTGGGAGCGCGCCCACATGTAGTTGACAAAAGTCGACAGGCAATCAACCTGTCTGAAGTTGTACCAGCGTGTCAGAAAATTAAGTCCCATATGGTAAACCCAAAACAAAACCCCAAAAAAAAACCCCCGGAAAGTCCCCAGCCCTTAAATATGAAATCCCTAGTCAAATTAAAAATTTATACGCAGCTGTTCCAGCCGGAACAGAACTACTGAGCAATAATTAAATTTTGAAAGAGTAAATCAGATGCAACAATAAAATGGAACAAAATTAAAATGCTTCTATGGCGCGCTCTCGCAGTGCAGCACGCACTTACAGACATAGCATTTAGTGTTACTTAATGAGTTATAAAAGGTATATGAAATTTTAAGTTAAAGTGCTCAGAGTCATGATCACAGTTCACTTCCCAAATAGAATCTGGACACGTGGTCCCCAGGCATCTAAGTTATTCTCATAAAACAGGCACACTGCCGGTTCGGCCCCCAAAAAAGAAAAAGCATAAATGTCACCTCATAAGTGCTGGTGAGTGCAACGTGGTGATCCCGTCTCCATCTCCCTCTTCGTAGGCGGTCTTGATATGGTTTCAGCTTGAGCAGGTGATCGGCTCAGAGCCAGCCAGGAACCCGACTTAGGGCGAGAACCCGGGGTGTCGTTATATTTTCTACTCCATTATGTAGAAGATACAAACTGCGCAGAAGGAATACAAAGAGCGGAGATGGAGTACAGTCTTTCTAGTAGAGGCAAGCGACGACTGATTTCCATAGCATCAGATCGTAGCGGCCGAAGTAGAGATGCGCGCGCACTGCGCACAACACCGCTCCCCTTTACACCGCCGGACAAAGGTCGCGCGACACCCTCACGTTATGTTACACAAAAAACGAAACCTTTCTAGCATATTTTGTGACCGCGGGCTCCGCGCCTCACTCGCGCATACCACAACCATGAAAACTTTCTAGAATTCATATTTTGCAATCGCCGGCTTCGAACCGGCACAGAACTGCTGTAAACTTTACACATTAACAATAAACTTATTTTTCTCGCGTCACGTGGGAGTCGTTGTTACTGTAATTACACAACACATAAAACTGTCAACGAAAGTGCTGCAGCAGATGCAGTGCAGATGGCGGCCTCTGAGTGTAAGCATGCTTGCGGCTGTACCTGTGTGTACGCGCGTGCACGTGTGTGTGTCTGTGTAGTTGAGTTTTCCTTATAAGAGGAAACAAAATAAACTATACGATGCCTTACAGGCGACTTTAAAAAGCATGTAAAATATGTAATTTACCACATACATAGTTACTATCATTGACGCGGTAAACCTCGGGAGAAAGGAGTATAAGATCCCTGAAAACAAAAGTCTTCTGTTGCAAACTAACGCCTGATTGACAAGACAGGGGCAAGCTGTGTGTGTGTGTGTGTGTGTGTGTGTGTGTGTGTGTGTGTGTGTGTGTGTGTGTGTGTGTGTGTGTGTGTGTGATGCCTTTTGGAAACTGTACAATCGTGACTGCTCTCTCTGAAGTGGCGTTAGTGTCATTTTGGTAGATTCGTCTAATCTACCCTCGAGTTGCCTAAAGTCCAATATTATAATACGCAACTAACATCTGTTATCATATTGTTACGATATAACAGAACATTCTACTTGTTTCTAGGCTATTCTAGTGGAACCAGCTGTAATGTTGTGTGCGTACGTGATTATTAATAGGCGTTAACGTGATTGTTCCAGAATCACATGTCCGCGCGCGCTGTGTTCTAGGCCGCAAGCAATTACGCTCTAGTGTTGACGCGTACTATGGATTATTCTGGAATCTCAGCGGGGTATAAATATGGGTATTCAGCGGTGCTTAGTTAAGTTTAAGTGATGATTTATTGTAGTGCGGTTCGAAGTATTGTGGCGAAGTGTTATGGGGTTTATAATTGTGAGCGACTCTATTAGTTGACATTATTATTGCGTGTGAACAATTTTTATTTAATTAGTTGTAAGAGACTATCTTGTTGATTACAAACTGTTTAACTGTGATAATTAAAGCTGGTGATTAGTGGACTTAATTGGTGCCTTGTATTTTCTTCTCCACTGTACCATAAGACGATCAGTTAGACCGTTGTAACTGTATGTCGGCTCTATAGTCCCATGAGTGCTTTATTTTCAAGTCTATGCAATGGAGCACACATAATTATAAATTTATTATAAGTTTTATAAAATGTCAGTTTACTACAACTCGCATTCAAGGTCATCGGTGGTACCTGACAGAAGCAACCACGGCACCACAAATTTCGTAACACTTGAAGAAATTCTGTGAATTTAACGAGTCCGCCATTATTTATTTTGTTACGTCAACGGTTACATTTGTAAACAATATTGTAACGAGAACCCTCTTGAACAAACGATCGCGTCCTTCTAACCGTCCCCCCCCCCCCACGGCTACTGAATCAAGTGAAGCCTCAGTTAAGGCTGCCCACAAGTATGTTCCAGTGTGTTCAAAACCACTTGAGATACGCATTAAGCCGGCGTGCAGCAAGAAGGAAAAGCTATACTGAACCTCGGCGCGACCTTTAAAAGCAAGAGCATCTGACTTAGTTCAGTCAGTTCGTTGAGCAATTTTCCTTAGCTCGGATCGAATGATTGTAAAGTGTTATTCGGTTATAATTAGAGTGAACTCTTTTATTTTACAATATTATAGCGTGTGGACAAATTTAATTTGAATTACTGCAAGAGTTTAGATTACAAATTGTTACTTGTGATTAATTAACACTGGTGATTAGCGGCAGAAACGCACACCGGCAGGGCTTGTCGAGAAGCTTCTCGAACGCACGAGAACGTTCCGCATTACGTAATAATGCTTTGTTTGTTGGCGCATGTTAAATGTCAGCTGGGCTCTGCTGGGATAACCGAGAAACATGTAGTGCGTTCTGTAATGGGGTAATAATATATTTTATATTTATTTACGACATATATGTAAATTATACGTAATTTGTTTTAATTGTCTGACTAACGTTACTGAGGGGTTATGAAGATGGGACATATTATGTCCAGTAACCCGTAGTGAGATGTAAAAAAGGAAAAGCCACTAGAATTTTATTCAACTCATATACGTATAAGTGGCTTGGATAATGAAATCATAAATTTATTCCTCTGTAATTATTTGCATCTGTTCTGTCTGTGTTCTGTGTTGTAGATTTACTATTACTTTCTGTATTTCACTTTCTAAACGTTAGGCCGCGAAGTTCAAAATTATTAACTTATTTATATTATTAATAAATTATTAATATTATTAACTTATAAATAAATTATTGATTATTCAACTGAGGTTTGAAGTATTGTGGTGAAGCGTTATTGTGTTATAATTAGTTTTAAACTTTGTATTATAATTTGTATTATAATCTTTGTTTGGAGCTACGTCCTGTCTGGCCAATGTAGATGCGTTGAACACAGAAAGGCACTACACTCCACTACCGAATCCACCTTTGAAAACCACTTCATTGAAGCAAACCGCACATACAAAAACTTCGACAGTAACACCGACATTATATACGTGCACACAAAAGGCCGAAAACTAGACACTCTAGAAAAATTGGACATATGCAAACACACGAAAACACATAAAAACGACATCCGAAACGAACAGACACAATTCAAATCACACGCATTATTCGAAAATATCACCCCCCCCACACACACACATAATTATAAATTTATTATAAGTTTTATAAAAAGTCACTTTACTACAACTCGCATTCAAGGTCATCGGTGGTACCTGACTGAAGCAACCACGTCACCACAAATTTTGTAACACTTGAAACAATTCTGTGAATTTAATGAGTTCGTCATTATTTATTTTGTTACGTCGTCAACGGTTACATTTGTAAACAATATTGTAACGAGAACCCTCTTGAACAAACGATCGCGTCCTTCTACCCGCCCCCCCTCCTCATCGGCTACTGAATCAAGTGAAGCCCCAGTTAAGGCTGCCCACAAGTATGTTCTAGTCTGTTCAAAAACACTTGAGATATGCATTAATCCGGCGTTTAGTAAGGAAGAAAAGCTATAATGGACTTCTGCGCGACCTATAAAAGCAAGAGCATCTGGCTTAATTCAGCAAGTTCGTTGAGCGATTTTCCTTAGCGCGGATCGAGGAATTGTAAAGTATTATGCGGTTATAATTAGTGTGGAACTCTATTATTTGACATTATTATTGCTTGTAAACAAATTTAAGTTGAATTACTGTACGAGTTGACCACAAATTGTTACTTGTGATTAATTAAAACTGGTGATTAATGGCAGAAACGCACACTGGCAGGGCTTGTTGAGAAGCTTCTCGAACACATGAGAACATTACGTATTACGTATTAAGTATCATCGATCTTTCAAAAGTCGATACCGTCGCCAAGAACAAGACGGACACGGTGTTCCCAACGGCAGCCTCTGAAGAAGCTTTTTAAAAGCGAAAACCGGTTCAGGCTAAAAGGTAAAACGTTTACGTTTTTACCCGTAAAAAACTTTGTGTTCCGAGTCGGCAGTGAATTAGTTATATTTAGTTAAGTAACGGACACGTCATGGACAACGAAATACAAGAATACTATTCTTATATAACTTGTTAAATCTGTGTCCCAAATAATCGTTTAAAAAATGCGGTGACTATATTGGTAGGCTAAAGTCTGCAACGTTTTCTTGAGAAACAAGCTGCAGGCGTTTTAGCATGTAGCAGACGACTGAGAAATATTGCACTTGTGCTTACAAAAGCGATGAAACAGCCTGTTTCCGCAGACGTGTTACGCGTCGCTCCCCTTTCTGCTGACACCGCAGCGCTGAATCTGGTGTTTGTTTACACTTACAGATTCCCTTCGAGCAGTCTTTCTTTGTTATACAGTTTAATTATAAGAAAGTAGGTTTCTACTTCCATGTTCCGTAAGGAAACGGAAGTACGGTGATGGCGAAAAAATCGACTTCGAGATAAGGACTGATTCTGATTGTACTACCCTCAAAACGTGAAGAAAAGATATTTTCCTCTGTGTGTGTGTGTGTGTGTGTGTGTGTGTGTGTGTGTGTGTGTGTGTGTGTGTGTGTGTGTGTGTGTGTGTGTGTGTGTGTGTGTGTGTGTGTGTGTGTGTGTGTGTGTGTGTGTGTGTGTGTGTGTGTGTGTGTGTGTGTGTGTGTGTGTGTGTGTGTGTGTGTGTGTGTGTGTGTGTGGAATTTTTTCTATGGCGAGCAATAACTGCCGAAAACTCAAACAGAATCAAATAATTTTTTGCTAGTGTGTCTGAGTTATACTGAGGTCTCAAGGCTTATTGATTTTGGTGAAGTTCGGTTAAGGAAGAGGGGTAGTTTACCTGCAACGTTTTACTTTTTAACAAAATTAAAGTAGTTAATTTTGATAAATAAAGTACCCTGAAAAGAAGGTCATAATGATCCACTGTAGAAAGGCAAATGAAATACCTATAAATGAAAAGTGTAGTTAAAAGGGAAGGGGGTAATTTTTTCACGTTTGGTATTGATTTAATGAGTATGACGAAATTAAGTAAAAATACATTTTATCTCTTTCAAACAATGGTAATGTTAAAAATAAAATAATTTTGTTGCCAGACAATAAAATCATAATTTTTCATTTCAATTTAAATCACCTGTGCGTGGAGATCCGCAACAACGGCCCAGCAGGCCACAAAATAATTTGTGGGCACATAAATACATACTTATAAGAATTATTTACGTAATGGGTGATTATCTGCGTAGTTCAGTTTCTTTATAAGGATAAAGTACGTAATTTTTATAAATAAAGAGACTCAAAAATAAAATTATATTAAATTATTACCCCATAATAACAAAAATATCTATATATAGTGAAAATAGTTTGAGGGTGGAGGATATTTTTTTAGAAATTATCAAACTGAATTCAAGTAAATCTTAGAATATGGAAGTGATGTATGGTTCTCCATAGCCATTTTTTTTTTGTATCTACAGTCTAAGCCGCAGTAGGTTGGTTTTGTATGTTCTATTATGTTTATTTAAAAATGTTTAAAAATTATCTATTAAAACGTATAAGAAAATATTGTTACGGCAGTTAACAAATTCTTCACGTTAAAGATTGTTCAACACAACAAACAATAAATATCACCGATTTCCTATGTAATTCACTTAACCGTAAATTATATTATTATCATCACGACTGAAGGAACTAGGCCTTAGACCTGTTCCGGAATCCATCTCCTCCTCGGTCTACAGACATCCTTCTTATCAGTAGGGTGATAAACCAAGGTAGCCACAGGTAGACGGATGTTAGGCATGCGGTTCAAGTGCAGTGTGAGCTGTGACGCGATCATATGCTTCCATTGAAGAGATATGCACTAGCATCTCCACCCCAACTCCACTCTCACCTACTTGTTGGCTACCCTGTTACGCCAAGCAATCCACTCCAAGATTGTGGTACCCAATCACTTCGGCGGAGTAGATCGGTAAGCAAACGAGAGATGGGGGTTCTGTCAGGGCGGCCTGGGAGTATCCTGGGTCCTGGCCTGGCAGGATGGTTGTGCATCTAGAGTGGAGGCGGAGAAGCCTACAGTAGGCCAACGGCTGCACGCAAGGGCTCAGTTGGTTAGTCTACTGCGACGGGGCAGAGAGAGCTCGTCAGCTGAGGTGAAAGTAACTCTCTAGGGGAAGAGCAGCCCGAAGTTAAAGTTCCTGGTCCTCCAGGCTGGGGGTTTTACAGCAGGCCTGTAACCTGCTTAAGTAAAAGTATATGTACTTACAGAACTCATACGAGCCTTGGAAATCGGATGGGAAATGCGGTCAAAATGACCTAAGCTAACCGTAAATCGCAATAACATTTATTGTGCATACCAAACGTAAGTGTCTACGTTCAGACGTAATTTTACAGTAATTAATTTCATTGTAACCATCACCATCATTTCCAGTCCAGGGTTATAGTTCGCAGGATTATAGAAGGAGTCTTCAATTTTTGTTTTCAACGGTTTGCCACAAACATTCCATTTATCGGTTCCTGTTCAAGCTCCTTACATAAGCGTAAGGCACTTTATAGCTTAGGTGACGACAGCAGTAGTGGTCGACATAATACGGCTACATGATTTTACGGCTTTCACGGTGACGGTCGAGAATAATGACTAGGCAGAAGTGGCCAATTCCATACTGTACACATCGTCAGCAGACCGTATTGCTCACGTGCCACTCACGTTGCCTAACGCGTAGGCGTGCGTTTTATTTGTTTATTTGAATTTTATTTTACAGCATGCTCATTACAATTGTATAATACTACATGCTAAGGTTTTCCTTATTTGAATAACAATGTTTTTATATACTTACATCGAGTAATAACAAATACGTATTAGATAACATATTGTTACCACGGTCTAACTGATCGCCGTATGGTACAGTGGAAAACAAAATACAAGACACCAATGAAGTCGCTAAAACCGGCTTTAATTATTACAATTAACAGTTTGTAATCAAAAAGACAGTCTCTTACAACAATTCAAGTAACAATAACAATGTCAACTAATAGAGTCCCGCACAATAATAACACTTCGCCACAATACATCGAACCTCACTTGAATAAATCGCCACTTAAACGCGCTGAGTAATCGCCCGACGTAAACTGATTGCCAGTAGCTGAATGCTTATATTTATACCGCGCTGAGATGCCAGAATAATCTGTTTTGGATGACGTGTTAAACAATAGCCACTTACAGGCGCTCTCGGATCCACTAGAAAACGTGCAAAATCTCTGGCCTTGAACACAGTGCGCCGACTGGTACGGCCTGGAATAGCCTCGATTGTTGGGTCACGTAATTGTCTTTCATCTCAATGTAGCAGCAATATGTACGCCCACTCACATTACAGCTGGGCTCTGCTGGGATAGCCGAGAAAGAACGCTCCGTATTACGTATCGATATTATTTTTACAAAAATTTTTACAATGCTTTTGAGTGAATATTTGATTATTTACAATGAAATAACTTACTAGATTTTATTTGCAGTAATAAATGTTTTTAATTCTTTTAGATAATTCTTTATAATATCTAATTTTGTATGTAATTTGTATTTTGTATCTGATTTTCATACACTAGTGATTAAATTTTATTACTGATTTTTTAACATCTCACACTCGTATATGATGTGATCCAATGTTTATTCTCGTTCATTCCACTACCACATTGGGTCGTTTATTATCTTTTTGAGCGGTGGAGGTAAGATTTCGTTTTCCGTGTCCAGTCACTATTGCCGTGAAGTTGGTAGTCATTTTGAGTTTTTTTTTTTTTTGTAATTTGCCTTTGATAATGGGATATTCGTATGCGTTTGGCATATTATTACCTGAGTATGTTATACTTTATTATTCCATTAAATCTAACGTTTATTAATTCTTATTAATTAATTCTGTATTGCCCGTATACATATACAGATATATTAATACATATGCATATTAATATATATTAATACAGACATTATGCAAGTGTAATAATGTTGTGGATATATAGAGTTGACCATAAGTCGCTTCACACCAGACGGTTTCCTTAAATTAATAACAATATAATATTATTTTCTATTACATAAACAATAATAATATACAGTGGGACCTTGATAACACGAACTTTAAGGGGATCATGACATTTGGTTTACGGAGCTAGCTGCCGTGAGTAATTCGTCTTATAGAAGTCAAACTCTTGCTATAGAGGTCCTGTTGAGTAAAAATTCGTATTGTAAAGGTTAATTAGTACTGTACTTTGATCTTAACTCAACGAAAATTCAGCTTATCAACGTTTCTAAGTAACGAATTTCGGATTATAGGGGTATTTTTAACATTGGCTGTTATGGCACATTCAAGGGGATTGAAAAAAATTCGTGTTATTGAGGTTTGTGGTATCGAGGTACTACTGTAGTACTATTCTTATATTAATAATTGTTTCACACATTTTACGACACTTTCTTATACCGTTCATCAAGAATTATTATTATATCGATAACATCCACTACTTTGAGGATTTAAATCCTTGTTTTTGCAGTGCGATTTTAGAGGTTAGCATTATATCTACTTCTGTGACAATACGGCTGTATGTTTGCTTTTCCTACTTGTTCGGTTCACTTCTGTGTGTGTGTGTGTGTGTGTGTGTGTGTGTGTGTGTGTGTGTGTGTGTGTGTGTGTGTGTGTGTGTGTGTGTGTGTGTGTGTGTGTGTGTGTGTGTGTGTGTGTGTGTGGGTGGGTGGGTGGGTGGGTGGGTGGGTGGGTGTGAGAGAGAGAGATTTTTATTGTAAATTAATTATTGTTGTTTGTTGAATTTTTATTTTCCTTAACTATAATATTGCAACGACAAAACGCTTCGAACAATGGAGAGCGTCGTTCTACGTGTTTCCCGGCCAGCCGAACAGGTGTGTGTTTCTGTCAAGACCGCACTGAAGTATTCTCTAGACTTTTCGAGTGCTTGTTGACGCAAATTATGGAACATCTTCGGGCTATAAATAGACAACAGTTGCCGCTTAGAAGTCAGTTAGTTGTGTTTAGCAATTTTCCTTAGCGTGGATGGAGTGTTTGTCGAAGTATTGGGTGAAGTGTTATTGTGTTATAAATTGAGTTGATCTCTATTATTTATCATTATTATTGCGTCTGGACAACCCTAACTAGAATTATTGTACGAGTTGAATTCAAATTGTAAATTGTGATTAATTAAAGCTGGTAATTAGTTATTTCTTTGGTGCTTTGTATTTTGTTTTCCACTGTACCATACGACGATCAGGGACACCGTCGTAACAATTGCTGTTCGTTCAGATATTATTATATTGACCTTAAAAAATGTAAATTGTTATCGTACATAATTTTTACTTCCATGTTCCATAAGGAAATGGAAGTATGGTCATGCCGAAAAAAATCGTGTTCGAGATAATGGCAGATTCTGATTGTACTACCATCAAAACATGAAAAAAAGTAATTTTTCGAAAAGTGTGTGTGTGTGTGTGTGTGTGTGTGTGTGTGTGTGTGTGTGTGTGTGTGTGTGTGTGTGTGTGTGTGTGTGTGTGTGTGTGTGTGTGTGTGTGTGTGTGTGTGTGTGTGTGTGTGTGTGTGTGTGTGTGTGTGTGTGTGTGTGTGTGTGTGTGTGTGTGTGTGTGTGTGTGTGTGTGTGTGTGTGTGTGTGTGTGTGTGTGTGTGTGTGTGTGTGTGTGTGTGTGTGTGTGTGTGTGTGTGTGTGTGTGTGTGTGTGTGTGTGTGTGTAATTTTTTATAAGGCAAACGATAACAGCCGCAAATTCAAACAGAATCAAATAACGTTTTGCATACAGCCCTGAATTGTAGAGGACTCAAGGCCTATTGATTTTGGTGAAGATCGGTTAAGGGAAAGGGGTAGTTTACCTGCAATGTTTTACGTTTTAACAAGAGTAAAGTGCTTAAATTTGATAAATAAAGTATTCTCAAAAGAAGTCATAATAATCCACTGTACAAAGGTAGATGAAATATCTATAAATGAAAAGGGTAGATGAAGGGGGAGGAGGTAATTTTTTTTATAAATTAAAATGGTTGTTGATGATGGAGTAAGTAAATTTGTTATAAGTTTTATATGTGTACTACGTTATTAACAACAAACAAGTAGTTTCTATGGAAATATTTCATTTAACTTTAACAAAATTCTAAATTTTTCATTTTAATTTAAATCTTGTATCAGTGAAAACATATCGTTCCTGGCAGGCAACCATATCTCAATTATGTAATGTTTACGTTCCCAAAGTTTTATTATTATCATTACTGCAATAAAAAGGGAGGCAGGACACACACACACACACACACACACACACACACACACACACACACACACACAATTCGCGTTATTTCTGGCCTCACTCATTTTTATTTTCTTACGTTTGCACGCTTTTTAATGGAAAGTGCCGAAACCCACATCAACACAACGTGTGCAAGCCCAAAAAGTCTCCAACGTGGACAGCGATTTGCTTCCTGTGGATCGCTCACCAGTGTAACTGCACGTGTTTATAGAGGAACGGTTCATAGACAGACTTTTCGTCTTTAGGGAGTGAACCCTCTGCAAGATGCTCAGCGTCCATGAGAGACTTCGGAGTGATCCTTCTTTGTTCTGTTAAACGTACACTGTAAACATAGGCTACACTGTTCGCAGCTTTACTCTGAGCAACGCTCCATAGGGAATGTTGAATATTTTTCTCCACGGTGTACCCTCATACACACTAAAACCTGCTCTGATGTTTTGATTATGGACATAATAATATTAAAACTTTGGAAACTTGAGCACTACTTAATGGAGATCAAACATTAACTTTTACAAGCCATTAATTTTATGCATATTTTGAAAAAATAAATGTTATAATAAATTAATACAACCTGTGTTCTTATTTCTGTTATAATGTAAGAATTATAAACTAATATGTGCATGTGTGTATGTATGAAAAATATATAAATATTTTTCTCCTCTGGAAAATTTTTTGCCCCTTCTAGAAAATATTTTGACCTCCCTGATGACTAGTCATTTACTAGCCTTTGTGGAATATAGCATTATGACATGGATCAGAATGGTGGGTGTTAAATAGAAGACACAAACGTATTAAGGAAGAAATGTTTTGCAGAGAAATGTATGATTATATGGGCAAACAGAATCGTCGTTCTGGAATTCAGAAGATGAATTGAAAGAAAGAAAGAAAGACTCGATTTAAAAAAAGAAAAATTACTAGTTTGAATAAACAGGAAAGACTTTGATAACACTATAGACATCATTCACCCTCGGCCGATAACTCGCAGCGAGAGTCTAAGTTCATAACAGGAATCAGATCGCAGCTCCCTTTGGCCAGCTCTTCGTTCGACCTACAAACATTTTATTCAAAAGTACAGTCCTTCCTCACGAAGGATGAGGATAGTCTTCACCCACCTGACATGGCGGTACCATTTTAGCTGATACGTCATTTCTTCAGAACTCAAGCATCGACTTAGTTAATATTTAAATGCCTTTAAATATAAATTTTAGGACATGGAAGTCATGTATGGTTCTCCATACCGATTTTTACTTCCATATTCCTTAAGGAATGGAAGTATGGTGATGGCAAAAAAAATCGTGTTCGAGATTATTGCAGATTCTGATTCTACTACACTCAAAACATGAAAAAAAGTCGTTTTCCGAAAAGTGTCTGTGTGTGTGTCTGTCTGTCTGTGTGTGTGTCTGTCTGTCTGTAGATTTTTTTCTATGGCAAACGATAACTGCCGCAAATTCAAACAGAATCAAATAATTTTTTGCATGCTGCCCGGATTTGCAGAGTACTCGCGATCTATTGCTTCTGGTGAAGATCGGTTGAGGGAAAGGGGTAGTTTACCTGCAACGGTTTTTTTTTAGCAAGGGTAGTTTTGTTTGTTTGGCAAACGATAACAGCCGCAAATTCAAACAGAATCAAATAATGTTTCGCATACAGCCCTGAATTGTAGAGTTCTCAAGATCTGTTGATTTTGGTGAAGATCGGTTAAGGGAAAGGGGTAGTTTACCTGTAACGTTTTATGTTTTAACAAGGGTATTTCTTATGGCAAACGATAACAGCCGCAAATTCAAACAGAATCAAAAGATTATTTGCATACAACCCTAAATTGTAGAGTTCGCAAGACCTATTGTTTTTGGTGAAGTTCGGTTGAGGGAAAGGGGTAGTTTACCAGCAACGTTTTTTTAACAAGGGTATTTTCTATGGCAAACGATAACAGCCGCAAATTCAAACAGAATCAAATAATGTTTTGCATACAGCCCTGATTTGTAGAGTACTCAAGACCTGTTGTTTTTGGTGAAGATCGGTTAAGGGGAAGGGGTAGTTTACCTGCAACGTTTTTTTATCAAGCGTATTTTCTATGGCAAACGATAACAGCTGCAAATTCAAACAGAATCAAATAATTGTTTGCATACGTCCCTGAATTGTAGAGGTATCAATGACTTTTGATTTTGGTGAAGATCGGTTAAGGGGAAGGGGTAGTTTACCTGCAACGGTTTTTTTTAATCAAGGGTAACTTTGTTTGGCAAACGATAACAGCCGCCAATTCAAACAGAATCAAATAATGTTTCGCATACAGCCCTAAATTGTAGAGTTCTCAAGATCTGTCGATTTTGGTACAGATCGGTTAAGGGAAAGGGGTAGTTTACCTGCAACGTTTTATGTTTTAACAAGGGTATTTCCTATGGCAAACGATAAAAGCCGCAAATGTAAACAGAATCAAACAATGTTTTGCATACCGCCCTGATTTGTAGAGTACCCAAGACCTATTGTTTTTGGTGAAGATCGGTTAAGGGAAAGGGGTAGTTTACCGGCAACGTTTTATGTTTTAAAAGGGTATTTCCTATGGCAAACGATAAAAGCCGCAAATGTAAACAGAATCAAACAATGTTTTGCATACAGCCCTGATTTGTAGAGTACCCAAGACCTATTGTTTTTGGTGAAGATCGGTTAAGGGAAAGGGGTAGTTTACCTACAACGTTTTTTTAACAAGGGTATTTTCTATGGCAAACGATAACAGCCGCAAATTCAAACAGAATCAAATAATGTTTTGCATACAGCCCTGATTTGTAGAGTACTCAAGCCCTATTGTTTTTGGTGAAGATCGGTTAAGGGGAAGGGGTAGTTTACCTGCAACGTTTTTTTATCAAGCGTATTTTCTATGGCAAACGATAACAGCCGCAAATTCAAAAAGAATCAAATAATGTTTTGCATACGTCCCTGAATTGTAGAGGGCTCAATGACTTTCGATTTTGGTGAACATCGGTTAAGGGGAAGGGGTAGTTTACCTGCAACCTTTTACGTTTTAACAAGAGTAAAGTACTTGAAAATTTATTTAAATTTTTTAAACAATGGTAATTGTTAAAAATAAAATAATTTTTTCATTTTAATGTAATATAATATTTTTCATTTAATACAGCAATAAAAAGGCAGGTAAGACACAGCCTGGCTGTTTGGCTGAAAATGATTTTAAATATAAATCTCAGAATATGGAAGTCATGTATGGTTCTCCATACCGATATTTTACTTCCATATTCCTTAAGGAATGGAAGTATGGTGATGGCAAAAAAAATCGTGTTCGAGATTATTGCAGATTCTGATTGTACTACACTCAAAACATGAAAAAAGTCGTTTTCCGAAAAGTGTCTGTGTGTGTGTCTGTGTGTGTGTGTGTGTGTGTGTGTGTGTGTGTGTGTGTGTGTGTGTGTGTGTGTGTGTGTGTGTGTGTGTGTGTGTGTGTGTGTGTGTGTGTGTGTGTGTGTGTGTGTGTGTGTGTGTGTGTGTGTGTGTGTGTGTGTGTGTGTGTGTGTGTGTGTGTGTGTGTGTGTCTATCTGTCTGTCTGTAGATTTTTTGTCTATGGCAAACGATAACTGCCGCAAATTCAAACAGAATCAAATAATTTTTTGTATACAGCCCTGATTTGTAGAGTACTCACGACCTATTGTTTTTGGTGAAGATCGGTTGAGGGAAAGGGGTAGTTTACCTGCAACGGTTTTTTTTATCAAGGGAAATTTTTTTTTTTTGGCAAACGATAACAGCCGCAAATTCAAACAGAATTAAATAATGTTTCGTATACAGCCCTGAATTGTAGAGTTCTCAAGATCTATTGTTCTTGGTGAAGATCGGTTAAGGGAAAGGGGTAGTTTACCTGCAACGTTTTATGTTTTAACAAGGGTATTTCCTATGGCAAACGATAACAGCCGCAAATTCAAACAGAATCAAAAGATTATTTCATACAGCCCTAAATTGTAGAGTTCTCAAGACCTATTGTTTTTGGATAAGATCGGTTACGGGAAAGGGGTAGTTTACCTGCAACGTTTTTTTAACAAGGGTATTTTCTATGGCAAACGATAACAGCCGCAAATTCAAACAGAATCAAATAATTTTTTCATACAGCCCTGATTTGTAGAGTACTCAAGACCTATTGTTTTTGGTGAAGATCGGTTAAGGGGAAGGGGTAGTTTACCTGCAACGTTTTTTTATCAAGCGTATTTTCTATGGCAAACGATAACAGCCACAAATTCAAACAGAATCAAATAATTTTTTTCATACGTCCCTGAATTGTAGAGGTCTCAAGGCCTTTTGATTTTGGTGAAGATCGGTTAAGGGGAAGGGGTAGTTTACCTGCAACCTTTTACGTTTTAACAAGAGTAAAGTACTTGAAAATTCATTTAAACTTTTGGAACAATGGTAATTGTTAAAAATAAAATAATTTTGTTGCCAGGCAATAAAATTATAATTTTTTCATTTTAATGTAAATCTGTACATAGTATAAAGTAAACTCGGTCCGTTTTCTCTCTGTGTTTGAAATCGCTAATCTCAGGAAGTACTGAACGGATTTTATTCAAGTTTTCGCCAATAGATAGAGTGTATATCGAGGAAAATTTATGTGTATAATTAATACATATATGTTGTACATTAGCTTAGCTATCACGGTTTATGTCAAGTAAGTGGTATAGTTTACATCTTATATATAAAAATGAATGTTTCTTTGTTTGTCCCGTATGCGTTCCTATACCATTCATCCGATTACGATGAAACTTCGGTGAGTTGTTGTGCGCACGTCCGCGAAGGTTTCTTCCACATCTCCTCCTAAACCACTGTACCGATTTCAACCAAACTTGGAACAAATATTTTACGCAACGGGAGAACCAACATAGGATAGGTGTTTTTTTCGATGGGTCCTTTTGGGGGTTCTTTGGGGTCTTCCACATCGCCTCCTAAACCACTGGACCGATTTCAACCAAACTTGGCACAAATATTTTACGCAAAGGGAGAACAACATAGGACAAGTGTTTTTTTCGATACGATCCTCTGGGGGGTCCTTTGCGGTCTTAAAAACTATTAGATCTGGTTACTATGGCAACCCAATAGAATAGATTCTGTTCTAAATATATTATCGCATTAAATTGAAGACCACGCGAACGAAGTTGTGGGCAACAGCTATTTATTTTTAAGAAGCCTACTTTAATTAAACTTTATTAATTAAACTAACATTTTCATTACGTACAACGTGAAACTCCGTAGGGAAGCACGGGTATTCTGCTAGTCATGTATAAGAGAAAATATATCGTGCGTGGCAGGCAAGCATATCTCAGTTATGTACTGTTTACGTTTCCATTTTATTATTATCACTACCGCAATAAAAAGGCAGGGAAGACACACACACACACACACACACAATTCGCGTTATTTCTGGCCTCATTCATGTTTATTTTCTTACATCTGCACGGTTTTTAAATGGAAAGTGCCGAACCCATACCAACATAACGCATGTAAGCCGAAAAAGTGTCCAGCGTGGATAGCGATTTGCTTCCTGTGGATCGCTGGGCAGTGTAACTGCACGTGTTTGCAGAGGAACGATTCATAGACAGACTTTTCGTCTTTAGGGAATGAACCCTCTGCAAGATGCTGAGGGTCCATGAGTGACTTCGGAGCGCTCCTTCTTTTCCGCGTGTTTGTTCTGTGAAACGTACACTGTAGATTCGCAGATTTATTCTAAGCAACGCTCAATAGGAAATGTTGAAAATTTTTGTCCACGGTGAACCCTTATACACACTAAACCTGCTCTGATGTTTTAATTACGGACATCATAATATTAAAACTTTAGAAACTTGAGCACTACTTAATGGAGATCAATCATTAACTTATACAAGCCATTAATTTTATGCATATTTTTTATATATATGTGTACAACGTTATCGGCAACAAAGAAGTAGTTTTTGTTAAAATTCCTTCCCGGGATATTTGGCCGTAGTCCAATGTTTTCTACAAAACCAGACGTTTCGGCAATGCCATTGACTTCCATCATCAGTGAAAATCGAGTGCGATAACGTGAGGTGGTATGTGTTAGTGACCACAGTACTGTGGTTAAGGCTGAAGCAGTAAGTAGAAAGAAGTAGTTTCTATGGTAATATTTCATTTCGAAAATGATTTTAAAAATAAATCTTAGAATATGGAAGTCATGTATGGTTCTCCATACCGATATTTCTTATAGTGATGAGAATTATTTTAATATTGTATAAGTATTAGCATTTGTCATATGCTTATTAACATGTTTTTACGGTTCGTACTGCCAAACCCTGATAATGTAAACAAATTTTTTTAACTTTGAAAAAACTGTAGATATGTTATAAAATACTGTCTGTCTAGTCAATGGGAAAACTTTAAAGAAACCTTTCATGGCTAGAGGTTATCAAGACATACGATTTGATGAGTAGCGTATACGCTGCCTGTACTTTATTTATAGCCAATAAACTGCTTTATTTTTTTCAGGAAAGAGTTGCAAGTGTTTTCTTATCGACAGTCTGTGATAACATTTCACGTTTGCTTACAGAAGCGTTGAAACAGCTTGTTTCCCCTGACGTATCGCACATTCCCCTTTCTGCTGACATTGCACTTACACTGTTGTTCGTTTTCGAACAAAATTTCCCTTTAGAGAAGCGGTTTTTTTATACAGTCGAGTAAGTGAATTAATGTTTTATTTAAAACAAAATTGTTATTTCGAGTTTTAGGTAAGATAGCAAACGTTTAGATAATAAATATTAAAAATAAAGAACAGAAAAATAAAGATGGATAGTTTTATTGAAATCTATTGTTTTACAAATTCTGGTATTGCATAGCCAATATATTACAATCATACGCAAAATTATTTATATTAAGCGTCTAATTTTGAGCTTCATATTTACAAAAATTGTCAAATTTTCCAAATTAAATTTATTACATTGTATTGGACAACACAAATAAAATGTAAAAAACATTTTAAACAGAAACAACATTGTTCAACACAACTATAAAAAACTTTTTTCCGATCAGTGTTAGAAGCTTCATAGCTTGTCATCAGATCGGAAAAATCAGATTTTTTTTATTGAGTACCTATTACTTGTATCTTATCGTTGTTACGAGACGAGGTCCGTAGTGCACGGTCAATAACAACGTGTAGCGTTTCATTATTTCTCTTCGGAGGTCTATTTATTATTTATTCTTTGTTGGACATTTTTTTAATGTTATAATATAATCAATATCTTCTCAGTTTTTGTTGTACCAATTTTTATTTCCATCAATTTCACTTTAGATATCAAAAGAACAATTTTTATTTCATCTTTTCTTCTACAGATCCAAAAATTAACAATTCATCATCTTCCTTTCACAAAACAGTCTCCTTGGCAACGCCACCATTTTTCCATTACATCACTCATACAAAATTCTGTTTTCATACATTCAGTTATGCATATATAATTATTTATATTTAACATTTTATATCAATTATCATTATTACAAAACAATATAATAATTATTAACAAACAATATCATTATTATTAACAAAAAATAAGAACAGAACCAATAATAACTATACAATTGTGATTCGGTACCGGGAATCGAACTTGGGTTACCCGGTATCGTTACAAACGTAAGCATAACAGTCGATTATAGTGTTACCGTGGTGCGCATCAGCAACACCGCGTGTGTTTCGTGTTCATATATTTTATATTTATTTTCGACATTTGTATAAATTATACATCATTTTTTTTAATTATCTGACGAAATTTACTGAGGGATTAAACCTGAAGATGGAGCATATGTTCAGAAACGCGTACTGAAATATAAAAAAAGGAAAAGCCACTAGATGGATAAAAGATGTAAATTTTATTCCACCCACATTCGTATAAGTGACTTGGATACTGAATGCATGAATTTATAAACATCTGTTTATATTCTCGTGTCGCTCACTACGCTTATTTCGGCATTAGGCAAACGTATGCTTACACTGTCTTGCATTCACTATACAGAATTAAAAATTAACGCCATTTAAACCAAACAGACCGCACGCTGCAATATTTCCAGAGTTTCTTGCATTAAATACAAGAAATCGAATGCATTTGGACGACGCTTATACAGTAATATTTACCAGTATATACAGTATTTTTTATCCACTGTTCTACAGGTGTTTCTTTATCAACCAGTGCATTATTTCAATACACAGTATTGTTCAATTTGTAAACCTCAAATATGTAATAAAAATGTAGTTGTTTATTTTTAAAATAAATTTAAGGTTAGTAGAAAAGTAAGCTAAGCGACATCTATATCTTAGAAGTACGACTAAGAGAAAATGTTTAAGACTTTGAAAGTTTTATGTAAACATCTGTTAATTTCTAAGCTGAGCATTTTGCCAAATTACTCATTACTTACAAACTTCTCAAAATTTTCCTGACACGCGGTCATAATGGACAAAACAATAACCATACTGTGATTGAATTCTTTGTTAGAAAACCTTCAACGCTAATCGAAATTCTCCGCAAAATTGTAAACGTTTTTAAATTTACACAACATTTGACTGCAAAAGCGGCTGAAGGTAATACTTTCGCTGGCTTTAGGTGAGTGCCAGTAATTTACACGGAGAGCCCACAAAATAAAAGCGGAAACATATTAGTATTGTTATTTATTATTATCATATTATAAGAATAAATCCCAGCGGAGTCTCAATACGACGTGCATTCAGCATCGTGAGGCAAAATTAAGTAGCCGCCTAAGATACAGCGGCGCCTCCTGGCTTTGAATACCGTAACTAGCGACTAGCGACGCATTGTACTAGCCATGCAACCATCCCACTAAACACAAAAGCTGTCCCTTGGTCTTTTACGAACTGTCGAGCAGAGCTCGTATTATATTTTTTCTTATTATTGTCGTCGTTATTGCTTTTTGTTGTTGTCATTGCTATATTTTTATTCGTGTTAATATAATTAAATTACCTTATTCGGTCCGCCTTAGTGACACTAGCTTCTTTCGTTCAATGACGCGTTTCGGGATGAAATCCCATCTTCAGATACACAATATCAATCAAAACGTAAATGTATACCACTTTTTGTGGTTAAGTCATAATTTAAAATGTTTAAAATCTTTTAAATAAAATATACAAAACGTAACAACTGAATCGCTCGGAGCGCTCGCAAGCATGCACGAGCATTCTAACATGCATTCTATCAATTATTACTGGCCTGTAACCATTATTTAGAGCTATTTGTTTTATAATATTTACTTCTTGATCATAGTCTTCGTTATTAAGGGGAACACAAAGTAATCTGTCAATAAAGCTGTTAAATGCAGCCATTTTTTGGGCTGGAGGATGAAATGACTTAGCATGTATAACCGTATCTGTGCACGTGTGCTTTCTGTATATTTTGTATTTCAGGTCATTACCGTTATTTGTTATGGTTAGATCCAGGAAATTAATATTTTTGTTATCTTCAATTTCCATAGTGAATTTTATTTTCTTATGTATTTTATTTAAATAGTTATTAAATGACTCGAGCTGTCTATTGTTACCATTGAAAATAACAAAGGTTTTATGGGAGCACTCGAGCGAAATAAAGAAGAAAGTTCTTACCACAATAATTCAGAGGCGAAGAACATACCTGATACTAAAATAGCAAGATTATGATAAAGGCCATGTGACCTTTACAAAGTGTTCACAGTTTACTGCTGAAGCATGAAATTTGAATCAACAAAGCATGTGAAGCGTAGACACACACCACACACATACCAAACACGTGTATTCATAGTACATATTTGATATTCAATTTCAAAAATATTCAACATCCAATGAGAAATAAAATTAACAGATTTCATAAGACAAAATAACTAATTTTGCATAACCATTTAATCAAATTTGATCATATAAAACTTGATATGTTTATTTTACGCTAATGGCTGCTTATACTATATCAAAGTAATACAACATTTGATTTTCTCGTATCAAAATCCGACAAAATGCGATATGCTTACTCTGTCTTGCATTCACTGTACAGAATTAAATTTTACGTCAGCTAATCTAGGGTCACCATATTTTCTAGGTCCAAAACGAGGACATGTTGGTAAAATTTGTGGTGTTGAACGAGGACATTCGATGACATATTGTTCAAATTCTTGGTATTGACCGAGGGGGGAATTATCCGTAATGTTCTAAGTAAAACCCAATATTTTCATCGTTTCACAGTTTATTTGTATTTGACAAAAATATTATTTATAAATTGTACAAAATATACAATTGTAAAACATAAAATTATAAATTGAATTACAGTTTACATATTAGTTCATTAATTAACTTAGACCTACTTAATTTGGTTGACTGGAAGATCCTGCACCATATGTTTTCTATTATTCATTCCATGCAGCTATATTAATGTTATCATTATTTTTAAAAATTTTGTAAAAATAATTTTATACTTCAGATGTAGAGTAATTTGAATTATACTTGACGTTAAAGAAAGATTTTTGTTCCCTATATCTATACTTCCTCTTTCTCAACGCCTATTCTCCTATCGGCAAATTGAACACCTAAGTTCACCGCCCGGACCAATAATCTGCACAATAAACGGATACTGTTCTTTTAAACGCCGACTGAATGCATATTGTTGTTTCAGTATTATTAAGAAATTATTAAAAATTAAATAATAAACTGATATTAACAGTCACCCATTTTTCAGTAACGCAGGGAAATAACATGAATTCCATAAGCTAAGTTTCAGTCTGCTAACATTACCTACAATATAAATTCAAATATACTACTTAAAATTCCTACTTACCTACTTATAAAATCTTATCTACTTAAATTTTACCGGTCTGACCTCCGTTGAGTCGCTTCAAAACTTGTCTGACATACATTTGACTAAATATTTTTTCAATTTACTTTTTGCCTGTAAAATTTGCTATAATTATACGTCCAGTGTGGTAGCTGGGGCGCCCTAAAGAAGAATGAATGATTAGTCTCTGTGATTGGCTTTTACAAGTGATTAACGGATCCCACCGTGATATTGATCACAATAATGATTATCTGTATTCAGAGATATATCAAGCCGTAGGTATTTCCATATTCAACACTACGTCACTTTCAATAATATACTTTCAATAGGTTTTTTTTCATTCATTCACTAGTTCAACACACCACTTATTCACTCTATGCTTTATTCATCAAATAAAAAAAATGTTTCTCACGCTTGACTAGAAGAAAAATGGAATCTATTTACCAAAAACCAACACAATCAGAATACAGATGAAATCAATACCAAGCCTGTTGCAGTTATACGCCTTTTATGAAAAACGGGCTATACTTAATCATGTCCAATGGATAAATGATTCTTTCCATTTTCAGTACTCCACACGTTCGTACGCGTATAGACACATAGAGAAAAGCGCGTGCTCTGCTCTCTCCCCCCCTCTCTCACTCACTCTCTCTCCTCTCTCTCTCTCTCTCTCTCTCTCTCTCTCTCTCTCTCTCTCTCTCTCTCTCTCTCTCTCTCTCTCCCTCTCTTCACACCGTTTCTGGCCACTACTTTGTGATCTTCCGGAGCCTTATATCATTCTTTATTTTTCGTTCTTTTTTCTGTTGCTAACTATTACAGAGCAATAAAATAGTAGTGATCCGCTGTGTTATCAGACGAAAGTCCTGGTAACGGAGGTGATCACCGTAACTCTGGTAAGATGCCTTAATAAAAACTTGTTCAGCTTAGATGGATTTTTTCTTTTTATAAAGCTCTCATTATTCCTGAAAAATCAAACACGGTAGGATACCCGAATGAAATTTTACAAAACTGAGGCTGTCCCCATATTCCTGTACGCTAGCCAGACATAGACTCTTAGTAAAAGGGAGCAGAGGATTCAGGCAGCTGAAATAGAATTTCTAAGAAGGACGCAAGGTTGTTCTCTCCTGGGTCGGAAAGGAAACGAGGACATTATACGCGAATTAAACATTGTATCGTTGCACCAGAAGATTGAAAACGACAGAATGAGATAGTGTGAACACTTAAACCGCTTGCCTGATATTCGTCCACCCGTGGCTGCCTTGGGTTATCACCCTACTAGGAAAAGAGATGTTGATATACCGAGGAGGAGATGGGTTCCGGAACAGATCTAAGGCCTAATCCTTGGAGTGGTGATGACGATAATAAAGCTCTTACTCATCCCGCACTACTCCTTCCTATGACTTGTGACCAGCATGTTATTTAATCTAGGGTGTTATAGCATTTTTGCTGACATAACATCAAAACTAATATTTTCAGACAGTGAACGTATCAGTTTGTGCCGTCTGCCTATTTCTGTTAAAATTTACTTAATAAGGTAAACGTAAAATACCAGTTCATACACCTTTCTTGCTTTTTCCGTATTTGTGAATCCACTGTAATGGAAGTAAAAACCACAAATTCTGTGATATGGACGAGACTCCTCGTACACTCTAAATACTAACATAGTTGGAAAAAAAGAGTCCTCATGAGCCTACCAAGTATTTGCTAATTACCCAGGGAGCTCAATGCAATATTTGTTCATATTTTACTTCTTATGTATTTGTGCGTAATTTAATATTTTCCATTAAATATTATTCTTATGTAATATGATAGCGTTGAAAGAATAACTAAAACATTGTAACAACAATAGCTAATAGAGCATTCATACTTTTAATTAGAAGCCTACATTTATACATGTAATTACGTAATTATGTACCTACTTCTATGTACCTATAGGTCTACACGCTTGGGGGGGGGGATACTCCTACAATATAAGCGACCTCTTACTGGTTCTAGGTCACCATGTTGATCTATGTACGATGTAAGTTTGATATGAATAGTTTGTAACCAATTTATTGAGTGCGTAGTGCATAGAATTTCTACATAAATTATGCGCTTTATTCCTCTGATTTAAATAATTTTAAAATCCCTACAATTTTTTTACATTAAGTGTTAATAATGGGTAGTAGCGATACCAATTTCTCAAGTCTCAGCGTTTAGAAAGTTAAGCGCGCGGCTTAAGATCGCCTAATTGCATCGCGTGTGGTAAATTCATTGTGTCGACCGGAACTCATAACGAGTTCGTTGTAATTAATTGACCAGAAATCACAATTTATGTTTGTCGCGGGCACGAAATCACGCGATCAGTTGCAGACCGGTCGAAGTTACGTGTAACGGTTGCACGAATTCTGTGCGCAGTATTCAGCCACTGCGATGTTGTACAAAAATTTGTGTTTTATTGACAAATCGAAATCCTGCTTCTACTACTAAGTAAGCTATGTTCCATAGTCAGGGTAGATTAACGTTTTACTGAATTAAAGAAATGGTTAGGTTCAGATTCCCTTTCAAATAACGTTCCGACCATCTTTTCTTTGGTCTTCCATTATCCCCCCGTCCTTTCCGATTATAAACCAAAATTTGTTTTCATCATCATCATAATCATCATCAAGAATTAAACCAAGGATGGTTTGTTCCGGTCTTAAATGACAAAGATTAGATCTAGTCACTCCAGCCCTTACTCGGGGGTCTCTACCTAAAGACATTACTTACCTTATTGTGGTCGTTTATTACCTCATTGTTGTCGTCCATTACCTGTCGTCGATTGCACATCTTATCAGAAGTTTAATTAAGAAAGTTATGCAGCTAGAAAAATACGTAACTGTACAGACGGGGGTGACAAGACTCGGAGATTGGGAAGGGACATTTGACTTATAGCTTGTTTGCGGGGGTGTGTGTGGACAGTGGGGCGGGTGGGGGTGTGAAGAGTTCATTTTATTCTGTTGTTGTTGTTATTTCCGATCTGACGATGAGATGAGAAGCTTGAAAGCGCTAATCGGAATAATTTTTCTACAGTGGTGTGCAACAGTGATATTTCTGTTTGTGATTAACATTTTGATTTAAACCTAAACGAAAACAACTCATATTTATCCAGTCGGGTATCTTCATAAGCATCGCTCTTGGTGTATGGCGGGATTTTGAACTAGCAATAATTCAAAAAGCGAATACAATTTCAAAACAAAATATCACAAATTAAATTATCGTTAATTAATTTTTCTATTAATCCAAATTAAAAAGTTCTAATGTGTTTGTAAATATAATTTGTATGTGCTGGCTCTGAGATTAAGGGTGTGTGTTATGTTCATGCTATAAAAATAAAACCTATTTGTATTGAACACATTTTGTTGTTGTTTATTTATGAAAGAATATAATAAGTAGTAGCACACTATTTGCCAGTTTATTCATTATTTAAAACTTTCAAAATGTATCTATCACGCGGTCATAAAGGACGATACTGCAGCAAGCGGTTGATGAAGAAGGTAATACGTTCACTGACGTTAGGTGAGTGATGGTTAATTAGACAGCGAGCCGGCAAAATAAGAGACTGAACATATTATTATTGTTATTTTGGTTGTTATTGTTTGTTTCTTGTTGTTATTGCTATGATGTGTGTGTGTGTGTGTGTGTGTGTGTGTGTGTGTGTGTGTGTGTGTGTGTGTGTGTGTGTGTGTGTGTGTGTGTGTGTGTGTGTGTGTGTGTGTGTGTGTGTGTGTGTGTGTGTGTGTGTGTGTGTGTGTGTGTGTGTGTGTGTGTGTGTGTGTGTGTGTGAATGGGAGCGCGCGAGCGAAATAAATAAATAAGAAAGTTCTTCCCACAGTAATTCAGAGGCGAAGAACACAATTGATCTTAAATAGCAAGATTATGATAAAGGCCATGTGACCTTTGCAAAGTGTTCACGGTTTACTGACGAAGCATGAAATTGGAATCAACAAAGCAAGTGAAGCGTAGACACACACACACACACACACACACACACACACAGAGGTATTCATGGTACATGTTTGAAACTCAATTTCAAGAATATTTAAAATTGAATCAGAAATGAAATTAACTGATTTCATAAGACAAAATAACTTAGTCTGAATAAAATATTAAATCAAATTTGATCACACAAAACTTCTTCTTCTTCTTCTTCTTCTTCTTCTTCTTCTTCTTCTTCTTCTTCTTCTTCTTCTTCTTCTTCTCCTTCTTCTCCTTCTCCCCCTTCTCCTTCTTCTTCCTCCTCCTCCTCCCCCTCCACCCCTCCTCTTCACCCCTCCCCCTCCCCCTTCTCCTCCTCCTCCTCCTCCTCTTCCTCCTCCTCTTCCTCTTCTTCCTCCTCCTCTTCCTCCTCTTCTTCTTCTTCTTCTTCTTCTTCTTCTTCTTCTTCTTCTTCTTCTTTGTCTTCTTTTTCTTCTTTTTCTTTTCCTTGTTCTTCCCCAACAAGGATTATGCCTTGGTGACCTGTTCCGCCTTCATAAGATTTATTCCCATCTTTTCTTTGATCTCCCTGCGTTTCATCTTCCAGCTGGTTTTTATCTGCTTACCGCGTTTCGTAGTCTTAAATCATCGATACGCTCCAGATGGTCCTTCCAATTTCTTCTATGCATCTCTATTATGTATTATGTAATATTATCTGAGCAGGATCTTCCTTTCCGAAAACCATTTTGAATTTCAGCTAAATTGGCCTCTGCTATGGGTTGCAATCGAGTGTTAAGTACCATAGCATTCAAGATACTTAATCCTATATAATTTGTGTTGAATCTGCCTCCCTTCTTGAAAACTGACATTATATTTGCTGTTATCCATCATATAAAACTTATTTTAAACCAATGGCTGGCTATACTATATCAATGTAATAAAATATTGTATTTTCTCGTAATGAAATCAGACAATGTTCTTTAAACAGAGCTGTGCGATTTGCTTACACTGTCTTGCATTCACTGTACATAATTAAAAGTAACGTCATCTAAATAAAACAGATCCAGATCTACAATATTGTCAACTTTTCTTGCATTAATCATTACTATGTAAGAGTTTACAACATTAATTTAATTTTGTCGCAGACTATACAAGGAAAGTTGATGATAACAAATTGGTGATATGGAGAAATGTAAATTATGGAAACAGTGGCAGGGCATACTTTCCACGATCGTAGAATAAATACAGATATACGGTAGCAACGGAATATTATGAGTATACTCGACAGGATTTCCCAGTATCGGCTGAATTGGTAGGAATATTTTTGCCGAATGGATGACTGCGGCATCCTCAGACACCTAAGAAACTATAACCAAAAGGGACGGAGAGGTGTGGGACGTCCGAGGAAACGCTGTAGTGACCAGTTCTAGAATTTTCCTGTTTGAAACCGGAACAAACCATCCTTGGTTTAAGCGACCTCTTATTGGTTCTAGGTCACCATGTTGATCTATGTACGATGTAAGTTTGATATGAATAGTTTGTAACCAATTTATTGAGTGCGTAGTGCATAGAATTTCTACATAAATTATGCGCTTTATTCCTCTGATTTAAATAATTTTAAAATCCCTACAATTTTTTACATTAAGTGTTAATAATGGGTAGTAGCGATACCAATTTCTCAAGTCTCAGCGTTTAGAAAGTTAAGCGCGCGGCTTAAGATCGCCTAATTGCATCGCGTGTGGTAAATTCATTGTGTCGACCGGAACTCATAACGAGTTCGTTGTAATTAATTGACCAGAAATCACAATTTATGTTTGTCGCGGGCACGAAATCACGCGATCAGTTGCAGACCGGTCGAAGTTACGTGTAACGGTTGCACGAATTCTGTGCGCAGTATTCAGCCACTGCGATGTTGTACAAAAATTTGTGTTTTATTGACAAATCGAAATCCTGCTTCTACTACTAAGTAAGCTATGTTCCATAGTCAGGGTAGATTAACGTTTTACTGAATTAAAGAAATGGTTAGGTTCAGATTCCCTTTCAAATAACGTTCCGACCATCTTTTCTTTGGTCTTCCATTATCCCCCCGTCCTTTCCGATTATAAACCAAAATTTGTTTTCATCATCATCATAATCATCATCAAGAATTAAACCAAGGATGGTTTGTTCCGGTCTTAAATGACAAAGATTAGATCTAGTCACTCCAGCCCTTACTCGGGGGTCTCTACCTAAAGACATTACTTACCTTATTGTGGTCGTTTATTACCTCATTGTTGTCGTCCATTACCTGTCGTCGATTGCACATCTTATCAGAAGTTTAATTAAGAAAGTTATGCAGCTAGAAAAATACGTAACTGTACAGACGGGGGTGACAAGACTCGGAGATTGGGAAGGGACATTTGACTTATAGCTTGTTTGCGGGGGTGTGTGTGGACAGTGGGGCGGGTGGGGGTGTGAAGAGTTCATTTTATTCTGTTGTTGTTGTTATTTCCGATCTGACGATGAGATGAGAAGCTTGAAAGCGCTAATCGGAATAATTTTTCTATAGTGGTGTGCAACAGTGATATTTCTGTTTGTGATTAACATTTTGATTTAAACCTAAACGAAAACAACTCCTCATATTTATCCAGTCGGGTATCTTCATAAGCATCGCTCTTGGTGTATGGCGGGATTTTGAACTAGCAATAATTCAAAAAGCGAATACAATTTCAAAACAAAATATCACAAATTAAATTATCGTTAATGAATTTTTCTATTAATCCAAATTAAAAAGTTCTAATGTGTTTGTAAATATAATTTGTGTGTGCTGGCTCTGAGATTAAGGGTGTGTTATGTTCATGCTATAAAAATAAAACCTATTTGTATTGAACACATTTTGTTGTTGTTTATTTATGAAAGAATATAATAAGTAGTAGCACACTATTTGCCAGTTTATTCATTATTTAAAACTTTCAAAATGTATCTATCACGCGGTCATAAAGGACGATACTGCAGCAAGCGGTTGATGAAGAAGGTAATACGTTCACTGACGTTAGGTGAGTGATGGTTAATTAGACAGCGAGCCGGCAAAATAAGAGACTGAACATATTATTATTGTTATTTTGGTTGTTATTGTTTGTTTCTTGTTGTTATTGCTATGATGTGTGTGTGTGTGTGTGTGTGTGTGTGTGTGTGTGTGTGTGTGTGTGTGTGTGTGTGTGTGTGTGTGTGTGTGTGTGTGTGTGTGTGTGTGTGTGTGTGTGTGTGTGTGTGTGTGTGTGTGTGTGTGTGTGTGTGTGTGTGTGTGTGTGTGTGTGTGTGTGTGTGTGTGTGTGTGTGTGTGTGTGTGTGTGTGTGTGTGTGTGTGTGTGTGTGTGTGTGTGTGTGTGTGTGTGTGTGTGTGTGTGTGTGTGTGTGTGAAATAAATAAATAAGAAAGTTCTTCCCACAGTAATTCAGAGGCGAAGAACACAACTGATCCTAAAATAGCAAGATTATGATAAAGGCCATGTGACCTTTGCAAAGTGTTCACAGTTTACTGACGAAGCATGAAATTGGAATCAACAAAGCAAGTGAAGCGTAGACACTCACACACACACACACACACACACACACACACACACACACACACACACACACCAAACACAGGTATTCATGGTACATATTTGAAACTCAATTTCAAGAATATTTAAAATTGAATCAGAAATGAAATTAACTGATTTCATAAGACAAAATAACTTAGTCTGAATAAAATATTAAATCAAATTTGATATCACAAAACTTCTTCTTCTTCTTCTTCTTCTTCTTCTTCTTCTTCTTCTTCTTCTTCTTCTTCTTCTTCTTCTTCTTCTTCTTCTTCTTCTTCTTCTTCTTCTTCTTCTTCTTCTTCTCCTTCTTCTTCTTCTTCTTCTTCTTCCTCCTCCTCCTCCTCCTCCTCCTCCTCCTCCTTCTCCTCCTCCTCCTCCTCCTCCTCCTCCTTCTCCTCCTCCTCTTCCTCCTCTTCCTCCTCCTCCTCCTCCTCCTCCTCCTCCTCCTCCTCTTGTGACGTTTCGCATACGTTACAATTCGGGAACCTGGTTAATTGGCTCAGGTCAATTAAACAGGCTGCCATAATCTTTACAAAATCAAAAATACCTAATAAGTACACAAATGTTAAATAGGCTCCCGTGAATTGAGGAGTATTGACAAGGGATTTGGTAGATATATTCACTCACCTTTTTGATAACCATAACATCTCTTTATTATATTTTCTTGAATAATACTTTAAATATGATTGTTATTTTGTTTGATTACATTAAACAAATAAATTACTCAAAAGTTGTGCATCAAATGCTCTTACGTCTTTTTACATGTTACTCTAGTGATCAAAATAAAATTATATATTTATTAAATACATCAAATACCTCGGATCCGGGTTTTAACTTAAGAATGCTCTACAATAAGTCAACATTATGCAAACTATTTGAATACTAGTTTGCTCAAATTTCGAATTACCTTTACCTTTAACTATTATCAGATTACTATTTCATTATTGTAATTACAGACACTACTATGTTAACATTTACATTATTAGAATCAGTCTTTGCAAAAAATATACTGCTTTTGTTGCCATTGTTAAAAATATAATGGTTTGGTTTCACCTTGATACAATGCGATCAGCGGCGGGTTCTCTTGTTTTTACTCTACAGTTGCGTTTCCTAGAAGTTCTACGATGTCGTTCGGGTGTCTCCATTTATTTCGTAGATTCTTAGTTGCGAACATGACGAAAGGATGCTGTTACCTGAAGCTCGGGAATTTGTCGTTGTTACTTCACTCCTGATGTACGGTGTTCACTTTTTACACTTCACATTTTGCTTTTAACTGCACTAATGTTACTCTATAATTTTTTGATAGAACATACCTTACAACTTAAACATTTCGTTTCCTTTTTTAAAAGATGTGTCTGCTAAGTTAGTTACTTTTAGTTATTTCACTACAGTTCAACTACATAACTCGTTTTACTTTCACCACATTTCAATTACTTGTGGAGTCTGTCACCATGAAATATTACGTTCAGTTACATCGCCATTAATTTTTTATATTTACACTTTATTTTACGACACATGGTAAAGCTGTTACCTTGTCGCTGATTCTCGCTCGACTGGGGTTGGTTTTGCGGCAGTTAGTAGGGAGAGGGATTTGTTCGCGCGGAGAGAGAAAATTATTATTATTATACTAATTAACTACTATTAATAATACTACATTTTCTTTATTGAGGTAGGTATTTCTTATTATTATTATTATTACGTCTTCTTATTTAATTATCATAATTATTAATTTTCGCTTCAATGCAGAGTAATTTTCATGTCCGTACTAGATTTTACAAGTTGATACAGGCATATAAGTACACAGGGAAGGGTTAAATATTAAGGGGTGTTATCGCAATTTTATTATAGAATTCTTTTAGGTTTTAAAACTATTTATTTTGGGTATTATGGCGGGGTTACATTATCATTTACTTTAGGGGTTTATGTTCTGTTTTAATGTGAGATTTTAAATTATTTAAATTACTTTTATTTCATTTTTTCCTCTTTTAAAATAGTCACATACTCCTCCTCTTAAGCCTCAGACTCCGGTTTATTTGTTTAGGAATGTACCGGGAGTATGTTTGGGGATTTCTGTGTTAAAATTTAATTTAGTACACGATTTGTTTTCTCTATATCTCTTTAAATAATCTTGTTCATTTAAATGTTCTCCTCCGTGAAATTCCCTTTATCTCACTTCTTACCATGCTAATTTATATTTTAATTCTTAATACTAATTTCCCTAATTATCCGTAACTCACAATATCGTGGCCCGACTGATTACATTTTGCATACTCTAACTCTAGTAGTTAGTTTTCTGCACTTTCTTTAACTCTTGTAAAGAACTTTCTTTAACCCTTGTAAAGAATTTTTTAGTGCGGCGCCGTTGTGACTTGTTACGTTACCTATATATAATTCTTAATCCTACTACAAAAAATCTAAAGCCAATCCCATACTTGACCTTAGATTCATTCTTATCCTAATTTCTTATTCTACTGAGAGAATCGGAATTTCACGAAGATAATAATTTTTTGTTTTCAAATGATCAGCTGTAATACATAAACAAAAGGAGACAAACACTTTACTTTCAACGATCAGCTGTTACTGTGGAATGTGGGTCAAACTAGTTTTCTTCAAACAATGGCATAGTTTATGCGTACAAAGGGGGAAGTTAGTCAACTCGAGGGTGTATATATCTCTATTGTTCCATTTAACAATAGCTGGCGGCTAGAGAATTATTTTCAAGCAGGACACAACTTATTTATTATTATTCATACATATTATTCATTTCTTTTTACTTATTTCACTAATACACTTTTATAATTATAATTCTACTAACGTGTTATAATAATTTACGATCTTATTAAACTTTTTATTTTAAATGACTTATTATTTATTTTGTTTCAAACACTTATATTTGGACACAAAATTTCATACTGAAATTTCTCTCTCTCAGATTATTTCTATTCATCAATTGATTATCTTACACTTACGTCACATCTTTAATTCGTTTTCTCAACGTTTAACATAGTTAACGTTAATTCATTTAAACACATACACATATATATCTTATTTCATATTAAGCTTCCATATGCAATCTTATCTTAATTAATCAACATAACTTATCTCACAACAATTAAATTCTCAGTATTGACATATATAATTAATCAAAACAAAACGATAATACCATTGTATCGTAGAGAGAAATTTCATACGAAGAGTACATTATGTTTACATTCACACAACAGATCAGCTGGTTGGGGGAGGTCTATTGTGTGCGTTACGGTGGCTTATTGTTTACCTAGACAAGGCTTTATAACAAAGGAGGGTGACTTCTGTCAATTTGGAACACGTTTATTTCCTGCACAGGACAGTCTGTTTAGTCAACCAGGGAATGTCATTCAAACAACGTACTTGTATGCGAGGGGAGAGGATACTTTTCTCGAGCTGTTTCGTGTCAAGAAACAAACATAAACTAGCCTGTAACTACCGTCAGGTTGAAAATTGAATATTTTTACAAGCGGGGACTTGCTTATTATGTCGATTTCCTAACACTACTATTATTACATTATTAATAAAACTCTATTTATTTATTCACAAATCCAGAGTGATTTTAGCAAGTTATTGTTAATTAGCCCAGGGTACACAATTATTATTTAACAACACAAGTCATAAAAGTGCGCATCTTATTTATAAAATTATTTACTTTTTTTTTTTTTTTTTTTTTTTTTTTTTTTTTTTTTTTTTTTTAAACGATGTCTGAAATCTTTTGTTACTGGGCAAGGGGTCACACACTTTGTAATACAATAGGGGGAGGTGATGTATTGTCTACTTGAGGTGGCAGAGCGTAACAAAGGGATAGTTTGGTACAAGCGGGAACAGGTCATTTTCTTGTCTGAGATTGTCGTTAAACAGACGAATTGGGGAATGCATTTTTAAACAGGTTTTACCCTGGGGTTACAATGTTTAAATAATTATTATATTATATCTAAATATTCTTACCATATATATTATGGTTATTATATTATATTATATTATTACGACACATAATGATTATAAAAACACATTATCCTAATTCTGATTTTACTTACTTTAATTCTTCCTTTTGCGTATTTTAAATTAACATTCATAGAGTGAATAATTCTACCACATATTAAATGACAAACACAGAGTATTTTATCTTGCTAATTATCATTTATTCATTAATTAAGCAGAGTGGCGCATTTGAAACGTTTCGCATACGTTACAATTCGGGAACCTGGTTAATTGGCTCAGGTCAATTAAACAGGCTGCCATAATCTTTACAAAATCAAAAATACCTAATAAGTACACAAATGTTAAATAGGCTCCCGTGAATTGAGGAGTATTGACAAGGGATTTGGTAGATATATTCACTCACCTTTTTGATAACCATAACATCTCTTTATTATATTTTCTTGAATAATACTTTAAATATGATTGTTATTTTGTTTGATTACATTAAACAAATAAATTACTCAAAAGTTGTGCATCAAATGCTCTTACGTCTTTTTACATGTTACTCTAGTGATCAAAATAAAATTATATATTTATTAACTACATCAAATACCTCGGATCCGGGTTTTAACTTAAGAATGCTCTACAATAAGTCAACATTATGCAAACTATTTGAATACTAGTTTGCTCAAATTTCGAATTACCTTTACCTTTAACTATTATCAGATTACTATTTCATTATTGTAATTACAGACACTACTATGTTAACATTTACATTATTAGAATCAGTCTTTGCAAAAAATATACTGCTTTTGTTGCCATTGTTAAAAATATAATGGTTTGGTTTCACCTTGATACAATGCGATCAGCGGCGGGTTCTCTTGTTGTTACTCTACAGTTGCGTTTCCTAGAAGTTCTACGATGTCGTTCGGGTGTCTCCATTTATTTCGTAGATTCTTAGTTGCGAACATGACGAAAGGATGCTGTTACCTGAAGCTCGGGAATTTGTCGTTGTTACTTCACTCCTGATGTACGGTGTTCACTTTTTACACTTCACATTTTGCTTTTAACTGCACTAATGTTACTCTATAATTTTTTGATAGAACATACCTTACAACTTAAACATTTCGTTTCCTTTTTTAAAAGATGTGTCTGCTAAGTTAGTTACTTTTAGTTATTTCACTACAGTTCAACTACATAACTCGTTTTACTTTCACCACATTTCAATTACTTGTGGAGTCTGTCACCATGAAATATTACGTTCAGTTACATCGCCATTAATTTTTTATATTTACACTTTATTTTACGACACATGGTAAAGCTGTTACCTTGTCGCTGATTCTCGCTCGACTGGGGTTGGTTTTGCGGCAGTTAGTAGGGAGAGGGATTTGTTCGCGCGGAGAGAGAAAATTATTATTATTATACTAATTAACTACTATTAATAATACTACATTTTCTTTATTGAGGTAGGTATTTCTTATTATTATTATTATTACGTCTTCTTATTTAATTATCATAATTATTAATTTTCGCTTCAATGCAGAGTAATTTTCATGTCCGTACTAGATTTTACAAGTTGATACAGGCATATAAGTACACAGGGAAGGGTTAAATATTAAGGGGTGTTATCGCAATTTTATTATAGAATTCTTTTAGGTTTTAAAACTATTTATTTTGGGTATTATGGCGGGGTTACATTATCATTTACTTTAGGGGTTTATGTTCTGTTTTAATGTGAGATTTTAAATTATTTAAATTACTTTTATTTCATTTTTTCCTCTTTTAAAATAGTCACATACTCCTCCTCTTAAGCCTCAGACTCCGGTTTATTTGTTTAGGAATGTACCGGGAGTATGTTTGGGGATTTCTGTGTTAAAATTTAATTTAGTACACGATTTGTTTTCTCTATATCTCTTTAAATAATCTTGTTCATTTAAATGTTCTCCTCCGTGAAATTCCCTTTATCTCACTTCTTACCATGCTAATTTATATTTTAATTCTTAATACTAATTTCCCTAATTATCCGTAACTCACAATATCGTGGCCCGACTGATTACATTTTGCATACTCTAACTCTAGTAGTTAGTTTTCTGCACTTTCTTTAACTCTTGTAAAGAACTTTCTTTAACCCTTGTAAAGAATTTTTTAGTGCGGCGCCGTTGTGACTTGTTACGTTACCTATATATAATTCTTAATCCTACTACAAAAAATCTAAAGCCAATCCCATACTTGACCTTAGATTCATTCTTATCCTAATTTCTTATTCTACTGAGAGAATCGGAATTTCACGAAGATAATAATTTTTTGTTTTCAAATGATCAGCTGTAATACATAAACAAAAGGAGACAAACACTTTACTTTCAACGATCAGCTGTTACTGTGGAATGTGGGTCAAACTAGTTTTCTTCAAACAATGGCATAGTTTATGCGTACAAAGGGGGAAGTTAGTCAACTCGAGGGTGTATATATCTCTATTGTTCCATTTAACAATAGCTGGCGGCTAGAGAATTATTTTCAAGCAGGACACAACTTATTTATTATTATTCATACATATTATTCATTTCTTTTTACTTATTTCACTAATACACTTTTATAATTATAATTCTACTAACGTGTTATAATAATTTACGATCTTATTAAACTTTTTATTTTAAATGACTTATTATTTATTTTGTTTCAAACACTTATATTTGGACACAAAATTTCATACTGAAATTTCTCTCTCTCAGATTATTTCTATTCATCAATTGATTATCTTACACTTACGTCACATCTTTAATTCGTTTTCTCAACGTTTAACATAGTTAACGTTAAT
Source organism: Magicicada septendecula (assembly GCA_034769895.1). NCBI lineage: Eukaryota > Metazoa > Arthropoda > Insecta > Hemiptera > Cicadidae > Magicicada > Magicicada septendecula. Next base: position 30,677,456 of record CM068369.1, read on the forward strand.
TCATTTAAACACATACACATATATATCTTATTTCATATTAAGCTTCCATATGCAATCTTATCTTAATTAATCAACATAACTTATCTCACAACAATTAAATTCTCAGTATTGACATATATAATTAATCAAAACAAAACGATAATACCATTGTATCGTAGAGAGAAATTTCATACGAAGAGTACATTATGTTTACATTCACACAACAGATCAGCTGGTTGGGGGAGGTCTATTGTGTGCGTTACGGTGGCTTATTGTTTACCTAGACAAGGCTTTATAACAAAGGAGGGTGACTTCTGTCAATTTGGAACACGTTTATTTCCTGCACAGGACAGTCTGTTTAGTCAACCAGGGAATGTCATTCAAACAACGTACTTGTATGCGAGGGGAGAGGATACTTTTCTCGAGCTGTTTCGTGTCAAGAAACAAACATAAACTAGCCTGTAACTACCGTCAGGTTGAAAATTGAATATTTTTACAAGCGGGGACTTGCTTATTATGTCGATTTCCTAACACTACTATTATTACATTATTAATAAAACTCTATTTATTTATTCACAAATCCAGAGTGATTTTAGCAAGTTATTGTTAATTAGCCCAGGGTACACAATTATTATTTAACAACACAAGTCATAAAAGTGCGCATCTTATTTATAAAATTATTTACTTGTTTTTTTTTTTTTTTTTTTTTTTTTTTTTTTTTTTTTTTTTTTTTTTTTTTTTAAACGATGTCTGAAATCTTTTGTTACTGGGCAAGGGGTCACACACTTTGTAATACAATAGGGGGAGGTGATGTATTGTCTACTTGAGGTGGCAGAGCGTAACAAAGGGATAGTTTGGTACAAGCGGGAACAGGTCATTTTCTTGTCTGAGATTGTCGTTAAACAGACGAATTGGGGAATGCATTTTTAAACAGGTTTTACCCTGGGGTTACAATGTTTAAATAATTATTATATTATATCTAAATATTCTTACCATATATATTATGGTTATTATATTATATTATATTATTACGACACATAATGATTATAAAAACACATTATCCTAATTCTGATTTTACTTACTTTAATTCTTCCTTTTGCGTATTTTAAATTAACATTCATAGAGTGAATAATTCTACCACATATTAAATGACAAACACAGAGTATTTTATCTTGCTAATTATCATTTATTCATTAATTAAGCAGAGTGGCGCATTTGAAACGTTTCGCATACGTTACAATTCGGGAACCTGGTTAATTGGCTCAGGTCAATTAAACAGGCTGCCATAATCTTTACAAAATCAAAAATACCTAATAAGTACACAAATGTTAAATAGGCTCCCGTGAATTGAGGAGTATTGACAAGGGATTTGGTAGATATATTCACTCACCTTTTTGATAACCATAACATCTCTTTATTATATTTTCTTGAATAATACTTTAAATATGATTGTTATTTTGTTTGATTACATTAAACAAATAAATTACTCAAAAGTTGTGCATCAAATGCTCTTACGTCTTTTTACATGTTACTCTAGTGATCAAAATAAAATTATATATTTATTAACTACATCAAATACCTCGGATCCGGGTTTTAACTTAAGAATGCTCTACAATAAGTCAACATTATGCAAACTATTTGAATACTAGTTTGCTCAAATTTCGAATTACCTTTACCTTTAACTATTATCAGATTACTATTTCATTATTGTAATTACAGACACTACTATGTTAACATTTACATTATTAGAATCAGTCTTTGCAAAAAATATACTGCTTTTGTTGCCATTGTTAAAAATATAATGGTTTGGTTTCACCTTGATACAATGCGATCAGCGGCGGGTTCTCTTGTTGTTACTCTACAGTTGCGTTTCCTAGAAGTTCTACGATGTCGTTCGGGTGTCTCCATTTATTTCGTAGATTCTTAGTTGCGAACATGACGAAAGGATGCTGTTACCTGAAGCTCGGGAATTTGTCGTTGTTACTTCACTCCTGATGTACGGTGTTCACTTTTTACACTTCACATTTTGCTTTTAACTGCACTAATGTTACTCTATAATTTTTTGATAGAACATACCTTACAACTTAAACATTTCGTTTCCTTTTTTAAAAGATGTGTCTGCTAAGTTAGTTACTTTTAGTTATTTCACTACAGTTCAACTACATAACTCGTTTTACTTTCACCACATTTCAATTACTTGTGGAGTCTGTCACCATGAAATATTACGTTCAGTTACATCGCCATTAATTTTTTATATTTACACTTTATTTTACGACACATGGTAAAGCTGTTACCTTGTCGCTGATTCTCGCTCGACTGGGGTTGGTTTTGCGGCAGTTAGTAGGGAGAGGGATTTGTTCGCGCGGAGAGAGAAAATTATTATTATTATACTAATTAACTACTATTAATAATACTACATTTTCTTTATTGAGGTAGGTATTTCTTATTATTATTATTATTACGTCTTCTTATTTAATTATCATAATTATTAATTTTCGCTTCAATGCAGAGTAATTTTCATGTCCGTACTAGATTTTACAAGTTGATACAGGCATATAAGTACACAGGGAAGGGTTAAATATTAAGGGGTGTTATCGCAATTTTATTATAGAATTCTTTTAGGTTTTAAAACTATTTATTTTGGGTATTATGGCGGGGTTACATTATCATTTACTTTAGGGGTTTATGTTCTGTTTTAATGTGAGATTTTAAATTATTTTAAATTACTTTTATTTCATTTTTTCCTCTTTTAAAATCGTCACACTCTCCTCCTCCTCTTCCTCCTCCTCCTCCTCCTCCTCCTCCTCCTCCTCCTCCTCCTCCTCCTCCTCCTCCTCCTCTTCCTCCTCCTCTTCCTCTCCCTCCTCCTCCTCCTCCTCCCCGTCCTCTTCCTCCTCCTCCTCCTCCTCTTCCTCTTCTTCTTCTTCTTCTTCTTCTTCTTTGTCTTCTTTTTCTTCTTTTTCTTTTCCTTGTTCTTCCCCAACAAGGATTATGCCTTGGTGACCTGTTCCGCCTTCATAAGATTTATTCCCATCTTTTCTTTGATCTCCCTGCGTTTCATCTTCCAGCTGGTTTTTGTCTGCTTACCGCGTTTCGTAGTCTTAAATCATCGATACACTCCAGATGGTACTTCCAATTTCTTCTATGCATCTCTATTATGTATTATGTAATATTATCTGAGCAGGATCTTCCTTTCCGAAAACCATTTTGAATTTCAGCTAAATTGGCCTCTGCTATGGGTTGCAATCGAGTGTTAAGTACTTAATCCTATATAATTTGTGTTGAATCTGCCTCCCTTCTTAAAAACTGACATTATATTTGCTGTTATCCATCATATAAAACTTATTTTAAACCAATGGCTGGCTATACTATATCAATGTAATAAAATATTGTATTTTCTCGTAATAAAATCAGACAATGTTCTTTAAACAGAGCTGTGCGATTTGCTTACACTGTCTTGCATTCACTGTACATAATTAAAAGTAACGTCATCTAAATAAAACAGACCCAGATCTACAATATTGTCAACTTTTCTTGCATTAATCATTACTATGTAAGAGTTTACAACATTAATTTAATTTTGTCGCAGACTATACAAGGAAAGTTGATGATAACAAATTGGTGATATGGAGAAATGTAAATTATGGAAACAGTGGCAGGGCATACTTTCCACGATCATAGAAGAAATACAGATATACGGCAGCAACGGAATATTATGAGTATACTCGACAGGATTTCCCAGTATCGGCTGAATTGGTAGGAACATTTTTGCCGAATGGATGACTGCGGCATCCTCAGACACCTAAGAAACTATAACCCAAAGGGACGGAGAGGTGTGGGACGTCCGAGGAAACGCTGGAGTGACCAGTTCTAGAATTTTCCTGTTTGAAACCGGAACAAACCATCCTTGGTTTAATCCTTGCAGATGATGATGGAAACATTACTATTGATATGTAATTTTTGTATTTTTGTTTAATCTTATATACAGTATTACAGTATTGACAGGATTAAAATTAATTAATTAATACTTTTTTACCTCCTACCATAGACATATCATAATTCTAAGAACACCATTAAATTAATGATATTTAGACGCATATGGTAATACAAAATTATTGCAGAAAAGTGCAGTACTAAAGACGTTATATTAACTAACGTTAATTACTACCATAATTAACTTGTAATTAACAAGTGAGTTATTTGTAAGTGGGGAGTGAAAAATTACGAAGACAATCCAACCACTCGCGTAAAGATTAAATTTGCGTGAGCGCGAAAACGGACTAAAAAGTGATCAGTAAATAAAAATACGCTACGCACGAATTAACAATGTCTAACACGTCAAAAACAATATCTGACAAGTCATGTTGCAGTCTACTATAAATACCTCTGGCAATTTTGGGCGTAGTCAGACTCAAGATATCTTTACACGGCGTCACTGTGGAAGTCTGTCGATTGACGTGAATTGATCACACGTTTTCATCATCACCATCATCTGCAATATACCACGATAGATGGGGGAACACTTTTATCACTATCAAGAAAGCTATGAATGCGTGTTGTGTCTGGTGTACGTATGATAACGCGTAAAATGTACAAAACTTAGTAGAAGTAAAGCTCTTTTTATTTCAGGGTTTACTGCGCACTCTGTATATTGACAAAACGTTTTAAAGTTCAAATAGTTTTACATATATGGTTTAATATATTATGCACACATTCAAAGTGATCCAATAAACGTAGGTCACTTATGAATGAATAACAATTGCATTGAGCTGTGTTTACTAAAACAACGTATTCATGTGCAAAGCAATTAACGACGGTCATCACTAAGTGATCTAATCTGTTTGTTTGACACAGATTACTGAGTGACAGCCTACAGGGTTTACACAGCAATCTATCATCCGTACCATGATTGAAATGCTAACAAGAGTTTGTACATGTCCTGGCAATGATTATATGTCCATCCATCAATGTGCGTGATATTGTATAGAATTGTTTGTTGTTCCAAGCCAGTTTTGTCCAACTCGTCATATTGAAACAAATGGAACCATCTAGAATAGCCGAGATCGTCCTCGACTCGTCCCCCGCCCAGTGTGACAGGTGTTGCCTTAGTCAAGGCCGCGTTCAAGTACGCTCCATAGTACTCTACAGAACACTTATATACACATTAAGTGGCGTGCAAATTGAGGATGAAAGATTTCTAGGAGGCGTGCGCTACCTATAAAAAGCCATATCAGCCGGGTTGTCAGTTCAGTGTGTTGAGCGATTTCTTTAGCGCGGATCGAGTGTTTGTAGCGAAGAGTTGTTGTGTTATAATTAGTGCGGAATTCTTTGTATTTGACATTATTATTGCGTGTGGTCAATTTTTACTTGATTTGTTGTAAGAGACTATCTTGTTGATTACAAATTATGAATTGTGATAATTAAAGCTGGTACTTAATGGTTTCATTTTTCATTGGTGTCTTGTATTTTGTTTTCCACTGTTCCATACGACGATCAGTTAGACCGTCGTAACAATATTTATGTCTTCCTTTCACGATCTGCTGCGTGTACTGCGTTTCCGTCAAGTAGTTATTGTGACAACGGTCATAATTAAACCGTTTCAACGGACAACACCTTCGGTCCTGTCGACAGGATGTCTTCATTACTACTGCACTAGAGCCCGCACATCCGAGAAGACTACTTATGCTAAGCAGAGACTTCTGTATTTTTTTGTTATTTATAGTTTTTCATTGTTCAGAATCATAGGTCGTCGCCATACAGAAGCACAAAATTCAACTTCCCGTTATCATAATCAATAAGTAAAGGATAATGCGAATATGTAACAATATATAATAGATATATTGTTACGATAACACAGAACAATCTACGTGTTTCTCGAACGATTAATTGGAATCCGGCTAAATGTTGTAGCATTTCAACATTGGCTTGCGAGACTTTTCTAGACGCCGCCAGCCTCGCTGACTCTGTCAAGGCCGCAATTAATTACGTCGTAGTGTAGAAGTAACACGTTGTTGTGGAATGTTCTGGTCTGTGAGCGTTGCATAAATACTTGGCATCAGCGGCTTTAGTTCAGTTATTATCGGGCGATATTACTCTGTCCGTTCAAGTGGTTATTATTGCGGTTCGTAAGATTGTGGCGAAGTGTTATGCGTTTTTCTAATTGCGCGGGACAATTTTAGTACAACTGTGTTTTATATTATTAGTTGACATTTTTTATTGCGTATGAATAATTTTTATTTTATTTGTTGTAAGAGACTGTCTTGTTAATTACGAACTGTTTAATTGTGATAATTAAAGCTGGTGATTAGTGACTTAATTGGTGACTTGTATTTTGTTTGCCACTGTATCTACGACGATCAGGAGACCGTCGTAAAAATATGATATACGAGGAATGTGTGTGTGTGTGTGTGTGTGTGTGTGTGTGTGTGTGTGTGTGTGTGTGTGTGTGTGTGTGTGTGTGTGTGTGTGTGTGTGTGTGTGTGTGTGTGTGTGTGATACGATAACGAATTTGAAATCTTCATTGTAACAACTTATGTTTGGTCAACAAAAGAACTCTCCCCCCCCAAAGGAACCTTTCATCGCTACTAAGTTATATCAGGTACCAGAATTAAATGTTTAATTGGATAAACTATTCATTAATAATGTTTAATTACTTTTTAAACTGTAAAAGATATTGTTAAGACAGTCTTACTGATAGTGGAAAACAAAATAAAGACACCAATCAAGTCAATAATCACCAGTTTTAATTAATCACAATTAACCGTTTGAAATCAACAAATTATTCAACAAGACTATACTCGTGCAATAGTTTAGTTAAATTTGTCCACACGCAAAAATAATGTTAACTAATAGAGTCCCGCACAATTATAACACAATAACTCTTCGCCACAATACTTCGAACCTCACTCGAATAAATCGCCACTTAATCGCCCGACGTACACTGACTGTCCGTCGCTGGATGCTTATATTTATACCCCTTAGAGATGCCAGAATAATCGGTCACTTGTCGAGCAATCTGCTTAGTAGAGTCCACTATAAACCGTGAAAACAGTCTGGCCTTGAACACAGTGCGTCGACCGGTTCGGTCTGGATTAGGCTAGACCTACACTGGACGCAGAAGTCTTCCGATCCGATCAGGCACGGTTGTCTGGCCATATTTCTCCCGGCAAGTGTGCCTACATTGATGGCGGACGTTTCCCGCCAGTTTGCTGCCACCACTTGTCAGTGATTCAACGAAGTTCTCTTTCGTACGTCATGAGTGACTCGGAGGAAGATTTGGAATTTTTTCTCCTGCTAGACTCTAATTACTTCTTGAAACAGTGTAACACAAGAAAGTGGGTTCATGATTTTAACAAAGACAGAGGTGACACTGAATTTTTCAAAACTAGTTGGCCAATGAGAAATTATCCAGATAAATATAAAGATTACCACAGGATGCGGACTGAAACTTTTGACTACATTCTCGAAGCCATAAAGTTTGATCTTACAAACCATTCTAATTTTAGAGATTGCATAAGTCCTGAAGAAAAGCTCACAATTACATTAAGGTAAGTTCAACTTATATTTTAATTACAGTGATCGAATGGTCGCTCGGCATTTGGTAGAACATTTTATTGATACTTGAATGTAATAAATTAAATCGTCTACGTGCTAATTATGAATCGTGTACAATACACTTTTGTGTGACGAAAATTTCAAGTCAACAACTTGTCACTAAAACTAATCTCAGTGTTAAAAGAACGGATCATAGACGAACGAGCTTGAGTGTATTATTTTTAACAAATTTTAAATTACTATAATAGTTGCCAGGTTTTAGTTTTATTATCCTGACATAAACTGGTTTTAAGAGAAGTACTCATTTTCAGTTGTATATTCTGGAAAGATAAAAGATTTTTGTTTCATAATTTTATGCTAAATAAAAGTGGACAATATATTAAGGATATTCATGGCCTAGGCGTAACTTGGGCCTAACTTTGGAGAAATAGGCACTCATCACTTTATTAGATATTATTAGATATCTGTGATCACTCATCACAGATATTACAAACAAACAGGACAGTGTTCTCTCCTAATCAACTAAAAATTAGTATTGAAGTTTATAGGAAAAATATTATTAATGTAAACGTGTAACTATTCTTCATTGGAAACTACTCTTGCAAGATATATTTATTATAGTATTATTTACTGTGGCATAATAAACTGTCTCCTGTATTTATTTATTTCTTTTTATTTATGGACAAAAACTCTTTGTTCATTTATATAACAGGGCTAGTGTTCCCCTCAAGTTACGCCTGTGTTATTCATTTATTTAAATTTCATGTGTTTTACATCTCCGCAGATTTTAAGACAATAACAACTCAATATTATTATTATCATATAGCGCTAAATACACAACAGATAATTAAAATTCAAGCTTAAAATTTTAATAATATGAAAAATTAACGTAAAATTCCTTCACTTTTTCCTTTTGATGTAAACAATTTTGAAGTTTCATTCCCATTGAATTTTTTTATTTTTCATTTCGTTAAAAGATGTAGGCTACCTTATTTTTCGGACTATAAGACATCCTTTTTTCTATAAGAAATAGTGCTTAAAATATAGCTGCCTCTTGTGGTCCAATGGTCTGTCAACTCATACCGATGAGATATCCTTTTCTGTTACAAAGCGTAACAATGTAAGCCACTATCTGAACGATCTTAAGTGCAAAGAACATGCATACACCGTATTCATGTTTTTAAAGAGAGAGAGAGAGAGAGAGAGAGAGAGAGAGAGAGAGAGAGAGAGAGAGAGAGACTTATCGAAAATAATCACTAAACCCTAAAACAATCCAGATTGGACTAACAAAAAAAATTCTCCCTTTCCTTATAACTCTGTGTGAATGCAATCAAAACAGAGTTGAGAGAGTGAGTGAAATATACGAAAACGTTTATTTGTTTACAGTGAGAAAAGTACTAACTACGATTCCTTGTGTATGTTTTTTTGGAACACTATGTTTTGATTTAATAACCGGAAAGCAAGACATTGTTTGTACACCTAGTTTGATAAGATTAAAAAGTGAAAATGGATAAGAATAAAGTATACTTTTTTATTAAATTTCTACCATAAAAAAGAGTGCGTATTGTGGTTCGAAAAACGGTAATTAAGTTGTGCGTGTAGTGATTACTCAAGGTAAAATAAAGCTCAAAACCTGTAGGCCTATTACACTCATATATTTATATTATATTAATGGTACATGATATTACATTTCTGTATAAAAATTGTGTCTTTTTAAGTAAAACGTTCTCCTGAAAAACATCACAATTAATTTTAAGTATAACACATAAACACACATACACATAACACATAAATATGACTAAAGATTGAATATGCTGTGAGAACTGAGTGTCTGAACTGGAACCTCCACTGTTTGGTTTTGCTACAAATCACTCTGAGATACATACTTATCAGCAGGCGAGCGCACAGAATACTGGGGTGACGGAGACGCGGAAGTTAACATTAAATGAGACGAACCAGAAGGTGTATCTACTGGTGAATTGTTAACTGCGTCTGTGAAGCTGTTATTTCCAGCTCGCGAGTGACGCTCTCCAGCATCGACATCCTCAGCCTCATTTTTTGGATCGGATCCAGTTGCTTGATTGACGGCAACAAACTCATTAAAAATAAATAATCGTCATCATCCTTCCTCGTCTTCTCTGTGAAACGTTCTTCAAGAAGCTGCAATTTCCGTTTTTCGATATCAAGAGCTTGGTCAGCACTTTTCCTCTTTCGCGGTTGTAATCTTATGTTTTGTGTTTTACTGCCTTTATCAGACTGAATTGGTTGCTTCTCTCGTGAGTTCGTTGCTGAGGGCACGCTGATGGACCCAGACTCCAGAGAATCGTTAAACTCGTCCTCATCTGGTACAACTTTGTCGTCCATATCTTCTTCATATGCAGGACTGCTGATAGGATTCCCTGGAAAATGTAAGTTTCCCGAACTTTCTCGTGGAATTAGCATATCCCTCAAGAAGTCCATGGATGCAAAAAATGGCCATTTCGTGTCATAATTGTCTGCTGCTTGACCACTTTTTGTTTCACTCCGTGCTTTCAATTTCATTCTATATGAATCTCTCAGATTTTCCCACGTCTTCTTTGCCAGATTACCTGAAACACATAATAATATTCTATTAATATCAGTTCTTATAATAAACATTTTGTATTTTATGTCTTATATTTTGTATTTTATGTCTTAATATTTTGTATTTTATGTCTTAATATTTTGTAATTTAGATATACAGGATTTTGAGGAAACAACTATTGTTACAGGTTTTTGTCAACTGGAATGTCATTTCGTCCCCTGAGCCAGGTTTTTCGAATGAATGATTATACTCGTACTATAGGTAAAATTATTGGTTCGGTTGTTGACGCAATATGGAAACGTCTTTCATCAAGGCACATGGCAGTTCCCTCTCATGATCAATTCATAGAGATTGCATCAGGATTTAAAGAAAGTTTCCCTAATGTTGTTGGATGTATTGACGGAAAGCATGTCAGGATCAAGTGCCCTAAAGATAGTGGGACCATGTATTACTGCTATAAACAGTTTTTCTCCATAGTGCTGCAAGGCGTCGCAGACTCTCAGTGCCGTTTTATTTTTATAGATGTCGGTGGATATGGAAAACAGAGTGATGGCGGAACTTTTTCTGCCTCTAGCGTATACAAATTTTTAGAAAACTTTCAAAACACGTTACCCAAACCCTTTGCATTTGAAGGGAGCGCGTCAGAGATGCCATTTGTCATTCTGTGACGATGCCTACCCTCTTAAAACATACCTCATGAAACCTTTTTCCAGAAAGGGATTGTCACACGAAGAAAGAGTGTACAACTACCGCCTTTCTCGGGCTAGAAGATGAGTAGAATGCGCTTTCGGTATTATGACTGCTAAGTGGCGCTTACTGGGCAAGGCGTTAGAAACAGAATTAGAGAAAGCAGAAAAAATTGCCAAGTGTATTTGTTTACTACACAACTTGATTATTGATATGGAAGGCTCTTACAACCCTGCAAACTTACAAGAAGCTTTGGAATTTTATAAACAACAACAAGCCGCATCTCTCGTGCCTACTAAACAGTTCAATAGATCTACAGAAGAAGCTCAAAATATTCGAAATGCCTTCAAATCTTCAAATCGTAATCTTCAATGGACCTGGTGCAGTGCCGTGGCAGAACACTCATGTTTAAAATAAGTCACAGAACTATTATTTTAAGTACTAACTCTGGCACTTTTCTAGTAGTTATTCGCTAGTTCTGTTCCGTTTTTAAATCACTAATTTTTTGGAATTGACGTAACCGACCTATTTTCATCTTTCTATGAACAAAAAGGCATTTTTGGGCTGAAATTATTGATTAATGTTAATAAAAATTAATTTGATAATGTAATGTATCCAGCAATGTAGTTTTGGTATAGTTTAATGAAAGTCTTAATCAACATAATACATAATATTAACAATATATAATTAATAATATTAATATTGTTTCTAGAAAATACTATATGTGTAAATACTAGAATCAACATGATCACACAGATTCACAAATTTTCAACATAAAACTCAAAATCTTTACAAAACAATTGTCGCTTAACTTTTAGAAAAGTGCCTTAATTTTTATATTTAAAGTTTAAACTTTTAGATCTGTAATTTGTTGTTTAATTTTTGTCACAGATCAGTAGGAAGACTGGAAGATACAATTTTAATAATTTGTATACAATATCTTACAATATCAGATATAACTGTCACAAATGCTACATTCCCATGTTACACTGGTTATTTTTTTGGTATAGGCCTACCTTTCTCAAAATAATATGTTTTAAAATTTAATGTAAAAATATAGAACGTATTTTAAATATTTTCAATAAACAAACATAAAGAAACAAACAAAACTTACCAGTTATGTGTAATTTATTTCCAATGTCTTTCCACAGGACAGGCTTCAATTCTCTGTTATGGTAAGCCTTTGTTCGTTGATCCCAGAGACGTGGTTCATCACGAACAAGTTCAATTAGAAAGTCTCTGTTGACGATTACACATTTGCTGGTATTTCCAAATGACATTTTTAGTTTACTCAGCGAGGCACGGAACAGGCTGCCGGATTGGAAACTCTGTTGCTCTGACCCGGCGTCGGGCCGGCATCGGACATCATGGGGAGTTGCTGGAACGGACCGACATGCCCAGTGTAGGCACATTCTAAGAAACAAAGCAGTTTCTTTTGTTGAAAGCAGCGCTCCGTCAACCGTGCCTTATCGGACATTGACGGTTCTGTGTCCAATGTAGGTGCAGCCTTAGCCTCGATTACTGACTCATGATAAGTGTCACGTACTTGTCTTTCATCTCGAAGGAGCAGCGATATGTACGAGCAGAATAATCTGTGTCTTTTTGGATGACGTGTTAAACAATTTCCGCTTACAGGCGCTCTCGAATCTACTAGGAACAGAGTCGTGTCTGGCCTTGAACACCGTGCGCGGACCGGTGCAGTCTGGAATAGACTCGATTGTCGACGCATGATGAGTGCCTCGTAATTGTCTTTCTTCTCAGATTAGCAACATGTACGCACACAAACATTACACCTGTGCTCTGCTACTGGGATAGTCGAGACACACGCAGAACGATACAGTCTATTGTTCGAGAATGATCCGTTCCGTAACAATATTATAAAATAGATATCATATATGATATATGAGAAATGGGTTTGTGTTGGGGGGGGGGGGTTGTGTGAGATGATAAAATAATGTATTACCTTTTATCCGTCGTGTGACTTCTTCTTGTTCTTTACTTAAATAACGCGTTTCGAACCACAAGGCCGCATCTTCAGATTTCAGTCCCGTGTGGACATCGTTATCACATTAAAATTAAAATTAAACTATTATATGTTACAACTATTCATTAACAACGTTGTATTACTTTATTAAACCTGTAAAAGATATTAATTTCATATGGTTAACAATTAGGGCATGACCGGCATACAAAAAATTAGTGCAAGGTACACAGTTATTGGGAAAGTACCTTTTTATCATCATTATCACCACTCCAAAGATTAGGCCTTATACCTGTTTTGGAATCCATCTCCTCCTTGATCTACCGACATCTCTTTTCCCAGTAGGGTATTAACTCTAGGGAGCCACAAGTAGAGACGGATATCAGTCATGTGATTCAAGTGTTCACACCATCTCCTTCTGTGGTCTTCAATCGTTTAGTGCAGTGATACAATATTTAAATCGAGTCTAATATCCTCGTTCCTTCTCCGATCCAAGAGAAAACAACCTAGCGTCTGTCTTAGAAATTTCATTTCGGCTACCTGAATTCTCTGCACGTCCCTTTTACCAAGACTCCATGTCCCACTAGCATACATGAATGTGAGGACAGCCACAGTTTTATAGAATTTCTTTCGGGTATTCTTCCGTGTTTTCTTTTTCAGGTACCTATGAATCATTCCACAGGTGCGTCTAAATTTTGTTAGTTTACTACCCCAATCAATATCAGTTTCATATGAGATATTACAACCCAGGTAATTAAAATGACTAACCTGATCCAAAATCTGCTTATTCACGACATCTTAGTTCTCATAGGATAGCTGCCCTAAAATTGTATCGTTTTAGATTTTGTAGCAACCTTTTTATAATCAAGTAATTGAATGGCGTATGTAACTGGGACGCGTCTCCAAAAGTTATTCAATATTCGAAACGTTCCTCAAGAATCTTTAACCGTGTCTACAAGCATGCGTGGGTACTTTTGTTGCGAAATGTCTAGTTGCACAACCTGATACGGTAGTTATGGTAGTAAGTGACACAATGTAATGGCATATAAAGTTGCTCTTTCAGTGTGACATCACCCGTGATTGGAATACTTAATCCACACGCTTTGTATTCACCAGATGGGTAGGGTTACGTTAATAAGTTAATGTATATTCTGAACATCGCGGCCTAATATCTAGAAAATGAAATACACAAAGTAATATTAAATCTTTAGTATCCAACAAAAGACTCAAGAGAAACATACCAGAGAATCAGAAGTAAAACAAATAAAATTATTAAACAAGTCCATCAAGACTCATGGAAACGCTTCATAGAACATGATTTATATGGTAGACATAGAACAAATATGGAACATGATTTATATGGTAGACAGACTATGGCACATAAAGTGATGAAACAACATTAATAGCGTTGAAAGAGAAAAGATTCCTATAAATATGATTCAGAAAAATGAATGGACAAACAGTTATAGAAAGTTATATTTTGACAGTGCAATAGAAAATGCTAAGGAATATATAAGTAAGGCCAGTGGAAAAGGTCTGCATTAGTTAACTGTAGAAGAACTCCAACAAGCAATGAATGGAATGAAAAGTAGAAAGCCATCAGGACTTAACGGAATAAATGCTGAGTTAATAAAATATGGTGGCACATTATTGGATTTCCAAATTCTCCATTTTCTAAAAACCATTTGGATGAAAAACAAAATTCCAAAAGAATTGAGGTGGGCAAAAGTGATTTCATTATAATTACAGATGCAAATAATTACAGAGGAGTAATCTTTCTGAACTCGGCGTACAAAATGTATACAAGAATTCTCAATCCGATATTAAGAGTCTCTTAAAGATGCATAACGTCTTGTAGAGCAAATGGGTTTTAGAAAAGGTAGGTAGACTGTGGACGCATCGTTTGTATTACGACACAAAATAGAGAAAAGGCGGGAGTACAACCAGGAAACCCATATCGCTTTTGTTCACCTGGAGAAAGCATTTGATAGTGTATAATGTCAAAAGTTATGGAATCTTATAGATTAAAAAGGATATCCACAGCATTTAATAAATTCTGTTATGATCCCGTGCAAAATTACATCTAGTCCTAGTCCTAGATCTGAATGGTAGGCTCTCAGATGACATTCCAGTAAGTAAGGGAGTTAGGCAAGGTTGTATTCCCCAACCTTGTTTAATATCATCCAAGTAGATTGATAACATGTTGAGAGCACGGAGATACAGAATGAATTCGGGAATGCAGCTTAACAAATCAATTTGTCTGGGTTCACTACTACATGCAGATGATATAGTGCTTATTCAAGAGAATGAGGACCATTTACAAAGCGCTATGTTTCGATTTCAAACGGCAAGAGAGTACTCACTTCTTGCTTCTTCCCAGTTTTTCTTCCAATGTTCTCTCAATAATACACGTTAATATTCTATTTTCTTGTATTTTTTAAATTACATTTTATTTGCTTTATCAGTTTCTTTAGGATTTTATCCCAAAACATTCTGTTTTCTTAAACTCTATTCAGAACAATTTGTCGCTCATTTTGTCAATCCACTGTATTTTGTCCTTCCATTCCACATTCACACCTCAAAAGCCTCAATTCTATCTTCCTCTCTCTTTCTCTCTCTTTCTCTCTCTTCTTCTCTCTTCCTCTCTCTTCTTCTTTTTTCTTCTCTCTTCCTTTTCCTTTCTCCCTCTCCCTCGCTCCCTCTCTCTTTAATATTCTCTCCACTACACATACGATTAGGAGAAAATACTTTGCGTACAGCAATTCACCAGTATCTTTTTCATTTAGAGGAATATACACCTAAAGGAAATGCTTTTCTTCTGTACTGCGGAAAATATTGCAACGGTAGAATAAACAAATATAAAATTCCACTGTTTACAGTATACCCATACTTCTGAGATTTATATTTAGTTAGTCTCTAAGTTATCTTATCGGGACTACGGATATTACTCAGATCGCTCTCCAGACTTGCTTACTGTCTAAGTAATATATTTACTGAGAACAAATTTTGGGTTACAGGTTTGTCTTTTTTAATTTATGGAAGGGTGCACACGCCGGACTGTCAAACAAACAAAAACACAAACACTGGTAAAGACCAAAATGGGTTTTTAAACACACGGGCTTACAAACGCAACTGATTTATACATCTATTTACATTTTGTCATTAAAACAATATTTTTTCTATTAAAACCCATTCCCGGGCTGTTTGGTCGTGGTCCATTGTTTCTTTCCAAAACAGAGGTTTTGACATAAAACTCCCATCATCAGTGTAAAAAATCAAGCTGTACTAACGTCAAACCTCATCGACGGGCGCAGCGTTGCCGACTTCAGCTTTAGAGCATCATTTGGTCCTGATCTGACCAACTATAGACCTATAAATATGCATTTCCTAGAAACTTCTAATTTGTATGTGAGTAGATATTTGTACAGTTTTACACTTGTTAATAAACTACGTATTTAAACACTTTATTTGCTAGGATAAGCAGAAACTTAAGTTTTTAAATAAACACTAGTCAACAGACAGATTTACAAGACACAGGGGTTGTTCATACATACAGTCCGTTTAAACATTTTTACAGACACAAGGGACGCCGGTGTTTGTCGTAACAGCTGCTGCTAATAGGATTAAGTAGAGCTATCAACCACGTAGTGTGTGTGTGTGTGTGTGTTTTTCTAAAGAGATTTCACAATGTAGGCCTCTACCCGCAGTCTGTGAAAGATTGTATAGACCAGCAGTCGGCAACCATGCGTCCGTCGATAAGGTTTGACGCGCCCACAAACTAGTTTGTAATTTTATTTTATTTTGAACAAAGGAACGCACACGCATTATACCTGACTCGAAGTATTGTATTATAAAATAGTACAAACCTTTTCAAATTTTACTTTTTTCTAATACAATAATTTCTGTTAGTTAGTTTTTTCAAAAAAAGTAACTGAAACTTTCATTTATGTTTTAGATGTGATTTTTGCAAATTTTAAATCTGTGCACTTTACAAAAATAGTGTTACTGTGGTAAGTTCTTTAATTTATTTTTATTAAAATGTGTCCTGTTTAACCATTTTTTGTATAAATTTTTGTTAGTTTTAACTTGCGTGAGCATGATGACAGGTTGTTGATGACCTACTCTAATGTAAAAAACTTTCACAAATGTATATGAAAAATACTGCAAAGCTTTTTTTGATTCAGTTTCCACGTTGCTAAATATAAGCGCGCAAGGGTATTATAAAGCGACAGTTAATGTTTGTAATGTCCGGCTATTAAACTCCGCAACTTTCTATTTGCCATTGATTGGGTAAGGAGGGTGCGCCCATCAAACTAGTCATCATTTACATATGCGCCCTCATAAATTCAAAGGTTGCCTATGACTGCTTTAGAGCACCATTTGGTCCTGAGCTGACAAACTATAGGCCCATTAATATGCATTTCTTAGAAATTTTTAATTTTTATTTCAGCAAATATTTGTACAGTTTCACGGGCTGCGATATTCCATACGTTTTAAAGATTTATTTTTTGTTACCTGAACCATGGCCGGTTAAACGTGGCAACGTTGCGTCTGAGGCCTATAAGCATAGTGTAATAAAATAGCTAAAGTAAACATGTTATATTTTGATTTAATTTCATAGCATTACTAAACTCATTGGTAGGCTTATTTATAACTAAATGCCTATTATAGGTCTGGGCGCACTTAGTACTGTACGTTTAAGTTGAAGAAATTAGTGAGTTAGTGTTAGGCCTAATGAATTAATTTTGTTCGAATTATTAAATTCGTATCACATGAATGATTTAATTAGTATATTTCTTAAATAATATAGCAGTATTTTACATAATAAACTTTTATTATTATTATTTCCAGCTGTACAAATTTTACGCAATTTCAGGAACCAAAAATTACAGACGTGATCTTCCACTGCTGCTTGTCCATCAAAAGATCTTCTTCAATTTCTCGTTCTCTTAATATAGTCTGAATTTCTTCTGTCTTTCTCGTTCTCTTAATATAGTCTGAATTTCTTCTGTCCAAGTGATAGGTGGTCTTCTCTTTTCCTTCATCCTGGCGGGGTCCATTCTATAAATCTCCTTGGCAATCTTTCCTGTGCTTTTTTTTTGCCTGTCCATACCATTGTAATTTTTTTTAATTTTCTTTGTTTGGAGAAAATCAACAATTGAATATTTCACATTAATTCTGTCCTTAATGATTTCATTTCTAATTTTCTCAAGTCTGGATACCATAAAAAACTTTTAATTTGCAAAAAATGTATAACTGCTGTTAACCGGCAATTTAAAATGACGCGATTTAATTATTAAACTACATAAAATAAGAGATCGTCCAGCCGGCCTCAAATATGAGCTGGTTCCAGTGTTGCCACGTTTAATATTCCGGTCTTCTGATAGAGCCGGCCATATTAGAACCGTACCGATTTTTGTTAAGTACCTGGAATTTAAATGATTTGTTTTTATCATATAATTTTTGAATAATTTTTGTAAACGTAATCACAATTTTATTTAAAATTACATAAAACATTTCGATTAAAACCATTAAAATTTTTAAACAAGTTAATATATAACAATTCTGTAAAATTATTAAAAAATGAAAATTTTATCATATAATTTGTTTACTAAACTGTACGGTTTAAATACGAAAAACATTATTATTATCTCACGGTTGAACGTATCCTCGACTGCATTGTATAATTGTGTGTAGGCTACACCAATATGTGAGCGTGTGTATTTTCGAGGGGTGGGGTTGGGGAGGACGACTGCAGATGTAAAATCTAAACAAAGGCTGGAATTGTGCGCATACGGTTGGTTCCACTGCATGTTTTTTAATGTTAAGCACATTAAAATGCAACTCAACAATTAACGGTTGGATGGGCAATTTTTCCTAATTCGTCCTTAAATGCTACTTAGTTCCGACGGCGGGTAACAGCTTTTAAATTTAATCAAAAGCGTTTCTCTCTATATAGTTTTAGTTCAAATATTTTGAAAACTAAAAATACTTTGTATTTTAAAATTTTGTAACAGTATAGTTAGTATTGTACTGTCCTTGGTAGATCGGGCTAGGAGGATCTGTGAGCCCCGGTACCTCGACGAGGAGTTGCGCCATCTTGAACGAGCGCTGCAGGCTAACGGCAATTCCGTCGGGGAAGTGAGACGAGCGATGGTCCGGCCGAGAAGAACAGCCAAGCCGGCGGAGATGGTGTCACGGGAAAATGTTGGCTCCGCGGTGTGCCCTATGTCCGTGCGGTCACGGACCGCATTGGTAGGCTGCTTAGCCGGCACGACATAAGACCGATATTAAAGCCGACACCAGGATTAAGAAAAATTCATCAGTTCTTGAGTCCGGCGAAGGACGTCAGAGACCCGCTGTCGTCGTGTGGAGTCTACGGAGTTCCCTGCTCGTGCGGCCAGGTTTACATCGGAACCACGAAGCGTAGTGTCCGCACTCGTGTGGGTGACCATAGCTTTTACTGTCGATTGAGGCACCCGGAGAAGTCTGCCGTGGAGGAACACGTGCTCGCCAATGCCGACCATCGAATCCTCTTCGATAAGACGAAACTTTTGTCGGCGGTGGGTGCCTATTCCTCTCACCTTCATATGCAGTCGGTCAGGATCCAAAAACATGCTGCGATCGCTATGTATCGGTGGGATAGGTTCGTTGCGAGCCTTTAATTGGCTAATAGGTTCTTCTTTCTGATTGGCTGGTGGCTAATTTTTTACTGTATCGCGGAACTTAGAAAATTTATAAGTAGGAGTGTTGTTCATGGGACTTTTCCAGCCTTAACCGCAGTACTGTGGTCACTAACGTATACCACCTCACGTTAGAGTACTCGGTTTTCACTAAAGAAAGCAGTCGATGGCACTGCCAAAACGTCTGGTTTTGGAGAAAACATTGGACCACGGCCAAACAGCCCGGGAAAGAATTTTAACAACAGTATATTTAGTAGCTGAAAATCCAGTATTAATTTAAGCCGTCATAGTTTTTCCATAACACTGTTCTTCTATCGTCGTAGGTTTTGCAGAAGCTCGATAGAGATGACGAAAAAAATACTGAAAAATAGTACAAGTAAAACTTTAAAAATATTGTAAAATATTTAAAGACAGTAATCGCATTTAGATTCGATTTTACTAGAGCCTTGATAAGCATCCGTAAACAACATTTAGTATTTCCTTGAACGTCCTATATTTTTAAGCTCATACGCATACATAGATTCGAACATAATACATACACAAACACATGTATATATACCTCTGTACATATAGAATTAAGAAGAAAAACAATATTGCAATAAGAACAAAAACAATGATTACTGATCGAATTCTAGAACACGAGACTCACTTCAGTTATTTGGGAAATGATATTGCCTGTAAGAGAGGAATTATGATATTGATGTTAATTTAGGTAAGTTCCAGACGGTCTGTGGGACAATCGACAGTATTTTTAGAAACAAGGTACGTCGAGATACAAAATAAAAGTTTTACAAAGTTATGGCGGTCCTTGTACTGTCCAGTGGGTGTGAATTATGGACAACAACCAAAAACAAGAAAGTGAAATAAAGTCATCAGAAATGGCATTCTCAAGAAAAAGTAAAAGGTGTTGTAAACTTGCCCGTATAAGAAATAAGGCTATAAGAGAATAGTTTGAACTTGAACTAACAATTAAAATATTACATTTAACGGTAGAAATAACACTTAGAAACAATGTCAGATTCCAGACTAGACTAACAAATCTCTGAAAATACAAACTTATAGGACACAGGTGTGTTGGTAGACCCAGGAAGAGACGGCTGGAGAATTTTTGAGGGCGGAACAGGCAGCAACTTGCCTATGCCGCGTTGTGAAGATGATGATGATAATAGTATTTCGGATCTTTCCGGTTAAGTGGCAGCATGCAGTGAGCAATTACTCTACGTAGCAATCGCCAGTAGCAACGCATTTCCCCCTCCACACGTAGCGATAACCAGCGACAGTTTGTATTTTTATTTTTATTTTTACATATTTTTTAATATTTATATTTTTATATTTATATAAAATGGTGCTCACACACTTCTCGCATGTATGAATTCCAATCCATGCATGTGAAGTGATTCATTTCCTACTCATCTTGACAGTATTGCCCGGTTGTGTACGTCTTACTCCAACAGTAAATGAAGTATACGATTGTGAGGATATCTAATCGAGAATTATTTAGTAATGTATCCTGTCGAACTTGTTTGGATTCCCGACAGTCCTTTGTAGAACATACCCAACGGTCTTTACCTGTCGTGTACAGTTTCATTTGATCGTCGTTCGTATCTGTGCTGTTAACTGAAGGAAATTCATGATACGCAACGATACTACTACACTTGCGATTGCGGCATACTGAGTCGCAGGGCACGCTGTCACCATGGAATAGTTGCAAAATGCGTTGGAGGGGGAAATGCGTTGTTACTGGCGATTGCTACGTAGAGTAATTGCTCACTGCATGCTGCCACTTAACCGGAAAGATCCAGTATTTCTAAGGAACTTGACTTGTGAGGCATTCCTAGCTTTCCGATCACAAAATTCTCTCATGATAGAGAATAGAAGGCCAGCACTACGCTCAAGCTTTCTATGTGGTATCAACGTCGCTACTAAATATGGGCTCCCAAAGGTGTAAATACGAATCCTTACGTGTTCAGTTTGTAAAGGATCTGTTTGTTCTATCTTTCTAAACGGTACAAACTAGTCCCCATACGGACCAAAAACTAACATCTCTTGTAATCACATCGTTTCTAAGGTGAAATGCGCAGTCATGCGTATACAGTTTACAATGGTCTTGTTTGTTCTGTCAATGTGGAGCAACAGTGTAACCGTTTTGTGCTGTATTACGTGGTGTGTGTGTGTGTGTGTGTGTGTGTGTGTGTGTGTGAGACAGAGAGCGGTAATTGTAATTGTTACACCGTACGTGTTTCAATAGACAGCCACCACCACTCATGTTTGTTCTTGACAAAGCACAGCGTTTCCCCACATTATTGGTTTGATTGTCCTCCATGTCTGTGTGTGTACTTAGTAGATACAGCTTGTCAACAGTTGACAAAAAGCTTAGTGGATATTCATAACTTGCTCCCTAATATTCATTTTCTTCGTATTATCTGTAAAAACAGTTGTTTGATATCAGGAAATTATTAAGGTATAATATAAGAAATCAAAACCAATATCAAAACAAAATCAAACTAAAAACTGTCGAAATCAAAACAATTCCGTTATAATGTTTATGAAAATCAATCATGCAAGCGGATTTACTGTTTTGTGTTACATCATAAAGCGTGTTTTTCTGAGTACAACATTGACACATTGCCAGAATAAACTAGCGTACATACTGCTCTTGTTTAATCAAGTTACATTGTTTCATCCCTCTGCCCGTATGGTTGACTAATACAAATGACCTTCCGTTTACCGAATTATTATTGCTCTTTGCCAGCTGTTTTTCATTTTGAATATTGGTGCATAATAATGTAGGGCAGCGTTTCAAAATCTCCTCGACTTGTTACGAAACCAATCTCTTCCTCGGGCTGCCGACATCTCTCTTCCCAGCAGGGTGATAACCCAAGGCAGCCACAGATAGACGGATATCAGGCATGCGATTCATGTGTTCACACCATCTTCTTTTGTAGTCTCCAGTCATCTAGTGCAATAATACAATGTTTAAATAGCGTCTAATATCCTTGTTCCTTCTCCGATCCAAGAGAGACCAACCTTGCGTTCCTCTTAGAAATTTCATTTCGGCTGCCTGAGTCCTCTGCACGTCTCTTTTACCAAGCGTCTATGTCTCACTCGCATACAGGAATGTGGAGACAGCCACAGTTTTACAATATTTCATGCGGGTATGCTTCCGTGTTTTACATTTCAGGTGCCTATGAATCGTTCCACAGATGCGTCTAACTTTATTAGCTTACTATCCCAATCAATATCAGTTCCATGTGAGATATTATAACCCAGGTACTTAAAGTGACTTACCTGATCCAAAATCTGATTATTCACGACTATCTTAGTACTTACAGGATACCTGCCCTGAAATGCAATCGTTTTAGCTTTTGTATCAGAGATCTGTAGCCCATAGACTTCTATGATGCTACTGAACGTAAATATCGCCAGCTGTAACTGGTCTCCTGTTTTCTTTATCACTACCTTGTCATCTGCATAAAGCGATGCATTCACATGAATGTTTCGCTGAAGTGAAATTCCCGAGTTAACTTTAGCTGTTCATCCTGAAAATATGTCGTCCATGTAGATATTTAAAAGTGTCGGTAAAATAGGGTACCCTTGTCTCACACCTTTGTGCTGATAAATTAGGCGAGTAAATGTCTGAAAGGGGCATCTCGTCCAGATCAATACGTGATTCTGCCGCGTAAAGTGATCTATAAACGTTTGGGACAGTCTCGTGTCCTGTGTGTCCATAATCACTACAAATTAGGCGAGTAAATGTCTGAAAGGGGCATCTCGTGTGACTTAGAACAGTCCAGATCATTACGTGATTCTGCCGCGTGAAGTGATCTATAAACGTTTGGGACAGTCTCGTGTCCTGTGTGTCCATAATCACTACAAATTAGGCGAGTAAATGTCTGAAAGGGGCATCTCGTGTGACTTAGAACAGTCCAGATCATTACGTGATTCTGCCGCCTAAAGTGATCTATAAACGTTTGGGACAGTCTCGTGTGCTGTGTGTCCATAATCACTACAAATTAGGCGAGCAATTGTCTGAAAGGGGCATCTCGTTTGACTTAGAACATTCCAGATCATTACGTGATTCTGCCGCGTAAAGTGATCTATAAACGTTTGGGACAATCTCGTGTCCTGTGTGTCCATAGTCACTACAAATTAGGCGAGTAAATGTCTGAAAGAGGCATCTCGTGTGACTTAGAACAGTCCAGATCAGTACGTGATTTTGCCGCGTAAAGTGATCTATAAACGTTTGGGACAGTCTCGTGTCCTGTGTGTCCATAATCCAACAAATTAGGCGAGTAAATGTCTGAAAGGGGCATCTCGTGTGACTTAGAACAGTCCAGATCATTACGTGATTCTGCCGCCTAAAGTGATCTATAAACGTTTGGGACACTCTCGTGTGCTGTCTGTCCATAATCACTACAAATTAGGCGAGCAATTGTCTGAAAGGGGCATCTCGTTTGATTTAGAACATTCCAGATCATTACGTGATTCTGCCGCGTAAAGTGATCTATAAACGTTTGGGACAGTCTCGTGTCCTGTGTGTCCATAATCACTACAAATTAGGCTAGTAAATGTCTGAAAGGGGCATCTCGTGTGACTTAGAACAGTCCAGATCATTACGTGATTCTGCCGCCTAAAGTGATCTATAAACGTTTGGGACAGTCTCGTGTGCTGTGTGTCCATAGTCACTACAAATTAGGCGAGTAAATGTCTGAAAGAGGCATCTCGTGTGACTTAGAACAGTCCAGATCAGTACGTGATTTTGCCGCCTAAAGTGATCTATAAACGTTTGGGACAGTCTCGTGTGCTGTGTGTCCATAATCACTACAAATTAGGCGAGCAATTGTCTGAAAGGGGCATCTCGTTTGACTTAGAACATTCCAGATCATTACGTGATTCTGCCGCGTAAAGTGATCTATAAACGTTTGGGACAATCTCGTGTCCTGTGTGTCCATAGTCACTACAAATTAGGCGAGTAAATGTCTGAAAGAGGCATCTCGTGTGACTTAGAACAGTCCAGATCAGTACGTGATTTTGCCGCGTAAAGTGATCTATAAACGTTTGGGACAGTCTCGTGTCCTGTGTGTCCATAGTCACTACAAATTCAACGATATGATACTATATATTTCATCATGGTAACAATGCATCATCATCATCTGCTTAACGGTTTTAGGCTTTAGCGGCCTGTTCCTATTCCACAGTCCACCACTTTTCATGTGCTTCTAGTGTTGTAATCTTTCGCTATCTTCGGTATTCTACTTTCTTTTATTTTATTGATGTGTTCCATTCTACTGTATTCTATAATCATTTTATTAACTGCAAAAAAATGTAAGTAATTTCTTATCTCTTTATTTCTGATGTGATCTCGTCTATTACACCTTTTAACTGATTCCAGATTTCATTTCTGTTGTTTGTACCTTCTGTTCATATTTTTTCTTTATGACCCAAGTTCCAGAAGCATACAATAGTATTCTCATTGTTTTGTAAAATTGTATTAGGGTCTCTTTTCTACATTAAAACAAATCGGGGATCTATCCCGATTGAAACAAACCAAGGCGTAAGACAAGGTTGTTGTCCGTCACCATTACTTTTTAACCTTTATCTAGATGATCTCCCCAATAAATGGAAAGGAAAATCCCGTAACGGCATTAAAATCTACCGAAATAAAATCTTGAAAACCATTCTCTTCGCGGATGACGAACCAATATTTGCCACTTCAGACGACGATCTCCAGCGAGCAATATACATCTTACATAAGATAGGAAGAGAAATAACTGTAACATATTTTAATCAAAGACAACAGTAATGGCCTTTATAGGAGATGAACCGGTTTGGACCAAAATGTGCATGGACAATTCGACAACACATGCATAGAACAAGTAAGACAGTTCAACATCTTGGACGTAACATTACCTATGATCAAGCTACAGATACAGAAAATAAGGTAACAATATATTTAATTATAAATTCGTATTTATTTATGAATTCTGTTTTTTCAGTGCGTAAGTGTATGAGAAATTTCACACGTGTTAATGAAAACTGCGTGTGTAAGAATTTTATGTATTCAGAATAAGTAAAATCTTGTATTTGTAAATAAATACTTTTCAACAGACGGATTTAAAAACAAAGGGATTTTTGTCACAATCCGTTTATACATGGGTGTCGGTGTTTGTCGTAACAGCTGCTGCTAATAGGATTAAGCCTGAGCTACCAGTGCCAAAGCGACGGCGTGTGCGCTCTCTCTCTCTCTCTCTCTCTCTCTCTCTCTCTCTCTCTCTCTCTCTCTCTCTCTCTCTGTGTGTGTGTGTGTGTGTGTGTGTGTGTGTGTGTGTGTGTGTGTGTGTGTGTGTGTGTGTGTGTGTGTGTGTGTGTGTGTGTGTGTGTGTGTGTGTGTGTGTGTGTGTGTGTGTGTGTGTGTGTGTGTGTGTGTGTGTGTGTGTGTGTGTGTGTGTGTGTGTGTGTGTGTGTGTGTGTGTGTGAAGATTTAAGGTTGCTGTGAGAGAGGTCTTTCTGAAGTCAGTGAAAAGACTGTATAAACTAGTTGTAACGCGTTGAGATATTCAATCATTTATAAAGATTTATTGTTTGTGGCTTGAACCGTTCAGACTTCGTTCGATATGTGAATTCTTAACGAAATTTTTTGTATGTTACGTTTGCGTGTTTTATGAAACCATGTTTAATTTTAGTTTTCTATCAATTAATATTCATTATAATTACGTGGGCTATTTGTTTTCCAACCTCCGATAGACCAATAAACAGACACATGAATGACATCAATAATTTTATTATATACAAAAGTTTCATATATATGTAAACTACTTTTCTACATAGTC
Organism: Magicicada septendecula; assembly: GCA_034769895.1. NCBI lineage: Eukaryota > Metazoa > Arthropoda > Insecta > Hemiptera > Cicadidae > Magicicada > Magicicada septendecula. The sequence continues at coordinate 30,703,733 of CM068369.1, forward strand.
ACCACCATTGTTGAGGCACTTAAAAAAATAGCGAGGCACCAATTTTTCTATGCCCATGTTGTAGAATGTTCGCTCCTGAGTAGTCAGCCAATCTGCCACACTGGACTTCAACTCATCATTGGAATCAAACCGCTTAACCACTTTTTCAACTCAGTGAACAAATAGTAGTCACTTGGTGCGAGGTCTGGCTATAAGGTGGGTGATCAAGGACTTCCCAACCAAATTCATGAAGCAGGTTTTGTGTGAGTGCAGCTGCGTGAGGTGGTGCGTGCAAAATGACAATGCCTGACGACAACATGTCTTGTCTTTTGTTCTTGATTGATGTTCTCAGTCGTTTTAAAGTTTTACAGTATGTAGCTGCTGTGATGGAAGTTTCCGGCTCCATAAACTCGATTAGCAAAATTCCGTTACAATCCCAAAAGACAGTAGCTATTAACTTTCTGTTGGTCAAAGTCTGCCTAAACGTTTTTGGTTTGCTAGGCGAGTGTGTGTGCATCCACTGTTTTGATTGTTCCTTTTTTTCGGATTAACAAAACAAATCCATGTCTCATCTCCTGTCACTATACTGTCTAAAAAACTTTGACCTTCTTTGTCATAACGCTACAAAAACGATAACGATCCACCCACTCTTCGAGTCTTGTGGACATCTGTGAGTTGTTTGGGAACCCACCGGGCACAGAGTTTCCTATACCCAAGCTTCTGAGTAAGAATACCATAAAGAGCAGACCTAGAAATTTCAGGAAAATCAGCAGGAAGTTCAGTAATTGTGAAATGACAGCGGTCTCGAACCATCCTGTCTACCTTTTCAACATCATCAGTAGCCACGGACTTTCTTCCTTGTCCTCCTTCATCATGAACATCAATTCGCACTTCTTTAAATTTTCGACACCATTCCCAAACTGAACCATCACTCATCAAATTTTCTCCATACACATTACACAACCTTCGATGAATTTCTGCAACACTATGACTTTCAGCTTGAAGAAATCTAATAACAGACCGAATCTCACACTTGGAGGCAATTTCAATTGTAGTTGCCATAATTAAACTGTTGTCACCAGAGTAATAGACAAAATAACTATAAAACCAGTGGTTATAGGTTAGAACAAAGCATCAAAAACATTAATCAACAATCAGATTGTTGCTATGACAACAGAAACAGGTTTGCCAACTCACCGGAGGTTGAAAAAAATATCCCTCGTATATATAATGTAGGTTAGTCATTTTAATAACCTGGGTGGTTATTATATATATATATATTATATGGAATTGTTATTGATTGGGATAGTAAGCTAACAAAATTTGGATGTATCTGTGGAATGATTCATAGGTACCTGAAAAATAAAACACGGAAGCCTACCCGAATGAAATTTTATAAAACTGTGGCTGTCCCCAAATTCCTGTATGCTAGTGAGACATGGACTCTTGGTAAAAGGGACGTGCAAAGGATTCAAGCAGCCGAAATGGAATTTCTAAGCGGAACGCAAGGTTGTTCTCTCTTGGATCGGAGAAGGAACGAGGATGTTAGACGTGGTTTAAACATTGTATCATAGCACCATACAATTGAAAACCACAGAAGGAGATGGTGTGACCTCTGGAATCGCATGCCTGATATCCGTATACCTGTGGCTGCCTTGGGTAATCATCCTACTGGGAAGAGAGATGTAGGAAGACCGAGGAGGAGACGGTTTCCGGAACAGGCCTAAGGCCTAGTTCTTGGAGTGGTGATGATGATGATGGTGATTATATATAATGTAATATAATTATATATATGTATATATATATATATTGCGACGATACAAATAAATATATTCGCATAGGATAGTTTTGTGTGTATAAATTAGGCACAAGTCTATATTGGAGGTGTAGACAAATTATTTATTTACCACACAAGTAAATAATTGTTTATACGATATATTTGAATTACACAAAATGTCATGTATAGTATTTTATTTATTATGAAAAAGTTTATATAGTTCAGTTTTGGTAAATTTTACTTGAACGTAGAATTCCTTTACACTAGGCGTGACGTCCTCGCTCCGCCACTCGCTTCTCTCTTTCTGCAATGACCGCCGCTCTCCGCTCTCACACTCTCTCTCTCCGCGCTGGGGTTCGCCGAGCAACTGATAAACTTATACTGCTTTTACACACAAATTGTCACTTTCCGAATCGTTAGTTTTCTCGGTCGCAGTTGGTTATTATTAATTATTGATTGTTATTGATTATTGATTCTCAGGGAGATAATGAGTGATAATTATAAACCGGTGTATAATGCTTACACCTTCCAGCTATTCTTGAAGTGTTCCGCGTTAATAAGGATTTAACACGGTAGATAAATCTCCCTAAGCGGAAAATCTTCCACTAACACGTAATAGCACTTAGTAGATTATAATTGGTAGTTCACCCGCTTGGTTCTAGTCGACAAACTCTAAAAGAGTCTCAAGACTTAGAGTTACTCTCGATTAAACCAGTTCGAACAAGAAAAACTCTTGACGAAGAACATACATTCGCTATGCAACGGCTTCCGACGAACTGCCTCTAAGTGCTCCGACGGATCTGACTGAAATTAGGGGCTTCTGATTGGTCAATCGACTGTCTACGTGGTAGATTGGACAAAAGATAGACGCGTTGCAGGCGAATCTTTTATAAGTCTGCGAGAGCCTGCATAGATTTTATCTAGAAATTTTATTACTTTCCAATTGATAAGCGTGAAAAGTTAATTTTCAATTACTAAAAAAACACATTTAAAAAATAGCTGAGGACAACAGAGTATATAGAAAATATTTTCATAAATAATTCACTGTGCAAGTCTCATGCCGATCGGATAACAAATGCGGAGGATATAACAACGAAGGTTCACCACACGCGAGCGCGCGCACTTATTCACAAACAAAGTACATGACTTTATAGAACAAAGATCTGCAAAGAATGTGGTATACACAAGTCCTTATCCATCACTAAATACAAAACTTATAGCTAATTGACAAAAATTGCATAAATCAATTTAAAACATGTTAATGTCCGTCATCCATACTTATTCTAGATCATCATCCTGTGTTTTGTTGCAATATACATAATATACATAATTAACCGCAATTTTTAAATGGTGAAAATCTTTGTGAAAATTAGCTTGGAGAACTCTTCAAGCCTAGCATTATAGTTTAGTCAAATTCAAAAACACAGCCCTCGTTAATTATAAAATTAATAACAGCCGCAAAAGTTATGTTATGTCATGAGTTTTACACTACTCACACAACCCAAACATTTTGTTATGTTCTGCCAACAATTTAATACAGAGAATCATCGGCATCAAAAGGCAAAGGTTTAATAAATTTTTGAACGTTAAGTCAAGCACAAACCAGAGAGAATAATTAAACAAAGGAAACTCCGTTTACGCAGATCATTAACTATGAATAGTCGATGTCTAATAAATCACCCATCTTTATACAAAAGCCTTTAAAACGTCTTTACTGAAAATAATTTCTCCCTTCTCTCGACATTATTTTACAGCAACTTAGTAAACCGCTTTTAAAAACGCAAAATGCTATTAAAACGTTTTTTATTCTTTGTTAGCGTATGGGTTCGGATATTGACAATGTTTTATCAGTATAAAAATAGCAAAGAAATGGTTACTGTTTTAGCTTGCAGTAAATCAACGCGTAATTACATGTTAATGCTCACCCTTATCCCATCCAGCCATAAGTAGAAGAAGCTGCAAAAAAAAACTGACAGTGAATCCACAAACAAGGACACTCAACCAACTTCCTTGTTAAAACAAATACACTGATGTAAGTGTGCCGATTAGGAAGATATTTAACAACGCATTGAGAGAAAGATGAAAAGTAATTTACTGAAGATGATGTCGTCGAAATGGTTACAAATAAGGCCAACGGATCTGTTAACAATGAGAAGAAATGTAACCCGGACCAGGTAAATAAAATACCGCACTCTGAGGGGGTTTAAAGCAATAGATGTGGCATTGGAATACACCAACCAACAAGATAAAGTGGCGTCAAGTGACATTATCTGCTTCAGGAAGTGGAGGGATGTAGTAGCATAGAATAGATTGCATCGCCACAAACATCATTGAACAATTTTTAAAAAAGTGTAATGTTTGTGGGTAAAGCAATGTTTAATATTATTTAACATAGTTCAAATGTCCTTTTATAAACAGTTATTGAGTTCATTTTATATATCATTTATAAAGTGATATTGAATGTCTTTTTTCTTTAACATTTTTTTTTTATTTATTCTAGTTCAATTTAATTAATGATAACATTTTGTAATAATAAAAAACTGGTTATTTAAAAATAAGAAATGCCTTTAAACGTTTTTATTACATTTTTTAAAACATTATTGTACTTTAAATATTGTAACGAGAAATCTAACGAACATTCTTCACTCTTTCGGCCGTAAAGTGTGGCAGGTGTTGAAACGGACCCCCCCCCCCCCAAACTTTTACAATTTTTTTTTTATAAATTAATTTTTTTTTTAATATATATCAGGTGTCCTTACTTAATTTTTAAAACTAGGCACTTGTCCTAGACGGAAGAAAAAAAATACTGGGCCCAGCGTGACAGAAATTGCAATAAAACAATCATATAACAGTAACAGTAACAACATTTTATTGGTGCTTTCTTTTTATAACATTATTATACCATACCATTACATCTAAGAAACAACTCGTATATATGCATACATATTAATACTTATATTTCAATAATGAGAATAGGTGCTACCCCATAACAATGGGATACCCTGATTACGATTGAAATTGCTTTACCAAGATATATATTCACACGCCTTTTCTTTTCAATAATTTGTCTTAATCATTATAACTCAATTCTGATAGCAAATAGTCTTAATCATTCAACTTAATTTAATTTAATTTAGCTCAATTTAAGCAATTCCATTTAATACCTTTAGTTGGTCAATTAAATAATTGAATCAATGAATGTTAATTATATAAAAAAATCAGTTAACTGTACACCTTCTTTAAGCTGTTTAGACATGAATGATTATATCCCCCAACCCCATACCAGCACAAGTCCATAGCTATATCAAATATTACAAACATATATGCATACATAAAATGCAGCCTTGCTCTTGTACAAAGTATTATTAATGCAGTTAATCACTGAAATTACAAAATGTGTCCATGAAGGTTCTAATGTCTCTTTATCATTATAAATTTAACCCTTTTGAATTTTACATATATGTCCAATGTTCCATGAAATGATGCTGTGTGATGTAGTTAAATTTAATTGGAAATTTCCCACCTGGATTTGGAGAACGAAAAGCGGCTATGACTACTGTGATGGTCGTTTATGATGATGGTGCTGATATGTGAAGAAGAAGGTGGTTACATGATGAATGGTTGTCCTTCGGGAACTACTGGTTCTCCCTGTGGCTGGCGACGTGGGGAGCGGTTTACTGTCGGTTTATTTCCATGATGATGGCTGGTGAAGGTGCCACCATGTCAGCTGTTCCTCGTTCCTCGATGGTCCAAGGACCCTGTAACGTCATTTATTTGTAGATATCTATCACCACTTAAATTCACCTACGACTCTTTCTCCCCACAAAATAGCAACACTACACACACACACACTGTCTAATGCCTTGGGAATAAATATATTCTGATTACTTAAAACATCCGAAAATTGATTACTCCATTTTCATTAATGGTTGCAGGATGTAACACACATACGTTAATTCATCTTTACATTTTCTTAATATATGTACCTGAATTTTATAAATTCAGTTTTGTTAAAATTCCATTCATAAATGTTTAAAACTCTTTCAGCTCAATTTATTTAAATCTCTTTTATTTGTGGGTGCACAGTATCTCTAAATTAAATTTTCAAACATGCCGAGACCAGATCGCCACGTGCGAGAAGCAAGTACAATTTACATTAAAATAGATACATTACAAAAAAAATAAATATTTTACATATACGGATCACACAGACACACAAATATAAAACATCTATGCCCATTAATCTAATACGAACAATTGCAACAATGCTTACCTGAGAGCTTTTAAAAGTTTACGTATTCATGTAGAGTCGGATAGAATACGTTACAATTCCAGTCGCCAGACCACGAGCGAGCACTTCGGAGGCTGCAGAGAAAATGGGAATGAACACGCGTTTTACAAATGCACAACGGTAACGGAAAATTTGAAGTAAGAATGAAACAGCTATTACGAGGCTGCTATCTGACTTTCGACGACACACACTGCGGTGCGCTATCGCTCAGGTCGACTGAGCGGGACCGAAGGCCGTGACCTTGGCGCGACTATTGGAAAATGCCGAACAAAGATCGGCACAGTCTTGCCCCCGTCAAGGTTGCTCTTAAGTAGGTTCTAGTGTATTCAAGAACACTTGAGATGCGCATTAAGCCGAATTGCAGTAAGGATGGAAAGCTATACTGGACCGCTGCGCGACCTATAAAAGCAAGAGCGTCTGGCGTTGTCAATTTCAGCGGTGTCGAGAGATTTATTAAGCGGGGATCGAGTGTTTGTCGAAGTATTGTAGCGAAGTGTTGTTATTAGTGCGGAATTGTTTACACTTGACATTATTATTGAATGTGAACAATTTTTACTTGAATTGTTGTAAGACACTATCTTGTTGATTACAAATAGTAAATTGTGATAATTAAAGCTGGGTTTTAGTGACTTCATTGGTGTCTTGTATTTTGTTTTTCCACTGTACCATACGACGATCAGGGAGAGCGTCATAACAATATTAACTTTTTATGTAATAAAAGATAACTGGGATGGTCAATTATTTTATTTATTTCAAACCCTTGTATACATTTCACACATTTTTATTTATTTTTAATAAAAATGTAGTAAAAAGTATAAAAATGTTTCGTAATTAGCATTAATAATTTTAAAATTAAAACATGCAGAGTAATGAAATAAAATATCATAATATAGTTAACATAATTTAAATGACGTTACATCACCCTTTAGCTAATCTTGGTGACAAAATAATACAGTAGATTATAAGGACATTGATCCCTGTGTATTCCGGCATTTTCCAAATCCGGCCAGGCTGTCAACTACAATGGGACGGAATATTGTTATGTAGTGTTGATAAGGTAGTCAATTTTAACAAATCAATTCAATTTCAACTAACCAAATATAGGTAAAATCTAAAGAAAAATATAGAGAAATAAATTGGCATCCGCGTAGTTTAAAACGCAATAGAATCAAGGCACGACAAGAACAACATGTAAATGAAGGTAATAAGGGAAATTATTCTGCGCGGTAATAAAACAAAACAAAATTAAACAGACGCTCACAATAACGCGCACGGCATTGCCTTGTCGCCACAACACAAATCGTCTGGTCTGACCGCGTCTGCACGAAAACGCAAATTTTATTAGAAAATGCATGACTAGTTCTTGAATAATTTATGTTTCTATATAAGTTTTAAGTATGTATTACTCAGCTAAAATATATATACACAGATTGACTTTCTGTTTACACCTAGCTAAAGTGTGTGACAGTTCAAGAATAGTTCTGTATAAATCGGCGTTAAAACGTGCAGGACGTTTATTCTTTAAGCTTGAGTTGTGAATGTTCTGAAAAATACTAAAGTTGATCTGTAAAAATTTTTTAAATAATTTTGTATCATAAACGTTCTTTAAATAAGAAAGTGAAAAAATGCGTAAATTTTTTCTTTCTGTATGACTCTGTATGTGTGTTTTGACATATTTCTTACTGTTGTAAGCCCCACAGTAATTCTCTCTCTCTCTCTCTCTCTCTCTCTCTCTCTCTCTCTCTCTCTCTCTCTCTCTCTCTCTCTCTCTCTCACACACACACACACACACACACACACACACACACACACACACATATATATATATATGTTGCAATGTATCGGTGTTGCACGGAAGTCGTGATATATGTTATTGGAATGAAGTGGATTTATTATGATTCAGTGATGCTATTATTTCCTGACTATCTACTATGCTTTTAATACAGTTTATAAAATAATAATTAATCTGTCTCTGTTGATTTTCGTAACACAAACTAAAATTTACTCTCTGTACAATGGAATAAATTAATATTGTTACACAATTAGAAACTTTCTCGGAACAATGGAGAGTCTTGTTCTGCACGTTACTTGGCTAACCCAGCCGGTCCGTGTTTCTGCCAAGGCTGCACTCAAGCACCCTCCAGAGTTTTCGAGTGCTTATTAAGGACGTATATTATGCAACGTTAGTCTGAATCCAGCTGGCTATGAATAGGCAATAGCTGCACTTAGAGTTCAGTCATAAGTGGCGGTTCGAAGTCGTTGTTACGGGAAGTGTTATATTGTTTATAATTAGTGTGGAACTCTTAATAGTTGACATTAGTATTAGATGTGGACAAGTTTAACTTCCATCATTGTACAAGCAAAATCTTGTAGAATAACTTGTTGATTAAAAACTGATATTTGTGATTAATTAAAGCTGGTGATTAGCGACTTCATTGGTGTCTGTACTTTGTTTCCACTGTACCATACGACGATCAGGGAGACCGTCGTAACAAGATTTAAAAAGTTCTTTTTGCCTTATTTAAACTATAAAATCATTACTGATGTTATAGATTCCTCCTCTTGAATAAGTTTTTTATAATTGTACATAAATAATATAAGTTCAGTTTCCTTTAATGACAACTTCAGATCTTTCAGACGATGAGTTGACGAGTTGATCCTATGTGGGTGAATACTGTTGTGCCCAGCACACTCCGCATTATGACTTTATATATATATATATATATATATATATATATATATATAATTGTAAATGAGTAGAATCCTCAATGTATTATTTCATTTTATTTTATTTAAGGAAAGAACTATTTTTAATTTTTTAACAAGGAACAAACTGAGCAATTGTAAGGAAGTGTGCTGACCATATTTTATCGTGGCGCGTGTAGTGAGTTATCAACCAAAGAAGCAAAGAATAGTCTTCTTGTCAGTATTTTTGAACGAGTTCCGCTTTGGTTCAAAAAAATCAATGTCAAATTGTCCTCTCGTGTGACCTGATAAGTTTCGAGACACGTGCAAAGTCCAGTTCTGATTGGCTGAATTTTGGGCGTTAACTCGTACAGACTCCTTGCGTCATGAGGGGTATAAAACCGACGAAGAGCACTGGGAAGAGGTCCACTTTTTGGCTTCTCTGCGCACTATACGTACATCTTCTGTCAACGATGGAGCCAAATCGAAAGCGTAATTACAACTTTGTTTTTGTTTAACTTTGTTCAAATTAATTTCTTTTGTAGTAAAACTTAAAGCATTAAGCGATTTTGACAAATGAATTATTTGTACTCAGAAGTGCTCAGTAATGTTCTAAATTTGTTCAGAAATATGTATGATTGAGATGTCTGTTTTAAAGTAGTAACGTACTAAATTCAGAAAAATAGTCAATAAAGCTTTTATAATGTTTTAATAAGAATATTCAGTATATAATGAATGATTTTTTTTATATAATGTAATATTATGTCTTAGTGAAAGTATTTAAGTAAGAAATCGACTTATTGTAACGAGAGAATGTCACTTTAACCTATAGAGAACAATTATTGTCATTTTGTTCATCAAGATAAAACTTTTCATTAGACATAACGAACGAACGAAAATACCTGCTTTGACGAATTAAAGAAATGTTGTTATTCTAAGCAAATGCCTTAATTAATAACGAGCCACTCCCACAGCTATCCTGTCCGCACGACTGGAACTTTCACTTTGTGAGGCCCCAGACCCGGGCGTTACAACAATACGTGGGTTGATATACTCTGTCCGTCTTCAGTATCGCTTTTGATCTTGTAGATATTTCTCACGGGCACGGCTACATACTTCCACTACGAACAGATACTATCACTACTTCTGGTGTGTTGAGCTTACACCTCCAGTCAGCTTGAAGTGTCTATATACCGTAATCGGAATATCTTGACTTTCACCGATAGCACTTAATTAAAATAACTTTCTCAGTAAGTCAAAAAGAATGTCTAACTTACGTTCGTAGCAACTGGCAGAAAGATTGTCGGGACCAACGCCACGTAAGGCCATACTATACGGACCGAAAAACCGCGACCGAATGTCGGCGGCAGAAAAGCGTGGCTATTAGAACCCATGTTACCTTATGGCGCATACTATACGAACAGAAATTTCCGCGGCGGCATACGCGTTAACAAGCGGAGAGGCGGAATTTACGCCAAGCGATGCGCTAATTCGGCGAGCTGAAATTCCGCGTGTCTGACTATACGGGCAGAAACAGCGCGCCAGGCGGCTTTGGGATGAACTACGTGTCAAAACAATAACAACAAGTGGATGATTTTGATTGCTGTGTCTAGCTGGTTCGTAGTGTATTCTGCCTTATAGTTTTGGGTTTATGAATATGTTCGATACAGAAAAGTTTATTGTAGAAATAGAGCAACGTCCAGCTCTTTACGATGTCAGCTGTAAAGAGTATAGCAATAAAAATATAAAGGCAAAGTGTTGGGTTGAAGTTTGCGAGGCAATGGAGGAAGACTGGGCTAACCTCTCAACGGAGTTGAAAAATTCAAAAGGTAAGCAAAGGCTACTCTGTTTTCTTAATCGACCTGCGTACAATATACATTTTTTAATTTTCAAATAGTTTTAATTTTTTCACATTTCTTTTGAAATTACATTTCTTTCTATTTCAGTATTTGAAACATAACAAGTTTTATGTTTAGGTTTATACCCAGAATGCTTATGCATAGTTTCCTTGCCAAGGCAGTGCACCAGGCCCGTTGAAATAAGCAGAAAACATATCTCGAATTTCAATTCCACTTGAACGTCCGCCTACAACAACTTGATCTGACAAGGTTTCCAATTCACAATTCAGCGTGTCTTCAAAAACATAACCGTCCCTTTTCTTTACAAAATTATGCAACACACAGCAGCTCTGTACTATAGTAGTCGCAAAATCAATGTCAACCAAAATACGGGAATGTAAGACGCGCCATTTATTACTTAGGATTCCAAACGAACACTCTACGATCCTTCTTGCCCTGCAGTGTCGGTAATTGTATATTCTTTTCTCAGCAGTTAGGTTTTTGTTAGGGTAGGGACGCATAACTTGTCTAGTTAGTCCAAAGGCCTCGTCTCCCAACAGAACCAGGGCGAGTGCATTGGTAGTTTCTATGGTTGCATTCTGAGGTAACGGCAATGGTCGGTCTTCAGGTATTTCAAGAGTACCATTTTGACCCTTTGATAAAAAATCGAATTCTTGAAAATACTAGAATCCCCTTCACGTCCAAATGCGCCAACGTCAATCGCAGTAAAGTTGAACTTGGCATCACTGACAGCTAGTAACACAAGCGAAAGAAACTTCTTGTAGTTGTAGCATTATGATCCAGAGTTTGGTGGACAATTCAGCCTGATATGCTTGCCATCGATTGCACCAATGCAGTTAGGGTAGTTAGTGAAACTCTCAAAGTCTTTGGTTATCTGTAACCACATATCCTTAGTTGGCGGTGGCATTTCTTTAGGTTGTAGTTCTTCCCAAATTGTTTCACAAGTTTCTTTTACTATTACACGTACTGTTTTCCTAGAGTCGTGGAAATCGTACTCCAAATCCCCAAATGTCATCCCTGACGCCAAATACCTATAACAAATTACCACAATATGTAGTGAAATATAACAACTAAATTGTTTATTTACATTTCTTGTAAAAAAGGATGTCCTTTGATTATAAACGGAGAAAAACTAATTACATTTCATAAAGTACAAATGTGTGACAAAACCTCTTTTATAAAAAAACATCGTGTGCCCTTTGAAACGAAGATATTTAATTGTACATAGGGATACAAAACACGTAAAGCAGTCCATTTATACAGTTGTTTATTTTTAGCTAAAAATTGATAAAAAAATGGAAAGCAATTCGGGACTACTTCGTTAAGGAATATAGAAATGAAAAGAAATGCGAAACTGGAGTACCAGCAAGTAAAAAGAAGAAGTATGCTTATTATGATCAGCTAACTTTTCTCATACCACATGTTAAAGAGAATACACGTACAAGCACCAATATACCCGCTGAAGATGTACCAGGGGAAAGCTTAGACGAAACTCACGGTGAGCAATCTGCAGTAGTGGATGTAATTGTCAACATTCCAGTCGTACGACAACAATCCGCAAGTGATACCGCTGAACGGCAGAAGAGACAAACCAAAGCCAAAAGTAATCGGAATGACATTGCAAAAACTGTAACATCTACATCTAAATCTTTGACTTTCATTCTAACACAGAGTATCCAGATGAGGAAAGATGAAATGACCTCTGATAAATATGGAAACAAAGCTTTTTTATTCTCCTTTGTTCCACTAATGGACAACTTGCCTCCAAATGTCGCTATATATGCAAGAATGAAAATTTCTGAGCTGTTCCACAAACTCGCATATGAGGGTCTTGCTTCACCCACTTTGAACCTACCAGGACCATCGAGCAGCAGCTGCAGCACAAATCCATCTCTAACCACATCTCATTCACCATCATCCATCTCATCACCACAAACTCCACAGAAAGAATTTAATGTGGAGGACAGCGAGTTCAACTTATCTTCTTATTTACAACTTTAAAGTAAATCATACTGTGCATTTTGAACAACCAATGAAATATTTCTTGTAATGAGTTTACCTTAACATTCAGATCTCACTGAATTTCAATGTAACTTTCTGGGTTTATAATAAAATATTGATAATCCATAACCTTACAATTCATTTCATCCTAACTACAAGTGGTTGAAATATTAGACAACTAGATGAAATTGAACACATAAAAAAATATAGGGGTTAATAGTTGAATGTCTTATTATAATTATAAATCTGTTCAATAAATAATTCATATCTTATATAGAAATTGGGTAATTTATTATTATTATTTGGTACATTTTGGGTAGATGTTTCAAATGTTTACAATCTGGCCGGTAGCATATTAACAGAAATCTTAGATCAAGCAAAAACCAATATAGGAGTTATTATTGCAATATCGCAATTCACAATAAGATTGCAACCGTTCACAGGTTCAACATGGCAAACTTTTTTTACTACATTTGTTATAATAATAGTAGTGTCGAGCCCAAATTTGTGGCAAAACTTACCTCAAGGTTATGACGAGCCTTTCAGCAACTTCTATGCTTCTTTTCATATTTGTGTTCTGTTTCGTCAATTTATCACAAATCAAAAAGAGCAGTTCATCAAAGGAACTTACAGACATCCTGTAGTACAGGAAAAACTTATCTGGGTATATCCTATGATCACTAAACATAATGTGGAACTGGCCAGTAGTCAACCGATTTGCTAACAGTGGATGGGTTGACCAACACCTTTCCCGCTCCTTATCGCTAAACATCACATCATGCAGACAACTCAGCAAGTGCAATGCACCGACACAAACAATCTCTGGCTCATCCATTTTGATACCGACTTTTAAACAAAATGTCACCACCAAGCGTTCCGTCTGCCTAAAAAACGCTCGTATAGTTTGACACGCCGAAATTCGGCACCGATTAGGCGCCGAAAAAATCTGCTCGTATAGTCACGTCAAAGTCGACCAGGAAGAATCGACTGTTTCGGTCGCGGTTTTTCGGTCCGTATAGTATGGGCGGTATACTCGTTATCAATTCCGTAGGGAGACTAATCAATTCGTTTAAAGTCATTTTCTTCAACTGATATCTCGTAATTGGATTGATTTTTCGGAAACCCCCTTTATGAGTTTTCTTACTGATAATACATATTCTTGTCTAAGAAGGCTTCAGAACAGAATACTAACAGGCCGCTGAAGCCTAAAACCGTTAAAAAGAAGAAGATGATGATGATTTTATGATAGATTTTAAAGGGTATAAAAATCTTTTTACTTAAAAAACGCGGTACATTCAGTTACCGATTTTATCATCAGTAGGTCATCAAGTAGTGACTACTTTTATAGAGTAGGTTTTTTTTATTATAAAAAATCAGATATAAGTTCCATTCAAAGTTCCCCATATCTCAAAAGTTATTAAAATTAACGTGTTTTTTATGAATATCCGGTGTAATAATTTACATACCTTTGCACACGCGGGTAAGGATCCTTACCCACAATTTCAAAGCACTAAAGTTAGTTTACAAGCCTAAAAAACTAACATTATATCACACTTACCCACAATTTCAAAGCACTTAAAGTTGTTTTACAAGCCTAAAAAGTGACATTTTTTCACAATGTTCCTTATCAACTAATTTACAAAGTTCAAACCAGCAATATCTACTTACTCATACAGCATTTATATGCTATCACATATATTAATCTTTAATATATTTAATATAGAGTTAAAATAACTATTGCAATATATACGAGGTTTGTTTAAAAAGTAATAAGATTGATAGTATAAAATTATTTATTGATGTATTAACTACAAAACAATTTTATTTCCTCCAAATTTGTTCCCTTGGGAAGCCACACACTTACGGGGACGTTGTTCCTATTGATTGAAACCGTTTTAGAAGTCGTCAACTGTCAATACCTTAGCTGGTCCGTCACAATCTTTTGGATGTTCTCCACACTTTGAAAATGGCGGCCCCGGAGCTGCCTTTGATCTTTGGAAATATAAAATAATCACATGGACTATGATCAGTATGATCAGGATAGTAAGGGGTTGGGGTACCACAGGAATGCCATTTTCGGCCAAATATTCGTTTAGAGAAAGTGCGGTGGGACATGAAGCATTATTGCGATGAAGCATCCAAGAGTCAGAGTCAACCTGGCTGGACACGTATGACCCTTTTTATGAGTGTCTCAAGAAAGTGACGGTACTAGGTTTGATTGACTTTCTGTCCTTCACAGTTTGATTGACTGCATAAGGCACACATTCCTTATGTACAACACCTCGAATGTCGAAAAAAGTAATGAGCATTTACTTGATCTTGGATTTGATCTTTCTTTATTTTTTGGGGCGTGGCAAGTCTTTTGTGTGCCACTTTGCCGTTTGGTTTCTGGATCATATTAAAAAATCCACAATTCATCAAATGTTTATGACACTTTTATAAAATCTGTCTCATTTTCAATGGGCTCAGAAAGGTCAAGACACATTTTTTCTTGTCCTTCTGTCCCCGAGTGAGATATATCGGAATTATTTTTGCGCAGATTTGGCGCATGCTCAAATCACGCGTCAAAATGTCATTAACTGTCTGGTGATTTAACTTTAGTGCATAAGAAATCATTTTTACCGTCAAATGACGATCAGACTTGATGAGACCTCTCACTTTCAACACATTTGTGTCAGTTCGTGCTGTGCTTGGTCGTCCAGACGGAGTTCATCCCCCACGGTTTCACGGCCATCAAAAAATCCTTTGTGCTACCTAAAATCCAAAGCCCGGGATATGGCTTCATCTCCGTGAGCTTGTTTTAACTTGTTAAATATTTGTGTTGCACTTTCTTAGAGTTTGACACAAAATTTGATTGCATAACGCTGGTCAGTATTACTAAGCTCTATTTTTGTGAAATGAGACAAAACAAACAAAAAAATCTATGGCACAGCCAAATCTGTTAAAGTTAAGAAGCTAAAAATGTTTACCAATACAAACAAATGTTACAGCTATCATCTGTTGCATTGCTGGTCTCACAGTGTTGCCACTTCATGGGAAAAAGTTCAGTCTCATTATTTTTTAAAATAACCTCGTATGTACACACACACACACACACACACACACACACACACACACACACACACACACACACACACACACATTTAATAAATGGCAAAAGGAATACACTGGCTCCAATTTAGCAGGCTTCAGAACTACGTTTGACTGATGAGGTAGACTGCACTACGCCTGTATATATATCCACTCATATGTAGACGGAAAGAAAATAAAGAGTGTAGTAAAGAAGAATAAAAAATAATAATAATGTACTTTGTAGTGGAACGCAAAGTATACATTTACAGAAAATCGATTCGTTTTGCTTTGATGTCAGATGCTGATAACTGCAGTGTAGTGTTGCTGGAAAGCTTAATGTAATGAAATGTTCAACAACGTTTCTGCGAGCACGGTTTGTGATGGTATTTACAGTGTTTTGCACGCTCCAGTAATGTGGATACTGTACTTGGCAACACGTTTGTACTTCTATCAGCGTTGGAACAAAACGTCTCTATAATAAAAACATTTAAAAATGAACAAAGTGAATTACTCTGTGTAGTTCTATGCTGGTTACTCTGACGCGAATGCGCATGCATGTTTAAGCACTTCTTTTTTGTTATACAAAGTACTGAACAAGAAGGAAACGCACTGTAATCATGCTACAATCATTGGTGGTGTTAATTACGTATCTATAATTCATTCAAAGGCACAAGAGTCAGTGTGCAAGCAAATAGTTTACGTGATCATGCCTGATGGGCGATCACAAGTAATGCCTTCTTTGTAAATCCACGGCAACACACATCTTTTTAGCACCCACAATTTTCGTCAAACATGTAAATATCACGTAAACGGGATGCGTATTTGTTTTGCTGTCAGCTAGTTTTCTACAAATAAGTTTCCAACAACTCTAAAATATATTTTGAAAGTTATAAGAATACCAGATCGTGGAAAACTTCAAAAGTAATCTATACAATTTGTACGTACATTTATATTCTTCGTGCCGGCTCATTATATTACGTGCCGGCTCAAGCTTTGTAAGTCTTATATTTACACAAGTTTTGTAACTATATGTTTGTTAAACTGCGTTTAAAATGTACATTTTAAATTTTGCAGTGCATTACTTAATTGAATGGATAATGAGGAAGCTCCATTAAATGGAAAAAATATTTTTATTTTATTCAAGTGTGGGGTAAACAATCAACTTTTTGTTATGAACAATCATATAAAAGTTCCACCTCAAAATTTCCCCTATCTCGAAATTTATTAAAATCAACGTGTTTTTTAAGACGTAACAAAATAACACGTCTATGTAAAATAACTGCGTAACCTCGCACACGCTCACTACAGACACGGGACAGTAGCGGTACACTTATGGAGATATCGGATGTACTAGAATAAACCAAAGTTTACAGAAGTCATTAAATTCATGGTTATAAGAAAACATTTTTTTATTTTTAAAATTGCAGTTGAAAAACTACATATAATGTCCCTGGAGTCGCCACATAAAGCGTTATCATCAACCGTTCAAGGCTTAGGAGCATTCTTTTGTTCCGGCCTCATGTTTCTCCCCACCTTGCTACCGGCCGTCCAACGTCTATTCTTCCATGTGGCTGGTAAGTACAGCCTAACCGTGGAATGCAAGTATTACCCATTCGTTACAAATGGCTTTTTAATTTTTACGTAAATCTAAATAAGAAACAAATGTAGTCCGGAAGTACAAAGACTTAGGGCTCAGAAGTTTGGACTACAAATAAACACAAAATTAATGACAGCAGGGATGGACTTTTGGAGACGTTCGGCAAGAGAGTCTAGGCGAGAAAATTAGAAATAAAGTCATTACAGAAAAAATGAGTGTGGAAAATTCAATAGTTGATTTTATCCAAACAAAAAAATAACAATGGTATGGACACACGAAAAGAATGGCACAGGAAAGATTGCCAAGGAGAGTTCTGGAATGGACCCCACTAGGAAGTAAGAAAAAGGAAGACCACCTATTACCTGCATAGAAGACATTCAGACTACACTGAGAAACGAGAAATTGAAGATCTTTGAATGGACAAGCAGCAGTGGAAGATGAGAATTCAATCACTTCTGTAATCTTTGGTTCCGGAAAATGTGTAAACATTATACAGCCGGAATAATAATAACGTATTCTGTAAATTATCATGCAAAGAAAAAGGTCAGAAATCACTCCTTAGAAGACCTGCAACTGTGAATTCTAAATATAATGGCTATCGGAATTCTGTTTATGGCTGTGTTCATATACAAATGATCTTAATACGTTACTGAGATGATTGACCATCTCAGGTGTAATGGAAAATAAGATAAAGAGGTTGACTGTTTAAATCTAATTGGCTTGAAATTAATCCCACCTGAACGCACCGTAATCCATTTAACAGCAGTATTAAACGCTCAATTGGGATGTTTACGTGCCGGTATTACAATAAACACGGCACACCAACAGCTGGTTAATTAAACGCAGTCTGCAAACTTTAATTGTCTCTATTGATTGGTGGTGTGCCAGCCCACTGAATTACTCAATTTATGTATTCATCATTACGTACTGCTTTATCTGCGGAATTATACGAGGTTTGATCAAACGTGTCGGACAGATTTCCAATAAAATCCGTTCTTTACTGATTGGACTGATGTTTTTTTATACATTTTGTATAGTTTTATATAAATGCCTGTATATTTACAGATACAAGTGTGTTTAATCGTGCTTTCAGGTTTACAGAGTCTTATTTGTAAAATTAACACATTTCAAAGTCCTCACTTTGAAATTTATGTGTACGTTCAGCTAAGCCATTGCCGGCTCTAGCAGAAGGGCCGAATATTAAACGTGGCAACATTGCATCAGAGGCTTATCACCACAGTGTAATAAAATACCTAAAATGAACATGTAATATTTTCATGATATTAATTGATGACTCGTTGGGCACTTGGTGAAACATATTAATACAAAGGTTTTTAAAAATACATAAACACCTGGTACGTTTTACAGTTTTTATTTAACTCTGACAGCTGTTTCAACTTCTTAAGCCATTGTCAAAGAGATGAGTGAACAACTAAACTGAGGATGTAAGGGTGGTGAACATCTGTTAAGGGCATGTATCCGGCCTTGTGTGTTGTGAAGATGGAGGCGGGTTGTGGGAGCTAAGGGAAGGTCGACTGTCTGTAAACACTAAACATAATCTGAATGCAAAATATAAAATTAACTAAACTAAATAACAGCTTTTAATAAAGTGGATGCACAGAATTCAGTTCGTTCATTTGTTAACTTTTCGTTATTTTTTATTGCTTTTTTAATTTCTAGAATTTCTAACAAATCCATTTTTTTACCTTTTTGTATGTTGTGCAGTAGTGTTATGTTTGTTGTATCTATGAAGTGATTGTGATGTAAGTAATGATCTGCAAAACCTGTATTGGCTGTATTGGTTCTTATGTTCAGAAAAACGATATTTCAGAACACGGCCACATTGTCCGATATAAATAGAATCGCATTCTGGACAGTGTATTTCATAAACTCCTTTTTTCTCTTGTGTGTTTGATTTTTCCTTATTGTTGACTATTAATGAAAAATGTTATATTTTTATTTAATTTCATATCATTACCAAAACCATGAGTAGGCCTATTTATAGCTAAATCTAAATTATAGGTCTGTGCGTACTTAGTACTATACGTTTAAGTTGAAGATATTAGTGAATTAGTGTTAAGCCTAAAGAAGTAATTTTGTTCGAGTCATTGAATCGTATAATATGAATGAGTTGATTACTATATTTCTTAAATAATATAACAGTATTTTGAATAATAAACTTTTAATTTGTAAAAAATGAGGAATTATAAAACTGCTGTTAACCGGCAATTAAAAATGATGCGATCTGACTATTGAAATACATAAATTAAGATATCGTCCAGTCGGCCTTAAATATCAGCTGGTTCCAGTGTTGCCACGTTTCATATTCCGGCCTTCTACTAGACCCGGCCATGGCTATGCCTATACGAGGTTTCATTAAAGAGGTCATGCAATTTTGCAGTTTCCGCCGCTACATGTGTCCGACTAAAAAAACTGTTTTTATGTGATGTTGGTAAACACGTTAGTAGCAATCGTCTCAACGTTTACCCCTATTTGATGAATAGTTTAGATTTCACAGCTAATTGAGTAAGTCGTCCTTAGCCAAGGTGTAAGGTGAGTAAGGTGTATTAGGCAATCTTTTGTCATTCTACAATACAAGATTGAAGAACATGGAATACATTTTGTGTAAACTGTGAGGTAAACTGCTCTGTCCTGGTAAACGTGTTTAGATAGCTTCTAGTGGGACTGCTGTGCGTGTACTGGTTTACAATCTTCAAGGACTGCCGTTAGTATGTTGAAGATCGTGGTTGTTAGATGAAGATTATGTTTTTGTATTCCACAAAATTTCACCGCTAGCCGCAGTGGTAAATAAAGAGTACTATTCGGACATTTTACGCCATTTTACGCCTTTCGTAGAAAACGGGCAGATTTACGGAAGAATAATTTATGAAAATTGCAGCCAGATATTGCGCCTGGTCGCAAGTCGTTACTTGTTAAGACTTTGGCCAGGCTAGGCAAGGAAACGTTATAATGATGACACGGCAATTGCCGTATTCACCAAATGTGTCTCAACGCGATCTTTCCTCCACTTGATAGTGATAACGTCCAAGAAAGGACAACGTTTGGCGACCGTTGAAGACGTAAAACAAAAACCGCTAAGGAAATTTAAAGCTGTGCCATAAAGTGCATGCTTGAAACATTTTGAAGACTGCAAAATGGCTGGCTTAATCGTGTTACATTCGACTGAGACTGTTATCCAGGGGCCAGTGTAACAAGAACTGTAAGAATATTTTATTCAAACCCCTATGTATCTGATAATTTTTGTGGAACGTCCTTGGTGAGAGCGAGATTATGACCTGCGTCACTAAATGTTTCTGTTTAATTTTCAATTGTTATTTACTATTCTTCTCGAATACGGGTTTCTTCTTTTATTCATGTCAACGCAAGTCGTATCTTGATTCCGTCCTTTCTTGTTGACAGATAGTATTAACCATTTTCTTTGTGACGTATGTTTCTTTTTAAACGAAACGTCGCAAAACCGCTTTCCTTTAGGCTACATTAGTTTTAAAGGTTCCGTGACAATTGTCCCGATTCCTGCTTCACTCTTTTGAATAATAATCTGACCATAAGCGTTTAAAATATTATTCAGGCCATGTGGTGACCAATTGATAGATTAACACTTCAGAAAAACAAATCAATATTAACGAAAGAAAATTTACGATATTATGTTTCTTAATCGTAAATAATAGATCGTATTGTTACGATGGTCTAACTAATCGTCGTATGGTACAGTGGAAAGCAAGTACAAGATACAAATTAAGTCTCTGAAAACCAGCTTTAATTATCACAATTAACAATTTGTAATCAACTCGTACAATAATTCCAGATAGATTTGTCCACACGCAATAATAATGTCGACTATAAAGAATTCGCTCTAATAACAACACTTTGGTACAATACTTCTACACACACTCGATCCACGCTAAGGAAAATCGCTCACGTAACTGACTTGATAACATCAGACACTCTTGTTTTGTATAGGTCGCGCCGCAGAGGTCCAGTATTGCTTTCCCTCCTTACTGCACGCTGGCTTAATGCGTGAGCCGGTCCCGGTTGAACCAAAACCTACTGATATAGAAGGCCTCACAACTGATCCGTGACCTCATCGTATGTAGACCGACTTCACGGCCAGCAGTACAGTATTCCGAGTTATTCAGTTACAGAATAAAATTACAACACAAGCAATCGGAATTAAATGCCTAATATATGTATAAAAATTTCCCAACAACATCAGTGAATTGAATTCACTGAATTTTACACGAAAAATCTATAAATTTAACGGTAATATTGTCAATAATTTCGCTCATCGCTTTAAGTAGATAAAACTTACATTTAAAGTATTTCTCAGATAATTAATAATCTTAATGCAATTTCTTAGATAATAGACAAAATAAAACAATTTGACTGTTCCATTTTTGTTTATATCGAAAAAAAAAACAAATTGTTTTGTTTTTGTTTATTACCATCGAAAATAACTAAACCAATTTTTTTTAACCATTTAGAGCCCATGAGCGAAATTGACAATGTCGTGGTTAAATTTACAAATTTTTCATATTACATATCAATTAACATAACTCTGATTTGAGATATTTTATAAAAAAATAATTGACAAGGCTGGCCTGTGTTAAATTTTTATGACAGGATTAAATAACAAAACAAAAATTAATTAGAAGAAAGTTTAATTTTCAATTTTACAGATACAGTATATACAAGGATATATTTATATTATATAGATATAGGACTGGTAATTAAGGCTAAATAAAACTTATTCAAACTAGATTACAAAATTGATAATACATTCAATAATGTCTATACATATTTTTCATAACAGTGAATTTCAGCAGAAGCTACAATGTTAGAATACACAAAGAAAATTCTACATATTCTTATATTGTTACTATTATAACAAATAGTCCTACCAGATTATCCAGCCTATATTTTTATTCTATGAAATCTACATAATAAAAACATACAGCTAATATTTTTTAATACAGTCAACAGTCTACTGAATTTATCCTTTAAATGCAATTAATTTTTGGCAGTGGATAGTTTCCTTTTCTTGTTTGATTTTCTTGAAAAGTTGTCATTTTTAATTTTCACATAATTACTAAGTAATATATTGGTGGATACTTTCACTAAATTATATAATATAAGATCTCGGTCGTGGGGCGGGCAGAAGAAATCTGTTAAAAAAAAGTTGTGTCTTTTCACCACCCCTTCAGTAAAATGGATGACTACATCTCTTTGCTGACTGCAGCTTAAAAATCCTTTTTCATTTACACTATTGATTAATTTTTGGACTGTCAAATTATTCAAAATAACTACATTGACAATGTCAGAATGTGGATAGAGAAGTCCACCTCTGTCAATATTTTTTATTAGACTGTATTGAGAAGTTCCCTCATCAATACAGAATGATTTGTCAAGAACTATAAACTTACAGCAAATATCACACCTGCTCCTTTTCAAAATCCCCCTGCCACAATACCCAGCCAAATAAGTAAAAACAGGAAGGTAATCACCAACTTTGGAAAAATCTTCATCGGTCAACTGAACACCAAATTCAGGGAAACCATTAATGTTACTGGATCTGTTACCCAGATTGACTGTGTTAATAGTCTCCGTTATCCTGCTATCCAAAAGAGGTACTGGCAACTTACCAAGCCTATTGGAATTTAGGGTTAAAGGGAGCAGATTTTGGATTCTAATTTTTGACTCCACCTCAAATATTTTCCTAAGGGATACCAAGTACTGAGAACCTGCCATAGTCCTATATTTTCCAAAACGTGCTTCAAGAGAGTCAGTTTGGATTTTACCAGGCAAAATGTAATTACAATGTAACTCCTCGATACAATATTTAGTTAGCTCTATAAGAGCATGAGTGGAATGAGACAATGCTAGCTGAGTCTCTTTCGTTAACTTATTAGAGACTATTTTAAAATCATTCCAACAATCCAACCACATTAAAAACTTTTCATTAAATGGTGGATATTGCAGTGTTTGTTTCTCATCTTTCTGGTTAAGCCAGTTATTTCTAATACACTTTAATAAATGCACAGTATCAAAGGAAAAAAGTAAAGGAGATGAGCTGTTGCATGGATGAGGATAAGCTATGCTACGTTTTGGTGGAGATGAAAAAAAGGACATGGCTTTACGATTTATGGCATTATTGTCGCTCACCAAACAAATGACACTGAATCCAATATTATGCAGCCCTATAATAACCCTTTTAATGAAATTAAATAAATATTCTGCCTTAATTGTATGAATTGGCAGGATGTGAAACACCTCTTTGAAATTTGACCGCAAACTCTGCACCATAAACACATGAGCAGAAGTAGCGGTACTCTCACTATTGTGGGCTGAGCCTAAAATTTACCCACCAGAGAAGTCCATGTATGGTTTGATGTGAATTTCATCTATCATTAATGTGACAATGTGATCTACCGTTTTTAACAAATTGAACTTTTGCTTTACATTCATCAAGAAGTTGATATCATTTTGTTCAATGTTTGGGTTCGTCTGACATAACCATAACTTCTGAAAAATTTGTAGCAGTGTGGAGATATAGTGTACAAAATACTACAGAATACTAAGAATTCAGGTGAATATCTATAGCATTCCTTACTCATTGGTAACAAACTCACTTGCTCCTTTAAAAACTGAACTTTCTCCTGGATTTCACATTTAGGTGAGGTTCCAACTTTGTCTAACATAGCCTTGATACAGTTGACAAGCTCTGTTGATATTTGTGTCTCCTCATTCAAGTATATATTTTTGAGGCTTTTTAAAATATCGCTTAATCTATTTAAATTGTTTAAAGCTAGAAGCAAACTTTCTTTACCTAGTTGCTTCAGTTCTACTGAATTAATAAAAATACTAATTCGTAAATTATTATTAATTCTGGCTAATATTGGATAGGATTTTTTATTATATAAAAAAAATAGTACACACCTGTCTTCTTTAACATTAAATGTCCACTCACTGGGAGTTTTGAAAATTTTCAAACACTGCACTAACTCACAAAAATTATTAAACATAAGACTCTCATCATATTCACTTTTAGCAGTAATGCTTTGCTGAATTGCCAGGAGCAGACTGTTATTTTCTTTTTTTGTTCTCCTATCGTCAGTACTTTCTCTGGATGATGAAGGAACAGACAGATATTGAGGACAATTTGGAAGTATTGTTGGAATAGCACCCTATCTTAATTTTATCCTTTTTAAAGGCACCTCCAACTTTTTTCCTGTGTGGTCGAAAAAGTCCACAGTCCTTTGTACGTATTCTGGGCTGAAATGGACTTCACAGACCTGTAATAGAAATAACAAGGTTATTACAGTTCATGAGAAAATAATATAAAGAGAAGGTAAATGATTAATAATATTAAAATATATAACCTAATATCCGTTGTGTGACTTCGTTCTTGCGTTATTTACATTTGCATTAATTGTTAATGTATTTTAATATTATTTATATATGTGACTCGGAATACTAGTCTACTAAAAAATGAATATAAATTATTAAGTTAGTTTCACCATAGAAAGTTGTGCACAGTTTAATAAATTGAATAAATACAAATAAAAATACTTGATATTGTATAAATACAACAAAACAGATATATAGACATAGAACATAGTGCTTAGTAGAAAATAATTTTTCTTATTTGCAATTTTATATTTTTTGTAAGTCTAATAAAAATTTTGAAAACCGGAATGTAGCCTTTTTTGATATTCTAATAAAATATGAATATATTCATTAATTACGGCTTAGTAGGCCTATTAACTTTAAAAAATTGTTTGTATTTGCAGGAAATAAATTAGTGAAAAATATTTGATTTAAATAAAAAAGTTTTGATAACACGTACCTTGGAACAGGGAGATGGTTGAAAATTCTTTCGATGAATTGCATTTATCCATTTTTGCTTCAATTTCTTCCCCTTTGGGAACGAAAAAACAGAAACTTTAGGTCCATTGTCATAGTTTCCGCGACAATTCGGAACACAGCACCTGAACCCCATAATAGTTCAGAATAAATTCAACAAAATTAGCAGCACCGTTATACTTGTAACTGATACAAATACAACAACGTGCGTTTCTAACCATAAGCATGCAACGCATAACGTAACCTATAATAAGTACGTAAAGCGACTGTGCTGCTAAGCCGAAGTTTCAGATGCCGTTGGACTACATAGACAGCCATGACAGTTGAACTATGACGTAGTTGTGAGGCCTTCTATATCAGTAGGTTTTGGTTGAAGACACTAGAACCTACTTGTGCGCGGCCTTGACTAAGGCAACACCTACCACAGTAGGCGGGTGGACGGAGCGTGGACTCTCTCTCGGTTATTCTATGTGGTTTCATTCGTAACAATATCATAATCATAAATCATAAATTATGATATTGATGTTGATGTAGGTAAGTTCCAGAAGATAAGTGGAACAATCAACGATATTTTTAGAAACAAGGTACGTCGAGGTAGAAAATTAAACTGGACGATTGTTGCAAAAGTTGGGCGTAGGCCTATATAATTTATACCGATACAAATCATGTTCATTTTGGTTGATGTTTTAAAAGAAAGAAAAATGAATACCATAATGTAACATTATAAAAAAATAAGCGTATAAATAATTTGGAAGTGCGTTATTACTTGTTAACCTTAGCGGTCCAAGTTAAACGCCATCGCAAACTTTCAAGGAAGTACGTTTTAGCACAAAAAATTGATACAAAGGTTTTGTAAAATATATAAAAACACTTGGTAAGTTTCACAAATTTTTTAATTAACTCTGACAGCTGTTTCGACTAACTTAAGCCATTGTCAAAGAGCGAGTGAATGAAATTACTGAACACAGGATGTTAGTGGGGTGTAGGTGGTGGACATCTGTTTAGGGCGTTTCTGGAACATCTGTGTTGTGATGGCGAGGGGCGGGGGTGGAGTGTGTGCATGAGACAAGGGAAGGTCAGGTGTCCGTTATAAATAGCATCGCAATGTGGCCGTGCTCTGAAACATCGCATTTCTGAACATAAGAAGGCGATTTTAACTAATACATCTAATACAGGTTTTGCAGATCATTGCTTACAACGCAATCACTTCATAGACACAAAAAACGTAACACTACTCCACAACATACAAAAAGGTAAAAAAATGGATTTGTTAGAAATTTTAGAAATTAAAAAAGCAATAAAAAATAAAAATTTAACCAATGAACAGACTGAATTTTATGTATCCCCTTTATTAAAATCTGTTATTTAGTTTAGTTTATTTTATATTATTTTGAATGTTCATCATTATTTTAAATTTTGCATTCATGATTGTACTGTATTTAGTTTTTAAAGACACCTGACCTTCCCTTGTCTCATGCACACACTCTCCCCCGCCCCTCGCCATCACAACACAGATGTTCCAGATACGCCCTAAACAGATGTCCACCACCTACACCCCACTAACATCCTGTGTTCAGTAATTTCATTCACTCGCTCTTTGACAATGGCTTAAGTTAGTCGAAACAGCTGTCAGAGTTAATTAAAAAATTTGTGAAACTTACTAAGTGTTTTTATATATTTTACAAAACCTTTGTATTAATATGTTTCACCAAGTGCCCAACGAGTCATCAATTAATATCGTAAAAAATTGATATTCAATCGTTAATGAAAGCTTTTTTGAACTTTTTTAAATTCTTTAACATAGCAAAGAAACGTTTGGAAACTACATTTTTAGTAGTGTCATAAGAGTAAATGGTGTTATGCCTGTTTTAAATAAAACGGTTCAAATTAAAAAGAGCTCACCTATTTAATATAAAACTGTAATATAATATTTTGTATCAATCAGTCTATAGAACAGATATCTCATTTCAATTTTCTAGGGTGCGGTATAACTTATGGGTATGACAAAAATAAATAGATTTCAAATGATATGCGGTACTATACACAGAAAACTTGGAAATAAGATCAGGAAATACACCAAGACAAAATTGTATAAAGTAATGGTAAGTTTTTACTTATGAAAGCGAAACTTGGACGATGACAACAAAATGATGAGAGAAGAATACAAACAAGTGAAATGAAGTTCTAGAGAAAACCCAAAGGTTGCACCCATAGAGATGAAATACAATATGAAGATATAAGTACCGAGTTAATGTATATTCTATGGCCAACAGAATAAGGGAAGGAGAAATAAAATGGAGGCAACATTTCAAAAGAATGGAAGATATAAGACTACCTAAACAAGTTATAAGATACAGACCTCAAGGAAGACGAGATGTAGGTAGACCAAGGAAGAGATGGGTTCAGCGAAGGCGGAAAAGGCTGTACTAAGTCTATACTTTGACGTGTGGAAGAAGAAGAAGAAGAAGAAGAAGAAGAAGAAGAAGAAGAAGAAGAAGAAGAAGAAGAAGAAGAAGAAGAAGAAGAAGAAGAAGAAGAAGAAGAAGAAGAAGAAGAAGAAGAAGAAGAAGAAGAAGAAGAAGATATTTTATGCAAATAGGTGTGACTAATAATTTTGAAGTTACTAATAACTGACATGTCAATGCTGAATCTTTTTGAAGAGTACAAGACAAATTGTTCCGATTAGCGCTTTCAAGCTTATTTCAAGCGTATTTCAGACTCCTATTTTACTTCAAGGTTATTTCCGATCTGACGATGAGCTGTGAAGCTTGAAAGCGCTAATCGGAACAAATTTTCTATAGTGGTGTGCAACAGTGATAATTCTGTTTGTGATTATAACCACTAATTAAATAACTGTTTACCTTCTCGTTCAAAATTATAATGTAATTACATACAATTAACTCTACACTTTGTGGATTTCATTTTGGGGGGGGGGAACAAACTGTCTTAAGTTTAGCACTATTCATTTAAACCAAACGTTGAGGGAATTCAACGGTTAGTCAGTTTACCTGAGAACTTAAGATTGTGGAACAAGACATACAGATTTTTATGTTTAAAAAGTAATAAAAACTTTCTGTGATCGCCTAAACAATGGTGTTTCTAAACAGTTCACGTACGAGGCAGACGTTGTAAGAACCAGCAGCCGTGTGTGTGTGTGTGTGTGCGCGCGCGAATGATTGTACCCTTTCTATATGGAGCACAATGGCGCTCCACAACCGCGACACATACGTGACCCGACTACCACAGTAAAGGGCCAGAGGGTATTTATCAGACTTTTGCAAAGTATAGACTGATGAAAAATAATAGTATGCGAGGTCTTAACAGTGTCACCTTGACTGACCTCATTATTTTACATTTCGTCGTAAGTTGCGTGATTGCCAGGTGTCAGGACACGTGTCTTTACTTACAAATCATTTTTCGTTTAACTAAATGTGATTAGGTTAATACTCTTACTCGGTTAGATGTCCCTTCTATAGATAGTCTATTGATTGTCGTCTTACATTAAATAATCTCTATTTTGTGTTTTAAGTCATATTGAGGAAGTTAGAAAGAAGTTTGTGTACAATATAAGGCAAACCAATTGTGTTTTGCGTTTGTAACAAAATAATAATTTCAAATAAAATTACTACCTGACTATGGGTGGAAGACGCCATTATGACAGTCATAATTGTCAGTATTGTCATTATGACAGTCATGTTGGGTTGGTTACATCTATTAACAAGTAAAACTGACAAGGAAATGTGTGGAGCCTTGAGAAGGCTTGCTAAGCCTTGAACAGGCTGCTACTGGCTTGGCAAGCCTCGACAAGTCTCGAACAGCCCCGGCACATTTCCTTGCAAGTGTCTTTGAAACTGCCCATCCATTTACAAGTGAACTTTACAGTGATCCTGTCGTTGTTTTCAATATGCCGTCAAATACCCTGTTTTGCTGTAATTTTAGCAAAGTGTTTGAAAGCAAAAAGGAGACAGGTTTTGGTCGCGAAGTTGGTTTTTGCAAAGGAACTTATACAGTCACGTAAATTTATTAGATTTTTCGAACACAGGGCATCAGGGATTTTCCCCCACCTAACGATGCCAAAGGCATCGCGAGATTTGTGGGGATGGTAAACTTTTATCGCCGTTTCATCCCAAATGCTGCGGAAATTGCTGCCCCACTCAATGAACTCCGAAAAAAAGGGGCCAAATTCGTATGGGGGGAAAAACAGCAGAAGGCTTTTGAGACGTTGAAAGAGGCCATTATTTCTCCGCCTGTGCTGAGAATGCCCGACTTTTCTAAACAGTTTGTCCTGCAGACTGATGCGATTTCGGTTGCGCTTGGAGCGGTTCTTTCGCA
The DNA here is from genome assembly GCA_034769895.1 of Magicicada septendecula. Lineage (NCBI taxonomy): Eukaryota > Metazoa > Arthropoda > Insecta > Hemiptera > Cicadidae > Magicicada > Magicicada septendecula. The sequence continues at coordinate 30,733,207 of CM068369.1, forward strand.
AGTCGTTGATGGTGCTAGGCAGCCAGTGGCTTTTATATCGCGGACTTTGACCCAACAAGGGAAGAAGTCATCAGTGTATGAACTAGAGTGTTTGGCGGTGGTGTACGCTCTAGATAAATTCAGGCGTTTCCTGGAACATGCTGAGTTCCTGCTCGAGACCGATAATCATGCTCTCTCTTGGCTTCTTGCTCACCCCCGGCAACTGGGTAAGATTGGAAGGTGGGTGTTTAAGATCTCATCATTCAAATTCAAGGTGCAACACATTAGGGGAACTCAAAATGTGGTTGCAGACGCCTTGTCCCGTATGTTTTCCCAACCCAGTGAAGTCCAACCTGAACAACCCTGTAACTTGTTATTAGACTTCCTACTTGCGTTTACTGATGTGTTAGCCCATCTGTTAGATGATGAAGAGTGGGTCCAATCATCCAAAATCTAAAGGAGGGTAACGTACAGGCTCCTTACTTCTTGTCCAATGTCGTCCTGTGTTGTAAGGAGAGAAAAGGACGCGTCCCTAAGATCGTGTTGCCTAGCAAGTTAGTGCCCATGGTCTTCAATTATTTTTATAATAATTCCCCGTAGGAGGACATACGGGGATTTCAAAGACCATTTCCAGTATTAGGAAACATTTTACATGGAAGGGGATGGATAGGGACATTGCGACTAGAGTGAAGGCATGTCATCTGTGCGGGTTAAGCAAGCCTGCCCAAAACACTAAATTGGATTTCTTGTCATCGGACGTGGCGACCGAAGTTATTCATCGACTACGTGGGACCTTTCCCACGTAGCAAGTCAGGTAACACTTACCTGCTTGTTTGTGTGGATGCTTTTTCTAAGTTTGTCTGGCTATTGCCCTTACGGCAGGCAAATTCTCAATTAACCATTATCGCGCTTCAGAACCATGTATTTCAGCATTTCGGACTTCCGGCCATCATTGTCTCTGACAATGGTCCACAATTCATTTCAGGCGAGTTCCGGCGAATGTGTTTCGCCAACGGCATCCAGCATGTAACCACTTTCCCTTACTACCCTCAGCCGTCCCACGCGGAGAGATTCAACAGGAATCTTAGATCGGCTCTCATTGCTTACCACGCAGAGCAACAGAATTGTTGGGACCAGAATCTTAAGTGGTTACAGTTAGCGTTCAATACGGCCCTCCATGAGAGCCGTAAGGCCGTCCCCTTTGAGGTGATGTTCGAATCCTCGCCCACGCTTCCATTAGCTAACTTTTGGAAAATAGACAATCTTCTGCCGAGTATTCCCGATGTTAGAACGGCAGACAGGTGGAAAGAGGCCCGGAAGAATTTGCTGCGTGCGCACGAGCGTGTCCGTCTTCGTTATAATCAGGGGCGAACTCCTAATCCTTTCAAGGTTGGGGATTTGGCCTACTGTCAGAGCCACCCTATCAGCTCAGCCGTGGACAAACGTGCCACTATACTGCGTTATCGTTGGTCTGGCCCATACCGCATTCTTCGGTTCGTGTCGCCGGTGACGGTGAAGTTGGGGGATCCCGAAGGTGATATAGAGAAGTCAACCACACACATATCGAAGTTAAAGTTTTGCCACATGGCATAAATGTGTGAGTGGTGGTAAGGGGGTTTGTCCTATCAATGGTTGTGGGCGTTAATTTGGCCTTTGGGTCTCAGTTGAGTTGGGAGGCCTTAGGAGGTCAGAACTCAGAGAAGGGCGCCCGAATCTCGTCTTTCTTCTCTTCTCTTTCTGTCTCTTGTCGCTGTATGCTGACCCTGATCAAGTCAGCATGCAGCACCGTACACACACACACAAATACATTCAGGCACACAAGCAGACACACTCCACTTCTTCCTTCCTCTTGTTTCGTTTTCTCTCTGAGCCTCTGTCTTCCTAAGGGCGATAGGGTCCTCAGATTTCCCAAGGGAGCCAAGAGGACTGCTGTAGTCCTGCGGAGGTAACCCGGAGCCTGGGTTTCAGGCGCATTTTGGGGGCAACCATGTTGCCCTTTTGGAGTGAGGGTGTGCCGTGGCAATTTAAATCAGAATTCCACGGCGAGTTTTAATTTCTGTTAGCCCGTCCGTATTTCGCACCGGCTGTGTGACGCTAGCAACTGCCAACTGAATTTTGCCGCGCCGGATCTGTGAACGGTGAATAGCTGTATAGTCGCGCTCTGTCGACGAAATATAGTCAGCTCTGCTCAGCTGATTCCGTCAGTCGACCTCGTGGTCGCGAGCTGGGTTTTCGGCGCATTTCGACATCACGACTCCTCGTGTCCACTTCTAGTCTGGCGGCGAATTAATTTTCTGTTTGCTGGAGTTTTGTAGTACGTCATCTATGGATAAATAAACCTATAAAATGCTTCTGGTAAGCTGTATTACCTATTTGCTTGCTAGTTAATGGGGGAATATGTGTTAAAATATATTTACTGGTTGGATGCAGATTGATTAACGAATGTGTGTGTGGCCTAGATCTTGTTACTACCCGCAACTCAAGCCACGTGGTGAATTCTATTTCAGAAAGATAAATGCAAATTTAAACGTAAATGTGTGGACTAACGATTTATTAATACAAACAGAATTGTAACAAAAATATATACAACTAAAATCAGCAATAGATTATCAATTTTGTTAACGCAACTCAAGCCACGTGGTCAATTGTATTAATTGTATAAATTCGTAACTAATAGAATGGTACTAAAGATAGCACAATAGCAAAATAGAATTGTACAAATAGAATTAGCAGGAAATTATTACATTTGTGGAATAGTATGAACTTTAATTATTAAGGCATGTATAGCCAACGGTTATGGTAATATCAAGAATAGTGTGTGCATAAATTGGATGGTGTGTGTGTGTGTGTGGGGTCAGAGTCAAGTCAAGGGAGTTGGTGTTATTTTTTTCTGTGACGGCGCACTACAGATAAAAACTGTTCTAGGGTTCTCGGCCCGTCAAGAGAATCGGAAGAGGACAGATGGTGATAAAGTGATCCTTCACCATCAGCCGAACAATGCTACGGAAAGCCCTCCATCGCCGTTGGACAAGGAGAAGGCCCCAGAAACCGAGGAAGGCCAGGATTATTAGAACAGCGGACTGAAACCTGCATCAGTAACAACTAGCCTTGACTCCCTCATTATCAACTGGCAGACATTTCAACACTTCCATTTTATTTTTCAACCTCGACCTCCACAAACAACAGTTTCCGCGTTATAAACAATTATATTTACTTATTCATAGTAACTGAAAGTTGGTTTTTACCAAGCTCATGATCATAACTGTACATGCTTTTCATGATGTCACTGAGTTAAAGTATCTAGTGCTCTTACTGTTTTAATTGCAACTCTTGTTAATAACATTAGTAGCCTAATGGTTTTATAAAAGAAAGCATGCAGTTTTGGATAAACTGATAAGTTATATTTTCATATTTATAATGTTGAGATTCTAGCTGGATCATGTACTCTGGATGTACTTTGACTATTCGTGCTTTCAGCTGTTAAACATATTAAATTGTCATGCTTTGAATTATTTTTAAATTTTAAAATGTATTTATCATGGTTGCTGATGTACCATGCATGGAGTATTGAGAAATGTATGGAGTTATGTGTGTATATTGCGATAGAACACAGGATCATGATAACCCATGAACTATGTATTATGCATGGATGACGGACATCCGCCTGTTTAAATTTGTCTTTTGTTCAAATTGGTTTTTTAGTTATAAATGTTGTATTGTAGTACCGATAAGAAATTAGAATAGGTCAAACTCTTAAAGATTTTATTTGTTATTTTCTGTGTTATGTGTTTATGAAAGTGTGCGCGGGTGCGCGAGTTATTAACATTCTTCTATAGTGTCCGTTACAATTATCCGTTTGACATGAGACTTGAACAAGACATAAAGTTAAATATTAGATACAATTTCCCTATTTTCTATGATTTTTAAATAACTGTGAAATGTGAATGTTGTTATATGAAAACTTTATATGAAACTCACTCAAGCGTGATGTAATAAAATCTCTGATAATTATCTATGCAGGCTTATGCCTATTCCATGCAAAATGTTGCATGAACAAATATGCGGGTCGTGTGCATATATCATGTGACTGGTAACTGGCCTATTAGAATGCAGAAAATTCATTGAAAATTGTCTGTTGCCATGTGCAGATCATGTTAGTTCATCTTTAGCCTTCGTTTCGTAAACGTGCGGTTCGCTTTCAAGAAGTTTCTCTTGCGGAAACTGGTAAACGGTGCGAAAGGTGTACTCAAAACTTGGAACTCTGTGTGTGAGTTTGTCTACAGATCCAAGTAATTCAATTGTCATAATATAATTGTGAATTTTTTTGTTGTATCCGTGTTAGTTCAAGATTTCCTCATAGGGAGTTCTGTCGACCGCGATAGAACTGGTTGACGCGAGAACACTTGAAGACAAGCCGGAAGGTGTGTGCTTATACACCGCTTTTCAGTAATACCCACTTCACACCTTGAGAGTCATAAACTGTTTAAAACCATATAAAAACATTTTTAAACTTTTAACAATCAATATTCAGTGTTGTCGCAGCGAGGCAGTGTCGCAGTTCGACGAGCAGGTTCAGCATGTTGCATCAGGACACCAGAACCAGCAAAGTCTACGAGGGAAGGACACGCGTGACCTACGCATCGCCGTCAGCCATCTCGCCGCATCATATTGGATCATCATCATTCAAGTAAAAATTACAGATCTGAACTTTATATGAAACTTTTCAAACAACATTCAGAATTCATTTAATTTGTGTATGTCTAAAATATATCGTTTGAACCAGCAGTAATTTGATGTGCAATAAATTGTAATTAATACTTCCAATATAGACTTACTGATTTATAAAACACACACATATTAATCCTATGCGCAAAAATTAATTCAATTGTGTTGTCGCAATATATATATGATGGATGTTTAAACACTAATAAAAAAATATTGTTACGTTAAAAGGAGTGTCTCATTGCAAGTCCTGTCACACTGGGCTCAGTGCACTTTTATGCTTCCGTCTAGACCATGCGTCTAGTTAAAAAAAAAGGGGGGTTAAATAAATAAATATGGGGGACGTTTCAGACTTGCCAGTCAAGAAACTTGCAAGGAAAACTGTAAGTGGATGGGCCGCTTAAAACATGGCGACATAATTATGTTGAACATTGTACGTTACATAAATAATTGTCTTTATCTTGTGTTCTACCGACATATTGCATTTCGTTTTTAGCCTTTTGTGTACTCAGGTACTGCTGAATACAAAAAATATTGCCGAACGCCGACAGAAATAATTTAAAATTTGTGTTATAATTTTCTGACCGATCCTCGCAAACCCTTCATCGGTAAAATTCATTGATTGACGGTCACTACGAATTTAAGGATTAATAATTGTGTGTGTGTGTGGGGGGGGGGGTGGTGGATGTGTGTGTGTGTGTGTGTGTGTGTGTGTGTGTGTGTGTGTGTGTGTGTGTGTGTGTGTGTGTGTGTGTGTGTGTGTGTGTGTGTGTGTGTGTGTGTGTGTGTGTGTGTGTGTGTGTGTGTGTGTGTGTGTGTGTGTGTGTGTGTGTGTGTGTGTGTGTGTGTGTGTGTGTGTGTGTGTGTGTGTGTGTGTGTGTGTGTGTGTGTGTGTGTGTGTGTGTGTGTGTGTGTGTGTGTGTGTGTGTGTGTGTGTGTGTGTGTGTGTGTGTGTGGTTTGCGTCTCGTTCATAAGTTAATACTTGACCTCTGTAGTCTGTGGGTTATAACAGAAGGCTCACTGTGATGGGCTGGCTGTGGCATTGACAGGCAATTAAAGTTGTAGAGACTGCACTTAATTAATTACCCTTTGTTGAGCTACATACTCTGTTAGTTACCTGTTTGTTGCAACCAACAGGGGGTTAATAAGTGATAATAATTAACGCATTGCACGCTCCATTACGTTTTATTAGCGTCAATGTGTCAATCCTGTAATTTAAAACACTTATAAAATATGTTTCAGTGCTTATAGCAACGTAGGCCCTATTTGCTAAGTCAAACGTTACATAGGCGAGTACACATGTGTAACCTCTCTATGCTTTTGGTATTTATTTTATTTCCTTTTAAATTTCTATCGCCTTGCTTATTGGCATTCCAAGAGAGGTTACAAGTTATATAGAACTAGGCAGGAGCCTAGAGAAGCAAAATTATGCTGGGTCCAGTATGACGGGACTTGCAATGAACTCAGCCATAATATAACGATAACAGATTTATTAAATCTCTGGAATTCATACTTGTGTACAAGATAAATATGTATCTATATAAAAACTACCAAAAGGTACATCATGGCAAGCATGTATAATTAAGTGTACATCAACATAAGTGTGCACAAAGTAAATGTGTATACATATATATAATAGAAAAATTTGAATCACAACTAGCATATATAATTCCAGTTTACCTAAGAACAAGTGTATATAATTGAATAGAATTACATCAGAACAAGTGTATATAACAGCATATAAGTTAAATGTACATACATAAATAAAATATAGAATGCACAAACACATGTAAAATTCTCCCCGTCGTGTGGCTAGCTAGACACATAAAACACACATACAGAACACAAGGTACACAACTCACAGTCATTTACTTTCAACACGCATGCCCCAGTAACGCACCCACCCACTGGGTAAAGCAACTATCATCTTATGCCCCGGCAGTGATAAAATATACGCCCGTCGGCAACCCGTTCAGTAAGACAACATAAACGCCAACCCCCCCTTAAAGACGAATAATTCATGAAGCATAACTGAAACTGGACCACCCATTTGTCTAGCATTCCGTTTATTAATGACCCATGATGAGTGTATGAACCTTTGTTCCGTTCACAGCACCAGGTAATGTTAACAAACTCCTCACCTACTTCCAGACAGTGTTTATAAAATTCTAGACAGTATTGACTTCACAAAATCCCAAAAAGGAATTAAATCCTTATGTACATTAATAACAGAAATTAATTGATTGAGGCTTTACAATATCAGAAGATTTTGACAATATGTATATCTATTTAATTTACCCAAAAAGAAAAGGATGAAAACCAGTTTTATATTCAAAATTAAACAGCAACTTCTCTACGTGTGAAGTCAACCCATATGTGTTTGCCAGTTAAGAAAACAATCAGCTTAGCCCTTGTGCAAGGGGCAAAATCGGCTAAGATATTTCAAGAACATTAATAAATCGTTTCGATGAGCCTCAGATAACTGTATAAAATAATTAGAAAAGAATCCAATAAGGTGGTTGTGCTCTGGCATCTGTGGGAGCGCGCCCACATGTAGTTGACAAAAGTTGACAGGCAATCAACCTGTCTGAAGTTGTACCAGCGTGTCAGAAAACTAAGTCCCATATTGTAAACCCAGAAAAGTCCCCAAGAAAAACCCCTAGAAAGTCCCCAGCCCTTAAATATGAAATCCCTAGTCAAATTAAAAAAATTTATACGCAGCTGTTCCAGCCTGAACAGAACTACTGAGCAATAATTAAATTTTGAAAGAGTAAATCAGATGCAACAATAAAAATGGTACAAGATTAAAATCTCTCTATGGCGCGCTCTCGCAGTGCAGCACGCACTTACAGACATAGCATTTAGTGTTACTTAACTGAGTTATAAAAGGTATATGAAATTTTAAGTTAAAGTGTTCAGAGTCATGGTCACAGTTCACTTCCCAAATAGAATCTGGACACGTGGTCCCCAGGCATCTAAGTTATTCTCATAAAACAGGCACACTGCCGGTTCGGCCCCCAAAAAAGAAAAAGCATAAATGTCACCTCATAAGTGCTGGCGAGTGCAACGTAGGAATTCCATCTCCATCTCCCTCTTCGTAGGCGATCTTGATATGGTTCACAGCTTGAGCAGGTGATCGGCTCACAGCCAGCCAGGAACCCGACTTAGGGCAAGAACCCTAAGGAATCAAGTAAATTAGAGAACAGTCTATAAGAATGTACACCCGAGTTAAGGTAATTAACCTCTTAACGGGCCGCCAGCTAACTCTCACCAAAGGCACAAAAATAATTAATTAAAGTTTTTTACAACCTGCTTAAATAGTCTACATTCAGCTATGGAATAAGTGAATTTGCATTATGAACAGAACTTATTAAATTGTGGCATAATATAAAGTGAACTGTACTCAGTCAACATGCTTCGACAAACTTTTGCAGGTTAAACCGGCCACGTGCAGAGCAGTAATCATAATTTAGTCAGAAAAATTTTAACAGCAAGTCACTCACAGCTTTGAGAATGTTTTACCTTCAATTAAGGTTGATACCGAAAGCTCTCACACTTCATTCTCTATTCGTGAAGCTAATTAACAAGACAGCGACAGTATACAACATGTACCACACAGTTCACTACTTGACTGCACACCAAGTTTTGTAATTAAATTTTTCTTTATGTAAAGCACTTTTACCATGAGAATGACTCTTGAAACTTCTCGCATTATAACAGAAAATACTAAGGCATGGCAATACAAAGGGCGTAGCGTACAACAGAAAAAAAATTGTCTTACATAATTTTGTCAGGTCGCACACACACATAAATACGTACTTCACAAGATAGCGTAAATCTTGTTATTAAATATCCACACAACTAATAAAATAATTAAATCTTACCGGGGTGTCGTTATATTTTCTACTCCATTATGTAGAAGATAGAAACTGCGCAGAAGGAATACAAAGAGCGGAGATGGAGTACAGTCTTTCTAGTAGAGGCAAGCGACGACGACTGATTTCCATAGCATCAGATCGTAGCGGCCGAAGTAGAGATGCGCGCGCACTGCGCACAACACCGCTCCCCTTTACACCGCCGGACAAAGGTCGCGCCACACCCTCACGTTATGTTACACAAAAAACGAAACCTTTCTAGCATATTTTGTGACGGCGGGCTCCGCGCCTCACTCGCGCATACCACAACCATGAAAACTTTCTAGAATTCATATTTTGCAATCGCCGGCTTCGAACCGGCACACCCCCACCCCGAAAGGGCAACCCGGTTGCCCCACTCTGAAACTCGGGAAAGTACCCTGCAGTGTACTTCCAACTGAAAAACCGGTGGACATCGTGGGTAAGGTGGCTAGGCAAACCCGCTCCCAGGAGAACAGCACCAATCCCCATGCGACCCTCTCCGCCACGCCAACCCCACGGGACCGCCCAAATACGTCACCCTCTCCGGTGACCACCAATTACTCCCACCGGTCCCACTCACATATTCGTCATACGACCAAACAAGGTATCTCCCACCTTGATATGTGAGTGACCGTACTACTCCCGTCCGTCTCTCGGACCGACCAGCCACATGCACCCACAAGGCATCTCCTTCCTTGCCATATGGCTGGCCCACTCCCTACACAAGGGCGGACGGCCCCGCTTAGCCAGACAGAGAGGACCGCACCAAGGGCACACGAACATTAATCCCATCATTTACTTATTCGAATACACCATAACTAGAGGGGGTTTACTTTTCTACAGTACCCACTACACAACTTTCTCTCGCAACAAAAATAACACCAGGAAAACCGGAGAATGCGGCATGGCTCGGACCCTATAATGAACAACATCAACCTCAACAACTATCAACAATCAGCAACAGCACACCATCACTCCATCTAACCTTTAACACAGGGGAAACTGACGATCTCGAGGACCACAAGCTAAGCCTCTCTCTAACTCCGTTTGATAGATTTTTTTTTTTTTTTTTTTTTTTTTTTTTTACTAAGGGGAGTGGTAGGAAAATTGGGAAGATGAAATGGGGCAAGGATCATTAAAGGGCAATAGCTAGGACTGAGGGTAAGGACCTGGCTACCTCCGGAAAGAAGGAAGAATGGAGGGAACCAAGGCTCGCGTGGGCAGGGCGCAACCCTGAAATAGATGAACACCACTGGGAATGTGGGGAACATCTACCCGCTACCCGTTAACCTCTACTTCTTACCTTTCTATGACGTACCTCGGGTGCCCGTTCCTTTCGGACACCACTCTCTAAGAAATTATTTCGTGTTGAGCTATACTGGCTGATTTCCTCCGAATCAGAATCAAGGCAACTTACCTCAGTACTTTCACTCCGCCTTGGATTATGCTTGCCGTCTAACTCCTCTGCTACCATTTCTTCCTTTTCTACAACTTCCCCTTCTTCGTCCACATAATCCAAATCAACATCATGACACTGCACCTCCTCAGCATCTTCCAGTTGCTCCTCACCAATTTCTTCATGACACTCATCGCCAGCCGCTTCACAAACTTCCTCACTAACCTCTTCTCCAATCTCATTTTCACTAACACATTTATCATCAACATCATCGCCACTACCACCATCTGAACATTGCACATCCTCGTCCTCCTCTAGTTGCTCACCTGGTCCACCTGAAACTTCCTCCCGTTCCTCGGAATCCTCAACAATACTTACAGAAGGCGTCTGCACATCCTCACACACTACATCACTCTCACTCACAAACTCTACAACGCTGCCACCAAATTTCTCCTCAACTTCTACCTCATCTACTTCTACTACACTTGCGGCATGGACATCCCCTTGTCCATCCACAACCTCAGAAACACTCGCAGCCCGGACATCCCTGTGTCCATCTGCAACTTCAGACTCTACAGTCTCCCTAACACCTACAACTATACTCACCTGCGCAGCATCTGCAGACCGCTCTTCTGACTCTTCTGTCGATTCCACTCCTTGACCACTTTCAGCAACCACAACGTCCTCAACGTCTTCCACCCTGGAAACCAGCTGTCCAGGTTCATGTGCAATGACTAAATTAATTTCGACTGGCGATGGTGATGTTACAGGATCTGGATCCCTCACAAACCGAGATGTAAAAACCGGAACAAATTCCGCGGCCTCTGGATTCAACCATGACGTCCTCTTTGAGTCTGGTAATTCAGTATTAACTGACGCGCTCTTATTCTCTTGTATTGTTCCCACAAAGTCATTCCGCTCTTCTACTTCTGCTTCCTTTTCTTCATCCACTACTCTCTTAGGCGCTTGTACTTCCTCTTGAACTTTTACAGTTTCCTTTTTCTCCAAATAAGAATAACGCCCAACTACCGGCTCCCTACTTGCCGATGGTTGTTCCCTAACATAATTTCTTTTTCCCCTGTTAATTTCATGTTTCCTTGTTTTCTGTGCTGTAGCTGTTGTTACCGTCTTCACACTTGCCACCCCCTTGTAGCCTCCATCACCTCCGGAATATACCGGCTTTCTAAGCGTCTCTTGGGTTTTCCTCCAACCTCCATGTTTGTCCCTTTTGGCTCTTCCTGATGAACCACTGGAGGATTGGACATCTGTGGCATCTCTTCCTCGGGACTCATCAGCCGCCTGGACCGTTCCTGAAAGCACACACAGTCGCTCAAGGTCCGCAAAACAACGTGGACGATCTGCGAATGCCAAACGAGATCTCTCTTGGGGAGTCAGTCCTTGCAGAATTGCTTGGATAACTTCTGTCTCGGGCAACCCCAATCTTAACACCCGGGCAGCTTTCCGTATATCGCGCACGAAATCTCCTAACGCCTCTCCGTAGGCCTGTGGGCGATAGAATCTTTCCAACTCAAGCTTGAAGCGTCGTCGAGTGGGTATGAAGAAGTTCAACACCTCCCCATGCAAAGCATCAACACTGTCACCCCGACGCAGAGCCTTGGTGACCAGATTAGCCAACGTACTCCGGCAATACGGGTATATAAGAAACAAGACCTCCCCATCGGACACCCCTGGGAAATCTGCCACCTGCAGGACCAGGTCCAAGAAAACCAACAGCTGATCCTCATCAAATCCATCCACCACCGGAAATTTCTGGAGAACGCCTGTAAGACGGTGGGGCAATTTCTCGTAGCATATCCCCGCCAGAATTACACAATTCAAAACAAACAATCATAAAACAAATCCCACTAAACACCTAACACAAACATAACCTACAAAAACATATTTACAAGAAACGGAAAAACTCAAGTACTGTCCTTCCTTTGAGTAGACCCCCGGGTTCTCTAGCGCTGCGGAAACCTGGCCTATTCAGAACCATGCACTCCACGACGGAAGGAGACAAAAGACAAACAACAAAACTACACACACATAACATCAACCAGCAACTCGACACACACGCCGTACCAACACATAAATCACAACAACCCACTAACAATCAAGTACAAATCCTAATTCGGGAATACAGAATCATTCAACATCAACCGGACGCAAATCGGTTCCGGTACCGATTTCCGATCGGGCCATACCGCATCCCGTCAATATACTACGCTCAACACCGACCCCAATGAACATTCCATATTCCAGGCCACATTTAAGACTCCCCGGCAATACAAGCTATCAAAATTTTTTAACACTATTAACCGCCTCAGTGGTGCGACCCGACTCACAATTTTAAACAACTTACAATTAGCCTACACTGGCATCTATCCACTATTTTACAACAATCATTAATTTACAACTGCCTTAATATTCCCGAGTCTGCAAGCCCCGTCACACACCAGGACCCAAGGGTTCAAGCCCAGAATGAACCACGCTCCGGCTACCATTTGTAACCTCTCCTTGGCTTTAAGTTGATGTACACTGCTGGGTTGATCAACTGCCGGTTCGGCCCCCAAAAAAGAAAAAGCATAAATGTCACCTCATAAGTGCTGGCGAGTGCAACGTAGGAATTCCATCTCCATCTCCCTCTTCGTAGGCGATCTTGATATGGTTCACAGCTTGAGCAGGTGATCGGCTCACAGCCAGCCAGGAACCCGACTTAGGGCAAGAACCCTAAGGAATCAAGTAAATTAGAGAACAGTCTATAAGAATGTACACCCGAGTTAAGGTAATTAACCTCTTAACGGGCCGCCAGCTAACTCTCACCAAAGGCACAAAAATAATTAATTAAAGTTTTTTACAACCTGCTTAAATAGTCTACATTCAGCTATGGAATAAGTGAATTTGCATTATGAACAGAACTTATTAAATTGTGGCATAATATAAAGTGAACTGTACTCAGTCAACATGCTTCGACAAACTTTTGCAGGTTAAACCGGCCACGTGCAGAGCAGTAATCATAATTTAGTCAGAAAAATTTTAACAGCAAGTCACTCACAGCTTTGAGAATGTTTTACCTTCAATTAAGGTTGATACCGAAAGCTCTCACACTTCATTCTCTATTCGTGAAGCTAATTAACAAGACAGCGACAGTATACAACATGTACCACACAGTTCACTACTTGACTGCACACCAAGTTTTGTAATTAAATTTTTCTTTATGTAAAGCACTTTTACCATGAGAATGACTCTTGAAACTTCTCGCATTATAACAGAAAATACTAAGGCATGGCAATACAAAGGGCGTAGCGTACAACAGAAAAAAAATTGTCTTACATAATTTTGTCAGGTCGCACACACACATAAATACGTACTTCACAAGATAGCGTAAATCTTGTTATTAAATATCCACACAACTAATAAAATAATTAAATCTTACCGGGGTGTCGTTATATTTTCTACTCCATTATGTAGAAGATAGAAACTGCGCAGAAGGAATACAAAGAGCGGAGATGGAGTACAGTCTTTCTAGTAGAGGCAAGCGACGACGACTGATTTCCATAGCATCAGATCGTAGCGGCCGAAGTAGAGATGCGCGCGCACTGCGCACAACACCGCTCCCCTTTACACCGCCGGACAAAGGTCGCGCCACACCCTCACGTTATGTTACACAAAAAACGAAACCTTTCTAGCATATTTTGTGACGGCGGGCTCCGCGCCTCACTCGCGCATACCACAACCATGAAAACTTTCTAGAATTCATATTTTGCAATCGCCGGCTTCGAACCGGCACACATGTGAGGTCAGATACTCGTACATGGACAGATAATCACACGTCAGCTCAAAGGCACATTCCTAGAGTTTATTTATTTATTATCAAAATACCCTCATACCATATTGGTGTCGGGTTACATCAATATATGTTAAGTACATCAACTACACTCTATATACAAATTTTTTCCATCTTACTCTATCCATTGACAATGTCTTCGCTTCCCTCCAGCCCAAGCCTCTTTCTCTCAAAATGTTTCCCATCATTCCATCACAAGTCACTCGCGGTCTTTCTCTCTTCTTTCTCCCCCCTGATTTTGCCTCCCAAACCTGTTTTACCATTCTATCACTATCCATTCTCTGCATGTGTCCCCACCAGCATAGTTGTCTCTGTTCAATAAAATCCAGAATCGATATCACTTCCAGATCCTCTCTTATTTGTGCATTCCTAACTCTGTCTTCTTTGTTACTCCCACTACTCTCCTAAGATATTTCATTTCATTCCTAGAGTTACTGCAAGTAATATTGTAAGTGTTACAGGTTCAATATATCCGATTAGGGTATATAAACACTTTAAGCCTACTGGACAACAAAGTGCACGCATAACCATATGCCACCTCTCCATTCGAAAGGATAGATAAAGGGAATTGATTACATTAATTTAAAACACTGTTGCGACGATCTCACTGATCGTCGTATGATACAGTGCAAAACAAAATACAAGGCATCAGTGAAGTCACTAATCGCCACCTTTAATTTATCACAAATAACAGTTTGTAATCAGCACGTTATTCAACAAAATTATACAGGTACAATAATTCAAGTTAATTTGCCACACCAATAATAATGTCAACTAATAAGAGTCCCGCACAATAATCACTTTTGACTAATACACTACTTGAGACGCACTGAGTAAATCGCCCGACATGAACTGACTGACCGTCGCTAGATGCTTATATTTATACCCCGCTGAGATGCCGGAATAATCGGTCACTTTCTGGATGACGTGTCGAAGAAACTGAGTATTACAGGCGCTCTAGAATCCACTAGAAACAGTGTTGATCTCTGGTCTTGGAGACAGTGCTCTGACCAGGCACGATCTGGTACAGGCTCGATTGTTGACGCATGGTAAGTGTCACGTAATTGTCTTTCATCTCATGTAAGCACATAAACATTGCAGCTGGGCTAACCGAGAAACACGTACAACGACTCCATTGTTTGAGAATGTTCCTAATTATGTAACAATACGTTTCCTTTTTATGTCAACATTATATACTAACACAATAAAAGTTCCTTTTGTTAATACCCATGTGTTATTAATGTCACTTGTTATATATTACTATGACTAAAACTAAGATTCGATGGCGTAAAATATTTATTATAATAACTGACACGGACAGTTGTCATCGTTAATAATTTGAAGAATTAAAAATTTCTGTTAATAACAATGTGTAGTCGTGTACAGGTAAGCTGACCAAATTAAATTAAATAGCAAATCAAACCGTCCATCAAAACCTAATGTAGTTAGGTGTGCACGCGTAGATACCATAATTTTTATGTAGTTAGTTTGCATCTACATATTGTTACGTAATGCGGAAAATGTGTTACACCATTAGAGAACATTCTACGCGTTTCTCGGATGTTCCAGTGGAATCCAGGCGTGAAATGTGTGTGCGCGTACATATTGCTGCTAGTTTGAGATGAAGGACAATTAGGTAACATTTGTCACGCGTCCGCAACGAGACTTCTCCAGACCATACCCGTCTGCCCGCGCTGTGTTCAAGGTCCCTTCTAGTGTTTTCTAGTAGACACGTATTATGAAATTTGCTGGAATCTCAACGGGGTATAAATACAAGACTTCAGCGGCGCTTAGTTCAGTTATTGTCGGGCGATTGCACAGTGCGTTTAAGTGGCGATTCACAGAGCGGTACGAAGTATTGTGGCGAAGTGTTACGTGTTTTATAATTGTGCGGGACAATTGTAATACAATTGTGTTTTATATTAGTTGACATTATTATTGCGTGTGAACAATTTTTATTTGATTTTTTTGTAAGAGACAATCTCGTTGATTACAAACTGTTTAATTATGGTGATTAGTGACTTAATTGATGTCTTGTATTTTGTTTTCCACTGTACCATACGATGATCACTAGACCGTGGGAACAATATATTGTATATAACATAATGTGTAACACACATAGGTATGAAATCGCCTTGATGCATCACTTTAAATGGAGCCGGTCTATGGATATACACCACATACCAAATGAGGGAACGACAAAAGCCAAGATGAACATGGAAAAACAAAGTCGATGACTAATAGATGTCTTATGGGTGGTGACAGACTGGAGGCCGTGATGCAAGGGAATTCATCAGCCGTAACCGACTGGTCACGTGATGTCGTTAAACTGATGGGGACAGTCCGCTGCCATGACATAATGTTTTCACCTTCTGAAATTCTTTTCTACTTTTCCAGCATTCCCCCATTCCCTGGATCCTGTCCTATTTGTTCTTATTTTTACAACGTCCTTTTGATTCTACTTCGTTTTCCTTCATGCAGATGCTTTACCACACAATTTTATTTCCTAACACTTAACACAGAAACACACACACACACACACACACACAGAGTAATTTATGTCAAGCATAAAGATACACAAAACATTACAATACTAATGCAAAGATTAATTACCATTCAAGTTAAACGTGAAGCATTAAAGCGAGTTAAATACGCTTTGTGTTGACTAAAACTCAAACATCGCACAATAAATAATTATCTCGTTATAGTTGGGGTGGGTTGTTTTAGTGCCTGTGTCAGCTATTAAAACACCACAGGGGAGGAGAAATATTCAGCCTCAAATATTTATACCCTCACCTCTGGGAATGTTTAGATTATTTCGGAGCTTGTACAGTATCACTAAGACTGGAATAAGGTAACTTTAGCAATGCTAATTTAGGAACATAATTGGAGAAATTATTTACCTATTCGTAGGAATTAATACAGAAAGTAGATCTACAGTTGTGAACATTGAAACGCAAACAAACGTAAAATTGATTTCAAGTGAGAGTAGAGTTCCGTTCCCCTAAATTTTAAAATCTTACCGTATTACAAACTAATTGTCTCAATATTTTATATACGTAAATGTAACGTATTTTTACGACGGTCTCACCGATCGTTGTATGGTGCAGTGGAAACGAAATACAGACACCAATGAAGTCACTAATTACCATCTATAATGAGTCACTAATAACAATTTGAAGTTGACAAGATACTCTCAAGTTACGTTTGTCTACACACAATAATAACGTCAACTATTAAGAGTTCCTCACTAATTATAACACAGTAATCACTTTCCACAATCACTTCATCCGCACTGAATAAGCCGCCAATTGTAACTGACTAACGAAGGCGGCCGCTGTTGCTTAAATGGTCCCGCAGATGTTGTAGAATAATTTTCCGTATTATTCTGCATACATTGCCAGCATGATTTGTGTAGTTACAAGTGATATCGAACAGTCTGGAAGGTAGTTAAGTGTTACGTGAGTGGATGGCTTTGATACAGACCATCAAATATCCTTAAACGGATAAAATATTTCGTTCTGAAATGGGTTCATTCTTTTTGAAAGACCCTGTATTGTCTGCAAACGTACTCAAGTTTACGTGTCTGTTTTCTGTGATTATTGATGGAAGATCACTGATGTAACGTTAAACAGGAATGGTCTCGTTATTGTTCCCTGTGGTACGTCTTCATGAGTCTGTTTCAATTCTGAGATCTTGGCATTACATTTCGTTGGTGTCCACTTCTGAGTATAGACAAGTTTCCAATAATCCCTAAACTTTTTATTTTCATCAATAATTGTTCTCTCCAAACTGTGTCAAAAGGTCTTCTGTAGTCTACTAATAATGCTATTATACTTTTGTTGGTATTAAAGGCTTTTTAATGTAATCTGTTAATTATATTATGTGATGTATAGTTGAGGAATTAGTTGTGAATCGTGAATGTTCATCAACTACTAATAGTTAAGGCATGCTGGGGTAGTCGAGAAACGTGCAGAACGACACTCTCGCCTGTTCGAAAGCGTTCCGTAAGTTGTCATAACAGTATTTTTAATTTGGCGTATGCAGAATTAGACAAAAGTCTCTTCATACAAAAATATTTTTAAAAAAATGAAGAATATACTTTTACTTTATTGGATGCACAATGTGATTACATAGAATAGAACAAGTTTACAATAAAATTAGACAATACAAGAGAAAATCAGGATCTGTGTATGCATACAAGAGAAAATACATATAAATTTTGTATAATGTAGCCTATACAAGAGAATAATTCTATAAATTACGTTCTGGAATATTATAATTTTCTCGTTGTGTTTAAGGAAAACAATATGTAATAATGCAATTATTTAGATGATCTAAAAACAAACTGTTTTAACTCCTTCACATATACACGGATACACACATGCGCGCACGCGCACACACATATACACAAACACGTTCACTCATATAATTGATCTGTTGTGTTTGATGTTTTGTCTTGTATTCAGACACAGGTCATGACGATGACAATAAATTTTGTCAAAACGTCAACACAAATAATTTGAAATTTGTGTTATACTTTTCCGACCAATCCTCGCAAACCCTTCATTGGAAAAATAATGAATATTCATTTTTACTTAAGAACTGTAACACGTGCCTAAAAAACCATGTCATTTTTCTGAAGACCAAGTGAAAGCAGAAGAGGATTAATAAAATGAAGCTCTTAATTTACCAATTGAACATTCGTGTATGGTTTTGGTGTCCAAGTCACTTGTATGGAATTACCAAACTAACCTTTAGTAATTCGCCGTGTGACTTCAAGTAGATTTTGTTACTAAGCGTTTTGGAGCATATGGTTAATCATAAATTAACGACTTTTTCAAGATCGTCACTAACTAAAATCCAACTCAGCATATAGATTGTACGCGGTGTCAGGTCCGCACCCACTCAAGCTCAATCCACTACCGAGCAGAAAATGAATCTACTGAGAAGTAGATTGAGCTTTAGCGGGTGCGCACCTAACATCGCTTACAATCCACCCAGCTCAATGTACTACCGAGCAGAAGATCAATCTACTGAGTAGTGGATTGAGTTTGAGTGGGCGAGCACCTAACACCGTATACAACCCATATGGTGGGTTGGATGTTAGTTAGTGACGACCTCGAAAGAGTGATTTAATTTATTTGAAGTTACCTGATGATGAACCTACGCTCCTAAACGCGTACTAACAAAATCTATTTGAAGTCACACACCGGATTACTAAAGGTTAGTTTGCTAATTGAGTTCCTTTCAGAGATCAAAGGATTTGTGTGTAAAATTAAAACAGATAACTGTCCTATGAGAAAAACATTTTGTCATAAATGATAATATTTTATAAAAGGTAATACATTTTCACTATTTACGCTGCCATATATCTTATGAAGTCAACTAAAATACCTGTATCAAAATAAATAAATTTCAACGGGCACGTGGTAAAATTATAAGAACTGATACGATTAAAATATTAAAAATTCTAAACAAAGTTTTATAAGGTCAAAACATTTTTCACACAGACTCAAAATGTTGGGAAACTGGTGTGACGATTTAAATAAAAGGAATAATCAAGAAAATAAAATTTTTAAAAATTAAGGTTGCGAGCTATTAAACCATTTAAATCTCACTGTATTAATATAAAATACCTGTATGTACTCAGTATGAGAGGAAGCAGTAATTAGTTAGTAAGAAGATACTCTAATAAATAAAAAGATAAGTTGTAAAGAGTTATCAATATCGTATTTAACCCTTTGCTTGTGAGCAGGCGCTGTCCTGTTGATTCCAGACTCGACATGTTTTCCGAGTCTTGTGTAAGTTAGAATAAGATAAAAAACCTAATGTTAATAATTAAAAATCTGAAGACACAGATAGTCGCTAAAATAACTGATTTAAATTATGTACATTTGTTTAGGGATAGTTTGTATAAATAAAAATGTTAACTTAAATATAGTTAGGAACTATATTCTCGCGCGGTAATTGCCCCACTACCATTTTGTCCAGTACAGGCGAAGGGAGCAGAATTTCGCTCTCTCGCAATGGTGACTTCGTACAGTATAGACGTAAGAGCGGTGCTCTTAAAATATGTTACCTATACTTTGTTTTACCTTAAGATGGTATACCAGAAATAGCTGCTTAAAGCATCTGGATGTGTTAACTAATATAGTTATGTAAATAAACAAGAGATTTAAAGTGTAAAACTCGAAACGTAAAAAAAAAAGGTGTAACACAAGATGACTTCGAACTTCAAGAAATAACAACACTTCCAACGTCATACCTGGAGATGTGAACTATCAGAAGCCACAAACTCTAGTACACTCGACAGAATATGCAGATCAGGACATCTGAGAATCTACAAGATCATCGTAGAAGGTTCAACCTGCGAACTTTGGAGCCCTTTTCTGACGAAGACCAGACCGAGATGACGACGTAGCTGTTCCTGTTTCCCAAGACGGATACCCCAGGACGAGTCTTCTGCATACCAATTAAAAGGTGACTCGATAGCCTGTCTATCGAGGGTTATTAATATTTGTTACACAACACATCTTGAAAGAGACTTTTCAGAAACTATTAACTTTGTAAAGACTTATAAATTAAGTCTAAGAATTTCATGTAACTATTCTAACTTCATACGTTGTAACAGTTTATATGCTAATGTAGAGTAATATAATTCAAGCAATAATACCATTCTTCCAATGGTTGAATTAAAGAAAGTCTTGCAAGCTAATATCATGAATTGATTATGACTAAAAGTTGTAATGAATAAATACCGAAGGTTACCAGGATCCGAGGTATAGCTATATAGAATCAGTTTTGATCCCACAGTTTAAAGAAACCTTTCAAATAACTTAATAACTGAATTAGTAATGTCATGGGATCTGTCAGTAAATGTTTTTAAATGTTAAATAAAGAGAAGTCATCTTGTTACACACATATGAGGAGTGCTTAAATCAATTGTATACCTTGCCATTGTTTCCTTACACAGGTAGTAAGTAATTTGTTATATTAATTATTTGTGATACATTCTGTTACAACGTAGGCAGCCCATCTAATTAACGGAGTTTAATTACGATGGGTTCCCTGGATTTGTAACGCGGCGAAAAGACGTTACAAAAGTGCGCCACTCTGCTAATTTTTATAAAGGTGTTTTAAGCATCGTGACGCAAACAAAATTGCGTCACTCTTTAAAAAAAAAAAGGAAACAAAGGAAAGAGTTTTATTTGTGTATAGAGTGTCACAAACAAAATTGCATTCACTACGCGTGGATAATTAGTATGAACAATAACTAAATATATAATATTGATTTAAGCACTCAGAAAGTTACCTTAATAACTTTAATGTTCAAAACATATTTAATAGTGTATTAAGTTACGTAGATGGTAGTATGTATAAGTGAAATATCCTTAGCGTCATACAATGCATGTAGCTTTTGCATTCTATAGGCCAGTAGGAACCTGCATTATTCGATATAATTACTTGCATACATGAATTGTGACCAAACATAACAATTTTGGTCAACCGAACAATCTGTAACAGGTTTGTTTACGACAATCCATGACCTGTTGTTTCCTGAATCATTCTGCACAGTGTATGTCCAACTATATAGCTTACATACACTAGTATGTGTTATAAAAAAAAAATTAATTAAAAATAACTTTGTTAATAATAAAGTAATTAAGTAGAAGTTCGTGACTTAAAACTTGTGAACAAAATAAGTAATTAATTTAATTGAGAAAAGTTTATGAAGGAATGGTGTCAAAGTGTTGTCAAGCGAAATAATAATAATAAATTCGTTGAATAAGAATGTGCTCCCCTTCTCTCGTTTATAACGGTATAAAGTAGTTGTGTTATTCAGTCGCATTGTGTAGAGAACAATAAGAGTAAAACCCCCTTTCTCACTGACACACCGGTTCCTTGTTAACTAAACACAGAGGGTGACCTACATTCCAGAAAACAGCTGATCGGCTATTTAACCTTGAAAAATATGTGTATGTGATTTCTGTCTCTCCCTTAGAAGAGAAATTGTTCTTTTCTAATTTGTGTAAATTGATTACTTATGAATTTATTATATATATGTAATATATGTGTAATATACTAGTATTAATTTTAAGTACGTGCTAATGTGTTAGAACAAAATGGCCCAATTTAACCCGGATTTGTTATTACAAGACGAGCTATCTTACGAAGCCCTTTTGCGTGGACTACCCCATGCTGATGTAACAGTCGCGGAATTACGAAGGTCAATTCGCGAATGTGGATTTGATGCGCCCGTGCAATTAAACTATCTAAGCCAACTCGATTATGAAAGCGAGAAAGAAATTTGTAATGCCAAGTATAGTGAACTATACTTATTGTCTCAAACACTCCAAGACGAGAAATCTCCGGCAAAAATTTTGCGGACTACCCAGAGAATAGAGCATTTAACCAGGCGAATAAAAAATTTGTCGATCTGGCCGAATCTCACAGAAATACCCGTTGATGTACAAAAGCTATCAGACGAAGCCCTACGCCGCTTACCTTCAATTATTAACGATTTAAGACGAAAATCCGACTCATTCAGGATGGACGAAATAGAGAAATCATTAATGAAGTTACACATCTCCCCAGTACAATCCCCCACCACTGGTTTACCTCCGCCTAACTCGGATCGGAACTCACCTATCGTATCGCAAGTGCAAGCGAACCCAGAACAAAATACTGATACAGATGTAAATGCCCCTCCTCCCGAGCATTTTCAGTTTCGTCCCGGAAATAATGAATTGACCACCACCTCCAATGAATCCAATCGCCCTCATCGAGGAATTACACCTATGAACTATAACGCAGATCTATACGGAAAAATGACTCACCCTGTGGAGAAGATTTTAACCGAAATCCCTTATACGGATGGCTTAAATGTTTCCAAATTACTAACATTTATTAGTTATCTTCTTCAGATAAAGGATCTACAGCAGCTGAATGACTGGCAAATTTTACAAGTTCTGTTACCAAAGTGTAAACCCCCGTTAAAAAATCGTGTGCTAGAAGCCCTAACCTCTACCTTCCCAGTAGAAGAGCTACATAGCTCTATAATAAAACACTTTATTCCCACCGGCATCTATGAGGAAATAAAAAGAAAGACAGTACTCCGAGTACAAGGACATCAGGAGAGATTAGCTCACTACATCTCCGATATTAGGGAGTCCTCTCGACTACTACGTGTAAGCTGGAATGAAACACAACTGGTGGACACCATTTTAGTAGGCGTGTCACCTGAAGAAAGATCTCGACTATCATTGATGAATAGACCCAATACAATTGCTGATCTAGAACAGTGCAGTATCCATTCTTCAAATGTATGGTACTCAGATCAAAATAGAGAAGCAATGAAAACCTCTGGAACTAATAGACATCAATTGCGAGCGCTACTGCCTGATGTAACAACCTCGTATGAAAGACAAGTTTCTAGTAGACCTCACCATGTGCGCAAAGCTGGTAAGTTAACTGTAAACCCAGATAAAGCGGAAACCAAGTACCCACCTCGCAGAAAACCCACCTGTTATAATTGTGGCAAATATGGGCACATAAGAAGAGAGTGCAAAAGTAAGCCATTGGAACGGAATAACCTCAATTCAAAAAAACATGTAAGGCAGGGAGACCCGAAAACCTGTGTCTTCCGCAGCTACTCGAAATTGGGTAAACTAAAAGAAACCAGTAATAATAATAA
The DNA here is from genome assembly GCA_034769895.1 of Magicicada septendecula. Taxonomy (NCBI): domain Eukaryota; kingdom Metazoa; phylum Arthropoda; class Insecta; order Hemiptera; family Cicadidae; genus Magicicada; species Magicicada septendecula. The sequence goes on from CM068369.1 coordinate 30,756,745, forward strand.
GAATGAATTATTCTGTAACCAAGTGAAAAACAAAAAAGGTGCGAAAGAAATCGACCCCTATGTGCGACAATTTCGTGAAAAGTGTAATGCGATTAATAGATGTAAATGGAAAAAAAATCTACTACCATTAATACGAGTCGACTTAGGCGTTACATCCCCCATCGCCTTAATTGATTCGGGATCTAGTAGAACCTTAATCAGCCAAGAATTAGCGGACATGTTAGCTAAACATCATCTAGTAAAACGGAACCAACCTGTGAATATAAAGTGTGCTACCGCTGATAAACGTAAAATAAATATAAACCTGAGCATTACCGTTAAGGTTAAAATAAAAAACCTAAGTTGGATGTTTACAATGTTAGTATGTAAAGAATTAGGACCTGCTTTAATATTAGGTGCAGATTTTATTAGTAAGACAGGAATGATTCTTGACATCTACGAGCGAGAATTTTATTTCAAATTTGACCGTGCAAGAAAACATAAATTTGATAGTAATGAAGATAAACGTTGTTCATCTACTGCACATGTAATACACCAAGATTCAGATTTATCTCACCTAGAACGAAGAGATAGAGTCAAAATAGTAAAACTAATAAAAGAATTTTCCTCGGTTCTTACACCAAAACTAGGACTTACGGACCTAATAGAGTATAAAATTAATCTGAGTGATCAGAAAGTAATACGACTACCTCCGTACAAGTTGTCGCCTCCCAAGATGGAAGTCATGCGAAACCATATCAATAAGTTATTGGACCAAGGAGTCATAGAACCCTCTACGTCCCCATATTCTTCACCCTCCTTTTTAGTACCGAAAGGACCAGATAAACACCGACTAGTTGTAGACTACAGGCAATTAAATAAAAGAATAGAATTTGAATCAATCCCTCTTCCAGACATCCATAGTGCGTTTCATTATTTTGCTAAAGCTATGGTCTTTACGGTAATGGATCTGAATCAAGCTTTTCACCAAATACCTCTTTCAGAAGAATCCAAACGTCTAACCGCGTTTGCAGTTCCTTTTAACTTGTACCAATTTACTAGGGTACCCTTTGGAATATCTCAAGGAAGTTCCGTATGTAGTAGACTATTGGAGAAGATATTTCACGACATTAAATTTAAATGTGTGTACCACTATTTGGACGACATCGTAATATACAGTGAATCAATGGAACAACATCTCAAACATTTGCGTGAAGTGTTATCTCGTTTACTAAGAGCAGGATTAACGGTGAACCCAAATAAGGTAAGTTTTGCTGTTCCTCAGTTTTCTTTCTTAGGACACATCGTGAAAGCGAATGGAAAGGTAAGCATTGACCCCGAACGTACACATGCTATTAGAGAATTTGCACCCCCACGAGATGCAAAAGGTATAGCCCGATTTTTAGGTATGGTGAATTATTTCCACAAATATATTCCCCATCTTGCCGAAATAGCAGCACCCCTAAACTCCTTACGAAAGAAGGGAACGAAGTTTGAATGGAGCTCAATACATCAAAACGCGTTTGAGCAACTTAAAGAAAGCATTATATCTCCCCCAGTTTTGCAATTAGCTGATTTCACAAAACCATTCGTCGTGCAAACCGACAGTTCCAGTGTAGCGTTAGGTGCAGTGATATACCAAGAGATAGATAACTGTAGACTACCAATTAGTTATGCATCACGAACACTGAGCGATCAAGAGAGAAAGTATTCCGCATATGAATTGGAATGTTTAGCAATTGTTTTTGCGTTCGAAAAATTTAAACCCTTCCTAGAACATAAAGAATTCCTTTTGGAAACCGACAATCAGGCGTTATCATGGTTATTGAATCACCCTAAACAATTAGGACGAATTGGCAGATGGATATTGAAATTAAACTGCTACAAATTCAGAGTGCAGCATATTAAAGGTACTCAAAATGTAGTCGCCGATACCCTGTCCCGTATGTTCCAGTCACCCACTAAAACTTCTGAAAACATAGTGAAGCCGGAAATAGCAAGTGCTAACGCCGTAATTACTGAATTCCCACTTGCCTTTACAAACATTGCCCTGTATCAACAACAAGACCCCTTACTGAAGCCTATTATAGAATAACTTACCCAAGGTATTAAATCCGAGAAGTACGTATTGAGTAAGAATGTATTGTGTCTCAAGATAAGAGACGGAAAGGAATTAAGAATAATAGCCCCGGATGTAATTAAGCCCATGCTAATGGAATACTTCCATTCATCTACCATAGGAGCCCATATGGGAATCAATAAGACGATACATCGTATTCGAAAGGAATATCATTGGAACAATATGAACTGCGAAATAGCCAACTTCGTAAAGAAATGTTCATTATGCGCCCTTAGCAAACCCGCCAGAAATACTCAAGTAAGCCAATTGATATCAGAAATCCCAAAGACCCCTTTTTCGAAACTTTATCTAGATTTCTCAGGTCCGTATCCACGATCCAAATCAGGAAATACCATGTTACTGATATGTGTAGATTCGTTCACCAAATTTGTGTGGATGTATCCCATGCGACGAGCATTAGCGTCGACAACAGTTAAAATACTACAGGAAAGACTATTTAAAGACTACGGTACTCCAGTACGTATAGTATCTGATAACGGTCCACAGTTTAAAGCAAAAGAATTTAAGAATATGTGTTTCAAGTTAGGGATAGACCATATAACCACTACAGAGTATCGACCGCAAGGCAATATTGCTGAAAGGTATCTACGAAACCTCAAATCTGCGCTAATCGCCTATCATGCGAACGATCACACGTCGTGGGACCAAAATCTATCCTGAATTCAATACGCTTTTAATTCAGCTTACCACGAAGGTCACAAGTCGACCCCGTTCGAGTTACTATACAAGTATCGACCAAACCACCCTTTGTCCACAAGATGGAATATACACGACCTGCTGCCTCCGCAAATAACGGATAAGCAGATAAAGCGAATATGGAACAAAGCCCGCTCTAACTTAAGAGCAAGCTTGGAAAAATCCAGAAGATACCACGAGAAAGGTAATCATAGCAACTCAGTCAGGTACCAAATAGGTGACTTAGTAATGTACAAGACTCACCCCATTAGTAGTGCGATTGATAAGACCACCTCTAAACTATCATTCCGATGGTGTGGCCCTTACCAAATCCAAAAGTACCTAACTCCAGTTACAGTAGCCCTGTGCGAACCTGCAACTCAGAAATATGTGCGGCGAACGCATATTTCGCAACTAAAGTTGTATAAGAAGAAGTGACGGTATAAGATAACCCAAAAAGAAAAGGGAATACTAGGCAGTAAAGAAAATTATATTTCTGAATCCACGTGAAAAATGTAAATCGTAGAGTTTGGAAACGAGGCCTGATCAACCTGAGTTCCAGTTCTGCGAAGCATGCATTAATGAATAATCATTAACTAGATGGGTACTAACACTCATTAACTACATGAGTTATATAGGACTCACAGAAGAAAAGATAGAATTCTAAATAATAAAGATTTAGAAAGTTACTCTACAGAAGAGAGAGTAAGACAAACAAAAAACCGGTAGTAAAATTAAGTGATAGAGATAAGAAAGAGTTTTGTGTTTTAATTGTGTAAATATTAAGTGTAAGTAGTATGTAAAAAAAAAAGGTAGTATATAAGAATATAAAGTATACTGTGTTGTAACTATAGGTAATAACTATGTGGACAACGTTGTAAAGTGTCCAACAACTATGTGAAAGAAATTACACGCACTAAACCCATTCAATATCCCAGTGCCCAATTGTGAGTTAGACTCAAAAAGCTTAACCGTAGCGTGCAAATTAAGCGGTGGAGTATGTGACGATTTAAATAAAATAAATAATCAAGAAAATAAAATTTTTAAAAATTAAGGTTGCGAGCTATTAAACCATTTAAATCTCACTGTATTAATATAAAATACCTGTATGTACTCAGTATGAGAGGAAGCAGTAATTAGTTAGTAAGAAGATACTCTACTAAATAAAAAGATAAATTGTAAAGAGTTATCAATATCGTATTTAACCCTTTGCTTGTGAGCAGGCGCTGTCCTGTTGATTCCAGACTCGACATGTTTTCCGAGTCTTGTGTAAGTTAGAATAAGATAAAAAACCTAATGTTAATAATTAAAAATCTGAAGACACAGATAGTCGCTAAAACAACTGATTTAAATTATGTACATTTGTTTAGGGATAGTTTGTATAAATAAAAATGTTAACTTAAATATAGTTAGGAACTATATTCTCGCGCGGTAATTGCCCCACTACCATTTTGTCCAGTACAGGCGAAGGGAGCAGAATTTCGCTCTCTCGCAATGGTGACTTCGTACAGTATAGACGTAAGAGCGGTGCTCTTAAAATATGTTACCTATACTTTGTTTTACCTTAAGATGGTATACCAGAAATAGCTGCTTAAAGCATCTGGATGTGTTAACTAATATAGTTATGTAAATAAACAAGAGATTTAAAGTGTAAAACTCGAAACGTAAAAAAAAAAAGGTAACACAAGATGACTTCGAACTTCAAGAAATAACAACACTTCCAACGTCATACCTGGAGATGTGAACTATCAGAAGCCACAAATTCTAGTACACACGACAGAATATGCAGATCAGGACATCTGAGAATCTACAAGATCATCGTAGAAGGTTCAACCTGCGAACTTTGGAGCCCTTTTCTGACGAAGACCAGACCGAGATGACGACGTAGCTGTTCCTGTTTCCCAAGACGGATACCCCAGGGCGAGTCTTCTGCATACCAATTAAAAGGTGACTCGATAGCCTGTCTATCGAGGGTTACTAATATTTGTTACACAACACATCTTGAAAGAGACTTTTCAGAAACTATTAACATTGTAAAGACTTATAAATTAAATCTAAGAATTTCATGTAACTATTCTAACTTCATACGTTGTAACAGTTTATATGCTAATGTAGAGTAATATAATTCAAGCAATAATACCATTCTTCCAATGGTTGAATTAAAGAAAGTCTTGCAAGCTAATATCATGAATTGATTATGACTAAAAGTTGTAATGAATAAATACCGAAGGTTACCAGGATCCGAGGTATAGCTATATAGAATCAGTTTTGATCCCAAAATTTAAAGAAACCTTTCAAATAACTTAATAATTGAATTAGTAATTTCATGGGATCTGTCAGTAAATGTTTTTAAATGTTAAATAAAGAGAAGTCTTCTTGTTACACACACATGAGGAGTGCTTAAATCAATTGTATACCTTGCCATTGTTTCCTTACACAGTTAGTAAGTAATTTGTAATATTAATTATTTGTGATACATTCTGTTACAACGTAGGCAGCCCATCTAATTAACGGAGTTTAATTACGATGGGTTCCCTGGATTTGTAACGCGGCGAAAAGACGTTACACTGGGAAACAAGGTAAAGAGATTGAAACCGCTTGGCATCATCTCCAATCTTCTTACGTTATTATATCGCTTTAACCTTGTTGGTTACACTGCCATCTATTCATCCACTGTACCGCTTTCTTCATGATTTATCAATGTTCCCCAGATATCTTGCCTGATAATACCAGAAAATAGAGAAAAATGTACTTGAGAAAGTGAAAGATTTGATTATAGCATACAGAAAATAAAATGCACATGCGTATTTTTATTTTGTCGTCTATTTTTTATATTGTTGTTTAATTTTTATTAATTAATTCCTTGTACTTAATAAAGATGACTTGTACTACACTAAAAACTTGTTTATCCGAATTGCGTTTATCCGAAAATCCGGTTTATCCTAAACAATGTTTGGTAAATTTTAAAAATACACAAAACCATTTTCCTGTGGCTGTAATCTATATTTAATAGCGTAGGCAAGCGATTCCACGCGATATAAAGTAGAAAGTCAATAATCAGAACTAATTGAGATAACGGGTACTCCGAATTATCGATTTGTTCGGATTTTTGAACATAAAGTATTATGTTCATATATTGTAAACATAAAGTAACATAAACATAAATGTAAACATTGAAACTTCCCCTGCAGAACTTCTAACAATGAAACAACTTCGAGATCGGGCTGCCAGCAAACGAGCTTCAAAGCTTAGGCAAAAACTATGATTGATTACTGTACGAACAAGCAGTAGGACTGTTCCAGTACTGTAGAAACTTATTTTCACACATCATAATAAAAATTAACCTCAAATATTTTTAAACACTTATTAAAATTTGGTTACACAATTTTTGTTACCGAAAAATATTTCACACCACAATGTATATAAAGTTATTTAATTATACAATATATCCATTCACGATCAGCAGCAGCAGGTCCGTCGGGGCCGCGACCGAAATGTTTTGATTTTTTGGCCTCGGGCTCGTTGTCCACTGCTAACTTCATCCTGTTAATCATACTGTTTCCGTTGCATGGTGCGCGCGCATTTCTTTACATACTAAAATTTTACCCTCAACGCGCCTAAAGAAGTATAACTTCAAAAATGACTTTTCTTCACGTTCTGAGGGTAGTACAATCAGCATAACACCTTTTCTTGAACACGATTTGTCTCCCGATCACCATACTTCCATTTCCTTACGGAACATGGAAGTAAATATTACCGTTTCCATAACCAGGATTGTCTAAGTTTTCGAACTCAGTTTCCGTCGGGGTTTCTTTAAACGGTTGGCAACCCTACAATATGGTTACTCTCTAGCCCCTATATTGAGAATACAAGAATAGGAAACGTAATTGCGGAAGTAAATATTAAAACTGAATATAAAACCACAACACCGATTAATAAATGTTTGGTTTATTTAATACATCAATGTTTCATGTACACCTATTTGTTTTATTATCAACTTTATATATATTTCTTATTTATATATACTGTATGTTATAAGTTATGTATAATATATACGTATAAATTAATAACTATTTATATATATATATATATGTATATTTTCTCTTCTAACAAACGACAAAGGTTATTAACATAATACGTACGTAATTATGCAGCTAACTCTATGGTATATAAGTGGTTTAAAGCCATTGCACCTGTGGGTACTTGAATCGCTCAAGCAACATTACAATACAATACAATAACATTACAATCGTTAATAAGGCAAATACTCACTACATACTAAACAATTAACTAACTATATATCACAAGACATATGTGTTTGTGTTTAAGCGTTACATATAGGTACATACATATATTATTTTATATACACCGACGTCTGGGTATTCAACGAATTTTTATACATTCATTTAACTTAATACTCAACTTTCCTTAAAATATAAATAAACTGAAATTACATATAATAATAATAATAATAATAATAATAATAATAGTAGTAGTAGTAGTAGTAGTAGTAGTACTGTACAACCTCACAAGGAGGCCAGGACTCGTGCTATGACTCAGTGGCAGGAAAGATCGAGCAGTGACACGAAGGGAAGATGGACCGCTAGGCTCATAAAACAGTTAGCTGAGTAGGCTGACCGCAAACACGGCGAGATTAATTATTTCATAACGCAGTTTCTAACTGACCACGGCCTGTTCCAGGCTTATCTATGGAGGATGGGGAAAGTGGACAGACAAAACTGCATTTTCTGTAAACAGGAATTAGACGATGTGACTCACACGTTTTTCACCTGTGATAGATGGAAAGAGGAGAGGCAAACCCTGGAAAATGTAGTGGGAGAGATCTCGCCCGAAAATATCATTGGAATAATGCTGGAGAGTGAACACCACTGGGATCAGGTACCAGCCTACATAGAGAAGGTACTAAGGCAAAAGAAGGAAGCCTAAGATGATCTTGCTAGGGACGCTGACAGAATAGCATAAAACATGTAACGTGGATCCGCTGAAGGTTTAAAACAAATGAGCGTCCACAGGGTGAAGTACAAATGGCACCACCTTGAAGAATGCAAAAACTGAGTCCCAAGCTAGAACCATGCCGAGGACAATAGAGTTTGTGGTTTTGGTGGGTGCGAATCCCCACACCGTAGGAGTGCGGACCCTCCTGTGGCGAACATTTTCCACGGTCTCCCTAGTAAAAAGTAGTAGTAGTAGTAGTAGTAATAGCATGATATTTATTCTTAATTGGACATGATTTAATTGTCATGAATGCAACAGAATCGAACACAACTGTTCAAGTGTTCATTAACGACTTAATTTACTGTTGTCTTTTTTACAGTGAAACCGGCAAGTAACACACAAAAGCATGCGAATATTATGTTTGTTATTACAATAACCTAAGTAAAATATTATCATAATCTATCTACCCGAAAGGAAGGCAATGGTCTTTAATAAAAATTCTATCAAACCTAGAATAGTAAAAACTAAAAACATTTGTAGCACACGTCGACTGAAAATAGCGAGACATAGTACCGTAAAATGCGAAAACATTAGAATAAGCAATGCACGGAAACAATATACTATCTTTTAGCAAAGAAAGTGAGAGGAAATTAAATTACATGATACGGACCGGACAAGTTAGTAAATTACTGTTGCTGTGTTAGGGCGAACACGTTTTAGAGTACGGGGCAGAAATACAACACGTAGTAAAAGAGGCACTAGAATAGGGTGACCAAATCATTTTCGGAGAAAACCGGGACACAACCAGCCGGGCTCCAATTGTACCCCCCCCCCCGAAATGTACCCAGGTTTTTTAATTTTTTTAATTTTTAATATTAATGTTTTGTTAATACATTTTGTTAACCCGATGATAGCCTATTTACTATTAGTAAAAGGATAAAAACAAATTTACCCTGATTTATTTCTACAATATCTGTTTAATTAATGATATTTAATTACATAATAAAAAACAAATTTATTATGATTTTTCAAAATATTATAGTCATGAAATTTTTAATAAAGTAAAATTAACATAAGCTTTAACTATTACTGAGCGCTTGTAGATGGGGTTGATTGTCCTTGGAGAAACGGGTATTTTTCACTGCTTCCAGCCTTCTTGATCATGTCTTTGTTCTTTGAGACGTAGTTGTAAAATTCTACACAGTCGATTTTATAGTTGTACAGGATCTGTAGGATTGCTTCAAGAGAGTCCGCCTCCATTCTGTTCCTTTCATCAGTCCACTGGATATTCATGAACGAAAATATTCTTTCTACATTGGCATTATGGGCTGGTATTGCAAACAAATACCTTGCAATTATTACCATCTCAGAGTACTGCTGAAGATGGTCACAGCTTTTAAAAAAACTCACCCACTTCTCATGACACTGCAATGGTGCTTCGTTTTCATCATTCCAATTGTGAAGATTTTCTTCAACGAAATTTGTCAATATCCCGAATTGATCAAAGAGAATGGAGTCATCGATTTCAATTTTTTCCATTCAAATAAGAAACTATGTCTTCAACACTTTCCCATTTTGGCACTCTCTTCAATAACATCCAATCAAACACCGACAATAATGGTGAATATGAGGTGCTCCACTTGCTCAGATATTCTATACAAGTTTCATAAAATTTGTCAACTTCTTCTTTAATTTATTCCGTTTAATCGAGCGAAATCTCTAAAAACTTATGAGCGTCCCGAAACAATTTTTCGGGACACCGTATGTTATGATGAAAAACCGGGACAATCCCGGTTTTTCGGGACGTTTGGTCACCCTACACTAGAATAAGAAAGCTGTAAATAAAACAAAACCTTCTACTACCTGAGAAATTACTGGACTCTGACAAAAGGAACTGACTTCACATATAGTCTTAGCATTATAGTCTTACGCCATCACACAACGTTCTACACGTTTCTCAGCTATTCCAGCAGAGCCCAGCTGTAATGTATGTGTGCGTACGTGACACTTATGAAGTAACACTGTCTCACATGTTAAGTGCCACGTACGCACACCAACATTACAGCTGGGCTCTGCTGGAATAGCCGAGAAACATTCTGTAGAACGTTGTGTAACGGCGTAACACTATAATAAAATCCTACACGAATGAGAAATTATACTGTAATACAAAAATATAATAATAATTATATTTTAACATAATTCATATATGCGTAAATTATATTATAACATTAAAATTTATCTTAAATTTATTTTATGAATCTTATATTTTGCAATAAAATAATTATACAGTGTAACTATAAAATAATATTATTATAATTTATATAATAAATATATTATTATATATCCATATACTGTACACATTTTAATGTAAATAATATAAATATTTAACATCTTCTATTATTTTCATCCGCTTTATCAAAAAAATGACACTTTCACGAAATAAAAACCTTCAGCGGAAAATAGAAAACATCACCAACAATGTGGTTTCTGTGCTCTTCATAAGTGCACATTATCACTATATCTTCTGTTATGAATATGAACCGATATCACATTGTATTATCTACACATTGTCTGTTTTACATTTAAAAAATAATCTATTTACACAAATATATAGTATCTACAATAACATAAATATATTTGTATATGGTACACTCATATATACATAGTTACTGTACGCGACATAACACGACACGTGTTCTCCTAAATATCAAAGTACAGCGTTCACAGTTTGTGGAACTACACAACAATGATGATTAACAATACGTTCTTATCCAATTGTTGTCGACGACAAAGAGAACAGTGGTAAGCTACTCTACAAGACGCCACTATTGTTGAAGTAGACACCGGTCATCACATTGTACTGTTCGGATAAGGTAGAGTAAAGTATAGCCTTTAATAAAAACCCCACAGGAAATTAATCAAGTATAACTAATTTTGTCATATACTCTATGTCTTCAAAATATTTAAAACCATTGTTAGAAGTATAATGACTTACGGCTCAGAAGATTTGACTATTAATAAACACACAAGAACAAAATTAATGACAGCAGAGATGGACTTTTGGAGACGTTCGGCAAGAGTATCCAGACATGGTAAAGTTAAAAATGAAGCCATTAAGAACATAATCAATGTAAGAAATTCAATTTTTGGTTTTATCCAAACAAAAAAATTACAATGGCATGGATACACGAAAAGAATGCCTCAAGAAAGGTTACCAAGGAGACCCCACCAGGGAGAAGGAAAATAAGACCACCTATCAACTGGATAGAAGAAATCTAGACTATACTGAGGGAAAGGGAAATTGAAGAAGATCTTTGGATGGACAAGCAGCAGAGGTATTCAATCACTTTTGGAATCTTTGGTTCCGGAAAATGTGTAAACATTGTATAGGCAGAGTAATAATAATAACTAATTTTGTGTCTCCTATGAAGTTTATTGTATACGGTACTTACGTTCCGTGTAAAAGTCACGGAGAAAGATCGTATAGTGGCTGCTCATGATTGTGAGGTCAACTCAGCATATCTAAGCGAGAGCAGGTCAAAATTACCGCTGAGGACGAATCAGCAAACTTGCCATCAGTATCTGTAACGTTACTGCCTGTCAAACTTTCTTATTAAGGACTGTCCGGTAACAGGTTTCCCTAATAATTTGTTTTGAACGTTAAATTGAACAGGAATTTAGGAATATGTGTAAACAACACACAGAACGGTTATGAATGGAACGCAAAATGAAAAAGTGTATAAGTCCGGCAAAGTGATTACTATACTAGTAACAATGTACGTGCATGGTAACCTTCAAGACGGGATAACAAAAACGTACCATCAAGAGAGGTGGGATTCATTGGTTGTACCTTAAGCTGTACACAGCGAGACAGGAACACGACACATCAACATAATTCCAGCTTTGTCGTGTTTACTTGCTAACCTGCTACTTGACATGTTTCGGACGAGGCCTTTCAGTGTTTCCACCATTTTCAAGTTCTAAACCACGACGATACGAAGATAACGAAGATACTAGGAAACAGGTGAGATTCGAAGTGGAAGAGATGATCAAACAGATGTGTAAACATAATAATAATAAATAGAAGAAAAGTGGAAAACAAATAAAACATGATGTAAACAAATTAAAAAAGAAAATAAAAGTGAATAATTTGATCATTACAAAAGCAAATAAAGGAAATACGATAGTAAAAAAGCGAATCTATAAAGAGAGCGGAAGGATTTATAGAAGAAGGCCCATATAAGTTAATAAGGTACGATTACACAAGCAAATACCAAGCACAAGTTAAAAACGTATTGAAGCAGACAAAATTCTCAAGTGAAAATCAAAAGAAACTTTTGACGGAATCTAATCCTCAGGCACCAAGATTTAGGTGTCAGCTGAAATTACATAAAGATGGTATGCTACTGAGACCAATAGTTTTGTTTTTAAATTCCCCAGTTATAGATTAGCAAAAGAGATTAGTAAATTACTGAAAAGTTGTTGTTTAGGATTTGAAAATAGTGGAAACACTGAAGGCCTCGTCCGGAACATGGCAAGTAGCAGTTTAGAAAGTAAACACGACAAAGTTGCAATTACAGAGACTGCTAATTCAAATAACAAGATGAACATCGATATAAGAGTCAAATTAAAAGTACCATCTCTGAATTACGCAATAAAAAAGAATAAAAGAAAATGGTATGACCAGATGGGAACAACGCCACATATCAGCACATCACAGACTAGTAGGAAGATGTAAGTAGGCCTATGCTTAGAAAGTGATGTGTGGTGCCGGTCTAGTGTGCTTAATCTCTGGAAGAAGAAGAAGAAGAAGAAGAAGAAGAAGAAGAAGAAGAAGAAGAAGAAGAAGAAGAAGAAGAAGAAGAAGAAGAAGAAGCATTATATCGAAAAAATATTTCGTTTATGCTTTCCAAAGGAGATAGGCTATATCTTAGCGTCAGTCAAGCAATATCTATAGGATCTTGAACAAAATGGTTTTCTCGTCATTTACTCCTATTCTTTCTCTCATCCCCATACGGATTTAAAACGTAGAGTATGAGGAATAGAAAAAGGAACTTTAAAGTTAGAGTACGGAGAAAATGGAGTGAACAGATCAGTAGACAGAATGAGAAATAAGGTAGTTGTGAACAGAGTGAAAGGAACAAGATGCATTTGGATAAGATGCTGAAGAGAAAACGAAATTGGGGAGGGCCGCTTATAGCCAGAAAAGGAGTATTAGCGATTGTCCCCAAGAGCACATTAGTAGGTATAGGAGAAAATTCAGATTAATTCAAATTCAAAAAATAATTCAAAAAACCTCTGAAGATACAGAATAATTTCTGTGAAACGTGGGTCAGGTAAAAAATAAACCTACTTGCAGTTGTATTGATTTGAAGATATTACCTACAAGTGTAGGTGAGCATTAGAAATACTAAGAAACTTGCAGTACCAGAATAACTGATACAAAATCACCAAGTCCTGTCTCAGAAAGTGAAGGGTGAAACAGCAACGTTGCGGCCAGTAGCCTGTTAATATAAAACTTCGAAATATTTGTAGTATCCAAAGCAGCCTCGGGTTAAGGTCTGAAAACTGTGGCAATAGGACTCTAGCAAAGATTCAGGATTAGAACAAATGGAATGCGGAAAACTAAAGTTGCCTACAAGCCTTTGCAGACTTCAAAACTACACTACCCATACTCTATAGTGCTATGAACAAGGAGAAATGTATCATAAGTCTGTTTGTTTATATATTGAACGGTATCAGTGTGATGACTGAGTCAGACAGGTAACTGCTAGGCACAAATATCGGAACTATTACGTTACATCAGTCAGTCACTGTTTGTCGGGAGTATCAGGTGTGCTACTTCGGTGTATAGAAGAGATCTCTTTGCCTGCAAAGACCGCCGAACTGGACAACTCTAAATGTTATTGTTTCGTTTTGGCGAGACTCCAGCGTCTTCGAGACAGCGAAGATCTCCGTCGATTTTGCTATTGCGCCTTGTTGTGCTTCATTTCTTCCGTCGCCATTTCGTACTTCATGATGGAGCTCATGTAGTTGAAGAGACTCGTCCACGCCGTGTGCTGTTCCTCCGACCAGGTGGCCTCCAGTGACGGCTGGATCGCCAGTATGAACTGCGGCCCTATTAACTGGAAATTAAAAAAACACCCAGTACATTAGTTACAGACTGATAAAAGTAACCAAGTTCTTAAAAGCACTATGAAAAATTTATTAAGTTACACTATAAACGCCAAGTTATTTTTATTTTTTGTTATTGTTATAAAAACGCGTAGTTACTACTTCAAATGTGTAGCATTACAATCGCAATTTCCTTTATTTGCATAAAATTTTGTCAAATAAACGTTTTTCAAAATGTATTTATTATGCGTAATATGAGTTTATTAAATTGTAATGCAAAGAATCAGAGAATTTAGCCATTTAACAGCACAGATTATTAAAATCAATACTGATATCGCTCATAAAAGTTCGTAGTTTACATTGTTAATAGCAACTGTTCTTTTCAGCTTAATACACGTCGTTTCATTTTCTTAAAATTCAAATTTCTCAAAAACCACACGTTTCGGCTGAATTAGGATAAAAATTCTTCAGTGATTCGTACGTCAGTGAGCGCAAAATCTCACATGTCTATACACAGTACGTCTATCTTCTAATGTCACAAATTCGTGATTTGCAACAAAATGTTCCAAATTACGAATTAAATATTTAATTAAATATTAAATATTGTTGCAGAACAATATAAAAATTACAATAACGTACATAAATGTGTAACGCATCTTTTTATCAATCACTGCGATTGGTTGACAGTAACTGACATTTCTCTCATCCTGAACACCAGAGAATCCTGTTATACCGGTCACAATGTTGCAAGCCTCGTCTCCATCGCATTGAGTGTGTCCTCCCTCTGTGACCTCCTGAATCCTCTCGGTTTCCATCATCTAGATGGAACCCCTAACACCATTTTGTGTTAACAATCAGTAAGGTCAGTTCCAGGCGTTTTGTACTTAAGATGTCTAAATTGTCTTTTCAACATGCAGTTGTCTCCTGACATCCTAGTACGTAATACATAATACACAAATATATGTAAAAAGAAAACATGTTTCTATCTTTACTTGTAACTATCATTCCGGTTAAAATTATTTTTATTTTGTTACTTTTTTAGGTTTTCTCCTATTTGATGACCTGAGGAATAATTTTATGGATTTCGTTGTCCATGACGTGTCCGTTCATTTAACTAAATATAATTAAATCACTACCGACTCGGAACACAAAGTTTTTATGGGTAAAAACACAAACGTTTTACCGAAAACACATAAAAACGACATCCTAAACGAACAGACACAATTCAAATCACACGCATTATTCGAACATATCACACACTACACACACAACATCGATCTTTCAAAAGTCGATACCGTCGCCAAGAACAAGACGGCCAGTGCTCCCAGCGGCAGCCTCTAAAGAAGATTTTTAAAAGCGAAAACTGGTTCAGCTATAAGGTAACACTTACACGTTTTTAAACATAAAAAACTTTGTGTTCCGAGTCGGTAGTGATTTAATTATATTTAGTAATAATTTCAAATGTTCGCTTTTGTCGATGTGTTTTGTATAAGATACAATGTTGTTTTTATTCCTATTCTCCACTGTTGCCGATTTCTCTGTGTATCCTTTTCAAGTCCGCCTCACATCCTCTTGCACTTTTGTTAACATCTGTCACCGAGTTTCGCCAACGTACACATCAACAGACCTTCACGGTTTTCACTTTCCCCATTGGTAACAGCTGCTATACATTCCTAATCAGCCTGAATATAGGCTGTACGTTGCATTTCTTTAACATGCTCCAACCTCTGCCAGCAGCCGAGCTCACATCCGGAAAATAACCACATCGACTTCAGTCTGGGTGCGTACAGCTTTGCCGTCACTTACCGCAGGAAACTGCTGTCTATTCTGCAACCATTGCTTCATGAATGCCCCCGTGTTTAGCTCTGTCACTTTGCGAAGCACTTTCCTCAAAATACAGCACTGTATAAACCGATACGTGTTATTGGCTGAGTCTTATTAAATTCATTAATAAAGAGAGAGAGATATACATAACAGTGTGAACGATTTAGGATGACACTCTACGTAGTATGGGCGAAAAGTTTGCTTTTGAGGGAAAAATAAAGCACGTGTGTTTAAAAATATATATAGCCTACTTTTAGTAGGACAGTGAGAGTAGTATGTGGTAGTAGGTAGCAGAAGTAGTAGTAGTAGTAGTAGTAGTAGTAGTAGTAGTAGTAGTAGTGTAGTAGTAGTAGTAGTAGTTGTAGTACTGTAGTAGTTGTAGTACTGTAGTAGTAGTAGCAGTAGTACTGAAGTAGTAGTACTAGTAGTAGTAGTACTGTAGTAGTGTAGTAGTGGGAGTAATAGTAGCAGCAGCAAAAGTAGTTGTATTATTTTAATTTTTATAATTTAAAATCTATCACGTCTAAATAGATATGGAAAAAAAATTAATAGATATGTGTAAATCTCGCCTTAACTGCTCAACAATAACAACCAATACTCAAGTACTCAGCAATACTCACATCTATATAGTTTTTCTTGGCGCCGTACGTGAAGTGCTTTTTGCCTAGTTCCCTTATCAAGGCGTCCAGTTTCTCGGGTTCGTGTAGACGCGCCACTGCCTTCTGCACAAACGCCATCACTCTGAAATACAACAACGAAAACGTTTACTGAAACTGAGTCTGTAGTCTTAATTAACTGGGAAGTTTATCATGAATATAAATGCAATTGTATAACATGTAATATATTTTTGCACTTGTAATACAATATCTTAAACTATCCACCATGTATTATCCACAAGAGATGAAATTAAACGAACAAATGTAAAAAGTTATGGCTAAAAAGAAAACGAATATAATATTTTTTACACGTACACTGAGCAAAATTCATAAGAGCACAGTAGTTTGTAAATGAGGACTAGTAAGAGCCCTCCTAAAGGTACAGAGGACTCATTATGTGAATATCCAAGGAGTATCTAAGACAGTCTCATAAAATGGCTGAGATAACAAAGAGACTGAACAATGGAACCATGAATTCATCCTGTTCGAAATCACGCAATTTATACATTACTCTAGAGCTTTATTCATAATGACAAATTAATTACTTTGTAGCCCAGATCTAAATATACATCTGAAGTGTCATGTATGTAGTCAACATCATTATACAGTTTAATGCTACAGCTTAGCCACTAAAGGCGCACTACACAAAAGGCTAAAGTCTGCCAATTGATCAGCTGTTTACCGGTTTCGTGGAAGCATTAACCTATCTCAGATGTGTACCATTGATTCGTACATCAAGGTCTATAGTGTCCTTGCCAGTAACCATAACTTCCGTTTTGATTAATTTTTACGTTGTATTTTTTTAAATTTGCTCCACTAGTAGGAAATACTCTTTGATATCTTCCTCATTCTCCGCTATTACACCTATATCATCTGCAAACGTAAGTATGCTAATATCATCTTTGCTTGTTCCAACGCCCTTAAGAATTAACTGTGAATTAGCTATTCGATCAACGCAAATAATAAGCAAAATTAAAGATATATATGAGAAAAAATGTTTAAAACTTTAGAGTGTTAGATATGCTAAGTACAGGTTAAATATTTCATGCAGCTGTCAGTAACAGATGAGCTCCTCTGATGAGCTCTCAAGCAAGCGGAATGAGATAGAACTATTCAAAAGAAACAAATGATTAATAGTATTACATCGTACATTCCGAACAGAAATTTTAAATTTAATGAAGACAATAAAAAATAAAATAACTAAACATAAAACCTTAAATAAATATATTCCAGTCCATATATGTACAATCAACAAAACCCTGGATAGTAAAACATGCATGCATAAAATAAAATGCATACATCTTACTCAATTGTGGCTGCCTCAGTTGGTATGTGTAAAAAGTAATAGTTGAACGAATTCCAAACAGGATGATAGTAAGAAATAGAGGCAGAAAAATATAGGGTTTGTAAGGAGCATGAAGGGATGTACGTGAAGGTAGCTTTTAAGCACGGAAGAGACATACAGTGTGACGAAAACTTATGTGACATAAATGACAGAATTGTTGTAGAATTGTTTATGGAAAGAGGAATGTAGTAACATGGACAAAAACAGGTCAAATTTTACGAACACTTTAAAGCGACGGTAAAATATGGGGATGAGTCACACGAACACACACGATTCTATGTGGTTGTGCTGAATCTATATTTGAAAGGAAAGTTAAAAGAGAGAATTGCAGACAAGAGACCAAGGAAAGGTCTATGCAGCAGATCATAGAATACGTGGAATACAATTTTTTACTTGTTACAACACGTTTAAATAGCTGCAAAACCCGCTTATTATTTTGAATAAAATTAGATTAGTGTTATTATTATCATTAGGTAAAATTAAATTAATTTTATATTAATATTGACATATTCGTTGACAGATATTAATTTTTCCGAAATATAAAAAATACAAAAGTTAGTATTTTGAATAAAATACCTCATAATTTTAATTTCTACAGAAACTTTTATATTATTTATAAAATATGACTTCTATTTTATAAGTGGTGTCCTTAATTTGAAAAATTTAAAGTTAATATTAGACTTGGATTTTAGTTAATATTTACTTTACCCTGTTTTCGGCATTGAATTTACAATTTTTACAAAACTTTTTCCTAATTCTATTCGTCCTGTCCTAAAATTTCTAAATTTTCAAATAAACCTTAACTATGATTTGTATTAAAATTTGTGTAATTTAATATGTCATTGAGTTTTGAGTTTTTCAATCTTTACGTAGGTTTTATTTAATTTATAATCTGGAATCTTACAGTCTTGGATTTTCTGAAACTGAACACCACATTCCGGTTTTAGTCAAAAATTTCTTTGTTTTGTGAGCGCATGTAGATTTCATGATTTTTTTTCAAAATCTTGACCCTTACATTTTTCTATTATTGTTTTCTTTTTTTTTATGGGAGAATAATCAATCTCAAAAATGGTAACACAGCCTGTAGAGTAAAATATGGATACGCATGCTAATTTTTAAGAAAATCGGGGAATGCATTAAAATATCGGTATCGAGAAACATACATGGCTTCCATGTTCTAAGATTTATATTTTAAATCATTTACTTGAATTCGGTTTGATAACTCGTAACAATTTAGGTGCGTTCCTTGTAAATCGAGTTTTATGTTTGACAAATTTAAAAGAAATATTTCCATAGAAACTACTTCTTCGTTGCCGAAGAACGTAGTACACGTATAATAAACATTATCCTCTCCCATTCAACTATCATTTTCATTTATAGAAAATTGCCTCCTCCCCCTTCAACTACTCTTTCCATTTATAGGTATTTTATCATCTTTTCTACAGTAGATTATTATGACATTCTTTTCAGGATACTTTATTTATCAAAATTAAGTACTTTAGTCTTGTTAACACGTAAAACGTTGCTCGTAAACTACCCCTTTCCCTTAATCGATCTTAACCAAAATCAGTAGGCCTTGAGTGGTCTACAACTTGGGCACATATAAAAAAATTATTTGATTCTGTTTAAATTTGTGGCAGTTATTGTTTGTCATAGAAAAAAATCTACACACAGACACTTTTCGGAAAATGACTTTTCTTCATGTTTTGAGGGTAGTGCAATCAGAATCAGTCCTTATCTCAAACACGATTTTTTTTGCGATTACCATACTTCTATTTCCTTACGGAACATGAAAGTAAAAATTAAAATTATCGTGAGACATTGTCCCAACGGGCAATAGACGGACACGCACATGTCGAACGGTCGAGATAACGTTTACAACAAGATCGTTCGTTGAATAAAGTAAAGTGGCGAAGAACAGAGTTGTTGACAGTGGCGAAGGTCAGTGTTGACAACCAAGCGACTGATTGCCCATCAGATAGAAAAACCCTGAACACAGCGTTTCAATAGTTTGGGTTTGTTAACAAAGAGTTCGTTTATACATTGTGGGGCGAATTCCATTGTTGGATGACAGAAAGAAACCGTAATCATAAATATAATTAGTAAAGTCTCAACGAGCAATGGCCTACTGTATGTATGTCATGAAGATGGCAATGTGTTAAAATAAGTTATTTCCAGTTGTTTACAATAAGACAAGAATTGTTTCAACTGTCTTAGATTATCTCAGTGCTTAAGTAAAGTAGTAGAATATCCACCGCACTCTGTCTGCAATTCTCTCAGGGACGTGTATACACGAGTCACGTTAATACGAGACGTAGAATTATTCTGCTTTGCAAATAAAATATGTCACATTTTATGACTCAAGGAAGCCGTGCATCGCAGCGCTACGATATTCCTGTATACTGTAAAAATAAATAACTACAAACTTTATGCTTGTTTGATTTCAGCTTTTTATTTGGCATTATGCAGAAGGCCTTTTTTATACCATACAGTTTCAATGGTAAAACAAAATTTTATTTATACCATAAATTTATATGTTCACTGTACTTTGATAAGAAGGAAATCAAAGACGAGAAATCCGTTTACAAAAACGTTGGTTAAACATGCCACTACTGCGTGTCGGTAAATAACAAGACAGAAATCTGAGACATCAAAAGTCAACAATTTGTATGAGTATTGTTAATAACGTGTTTCAGGGCGATCTAAACCACAAATAAACCAAAAATTCCCAAACGTCAATTGGGACATTTAACTTAATTTAAAAAGAATAGTTTACTAAAACGATATACCTGAAATAAATATATTTAAAATTTATTAATAACTAAATTTACCTTATTTTGTCCGCCTTGTTGTTAATTTTTCTATTACGCATTTCAGAGCTTATGCTCCATCATCAGATATATATTAAAATAAAACTATCACTCTTACCCAGATCGTCACATGATATAAAATGTCAAAAACTGTTGCATACAATCAGCGCGCGGAAGTAGGGTGCGCACCAGTTCACGTTCAATTTGTCACTTAAAATTTATATTTACTTTACCTCAAGATGTTATTTTCCCCTTATTTGGAACACGCTTCGGGACCTTAGTGTTCCCATCATCAGCCTTCCTAATTTTTGTTTAGGCTAATTAGGAAGGCTGATTATGGAAACGAGGGTCCCAAAACATGTTAAAAATAAGGGAAAAATAACATCTTGAGTAAATGTAAATTTTAAATATGTTGTATACATCAAGAAATAGACTGTAGCAAAAAGTGTTTGGATTTAAATAAATAATAACCTTTGCTTAATAATAACACCAGAGAGTTTAAGCACTCTAAGAAAAATATTAATATATTTCTAATAGTTGTATTGTTGAATAGTTAATGGTTTCATAAAATGTCAACTTATAGCGTGATAACAGGAGCCTACATAACGGAAGTGAACATTTAAATACCGCACAGTATTGATTTGTGGCAGTTAATCTCCTTAATAGCATATTGCGCGGGCGTCCAATCAATAACCAGAGATTAACAGCTCATTAGCATGATGAGTTTCGCTGTAGGTAAATTGTTTGAACAGCCAATCACATAAGCAGGTCACGTTTAGTCAAACACACACAGTGTTATAAACACAGCAGACACACACACACACACACACATATGTTGATTTCCTTTTATGATCGCTGTAATCACCGCCGACGGCGACGCCGCTAAAGGCAATGAGCCATCATTTCCACAGATATAGACAATTATTCATGATTACTGTTTTCTTTGTTCGTATACACCCTACTTTTATCCAGTCTGTAGTTTTTGTAATTTTATATTATTGCCATGTTAGTATAGTCGCAGCAACAGACGCTCTACAATCAGCAGTCGAGTACGTCACTAGATGGACAAAAAAATGGCGCATCAAGCTGAACGAAACCAAGTCTACTCATATCAATTTCACCAACCAGAAAATAGATTATTTACCAATCGTAATCGATCAGCAAAGAATTCCACACGCAAGCTCAGTGAAGTATTTGGGCATGACTCTGGATGGCAAACATAGGTGGAAAAAGCAAGTTAAGAAGAAACAGGAAGAAGTTTGGTTAAAATTGAAGAAAATGTGGTGGCTGCTTGAAAGACACTCTGAACTGTCGCTGCATAATAAGCTTTTGTCATACAAACAAGTCTTGAAACCATTTTGGGTGTATGGTGCTTTGGGGTTGTGCTAAGAAATCTAATTTTAAAATAATTCTGACTTCTCAAAATAAAGTTCTTCGCAGTATTGTTGATGCACACCATGGTACGTAAGATATGATGACATCCATCGGGGCTTGAAAATGTCTACGGTTGCTGACGAGATTGAACGGGTTGTCGATAAATACGAAAGAAGACTTCACAAAGACGTAAACACTGAAGTGTTACTGCTTGATAATACTGGACTCATTCCAGAGACAGAAACCATTTGAACTAGTGAACTAAATATGTATAGTAATTCTCAGCACATGAACAAAGTATAACTGTACTGAGGAATGCTCCAGTAGGAGCTTATCCTACACACTGTTAATTTATGTATTAGAATATAATTGTTAGATAGTTTGTAACTAGTTGCAATGAAGTTAAATAAAAACATTATTGCCAACTTTAATTGTCTCTAACGTTAAGAGTATTTAGTCAATTTTTAGTGAAATTATCGTGACTCAGCTGTGTTGCAGTAGTGGTTCTGTTATAAACGTTTAAAGAAGAAATGTGACGCTCTTCAATTAGTTCGAAGCACAACTGTAGAAGGGATTTATTTGCATGGGAAATTGCAAGTGATATTCTATAGCATAGCTACGGATTTTGTGAACAACAGACTGGAAATTTAGATCCTCATGTATGGTTGGTTTGTTTGGTACCATACGACAGCGTGTTCATTAGTCCTTGTAGGATTTTGGACTGTGTGCCTATGGACACAAATTCGAACATGCACATAGTCAAATCCCATATATTCAAGTAGGTTTCAGAACGAAGGTATCATGGTTTATAGTTGAGATTGTTTCTGGGCATTCGTACCTTTTCCTTTAGATTCATGCGTTCCTTCCATAAGTTTTATACGTTGTATCCACTAATCATGTCATTGTTGGCATACTACTTTAGAACACTGTACTCGTTTATGTTCCTCATTTTTGTTTATGACATCGAGAATGTATACAAGCACAAACATTTAAAGTTAGTTACAATATGTAGTGTGCAGCCTAAACATTAGCGTATAATAAGAGACGCGTTTTGTAACGTCTTTATGGGACACAATAAATACGATTTCATGGAGATAATATCGTGAAGAATTGTGGTCCACGGGAATCTGACGATTTTAAAAATTATATAATTAATACAAAATATGTATTATTTATTTTTCGTTTACTATAAAGTTACAGCAAATTTAATGCCATTTACAGGAGTAAATTTGATTTTTATATAAGACTCAAATGTCCTCCATCATTTTGCATGCGCTGCTGCAGTCTGTTCCGTAGATTTCCCATCGCTGCTTCCACCATGTTGTTTGGTATGTCTATGATTTATTCCTGTATGGAGGCCTTGAGTTCATTAATGTCCTTAGGTTTATTAATAAATACTCTTGACCTGAGATATCCTTAAAGAAATAGTCATATACGGACAAATCTGGAGATCGTGACGGCTACAGAACATCTCCTTCTCTGGAAATCAGATACACTTTTTCAATCCAGTTACTACCTCTTCTGGCTATGAAACATCTTTCAAACTACCGCCATGAACGCTCTGGCAATGTGAGCTATTATTCTACCCTGCTGGAACCACACAGCGTTCAAGTCGATCCCACGACAACACAGTTCAGGAATTCCTGTAACATCACTGTGTATCAAACAGAAATGACCGTCACCGTTGCCCTTCCTTTTTAAAGAAATAAGATCCTATGATCACAAACTTTTCCACAGCACATCAAAGAGTGTTTATTATCTACAACTTCATCGTATTGCGACTAGGAACCGCATCATGACGTAGAATATTAAATGACGGCGGAATAATGTCTGCATAATCACCACTGAATCACCATTTATAAAATAAGTTTCCACTACGGAAAAAATAAATCCATTTTTTTACTTTTTTATTCGAAATTCTAGAAATTAGAAAAGCAATCAAAAGTAACAAAACTTTAACAAACGAACAAGCTGAATTCTGTGTATTTTCTTTATTAAAAGTTGTTATTTA
This sequence comes from Magicicada septendecula, assembly GCA_034769895.1. Lineage (NCBI taxonomy): Eukaryota > Metazoa > Arthropoda > Insecta > Hemiptera > Cicadidae > Magicicada > Magicicada septendecula. The sequence continues at coordinate 30,780,629 of CM068369.1, forward strand.
GATTAGTTAGATTTTATATTTTACCTTCCGATTATACTTAGTTTTTACAGACACCTGACCTTCCCACTAACTTCTCCACCCCTCCATTATACCCCACACATGTCCGAACCACACCGTAAACACATTTTCACCACCCTTACATTCTTTGTTAGTTTAGTTGTTCCTTGATTCTCTTTGAGAAAAGCCTAATAAGCTGAAACAGCTGTCAGGGTTAAATAAAAACTGTGAAACGTACCAAGTGTTTATACATTTTTAAAACCTTTTTTTATTAATACGTTTCACCAAGTGCGCAACGAGTTGTCAATAAACATCATTTTATACATTTGATAGGAGAATCGAAGATAATAATATAACAGCAGGAAATAATATTGCATGGGACTTAGGCGAGATTCCTACCTAACAGACATAGTAGTTTAAGGGTGGTGCACAGAAAATTACATAGGCTATGCAGCCTGTTCTAATTTAATAATGTTTTACAGTATAATGACGTTCAAGAGTTGTCTGATATAAATATTCTTTTTTGAAAACAAGAAAACATTATTGGAAACGTGAGTAAACAACTCTGCTCCGTTCTTGTCAGTATAAGGTTTTTATGCTGCTGTAACTGTAAACAGAACAGGTGCATGTGGCAGCCGCTCGTTTCTGAGAACCGAGTTACAGTGATTGGAACACGACGAAATTTAGCGAGTGGTTTAAATTTAGCGATATACAGCATATTATTTTTGAAAAACACGTGAAACTGATTTCAAAATTCACACAAACTCACAAATTATGAAGTTTAGTAATTGTAGCACAGAATTGACAAGATCGGGAAGTGATATCACCGATTGGTAAAGCAACTGGAGTGGGTGATTTATTACTGAAAGTCATAGATATGACACCTCATAGCAAAGGTAAAATTAATAATAATCATCATCACCACTCCAAGGACTAGGCTTCAGATCTGTTCCGGGACCCATCTCCTCCTCTGTCTACCGTCATCTCTCTTCCCAGTAGGGTGATAACTCAAGGCAGCCACTGGTAGACGGATGTCATCCATGCGACTCAAGTGTTCACAATATCTCACTCTGTGGTCTTTAATCTTCTGGTGCAATGATACAATGTTTAAATCGCGTCTAACATCCTCGTTCTTTCTTCGATCTAAGAATGAGACAAACTTGGATCCCTCTTAGAAATTTCATGTCGACTGCCTTAATCCTATGCACGTCCCTTTGACCAAGAGTCCATGTGTCACTAGCGTACAGAAACAGAAGACCAGATAAAACGGGCGATATTTACGTTCAATAGCATCATACAAGGCTATGGGGTACAGATCTCTGTTACAAAATCTAAATCGATAGCATTTCAGGGCAGGTATTCTATAAGAACTGAGATAGTCGTCAATAATCAGATTTTGGATCTGGTTAGTCGTTTTAATTATCTGGGTTGTAATATCTCATATGGAACTGATATTGATTGGGAAAATTAATAATTAGTTCTGTATCATCATATTTAACTGATATTAGAGGAAACACGATTAAAATAAAATGAAACCTAACAGGAGCGTAATAAACGTGTATAGAGCTGTACAGAATAAAACATCATGCAATAAAGTAGGCCTACTCAAGTCTGAAGTCAAGAACGTATGCGAAATTCGTAGCATAATCTATCTGAACAGAAGTAGAAATATAATGTGTAACAAACATACGAATAGGGAGGGAAAACAAAATTAATAAATACACCAAGAAATAAAATTACCCTGGTTAAACTTTGTACTTGTTTCAACTTTGTACTGTAACATCCGCATTGCGACGCGAGTGCAGTGACGTCATTTTCTCCCCCGCTAATCTGCTGCCGGCTTGTATGCAGGCTCGCATCAGTCAAATTTAGTTAGTTAATTGCAAGACTCCGGACGCGCAACTCGCTTCAGTTCGCCAGCCGCGGCTACATAATTATTTTCAATATTTCTGAATTTTAGCATGATCATCATGCGCTAGTTACTTAAGCGATCTCGGCCTCTACACACGATTATGGCTTTCAATATTTAATTCTAACTTATTTATCAGGCATTTATGCCGCGCTATACTGCACGCGCCATGCAACAATTTTCTAGCAATTTTCAATAAACAATTAACTCAAGAACATATACAGTCCACCTCGTTATTTCATTTCTTACCAGCTACCTCAACAACTAGCGTTCTAAGACTAAGTTAAGATTACTTCGAGAGCGTCTAAGACGCAACAACCCTGATAGAGAAATATGAGAATGGAGATGACACACGCAGGCACGCTCACGTTCGCGACTCTCTGTGTTCGCGCTCAAAGTATATAACAAGGGAAAGTTAAACAAAAAAATTTCAGAGGAGAGACCAAGGAAATATGGCATGCAGCAAATCATAGAATACGTAAAATACAATGAGTTACTATTAAGTTCCGTAAGCTGCAAAACTAGCTCCTTGTTTTGAATAAAAATAATTTATTGTTAGGTAAAATCAAATTAATTTCGTATTAATTCTAAAGTACTTGTGAACCTATATTAATTTTGTCAAGTTAATAAAGATACCGAGTTCCTGTTTTAAATAAAATACCTCGTAATGTCATTTTCCACCGACAACTTATATTATTTTTAAAATTTGAGTTTCAGTTTTGGTGAGGGGTATCTCTAAATTTAAAAAATTGTAATGTGAACATTAAATTTTGACATTACATTTTCTGGAAAACACATAGAAAATTATTACTAAACTTTCGCGGTATTATTGAATGAGAACACGATTTTTAAAATATGACGATGACAACATAGAAAAAGTAAACAAAAGGCTATGGAATTCAATGATTTTAGTACAGAATTAAATAGAACGAGAAGTGACATCACAGATTAGTAAAGCATCTAGAGTTGTGGGATAATTGAGCTATTTAATAAAGGAATTCAAAAATGTAACAGCTGACAGCAAAGGTAAAGGTAATAAGATAGTATTTATTTCGATATTAACGTACATTGTGTAATAAAGGTTAGAGGAGACACGTTAAGGACAAGCGAAAAAATAACAAACGCGGAATAAAATTTTTGAGAGTTATACAGAATAATAAATTAAGCGATAAATTGCCCAGTTAGAAAATCAAAATATATGCAAAATTCGTAACATAATCTTTCTAAAAATAAACAGAATTAGTTAATCTAGTTATTTGATTTAGCAGTCTCTATAATTCCAACTTTTTCGTGTTTACTTGGTGAACTGCTACTTGTCATGTTCAGGACAAGGCCTTTCAGTGTTTCCACCATATTATAGTCCTAAACCACGACAACATTTAGGACTTGTTTTAAATATCGTCGTGCTTTAGGACTTGAAAAGGACTTTTAGGCTTTAGGACTTGTAGAAACAATGAAATGCTTCGTCCGGAACATGACAAGTAGCAGTTCAGCAAGTAAACACGACAAAGTTGGAGAAACAGAACTAGAATGCAGACCAAGCAACAGGACAGGGTGACTCAAACAAAAACAGTAAAAACAGCAAGAAATAACATTACGCTCGTCAGAGAAGTACGAGAAAAAACTCTTATAGAAAGTAAAGGCATTAGTCAACAATTGATTCCAAAGGAGAGGTAGTGATTAGTAGGATAGGCCGATGTCTAGTAAGATGAAGGAAGGAGAAGAATACAACGTTTTGACTCCGTAGGTCGTGAGATGTCTTCAGGTAAACACAGTTTATAATAAAATAAGTTAATTAGAAACAATTTAAAGAAACGTTTTTCGGACAAAAGTGTTAAAAATGAAAGGAGTCAGGGTAGGAGGGAGAAAAATGCAGGTTCAAAGTGGACTGAAGACAGAAAGAAGAGACATAGTAAAAAGATGAAAGACTATTGGAGAAAAGGAAAAGAACAAAGAATAAACAATTGAAATTGGCATTTAGTCCTTAGACGGCCGATACAAATAAAAAAAAAGTTAACTACAACATAAATTAAGATTCTATAATATACCATCAAACGTCTACACAAGCAACACGTTTATGTTTGAAAGGTAGAATGTTAATTCGCTTCGCAAAACAGTGTGCTGCAAAGCAAAAACAGAATAATGTTAAAAAAGGCTGAGGTTGAATACATCATGTCAAACGATGGTTACCTCAGGGCGTGCGCCCGTAGCTGTTTGCTGTGTTTAAGGTCGTCAATCTGCAATCCGCTGAAAGGCATAAACACTTGCTGTACATCGGGGTGCGTCTCGAACAAGCTGCAACAGAACACTCTAAGTAAGCAACGTTCTCAGTTCCTGTTACCCTTATTGTCCCAACTGCCTATTAAGACTAATATTAATATCAAACGTATGAGGTACAGTACGTTGGGTATGACTTTGAAACCTTGCAATGTTGTCTTGCAATGTTGCTTTGCAATGTTGCCTTACAATGTCGCTTTGCAATGTTGTCTTGCAATGTTGCTTTGCAATGTTGTATAAGATAACGCGACTAAAATATCGGTAAGTGAAACAAAATATTGATAAATTTAATATTGTGCTTCCTGTGTTATTTTAGTAGCCTTTTATTACTTTTTCAAATTTCTTTAAATATAGATATACAGGAAGAGAGTTCATTAATATTCAATGTAAGACAAAGGTTGATCAAGGTCCATAAATTAGATGGTCAATGCGGAATTATGCTAATCAACCGAAAGTAGGCAAAGAAAATTTATATGAAACCTTCAGAAAGCCGAAAAAGCGTGTATAGCAAAACCGCAGATAAAAGTGCTAATATAATGTATTTTATTAACAATTATCAAATACTCTATCACCTCAGTTTTATTAGGGACACTTGGGCCTATGTCTTTTTTTCATTAAATGCCTTAACTGTTAAACACTACTTTGTTACTAATAGGTAAGTGAATTAGTTCTATGATTAAATTTATAGATTCAGAATTCTTATAAACGTTCAACTAACAACTTCTTTTTATTTATGTAAAAAACAGCCTAAACATATCAATCAATCAGGAATAGCTAGAAATTACAGGGCAAGTCTAGGGTTAGTTACAGGGTCTTTAATAAGCGGGAGGGTAGTTAAAACTTCTATAGGCTGGAGAGCCTAGCAAATGTCTAGTAGCTCCAGTGCTAAAGGAGGTTTAATCCTTCTCGTTATCTTATACTTACCTATTCATTTACATTCTAAGAGAGTGCCTTACCAGTACATTGACTAATTGCGCTATATTTGTATGTCTGCTTTGTAATCTTTAATTGAATTTGTGAGTTGAAGGTAATAATTAATCCACCATAGAGGAGACCTATTGTGTGAGACATAGCAGGTAAAGAACAATATGTTTTGCAATAATAGTGTACAGGAAAGAGTTATCTCGGCGCAAAGTTGGAGCTTATTTACTAAACCAGTCTATGACTAGAATAATGGATTTAGATAGATGGATTCATAGTAATATAGAATTTATTAAAATATTGTAAAACACGTAACGATGATAATTAAAAAAAAAATCTAGTTCCGCCACTGATGGCAATCATGTTATATTTGATACTGGATTATTAAGCTCTCACCTTAATAACAATTTAAAACTAACGGTATGATAAATTCGAATATATTATGTTTATTTGATACAACATAAAATTAATAAAATATGCTCAAATATATTCATACGGCATGTTTGGATGTGTTACCTTATAAACGTAATGACGCCAACTTTGGCAATGTCCTCTTCCAGTATCTTCCAGTTTTCGGCCAGCAGCTGCTTCTGTCTGTCCGTTAAAGGTTCCGGTTCGGAAGGCGTGGGCGCTTTTCCTTCTTCAGGCACTTCTTCCTCCAACAATGTGTTCTGTCGACTATTTCTGCCCACCTTGCCACCGTCACTTGAGCTGCTCTCCTGTTTGGGTAACAATGAGTTCCGCCTGTTTGTTGCAGTGTTACCCATTGTTGTGTATTGTTAGATAATTGTATTGTTGTCTTAAGCACCTGGTCAACTACTGTTGTTACTGCCTTGGTTTAACATACTTTATAACAAAACTGCGAACCGGTACCGTGTGTCAGTTACCAAATCCTATCCGCATTACACCGCAACCTGTAATCAGAAATACAATTTTACTAATCACTGTTAATAGATACAAATCTGTATTATAATAACATGTACTTTATGTAACATGTACTCAAAATACTTCTTATAAAGTACTTCTTGCCGTGCAAATTTACGGATACTATATGCACGACACCTTTAAGGCTTACAGTCTTACCTTTAGACCTTTAGATTAAAATGTCCTTCATGTACAAAAACCTGACAAAACCTATAGCAAATGCAAATAAATTTTGTTCCTTATATTATAGTCTCCAAGTCACGTGCATAAGTACACTTGATGTGTTTTGCTTTGAAATGACACTTCAACCGACTCTGTAAGTTATCTGAATAAATTTCTGTATGCTTTCAAAGTTGTAAAGTCCTTTTTGAATCACCCTGTATTTGATTGTAATATTTGTAAACATTTGGTTACTCACCGTCTTCTGACTTCTTCGAAACTTTCAAGAACTACGCGTTTCAAGGATATATCCTCATCGTCAGGTTATATAAAAACACAAATCCTTTTGGAGAAATCGTAAAACAATAAAAAATCGTAATAAACACCACAATATGTATGTCATCTAAGAACACATTATTTTAGCACTTCACGCCGCGTCGGGACCTGGTGCGCCCCACTACACGCGATTCACTGTCTAGTGTATTGGAATTTTTATATAACCTGATGATGAGGATTTATCCTTGAAACGCGTAGTTGTTTAAAGTTTCAAAAGAAGTCACAAAACGGTGAGTAACCAAGTGTTTACAAATATTATAATTAAATACTAAATTTTGTTGATTATTCCGTCAATTTTTTACAGTTGTGTATGCTGCCTTTTAAGTATCTTAATAGCATTTTAAATTAAAAATGTGACTGGTCGCCAAATAATTACACAAAATACTTAAACTTATTAGACATTTAGTAAACGCCATAACAGCATAAAATTATATAATAGTTAAATTACTAACATGACTTTTAAAACATAAAATGCAACTTCCAGTAAAAGACAATATACAAAAACATATCGAACTCACGGAACAACTAAAATACAAACAAGAAAACAAAGATACAAATATCTATTTAAAATTTTCAAACACATACACAAACTTTTCATGTATGACCATCTAAACATTATTATAAATAATGTAACGAGAACCGTATGGAACCGTCTAGAACAGTGAGAGTGTCCTAGTCGTCGCTAGTAGCAGGTGTTGGTTTAGTCAACGCCGCGTTAAAGTATGTTCCAGATTCTTCAAGAGCACACTTGAAATACGCATTGGCGTCAGCAATTAAGTAAGGATGGAAAGATTCTAGAACACATGTGCTACGTATACAAAGACATATTAGCCGGCTTTCAGTTCAGTTGTGTTGAGCGGTTTTCCTTAGCTCGGATCGAGTGGCGATTTACACAAGTGCGGAGAAGTGTTGTGTTACAATTAGTGCGGAATTCTTTATACTTGACATTATTATGTGTGGACAAATTTTACTTAGATTGTTGTAAGAGACTATCTTTTTGCTTACAAATTATTAATTGTGATAAGTAAGGCTGGATATAAGTGACTTCATTGGAGTCTTGTATTTTGTTTTCCACTGTACAATAGTGAGACCGTCGTAACAAAAAACTAAGGAACAAGTAAGGAAAATTAAACAATTAATTAGCTAAATTAAACTATATATTAAACAATTAATCAACAATATAAACATTATTTTAAATTAAAATCAGTTTTTACTAAAATAACAAATTATAGAACGAAAAAGGTGGCCTTCCTATGGGATCCCCACCCGATCGCTATCATATCGAAAATATTTCTACAAAAAGTCGATAAATATAATAAAATCGAATGTCCCATTAGGAAGTTATTACCTTAGATAACTTATAGTCGTGATACTCGGACTTCGTTTGAGATACACGTTTCAAGACAGTTTCTTGTTCCCCTAACTACGATTAGGATAACATAAGTTTTTAAAAATATGGAACATCTTTAACTTAAACCGTTTTTTACTGCAAAGTACTGGGACGACTAAAGTAATCCTACCTTCAACAGCACATACATTTACATTATAAAAGTTACGTACTGTTGTAATATTGGCAATGTTGGTACTTGACTGTCCACATTCTTGATACAGAAACGCTACTAAACGCTTCACAAAAATCAATTGATGATATATACAGAACCAACCCACCGATATCCCATTCAGAACTTTATTTTTTCAAACCCTATTTTCATAGTTGTTCTTATGTTTTCCTTTTCTTCCTTAGTCACTGACACTATAATTCCTTAATCACTATAATTTTCTCTTACATTATCTTCTGTTTCTGTGTAACGTCTAATTAGCTTAATTTTACTCTTTCTAAATTCTCATTCTTGTACTAATTTTCTTTGACCCTTACCTTTTGTCAGTACCTCCATTGTTTATTTTTAACGCAGCTTTAATTTTCAGAAAGCTGAAAATTGTTTTAATATCCACCACATCAAAAATTCCGCGACTATAAGACAGATTATCTTATGATTTTTCAATGTTAATCTCTCGTTTCTGTAAACAAACTTCTTACTGTAAATTAGTAAATTTTCAGAATCTTTAACTATCCGTGTATTGTTCAGAAATTTGTTTTATTCTAAAATTGTTGTATTGTAAAAAGTATTCTTCTCTTTATTTTTACTGAATATCTGTCATCTTGCGTAATTACAAAAAATAAATAACTTTAATTAAATTTAAAATTTGGTGAAATGTAACTGGAGAAAATACATACGGTCAATGCTATCTCGTCTACTACTACCGCGCACGCTAGCACGCAAACACACACACATCGTAATCAGTGTGGCAGGAGGAGTTTAATTAAACTGGTGACACCGCAGTAGACCGTACTAATTCATCGAATCCGTTTATCATTGTAACAGAGTTTATTGACAAAACCAATCCTGCCTGTCTAACGGACAAACCAATTACCTGTCAGCAACAAGATCACAGTTAATACGCATTGTTGTTAATACACATGTACCTGGAAAACATTGTTACACCGTTACACAATATTCTACACATTCTCGGCTATCCCAGCAGAGTCCAGCTATAATGTGTGTGTGCGTGTGTGCGTACATATTGCTGCTACTTTGAGATGAAAATCAAATAACGTGACACTTATAACGCGTTCGTAGCCGAGACTGTTCCAGACTTCACCGGTCCGCGCGCACTGTGTTCAAGGCCTCAAGCAATTACGGTCTAGTGTTTTCTAGTAGTATTGACGCGTATTATAGATTATTCTGGAACACTTGTCCTATCTGTTTAAACAACGATATCTGCGCTTAGTTTCAGTTTAAGTGGCGATTTATTCCAGTGAGGTTCGAATATTGTGGCGAAATGTTATGTGTTCTTTAATTATGCGGGACTCTATTAGTTGACATTATTATTGCGCGTGGGCCATTTTGATTTGATTTGTTGTAAGAGACTATCTTGTTGATTATAAATTGTTAATGGTGATAATTACAGCTGGTGATTAGTAGCTTCATTGGTGTCTTGTATTTTGATTTCCACTGCACCATACGACGATCAGGAGACAGTCGTAACAATACTATCGTCATCATTATCATCACCATCTACTACCAGGAGTATGGTTGTGTTAGGCGAATTTGTTTACATTTACAAATGTAGGAATGAGAAACTCGTGCTAAAGTTTGTGTAAATAAATAGCTATAACCTTATCACAAAGTCGGAAGGTTGTAGAAGGTTTTAGCAAGTCAACTAGCAATTTACAAATTACACAGAGAGTTCAAAAACAGTCGTAATTGAGTAGGAGATCCCAATAAGAACATAAACCATTGTAGAACGGCATAGACAGAATAGACCTCGTTACGGATTAAGACATGAGAGGTTTCTGATATCCAAACTGGTCGTGGATATACACTATTAACACAGTTATGCGGTACTTACGGTATTTATAAAATAACACTTTTATTTATTAGGTGACAAAATAACAATAAAGTTATGAAATGGACGTTGCATTACAAACATATAAACCGTTGTTATGGAAACAATCTTTAATGTATATTTATGTAAGTCAAACTTTTAAATTAAGATAAAACGGTAGTTAATTAAGGGGGGATATTTATAAAACCGTTACTTTGGATGAGGAGAATTTAAACTGGGACATTTTTCAGAACAATGACGACCTTCTGAAGTGGTCTGTTGAAACGAAAACTTAATTAAAACACTTCCAACCGGTTTCTGTAATAAACTGTTTTCATTAACTTGAATTCTCAGTGCTTTTTCCACATTCCTGAATACATTACGCTCGGTATTATGTTCTTAAACGATTATACGTGAAACTGAATTCATTAGAAATAATCGTTTTATATATTATTCTCCTTTTTCATCTCGTTCTGCCATCAAGCGGTAAGGTCATTTGATTTCTTTACTTTTATTTTCTTTTAGCAGCCGATTATCTATTTCTTTATAGGGCTTTCCATCTGAGTGATTTACCGTTCAAAGTTATTATGGCGGTTTGATAAATTTCAGCTTTTCTCTTCCTTCTCAATTTTTTTCATGATTATAATCGCCGGAGAATTTGTCGCCAAATTCATATGAAACGTCGCATCGTGGGTGTTTAAAACGGAAGACTTGATAAATATTTTGTTGTAAAATACTGTTTTTGAAGTTATCAGTTATTTTTTTCTGGCACAGTTATTGTGATGTAGGAATGTTTGAGGCCAGTACATATCCTGGTCTTAATAAAGATAGAGAAGAGAGAGATATGTTGAATGATGGAGTCTAATGACAAAACTCATTAAATGATTTTATTAACTGGTTAAGTCTTACACTTTCATATTCTAAATTAAGTTACCAATCATTGCTCTAATCGTTCTTCTAAGTAACAATATTGTTACGACGGTCTAGTGATCGTCGTATGGTACAGTGGAAAACAAAATACCGGACACCAATTATGTCACTAATCACTAGCTTTAATTATCAAAATTAAACAGATTGTAATCAACAAGATAGTTTCTTGCAACGAAACAAGAAAAATTGTTTAAACGCAATAAAAATGTCAACTAATAGAGTCCCGCACAATTATAAAACTCGTAACACTTCGCCACAATACTTCGAACCGCACTGGAATAAATCGCCACTTAATCTAAACTAACTATCGCTGAATGCCTATATTTATACCCCGCGGTTTTTCCAGATTAATCCATACTACGCGTCAGCGCTACTAGAAAACACTAGAACGTAATGGCTTGCCGCCTTGCCATTGTGCGCGGACCGGTTAAGTCTGGATCAGTCTTGATATTTGACGCGTAATTGTTTTTCATCGCAAAGTAGTAGCAATTTGTACGCGCACACGCATTACAGCTGGGGTAGCAGATATAATTGTACAACTTTCCGTATTACTTACCAATATTAACAAAATGATCTATTATTATCATTAATGATACTACCCTTTACATTATTATCAAATGAGATTACTTTTGTCTGAACACAGAATACACAATGTTACTGTTTAACCATCCATTCAAGCGTCACTTTCTTGTGAATTACTGTTACGTAGTGACATATTGAAAATCTTATTACGAGCACACGATCGCGTTCTACGGAACACAATTATTAGTCGCGTTAACGATCGCAAACTCAAAGACTAAGTCGAGTTGCCATATGACTTCTGAGATGAATCAAGAGGTCAGTGACGAGTAGAGATGTTTCTGGTCACCTCCAAGGCGTGACTTGATCCTCTTCTGGACCCTAGATAGAAGTAACCGGCTTAGTAGCAATAAGAGACATTTGATCGCCATTAGCCAGTTGAAGACAATCTCGTCAGCGACAAGGAAAGTTGCATCAGTTTAGTGTTTACAGTAAATTGTACAAAAAAACAGAATATTCTGGTTGATGGCGTTTAGCTACCAAAATCTATCTCACGTAGAGTAACCACAAAAGATGGTAAATTATTTTAATTGGACAGAAAGGAAGTGGACCTGAGATAAATTTTGTTCAGGGTTTCTAAAATACAAAAATTAGAAATTAAATAAAATCGCATACTGTAAAAATAAGAAAACGTATTCAGGTCTACAAGCGTATTCAGGTCAAGTGCTCCAGGGCATTACAGTCGTTTCTGTTTTTTAAATTTCTTCTCCTTTTCTCTCTCCTTCTTCCGTCAAACGCTGCTGTTCTTCTGCCACTTGCGATACTCCCTTCTCTCTTGCTGTTTGCCTCCCAATAGCCAGCTTCTCAATACAGTCGACCCTTTGTCTCGGTCGACATACAATATTGTTGGCCTTTGTCTTCCTCTTATTCTTCTTTTGTCTTGACCTGATTCTACGATGAGCAGTTTTATTTATTTTTTTCTACCTTTATTCCGTGACAAAGCCAGTACACTGTTTTGCCCTAATACCTTTTGACTTGATTCTTGCTGGAACAGTTTTCTAGTGGTCGCCACTTTACACAAAATACCACTGTTCATTCATTTCGCTTTCAATCACAAACTTTAACTGATTACCCACTTCCAAAACACCGTAACAAGGAAAGTTCCGAGATTGTTTCATGCTGAGCTTCTGGACTCATGGAAAATAATCTGCCAGCCGCTGAAAGGCACTGATAAGTCTCTAGATAGTTTAAGATAGTGTAAGATAGTTTTCCCTAATATCTTCAAAACTGATTTTTACTGGAACATATTTCTAGTAGTCATAATTCTAATTAATTCTGTCCTAGTTTTCCTTATTTGATTCTAACCGCTAAAAATATTTTTTTTTAAATTGGCGATATATTTGGTTGTCTATCTGCACACAATGCTTCACTTCTTCACCTGTTTTCCCTCTGACCTGACTAGTGTTGCCAAATGTTGTAACACTTTGAACTGCTTGAGCTTTCTCCCTAGCTTCCACACAATTTTATACATTATTTTAGTAAACGCAAGTACATTTGTTACTACGAAGCACAAGTAATATAATACCTTTTTTTAATTATACAGTTGAGTAATTACTAAATTCTAATAACGTCACATAAAATTTGAATTTAGTGGCAATTCTTATGTAACTTTCAATCGGTATAAATATTTAGCTTTTAACTATTGTGGTTTTTAGTCACAGAAACGAACGAGTTTAAAAGAAAACATTCTTGTTGCGTTTGATGTCTAAGGTTTAGTTTTAGTTTCGGCGAGAGCGTTAAAGGCTGTAGTCCGCTCTCCTCAGGTAAAATAATGTCATTTATTAACACCGCCTTTTGTGTATTCTTGTCATGTCTAACTCGTACTTATGTCGGCAGTAAAACGAGAACCTCGCAATTTAAGAGTCACATTACAAAATGTGATACAATTTATTATAAAGTTGCCCAGCAGGATCTCCCGACTGCTGACGATCAATAACTCTCACTATGAATTCTGCTTACACTGTATTTTCATCTTGCTTATACCCAATGTTATGTGTACACAAAATTCGACGATTCTGGCATCATATTTTCTACACCTTTAGCATTGGTAAAATCTTATTCTTCTTTACATTTATCGGTCTTTTTATTCCGTATTTTCTTTTTTTTTTGTATTGATTGCACACTAGTCAAGGATAGTCTTTTTAAAATAATTGAATATTTGACAATCCGTTAATTACAACTTTAATAATTAATGCGCACAAAAATATTGTGATGTTAATTCTTTTCGAGGCTTTCACGGCTATAAGGCCGTAGCCTATGATTGTTTGACGCAAACGTTTCGGCCGTGCCTTTGAAAGTGAATTCACTGATTGTCAGACAACAATTTCGTGCGGACACCAAAAGGTTATAAATATGGATGTCCTACTCACAGCCACTAGCCTTAACCACAGTTTAGTGGCCACTGACTACGAAACCTTTGTCAGTGTTTTGCAGCCTTCTAGATTAAAGATGGCCGTCTAAGGCACGACCGAAACGTTTGCGTCAAACAAAATTGGACCACGGCCTTACAGCCCTGCAAGCCGAAGTTCTCGTATAATTGTGATATAAGTTTTGACGTCGAAAAAGATATTCAACATAAAGTCAATAGATTTTAACACGTACGTGGAACTATAAATAGAACACTGAAAAATAAAACGAAACGTGAGACAAAATTAAAATTCTACAAGACAATGGCTGTTCCAGTCTACTGTATCGCAGTGAATAATGGATTACAAAACAAAGAGGTAAAAGCAACAAGTTGAAATTATTAAGAATGGTTAAAGGAAGTACAAGAAGAGAGCATGTAAGAAATAAAGATAAACGAGAAGAAATAAATATATTAAATCTAAATATGAAAATTGAGGAATACAGGGGAATATTGGAGACAGCATTTAAGTCGCTTGGATAAAGATAGATCACCAGTAATTGTAAACAAGTACAAGCCTTCTGGAAGAAAGGACGTAGGAAAACCAAGGAAAAATTGAATCTGATAAGTGAAGCTAGAACAGGCACATTGCCTAATCCCTGAAGTGTAGAAGAAGAGGAAGAGGAAGAGGAAGAGGAAGAGGAAGAGGAAGAGGAAGAGGAAGAGGAAGAAGAAGAAGAAGAAGAAGAAGAAGAAGAAGGAGGAGGAGGAGGAGGAGGAGGAGGAGGAGGAGGAGGAGGAGGAGGAGGAGGAGGAGGAGGAGGAGGAGGAGGAGGAGGAGGAGGAGGAGGAGGAGAAGAAGAAGAAGAAGAAGAAGAAGAAGAAGAAGAAGAAGAAGAAGAAGAAGAAGAAGAAGAAGAAGAAGAAGAAGAAGAAGAAGAAGAAGAAGAAGAAGAAGAAGAAGAAGAAGGTTCACCATATACAACAATTCGTTGAGTTATAAATTGTCCAAAAAACTGACGTCAGAAACAATTATCACTCAGTTAACTCTGTCTCAACCAACAATACAAATTACCAGATTTAGAAATTCCTCTACACAGCAATTCTAAATTATCACTTTACACAAATCAACATTTTCCGATAACATTCCGCTTTGAAAAACAAAATCCAAACTGAATATCCGCTTCTGAAACACCGTTACTTATTAGAAGCATGGTTGCAAGATTGCCTCATGGAGCACTTCTGGACTCATGGAAAATTATCTACTGACTGCTAATAAGGGACGGATAAGTCTAGAGTCTTTGTACATTAAAATTTTAAGTTTAGGATAATTTTAAATAAATACTTTAAGATACATGCCGACAAATTTGAAATTAAAATAATTAAGAATAACAAACTTAAACTTAAAGGATGTGTGTGTGAGTCATTTTTTAAGATAAAATTTCACACATTAAATATAGCCTGTGGCAAGATGTCTGGTTGATTATTATACGGCAGAAACTGAATATTATTAGTATGTCGAGAGAATTGTCCAAAATCGGCTGAATTGGTAAGAACATCTTTACCAAATGGATGACTGCCGCGGCCTGAAACAACTATGGAACTATAAGCCGAAGGGACGGAGAGGTGTGGAAATGAGCTGGAGTGACTAGCTCTAGACTTTGTCTGTTCGAGACCGGAACAAACCATCATTGGTTTAATCCTTGCATATGATGATGATAAAGAAATAATGTTTAGTCATAATTTTTAATAAGACACATAAAATTAGTAGCCAAAATTGCAACAATTTGGCGTTTAAGGCTTTAACGAATATTACACCCCTATCAATGGACAAGAATTGGCAAACTGAACTGCATTGAGCTGTGTTTATAAAGGATACTTGTAGTGAACCAACACTGTGACAGCCGACAAAGCAATACACTCGTTAACTGATTGTTCTGTGATATTGCGGAATCACCCTGCTCTTTCACGTATCACTTTATTCTAGCCTTTTATAGTTCACAGGATTATGTGACAACCTGCACGTACGCATGCTCCATGATGACAATATACTGAAACTGTTGCCTTACGTTTTCACGGCCGGCGTCGTAATTATTATAAATACTTTCCCGGCTATCAGGCCGTGGTCCTGCACTGAAAAATGCAAACGTTTCAACCACCTCATTGGTGGCCATCTTCAATGCCGGAAGGACTAAAAGTACTGACAACGGTTTCCGTCAGTTCGTCAGTAAACCACAGAACTGATAGTTTTTAGTCTGTACTTTTTGCTCCTTCTAGCATTAAAGATGGCCACCAATAGAGTGGTTGAAACGTTTGCATATTCCAACATAGGACTACGGCCTGATAGCCTGGAAAGTATTTATAATAATATACTGCTGATAGCATGGAAAGTATTTATAATAATATACTGAAACGTTTGCAAATTCCAACATAGGACTACGGCCTGATAGCCTGGAAAGTATTTATAATAATATACTGCTGATAGCATGGAAAGTATTTATAATAATATACTGAAACGTTTGCATATTCCAACACAGGACCACGACCTGATAGCCTGGAAAGTATTTATAATAATATACTGCTGATAGCCTGGAAAGTATTTATAATAATATACAGAAACGTTTTCATTTTTCAACATAGGACCACGGCCTGATAGCCTGGAAAGTATTTATAACAATACACTGAAACGTTTGCATATTCCAACATAGGACCACGACCTGATAGCCTGGAAAGTATTTATAATAATATACTGACAAGTTTGCATATTCCAACATAGGACCACGACCTGATAGCCTGGAAAGTATTTATAATAATATACTGCTGATAGCCTGGAAAGAATTTATAATAATATACAGAAACGTTTGCATATTTCAACATAGGACCACGGCCTGATAGCCTGGAAAGTATTTATAATAATATACTGCTGATAGCCAGGAAAGTATTTATAATAATATACTGAAACGTTTGCATATTCCAACACAGGACCACGACCTGATAGCCTGGAAAGTATTAATAATAATATACTGCTGAAACCTCGGAAAGTATTTATAATAATATCCTGCTGATAGCCTGGAAAGTATTTATAATAATATACTGAAACGTTTGCATATTCCAACATAGGACCACGGCCTGATACCCTGGAAAGTATTTATAATAATAAACTGCTGATAGCCTGGAAAGTATTTATAATAATATACTGAAACGTTTGCATATTCCAACACAGGACCACGACCTGATAGCCTGGAAAGTATTTATAATAATATACAGAAACGTTTGCATCTTCCAACATAGGACCACGGCCTGATAGCTTGGAAATTATTTATAATAATATACAGAAACGTTTGCATATTCCAACACAGGACCACGACCTGATAGCCTGGAAAGTATTTATAATAATATACTGCTGATAGCCTGGAATGTATTTATAATAATATACAGAAACCTTTGCATATTCCAACATAGGACCACGGCCTGATAGCCTGGAAAGTATTTATAATAATATACTGAAACGTTTGCATATTCCAACATAGGACCACGACCTGATAGCCTGGAAAGTATTTATAATAATATACTGAAAAGTTTGCATATTCCAACATAGGATCACGGCCTGATTGCCTGGGAAATATTTATAATAATATACTGAAACGTTTGCATATTCCAACATAGGACCACGGCCTGATAGCCTGGAAAATATTTATAATAATACACTGAAACGTTTGCATATTCCAACATAGGACCACGGCCTGATAGCCTGGAAAATATTTATAATAATATACTGAAACGTTTGCATATTCCAACATAGGACCACGGCCTGATAGCCTGGAAAATATTTTTAATAATATACTGCTGATAGCCTGGAAACCATTTATAATAATATACTGAAACGTTTGCATATTCCAACATAGGACCATAACCTGATAGCCTGGAACGTATTTATAACAATATACTGAAACCTTTGCATATTCCAACATAGGACCACGGCCTGATAGCCTGGAAAGTATTTATAATAATATACTGAAACGTTTGCATATTCCAACATAGGACCACGGCCTGATAGCCTGGAAAATATTTATAATAATATACTGAAACGTTTGCATATTCCATCATAGGACCACGGCCTGATAGCCTGGAAAATATTTATAATAATATACTGAAACGTTTGCATATTCCAACATAGGACCACGGCCTGATAGCCTGGAAAGTTTTTATAATAATATACTGAAACGTTTGCATATTCCAACATAGGACCACGGCCTGATAGCCTGGAAAATGTTTATAATAATATACTGAAACGTTTGTATATTCCAACATAGAACCACGGCCTGACAGCCTGGAAAGTATTTATAATAATATACTGCTGATAGCCTGGAAAAGTATTTATAATAATATACTGAAACGTTTGCATATTCCAACATATGACCACGACCTGATAGCCTGGAAAGTATTTATAACAATATACTGAAACGTTTGCATATTCCAACATAGGACCACGGCCTGATAGCCTGGAAAATATTTATAATAATATACTGCTGATAGCCTGGAAAGTATTTATAATAATATACTGAAACGTTTGCATATTCCAACATAGGACCACGGCCTGATAGCCTGGAATGTATTTATAATAATATACTGAAACGTTTGTATATTCCAACATAGAACCACGGCCTGATAGCCTGGAAAGTATTTATAATAATATACTGCTGATATCCTGGAAAAGTATTTATAATAATATTCTGAAACGTTTACATATTCCAACACAGGACCACGACCTGATAGCCTGTGAAAGTATTTGTAATAATATACTGCTGATAGCCTGGAAATTATTTATAATAATATACTGAAACGTTTGCATATTCCAACATAGGACAACGACCTGATAGCCTGGAAAGTATTTATAATTATATACTGCTGATAGCCTGGAAAGTATTTATAATAATGTACTGAAAAATTTGCATTTTCCAACATAGGACCACGACCTGATAGCCTGCAAAGTATTTATAATAATATACTGCTGATAGCCTGGAAAGTATTTATAATAATATACAGAAACGTTTCAACGATACCGTGTGGAACAGAAAATAAGGCAATAAGGAATGTCCAGCAGTAAGCATTTGCAAAACCTATCAAAATTTATTTTACCAAAAAAAAATGATTTGCAGTGAGATAGACTAAACATGTGCTATTATTGTAGGAAGAAAATGAAAAATACTGTGGAGTCTATAGAGATTCTTAGCTGTCGCAAGAGAGCGCGCTTGTGTGTATGTGGTATCACTCTAGAACTGCACAATCGTCGTAAAAAATATCGCACTAAGCTGAGTACTAGTAGCGGACAATAAGTCATATACAAGATTAAACTGAAGAAGTTCAAAGGCCACACAGTTCGCTCATGACGTCATATATCACGGTATCTTTATCGTCTTAACTCTGCTGCTATAGAATGGCTTTTATATACGACATGTCATAGATCAAGTGGATTAAGTCACGTACGTCACAGGTTCTCTTTGAGCGCTGCTTTTTTCGAAATCGTCTTAGCACACATTCGTGTAGGAGTGTATTGTACATATTTTAAATGCTTACGAATACTATTCTGATGCGTTTATTATTTTAACGCAAGTCGCCTTGGTCTGGACTTGCAATTGTTTAAACTATTGTTTTCAGTCTGCAACAATTGACTAGTGAAAAACATCTATTTGTTACAATTTATTGATAATAGACTACTACTAATTTAAACAAAGAAAGAAGAAACGCAATTGAAATAATATAATGTAATAGCCATACCTCAACTACTGTACGGTAGTGAGACTTGGATTAGAAAGGTAAAAGATATGTCTACAATACAAGGAGCAGAAATGAGTTCCAGCTCGGTCTTGAGAGATGTGTATTACAAGTGGCAGAAGAATCGCAACAATTGACGAAAGAACGAGAGAGAAAAGGAGAAGAAGAAAAGTAGAAGAAATTTAAAAACAGATACTACTGTAATGCCCTTGTGTACTCCCCCATCATACCCCAGTACACCACTGTACAGCTTTTCCTTTTTTTACAGTATGCATTTTATTTCATTTCTAATTATTATATTTATCAAACCATGAGCCAAATTTATCTCGTCACTTCCTTTCTGCCAACTAAAATCATTTACCATCATTTTTGTGGTTGACCTACGTGAGATAGGTGTAGGCTCATCAACGAGGAACATCCTTCTTTTTCGTGTATTTCACGGAAAACACTAAACTGATGCAAGTTTCCTTGTCGTTGACGAAGTTGTCTTCAATTGTTTCGTTGCGATTCCTTGAAGCCGAGAACAGGGGCGAGTATAAAACCGCTTGCACGTGACCCGGGATATTTCATCCCATCACTGATATCTTGAGTCGTCTCAGATGTCACCTCGCATCTCTACGATCGCCTCTCGCGGAAGTATATCGCGCGAACTCGTCTTTGAGTTCGCCATCGTTAACGCAAATAACATTTGTGTAGTGTGGTACGTGATCGTATGGGCATAATAAGATTCTCAGCATGGGTCTACGTAACAGTTAGTCACAGAAACTAGACCGCTCGAATAAGTGGTTAAACAGTAACATTTTGTATACTGTTCTCACAAAAAAGTAATACCATTTGATAGTAATGTAAAGGGTAGTTTGGTTGATATCAATAATAGATTATTTTGTTAATATTGTTACTGAGTACCACAATTACGGCAATGATTGTAACTTCATTTGATATATAAAATATTAAAACTTAACCAGTTAATAACATATCGATTAATAAAAGCTTTCTTAATATATTAAGATGGAGTAATTAGAGTTTATTGTTTAACCTCTTCTCATTCTCTCTATCCATTAATATTAATATTGAGCTTTGTAATAAAACCAGTTAGAAAAAGTTTTCTCAATTTATTAGGATGGGGTAACTAGAGTTCGTTGTTTAAGCTCTTTTCATTCTCTCTCTCTCTCTCTCTCTCTCTCTCTCTCTCTCTCTCTCTCTCTCTCTCTCTCTCTCTCGCTCACTCGCTCTCTCTCTTTATTAAGACCAGGATATGTACTAGCCTCGAAACACCCGATCGGGACGCTAATCACAATACTTTTGCCAGAAAAAATATCTCGTAATATCTAAAACAGTATTTTACAACAAAATATTAATCAAGTCTTTCGTTTTAAATACCTAGAATGCGACATTTGATATGAATTTGACGACGAACACTCCGGCGATTATAATTATGAAAAAACATGGAGGAACGAGGTGAACAGCTGGAGCAGGCCAAGCAGCCATAATACCTGAGAACGGTAAATCAGACAGATGGAAAGCTTGATAAAGGAATAGATAATCGGGTGTGGAAAGATAATCAAAGTAAACCAAACAAAGACGCCATCGTTTGATGGCAGAAGGAGCTGAAAAAGAAGACGATTATATAACGATTATTTGTAATTAATTCAGTTTTACGTATAATCGTTTAAGAATACCAAGCGTAATGTATTTACGAATGTGGCAACAGCGCTGAGAATGCAAGTTATTGAAAACAGTTTATTACAGAAAACCGTTGGAAGTGTTTTAATTAAGTATTCGTTTCAACGAACCGCACCAGAATGTCGTCATTTTTCTAAAAAATATCCCACTCTAAATTCTCCTCATCCAAAGAAAACGGTTTCATAAATGTACCCCCTTAATTAACTACTGTTTGATTATCTTAATTTAAAAGTTTCAGTTATATAAATATACATTAACGATTGGTTTCATAACAACGGTTTACATTTTTGTAACGCAATGTTTATTTCATAACGTTTTAATTACTTTAAATAAACAAAAATATTATTTTATAAATAGAGTAAATACCGTATAACTGAGCTAATTGGTAACATTTTTATAAATACAACCTTAATTAACTACTTTTTCGTTATCTTAATTTAAAATATTGACTAAATATAATTATTTCACTACCGACTCGGAACACAAAGTTTTTTATGGGTAAAAACGTAAAAGTTTTACCTTATTACCTTATTCGAACATATCACACCCCACTCACACAATATTAATCTTTCAAAAGTCGATACGGTCGCCAACAACAAGACGGATAGTGCTCTCTGACAAGACAACGTCAGCCTCTGAAGAAGCTTTTTAAAAGCGAACACCGGTTCAGGCTGTAAGGTAAAACTTTTACGTTTGTACCCATAAAAAACTTTGTGTTCCGAGTCGGTAGTGAAATAATTATATTTAGTTAAGTAACGGACACGTCATGGACAACGAAATCCAAGAATAAAATATTGAGTTATACAAATATAATTTAACGATTGGTTCAATAACAACTATTTATATTTTTGCAAACCAAATCTAAACAAGTGAAACACACAACTTTTTCTCATTTTGTGAGTATGAATTAACAAAATTATTGTTTTATAAATACAGTAAATTTACTGTAACCTACTAATCGAGTGTATGCCGGTATGGATACCCGAAACCTCTTATATTTCAATCAGTAACGAGATATTGTCTATTATGGTTTTCTCTTGCGACAGGAACAAGTTTGGTGTGTGACACACGTGACGAATACGGCGGTTGTAATATCATTAAAATGTATCTACCTACCTACCCCTGCCTGCTACAGCCCTCGGTGAGACTCAAGTTCCTTCATAATCGCCCTCCATGCATTCCTATATACTCTCTCCCCATCCTCTCACCTTTATTATCTTCAAATCCTGGAAACATATTTAATCCATCGAAAAACGAGGTTTTCCTCTCTTCTTTGTGTGAAAACTTTGGCTTCCTAAATCCTTTTAGTCATAACCGTATAATGTCAGCATAAGACAAGAAATTCAGAATTTTAAAGATGGAAAATAAAACCTACAAATACTAAGTCAGTTGATGGAACTATTTAGAAAAAATACAGCAAAACCCTCTTCCCCGAGTCGTCCTTAATTACACACCCTGAAGTCTATATAATTTTTGAACCTCTGAGCCCAAAATTGTTTCCGGAACAGTCATCACTGACTAGGCCGTGAACAAGAAGAGGACGTTTACTCTATATGAACTGGCCGTCGTAGTCTTTAAGCTTTGACGAATCTTACTACATTCGCTGCTTTTATTAATTTATTTAACTTTCTAGTGTAACGCCTTACCAAATCGTCAGTATAATTTCATACATTAATCCAAAGATCTTCCGTTATAAACAATTTAAGGAGATTTTTGGTTTCGCTAGTGCCCATGTTTCACTGTGTTCATGCACTGGACACATATTTATGTGACAGTGCACAATTTTTGTCCGTCATTCTATAGCATGTGGCCATGGCTAATTAGTGGCATACTCTTTGTGTCCTTCTATACCCACGACTATTTTAGCGATTACGTTCAAAACACTTTCTGATGTTCATTATTTACACATAAGTTATACGTCTGTTTGATTCAATTATATTTATTACCTGTAGTCTATGTATTTATAATTGATGTTGTGTTTCCTGAGAGTGAAGCCTTAAATTTTTGTTGCTAACAGAGGAATATATATTAAAATTTAATGTTTTGTTTGTGTTAAAATTCTACTGCAAATTGTCCACTATTTAAAATAAAATTAATAATTAAAACATTTAAATATCTGAGTCCTTTGTAGTAACTAGCGGGGAATCCAATTACACTGGTATAATAAGCCTTCTAATACCAAAACACAAAAAAATGATTTTTTTACAATTTTAAATTTTATGATACATCTTGAATATTAAGTGTATATAATGAGCCCTGATACGCATAAAAAGTACTCAAAAACTAATTTAAAGCAGATTTATTTTAGCTAACGACCCATATACAGAGTTTAATATCTCTTATAATAATGCTTATCTCTCTCATCTAACTTGCTTAACTACCCGTATAATTTAAAGCGGATACAAGAGCTTATGGATTTCGCTTGCCTTTTACTGAACTCAAGATTTTCTTCTGAACTTTGGTTGAGCATTTTTAAACAGCTGTAATTCTTTGCTTATCCGCACGGAGACATAAAAGTTCCGTGTCAAAGTTTATAACGATTGGAGAAATATAAACGTGTAACCGTTTTCAGGAAACTGTCGAATTAAAAATAAGTTCAAAAAAATAAAAACCTATACGTGAATATAGCTTATGAAATTATCAGGGGCGTTTAAGAGTTAATAACACTTTAACATTCATGTTTCGTATGGTATCCAAGTCACTTTTATGTAATATTAAGTGATTACCTGTATGCGGTCCGCCGTGTGACTTCTCAAACTTATTGCGTTACGCGTTTCAAGGCATATGCCTCATCATCAGACGTTAAAACCAAAAAACACACATATCACACGAAACTGCGTTTGTCAAAAAATAAATAAAATTGCAGAAACACAAAATTGCACATAATATGCTTGTTTCTGCAAGTTTATTTATTTTTTGACAAACGCAGTTTCGTGTGATATGTGTGTTTTTGGTTTTAACGTCTGATGATGAGGCATATGCCTTGAAACGCGTAACGCAATAAGTTTGAGAAGTCACACGGCGGACCGCATACAGGTAATCACTTAATATGTTAATAACACTGCCTATATGTCTGTAGCTCCCATATTCTTCTGCTGTTACAATCATCAATCTTCAGGTTTCTCATTCTTATAGCCGTTCGTATGAACTCTATGCTGGTCTTTTCAGCATCTTCTTTGGTTTAGAGCTTATTTTTTGTCCGTGATTCCATTGTCACGTGGCCTACATGGTTGATGAGTAGCGTTCCCTCTCTGATAAATTTAGTTATCAGCACAGCTATTAACAACAACGGCTTAGTACTCTATCAATAGCTTCAAAACAACATTATCTAATACATTTCACGATAGGTCTGAGATTTGGACTTTAACGAAACACCAGGCTAGACGTTTTCAAGAGGTCAAAATAAAATTCCTCAGGCACGTGGCAGGACATATTCTTCAAGATTGCAAAATACATGTAGATGTACGGAAGGGAATAAATATTTTGGTGTACTCGATAGGATCGGTTAAAATAGTTGAAACATGTCAACCAAATGTATCACTGCCGTATTCCTAAGGCCGGGTACACCTGCCGTTATTATAAAGTGCGGATCAAGTGGTTGTTGCGGAAGTGATTATTATGTTAGAATAGCGAGTAACTCTGATACTTGACATTATTACTGCGTATGGTCAAATGTAACCTGAGTTATTGTATAAGAGTACCTTGTTGATTATAAATTGTAATTTGTGACCAATTAAAGCTGACAATTAGTGACTTCATTGGTGTCTGTACTTTGTTTCCACTGTACAATAGGACGATCCGTGAGCCCGTCGTAACAATATACAATTACATTCCTCATCCCGCTTTATGATGACCCCTATATTTTTCCCCTTAACATATTTTAACAAAGAAATTACAAGTAAATAAATTTCGAAGTATAGTGAATTGGTTTTAAACCAACACAAGTTAGAACAAGTGAAGCGAGCTTCTTTAACAAGAAAAGTTAAAGAGTTCACTGGCAGTGCGTGTAGTAGTCGGATATGCTATCACAGACAAAACTTTTAATTCTATTACTGTTTTATAATAACAGTTCGACGTCCTGTGATACCGGCTGTAACAAAATTAAACGTGAAACGCAATTTGAGATAAGAGCTGATAACGTAACAGCACTTTATGAAAGACTGGAAATTACTTTTCCTCTCGCGCTTGTTCCAGGTTTTGCAATTTTTACTTTTCCTGTTTATTCTAAACACCATATTTAATTTTTTCCTAACGGTTTCTTTCAAGCATAAAGACAATCATGGTCGTAGTTAAAGGTTGTTATCTTAATTTCATTCCTTATACTAACACAATTTCATTTTTCTATTATAGTAATCTGGTTCTATCGTAGAAGGTAACTTTCGCATACAATAAATAGGTTATTACTCTGTGTAATATTGTACAATTTTCAATAATTATCCAACTTTATGTTTTTAAGTGTCTGTTTTACTATACCCCATAAAGACTGACGTTTACAGAATATGATACATAATTCCTATTTGCACTTGCTTTCTACTTCTTTTTACAGCTGTAAATGCCTAGGCGAAACGTCACATGTCTCGGTCTCTAGCATCATCTCTTATGACGCCTTCGCACATTTCTGTTAACTTCAGCAAATTTATGGCAGTCTTTAAAACTTTTAAACCGATTGTTCACGCACAGCAGTCTTGCCAGAAGCCTTCTGAACACGTTTACTAGGACAGAACAGTTTATCTCACGGTTTGCACAAACTTAATCCATGTTCTTCAATCTTGCAATATAGTAGAATGCCAAAAAAATCGCCTAATACACGTAAGGACGACTTACTCAATTAGCTGTGAAATCTAAACTGTGCATCAAATAAGGTTACAAGTTTAGATGATTGTCACTAACATGTGTACCAACATCACACAAAAACAGTTTTATAATCGGACACTTTTGTAGCGGTGGAACTTTTTGAACAAACCTCGTACTTATATGTATATATATATATATATATATGTATATAATACAAACATATTGTTACGTCATTACAGAACATTCTACGTGTTTCTCGGCTGTAATGTGTGTGTGTGTGTGTGTGTGTGCGCGCGCGCGTGCGCGTGCGTACATATTGCTGGTACTTTCACATGAAGGACAATTACGTGACATTTGTCACGCGTCCGCAACTAGACTATTCCAGACCATACCGTTCCGCGGTCACTGTGTTCAAGGCCGCAATCAATTACGCTCTAGTGTTTTCTAGTAGTTGACGCGTATTATGGATTATTCTGGAATCTCAGCGGGGTATAAATACTGCAAGATAGAATAATGAATCAAGATATCAGAACAGAACTCGAAGTAAAAGTGATAAATAAAATTATTTCAGTTTACAGAAGACAATGGGATCATCTGAAAAGACAGACAGAGGATCGATTGGCGAAAGTGGCACTGAACTATAAATCTATTTGTAGAAGTGACGTGGTTCGTCCGACGATGAGGTGGGTGCCGGAACAGGATTATATAACCTAACTCTTGAAGAGGAGAAGAAAAAGAAGAAGATTTCTTAAATTTGTTTGTTTAGTTTTCTGTTTAAAATTACATATAATTGAAATTTTTTTGAATTTTTGACTATGTATAAACACACTGTTCCATAAAGTTATGGCTGTTGGCTCTAGGCTATACGTAACCGCTCCTTGGGCCCTAAATTGAAGTAGCGTTTCTAGCATCGGCTGAGATGGTGTTCCTTAGTCCAGTTATGTCGGTAACAAGAAGAGCTAGTTTTAAAAACAAGGCGGTAATCAGTGAGAACCTTGGAATAAGCAATTTAATGAAAATAATCAGAATAAGGAAAATGGTGGAAGGTCCATGTGGTAAAAATGGTGGACGTACGGTTGCCTTTAACAATTCCTATTTCGTAGCCTAGCAGTAAATAACTAGCTTAGGAGCAAACAATTTATGACTAATCATAGAAAACGAAAATAAGATGAGATGAAATAAAGTGAAAGAGAGTTTTCGTGGTAAGAGCATGCAAACAAGAAAATGTGAACACTCGTTAGTACAGGAAGAACCGAAAGCTTACTTAATTAGACCACTAAATTTGGTACTACGCGGGATGCTGAGACTCTTAATAACAATTTGCTGGAATTTATATTCTGCACGCACTTTTATACCTCATATCTAAAAGAATTTATTGGATTTTGTAACGCAGAGAGTCTGAGCTGCGTTGCACTCGCTACTATTTAATGAAGACACATTATACCGCATTCTATGCGTTAAGCATTAGGTTTGCTGTAATTCGATTCAATTCTCTGTGTAACTCCATTATCCCTACGTTACTGCGCAAAAGCGTTTTAAACAATTATTTACACGTGAGAATTAATTAAGCTCATTACACATAACTCTAGTTAGAGTTTATATGGGCAGAATACAGAGACGACCGGGCATGAATAGACTGATATTTTAAAATATCGGTACGGAGAAACATACATGACTTCCATGTTCTAAGCTACGGCATATTTAAAATCGTTTTCGGAATGAAATGTTTCCATACAAAATTGGTCACTAACGTATACCACCTCACGTTAGCGCACTCGATTTTCACTGAAGATGGAAGTCGATGGCACTTCCAAAACGTCTGGTTTTGCATAAAACGTTGGACCGCGGCCAAACAGGCTCGGGAAGGAATTTTAACAACAAACTACTTCTTTGTTGCCGATAACGTAGTACACATATAAAAAATTATACCCTTCACGGCTATTCCTTATTTGAGGTAATTTAGTAGTGAATATGTCCCCTGGATATGTAGCATATGGCAGGGTAAAAACGTACGGTGGGGTTGCCACCTTCAGGCTCAACGTCCAGCCTGACATTTGTTAAATGGAATCTGCAAAGACTCTGGATTGCAGATATCCAGAATTAAAACCAAGGTGATGGCTTTTTGTGGAACTGATCCCGTACGGGCAAATATTGTTATAGATGGTACTGTCCTGGAACAAGTTAGTAGTTTTGAATACCTGTGCTACAGTGTGTCTTATAATGCAAGCAACGACGTGGTGGATAAGTTGCATAAATTCAAATTTTGTGCGGGACCATCAGCCGAACTCTTAAGTCAGCAAGTAAAGGAACACGCCTAAAATTCTACAAGGTGATGGCTCTTCCCACACTTTTTTATAGGTCTGAGAATTGGACTTTAACGAAAGGCCAGGCCAATCGCATCCAAGCGGCTGAAATGTGATTTCTCAGAAACGTGGTAGGGTATACTCTCCATGATCATAGAAGAAACACAGATATACGGCAGGAACTGAATATTATGAGTATACTCTACAGGATCGCCCAGTATCGGCTGAATTGGTGGGAACATCTTTGCCGAATGGATGACTGCCGCATTCCCAAACAACTATGGAACTATAAGCCTAAGGGACGGAGAGATGTGGGACGTCCGAAGAAGTGACCAGCTGTAATCTTTGCTATTTGAGGCCGGAACAAACCATTCTTGGTTTAAACCTTGAGGATGATTATGATGATCACATCCTTCCCCTTCAACTATCATTATCATTTATAGAAAATTACCCCCTTCAACTATTTTTTATTTATAGATATTTCATCTATCTTTCTACAGTGGATTATTATGTCCTTCATTCCAGAACACTTTATCAAAATATAGTACTTTACTCTTGTTACAACATAAAACGCTGCAGCTAAACTACCTCCTCCCCTTAACCGATCTTTACCAAAATTAATATGCCTTCAGTCGTCTACAACCCAGGCACGTATGCAAAAAATTATTTGATTCTGTTGTAATTTGCGGCAGTTATCGTTCGCTATAGGAAATATTCTACACGTAGACACAGAGACACATACACAGACACTTTTCGGAAAATGAATTTTCTTCATGTTTTGAGGGTAGTACAATCAGAATCAGCCCTTATCTCAAACACGATTATTTCACCATCACCATACTTCCATTCCTTACGGAATATGGAAGTAAAAGATACACAATCAAAGCTTATAATAAGTGTATGCTTACTCAACGTTTTGTATGTTGTTTTAATTTTAGGCATCTTAATAAAGCCGTTGGCTATTGACTTTTTCGGGTCTTTAATAATACAGTCCAGTATGTTCCAAATGTTTTCACTGTGTGGGCTAAATTGTATATTGAAATACGTTTGCAGAGCAGTCAGTTGAACTCTTTCGCCATGAAATACGTAAAGTTGACTTGAAGTTACGTAATCAGAAACTGCTATTCGTAGATGGCACTGCCATTGTCGTGTTGTATACGGATGCTGCTGGTGCGTCAAAAAATCAAACAAAACAATATAAAGAAAATCCAAAACTGGCTAACAAAATGAAGAATAAATGAAACCGAATATAAGTCAACTTACATTAACGCTTACGAGTATTTTGAGAGAAGACTATTTGTAACTGTAATATAAAACAACCAACATTTGCCACGAGCAAAAGATGTGAAACACTGTTGACACGGATTTAGACAGGTGTCCTGTATGGGGCTGAAACACATCACAACAAACCATAAGCAGCTTTAACTCAACGGTAGGCATACCTACTGTTTACTGGGAGGCACGTCGCATAGAATAAAGTACAGTAATCCTGCACATGGGAATTCTACACCACATTACTAGATTTCTAAAAAGTATTATCTAGTGCTATTCAATTATTTATATGTTACACAGTAAAATATTTGTATTAATATCTGAATTGAATAATGTATTCTCTGTATTTTCTGTATTGTACTGTCTGTGATATCTGTTCTGTATGTTTTTGTATTCGTGTCATTCATACGTGTTAATGTCAACCTGTATATGTGCCTTATGGGCCCAGTGTTTAATATTTGAACTTATTGTATCATGCCAGCAGGAAGTGGAAGTTATTTTTCCTTCCATGTTCCTTAAGGAAATGGAAGTATGGTGATGGGAAGAAAAATCGTGTTCGAGATTATTGCAGATTCTGATTGTACTACACTCAAAACATGACAAAAAGCCATTTTTCGAAAAGTGTCTGTGTGTCTGTCTGTCTGTGTGTCTATCGTAGATTTTTTTCTATGGCAAACGATAACAGCCGCAAATTCAAACAGAATCAAATACTGTTTTGCATACAGCCCTGATTTGTAGAGTACTCAAGACCTGTTGTTTTTGGTGAAGATCGGTTAAGGGAAAAGGGTAGTTTACCTGTGACATTTTTTTTTAATCAAGGGTAATTTGTTTCTATGGCAAACAATAACAGCCGCAAATTCAAGCATAATCAAATAATTTTTTGCATACAGCCCTGAATTGTAGAGTACTAAAGACTTTTTGTTTTTGGTGATCATCGGTTTCAGGGAAAGGGGTAGTTTACCAGCAACGTTTTTTTATCAAGGGTAATTTTGTTTTGGCAAACGATAGCCGCAAATTCAAACGGAATCAAATACGTTTTTGCATACGTTCCTCATTTGTAAAGAACTGAAGGCCTATTGATTTTGGTGAAGATCGGTTACGGGAAAGGGGTAGTTTACCTGCCACCTTTAATGTTTCAACAAGAGTAATTGTTTCTATGACGAACGATAACTGCCGCACATTCACACAGAATCAAATAATATTTTGGATGAATCCCTGAATTGTAGAGCACTCAAGATATATTGGTTTTGGTGAAGATCAGTTAAGACAAAGGGGTAGTTTACCTGCAACGTTTTATGTGATAACAAGGTTAATTTTTTCTATAACGAACGATAACTGCCGTAAATTCAAACATAATCTAATAAGTTTTTGCATATATCTCTAAATTTTAAAGATCTCAAGGCATTTTGTTTTTGGTGAAGATCGGGAAAGGGAAAGGGGTAGTTTACCAACAACATTTTATGTTGTAACAAGAGAAATTTTTTCATGACGAACGATAATTGCCGTAAATTCAAACAGAATGAAATAAATTTTTTACATATGTGCCTGAGTTGTAGAAGCATCATGGCCTATTGATTTTGGTGAAGATCAGTAACGGGGAAAGGGTAGTTTACCTGAAACATTTTTTGTTGTAACAAGAATAAAGTACTTAATTATGATAAATAAAGTATCCTGATAAGAAGATCTTAATAATCCACTGTCGAAACGTAGATGAAATATCTATAAATGAAGAGGCTAGTTTAACGGGATGTGAGTAATTTTCTATAAATGAAAATTATAGATGAAGTGGGAGGGGATAATTTTTATATGTGTACTACGTTATCGGCAACAAAGTAGTAGTTTGTTGTTAAAATTCCTTCCCGGGGTGTTTGGCCGTAGTCCAATGTTTTCTGCAAAACCAGACGTTTCGGCAGTGCCGTCGACTGCCATCATCAGTGAAAATCGAGTGCGATAACGTGTGGTGGTATACATTAGTGACCACAGTACTGTGGTTAAGTCTGAAGCAATAAGTGGAATGAAGTAGTTTCTATGGAAACATTTCATTTCATGAATGATTTTAAATATAAATCTTAGAACATGGAATTCATGTATGGTTCTCCATACCGATAGTTCTTCATTTGTTTACATGTTTTATCATTTCGTTTTGTATTTTGTGTACCTCTTTAATCTATTATCAAAAACAAGAACAAAAACAAGAAGAGCTGTCAATGGTCAGCTCTTCATAACCCTGTGTTTTTGTCAGCCAATTTGTTAAATGTTTCCTTAGTCAAACAGATTACAGTTCTCAAAAAAAAAAAAATTGAGTGGCAATAAAATGACAGTAAAACAATCATGTAGCTTAAAATATTAAGTTGTAGGCAGTGTATTACTGTGTTATTAAGTTA
This sequence comes from Magicicada septendecula, assembly GCA_034769895.1. Classification (NCBI taxonomy): domain Eukaryota; kingdom Metazoa; phylum Arthropoda; class Insecta; order Hemiptera; family Cicadidae; genus Magicicada; species Magicicada septendecula. Next base: position 30,812,603 of record CM068369.1, read on the forward strand.
TTAGTTAATGGTTGTGGGTACTGCACTTTTGTCCGTTCCTGAAGTCATTTTCAATATTTCGATTATGCGATTGTTTGACTTCGATCTTTAGTGATATATCGCACATAATTTTATGTACGCAAAATAATTGTACAATTTTTAATTTCGTATGTTGCAAAATAGTTGGCTGGCGATTGCAGTTAGTGTTCTTAGTCCTTCTTTTTTAGTGAAAAATAATTGTAGCAGCAGTATATTACAGTTGCGTACCTGTGACGCCAAAAGTTGATGTTGTTAGGTTAACATGAGAACTGAAATTACACATGGAAAGCGATAAGTGTGTAGTGTAAAACTCCTTTTTTTGCGGAAACTACGGAAACCCTAACTCGAAAGTAAGGCGGGGTGGCCCAAGGGCCTATTACTAAATATGTAACTTTTTTGTGGCAGAACTCGTTTCTTTAGTAATATTCGTCTTGCTCGTGTTCGTTACAAAATGAAAAAATCGTCCATTATGTACTCTAAAAGGCTACAGTTATAACCATAAATGTTTTGTATTTTCCAGTTAATATTTGTTGTTGATGTTTTGGCCGATTTTTAATTTCAAAACGTTAGGTTATGTATTTTAAGAATTACTGTGTTATAAGCACTGTATATACACATTAAACGTTATGGTTTCTTCAACTATGGCTTTTATTTACTTCAGCAGCAAACTAAAAACTAAATACCATTGTTAACTAACCTCACAAATGAAAGCAACACGTATTTTTTCTTTGCATAGTGGAATAGGACAATCTAAAATTAGTACACTTTTTCATTTCCACACATCGTAATGTATCGATACAATCGCATATTTAAAACATCGAAAATATACTACCGGAACAGGTAAAGGTACAGTTCCTGTTGTGTGATGTAGCAGAGATTAACTTTCCCTGGCTGATGTCAAAAGTGTCAAAAGCTGTCAAAAGCTAATGACAATGAGACAGGAAGGACGCTTGGAGACGGTAAAATCACACATGTAGTGGACTGGAATGGCAAAATAATAGGCTTTTTAAGTGTTTTGTTTTGAAATGTTTCCATTTGTTTAACCTTTACAATACACGAGTGAGCGGATTTGCAATGCCTGTTTTTGTACTTTCAGTGGTGGCATCTATACACATACGGAGCACTCAGCTGTTTTCAGAATTTACTCCAAAATATTTAAAACTAGCTTCTGTGGCCAGAGTTGCTCAGGTAAATTATGAGAAAGATAAAATATATATATAATCAATCACTTTCTGCTACAGTCCGTTTCTTGATGTATGTAATACATTTAATATTTATAATTAAATTTACCTCAAGATGTTATTTTCCTATTTGGTACATGTTTCGAGAGTTCCTGTTTTCTCATCTTCAGCCTTCGCGATTTTGTTTCTGGTGAAGTATTTGTGTGTTGGCTGCTGGATGCAATTGCGAAGGCTGAAGATGAGAGAACAGGAACTCTCGAAACATGTACCAAATAGAAAAATAACATCTTGAGGTAAATTTAATTATAAATATTAAATATATATATATAGTTTTGAATTTTGTTTTATTTCGTAAAACAAAAGCTTATATGTAATCAGTTTTTCTTACATTGAATTTTCAATACGGCATTCAGAAATAAGGGAAAACAATTATCCTAACATAGACATCTTCCAGCACTTCAAAAATGTGATACACAGAACAATGCCATCTGAATACCAAACCATGTCGCACAGACGTACCTCAAAATAAATTTAAAATCGTTACACAAGAAACAGTCCAACGCAGTGAGCTGGCAGAACAAATGCTGGATAATGAATTTCATTCGGAGGGATTAACTCAGACCAGAATAAAGGTAGAGTGCTGGCTGGCATGACAGCGTAGACTCCCTTCCACGTGTATTCTATTTTATTTCCATTACATAAGATTAATTTATTTTACTAAATTTGTTTATAACAGACTGCAAATAAAATAAAAGTAATAAACGTGTCTGAATGTTCAGTCATTTTCTATTTATAAGAAAATGCCGGCCGTCAATTTAAACATACCCTGATCCCTGTGAATCGCCCAGTTTTTCAACTTCGTCTTTCAATATGCGACTGTTGAGGTTTTAAATGGATGCAGGTATTTCCGCGTGCAAAAAATGTACAAGGTTCTTAATGTTGTTAGCAAATATGCTACAAAATAAATGAATGTAACTTATAATGAAATCTATCTCTGCACTCTCCTTCTGCGTAGCGCCTCCCAACGGTAACTCACTCCGCAACCATTCTCTTTTGCTCTGTTCTGTCTCTCTCCCTCTCTCTCTCTCTCTCCCTCCCTCCCTCCCTCTCTCTCTCTCTCTCTCTCTCTCTCTCTCTCTCTCTCTCTCTCTCTCGCTCTCTCTCTCTCTCTCTGTTTCCATCCACCAAGACCGTTATTATATTCTTCCGGTACGCAATAAGTTCTTCTATTCTTGTTTACGATTACGAGGTTTTACCTGGTGGTGTAACTTATAGTACGAGGGGTTTATATTCCGAGTTCACGTCCTTGTCATTTTGCTGAATTTTGTCCTAGTCTTCAGCAACCAGTGACCCTCATATAGTAGCAGGTAGTGTGAGGGCAGCGCACATTTTATCATCATCATCATCATCATCATCTCCACTTCACGGATTAGGCTGCACTGCCTGTTCCGGAAACCATCTCACCCTCGGACGCTCCACACAACGATACCCTGTGAGTTTATAATTCACGGCAAGTTTGGGAACGCGATCTTGCGGCATTCTTCCCAAATGCTTACACCAGTTGGCCTTGTATTCCGTAATTCTATCCTGGTATTTAAAAATTTGTAATTTCGCCTTATCTGTGTATTACGTATTCTGTCTTGTAACGCGCATCCTTTGCCCAACCTGAGAAGTTTCATTTCTGCTTATGTAACCTCTGACTCTTTGTCAAAATACCCATGTCTCACTCCCATACAGTGCCAGCTGTACAGCCATAGTCTTATAAAACTTAAGCTTAGTGTCTTTCCTAGTTTTTCATTTTAAGGTTCTATGGATTGTTTTGCATATATGTTTAAATTTATTAGGTTTACTTTCGACACCACGATCAACTGCCGGAGAAATTTTTAGCATCCAAGATAATTAAAACTGGATATCTGCTCCAAGATGTTTTAATTTACCTCTTATCTTTTCCTTACTGGATACTTCTCGCTAGAAGCCATTACTTTTGTTTTATGTGGAGATAGCGCCAAGCCATATTCCTCTGTTAAATTCGTCAAGATAAATACTCTCCTCTGCAAGTTAGCGCACATTAAATGGTGGTAATTACTCGCAACCTCACAGGATTCGTTTACTCTTACACTGCCGTAAGGTACCTTTAAAAATGCTGTCGTCTCCTTAACGGTCTGCTTATTCGTCATGGAATATTACGGAGCATATCTCAAAGAACTTTCCTCTAAGGGAATTGAACACATAAAAGTTATGTTTATAATAAAATGAAGATGCAAAGCCATGGATACAGCATATTTATGAGATCATAAGTCAGAGCGGGAAATTTTATGAAAACGCAATATCATGGGGATAGTGGTAAACTATCCAAACTCAGGTTTTAGTGATGTTTCAAGATGTATCAAAAACAACATTTTTATGCATTCCTCTGTTTTTATTTTATTCTTTAACAACTAGTTAATCAATAAAAAATCGTTATACTAATAATGATAATTAATCTTTAAAATCAGTTTTATGATTTATCATTGCACTTGGAAACCTTCCATTTCAGTTTCCCGTAAATTCATAAGTAGACTTCGGTAACTTTACCAACAATCCCCACGATATGTAGGTTAATGTGGGAAAATAAATTTACAATTGGTTTAAAATAGATATTCTTGTGAGGAAGATACACATGGTAAACGTAACGCACTGGAATACATTTTTGAACGACAGACATATCAATTTCCAAACTTTTAATAACAATTGGAAAAACCAAGCAAATCCTTAGTATGGTCAATACGAACTATGTACGGTACAGCCAGTAACACAAGGCAACACAAATTACAAGAGCCGGTAACACAAACAAGCATTTAATTACCTGATGCTTTTACTAATATACTCTTTAAATAAAGCGCCTCTTTGCTTGAGTCACTGAACTGCGTAAAGATCCAGGCGATGGAAGAACAACCAGGAACGGGAAGCGCCTCGTAAAACGCAATATTTTATTTGTTGCTGCGTTTTACGACAGCAACAAATAAAATATTGCTTCATTCCGCTAAGTTTGTAATACGGTTCAAACGTTAACTCGTGTGGCCTATCACAAAGTGGCTTAATAATATTATAAGTAAGTCTGTATAATTTGAAGAGATAAGAAGCAATTTAGATATTTTTGCAGTTAATGAAAGAATTAAAGAACACGGGGATTCCACACATACATAAATATAAAGGAAAAATAGAATACCGAAGATGACAAAAGATTACAACCCTAGAGCCAGAAGAAAAGTACGTAGGTCTAACATAAGGTGGACTGTGGAATAGGAACAGGCAGCTGAAGCCTAAAACCGTTAAGAAGATGATGACAATAAGTCTGTATAAATGCCACGAATATAGATTACGTTACAAACAGCTACAAAAATAACGGGATTATAAATACCTGATAAACAGAATAAAGTGGAGCGTGGAGTGAAGGTGAGATGTCAAAACCACAGTAGAAATTTTCTTACTTCATCATCATCATCATCTTCACAACGCGGCGTACAAAACGTACTGCCGGTTCCGCCTTCAAAAGTCCTTCAGCCATCTCTTCCTGGGTCTACCCACACACCGTGTCCAATAAGTTTATATTTTCAGACTTGTTTGGCCGGTCTGGAATCTGATATTCTTTTTAAGTGTTCTTTCCACCTATGTTTGTCGTCATCATCATCATCATCATCATCATCATCATAACTCTAAGAAGTAGGCCTTAGACCTGTTCCGGAACCCACTTCCTCCTCGGTCTACCGACATCTCTCTTCCCAGTAGGGTGATAACCCAAGGCAGCTACGGGTAGACGGATATCAGGCATGCGGTTCAAGTGTTCACACCATCTCCTTCTGTGGTCTTCAATCTTCTGGTGCAATGATACAATGTTTAAATCGCGTCTGATAGCCTCGTTCCTTCTCCAATGTAAGAAAGAACAAACTTTGTTTGTAATCTTTTAATTTTTGTGGAACAATTTTTAGAAATAAGGTACGTCGAGATACAAAAACAACAAAGTTATAGCAGTCCCCGTACTGTCCTATGAATGTGATTTATGGAAAACAACAAAGTTATAGCAGTCCCCGTACTGTCCTATGGATGTGATTTATGGAAAACAACAAAGTTATAGCAGTCCCCGTACTGTCCTATGGATGTGATTTATGGAAAACAACAAAGTTATAGCAGTCCCTGTTCTGTCCTATGGATGTGATTTATGGAAAACAACAAAGTTATAGCAGTCCCCGTACTGTCCTATGGATGTGATTTATGGAAAACAACAAAGTTATAGCAGTCCCCGTACTGTCCTATGGATGTGATTTATGGAAAACAACAAAGTTATAGCAGTCCCCGTACTGTCCTATGGATGTGATTTATGGAAACAACAAAGTTATAGCAGTCCCCGTACTGTCCTATCGATGTGATTTATGAAAACAACAAAGTTATAGCAGTCCCCGTACTGTCCTATGGATGTGATTTATGGAAAACAACAAAGTTATAGCAGTCCCCGTACTGTCCTATGGATGTGATTTATGGAAAACAACAAAGTTATAGCAGTCCCCGTACTGTCCTATGGATGTGATTTATGGAAAACAACAAAGTTATAGCAGTCCCCGTACTGTCCTATGGATGTGATTTATGGAAAACAACAAAGTTATAGCAGTCCCCGTACTGTCCTATGGATGTGATTTATGGAAAACAACAAAGTTATAGCAGTCCCCGTACTGTCCTATGGATGTGATTTATGGAAAACAACAAAGTTATAGCAGTCCCCGTACTGTCCTATGGATGTGATTTATGGAAAACAACAAAGTTATAGCAGTCCCCGTACTGTCCTATGGATGTGATTTATGGAAAACAACAAAGTTATAGCAGTCCCCGTACTGTCCTATGGATGTGATTTATGGAAAACAACAAAGTTATAGCAGTCCCCGTACTGTCCTATGGATGTGATTTATGGAAAACAACAAAGTTATAGCAGTCCCCGTACTGTCCTATGGATGTGATTTATGGAAAACAACAAAGTTATAGCAGTCCCCGTACTGTCCTATGGATGTGATTTATGGAAAACAACAAAGTTCTAGCAGTCCCCGTACTGTCCTATGGATGTGATTTATGGAAAACAACAAAGTTATAGCAGTCCCCGTACTATCCTATGGATGTGATTTATGGAAAATAACAAGAAAACAAGACAGTTCCTTACTTAGTTTTAACAAGAAACCTTTTACTTGTAAAATAAAGCAAACGCTATTATTCTTAAATTAGTTACCGAAACAGCTAAGAAACTAAGAAAAAAGCAACAGTTTGAATTATAAACGTTAGCTAGCAACGTGAGAAATAGCTGTGCTTAAGTTAACAGGGTGGCCACTGGGACCAGCGAACGCTGATGTGTAGTGCGTCGTATCTTCTCATCAGCACGAAACGCTCTCCAGAGCATTCGAAAGAGACAATCGCACTCCTGGGAACAAAGCTAAACGTCAGAAAGGAAATGTTATGTATTGCGTTTACTCTCTCACTTATCAAAATGACAAGATACGATTTGTAGATTGTATAACCTTCTACCATAGTAGCAGCAAACGTTTTTAAGTCTCTTCGATTAAAACACAGTGTTACGCCGTAACAGAAAATTCTACATGTTTCTGGACTATTCAAAAACGTTTATATTGTAAAACATATTCTTCTCTTCATTTCTACTGAATATGTGACATCATGCGTAATTACAAGAATACCTAAATATCGTTATTTAAATTTAAAATTCTGTAAATTGTAACTGAAGAAAATACATATGGTCGATGCTATCTCGTCTACAACTACCGCGCACGCGAGCACACACGCACACACAAACACACACACACATCGTAATCAGCGTGGCAGGAGGAGTTTAATTAAACTGGTGGCTCCGCAGTAGATCGTACTGATTCATCGAATCCGTTTATCATTGTAACAGAGTTTATTGACAAAACCAATCCTACCTGACTAACGGACAAACCAATTGCCTGTCAGTAACTAGATCACAGTTAATACGCATTATTGATGATACACATGTACCTGGACAACACTGTTACACCGTTACACAATATTCTACATGTTTCTCAAAGCAGAGTCCAGCTGTAATGTGTGTGTGCGTCCATATTGCTGCTACTTTGAGATGGAAAACTAGTTACGTGACACTTATCACGCGTCAACCAACGAGATTGTTCCAGACTTCACCGGTCCGCGCGCACTGTGTTCAAGACCGCAAGCAATTACGCTCTACTGTTTTATAGTAGCGTTGACGCTTATTATGGATTATTCTGGAACACTTGTGCTATCCGTTTAAACAACGACAGCTTAGTTTCAGTTTTAGTGGCGATTTATTCAAGTGATGTTCGAAGTATTGTGGCGAAGTGTTATTGTTGTGCGGGACCATTTAGTTAACATTTTATTTGTGTGGACACTATTTTCTCGGGTTATTGTACAAGTTGATTATAAACTGTATTTGTGATAATTAAAGCGGGTGATTAGCGACTTCGTTGGTATCTTGTATTTTGTTTTCCACTGTACCATACGACGATCATTTAGACTGTCGTAACAATATATTTACAGAATCGTTTATTATCACTACAAACTTTATACAAATACGAACTCTCATAGGTTATAAATTATACCTTTATTGTTGTGAAAACGTGAATGTTTGTTGTATTAACACATACCTCCAGAAGCACTCACACATTGGCTTGTGTGTGTGTGTGTGTGTGTGTGTGTGTGTGTGTGTGTGTGTGTGTGTGTTTGTGTGTGTGTGTGTGTGTGTGTGTGTGTGTGTGTGTGTGTGTGTGTGTGTGTGTGTGTGTGTGTGTGTGTGTGTGTGTGTGTGTGTGTGTGTGTGTGTGTGTGTGTGTGTGTGTGTGTGTGTGTGTGTGTGTGTGTGTGTGTGTGTGTGTGTGTGTGTGTGTGTGTGTGTGTGTGTGTGTGTGTGTGTGTGTGTGTGTGTGTGTGTGTGTGTGTGTTGGTGCGTGTATGTTTGTGAGTGGTCACTAGTACTAATATAAGCATACAGCCCAAAGACTGTCCGTAGCAGTAGCGGTACATGTTTCCGACAGTTGAGGGTTCAGTGACTGAATGTTTCTAGGAAAGTAATTGCAATTTACCCCATTCCAAATAACACACGGGATGGGTCTCAACACGGAGAAATGACTGTTGTATTAGTAATATTAGTTTTTGTTTCTGCTATTTGTATATTATTCTAAAAATAATGTAGCCACACACTGTTTAAATAATAAATATAATTTTCCAGACATTCAAAATGTCAAATAAATTAACATCATAGAAGAAGGTAACAAATGGAATATCTGAAAAAATCTTAATATTTATAAACCCAATAATAATAATCTACTGATTAAAGAACAAATTCAAATTAAAACAAAACAAGTCAATTTATTTAAAACTGTAAATTTATTAGAATAATAAAATAACAATAAATATATAATAAATAGCTGACTGCATTAAACATTACAACAATCGAATGTAGAATCGAAGTAAAATCGATTATCCGTTAATTAAAATTCATTACAACCCAAACAAACCTCGCAAGATAAAGAATAATTTCTGTGAAACGTGCGTCAGGTGAAAATATACCTACTTTCAGTGTATTTATTTGAAGATATTACATGGAAGACCTACAGAAAACTTAAAGAGTTACTTACAAAAGAATATTCAAAAAATATATAGTTAAAATAGTAGAGTAGTTAAATGCCTACCTCATTTTGGAATCGCATATTTTGCGGATACGTTGTTCAAAACCCAGGTGGTACACTGTACCCAGCATCTTTTACACTTTCTGTTGCACTGTTTATTGAAGTTGCTTAAAATCCATTCTTATTTCCTTTTTAGCTCCACATTCATCAGTACTACTTTCATTAAAATCTACAAGTTGGTGAACGATTCATTCTCCATTGCGAGCATAGCATTATTTTATTTTGTTTTAAGACTTTGCTGCACACATTCCCATTGCAGAATGTGTGAAATTGATAAATCTGACACAAAACTGAAAGCAAACGGCCAAATCATATGGTAAATGCGTTATTTCAAAACCAAAAGAAATCCTTAAAAATATTTAAATTATTTAGGTACTTCAATGAACCATTAAACCTTATTGACGAGCTGCGACTGGTTCGTGACCTTCTTCCATGTCGCCTGCGATTGTCACTCTTAACCGCTGTTCTCATTCAATTTCTTTAACTTTTGCTCGCTTATTTACAATCCTATCGAAATCCCTACTTTCTTATATTCTAATTTTTATCTACTATATTCTTTCTGTTTACTATCTCCAAACATATAAAAAGGATTAGCGTTAATTGTTTTGAATTTTTAAACATATAAAAATAAGTTGAATCTGTTTATTACTCTAGTAGTCTGTAGAAAAACAATTAGGCATATTTTCACTGCATTGTAAAAACTAAAAGTCACTCTGATTCTGTCACTGTATTATAAAATTTTAAAACATAATTGAGTAGAAAAACTACAAAAGAAAATGACACAATATAGTACTCAAATCAACCACTATTGGATAAATTATCGAGCCAATAAACACCACATACAGTATATGAAATCATTAACTGGATGTAAACAAACACTTCAAAATCAGTCCAGTTTTCGTTCACAGTATAATTTGTTTATTGGAACGTAAAAACAAAACAGATAACTAAATTACACAGGATGATAACTAACGGAACACAGAATGATAAGCTATGTTGTTTGTATCAGAGCACATGGATGAGGAGCATTTTCATGTTTAAATTGGTTTTATGAAATACTTTGTCTTTTAGCCGTAAGTTTTGTATTTAGAAATGGATAAGCATATAGGGTATACCAAATTCTTCATAAAAAGGTGTTCTTTATTGTCATGTATTTCCTAAGTGAATTTGTGCGCGTGTGCAGGTGTGATAACGTGTGATCGCTATATCTTCCGCGGTAATTAACCGATCTACGTGAAACTTTGACAATGGATTATTTATGTAAATAGCTTCAATTTGTGTATACTCTGAGGTTCACAACTATTTTAGAAATATGATTTTATAAGTAGGAAAACTCAATTTGAAACACTTATCATTAATAGGGTCATAAAAATTTGTAGATAATTCAATGCAAATTAGTGCACATTTATACAGACTCTTTCTGGAAAACTTTAAATCTGTTGAAACCATCAATCATGTGAGTTGGGTTTAACCAATCACAATACATTAAATTCGGGACAGTTCGTCTGTAGCATCTGCAAGGTGAAGTTGTGCTCGGCGTTAGAGAGTTTTCCTCGTGCGACCATAGCAAAATCTAACTTGCAATAAACCTTGGTATTCTTTACGAAGTTCTGCGTATAGAACCGAGTGGGTTAATTATTTAAATAAAATTATAATAGATTATAGTGCTTTTTCGTGTTAGTTTAAGATGTCCGCATAGGGAATTAAAGACACTTCAAGATTTCTTGGAAGGTGTAAAACTAATACACCGCATTCAAATAATATCCGTGTTTACCCTGAGATTGATAAAATCTAACTTATTAATTAATAATAAACGGTTCGAGTAAAAACAATAATCACTGTAAGTTTAACAATTTGTGAAGAGTCTAATTGATGTTAGCAGTTAGACCTAAACACCAACGAGACTGTTTGAGATATCGCCGCTGGATCAACCGTAGAAGAGGACGACAAGACGAAGAGGATGCCAGGACGAAGAGGACGCCCGGAAGGAGTGACGCTGAAGAAGAGGACACCATGACGGGAGCGCCGATAGCAAGGGGAGGATTGCACGTACGGAGGACGTAGCATCAACCAAGTAAAATCGATATATTATCGAACAATATAAACTATTATTTCAAATATAAATGCATGAGAAGTTGTAATACAATATACATCTTAAAACACTATACGTATTCTTGTGTATAATAAATAATTTTTATCTCCTCCATAATAGACTTGTTTGTAATTTTTACACACTCATAATATCCTTACTAGTACAGTGTCCGCCAGTGAAGGGGGAAATTTTGAAAGTCCAATAGTTCATTTTCTGCTCACGAGAGGGCATGGAGGTTTTCGATTGTTGTTTTACATTTAATGCCATTTGTTAAACATGGAGCAGTGGTCCGGTGCACAGCGTGCTTTCTGCGTAAAATCGTTTTATAAGAATGGTGACTGTGTGACTTCTGTACAACGATTGTTTCGTAATCATTTCAATATTCCACGACATGGAAGAGTGCCGTCCGCTCATGCAATTATGTCATGGGTGAAAATGTTTGAAGAAACTGGTTCCACATTAAACTTAAAGCATAAAGGAGCTACAAGGTCTAAAAGGACAGAGGAAAACATTGAAAGAGTTCGAGTAGCATTGACGCCTAGTCCACAACGTTCTGCAATGAAACATGCATCCGCACTAAAATTTAGTGACACATCGTTACGACGAATTTTGCATAAAGACTTATCTTTTCATCCTTACAAAATTCAAGTAATCCAGGAATTGAAAGATGGCGATATGCTGGCTCCCAGGATTTTCAGCGAAGAAATATTGCGATTTGTAAATGATGATGAAAACTTTATTCACCGCATGTTTATGTCAGATGAAGCACATTTTCATTTGAATGAATATGTACACAAACAAAATAGTCGATATTGGAATGATGAAAACCCAGGTGAGTTGCATGAAAAGCCATTACATAGTCCGAAAGTTACGGTGTTGTGTGCAGTTTCATCATCTGGCATAATTGGTCCATATTTTTTCCAAGACGATAGAGGAAACACTACAACTGTCAATGCGGACCGCTACACACACATGGTCAGAACATTTTTGATGCAACAGCTCCCTAGGTTTCCGGAAATTAATTTTTTCCAGCAGGATGGGGCCACTAGTCATACTGCTCGTGTGTCCACGGCTGCTTTAAGAGAACTCTTCCCGGACGGACTCATATCCAGATATGGCGACATCTCGTGGCCTGCAAGATCCCCAGATTTGTCCGCATGCGACTTTATTCTTTGGGGATTTCTGGAGAGCAGGGTGTACATTGATATACTGCACACCATACCGGAATTAAAAACGAATATCAGACAAGAAATTGCACGGATTCAACCTGACCTGCTTCGTTGAGTGATGGAAAATTTTCGGTCAAGATTAGAAGAATGTTTACACAGAAATGGCTCTCACTTGAGTGGTGTTATTTTTAAAAAGTAAAATAATGGCATACTTTACTCAACTCAAATCTGTAAAAAAAATTCTGATAATAAATGTTTCATGAAAAAATTGGTACTTTTAATTTTCCCGCTTCACTGGCGGACCCTGTACAATTAAACTGATGCAATATATTATTACCTTTCTTCAGCTCAGTATTGTGACCTCGTCTAGCAACTTTGTTACGCGTTTAGCAACGATCGTTACATCTACAGACACGTTTGTCAGTCATGCGGTATTGAAGCACAACACATTACGTGCACGGCATATTCCGTATTGTATTTGGACGGAAACCTGTAACTTACAACATCGTACCCGCACAAAGTATATGACATAGACCCCACTATTCATGAATTCTCATCACGGTTAGATATACAGAGCGTTTGATTGGAACTTAGTTTCAGTATTTATTATGTAATTTGGGCTGGTTTCTAATACCTTATATACTTTAAACTCTCCTATAGTATCTATATATCTACCTTATTATATATGTGTAAAGGTTCAGGATTTCTGGATTTTATTGTCCATGACGTGTCCGTTGTTTTTAATTAACTATATATATAAAGACACTACCGACTCGGATCACAAATTATTATTGATAAAAATTATCTTCTTCTTCTTCTTCTTCTTCTTCTTCTTCTTCTTCTTCTTCTTCTTCTTCTTCTTCTTCTTCTTTTCCTCCTCCTCCTCCTCCACCTCCTCCTCCTCTTCAAGGGTTAGGTTATATAAACCTGTTCGGGCACCCATCTCATCCTCGGACGACCCACGTCTCTTCTACCAATGGCTTCATAGTTCAGTGCCGCTTTTGGCAATCGATCCTCTGTCATCCTTTGCTGACGATCCCACCATCGTCTTCTGTAAATTGAAATAATTTCATTTATGTCCTTTACTTCGAGTTCTGCTCTGATGTCTTCATTCCTTATTCTATCTTGCAATGTATAATTTAAAGTATTTCGAAGAAACTGCATTTGAGCACTCTGAATCTTGCGGTTTTCCTTTTCTTTTGTCATGACCCACGCCTCACTCGCATAAATCAATGTGGGTATAAAAATTATAAATATTAGTATTATACCACTAAATGAATAATGATGAATAATATTAGTCTCACACATACACACACAACAACTATCTTTTCAACAACGGCGCCGTTTACAAAAGCAGGATGGACAGCGCTCCTAGCGTGCATTGCGATGTTCTAACGGAGCGAAAACTAGTTTAGGCCAGAAGGTAAACATATATAATTTTTATCAGTAGTAATTTGTCGCCCGAGTCGGTAGTGTTATACATATCTAGTTCAGTATTTCTATCGAAATTGGTGTAATTTAGATTATATTTTTTAATTGTTGTCCAAAATTCAAAATTATTTTTAGGATTTTATTTTTGCAGAAATGTTATTCTCTCTTCGGCCAGCACAAAAACACAGAGAATCGTTGCATGCAGTCTTGTACATACCTCGTTTTTCTCTTAAGGGCTTATCGTTTTTCAAAGTGTTTTATAATGCTGCTACTTGTACAAAAGGTTATATTTACACTTAACGTTTTAAAGGTATCTTACTTGGCCAGAATCAACTGAATAAGTTTAAACCCGAAAACGCCGTTGTGAAAAATGGATATGGCTCTCTACCTGTGAGTTACTGCAGGGAGCATCTCGCGCCTGAGGGACCAAAGGCTGATGTTCTCATCAGCAGTAAATGGCTCCCAAAGGGATTTGATAAAGGCAATATAGCACTAGAGGGAATACAGAAAACAGACAGATAAAATTTATGCATTTTTTCCTCCTAATGTTTTTCCGCAGAAGGACGTAGAATATGTACTACGGGTTGTGTGTGTGTGTGTGCGCGCGCGCGCGCGCGCGCGTCAATAAGGAGATTAAAATACTTAGGCCCTATATGTATATTTTTTCTGTTATGTATGAAAATGTGACAAAATTGAATGAAGTGTATAATGGCTACTTTTTATATATTAACTAACACTTTAATATTGTTTAAACAAAATAATCTACATCACATAACATGAATGTACATTTTTAGACAGGCATGTATACAAATGATTACAAAAAATTTAACTTTGAAAGATAATGTGCAAAATTTATACTAGAAAAATAAACATAAATACAGAATATTATTGAATGTAGAACATAGCTTTATTGGGTATGACGTGTACCACCTCTTTGTTTGCATTTGTTGCACGCCATTCACTAACGCTTAGCAACGTAATAGTATGGCGAGCTCAACATGCTTAATTGAAGATTTTATGTCGATTGAAACTAACAGTTGGATCATTGTGTATGTCTATAATATTATAGAAAACAAAAAGAAGTAACCTATGGTAACTGTACTGCTACCACGGTCTCAGGGGTCGTCGCACTGTACAGTGCAAACAAAATACAGACACCAATGAAGCCACTAATTACCAGCTTTAATTAGTCACAAATAAAAATTTTAAATCATTACAAGAAAAATACGTCGAAATAGAAAATTAAAGTTTTACAAAGTTACGGTTGTCCCTGGACTGTCCTTTGGGTGTGAATTATGGACAACAACCAAAAAACAAGACAGTAAAATACAGGCTTCGGAAATGGCATTCTTACGATGGGTTAAAATGTGTTCTAAACTTGGCCGTATGAGAAATGAGGCCACAAGAGAATAGTTACAAGTTTATAACTTGAATGAAAAATTAAAACATTTCAAACAACGGTTGAAAGAACACTTAGAAAGAATATCAGATTCCAGACTGGCCAAACAAGCGTGGAAATAAAAACCTATAGGACACAGGTATGTAGGTAGAGACCCAGGAAGAGATAGTTGGGGGATTTTTTAAGGAGGAACAGGCAGCACTTTGTCTATGCCGTGTTGTGAAGATCATGATGGCACTGACATCGAAAAAGTTATGCTTTGGTAAAATAAACATTGATAAAAAAATAATAAACGTAATAACACACAATCTAGGAGCATATTTTATTTGCAAACAAAAGAAATTGACATTTACATGGCTTACAGCTGTCCAATGGAATTGACATTTACATGGCTTACAGCTGTCCAATGGAATTGACATTTACATGGCTTACAGCTGTCCAATGGAATTGACATTTACATGGCTTACAGCTGTCCAATGGAATTGACATTTACATGGCTTACAGCTGTCCAATGGAATTGACATTTACATGGCTTACAGCTGTCCAATGGAATTGACATTTACATGGCTTACAGCTGTCCAATGGAATTGACATTTACATGGCTTACAGCTGTCCAATGGAATTGACATTTACATGGCTTACAGCTGTCCAATGGAATTGACATTTACATGGCTTACAGCTGTCCAATGGAATTGACATTTACATGGCTTACAGCTGTCCAATGGAATTGACATTTACATGGCTTACAGCTGTCCAATGGAATTGACATTTACATGGCTTACAGCTGTCCAATGGAATTGACATTTACATGGCTTACAGCTGTCCAATGGAATTGACATTTACATGGCTTACAGCTGTCCAATGGAATTGACATTTACATGGCTTACAGCTGTCCAATGGAATTTGCAAGGTCGACTCTGAATGTAAATATGCCGTACAGTTGGTTGGAAATTGTTTATTTTAATAATCTATCACTGTGAAAACAGAATAACTAATTATGTCCATAATATATTACTGCATCTATTTCAATATTTATAGTAATGTGTTCGTATTCACATTGCTATGGGTATACCTGTTTGCTTGATGCATAATTGATTTCGTTTATAAATATTTTATGATTGTTCCAAATTACGGTTATTCTAAAATTGCAATATATATATATATATATATATATATATATATATATATATTGAAACAATACATATATTTGCATATTTGCCCAGGGCGGTATGTTTTGTAAATAATTAGTGTAAAAGGAATACGACGAACAGTTTTAAACAATTTTGTACGGGAGAGTACAGGCTCTGGCCTGTCTAAAGTGACACCTGCTTCAGTAGTGTTAAAATACAGCGTTTGTGTGTATGTGTGTGTGTATGCCAGTTCCGCCTGCATTGAACGACGAGAAGAGGAGGCACGTACGAATTGTTGGTTTGTCATTAATTAGGTTTTAACCGGATTAAAATAAACTAATTAATACGTTTTAAACCTGTGAACAAAATTTACCCCAATTGTAAAGACACTTTTACATTAATGAATTTTTAACGAGTATGGTGATATAAAATTATTGCAAAAATGTGCGATAATAAAAACGCTAACTAATTTAATGTTAATTACTAGTGTAATTAAATAATAATTAATAAGTGTGGTATCTGTGAGTGACCAGAAAAAAATTACACAAACAATGATATCGCTCATGCTACGATGTTTACGGAATTGCGAAAATGAGCCAAAAAGTGATTTGTAATTATAAGGACACTTTGCACGAAGTGACAATATCTAACAAGTCGAAAACTGGACCTGTCAGATCGCCGTCCAGTATAAATACCACCAGCAATTTTGGGCCGGTCTCAGACTCAAGAAATCTTCACACAACGTCACGTTGCCGGTTTGCCGATCGATCAGGACCACACACACACTTTACCACACACACCAAGACGTATGGAAGAACCCTGGAGCATCACAAACAACAACCCGCAGAGACAGAGAACCATCATCAAGAATCATCATCATCATCAACATCAAATTCTCAGGATTCAGGACATACACGCACACACGCAACGGTAACGGCAGATGTACGCAGGTGATGAATAAACAATTATATTTTTGTTGTGAGAAGAACTCTCAAAAAGAACTTGCCTATGAACAGTAAAAAATTAAAGTTTTAAATTTAAATAGTAGATATATCAAAGAATTTAATTTAACAAGAAAATTTAGAAAAGAAATACTAATCTTTTGGTGTATGTTAAAATTTGGGTGGGTCAGTAGAAATAAATAACAGATTGGAAGTAAATGTTATATTATTTTTATTTTGTTTATTGCAACAATTAATTTTATTCTTGAGTTTTAATATCATTTTGTTTGTAAATAAGTTGTTATTATTATTTAAAATTTGAGTCAAAGTCAGATACACTGAAATAAAAAGGATGTAGATAACTTGTTTAACATGTCTGTTTAGTTAGTAAGATTATATTGTTGTTTATTTTTTTATGTTATGAACAGCATAGCAGGTTACATTGTATTTGTGAAGCTTATAAAAGAGAATATTTGATTTATCTAATACTTGAATTTTTAATATTTGAATATATTTTTCTATAAATATTAATAAACCATAGAATGATTATTTTGAAACGGTTTTAATTAATTACTTCATGTCCACAACATCTCACTCCTCTTTGAAAATTATTTAGTTATTGTGCAACTACATATACTTGACGCAACGAGAAAAAAATATACTGCGACCTGGCCGGTGTAATACACTTTATAGTTGCGTTGAGTACATGGTAATGTATTTGTGTAATTGTGTATAATACTTGTAACGTTCCAATATATAATATATATATATATATATATATATATAATTTTGTGGTTAATTTTCTTGGCGTTACAGTATAAAATGAGTAACAAGATATTTATTTATACCAGATGTTATAAATTCGCGCAGCTCATCTGTAAGAGAATTTATTTGTTTATGAAAAATATCAAGTTTAAAGTAAATTAGACGATGTCACTCGTACATGGCGGAGCATTTATCCATCAACAGGTATTCTTTTAGGACAAAGCAAATTTGTTAATATGGTGCTGTTTACTGACAACCTGCTGCTATAGATACCACCAAAAACGGTTTGCAAATAGCGCTACATAATTTACAACGGTGTTCGATTCAGTATGACTTAAGAATTTTCACAATCAAACGAAAATGATGACTTTCCTGGGAAGCAATTGTGTAACAGACAAAATAATGATTAACAAACAGCTAACTGAACAAGTCTCTCACTGTAGCCCCCTATGGTATGATATATCATATATTATGAGGAAAAATAGAAATATAGACAATAAACTAGAAACGTTTCAAGTGATGTGTGGCACCATCAGAAGAACACTAAATGGAAGACGCGGGAAGATATTCGACTAAAGTTTCACAAGGTAATGGCTGTCCCTATGTTTCTTTATGGAAGTGAGAAAGAGAGATAAAAGCCGCATACAAGTAGCGGAGATGAAGTTTCTAAGATCCGTCAAAGGTTGTTCTAAAGAAGATCGATTTGGAAATGATCAGACAAGAGTTGGAAATATACAACTTAAATGAGAAATAGAGTTGAATAAAATGAATTTGAAGGACAATATGGATGATCGAAGACTTCCAAAAGCGGCAAGTAGATACAAACCAGCTGGAAGAAGAATCGTAGGGAGAGCAAAGAGAAGTTGGGAATAAAGCCTATGAAAGTGGAACAGGTCACCAGGGCCTAGTTCTAGTTGGGGAAGAAGTTGAAGAAGGAAAACAAGATGCTGATGATGATGAAGATGAAGCAGAAGAAGAAGAAGAAGGCAAATTGTGTTGATATAATTTCTTCGGTAACATTTTAGGAGGAGTACGAGTGACTGATGAATATTGTGCAAGGTGTATAACCAATGGATGTCCACTGCGTTTATGATCGACTGAACTACCTATTTCGCAAACTCTAAACAGTGTAGGAGGAACAGTCGATATGTTTGGTACTGGGCAGTCACAAAAATTAAGCATAAGCTCATTCTAGGAAGCTTATGTATAACACGAGTCATTCGGCAATGTTTCATGTTAAATATAAGCTGAGCTTTTGGAAACATGACCGTGTTCAAGCCAAGCCGGAAAACTATCCATAAAATCTGAAAGACGTCGTGTCACGTGATCTATGTGGGTCGACCTTCTCACCAAGATATCTATTATCTATCAATCGCAATAGTTTTGGGTTATGTGACTTTAGGTACTTGTAAGACGTACTGACCCAGGAAAGCCCGTACACAATTTCTGTGTACTTAAATTAAATTATATTCATAAATGCTCAAATTTTCCTTGTTATATACTTTACATTATTAGTAATTAAATCCTTAAATTTTTAGTGACCGTCAATCAATGAATGTTTTAGTGGATGGTTAGTGAGGATCGGTCAATAATACAAATTTTAGTTATTTTGCGTCGACGTTTCGCACGCACGCACACACTCACATCACCAACACGTTCACCCAAATATTTAATTGTTTCGTTATCTTTGATATTTATATTGTATTTCATATACAGGTCCTGAAGATGACAATAAATATTGTCGAAACGTCGACGCAAAATAACTAAAATTTGTATTAATGACCGATCCTCACTAACCATCCACTAAAACATTATTAGTAATAATAAAACGTTTTGCAAGAATATATTTTATTTTGTAAATTACATATGTTTTGATAGTAATTTAATTATCATTATTAGATATAAATTAATAAGTTTAAAAATGTTTAAAATCAATTGTTCAAAACTATAAATTTTGAACAATTGATTTTTAAAAATCTATAAAACTAAACTATAACAAAATTTATAGTTCAAAACTATAAACTTTGAACAAACGATTAAAAAATTTTAATTTATTTAAATAAAATATATTTTTGTATAAAGTTTATTATTATTAATAATAAAAAATAATTGTAACACACTTTTCGTTTGAGAAACATATTTTGTGATTTCATCAAATATTTTTCCTGTTCTACAATGTGATATCATTTCTGCGATGTTGAAGCTGCGATTGCCACACTTTAGAACAGTAGAACGTTTTATTTTTAAAATGACGACCGCAAGCCCGGTTAGCCGATAAAAAAATTTTATTATTCAACTTCTAACAATGCAAGTCGCCAAGTGAAAAAAATATTCTCATCTGTTTACAGGTGCTAATTGATTGTACGCTGGTTGTGGATTTTCTAGCGTTAATGCCGCCGACCGTTGTTGGATGTTTTTCACAGCTTCGCTGACAAACGTTTAACAATAGACAACAATAGCCTGAATATCTGGATTAATAATAACACAACGGACGGCGACTACGGAATCGTATATTCTATTGTTTATGTATATATACTCAAAAAATTTCACTCTTATGTTAGATCCTGTGTAATATTCCGAAAAAGAAACATGAATACCCTTTTAAATTAAATCACACACACACACAGTTTTAATGAAATATAATATTAGCAGAAAAATGCTCATCAGCGAGGATGCTTCTCACAATTACAGGTCAACAACTTTGGTTGTACACGTATGGTAACCTTTGGTACTAAACTATTTACGTCTTCTTAACTTCTTATTGTCCAGTACGATCGTGTAACTATTCAAAGCGCTAACAGCATGGACGAGATATAAAATGGTATAATGAAGATCATAAATTTTAAATAAAATATAAAGTAGTTCCTCTCTTGCGTGTAGCTTACAAAATTATTAATTATATAAATTTTAACGGTTATGTTAAATTCAGTCATGTAGAGTTTATTAAATGTTAATAAAAAATTGTGTTAAAAATAAGACTAAAAGTTTTTTACTTAAGGTTATGTTAATTTTGTGTAATTCCTTGTCTTTTAAAAAAACGATGTATCTGAACTTAATAAATTTTAGACCACCTTAACAACTGTGACATAAATCGTCTTGTATGCGAAGTCCAGTGATGTTACTTTGAACTCCCAAACCGTTCCAAATATTCTCCGCATGTTACAAATTAAAAAGTTGATTAATGTATTAAACTGTTTCCTCCACCTTTTCGCTATCGGCAGATTAATGGTATAATATCTTAACGATAATATAAACGATGAAGAAGAAGAAGAAGAAGAAGAAGAAGAAGAAGAAGAAGAAGAAGAAGAAGAAGAAGAAGAAGAAGAATGGGAAGAAGAAGAAGAAGAAGAAAAAGAAGAAGAAGAAGAAGAAGAAGAAGAAGAAGAAGAAGAAGAAGAAGAAGAAGAAGAAGAAGAAGAAGAAGAAGAAGAAATGATAACCAAGGCCTGAAGATGTTAGGTTAAGATAGATAGGTTTTAAGACCTGAAGATGTTAGTAATGACGAAAAGCTTAGTCGAACAATAAAAAATTATGGCAGTTAGCAAATTTATAAAAGAAATAGTAAGGATGGCTGCTAATTTAAACAATACGAAGAATATTTTTTCTGTCACTAAAAACACGGACGGACAAACCTGGAGTTTTTCTCTGTTTTTTTTTTAATTTTTGTATCGGCCATCTAAGGACCACATGCCAATTTCAATTGTTATTCTTTGTTATCTTCTTTTTCTCCAATATTTTTTCATCTTTTCACTGTGTCTCTTCTTCCTGTCGTCAGTTTACTTTTGAACCTGAGTTTTTCTCTCTCCTACCCTGAACGTCTTTCATTTTTAACACTTTTAACTTATCTTTCAATTGCTTCTTCTGCGTTTATATTATTTTTTTCTAAATCCTTTTGAAATTTTTCTCTTTATTTTATTAACAATTTAATTTTTACATAATGTTATTAAACAAATTCCATTCGTGTAACAATAGTTAGAATAGTAAACTCGAATAGACAGATTCAGCCAGTCTATCAGATAAAGAATATAGCATTTACATATTTCAGATAACCTTTGCAGATAGAGCTTATACGGGAACCTCTACATTGTCTAATCGTATAATCTGATCTGTGCAAAGTGTCGGACAGAAATGACAAATATTTCCCTTTCTCTTACTCAGACGATTGTCACTCTGCTGCCTCTCAAATCCCTCTCCTCTCCTCTCCTAACCTCGCTCCTGTTTAAACACCCACATCTTCCTCTCTTCTCTTCCTCTCTATGCATGCGTATTCATCTCCCCATACGAACGTCACAGACGTGTAATATTTTCACTTGACAGCTTAGAAGCATTGTTTGCATTGTGTATCGCCATTGTGTGCGTGTAGGCAGAGGTAAATAATTTATTACGGGATCAAATGACCAGAGGGGAGGCTTCTAGTGTCAGGCTTCTGTGTGAGCATTTATCTGAACAGAAATTGGTTGCCCCTGCCCTGCTGACATTTACCTAATAGTGCGTGTTATACTTAAATAAAATGATTTTCTAAATGAACGTGTAGGTCTGTGTTTTGGTAAACATTCCTGCGTTAATAATGTCTTTCTTTTTCCTTTTATATGCTAAAAAATGTACGTTTTATATTAAATTATTATTCCTTTGTAAGTAACTCGTTGAGTTTCCTGCAGATCTTCCATGTAATGCCTTCAAATAAACACACTGCAAGTAGGTTTTATTTCACCTGACGCACGTTTTACAGAAATTGTTCTGTATCTTCAGAGGATTGTTTGAATAGTACAAAGGCTAATTGAATGTTTCGTTTACAATATAGTGTAATACACTTTTAAATATAGGCCATATATCACTACTATTTTGTTACTACTTTGCATACTACTTGGCCTACGAGCACGTATAAAGTAAGAGTTTATCAAATTAAATTATTCAATGACAAAATTAATATTTATCACATATAAAATTTTAACAATAAGGTATCACACTTACTTTCGTGTACCGACTCTTTAGAATTATCCCAGGGCACCAGTAATAAATAAACACAATTTAGTTGTTATTAATTAAATTGTTTAATACCAGTTGTATTCAAATATTACAAATTTATCATTCAGTACTTTATTCATTTACTATCAAATTTATTAGTGTTTATTTCTTAGCAATGGATTCTTAGACTGATTGAGTCACCAAAACAAGATTGACATATATTTGATATTAATAAGCAATATAAAATGATTGTTCATTGTTGTTAATTACGTGTCTGTTGAATTACTCTGCGATGCGATGTCCTCTGCGATGTGGTTTCCAGGCTGGTGATCAGAAGTTATCCGTTGAATAATTATTCTTGTCAGGTCGCACTAATTACACTGGTTTCACAAGTATTACACCATTCACTCAACTTGCTTAGTGATAATTACACAGGTGCTGTATACTAATACACTTGTAGAAAAACACAGTATTTCATTAACAAAGCTAAGTGCGTCTAACACCAGATTAATAACTGCTTATTGATCGACCGTCCAGCACCATGACGTTTCACACATTTAAATCGCCACGTAACTCGACTTTTTAAACGGTTGTTGTATTAATTAAACTTAGATATGTTACTCGGTTTTACGTTGATCTTCTTATGAACATTTATTAAGTGTTTACGATGCTAACTTCCGCACAGATTACTATCGCGTTACCGTGATTGACTTACGTGGAGATTGAAATATATTTAATAAAATTACTGAGAAATTATTATTGCAACTAATATGATTCTTAGTGTTGTAATTTTCCCGTAGATTAAAATAAATTTTACGAGTCTAATATCTGTAATCTCTCCGTTGACTGGCTGACTTCTTACACTCCGTATTTTTATATTTCGCTACAAACTACCCTCACTCAATATCGACAAACTACACGCCTATTGGTCTGACTTACCGCTAAATTCAAAACTACCCAATCTGTTTAACGAACCAACCCGCGTAAAAAATGACGCTATCCGTTATTCGTCCACAAAATGCGCGTGAACACGTGGTATGAAAACTTCGCGTCACCTACCATCTCACTCATACGTTCTCTTTCTAAAATATAGCTCCTTTTGTTAGATGCACTTAACTTTTACAACCTTAGTAAATGTTTCTTACACCCTAGCAAACAATACAGTTTTATGACGGTCCGACCCGCCCGTGACAATTTGTAACTTTTTAGCCGACTTACTGGCGTCAACGCAGGGTCGTCTTTTGAATTCTACCGCTCCTTACTACATATTTTAATGTTTTCTTACTTCTAAAGAAAACCACCGCTTTCTATAAATTTATATTTCTCCCTGTGTACCATATGACTTTGTCCTCGTAAAATTGTTGAGAATGCAATTTTCCGTGATAATAGTTAACGGATAATCGTTTTTACTTCGATTCTATTTTCGATTGTTGTAATGTTTATGTAGTCAGCTATTTATTATATACTTAATGTTTTATTTTTTGACTTTAACGAAAGGCCAGGCCAGTCGCATCCAAGCGGCTGAAATAAGATTTCTCAGGCATGAGGCAGGGTATAGTCTCCATGATCATAAAAGAAACACAGATATACGGCAGAAACTGAATATTATGGGTATACTCGACATGATCGCCCAGTATCGGCTGAATTGGTGGGAACATCTTTGCTGAATGGATGACTGCCGCATCCCCAAACAACTCTGGAACTATAAGCAGATGGGGCGGAGAAGACTGGGACGTCCGAGGAAGCGCTGGAGTGACCAGCTCTAATCTCTGCCTATTTGAGACCGGAACAAACCATCCTTGGTTTAATCCTTGAAAATGATGATGTTTTATTTCATTATTTTAATAAATTATGTTTTTAAATAAAATGTTTTTATTTGAATCTGTTCTTTAATTAGTAGATTATTATTATTGTGTTTGTAAATATTAAGATTTTCCCAAATATTCATTTTGTTACTTTCTGTACGTTTTTAATTAATTTGACATTTTGTGTCTCTGGAAATGTATGTTTATTGTTTAAACAATGTGTGGCTAAATTAGATTTGTAAATACTAGGTTTTAAAAACGCATGACGATGTTGAATGAATCTCTCTGACAGTTTTTTCTTCGTCTGTCCTACGTAAAATTTATTGCAATCTGGACATTCTATTTTGTAAACTCCATTTTTATTGTGAATTTTGAATTTAGTTATAGGTTTTATTTTATTAAAAATCTTATTTTCTGTGTTACAAGATATTTTTACGTTTGTAGCTTTAAATAGTTTGCATAGTTTACGAGTTATGTTTCCGTGATAAGTAAAGTTGACACATTTTACATTATCATTAACGGAAGGATTTGACATGAAGGTTTGTAACGTGTTTGTTTAGTGAGTTTATGTTTTACTTTATTTTCTAATTTACTGATGGTTTTTATTTTGTATCCATTGTCTATTGCTATTTGTTTGATAATATTTCTTTCTTTGTTTCTTTCTTGTTCATTTAATGGGATTCTATACATACGGTATATTAATGAATTTAATGCTGCCATTTTATGTTGGGGAGGATGAGTAGACTTATTTGAAATTATTAAATTAATTTGAGATGGTTTTCTGTATATTGAGTATTGAAAATTATTTTCAGTTCTGTATATGGTTAGGTCTAAATATGTGAGTTTATTATTCGATTCTTCTCCTGTTGTGAATTTTATTTTGTTATGTAAATTGTTATTTGAATTTAGTATATTAGAAATCTTAGTGCCTTTATTTTGGGATATATATAGAGTCTCATCAACATATCCAAAGTAGCATCCTAATGCGACGTTCAATTTTATTATATTGTTTTAAAAACAATACTATCTGTTTAATACGATATTTTTAAGTTGGTATCTTTAAATAGTTTGCTCAGTTTACGAGTTATGTTTCCGTGATAAGTAAAGTTGGCATGTTTTATATTATCATTAGCGGAAGGATTTTTCCATGATGGTTTCAATCGTAAGTGAAACAATCAATTACAATTCAAACACACCTCTGAAGATAGAGAATAATTTCTGTGAAACGTGCGTCACTTGAATAAAAACCTACTCGCAGTGTATTTCTTTAAAGATATTACATATCCAATTAAGTAATGCTTCACACTTAAAATGCATAATTTTATAAATGTCATGCTGATGGGTTACAAGTTCTCCTATTTTTTTTTTTTTTTTACTATCATATATTTAGTTTTCTCCTCATTTACCCTTAGCCCCATTTTCATTGGTCTAATTTTTTTTGTATTTGGGCACTCTGGTAAATGAAAACAGTGATATAAATGAAGAGATAAGTAAAATAATTCATAATGCTAATAGATGCTACTATGGTCTGATGAAATACTTTAACTAATTATAAGTATAATACTACTGACTCGGAACACTAAGTTTTCTATTGGTAAAAATGTAAAATTTTTACCTTGGGAGCCTGAACCAGTTTTCGCTTATTACAAGCTTTGTCAGAGGCTACCACTAGGAGCGCTGTCCGTCTTGTTCTTGGTGACGGCGCCGTCGTTTGAAAGATCGATGTTGTGTGTGTGCTTCTTGCGTGTGTGTAGTAGGCCTATTATATATAGTTAGTTGATAACATCGGATACGTCGTAGACAACAAAATCCACGGAAAAAAGGATATTTCGTGCATCAACACACAACGCGCGGCCTAATCCGCAAACGAGATGATGACAATGCTGATCGTGTTGTTCATTCCTACGTATAACATCCTACACCTTTGTTTTGGCAGATTAATTCTGATGATGTTGACGGTTGTATTTTTGAATTCTGTATATTATCACTTGTTACACTATCTATCGTACGATGCACGTGTATGCATAATTAGTTGTTAACATTTTCCTGACATGTTTTAATTAACAAGAGCTTTCTGTCTGCCAAACCATCGGTTGCAGGTTATTAAACAGCATTTTGTCGTGTGTTTACTTGCAAAAACGTTACACTCTATGACATCAAAATGGCCTAAAGGTTGTGCTGCAATATATTTTGTTTTATGTACCAATTTTGCATTACAGGAGAAGTATATATTTTTGGTCAGTTCAGCTAACATTGCACTCATGTTTTCGAAAGTATACAGTAAAGCGTTAAGAGCAAAATGAACTACAGAGGTATAAAGAAATTGACATTAGAGTCGTGTTACTATTATTTTTAATTATTCCTTCGTAAGTAACTCGTTGAGTTTTCTGCAGGTCTCCCATATAATATTAATAGAATAATAAAATAAAACATTAAATATATAGTAAATAGCTGACTACATAAACATTACAGCAGTCCAAAATAGAATTGAAGTAAAATCGTTTATCCGTTAACTATATTGTAAGCGAAACATTCAATTACAATTCAAATAAACCTCTGAAGATAAAGAATAATTTGTGTGAAACGTGCGTCAGGTGAAAATAAACCTACTTGGAGTATATTTATTTGAAGATTTTATATGTTATTTTTATATAATCTTTTGCTCTACTCTAAACACTTTTAAGCATTTTGAAATTCCGGAATCATAATTAGACAGATAAAATGGCAACCCTCTAATTTGCCCAGGAAAAATAAGAAGTTAACTAAATTATAATCTTTTAGATACCTGTACATATTTTATCTCGGACATTATAGATACAAAGAATTATTACGACGGTCTACTTATCGTCGTAATAATCGTCGTAGGTACAGTGAAAAACAAAATACAAGATACCAATTAAGTCACCAATCACTAGCTTTAATTTTCACAGTTAAACAGTTCGTAATTAACAACAAAGTCTCATACAACAAATAAAATAAAAATTGTTCACACGCAATATAATGTCAACTAACATAAAACACAATTGTATTACAATTATACCGCCCGATTATAAAACACAACACTTCACTAATAACCACTTGAACGCACACAGTAATCGCTTGTAATCGTCCGACAATAAACTCGAACCGCACGTAATATATCGCAACTATAACTGAACTAAGGCCGCTGCCGCCTTGTATTTAATCCCCGCCCACAGACCAGAACATTCCAAACTACGGGTTATCTCTACCTACGACGTAACTAATTGCGACCTTGACACAGTCCGCGCGGCTTCTGATGTTTTTGACACAGCTTGACACAGTCTAGCTAATGCGTCGAGAATCACGTACGCCACAACGCCACACAGATTCAGCTCGGTTCATCTGGAACATTCGATAAACACGTAGATGGTTCTGTGATGTCGTAACAGTATTTAACTTCCTGCGTTTTTGTACAACAAAAATCTGACTTGGGCATAGTGTTAACAAAAAATAAAAATTACTGTCACCGTACTGTCAATTTAATATGTTTATTAAGAATTTAATGTGTTTAATTTGTTTAATATTTTCATTGAAGAATTGATTAATATTGTGTTGCATAAGCTGATAATAAACTGTTAATTGTTCGTTTGTGGTTATTTTAGAGAGTTATACAGCAACTATACAAAAAATGACAAACAAACCTAGAAGATATCACAAAAATAGCAATACTTACTGTGTTGATGAATAGCCAATTAATAATTTGTTTTATTGTAATATCTACAAATTCATTTACCACGTTTAAGTTCAATTTGACTATTGTTTTGTATTTGCAACAGCCTCACATATTTTAGTTTTAACAGAGGTTCGGTTAATTTTATTAGAGAGGCCTAAGGGAAACCATAGATAGACGGTCGATCTCGTTGTGTTCTTAAACTTGACATAATCAATTCGTGACAAAAAAAGTTTAACATTATCGTGGTCAATACTCGATTAAATGTCAAATGTTTGTGTTATTATAACTTGACGTAGTTAAGCTCGGATTAAATATTCTACAAATAAACATTGCTGCTACTCAATATCTGAAGTTTTTAATTAATGTTAATTAAATTATAAATTAATTATTTTTAATAAATCCGCAATTTTTCCTCCTCCTCTTCTTCTTCTTCTTCTTCTTCTTCTTCTTCTTCTTCTTCTTCTTCTTCTTCTTCTTCTTCTTCTTCTTCTTCTTCTTCTTTCAATCCTCTTCTACCCCAAGGTGTAGAGGTTGAGCAAAGATCTCTCCGTAGTGGTTTCTGCATGGCCAGGGCTTTGGCTTCACTCCAGTGCACTTCCAGCACCTGCAGAGAGCACCTCACATTGTCCCTGGGTCTTCTACCAGCAATTCTTGCTTCATACAGTTGATTCGGAAGTACATCCGCTTCCATCTTCTGGCCATGTCCAAACCAACGCAACCATGAGTGCTTTCGTAAGTTGACCATTTTCTAAAACAGGTATGTGCCAGTTCTTACTTATGCGGCTGAAACCTGGGCTCTAACTGAGAAGCATCTAAATTCTCTCCAAGCTACGGTGATGAGATAACTCAAGAAGGGTGAAAAAATGACAAGAAGAGATCGAGTCAGACTTTTCTCTTATCCAAACAGTAAATAATGAAACTGTCAACAGCTGTTGCTATTTTAATTACACATGTTTTGTGTCCTTACGTGCGCGCACGCGCGTGTGTGTGTAAGCGCATATGCTCCCAAGCAATCCGATGTGGTGTAATCCTGCACTATTCAGCTATTCATCTTCTCTTGGTAAGTCTCATTTATCTCGTCATTTCTTAAATTAGTACTGCAGTCTGCTCTCGGTACGAATAATGTGTTCTCTGTAGCGTCTTCTCCGGTGTCTTTCTATCGTGACACCCAGAATACCAAATCCGATGCTCACGTCTTTACAAACCCCAACAAAAAGAATCAATTGCTTACGTATATGTAATAATGTGTGTGTGTGTGTGTGCGTGCGATGACCATTCCATGCTATAGTTCACGGATCGTCGTATTCTACAGTGGAAATAAAA
Organism: Magicicada septendecula; assembly: GCA_034769895.1. Taxonomy (NCBI): domain Eukaryota; kingdom Metazoa; phylum Arthropoda; class Insecta; order Hemiptera; family Cicadidae; genus Magicicada; species Magicicada septendecula. The sequence goes on from CM068369.1 coordinate 30,842,231, forward strand.
AATACAGACACCAATGACAATGATGTCATTAATTACCAACTTTAATCTTTAATGAATCACCAATAACAATTTGAAATCACAAGGTACCCTGATACAATAATTCAAGTTAAATTTGTCTACACGCAACAATAATTTCACCTTATTACAATACATACATACATATATCCTTGGCTCTACAGCGCAGAAAGAGCCTTGGCTCCAAAATAAATTGCCTCCACTTATTCCTGTCCTCAGCCATCCGCCACCAATTCACTGCGCCCAGCTTCTTCAGGTCACTACCGACCTGGTCCAACTATCTGTTCTTCGGTCTTCCATTCTTCCTTTTCCTATTGGCTTGTGTTTCATAATTCTTTTTGCAATACGTTCGTCATACATTCTCTCAACGTGTCCTGCCCATCTTGTTCTATTAATTTTGGCAATGCAGACAACTGTAATATTATTGTACTTAGTATATAATTTATTATTATTTCCCTTTCGCCAGACTCAGTCCTGTTGAATTGGCACATAAATCTTCCCTTCAAACACAGCCAGTCTCTGTTCATCAACTTTCATGTGTATCCAGTACTCAGAGCCATATGTTAATATCACCTTATTAAAATACCGCACTAATTGACACAATAATCACTTTCCACTAATAAGCAACAATCACTTGATGTGCACTCTACAATATCGCCAGGTGTAACTGAATCCTAAGCCGGCCGTAGACCCTTATTCGTACCCCGCAGAAGTTTCAGAATAACTTCCCATTCTTTTTGCGGCGTGCCGGCGTAATTTGCTTAGTTACAATTGCTCGAACAGTCTGGAGCCTACGTTTGTGTACGGCCTTGACTGAGACGCTGGCCTAGCCTAGAATAACGCTCTCGAAGATTCCAGAGCGTTCCATAATTGTCGTAAACAAAATCAGCCATTTACTGAACGAGGGATACGAGTCCACACTTTCAACTCAACGTTTGACATTTTTTTCTGTCTGTGTGTTCTAGGTATGTGTTAAGATAATTTCTGAAAGCATCGAGCGATTTTTAAAAATCTGGCTAGCGTGTATATATACATTTACCCTGCACAACGATTTATCCCTCCTCCAAAAATAGATGCACAAGAGGCAAAAAATGTGAAGTTGGTCAAGACTGTAAAAAGATCACAAAGTCCAAGTGTATAAAATTTTCAGCAAAGATTTAAATGTCTTGTTCAGTCTTAGAAACTTCAAATTTTTTCAAACCTAGAGTCCCCGGAATGGGCCAAACAATTGCTAAAATCACACAACTTCATGAGGAATTTCAAAATTAAAGAAAAATTTAAACAAAATCTAATTATGCTGTAGAGTTTGGAACTTTCAATATCTTACGACGCTAGAACCTACAAGATAGGATCAAATTTCAGAAAATTATAAAAATTTAACCTGGTGTCAGACTAAATAGAATTTTAATCCCAATCCGTACATATCGGTCATTATGAAAAATTTTAACTATAGGGGCACAACAGACAACAATGGAAATAAAAATTTAAGGAATTTGTAAAATTTTACATGTTGATTGTGCTATAAGAAAATTCATAATTAAAATAAATCTTGGTATGATTAATAATTTGACAAAATTGATGTCTTAATTTCTGTCTACAGCTTACACGGCCAGTGTTAATAGTTCCAAAATTATTACTGAATACCGGGCTGTTATGCTGTGGTCACTTGTTATGAATTCTCGATATCGTCGGCAACGTTTCATATTCCCCCCCCCCATGATCTTCTTCAGGCCGCAAAAAGCGTCAGAGTGTACAAAAACAGTAGGGGCAGGTCTTCGCCGAACGATACCCGACACTTGTTTTGACGGTTGTTCTTACCCGTAACGAGTATCGGGTATCGTTCGGCGAAGATGTACCGCTACTGTTTTTGTGGCTTCAAGAAGATCCCCAGTGGGACCCGAAACGTTCCCGACTATGTCAAGAATTCATAGCAACCGACCACGGCATAACAGCTGGGTATTTAGTAATAATTTTGGAAAAAATTAACGTCTCCTTACGCTCCCTGCAAATTCTGGATCTCCTTCTAAAAGGTCGTACGCTATGTTCACAATAAATTTATACATTATTATCGATTGTTTATACTCATAAAAAGTATTAGATATAAACCTACCAATATTAATGAGGACATACTTAAAATAAAAACTCACTTTTTCAGTTTGTCAACAGCTCTTTTCCAAGAAGATGTGTCACATATCCTTTTATGAGCTTGACTAGGAGAAAATTCAGATATTTCTGTTCTTCATATTTTTTACTATGTTAGTAAAATTAACTGAAAATAACTTTTTGTTTATTAGAAACAAGCACAAAATAATCGAGACACACCCTTTCAAGCAAAGAAGCTAGACGCCATGACAGTTTTAGGAGGCCACATGACAAAACAGTGGCATCTCATTGGTCTGTACGCATATGTCCGAGTTTGATCCAAACCACTTACTCACACGTCCGTGTTTGAAAGTATCTAACATCTATAAACTTAAAAAAATGATGTTTATGTCTGTTTTTGAAACTATCTAACTCTGCCATTAAATTCAGCGTAAAAAATACTATAAGAATTAATTGTTACTTAAAAATGACCCAGTCTTTGAAACTGGAGTCTTCATTTACATTATTTATCATTTAGGCATCAAGGCTAAACAAAATTTAACAGTAAAACCAATCCATGAATTGGAATTTTAGTGTCTATTGTATGATTGTCGATTTACAATTGATATTTTCATAAATAAATAATAATGTAATTAGTAGTTTTGTAATTTGCTAGATAATTAATTTATTATTATTATAGGTTATAGTAATTATTCAGTTGTTGTTAAACTTGTAGAAAAATACAGTTTTTACGTTACAACGTACTTCTGAATGCGTAGTTTGAATAAACGTTACTACGGTATGGTTTTGAGTGACATAATGACAAATGTATTTTTTTTTCTTAATAAAAAGATTTTATTGTGTAACTGAGAATGTCTCTGATGTTACAGAATACAAGTTTTTTTGGCTGAGAGGTAACAATATTGCTTTTCTTAAAGTTGCAACAATTACAAAAAAACACACGTACAGTGTAATGTACAATGTGTTCAATTACTGTAAAATAAATGTTGCCAAATTGAACAGGTCTCATTCTTTATATTACTTATATATTTGATACCTTGTAGACATTTGCTACGTGTAAGGTTGATTGCTTAAAACAAGTAGCCTAATTGTTTAGAAAATTAATGAAATTATTTTTACGTATCATCAACGTTGTCATCAATAGCTCCACAGCCCACCGTGGGTCTCAACCACCTTCAGGATTTTCCTCCACACTTCCAAGTTTTCATTCCAAGTACTTCCACATCCTCTAGGATTCCATAAATCCATCGTGGTGTAGGTCTTCCACGTCCTCTCTTTCTTTCTGGTGCGCATTTTATAATCTTCGTAAAAACATCCTCCTCATTCGTTCTCTGTACATGTCCTGTCCATCTCAGCATAGCAAACCTAATTAATGGCACAGTATCAGGCGATCAACATAACTCATAGAGCTCTCTGTTGTACCTTATTCTCTACTCTCCACTTTCTCTAATTGGTCCATAAATGTTCCTAAGTACTTTCCTTTCAAAAGATGCAAGTCGAAACAGGTCGCTCAGTGTCAGTACCAATGTTTCACTTCCGTAGATCAGAACCGGTTTTACTAATGTTCTATATAGTCTAGTTTTGGTTTCACGGTGCAGAAGTTGTGATTTAAAGTACTGTATTTCATCAGTCCTTAGTAGCATCTATCAACATTCTGAATTCTTTCACTTATCTCTTTATTTACATCACTGTTTTCATTTACCAGAAAACCCAAATACGTAAAACTTGAGACCCTTTCAAAATAAAATTCATAATTTTTAAATTTGGTGCGGATGGGTTACAAGTTCTCCTATTTTTTACTATCGTATATTCAGTTTCTATTTATATGTATCTGGGTTATGATAAATGGTTCTAATTTCAGTAAAATAAACATGTTTCAAGATATTCATTGATCTTTTAAGAGAAGTACCGCAAGCATTTTTATAAAATATTAAATTATAACAATAACATTATTTTAAAGTAACAAACATGTTTCATTTTGTTCATTATAATACTGTAAACTGTATAAGCTAAGAATATGAATGTTGAATTTTCACACATTGAGAAAATGTAACTAAGGAAGTTTTACGTATAAAAACATTTCCCTGTGTGTGTGTGTGTGTGTGTGTGTGAGAGAGAGAGAGAGAGAGAGAGAGAGAGAGAGAGAGAGAGAGAGAGAGAGAGAGAGAGAGAGAGAGAGAGAGAGAATAAAGAGCATTAGCCAGGGCTTGGCGTAAAAAACTGGTGTCGTTAAGGAAGCGGTCGCAGGGACCAAAGCGGCACGCCGCAGGGCTGATTCTCTCATCAACAGGAAATGCCGTGAAAGCGATTTGGGGGAAACTTAGTCACACCCTTGGGGATAAACAATGTGTAAGGGATATGTGACGAAAGCAACTGTTGCGTTGGCGTTGCTGGTTCTCTCTTTATCCGTAAAAAATCCCAAGATAATATGTGCGATTGACAGCACATTGAATATTGCCACATAGTGTAACGGCTTCGTGACACGTTCACAATCTCAACGATTGAGCTAAAGTCATGGGATCGACTCGGTCTGCCTGTCCGCCCCTTACACTGGAGAAATAGGGCATTGCCTGCGCACTGTATGTAATAAATTGCACATTTCCACTAAGCACACTTACATACACGACTTCCATGAGGCCGCAGACCTGATGATCGAAAGAAGAAGAAAAAGAAAAAGAAGAATTGAAAAGATGACGTGAAATTATAAATTTTGCGTCGAACTAGACCGTACAGTCAGATGACAGATGGATGAGTATTAAAAGCGTTTGAAATAGTATGTTGAGGAGAAGGAGAGATACAGGACAGGCTGACAGGAATTGGTTGTAACGGCCCAAAATTTGGGATTCGGTGACGGGAGTTTCAGTTTCGAGAAAGATGTGCAAGAAAAGACAGCGATTTGGATGCCTGAGACATACCGTTGATAATTTAGGATGTAACGGCAGAAGGTTGGGGATCTGGTAACGGGAGGTTCAGTTCAGGGGAAAATGTGGAAGAGAAGACGGCGATTTGAATGCCTCATGCAGACCGTTGATAATTTAGGATGTAACGGCACAAGATTGGGGATTTGGTAACGGGAGGTTCAGTTCAGGGGAAAATGTGGAAGAGAAGACGGCGATTTGAATGCCTGATGCAGACCGTTCAGAATCTGGGGTGCTTTGATTGACAAGAGATTGATTGAGCAAAATGAGCTAAACGACGAACTCAATCTAGTTATACGACTGATAACAGCGCGCGAACGAGAGAGAAAGAAAGAGAATGGGGAAAAGACGGAGAGAGAAACAAAAAGAGAGAGAGTGAGAGGGAAAAATAGAGTGACAGATGGCTATAATTTTGAAGAGTAAAAGGCTTCGTATATCTGGGGACATATGTCTATGCTGAGAATAACTGAACAAAAGAAATTGAAAGAAGAATTCAGGCTGCTAATAAAAGCTGTTAGGGACTGAATAAATATTATAAGTCAAGACTATTAACCACAGAAACTAAAACCACGCTTTATAAGACATCGGTAAGGCCTACATTGCTATGAGTGCTGGGTACTCAAGAAAATTGATGAACAGAGGCTGGCTGTGTTTGAAAGGAAGATACTGAAAAGGATTTATGGGCTAATTCAACAGGACGGAGTCTGGAGAAAGAGAAATAATAATGAATTATGTCCTAAGTACAATTACATTACAGTTGCCCGATTTGCCAAAATTAATAGATTAAGATGGGCAAAGAACATGTTCAAAGAATGGATGACGAACATACGGCAAAAAGAATTATGACACACAAGCCGATAGGAAAAAGGAAGATTAGAATGGTTAAACTCTAAAGGAACCGAAGAACAGATAGTTGGACCGGGTCGGCAGTGATGCGAGGAAGCTGGGCGCAGTGAATTGGTGGTGGATGGCTGAGGACAGGAAGTGGAGGCAATTTATTTTGGAGACCAAGGCTCGATCTGGGTTGTAGAGCCAAGGATGTATGTATGTATGAGAGAGAGAGAGAGAGAGAGAGAGAGACTACTAAATATTAGAAACGTTAAGTATCTAAATATAATCAAACACAGTAACCTAGGCAAAACGTTGACGAGGTAGTTGATGTTGAAGTTCAATGGGAGCCAGTACGGGGATATTTGTTAAAGCGTAACAGACATTTCCCGCCAATATTACTGTATGTAGCTAGTGAATCTTAACAAGATCGGAGTATTAGTTGCTATTGATTAACTTGTTACACAATACATGCATTAGCATACACCTAAAGCAAGCAGGCTTTAAGTTTAATTGTACGAACGTATAATTGTATACAGTATATTGTTGACAAGGATTGTGTTTGATCTCAACAACTACATACCATGTTGAGTACAACTACATGATAAGTCCCTAGTTAACATAACAAGGTCGTAGTATTTAACATGTGTGTATATAGAAATGCATAAAATGCAAGTTATCATTATGTTTGTTACAATCGTTTAGTAATAACTCAGTCTCAACCACGTAGAAATTATTTCAGTTAAAGGCATACCTACTCTTAGGCAGCCAGGAGTAAAAGTGAAACAACGATTACTGAAAGCAAAAATTGTAACAGGAATTGCCATATTTAAAAGATACAATTTTTCGGGCTTTTAGCCGTGCTCGATGACTCAATGGTGTTGTCATAACTAGTCGTGCCGACCATCCACCGGAGACCTTCTTCAGTAGTAAATCATCATCATCATCTTCTAAAGGCCACGTCTTGTCGAGTTAGCCATGTCTCTCTCTCTCTCTTTCTCTCCCCTCTCTCTCTCTCTCTCTCTCTCTCTCTCTCTCTCTCTCTCTCTCTCCATCATTGTTCTCTTTAAATCGCAGTACGACAGGAAGTTCGTCTCCTTTCCCATGTCTTTCCTTGGCGGTCCTCTTGATTTTTTTCCCCCAACATCTTTCCTTTAAAAATTATACTTAATAATTGATCGTGTTGTAACACCTGTCCGGTCAATTTTACCCTTCTTCTTCCAATCATTCTATCTTTGTTCACTTCTGCGAGGACTTGCTCATTACTTTTCTTACCCATACAACTCGTCCTTGTCGTTCTCCTCTACACCCACATTTCCATTCCTTTCAGCTTCCTCTTTTCTATTATGCGTCCACGCCTCACACCCATAAGTTGAGACACTCTACACAAATGTTTTTGAGAACTTTTCCCTTACCTCCTTAATTAAGTGATTATTTGTAAGAAAATCCCTTTTGTTCTGAAACAGCTGCTATTCTTCTCTTAATCTCTGTCCCATCTCTATTTTTACAAGTGAAGCTGCTCCCCAGGTAGCAAATATTTTCAAGATGTTCTACAATTGTATTACCCAAATTAATATCAAGTTTTTCATTATCTTTCTTGTTTCCTATCGCCATTGCTTTTGTTTTCTTCATGTTAATCTTTAATTTACGTTTTTATAGGCTTTCAGACAAGATTTATAGCATTTTCTTCATTTCTTACAGTAGTAAAAATAAATAAAAATCGGTCGACAAAGGGATTTTAGGCCGAGCTAAGGGATTGCTTTAGCCTCAACAAGGGGTAGTTCAAATGTGGATTTGTACAACGATTTTTAATTCTTGTTACTACTGAGAAAGGGTTCCTGTGCGTTGCTGAAATTTCCAGTTACTACATCACCAATCAGCAATCGATCCGGCCCAAACGCCGAAACTTAATCTTTTAATAAAGCTACGAAATTACGTAACGCTCTCGAAAAGTCGGCAAGTGCAGCTACGTGAAAGTTCTACACGTTTCTCGGCAGAGTGCAGCTACGTGAAAGTTCTACATATTTCTCGGCAAGTGCAGCTACGTGAAAGTTCTACACTTTCTCGGCAAGTGCAGCTACGTGAAAGTTCTACACATTTCTCGGCAAGTGCAGCTACGTGAAAGTTCTACATATTTCCCGGCAAGTGCAGCTACGTGAAAGTTCTACACATTTCTCGGCAAGTGCAGCTACGTGAAGGTTCTACACATTTCTCGGCAAGTGCAGCTACGCGGAAGTTCTACACATTTCTCGGCAGAATGCAGTATCTCTGTCAAGGCTGTGTACTGAAGTAGCACTCCAAAGAATTATAATTATACTAATTATGCTGGCACGCCACCAAAAGAATGGAACATTATTCTGGAACATGTGTAGGCTTTATATAAGCAACAGCCGGCCGAATTCGTTTAGTGCGGAACAAGTAATTAGTGAAAAGTGACTATTGTGTTATAACTCTAATAGTTGACGTTATTATTGCGTGTGGACAAAGTTAAATTGCATTGTTGTACGAGACTACCTCTAGACTTCACATTGTTACCAGTGATTGCAAAACCGTCTGAACAAAAATGTTTTTTTCAAGACCAAGATTATCAACTTAGAAAACAAATTTCAAACAAATTCATATATCGTTAATATGATTTATGCGCCTTGCGTTTTACTAAGATACTACCATGTTGTTGCAACTGTTACAGAACAATAGTGACGTAACAATTATAAATAGGCTATGTATTGTTCAATTTTTCTATAGAAACTAACAAAAGCCGCACTCGGGTTATTGAAAAGCGCTAGGAGGAGGTCTGCTGTTCATTAAAGATAGTCGCTATTGTTTGTGTTCCCTGCTGATTATTACCGCGCAGTATTGCTTATTATTGTTACTGGTGTACTATCATTATCTTTATTAGTATACAGTACTGAGAGATTATTGATAGCAATATTATGAAGTTTCTACCGATACACTCACGAACGCGCGCGCATACACATACACGCGCGCGCACACATACACACATTAAGTGAAACTGTTACCAACACAATATTATTAATTGAAAATGTTTCGACGTAAGTGGACTGTTCTCATCGACAGTCTTGTTGTCTTTCTGCCTAGTGACGTATTTGTGTTCTGGTTGAATATTAGTGACGGTTGATTTTGACGGAGTTTTTCTATTCGCACTGTTGTGATTTAATTTTTGAGAATACTGTTATTGTTACAAATATTTACCTGTTTGAAAATTCTAACGTATTTTGTGTCATCATCATCATTATCATCTTCTTCTTAACGGTTTTAGGCTTTATCCGCCTGTTCCTATTCTACAGTCTACCTTTTCTTAGGTCTACCAAATTGTCTTCTGTCTCTAGGGTTGTAATCTTTCTCTGTCTTCGATATTCTACTTTCTTCCATTCTTTCTATGTGTTGAAACCATTTTCTTCTGATTTCCCTAATCCTTTCATTAACTGCAAAAATATCTAAATCACTTCTTATCTCCTCATTTCTTATATGATCTTTTGTATAACCTCTTGTATAACCTTACAAACATGGTAATACAAAACCGTTGTTCAAACATGTTGTACAAACCGTACAAACGCATTTGTATAACCTTATATTTATTGTACCATTCAGCTGAGGAAATGGGGGTAAGGGTAAATGAGGAGGAAACTAAATATATTATAGTAAAAATACGAGAACTTGTAACCCATCAGCATCACATTTAAAATTTATAAATTTTTACTTTGAAAAGGTCTCAGGTTTTTCGTATTTAGGCTCTCTGGTAAATGAAAGCAATGATATAATTTAAGAGACAAGTCAAAGAATTTAGAATGCTAATTGATGCTACTATGTGTTGATGTGATGTGAACACTTTAAATCACAACTTGTACATCTTGAAACCAAAGCTGGACTGTACAGAACGTTAGTAAAACTGGTCCTGATGTACGGAAGTAAAACACGGGTACTGACACAGGGCGACCTGTTTTGACTTGCATCTTTAGAAAGGAAAATACCTACTTAGAAAAATGTATGGATCCATTAGGGAAGGTGACGACTGCAGAAAAGGTACAACAGAGAGGTATATGAGTTATGTAGATCGCCTGATATTGTGGCATCAATTAGGACAGCTAGGCTGAGGTGGGCAAGATGTGTCCAAGAATAGTTACAATCTTCTTATAGGAATATGAAATGCACACAAGAAGGAAATATGGATTATTGGAATCCTAGAAGATGTGAATGTACTTGGAGTTCAAATTTGTGGACATTGGCTAAGCAAAGGAAAGACTGGAGGAAAATCCTGAGGGAAGCTGAGGTCCACGGTGGGCTGTAGAGCTACTCACGATGATGGTGATGATCATATTTATTTTGGTATTAATTGCTCTTTTTTCATTTTTTGTTGTACTTTGGTTTTTAAATTATCATTATTGTGTGTTGTATGTACGGTAGGGACAGTTGAAGGGAGCACCCGTGAGAGAAGCTACTGGAAAGAGATAAAATTAATTTATTCATAATTAACGAAGTGACTTGGATACCAATAACAATAGGTATGTGTAATTTGTCTTCTCCTCTTTGCCTTGATTTTGACTTTGATGAAATATGACTTTATTTTGACTTTTAGAGCATTTTTCCCGTCACTCCCAAACACATCTTTTTCAATTCCACTTTCCATTAGCAGTTTGTTTCCTATCTCTTTCGTAACATCCTCTTTATCAGTTTTGTCTGATTATGTAATAAATGACATCGCGTCTTCAAATTCGTCCGGTCCCAGTAAGTTCGGTACGTCCGTTTATTACTCTTCTACGTCTCGTTCACTTAAAACCATTATCTCTTTCCAGTAGCTTCTCCCACGGGCGCACCGAGCGCTTGGTTTGTTTGTTATTATCATCTGTTTCTGCTTCTGCTAGCGTATGACTGCGTTTGACTGCATGGCTGCTTGTCTGTCTCTCTGTCTGTGTGTGTTTCATGTGTGTCTCATTATGAATGTATAGTTACTATAATGCAGTACGTTGTACGTGTTTGCATTCAGTGTATGGTAATAACAATCATTTGGAGGAGGGTGGGTAGGACGGTAATAACTTGTGTTTATTGCACACTTATGGCGCCGTAACTGTCTCTGTTGCCACCAACAACTGGCGCCGTTAATCGTGTGTTGCTTCTCTTTTTTATATCCATCTCCTTCAAAAGTCATTGAACTTTCCAGGGTTTCGTCTAATGGTCTCTCCCGTCTTCAGCATTTTATAAATAGAATGAAATTTACCTCTTTTATCCGTCTAGTGCCTTTCCTATTTTATATTTCACTACGCGTTTCTGGACATCTTCAGGTGTAGGCTAATCCCTTAGTAAAGTTCGTCACATAAGTGAGGGATTCTGACGTCAGAAATTTACTGAGGGATTACACCTGAAGAAACGCGTAGTGAAATACAAAAAGGGAAAGGCACTAGACGGATAAAATAGGTAACTTTTATTTTATTCATATACGTAAAAGTGGTCTGGATACTGAACGTATGAATTCAGCATTTTGTTTTCACTAGCTCTGTTATTCCCTATTTTCCTTTTAGTCGATTGGTATATCCGAATTCGGAATTTTCATGTAAGCTTTCCTTTGTCCCTTGTTTCGCGTTGCAATACTGACCTCCTGTTGGTGGTACACACAGTTCTTCCAGTATAGTTTTATTTTATAATTCCACCCTTTCCAACACATCCCTTGACGGACCTCGTGAATTGGAACTCCGCTATTTTTATCTGACTCGTATCCTTAAGTCTTTACCCCGACCATTCAGACCCGTACAGTACAGCATGAGTATTACTCTGAAAAATGTAACCGTCTTTACCCATATAGCCTTTCCTTTGAGTGGTTCAATATCAAACCCAACAATCTCCAAATTTTGGGGAAATTGAGTTATTGGTAGCACTGTAATCTGCTAAATCAGCTGAATATAATAAATATAAATTTTAGATTCAAAACATACAAAATCCCTACAATTTTTGCATGCAAACACATGCTTTAGTTTCAAACCTGACAATCTCAATGCTAGTTTGAATTTCAAATACAGCAATCTCCACACTGGCCAATCAGAGAGCATAATGGAGGCAACATGGCTGCCATTTGCTTATATTATTATGTGATGTATTGATGTGAAGTGGTGTTGTTTACTCATATTTTGGATCTTTTTAGCATATTTTCTTACGTTAAAGTAATTATGGATGTACATAATCTATCAGCAAGTTCTTCTGTAAGCGTTGTATCACCTAGTAAAGCCAGGAAAAAGCTTTCACAGCCTTCAAAATGGAAACAGCCTTCAATGTGTTTAAAGTGTTTATATACTGATCTTCTAGCATTCCTTGTTTTTTATGTGATTTTCTGTATACATTTTAAATGTATTTGTTTATTTCCATTTCATGTGAAATTTAGCTTTAAATGTGCCATCTTCCCTAGAGGCTGATAATTTTTTTTTGTTCATTATTACTATTATTTTTATTATTTATTGGCATAATAATCCCATGGTCAGCATTTTTCTAAGGTTTTTTTGTATCAGGATCAAATCTAACAATGTCCTCATGTTTCAGTTTCATATCCAGCAATCTCCTCATGATTCAGTTTCAAAGAAGACAATCTCCTTACTTTAGTTTAAAAGACAGCAATCTCCAAATTTTAAATGTAAATGACTTTATTTAATTTGTATATATGGACTTGTGACTTTAAAGATGTGTTTCTGATGCATGAAGGTAATTTTTGGAAGAATTACTTTTGTTGCTACTCTATGGGAAATAGTGTTACAGTTTTTCCGTTCTGGTGTAAAATTCTGAAAAGTGGAGGTTGCTGAGTTTAATACTGAACTTTTTAGTTCGTTGCTTATCCGATTGTGTATTGTTACAACGGAACGCTCTCGAACGGTCAAGAGTATCGTTCTACACGTTTCAACCGAGTAGATGCGTGTCTCTGTCAAGTCGTGTACTAAAGTACCCTCTAGACCTCTCGAGTGCTTCTTAACTACGCAAATTATGTTGGCATGGAAAATTATTCACGAACACCTGCAGGCTATATATATATATATAAGCAACAGCGGCTGGCTTAGTTAGATAGTTACGTTGGGCGATTTATTGAGTGCGGATCAAGTGGTTTTTGTGGAAAGTGATTACTGTGTTATAATTATTGCGGAACTCAATATAGTTGACATTATTATTGCGCGTGGGCGAATTTAACTTGAATTACTGTATAAGCCTACCTTTCTGATTTTAAGTTGTTAATTGTGACTCATTAAAGGTAGTTATTAGTGATTTCGTTGGTGTCTGTACTTTGTTTCCACTATACCATGCGACGATCCGTGAGACCGTCATACGCTCTTTTGTGGATGACCCTGTCTTCCACGTACGGGACAGTATTTGTAAGCTCCCTCCCAGATGAAGAACCTGCGCACTGTTTTGAGCGGAAAATATTTTTTGTCAAGTTATTTAAGTTCAAATATCAGATAATATTTAAATTATCAGGAAAATTACAAAACTCTTTACTACTCAACTAACAGGTTTCAGGAAAACAACAATTGTAATAATAAATCATATAATAGAGTTACGATGGTCTCACAGATCGTCGTATTGTACAGTGGAAACAAAATACAGACACCAATGACGTACCAGTTTCAATGAGTCACAAATAACTAATTGTTGTCAACCAGGCACTATCATTCAATAAATCAAGTTAACACATTGAGACCTGCCCGCTTACGGTCCCTACATGCAGCTGTCTCCTGAACACTTTTGTAAAAGTTTGAGGTCTAATAAAAAATTTGTTTCTTCACTTACGTCCATTCTGTAACCAGCGCGTTAAGGTACACGTCTTCTACTTTAAAATGATATATATTTTGTTATGGTGTTTTGTAATTTACTTTTTTTATTAAGTTGAGAAATGTACACTTTTTTACTTAAAAAATAAAATTCAGCTTGACTAAATTCTAGCGCTGTACATTAACGTTAAAGTTAATTTTAAACACAAATGACAACTATACACAAAATTATATTGTTTACATCTAAATATTGATTTATCATAAGATTTACTGAAATAATTGAAAAGAAAAGACGACTTGTAAATTGGGATTAGGATGTTACTCTCTTTCTCACACACGGTTAATAGAGGTTCTTCATCTAACTCACTCTATGGACTGCAATTTGATATATAAAATTAACATGTATTCTTCCTACATCTTTTGATTTTTTATAATTTCAACGAAAAACTAAGAAGTGTTAGTTATATCATTAGCTTCATCGATCACAATGTTACCATCATCATTACACATTACCACCAATTTCTGAATACAAATTTAATGAATCAATGTCAAAGCCAGAACTGCTTATGATTTCGTTAATCTCTTCTTCTGTAAATTCCTGGAATACGTTTATAATAAACAAAAATAAAACGTAACACGACTATCTCACTCACAAGCTGTAGGTAAACAACAAAAATGGCTGCCCTCATCAAACACGTGTACACACACAGCACAAACAGAAATATTTTCCCCCGTGTTTGTTCCAGTGCATGCTGGCCTCTAAAGTTTGAACAGAGAACATTCAATTACATGGAAAACAAGCATGTCGACGTATAGGAGCCGTCTTGTTTCGTTTAAGCTATGTCAAATTCCCTGACGTACCTGGTACGTCCTTAGGATTCTGGCGCTTGTTTGACTTAGACGTACTAGGTGCGACGGCCATAGGTCTTAATTTGTTATAAAACTGTCCACATGTAGTCTAATAATAATATCACCTGTAAGAGTACCGCATTAATTACACAATAATCACTTTCGCAACAATTACTTGATCCGCACTCTACAATATCGCCAGGTGCAACTAACGTCTAAGCCGGCTTTCCATACTTGATGCGCACTCTACAGTATCGCCAGGTGCAACTAACGTCTAAGCCGGCTTTCCATACTTGATCCGCACTCTACAATATCGCCATCGCCAGGTGCAACTAACGTCTAAGCCGGCTTTCCATACTTGATCCGCACTCTACAGTGTCGCCAGGTGCAAATAACGTCTAAGCCGGCTTTCCATACTTGATGCGCACTCTACAATATCGCCAGGTGCAACTAACGTCTAAGCCGGCTTTCCATACTTCATCCGCACTCTACAATATCGCCATCGCCAGGTGCAACTAACGTCTAAGCCGGCTTTCCATACTTCATCCGCA
The DNA here is from genome assembly GCA_034769895.1 of Magicicada septendecula. Classification (NCBI taxonomy): domain Eukaryota; kingdom Metazoa; phylum Arthropoda; class Insecta; order Hemiptera; family Cicadidae; genus Magicicada; species Magicicada septendecula. The sequence goes on from CM068369.1 coordinate 30,857,255, forward strand.
CTCTACAGTGTCGCCAGATGCAACTAACGTCTAAGCCGGCTTTCCATACTTGATGCGCACTCTACAATATCGCCAGGTGCAACTAACATCTAAGCCGGCTTTCCACACTTGATCCGCACTCTACAATATCGCCATCGCCAGGTGCAACTAACGTCTAAACCGGCTTTCCGTACTTGATGCGCACTCTACAATATCGCCAGGTGCAACTAACATCTAACCCGGCTTTCCATACTTGATGCGCACTCTACAATATCGCCAGGTGCAACTAACGTCTAAGCCGGCTTTCCATACTTGATCCGCACTCTACAATATCGCCATCGCCAGGTGCAACTAACGTCTAAGCCGGCTTTCCATACTTGATCCGCACTCTACAGTGTCGCCAGGTGCAAATAACGTCTAAGCCGGCTTTCCATACTTGATGCGCACTCTACAATATCGCCAGGTGCAACTAACATCTAAGCCGGCTTTCCATACTTGATCCGCACTCTACAATATCGTCATCGCCAGGTGCAACTAACGTCTAAACCGGCTTTCCGTACTTGATCCGCACTCTACAATATCGCCAGGTGTAACTAACGTCTAAACCGGCTTTCCATACTTGATCCGCACTCTACAATATCGCCAGGTGCAACTAACGTCTAAGCCGGCTTTCCATACTTGATCCGCACTCTACAATATCGCCATCGCCAGGTGCAACTAACGTCTAAGCCGGCCTTCCATTCTTGATCCGCACTCTACAGTGTCGCCAGGTGCAACTAACGTTTAAGCCGGCTTTCCATACTTGATGCGCACTCTACAATATCGCCAGGTGCAACTAAAGTCTAAGCCGGCTTTCCATACTTGATCCGCACTCTACAATATCGCCAGGTGCAACTAACGTCTAAACCGGCTTTCCGTACTTGATCCGCACTCTACAATATCGCCAGGTTCAACTAACGTCTAAGCCGGCTTTCCATACTTGATGCGCACTCTACAATATCGCCAGGTGCAACTAACGTCTAAGACAGCTTTCCATACTTCATCCGCACTCTACAATATCCCCATCGCCAGGTGCAACTAACGTCTAAGCCGGCTTTCCATATTTAATCCGCACTCTACAATATCGCCAGGTGCAACTAACGTCTAAGCCGGTTTTCCATACTTCTGGCCACGTGCTAACGTGATTTGCCTAGTTAAAAGAGCTCAAACAGTGTAGAAGATACTTTAGTGCACGGCCTTGACCGAGACAGTGCACCTCCTCGGCTAGCCGAGAAACATGTACAACGACACTCGATTTTTCGAGAGCGTTGTGTAATTTTCAACCAATATAATAATCACTAAATGTTCCAAATTACTGCATTGCCTTTTTAGTTAAATTTACAACTAAAGTGCCTAAATAACCGATAATTCTGTCTTGGTAACTTCAACTTTCTAAGTACACTTAAGTATAATTGTTTCCATAAACATTTAATGTGTGATGTGATGTGTGAGATGTGTAATGTGATGTGATTTACTAATATATATAACTGATAAAAAACTATATATAGTTTTTTGTAAACACATCTTACAAAGGTTTCGAAGCGATTCAATATTTGCAAGGAATATAAAGTGATTAATTCTGCCAAATTGTTACAGAAACCTAGTTTGTATTTTAATTACATTTCCGCATAATTTGATCGTTTGCATAAACATTTAAAAGTTCACAAAAGCTTTAAATAAAAATGTTTGAGTTCCGTTCTTGGTTTTGACCGGTGGTCAACCCCTCTTTCTCTTTCCACATTATACTTTGCCTTCAGAAACCACCCTTAATTTTTACCCCATTTCACGACGCGACCGATTAACTTTATAACTTGCTTTTGTACAGTCGGTAGTCAGTCAGTCATCCGTGGCTCTACAACCCTTGGTGGGTCTTGGCCTGTTCCAAGAATCGACTCCATTTTCCCTATTGCGTGGCCTGGCTTTCCAGTTTCTGATGTTCAGCTTTGTGATGTCCACCTCTATCTGATCTTCTTTGAATCTACTTCGGGGTATTCCCCTTGCTCTACTATGCATTGGTTTCTGGTAGACGATATTGTTACGTAATATGGAACGTTCTACAAGTATCTCGGCTATCCCAGCAGAGCCCAGCTGTAATGTGTGTGTGTGCGTACCTATTGCTGCTACTTTGAGATGAAAGACAATTACGTGACACAACAATCGAGGCTATTCCAAACCGTACCGGTCGGCGCATTGTGTTCAAGACCAGAGAGAGTTTGCACGTATTCTATTGGATTCTAGAGCGCCTGTAATATGCAGTCTGCTCGACACGTCATCCAGAAAGTGACAGATTATTCTGGAATCTTAGCGGCGTATAAATATAAGCATCCAGCGACGTACTGTCATTTCACGTCGGGCGATTACTCGCAGCGTTTAAGTGGCGATTTATTCAAGTGAGGTTCGAAGTACTGTGGCAAAGAGTTATTGTGTTATAATTGTGCGGGACTCTATTAGTTCACATTATTATTGCGTGTGGGGGGGACAAAATTAACTTGAATTATTGTACGAGTATAATCTTGTTGAATAATTTGTTGATTACAAACTGTTGTTTATGATAAATTACAGCTGGTGATTAGTGACTTAATTGGTGTCTCTATTTTGTTTTCCACTGTACCATACGAAGATCAAGGAGACCGTCGAAACAATATGTTTCTCTATCTGTTCCTTCCTCCAGTCTCTCTATGTGTCCAACCCACCGTAGTCAGTATATGTTGATTATACTGACAATGTCCGGCTTTTTTTTAAAGATGGCATAGTTTATAGCGCCTACGCCACATTGCAATTTCTTGTACTCCTCTAAATATTGTTCTTAGAATTCGTCTTTCGAAACAACCTAGAAGTCTCTCGCTATTTACAGTCGTTAGTAGCCAACATTTATAATTTTTTTTTCGTGAAGGGTTTGTGAGGATCGGTCGAAAATATAACACAAATTTTAACTTATTTATGTCGTCCTTCCGACAACGTTTATTGTCATCATCAGGACCTGTGTATGAATACAAAAGGAATGTCAAACACAACAGAACTATTATTTGAGTGAACGTGTTTGTGTATGTGAGTGTGTGAGATTGCGCGCGTGTGCGTGCGCATGTACGTAACATTGTATATGTGAAGGAGTTGAGATAGTTTGTTTACATCTTCAAATGATTTCTTTAAGACAACGAGAAAATTATAATATCACAGCACTTAATTTATACACTATTACAATATAAATTACTTATAACTTTACGGTATTTTTTAATTAATTATAAAAGAATAATCAACAATTAGATATTAGAATTGGTACAGAAAACGTTTATGCATATACCAGTCAACATATAGCATAGTAAAACGTATTATAGCTAAATACAGATTAAAGGATGATAAACTGTGTAATTATTAAAAATAATTGTTAACACGTTTCACTCACTACGGTTATTAAAAACAATCAATAATTCAGAAAATTCTACATTACACAATAACTGTAGAACTTTACGAACTTGTGTAATGTACATAATGTAATGTACATACATAATGTATGTAATGTATGCAATGAATGTAATGTATGTATGTAAGGTAATTTTACATACATAATGAAAAAATCAAATAATTTACATAATGTTACAAACACAAGTTTTTGGTAAACTTATCTGTCAAGTGAAATTGGATAATACTTATAATCATATTGTTTTAAATTATAGTCCAGAGTAATATAATTGTGTTTGAAATTTCTTTTGTATTCATACACAGGTCCTCATGATGACAATAAACATTGTCGAAACGTCGACACAAATAAGTTAAGATTTGTGTTATATTTTTGACCGATACTCAAAAACCCTTCACCAAAAAATTCATTGTTCGACGGTCACTACGAATTTAAGGGTTTAATCTTTTTTTTAGTTTACACAGAATTGAAGCAGGAACTAAGCTGTCTTTTTGTTTTAGTATACATTAATTTCTGAAAACCAATTTATGCTGTTTGGGATCGGTTTGTTTGTTTACTCACTGATAACGCCTTGGGATTGCTACCAGACGTAGCGCATTATTCGCTACCAGATTGTTTCGTCGCATTACACACGTCTGTTACGTTCTAATTTCCAATTAAACTTTGTTTGTGCAAACGTGAGCAGAATAAATTAGCATTTACTGTATTCGTGTTGGTAGAGACGTTTTCTGTCTGTGTCGGTTGGTAGTTTAATCAACACGTCGTGTATGACACAACCCCAGAGAGAGACTAGACAGCCACAACTGTTGTGTAAGCTGGGCCATGAGCGTGCATGTATCGGCCGATTCACAGTGGTTTTTTGTTGACACGCTCTGTTGCTGACTAGCCACTTTTAAATTGGATCATTTTAACTAGTTCATTTTTAAAAATAATTAAGAAAATAATACGAGTCCGTTGTCATTTTTTTTCAGTTGAATTGGTATCGCTGTAATCACCGTTTATACCAGGGCGGGGCGCATATCTCGCACTCTACATTCCGTCTACTTGCATTGCTCAGCTTCTTTTCAATATGTTGTACAGTCGTGTAATTCTTTTCTACAATTTATCAAAGTATTCTGATTATGTTGAACGTGTAAGTAAATTTACATATATTGGTACCGTACTATAGTCAATTAAGAATGGGACCACTCTCAAGAAATAAAGAGCAGAATTGAAAAGGCAATAGCACACTACACTAGAATACTAGACTAGAAAGGCAAGAGTACACTAGAATGAGCAGTTTATTCAAAAGTCACGATTTAGCAATAATTACAAAGTTGAGACTTTTAAGCTGCTACGAATACTTGGTCCTCTTCTACGGTGTAGAATCTTGGACTTTGACTGAAACCACAACTAAAAAATTGGAATCTTTCGAAATGTGACTTTACCGTAGAATACTGAGCATTTCATGGAAACTAATGTTGAAGTTCTTAGAAGGATAAAAAAGAGTAACGGAAGTTATTATCACAGTAAAGATAAGAAGGCTTCAGTATCTGGGACATCTCACGAGAAATTAACAGAGATTTTACTTATTGCAGTCCATACTAAAGGGAAGTGTACTTGGAAATAGAGGAACTGAGCGACCGAGAATCTCATGGCTGAGAAATTTAAGGGCCTGGTTTGGCATGAATACAACTGACTTATTCCGTGCAGCAGTACAGAAAGTTAAAATAGGCTGTATGATGTCTTACATCCGAAACGAATAGGAACTATCAGAAGAAGAAGATTCTGCTTATGTACTTGCCATCAGTGTTGTGTAAGGGAAACTGTTTGTTCAATTTAGTCGTCCATATTTTTACGACTCTCACTCGGATCGTCGTGTTGTGCATTGGAATCAGAATAACTGACACAAATAATGTCCAATTACTCTTTATTCATATTTTTATTTATCTTATCTTCAATCCTGCAAATGAGTCACGACATATAAAAAGTAAAGCCTATCGCAGATATATCTAAAAGCGTTAAGCCAGAAATGGTCTCGAAGACGAGACTTAAGGTTTCATGTTCAAAACGTGTAGTTTAGTTTTTCCGTTATAAATCCGTCTATAACACTTTAATTATATAAATTCTCATTTTCAAACTTTCAGGTTTGGCACGATATAATTGTTGATAAATAAGGAAATATAACAACGAGGAAAGATTGTCATCTTAGTAAGTCTTAGGAACACATGGCTTATTTTGTGTCGTTTTTTTTATAGTATCAATTTTGTTTAATATTCTTACATTTACTTATTAAGTTACGTTTTACCTCAAACAATGCAGAAAGCTATTGTTTGGATTCGAGTGGTATAAATTGTTTATTATGAAACGATTAAATTATTAAATGTGATTACGCTACACCAAAATATTTACTTAATCTAAACAAACTAATGTACGTGTCTAAGTAATACACTAAACAATGGCAGAAGATTTTGCGAGTCACGATACCATGATATATTTTGCAATCCGCTGCTCATCGAGTCTAAATATCGTAGCGTATATTTGTGGTATTCAACAATAGTAGTGCTAACAATGGGACTGAGGTGTAATAATGACGGACGACTCCAGCCGTAGAGATAATGAATGGAGAGCAGCTGGTCTGACACTGTGTTAATGATCAACGTAACCGAGACAAAATTATAACTCTGTGGGCTTGTCATGGCCAGTTTTTACGATATGTAAAACACGACTACACACTTAATTTTATTTATAATTTCTGTATTCAGGCTAAAATAAGACTACCGTCAAGTTTCAAGCAATAGCCGTATAAGTATTAGATCGTTTCAAAACGTTCCAGAATTACCAATTTCATCAGTATCATATTTATCTTTATCAGGATTTATATAGACACATTTTTGTACATCGTGTTCTATTTTACAATCAACTCCGTGAGAACGTTAATAGAAATCCATTATTTAAATTTAACTTAGTATCATCAGATGAATGTTCTTTCACAAATCAATACTGATCATTTAAATAGGCATACCATGCAATACTGGTGTGACAACACTTCATACTGTATGAGAGCAACTACTAGGCAAAAAGTCGTGGACATTATATATTGCGGAATTATTGGTAATCACATTATTGGTCTTCGTTAAAAAAAAAAAAAGATTAAACGGAGAATTTTATGCAGATCTTTTAAGAAACATTCTGCCGCTATTACTTAAAAATATTTCACAGAATACGGGGATAAACATGTGAATACAACATGATGGCGCACCTCCACACAAGGCTGTGTTCGCTCGACATGTTTTATATAAAATTATTTTTTGTTGAAACTGCTTTTGCCCAGATGAAAACTTTGTTTTATTAAAAATCAGATTAGAAATAAAGATCTAGCACCGGCCGTCACAATCGTAAAATTCAAGATCTACAAGCTCAACGATTGAGCTGTGGTCGTGGGATCGACTCGGTTTGCCTGCGTCCCCTATTTTTGGGAAAAATAGGGCATTCCCTAGGCACGATATGTAAGAAGTTTCACATTTCCACTAAGTACAACAAGAAAGGTTGTCATCTCAGTAAGCTGTAAGAATACATGGCTTGTTTTGTGTCGTCTGTTTTTTAATTTTAGTAATAATTTTGATTATTATTCTTACTGGAACCATGTTTTAATTTAAATAATAGAAAAATCTGTTGTTTAAATTCGAATAATATACGCTGTTTATTAATAAAAAAATTACATCATTAAATGTAATCACTCTACACCAAAATTGTTAATGTAATCTAAATAAACGATATATGTGTGTAAATAATAAGCTAAAATATGGCAGAACATTTGGCGAGTCATTATACCATGTTGTATTTTGCGATCCGCTGCTCATCGAGTCTAAATATCGCAGCGTATATTGTATGTTTGTGGTATTCAACAATAGTAGTGCTAACAATGGGACTGAGGTGTAATAATGACGGACTACTCCAGCCGTAGAGATAATGAATGGAGAGCAGCTGGTCTGACATTGTGTTAATGATCAACGTAACCGACAAAAAATTATAACTCTGTGGGCTTGTCATGGCCAGTTTTTACGATATGTAAAACTAAACTAAAACTTAACTTTTACAATTTCTGTAGTAATAATTTAAATAAACTGAAAAAGTAATTTACACGAACGTATGCAGGAACGATAATTTTATTTGTATTTCAATGCTAAGTAGACTATAAACATCATTTATGAATGTACAAATAAAACGAAATTATTACAAACATGTTTTAAATAAAGAAACACAATTTCGTAAAGATGATTAAAAGACAAAATAAAAACTGTCAGCTTTATAAGTACAACAAAATAATAATTTTTGTATTTCTTGAAAAGAAATATTTGTACTATTAGAAGTATATACCGAAATATTTGCCCGTGGTCCAGGGTTTAAAAACAAACCAAACGTTTCAGCAGCACCACTGGCTGCCATCTTCAGTGGAATTCGAGTCGTCTCCCTGAACGCGGGTGTCAAACGTCAGACCCACAGTACTGTGGTGAAGGCTGATACTGTGGTGAATATTTGTACTGTATATAAATACCAATACAGTTTCAATACAGGTCTGACATTGTGATAATGAACAACGAAACTGAAAATAATTATAACACTGTGGGCTTGTCGTGTCCAGCTTTTACGATATGTCAAAGTGGGTTATAAATTTACCTTTATAATTTTTGTATTGATATTTTAATTTCTACTAGTAATTTTGTACAAACCACTATGTTGTCTTTGGTACTGACGAGCCCTTTCGGCAGTCAAGCCATCTGTAGGTCATTTAGATATTTTAAATATACTAAAAAGTAATTTATGCAAACGTATGTAGCGATGATATTTTTCTTTATGTTGGAACGCAAAGTACACTTAATCATGAATGTACAAACAAAACGAAATTATTACAAATATGTTTTAACTAAACTTATATAATTTTGTAAAGATGATTAACAGACAAAATAAAAAATTTCAGCTTTATAAGTATAAAAAATAATACATTTTTGTATTTCTTAAAAACAAATATTTGTAGTGTATATAAATATCAATACAGTATTTGAGAAGACCAAAGGTAAGGGGCAGCTACCTTAGAATTTTGTCTCCTCCAAAACGTGAATGTGAAGTAAATTTACAGTCTGTGTAAAAGTGCATTAGGTCACAATTAAACAGTTTTCACAGAAAAATGCAATGCAAAAGTTTTTATTCAAAACAGGAAATTTACAATACTAATATAGCAATCAATAATATTAATAATCATTAATTTTTGTATACTTGGATAAAACGAATTTATAAAAAAACATGTGAAATGATCAAAACATGAATTTAGAGAAATTCAAGAGAGACAAATTATGACTGATGAACAGCAAGTCGCTTAACATACACGCAATTTTGCTAATTACTAGTCTCAAGCAATGTATAGCTGTCACTGCACATTAATTACAACGAATTAATAAATTATCGAATAAATTGTCAAATTTGTAATTATTTAAGTAATATTAATAAATATAATATAGTGATTAAATACATAAACCTTCAATAAAGATAAATATTTTGTATTTAGATAAATATAAAGCTATTTTTAAAAATAAAAATGAACATTTTTATTCAATTTTAAGTTATAATTTCTAAAGAAAATTAATAATCGTTGAAACACGATAATACAATAAGTATGTAATAAAATACCTTTACTTATAACTTTATTAATTTTTTTTTAAAGGAAAAATGAATACGATTATTACATTTTAAAATTTATATATAAATATTTGAAGACAATTTAGTAGGACTTACTTTAATGTGAGTATAATCCACAACACGATCTGAAACAAATTAAACACATAAATGTTATTGCTGGTGGTAATTATTTGGTGGTGGTGATAGATTTTGTGGATTTGGTTGTATAATGGCATTAGGAGGGGGAGTAGCAGAAGGTATAACAGCTTCAATCTTCAAAAATATTTTCATGTTCTTTGTTAGATTGCAACGTTTTTTTGTACAACCCTATCACACTTGAATTGGAATCAGTTATATTAAACGCAAAACAAACAAAATAAAAATGATGTAAAAACTTTTTTGTGTAACTGTAAATTATGTGTATATGTATAGGCCCTACAATGTTACTGCCGGTAATAGTGCCTCGGCCGAAATGATGACAATCGGAAACCTTTGATATAATAGTGTGTTCTTAATTGCGCGGCACTCCACGCCAGTGTCTCTGTGCACCAATCAGATTGCTGCACCGATCTGAGTTCACGGTGCCACAATTACTATTCATTAACCGCAACTTACCCGCCTTCAATAGATGTAGGCTGTCGTGTCGTCGTCATTTTTCTGTCTGTTTAGCTGTTGTTTAATAACGAACATAAACATGTCAACAACGATTAACTACACTGATGCGGAATAAACAATTAATTACCACCGATAACGGTTCCTTTGATGCCGGATATCATCCTTTTGTCCGAGGCAGTATTTCGTGATCACGTTAATGTTATTACGGGACTCCTTAGGATTGCAATATTAAAACATTAAACTAATTCACTGAATGCAAAGGAAATCGGCAGTAACAATGTTTATTATTACTACTTTTTCATTATATTTTATATTATTTGTTTTTTAATATTTTTATTTATGTTTACTATTAAAAACCAATCACGCAGAAATTAAACTACCCTTCTCCTTCTATTCATTATTCCTTTTTAAGTAACTCATTGAGTTTACTGCAGGTCTCCCATATAATATCTTCAAATAAATACAATGCAAGTAGGTATATTTTCACCTGACGCACGTTTCAGAGAAACTATTCTGTATCTTCAGATGTTTGTTTGAATTGTAATTGAATGTTTCGCTTGCGATATAGTTAACGATTTAACTTCGATTATATTTTAGATTTAATGAAGAAATTTGTGTTAGTGGTTGAAATCACAATCAGAATGATCACAGTTGCACACCACTATATAAAAATTATCCAAATTAGCGCTTTCAAGCTTCACAGCCCATCGTCAGATTGGAATAGACAGAAAAATTCGTAAAAACAACCCCTTCACCCCTCTCCACCACCCTGCTCACACACAACAAGCTATAATATAAATGACCCTTCCCCACCCCCTAAACCCTGTCCCACCATCTGTAGAGTTAAATATTTTTTCTAGCAAATTCCTTGTGTTTCAGTGTTGTGTGTGTGTGTGTGTGTGTGTGTGTGTGTGTGTGTGTGTGTGTGTGTGTGTGTGTGTGTGTGTGTGTGTGTGTGTGTGTGTGTGTGTGTGTGTGTGTGTGTGTGTGTGTGTGTGTGTGTGTGTGCATCCTTTCAAACTACCCTCTTCCTCTCCACACACGTGGGTCAGTCATACACCCTTATTTTAAAACATCCAATTAGTACTATGCAAAATAATTCTTAATCTTATCTATCTGTCCTCTATCATTTACTTCTTAATCATGTTATAAAATATTTCTTCATTATCAAATTTAATTTTAATATTAATTAAATTGTCTAACCCTTTTTCTCTTTCTTTCAATATTTCTAACTCCTCTCTAAGCTTCCTTTCAACTGTGTTATTCACTACTTTTACAATTTCGTATTCTTCCAAAGGATTAACAAACTTATGGTTGTCTTCTATGAAATGTCTTGCATATAACGAATTGGTTGTTCTATTACCTTCTCCACGTTTGTGGTCAGACAACCTGCATACGAATTTTCGTCCTGTCTCTCCTAGGTACACCTTGTTGCAGTCTTTACATTTTAATTTATAAATTCCGCTTTTCTGTAATACTGGAATTTTTTCTATATTCTTATTCTTTATCTTATCAAATACCGTTTCACATTTTTTAATAGCTATATCTACTCCATATTTATTAAAACATTTTATAATTTTTCTAGTATGTGAACCTATGTATGTCAATGACCCTGCATAATTCTTTTGTTCTGGTTCTATTTTATCTTTTTGTATGTTAACCCTTTTCATAACTTTATCCACTATGTTGGTGTTATAATTATAATCCAACAGCACCAACTTTTAAAAGTCAGGTTGTGCCGGTTCGAAGCCGGCGGTTACAAAGTATAGATTCTAGAAAGTTCTCGTGATCGTAAAATACGTGAGGGAGGCAGTCGAGCGGACTTTGTTCGACGGTATGAGGGGAGCGGCGCGGTGTGCGGTTGCGCGCGCAGCTCGGCCTGTGCTGTGGAAATTGGGCGCTGCAGAAGTCAGTCTACGCTTGGCCTCGCTCACAGAGTTCTTCCCCCTTCGTCTCCGCTCTTTGTATTCGTTCTACGCAGTTTTGTATCTTTCTACATGATGGAGTAGAGAATACAACGACTCCCCGGTAAGATTTAATTATTTTCATTAGTTGTGTGGATATTTAATAACAAGATTTATGCTATCGTGTGAAGTACGTATTTATGTGTGTGTGCGACCTGACAAAGTTATGTAAGAAATATTTTTTACTGTTGTACGCAACGCCCTTTGTATAGCCATGCCTTATTATTTTCTGTTATAATGCGAGAAGTTTCAAGAGTCATTCTCATAGTAAAAGTGCTTTACATAAAAATTAATCACAAAAAAACTTGGTGTGCAGTCAGGTAGTGATCTGTGTCGGTGCATGTAGTATACTGTCGCCGTCTTTGTTAACTATGTTCACAAATAGAGAATGAAGTGTGAGAGCTTCTGTGTATGAAACTTAATTGAAGGTAAAACCTTCTCAATGCTGTGAGTGACTTGCTGTTAAAATTTTTTGACCAAATTATGATTACTGCTCTGCACGTGGCCGGTTTTACCTGCAAAATTTTGTCGAAGCATGTTGACTGAGTACAGTTCACTTTATATTATGCCACAATTTAATAAGTTCTGTTCATGATGCAAATTCACTTATTCCATGGCTGAATTTAGACGATTTAAGCAGGTTATAAAAAACTTTAATTAATTAATTTTGTGCCTTTGGTGAGAGTTAGCTGGCGGCCCGTTAAGAGGTTAATTACCTTAACTCGGGTGTACATTCTTATAGACTGTTCTCTAATTTACTTGAATTCTTAGGGTTCTTGCTCTAAGTCGGGTTCCTGGCTTGCTGTGGGCCGAAGATCTGCTCAAGCTGTGAACCATGTCAAGATCGCCTACGAAGAGGGAGACGGAGACCTAATTCTTATGTTGCACTCGCCAGCACACTTGAGGTGATATTTATACTTTATTTAATTTTTGGGGCCGGGCCGGCAGGGTGCCCGTTTACTGCAAATTGCATAGATGCCATGGGACCACGTGCCCAGACTGTTTACCGGAGGTTGAGCTGTGATCATGACTCTGAACACTATAACTTAAAATTTCATAAACCTTTTTTTATAACTCATTTAAATAACACTAAACGCTATGCCTGTAAGTGTATGCTGCTCTGCGAGAGCGCGCCAGAGAGAGATTTAATCTTGTACCATTTTATTGTTGCATCTAATTTTTACTCTTACAAAATTTAATAATTGCTCAGTAGTTCTGTTCCGGCTGGAACAGCTGTGTATAAATTTTTAATTTGACTAGGGATTTCATATTTAAGGGCTGGGGACTTTCCGGTGGTTTTTCTTTGGGACTTTTCTGGGTTTACAATATGGGACTTAGTTTTCTGACACGCTGGTACAACTTCAGACAGGTCGAATGCCTGTCAACTTTTGTCAACTACAGGTAGGCGCGCTCCCACAGATGCCAGAGCACAACCACCTTATAGTATTCTATTCTTTTAATTGTTTATATGGTCATGTGAGGCTAATAGAAATAATTACTAATGTAATGGAACGTTTTAGCTGATTTTGCCTCTTGCACAAGGGCTAAACTGATTGTTTTCTCAACTGGCCTACACATATGGGTTGACTTCCCATTTATAGCTTGCTGTGTTATTTTGACTATAAAACATGTATTCATCATTTTCTTTTTGAGCAATTTATGTATTGTCAATATCTTCAGAAATTGTAATGCCTCAAACAATTAATTTGTTTATTAATGTATATAGAGATGGATTCTTTTCTGTAATTTTTTGCAGTCAAATAACTGTTTAAAATTTTATAAATACCTTCTGAAAATAGAGGACGTAGTTGTCAGTTTCTATTAATGATGTGAAAAGAACTTAAGGTTCACACACTCATCTTGGGTCATTGATCAATGGAATGCTGGATAAGGGGGTGGGCCGGTTGTTTGTGCCCCCTGAATTATTATCATTCTTCCTGGGGGTTTTGGCTTTTGTTATTCTGCTGAACGGGTTGCCTATTGGCGTATATTTTATCACTTCCGAGTTATAAGATTGTAGTTATTCTACCTGTTGGGTGGGTGCTTTCCAGGGGCATGCGTGTTAAAAACTAATGTAACTGTAAGTGGGTGTACCTTGTGTTCTGTGTGTGTTGTTATGGGTCTAGCTAGCCACGAGATGTGAGAATATTTTTATAATTATATAGGCATGTGTCCACTGATGTGTATACACTTGTAATGTTTTATATTTATATACATTTGTCATTCTTAATTTTTATACACACTTGTTATTCTTAATTTTTATACACACTTGTTATTCTTAAGAGTTGTACATACTTGCTATTTTTGACTTGTATTCATACTTGTGATTGGGCACATATGTTATTCTGATTTGAATATATTGTTACAATTTATTATAAAATAAATTGTTAGCGTTCTGTTACAGCCGAGTTTTATTGCAAGTCCCGTCATACTGGACCCAGCATAATTTTGCTTCTCTAGGCTCCTGCCTAGTTCTATATAACTTGTAACCTCTCTTTGAAAGCCAATAAGCAAGGCGATAGAAATTTAAAAGGAAATAAGATAAACACTAAAGAGCAAAGAGGGGTTACAAGGTTAAGATACATAAAGAAGGAAAACCAATTAGACCGATTGTTTCTTTTATTAACGCACCTATTTATAAATTATCAAAGGAAGTTAGCAGAGTACTGAAAGAGAAATATGAATTTGGGACAAAATACAACATAGAGAATAATGTAAAATTGATAGAAAAATTAGAAAATATTAGGATTAATGTAAATACAAAATTGATATCACTGGATGTTAAGGACATGTTTACCAATATCACAGTAAATAAAGTTATTAAGTTAATAAACGATAATAATATGGGAGAATACAGGTATAAAAAGCAGTTGATGAAAGTAATTAAAGAATGTGTAAATCAGAACTATTTTAGGTTTAATAACAATTTTATATACAGAAAAAAGGTTTACCTATGGGGTCTTCATTATCCCCTATTCTTGCTGAAATATACATGAATGATTTTGAAAAGCAATTAATAACTTCCACTAAGTATAAAAACAATATAAAATTATGGTCTAGATACGTTGATGATGTATTAGTAATTTGGGAAGGAAGCATAGAAGAAGTGCATGAGTTTATAAATGAGGTAAATAATAAGGATAAAAACTTACAATTTAAAGAAGAGATAGGAGGTAAGAAAACAAATTACTTAGATTTAGACATACAAATTAAAGATAATGAGAAACTACAGTTTGGGATATTTAGGAAAGAGTCGTATTCTGATATAATTATACCAAGAGAGTCTTACCACCCATATAGATATAAAATGGCGGCAATCAATTCATTTTGTTACAGAGCTCAGAAGTGTTTAAAAGAGACCGAATCAAAAGATAGGGAGTTAAGAACGATAAAGGGAATTGTAAGGAATAATAATTATAACACCAACATAGTGGATAAAGTTATGAAAAGGGTTAACATACAAAAAGATAAAATAGAACCAGAACAAAAGAATTATGCAGGGTCATTGACATACATAGGTTCACATACTAGAAAAATTATAAAATGTTTTAATAAATATGGAGTAGATATAGCTATTAAAAAATGTGAAACGGTATTTGATAAGATAAAGAATAAGAATATAGAAAAAATTCCAGTATTACAGAAAAGCGGAATTTATAAATTAAAATGTAAAGACTGCAACAAGGTGTACCTAGGAGAGACAGGACGAAAATTCGTATGCAGGCTGTCTGACCACAAACGTGGAGAAGGTAATAGAACAACCAATTCGTTATATGCAAGACATTTCATAGAAGACAACCATAAGTTTGTTAATCCTTTGGAAGAATACAAAATTGTAAAAGTAGTGAATAACACAGTTGAAAGGAAGCTTAGAGAGGAGTTAGAAATATTGAAAGAAAGAGAAAAAGGGTTAGACAATTTAATTAATATTAAAATTAAATTTGATAATGAAGAAATATTTTATAACATGATTAAGAAGTAAATGATAGAGGACAGATAGATAAGATTAAGAATTATTTTGCATAGTACTAATTGGATGTTTTAAAATAAGGGTGTATGACTGACCCACGTGTGTGGAGAGGAAGAGGGTAGTTTAAAAGGATGCACACACACACACACACACACACACAACACTGAAACACAAGGAATTTGCTAGAAAAAATATGTAACTCTACAGATGGTGGGACAGGGTTTAGGGGGTGGGGAAGGGTCATTTATATTATAGCTTGTTGTGTGTGAGCAGGGTGGGGGAGAGGGGTGAAGGGGTTGTTTTTACGAATTTCCTGTCTATTCCAATCTGACGATGGGCTGTGAAGCTTGAAAGCGCTAATTGGGATAATTTTTATATAGTGGTGTGCAACTGTGATCATTCTGATTATATTTTTGATTGTTGTAATGTTTATATAGTCAGCAACGTATTATATATTTAATGTTTTATTATTCTAATAAATGTATGATTTTAAATAAACCGTCTTGTTTTGTTTTTATTTGAATTTGTTCTTTAATTAATAGAATATTATTATTGTGTTTGTAAATATTAAGATTTTCCCAGATATTCATTTTGTTACATTTTTGTACGTGTTATTCAATTTGATATTCTGAATGTCTGGAAATTTATGTCTATTATTTGAACAGTGTGTGGCTAGATTTGCAAATATTAAGTTTTAGAAACGCATTGCGATGTTGACTGTCTCTCAAGGACAGTTTTTCCTTCGTCTGGCCTACGTAAAATTTATTTGCAATCTGGACATTCTATTTTGTAAATTCAATTTTTATTATGAATGTTGAATTTAGTTTTTAGGTTTTATTTTATAAAAAAAAAATTTTGTGTTATAAGATATTTTCAAGCGTGTATCATTAAATAGTTTGCTTAGTTTACGAGTTTTGTTTCCGTGATAAGCAAAGTTGATATGTCTTATATTATGTTTTATATATTCATTAGTGAAAGGATTTTTACAAGAATATTTGTATGGTGTTTGTTTAGTGAGTTTATGTTTAATTTTATTTTCTAATTTATTGATAGTCTTTATTTTGTATCCATTGTCTATTGCTATTTCTTTGATAGTTTTTATTTCTTTGTTTTTTTATGGTTCATTTAATAGGCTTCTATACAGACGGTGTATTAATGAATTGAACGCTGCCATTTTATTACGTAAACATTACAACAATCGAAAATAGAATCAAAGGAAAATTGATTATCCGTTAACTATATTGTAATCGAAACATTCAATTACAATTCAAATAAACCTCTGAAGATAGAGAATAATTTCTGTGAAACCTGCATAAGGTAAAAGTAAATCTACTTGCAGTGTATTTCTTTTATTCAGTACATTTATTAAGGCCCGCTCTGTACACAACAGTCAATAAAAGTTACCGAGATAATTAAATTCAACAGTCTGGAGTTTATAAACCCACATCGATAACAAACAAACAATCCACCAATACGCTCTGCAATTAGTTACTCCTCAGGATTAATTGAGCTCAGTGTAAACAGCTGTATTGATGATCGGGTAAAGAGTACACTTACTGACTCGTACATTCTCTAACAATGTGTTTTACAATTCCATAATGAATCACAATGGATCATGACATGATAGCAAGTTTCAGGTTATGGCTCCATTCTACAAAATTGCTTGTGTTTGTGAATTATAGTGTAGCTACCTCGCCCAGAGACCGTAACACACTCAGCCTCTGTTACAGAAACAACGAATGTTAACAGAACCAAAATAATCTAATAGTTGTTTGTTCTAAAATTGGACAGTTAAATTAAGGCTGCCATATTTTTAGATCGAAAACGAGGACACCTTGATAAACTAGTGTGGTTTTGACCGAAGGGGGGGTCTTATCTGTGCACTTTCTGAATAAACCAATATTTTCATCATTTCATAGGGTATTTATAATTCTAAAACAGTGTACAACATTTATTTAAAATTTTTAACATTTATAATTCTGTAAAACATTTATAATTATATTAGTATTTTTCATTATAAATTATATGCATCTATATTAAGAGCACGGTAGAATGCAATAACGGAGACCCACCACGCCTTCAGAGGCCCAGAACGGTTTCAAGAAGGCCAGATCATGTCTAGATTGCATATTACAATAGCCCAGCTCATTGAAAAACGTAGAAAGTATTAGCTGCCCACATACCTAGCTTTCGTCGACTTCGAGAAGGCGTTTGACGGTGTGAATCGGAGCAAACTAGGGGCAATAATGGCAAGAAAAGGGATCCCCACAATATCTAATCCGAGCTTTACAGAGTCTTTATGTGGAGAACGAAATCTTAATAGAACCAGTGAGACCGAGAACAGCTCCTACAGTTGGCCTGATCAATTGCGGAGTACGAGAAGGGTTCCATTGTCACCTTCTCAGAAGGATGACAGTAGGAATTAATCAACTGTTATTAGTAGTATCCGAAGGGGGTGTGACGCGAACGTATGCTTTCATAGAAAAGAAATGCACCAGCCTCTCCAGCGCTGTTACGAAGACCAATTCACTCCACCGTTGTGGTAACCAATTCCTTCGGCGGAGTGGATCGGTAAGCAAACGAGAGATGGGGATTCTGTCAGGGCAGTCTGGAGGTATCCTGGGTTCTGGCCTGGCAGGATGTTGCACATCGGCAGCAAGGTGTGCATCTAGTGTGGAAGCGGAGGAGGCTGTAGTACCCCAACGGATGCACAAATGGGCTGAGTCAGTTAGCCTACTGCGACCGGGCAGAGAGGGTTCGTCAGCTGAGTGAAAGCAACTCTGTAGGAGAAAAGCACATTGAAATCAAAGTTCCTGGTTCTCCAGGTTGGGGGTTGGATCAGAAATCAGGCCTTGACTCAGTAATGGGTTGTAGCGCCGAAGAAGAAGAAGAAGAAGAAGAAGAAGAAGAAGAAGAAGAAGAAGAAGAAGAAGAAGAAGAAGAAGAAGAAGAAGAACAGCAACAACAACAACAACAACAACAACAACAACAACAACAACAACAACAACAAGTTTTTAGTAGTAATTAATGTTTTATCTTTCATCGGTGTTTTTATAGCTTGCTCGGTCATAAGGATAACTTTTAAAAGCCTTTGATGTAATAATATGTTCACAATTGCGCGACACTTCCCGACGCTGTTGTGTCATTCCACCTTACACCAGATGTCACCTGTAGTACAGGTACACCACATGACTGTTTGTAATGTAAGACATATTATAAAGGCTAGATATTGGAGATTAGTAACCTGCTCCAGAACAATCACAACAATTTACAAGAATTGCTCGTGTTGGATCAGCTCAGTGAAAAGCCACCACCTTGGTCCTTGATGTTGTGATATGTAATAAGAAATCCTTGCACATTCGACTCAATGAGTGTACAGCCACCTGCAAGCCGCTTTTCGAGTTCGACAGGATAGTAGCCTGAAGGTGACAGCCCTATGATATGTTCGATATGGCAGATCTTACATTGCGATATGTTAGTATAGGGCCGACAGTGTTTTCTGAACAGTCATCTGCGCCGACCTAATGCATGAATTACCCCCACT
Organism: Magicicada septendecula; assembly: GCA_034769895.1. NCBI lineage: Eukaryota > Metazoa > Arthropoda > Insecta > Hemiptera > Cicadidae > Magicicada > Magicicada septendecula. Next base: position 30,876,439 of record CM068369.1, read on the forward strand.
AACAATTATAGCTAAGTTGTCTAGAGGGCAGAGAGGAGAGACAACGCGATAACAGTACACCGTCTCACTTATGTACTACCTCTGTCTCTGTCACACACATGCTTCCATTGTTCTCACCAATCTTGTTGCAGCCGATGTTCACACTACGGAACACTGTACAAGACTGTTGTGCGCATGTGCGAAATGACTAAAAATTTTGCTAGCTTTGCAACGAGGTGTTTGTCTACTGCGCATCGAGGCCCGAGTGTTCAATTCCTCCCTCTAAGATATTCAGGCGTCATATTAGTTACTAAACTATCACGTAGTCCTTCAGTCTTTCGACTGGTTTGTACCCTCCCCGCATATACCCGTGGTGCGTGTGGTACTGAGTCTCTCACAGGTATATGGGACCTACAGTTTAACGCCGGATCCGAACGGCATAGTTGGGGAAGGTTTATACTAAGCAGGATACCTCTCGCTCGTTTGCCATTGCCTTGCGAGGGGGAACGGTCGTATCTAAATCAGATGGCCCCCGATAAACTAAACTATCGCAAGCAAACTATAACTCTGGACTGTTCAAAAAATAACTTCCAAAATCAGTTGTGGAAACAGTTGAAATGAATATTGATTACGGACGAAGGTGTTTAATCGCGACTATGATCAAATCAACGTGACGCAAGATGTAACTAACCTTTTTTTGATACATACACTTATAACACTTGATACACTGATATGTGATACCACTGTAAACAGAAATAATTTAAACACTTACTGTTTGTTTTGTCTCAAGTATTAATTGTCGAACAAATGCTAGGAAAACAACATTATACAATGTCAACTTTGTCGTGTTTACTTGCTAAACTGCTACGTGTCACGTTCCGGACTAGACCTTTCGGTGTTTCCACCATTTTCAAGTCCTAAACCACGACAAAACTGAAACACTGAAGGGCCTGGTCACTGGGGGAATTAGTATTCAAGTAACAACATGAATTGCACAATTTAATTTAATAATACTGGCTCCCATGTGTACCACCGAAGCAGCTTAGGAGTCAGGCAGGGTAGGCTGCCACATGCGAGCCGTACAGCATACAAGGAAGGCAGTGTGGCCACCACTAAGCTTCAGCCGCCTATTATTATCCCCAGGATGTTATCCCAGTTACTCATTTGCAGCAGTTTGAGTCGACCCGGGGAGCTGAATCGAACCCGGGACCTCTAGATTAGTAGCCAGGTGCCATACCCACTGGTCTACTGAGCCGCCTCGTAGTAATTATAAGTTTATTAAAATAAATGTATTTATTAAATTTTCGAATACTTTAATTTTCATTACGAACATTAAGAAATTATTCCCAATACATAAAGTTTAAGGTATTAAAATTATTCATTCATCCGTTCGGATTACCTTGAATTAACTCTGCAGAGGTCCCTAGTTAAATGTGAAAAAATGTTGTTGGTTTAGCGTTACAAATGGTGATTATTCACAGTCTGTAATTGGGCTGGTCTTTTTTGTTTATCCGTTCTCATCGTCCGTAACCAAATTCACTCACGTAACAGCATTTTAGTTTACGTTCGGTAATGAACAACTTATATGACACAATGAAACTGGAAACCGACAACGCTTCTGATTACGTAAAAATAGCGTATTTGTACTACTTGTGTTTTTTTACAGCTATGCTGGAAGAATTGCGTACATTTCGTATTTGTTTAATCAGCGCTCTATGTTTGTTTTGAAACCGACGACCAGATGATGGTATTAAGCAGACGCCATTCTAGTTTGTTGTTTGTTTATATTCATTAGTACTTGTTTACATTTGTCAGTCTGCAATTAGTTGGAGGTTTATCAGCTACAAGCTGACTAGTTGCTTCAAAATTTGTACACCTGTTTTAGTACGCTTGTCCCCGTGAGTTGTATACCCGCTAGCATTGTAACAACCGAGGGGTTTTGGATCCGATACCCGTGATGGGACGTTTGTGACGTCAGCTGAGTAGCTGCCACATGCAACGCCCTCTACCAGAGACAATGTTATACATTACAATTAACTAGAACTCTTGTTCCCCGCTCCTTCATATTTTTGGTACCATAAATACTCTTACTTTTGTGCGTTCTTAAAGAATGTTCAGAAAACCCTCATACGAGGTTTACTACAGTGGGCGCCCTCTTAACCGGGCTTGGTTTAACCGGTCGACTGGCTGTGAGGTAATCGATGACTCATAAGGTACCAAGCGGCTCACCGACATATCAAAACTTGCATGATTTGTACTTGTTTATTTTACAGTTTTAGTCAGTTTAGTGGTTGATTTATCAAAATGAAGAGCTGTGTCGATTGTTACTACTGTAAGTGATTTCGTGAGGTTTCTGATCCTACTTGTGATGAATGACACGTACCGGAAACGTGCAGAAGAATGGATAACTGGTGATCAAGAGCTTGAAAATGAAACTTTGGCTGATGGAGAAATTTTGATTGTTGTCTGCCAACAAACTGATATTGACGAAGATGAGATGAAAGAAAAAAAAAAGAAGAGGACAGTGAGGAAAATACGTGACTACGCTTTTAAAGATTCATTGAAAACTAAGAAGCAAAAACCAGTTACTGATTTTGTGAGTGTAACAGAAATATACAGCATTGTTTGCTGTCGTAAATGCAGTAATTATTATTTTGTTTCACCAAGTGTTTTATTAGATTAATGTTGAGTTTATATTTAATTAATATTAAGGTACTCATAACTTATTACAGTATATTGCTAAACAATACATATATTGCAATTTAATATTATTCTTTTTTACATAAATAAACAGTATTAAACCTTTTAATCAGAGTTAAAACTCAGTTTTAAAGAAAATTTGGTTTAACCGGCAATTTTGTTAACCGGCCGACCCCCCGGTCCTGAGCTTACCGGTTAAGAGGACGTCCACTGTATTTATAATACCTTATTAATAGGATGTACAACGTTCTTTACTATTAATAGTACATACTGTCGCATGTAGCAGTCACACTCCATGAGAACAGAGACAGTATAAACGTTTGTCTAAGGCTTGCACGACCGGTCTCATTATATTCAAAATTAAATAAAAAAACCGTTCTGTTAGGCCGTGGTTCGTTGCTGTGGAACATCTTGTCGGCAACGTTCCGATACCCCTCGGGAATCTTCCTCAGACCGCCAAAAAGCGACACAGCGTAGGGAAGAACAATAGCTGCAGATGTTCGCTGAACAATACCCGATATCTGCCTCAGGTACAAGCAACCTTGCTTCTTTGGTTGATTGTTTCTACCTGAGACAGGTAGGACTATTGTTGAGACATAATAATTTTAAAAAGAGGCAAATAAGGGTGTGTGTGTGTGTGTGTGTGTGTGTGTGTGTGTGTGTGTGTGTGTGTGTGTGTGTGTGTGTGTGTGTGTGTGTGTGTGTGTGTGTGTGTGTGTGTGTGTGTGTGTGTGTGTGTGTGTGTGTGTGTGTGTGTGTGTGTGTGTGTGTGTGTGTGTGTGTGTGTGTGTGTGTGTGTGTGTGTGTGTGTGTAAAGTAATACCACTATAACCACTGCAGTCACATGATCCTCTCTTTAAATTACATAATACTTGTTACACGTTACTTGACTTGCGTGTTACTAAAAACTATTCATTACACACCAGACTCTACATCAGATGACGGATTTCGATCGAAGGACCTAATCCTTAATAATAACATCCAACCCTTGTATCCAACTTTCAATTATGTTTTCCATAATGACAACACTTTTTTCTGTTATAAACACGTTCTGTTAATATTACAGTTTTTTTTCCTATGGCGCTACAGCCCAAGTCGGGCCCTGGCCTCCACCAATCTCCGCCTCCAATCCACTCTATCCACTGCAACCCTCCTCCAGTTTCTTATCCCCATGTCTCTCGCGTCCTCTGCAACGCCATCTTCCCACCTCTTCCTCGGTCTATCTCTAGGTCTCGTTCCCTCCCATGTACCCAGCAAAGCCCTCTTAGGGTTCCTGCCATCCTCCATTCTCATAACATGTCCTGCCCAACGCAATCTTTGAATTCTTATAAATTTTGAGACTGGTATCTCTTTACATATTTGATACAGTTCGTTGTTGTATCTCAGTCTCCATGAGCCATTTTCTTGTATTGGGCCTATAATGCGTCTGAGGATTTTCCTTTCAAAGGTGTCTACTATGTCGACTGTTTTCTGTGTAATTTTCCATGGCTAATATTACAGTTAACAACAATTAATTGTTAATTTTTTCGCCTATTATCTGTGTACCATTCACACTGATAAAGATAAGGAAATCGATTTTGAAAATTCAGAAAATTTTGAAAGTAAAACAAATAACTGTTTCATAGCACGTGGGTTGAAAACATTACGGCTTAGACCAGAACATATTCTTCTGATGATCTCACTGACCGTCGTATTGCACAGTGGAAACCAAATACAGACACCAATGAAGTCTTACGGTATTGATATATCGTAATACGGCTGAACCCTCTATCCGGACTGCTTCCATCGTAATACGGCTGAACCCTCTATCCGGACTGCTTCCATCGTAATACGGCTGAACCCTCTATCCGGACTGCTTCCATCGTAATACGGCTGAACCCTCTATCCGGACTGCTTCCATCGTAATACGGCTGAACCCTCTATCCGGACTGCTTCCATCGTAATGCGGCTGAACCCTCTATCCGGACTGCTTCCATCGTAATACGGCTGAACCCTCTATCCGGACTGCTTCCATCGTAATACGGCTAAACCCTCTATCCGGACTGCTTCCATCGTAATACGGCTGAACCCTCTATCCGGACTGCTTCCATCGTAATACGGCTGAACCCTCTATCCGGACTGCTTTCGTCGTATTGCACAGTGGAAACCAAATACAGACACCAATGAAGTCATTAACTGCCAGCTTTAATTAGTCACAAATAACAATTTGTATTCAACAAGATACTCTCATACAATAATTCAAGTCAAATTTGACCACACGCTATAATAATGTAATCTACTAGAGTTCCGCACTATTCAAACACAATAATCACTTTCCACTGATCCGCAACAACCACTTGATCCGCGCTCTATAGTAACGCTAGGTGTAACTAACTTCTAAGCCGGCTGCTGTGCTCATACAGGTCCCGCAGATGTTCCAGAATAATTTTCCATACTGCTGGCGGTATGCCAACATTATTTGTTTAGTTAAGAGCTCGAGCAGTTTCGAAGCTACGTTGAGTGGACGGCCTCGACACAGAAGCCGCTTGTGGGTTGGTCCAGAGCGTTTACGTAACTGCACTTAGCCTACCGACTTTTCGAGAGCGTTACATAATTGGCGTAGTAATATGTTACTCGGCCACATCCTTCTTGCCGTCCTTAGCGGAACCGGCACAAAATGTTACAAATAACGTCGTTGGTACAGAATTCACTATCTGTTGAATTAGTGGTGAAGGCTACTCAGAAAATCAAGCAAGCTCCTTGCTATTCCAAGTCTCCAAGCAAATTTCTGCTGTCTCCTTACGAAACAAATAGCTTAATTACCCCACAGGTTGGATATCCTAAGTAATATCAAAGACTAATTTTTCCTGTTATGTAATATTGCTTTTTTTATAAATTCTTTTTGCCTTTAAATTTCAGATTAAATATTAAGTCGAATCACGTATTTGCCTTCCATATTTCTCATTCATGGTTGGAGAGATATTCTTCATTTGAAATAAAACCAGGAAATACAACTATAGGTAATGTATTTAATTAATTAAATGTCCCACACAACATGTAGTAACGTTGAATGTATGCGGAGTGCGTTTGTGTCTGTGTGTATGTGGAGTGTGTTTCCACTTTGTGTACTATGTTACTTGAAGCACATTTGTGTTTGTCATCGTCAACGTGCAAGGAGAGAGATTGTAACTCTCCCCGTGGCTATTTTCAGAACTAAAACATATACTGTAATGTAATAGATTGTTTATTCATGTGCACGAGATTGTGGAACTTGTCAATATATTTTACTGTACACGTGTTTAGTGTGTCAACGTTTGTCGTCAGCCAAAACACGTAGAACAGTCAATAAATATTGTATAGTTATGTGTGAAAGCACAAACATTAACAAACGCGCGCTCTTATATTCACTCACTACAGCTGCGCTGTTACTTTCTTTTTCTCTTTCTACTTATTGTTTTCAATTTCTTCCTTTTCTTTTTCGTCTTCTTGTTTTCCTATTTTACCTCTTCCATTTCTTCTTTTTCTTCTTCTTTGTCTTCTACTACTTCACCTCCTCTTCTCGTCATCCTCCTCTTCCTCCTCCTACTCATCATTCTCCTGGTCCTCCTCCTTCTTCTTCTCCTTCTTCTTCTACTCGTTTCTTTTCATGGAGTATATAAGCCTAATGGCCTTTCCCGGCTTTCTTACTCTAAGGGCTTCCTGCTATAATTTTTCTTAGTTAACGAAGTAAAACTTACATAAAACAGTTTAATTACCCGGACGTTTACCTCTTTGTCGGTTTATTGCAAAATCAACATGGTTGTTTTACTAGAACATATTTATCACCGTAAAAAAGAGAAGGCGAGCCCGCTTTACCTTGAGGGACTTGGACATTTCTCAGTCTAGCCACTCAATAGTTACACCACTGGGACGTGTGAAACACGATAATTGTTTTTACGGGATGTCTGTAAGGTATTTTGGTCAAAAATTTGATTTTGATTTTTTTTCCAAAATATTCTATGAAATATATGCTCTCACTTGATATTAATTTTAAATGAATCGGACAACTAAAAATTTTTAATGATTTTTTTATGTGATGATATTACGGATAAACTCAGTCCAATATGCACCCATTCGAGCTTACGCATATTTCGGTTTGTTGCAGTACAGAGAACTATTGCTTTTCGTTTTTACTTTTCTTTGTAATCATACTACACATATGGATGAGCCTAAACCTATATTTAGAGACGTGACTAACCAAGAACTTTTAAAAAAGTGTCTCCATTGTAAAAATCAAACCCCCAATGAGTCGGTAAACAACATAATTTGGTCGGGCATTCCTAAAAGTGTTTTGTTTCCCTACAAACATTAAAGTTTGGGGTATATGACGCAGTTTCATGCTTTAATAGAGGTTACTTAACCAGATGCTTAGTATTGGAACAACTAGTCGTGTCAATAGGAAAGAACTGTGCTGAAATTATGTTGGGTATTGATATGAAACGAGTGCGAGGAGCTGAACAAGCAACTGCAGAACTACAGAAAGAAGCTCGGCAGAAGAGAGCAATGGCAAAATAAAGCTGGAAGAAGAATTTCAAGCTGCAGAAGACCCAGCTAAACCTTTATATGCATAAGGACTTTATTAGGCGATGCACACAAATTCATTATATTGATGATTAATCTTCAATTGCTGTTTTCAGAAAATGTTTAATTTTTACACAAAAACCCCATAATCTCTATAACTACTAGAGATACAGAGCTTACATTTTCTGTAGGGCTAAAGAGTACAACTTTTACCACAGGGATTTTTTGATACAATGTGCCTGTCACGAACAAATGATAATGTACAACTTTTTTAAAGTGTTAAACATTTCATTGGATTAAAATGTTTTAAATAGCTCAACGTAAGCATATCCTAAAACCCCTTACTTAAAATGTTTGCTGAGTGCCAACCAATCAATGGTAAAAGTTTCAAACAGCTCAGTTAATTAGTGTTTGAGAAAACGAGTCACGAAATCTAGTAAATTAACATGGGCGAAATAGGGCTTACAAACTGTCAGTGATTCATTGTTCTCTAAAATACTATGCCCTGCGATTGCTCTTTATTGTATTTCTAATATCTCATTCATCATTAAAATATCTACTACAATACATGCAAATTTAAAACGGATTAGGAATTCAACAACTGCTTGAAATGGCAAGACTGGTCGGGTTTTGAATCGTATAACTACAATTCGTTTAACCGTTCGCATATGGGATGAGAAACAGAGAGAGAGTGGGAGCTGAAGAATGTGTGTGTCTCTCTCTCTCTCTCTCTCTCTCTCTCTCTCTCTCTGTGTGTGTGTGCGCGCGCGCGCGTGTGTGTAAAAGAGAGAGAGGGGGGAGAGAGCGAGCTTTTAAATTGTTTGTGATCTCGGCTTAAGCAAGATACGATAATTATCTTTTCTAGGAAAGCGCGATTGGTTTTAACAACGTAATAGGTTAGGACAATAAGGGAGGAAGGGATGAGAACCAAATTCCAGTAACATACATTTTGCCTCTTCTCACATATGGCGCCTCGGTCCCAAAAAATACCTTTGTACATAGAAATTCTACGTAGGAATTTAGACCGTTATTAGTAAGCCATAATTCCTTTAATGATTTTAGTATTGCGTTTGTATTAGATCGTTGTATTCTTGGCTAGCTGTATATTAATTACAAGTACCCGTTAACTCAAAAACGTTAGGTTCTTTATTTTAAGTGTTACTGTGCTATAAGCATTGTATCTACACATTAAACGTTATGTTTTCATCAATCATGGCTTTTATTTATTTTAGCAGTAAATTAAAAACTAAAAACCGTTGTCACCTAACCTCACAAATGAAAACAACACGTATTTTCGCTTGCATTAAGAAATACGACAATTTACAATTACAGTTCACTTCTTTTTTCACATCGTAATATATCGATACAATCGCACATTAAAAAAAAATCGAAAATGTACTGCTGGAACGGATAAAGGTACAGTTCCGATGCTGCTAAATAGCATTTGTTTATTTACTTGTTACTGTGATAATTAGGTAATTCTGGTCTCCATGGTGTTGTTGACATCTTTATACGCGTCCACAAAAAGGCATAATTAAAAGGACCTAAATAGTGAGAACAGGGCAGTATATCAAATTCCCAGTTAGACAGTGTTTTTCTATTTGTGTCAAAAGTTACTTGTGGAAAATTTGGTGGCAATCGGTGTAACGGTGTGGATTTGTATTCTATACAAAGCAACAAATCCTCAGACTTTTAGTTTTAAATATATATATATAAATATATATATATATATATATAGATAGAATTCCTTTTTCATTTTTTATCCATCTACGGGCTGTTAACACAACTTCCTTTGGGTTCTCATGTTTATTCTTACTTCGACAGTGTCCCTTCATTGTTTGGCTCCAAATTGCACGTTCTAATTCCAATATTATACTCTGTTGGTTCTCCCCAGTTGTTTCCCCCTTCCTCCGTCATGTTACGTCAGGTGTGATATGTCGTGTTGAAGGCATGGGATATTGCGGTGTTATTTATGCACGTCAGCACACATCCTGCCGTTTGCAAGACGGAACTCTACATACTTTTGTTTGCTTTCATTGATTTTAACCTCTCATTGTTTTTTAGTCCCTCGCGGGTCTGGAGGCGAACGGCGAGGACCATTTGGGTGGATAAGAAAAATGCAAAATTAATGAGCAAATCCTTGCGGAAGTAAAGGGGAAGATAGATCGCTTTTACAAATGATTGGAAGAAGAAGGGCAAAATTGATCGGGCACACGTGTTACGACACAATCGACTCTTAAGTAACGTTTTTGAAGAAAAGGTGTTGGGGAGAAAAACCAAGAGGATGATCGAGAGCAACATTCTTCAAAAACATGTAAAAGAGATTAATTTCTTATCGTACTGCGATTCAAAGAGGACACTGATGAGAGAGAGAGAGAGAGAGAGAGAGAGAGAGAGAGAGAGAGAGAGAGAGAGAGAGAGAGAGAGAGAGAGAGAGAGAGAGAGAGAGAGAGAGACAGACAGACAGAGGAGACATGGCTAACTCGACAAGGCATGGCTTTTAGATAATAGTGTTGATGATGATGTTTTAGTCTAGCTTTTAGGCGATCTAATTAATTTCCTTGACTATACAAGTAAATGACAAAAATATTTCTTCTCGTAGCTACTGTGTTATGTTCGTTAAAATTCTGTTTTGATTATTTCAAGAAGCTTAAAACGTTACGAAACACAGTGAAATGTTTGACAAGTACTATTATTGTTTATGTGTTGTTGTTAATTATAACGAGCCGGAGGCGACTGCTGCAGTGTTTTATCTCTGTGTGGCGTTTAATGACCTGTACTGGCGCGTTCCGTTGTGTAGATGTTCCCGTTTGTGTTAACACATTAACACAACAGTGGTAACTGATAAGGGCTTTTACACATTATATCTCATACATATGTACACATTTTATATATATTTAGGTCAGCCACTGTAAATGGTTTATAGCTATGAGCATAGCTGAACGTTAAATTGTACGTGAGGAGTTGAACTGAATTTATTAATTGTCTCTGTAAACCTGAAAGCACAATTAAACGCACTTGCGTCAGACAATAAACAGGCATTTATGTGAAACTATAAAAAATATATGACATAAAATATTTTACAAGTACAAAAATATATAAAAAACATGTGTCCCATTAATAAAGGACGGACTTTAAAATATAAAATATGATATAAAATATTTTCAAAGATTCTATTGAACAGAGTAGGAAAAACGTTGGATAGCCATTTGGGCGAATATCAGGGTGGCTTTAGGAAGGGCAGATCCTGTCCAGAACAAATATTCACTCTGACGTCAATAATCCGTTACAGGATACTGTATTCAAAGGAGATTGTAATAACATTTGTTGATTTCAAAAATGCCTTTGATTCTGTTGATAGAGAAACTATATATAAAATAATCCGAATATTTGGGGTTAAATCTAAATTGGCAAATCTAATCCGTGAACCCTTACGGACACAGTTTCAAAAATAAAATTCATGGAAGAAATATCTCACCCATTCAAAATAAATACAGGTGTAAGACAGAGTTATGGTTTATCCTCTATTCTTTTTAACTGTGTCCTAGTGAAAGTAGTGAGAATTTGGAATGAAAAATTAAAAGAATGCAAAATATCATCAATCATGTTGGGAAGAAAGAAAAAAACTGTTTGGCATTCGCAGATGACTTTGCTATACTTTCTGAACATTTTACACCTGCAGTAACACAAGTTAATTTTTAGAGGACATAGCCAGTAGAACAAGCTTAAGAATTTCTGCAGAAAAAAACAAATTTCTCACAACCATTAAAAACGAGCCAAAATTCCTGGTAACAGATATTGGTCGAATAGAGAGGGTTCGAAAATTTAAGTATCTAGGAGAGATAATTCAAGAGAATCGTTTGGAACTATTTGCTATAGAAGAAGGGATTTATAAGATGGAAAGAGCATATGGTATAACTAAATATATTTACAACAAAAGTGCATATCTAAAAATACGAAAGTAAGGCATTACAATACAGTAGTGAAGCCAGAATGCCTATATGCAAGTGAATGTCTAGCATTGAATTATAATTTATACAAACTACAAATATTGGAGAGACAAATTATTAGGAAAATGTTAGGCCCATGAAAACTTCAGAAGTTTGGAAATTAAGAAGTAATGATGAAATATATCAAAGTATAGAAAATATAACAGAAACAATTGGAAATCTAAACTACAAATCAAACAGGGCCAAAAATTTGAGCGATTTTCATTAACATGTGTACTAACATTACATAAAAACAGTTTTTTGATCGGACGTTTGTAACTGTGGAAATTGTAAAATAGCACTATCTCTTTGACAAAAACTCGTAAAGGCATCACTAAACGTACAAATAAATGTAAGTAACGACTTTGTAATGTACCAAAATTTAAAAAATAGTCTCTTCAAACCTAAAAGCACAACAAAACGCACTTGCGTCAGTTAATAAACAGGCATTTATGTGAAACTACACAAAATATATGTGTCATATAAAATACGGCTAAACCCTCTATCCGGACTCCTTCCATCGTAATATATGTGTCATATAAAATACGGCTAAACCCTCTATCCGGACTGCTTCCATCGTAATACGGCTAAACCCTCTATCCGGACTGCTTCCATCGTAATACGGCTGAACCCTCTATCCAGACTGCTTCCATCGTAATACGGCTAAACCCTCTATCCGGACTGCTTCCATCGTAATACGGCTAAACCCTCTATCCGGACTGCTTCCATCGTAATACGGCTAAACCCTCTATCCGGACTGCTTCCATCGTAATACGGCTGAACCCTCTATCCGGACTGCTTCCATCGTAATACGGCTGAACCCTCTATCCGGACTGCTTCCATCGTAATACGGCTGAACCCTCTATCCGGACTGCTTCCATCGTAATCCGGACTGCTTCCATCGTAATACGGCTGAACCCTCTATCCGGACTGCTTCCATCGTAATACGGCTGAACCCTCTATCCGGACTGCTTCCATCGTAATACGGCTGAACCCTCTATCCGGACTGCTTCCATCGTAATACGGCTGAACCCTCTATCCGGACTGCTTCCATCGTAATACGGCTGAACCCTCTATCCGGACTGCTTCCATCGTAATACGGCTGAACCCTCTATCCGGACTGCTTCCATCGTAATACGGCTGAACCCTCTATCCGGACTGCTTCCATCGTAATACGGCTGAACCCTCTATCCGGACTGCTTCCATCGTAATACGGCTGAACCCTCTATCCGGACTGCTTCCATCGTAATACGGCTGAACCCTCTATCCGGACTGCTTCCATCGTAATACGGCTGAACCCTCTATCCGGACTGCTTCCATCGTAATACGGCTGAACCCTCTATCCGGACTGCTTCCATCGTAATATTTTTTTTGTGGCTTGACGTTTCGATCCCTATAATCTGAATCGTCCTCAGAAGCTGTGAGAGGCGGTTGGAAGACCTAACACACCTTTAAATAACTTGCAAAATTTTATAACAATATTGTTTAGTGTAGTTAATAATAATAGTTTAATAATTAAATATTCAGTTTAGTAGCTATCTTATTCAGGTGGAATTTATTTCCACTTAAAAAAAATTACTTGTGTTGTACATGAAAACAAAAAAGCATCTACGAAAATTCATCATCATCTTCAAGGATTAAACCAAGGATGGTTTGTTTCGGTCTCAAATAGGCAAAGTAGAGCTGGTCACTCCAGCGCTTCGTCGGACATCCCACACCTGTCCGTCCCCTCGGCTTATAGTTCCATAGTTGTTTGGCAATGCAGGAGTCATCCATTCGGCAAAGATGTTCCTACCAATTCAGCTAATACTGAGCGATCCTGTCGAGTATACTCATAATATTCAGTTCCTGCCGTATATCTGTGTTTCTTCTATGATATGTATATATGTGTTTCTGGACCTGGCCTTTCGTTAAAGTCCAATTCTTAGACCCATAAAGAAGTGTGGAAGAGCCATCACCTTGTATAATTTTAGACGTGTTCCTTTACTTTCTGACAGAAGAGTTCGCCTAATAGTCCCGCTCATAAGGTTGAACTTATGCAAATTATTCACAACATCGTTGCTTGTATTATGAGACACACTGTAGCCTGGGTATTCAAAACTGCTAACTTGTTCCAGGACAATACCATCTATAACAATTTTTGACCGTACGGGATCAGTTCCACGAAAAGCCATCAACTTGGTTTTAAGTTTGCATATTTGCAATCCACAGTCTTTGCAGATTCGATTTAACAAATTTATACTCATCTGTAATCTGTTTTCAGAGTCCCCCAAAGGAAATTACTGTAACTAAATAAAACAAGAACTCTTTTAACGAAAATGATTTAATCTTTCAAGTAAACTGTATCACACACACACACACACACACACACACACACAGGGTGATACTAAATTGTACGATAATCTTCTAAGAGTGTCTTTTAAGGGTCAAAATTTAAAATCTGTTTCAGAATTTGTCTGTGTGTGTGTGTGTGTTTGTGTGAGTGTGTGATAAATAATATTTCTGATTTTGTACAAGAATACTTTTCTATATAATTTATTTAGCGCTGTTTCGACAGAATTTCTTACTGTCATATTCAGAAATATAATACAAACAATATTATTTATAGACAACAATTATGACACAAGAATAATTCTGTCAGGAAATATGAATACATATATCATATTCAGGAAGTTGTTTTTGGAGAATTAAAATCTTGAATCAGTTTCAGCAATCCTAAGTAAGAGCCAACAATCACGGCAATGAACACGTGTTTAAATATGATGTACTATACAAGTGGAAAACTCTACTATATGGTTAGATTATAGTTGTTAAGCTTACTCACTCACAAACTCCATTTTCTCTGGCTTTTTCCGCGGGACCAACACCGCCACACATCACTTCCCAAACGAGGTCAGCTTCAGATTTTCCTCGAGCACCGTCGTAGTTCTTCATGCACCGTCCTTATAACAAAGATTATAGGTCAAGTTGCTTCTCCTCTTAAACTGTTCAATACTCCCGAACGCTGTAAGTACTGATTTTACAAAGATATTGACAGAAACCCACCACTGACTAGAAAATTCAAAACAGTTCCTTACCGTTATCGGAGCAACGAAGCCATAATGTCTCTCATTCTATGGCAGTTTAGACAATCTGATATATTAACACGTCTAAATATTCATTCGTAAACGGGATGCTGCTTACGAATGTAACAAATTATAAAAATAGGCAAACTATAGTTGATATGCGACTGAGGGGTGAGTCATGACAAAAAAGGAAAACGGCAAGATTCAGAGTGCTGAAATGAAGTCTCTTCGAAATACTTTAAATTATAGTTTGCAAAATAGAATAATAATTAAAGATAATAGAGCAGAACTCAAAGTAAAGGACATAAATGAAATTATTGCAATTTACAGAAGACAATTGTGGGATCGTCTGCAAAGGATGACCGAGGATCGATTGCCGAAAGTGTCACTGAACTATAAAGCCATTTGTAGAAGAGGCGTGGGTCGTCCGATGAAGAGAAATGGGTCGACCTCCTATATGCGGATGACATAATTCTTGTTCAAAAAAAAGGAGGATGATTTGGAAAAAGCTATGTTTCAATTACAGGAAGTGGCAAGAGAGTAATAACTGAGAATTTCAGGAAGAAAGACCAAAGCATAGCCTTTAAAGGTAAATATCCAGTGAGGACTAAGATACAGTAGTTATAAAGAACAGCACTTTAGAACAAGTAAGCTGATTCAAATATTTCGGCTGTGGAGTAAGCTATGAATCTCAATATGATAAATAAATTTAGGAATATTTGTAATACAATTCATAGAAATCTTAGAAATAAAATAAAAAAGATACAACACAAGAGTTAAATGTCATAATACGATTGCAATACCGAGGTTGATTTATACAAGTGAGGCGTGAATCATGAGAAAAAAGGAAAGAGGCAAGATTCAGTGTGCTGAAAAGCAGCTTCTTCGAAATACTTTAAATTATAAATTGCAACATAGAGTAATGAACGAAGATATCAGAGCAAGAGTAAGGAATGAAGATATCAGAGCAGAACTCGCAGTAAAGGACCTCAATGAAATTATTTCAATTTACAGAAGACAATGGTGGGATCACCTGCAAAGGATGCCAAAGGATCGATTGCCGAAAGCGGCACTGAACTATAAAGCCATTAGTAGAATAGACGTGGGTCGTCGGAGGATGAGATGGGTGCCGGAACAGATTTATATAACCTAATCCTTGAAAAGGATACAAAGAAGGAGGGTAGTTGATACGCAGGTCTATTTACAGAATATCAGAAAACAAATTTGGGAGGAACGTAAAATTTAAACTTTTATACGGTAATACAATAAAGTATTTATACTTTTATAATTTCTTATTGTGCACAATTATTTACTGTCTAAATTTATAGAAACAAATCTTATCCATTACTCACTTAAGTATTTTAATAAATTAATTGTACCATCAATACCATCAATTCGTTATCTGTACTCTACCATCAATAGATCTCCGACAATTGGGCGGTATGTACATAACAATGTACACGGCAGAATCTCTCAGGATAGCTTTCGAATTGTTAGGTTTGAAATTTAAGGCTTTGAATCGGTGTGTTGATGTTACATTATATCCAGTTCACTTTAAGAGCGCTTCAACCGGTAAATCGACCAGAAAAATTGATTTTTGGTTTTTTGTTTTAAAAAACATCTTCAAATTTGTCTGAGTTGTTTGATACCAAATTTAATTAAGTACGCCTAATAATTAATTTTTTATGATCTTTAAAAAAATTGAGACCGTAGGAAAAGTTCTATCAAAAGTGCTATTAATTTTACCGTTTTTTACAGATTTGTATGTACCACAAAGTACACAGAATGCAAGCGAGTCGCTGAACCATTGGATTTAGAATGGACTGCCAATAAATATATTTGTTAGACTGGATAATACTTTGGTTCTGGGTGTACATGTGCTGTGTTGACGTTTAGTGAAGGTAGCATAAGTAGTAGTTAAGTCTTACAAAAATTAGGGATCAAACCAGGATGATCCTTTATGGTTAACATTCTGGTTAAGGTATTGAAAAAAATTGTCTTGCAACGAATACTTGAGGCAGGCACAGCAGTAGATGAATTAATGAAAAAGGTCAAACAGTCAACCAGAAATGTGAAGGGAAAAGTAAAGGACCAAATTAACGTATTTAAGACCAAGTACGGAGCTGGACTATTTTAAATCTGGTAAGATAATAAAATCGGTTTAAAATCTTTAAATGCGGTTCTCTGAAAACATATTTTTTTAAATAAATGACCCATTTTTTTCAGTTAGCTATCTAGCTAAATTTGTTGTAACTGTTGGGATAGTTGAGAATAACTACAATACTAAAACTATAGAGTTTCAATAAAAAATATTAAATATACTTTTGTTTGCAAATTCTAGAGCAAAACATACAAAATCAAGAAAATGAATTATCCTTATAATTGTTGTGATGTTTGTAGTGTATAATGTGCTCACTTACCTACGTGATAAACGTTCAGAGTTCTATCTTTTACGGGTTTAGAGATAATGGGTGTCAAACGTTATGAAAATAACATGGTAACCATAGCCGGTTACGAGTGCCCCACTTCAAGTGTCTTTCCACGCATATGCGGGCTGAAATTGACCGACTGAATCTCTGATGGATTAACTGCTTTGCCCTTTCTCGATAGAAATCTAATTTCAGTGAAGCAACTACAACGAGATCATATAAAGTTTAGCTTATTGTGGTCAACAATTGTTCCAAACTTGCAGGCAATTAACATAAAATTGTACATTGCTTTTTCTTCTTTTCAACTGTGAGTCATACTTTTAATTACAACAAAAAAGTATCATATCCAGTGAATAGTACATTTAATTACGGCAAGTTGTTTGTTATAATATAAGTTACATTCTTGTTCCAGTCCCATTTAGAAAATGTAATTAATAAGGGAAGTATAATGTGTTTATAATTACTGTCTACTCGTCACACGCACAGGTAAATTCGTGTTACCCGTACTTTGTATAATTACGCATATTTTCATGTATCGCATTACATATTTACACTAACAAAACTTGTTTTATAAACCTAATGAGCAAAGTCTCTTACAGACAAATTACCACATACAACTCTACGTGGCATCGCATGTCCTCATATTGTCGCACGTACACGCCCATTGAAATATATGCAAAAGATTTACCTTTACGTAACGTTTCGCCAAAATAACATCGGTAAGGAGAACCGTGCATGACTTCCATGTTCTAAGATTTATATTTAAAATCGTTTTCCAAAAGAAATATTTCCATAGAAACTACTCCTCTCGTCAGCCTTAACTACAGTACTGTGGTGATTAACGTATACCGCCTCACGTTAGCGCACTCGATTTTCACTGGTGACGGCTTTGCCGAAACGTCTGGTTTTGCAGAAAACATTGGACAACATTTCTGGTGTTTCTGTCTTCTGTTCATCTTTTTCTTTATAACCCAAGTTTCAGAGCCATGCAGTAGTGTAGGTATTGCCATTGTTTTATAAACATTTTTTGGGGTTTCTTTTCTACATGCACAGATGATTTACAGCCAAATATTTCTCGTCAACTGCTTTAAACTGACACCATTACTAGCAGTGGCACTGGCAATTGAAAGTCATTTTTCACGTGAACAGAGAATAAATATCCCTGACAAGTGCCTGCTGGGAGCGTCTGTCTACAATTTATACTGCTGCATTACGTCCGTGCTCTGAATCCTTCTGCACACGCTTCTGGGAACTCACAGTATACTTCACCTATATTATCGTATAGTATTTTACTGTGTATCGGATTGTAGAAACCACCATCACGCTGTTTCCATTCATGCCTATTACAGGCTTGAGCCTTCATGTATTCCTCACTGCATCTCACAGTGTACTCCTATTGGACCCATCCAAGACCTTTAGTCTTCTCGCTTTACTTCCCTTTCCTATTTTCCCTGTTACCATGAAGTATGTTGTCTAATAGCTCTATTCGCCTCTAAATATATACAACATAATCCTCCGTGCACATCCTAATAACCCTTAGAAATAATTTACCCCGTTGAAATTGTTGGCACCTTAAACACGTTGACGTATGTATCTTCCGAAAAATTAGTTATCGAGCACTAAACGAGGCTTTTTGGGGCCTCTAACTTTCTTGTGTACGGAAGGGCTGCAGTCTCTCGCCAACGCCGTTTAATATATATTTGAACGATGTTACTCGTAGATGGCAGAGCATTTACCCAACAACAGGTATTTCTCGAGGACAAAACGAATTTGTTAATAAGCTGCTGTTTCCTGACGACCTGCTGCTTATAGATACCACCAAAAAGCGCTTCATAATTTACAACGGTGTTCAAATTTAAATAACTTAAGAATTTCCACAAGCAAAATGAAGTTGATGGCTTTTCTGAGAAGCAATCCTGTAAGAGTAAAAATAATTATTAACAACCAATTAACAACCAATATTTGAAAAGTCTCTTACCTCAGCTACCTAGAGTATTATACAAAATATGAGAACAATAGAAACATATGTGCAATAGAACAAGTTTCAAATGATGTGCAGTACCATAAGAAGGACACTAAAAAACAAGACGCGGAAAGATCCACAGTTCAAGTTTTGCAAGGTAATGGTGGTCCCTATGCTTATTTCTTGAAGTGAGTTACGGATAATGACAAAGAGAGATACAAACCGAATACAAGCAGCGGAGATGAAATTTCTAAAATCAGTCAAAGGTCGTTCTAAGCAACATCGATTTAGAAATAAAGAGATTAGAGAAGAGTTGGAAATATCGAACTTAAATGAGAAAATAGAGTTGCATAGATGAGCGTATGGACGATTAAAAACTACGAAAAGCGGCAAGTAGATACAAACCAGCTGGGAGAAGAAGCGTAAGGAGACCAAAGAAAAGATGAGAATAAATCCTATGAAGCCAGAGTAGGTCACCAAGGCCTAATCTTTGTTGAAGAAAAAGAAGAAGAAGAAGAAGAAGAAGAAGAAGAAGAAGAAGAAGAAGAAGAAGAAGAAGAAGAAGAAGAAGAAGAAGAAGAAGAAGAAGAAGAAGAAGAAGAAGAAGAAGAACTTTCATGTATATATGTGGTCTGTTATGACTTTGATCTGATTTTTATGGTGGAGAATGCAAGTTCGGCTTTATGAGAAGCCTTTAGCTGTCTATCATGTATATGTATGACCAGAGGTTGCTCGTAAAACCTCTTCGTTTGAGAAAAGTATAATTCATAATTCCGGATAAAATTCAAAATATTTTAAATATGTAATTTATTTATTTAATGTGTTACACAACGATAGCATAAACGCATTTATTTATTATAGTTTATATATTGAACGTTTTATTGAAAATTTAGTCCAAAATCGTCAGAGTAAATTAAAAGTTTGCTTAATTTAAATATAAAATTTTGTCTGACAAATTCAGTTATAGCCAATAATAAAATGTGAGATCCTGTGGGATAAGCAGATTACTGCAGAAACTAAAACCAAAATATTTAAAACCATTAAATGAAGTCGTTAAGGACAGAATGAATGTGAAAAATTCAATTGCTGATTTTATCGAAACAAAAAAATTACAGTGGTATAGACGCACGAAAAGAATGGCACAGAAATGATTGCCAAGAAAAGTTATGGAATGGACTCCACCAGGAAGAAGGAAAAGAGGAAGACCACATATCACTTGGGTAGAAGAAATTCAGATTATACTGAGGGAACAAGAAACTGAAGATCTTTTGATGGACAAGCAGCAGTGGACGATGAGAATTCAATCACTTCTGTAACCTTTGGTTCCGGAAAATGTGCAAACATTGTTCAGCCGGAATAATAATGATAATAATAATAATAATAATAAAATTTACATTAAAACTCATTTCAAACGAAAAATAAATACGTTAATATCAAAAGCAAATGGTATCGCACTGTTTTTCAAGCCACAATTGTGTGTGTGTGTGTGTGTGTGTGTGTGTGTGTGTGTGTGTGTGTGTGTGTGTGTGTGTGTGTGTGTGTGTGTGTGTGTGTGTGTGTGTGTGTGTGTGTGTGTGTGTGTGTGTGAGACAGACAGAGAAAGACTACATTTTATATCCGCATATATGAAATCAGTTATCCAACGATTATACATCTGTTTCATTAATAATAACTTTGGTTTTGCAAAACAATATTAAACAGCTATTACATTAATTCGTGTTTACTGAATCTATTAATTAGTTGCTTAGTTAGTTACTGTTTACTGAATCAATTAATTAATTGAGCTAGCAACTAAATTACCTAATTTAGTTTAATACTCTTGGCTTTCCAGTGACTGCGAATTGCCTACCACAAATCGGATGGCCGCATAATCCATACATTATTAATTGCTTCTGATTCATTTGCCACCGTGCCACTAAGTGTTATTCTGCCCGAGCGCATCTGTATAGCTATGCTTAACAGAATAATTGCTATTGATTTAGCGCTTAATAACACAAATTGTTCCTATATTGGCTCTTAATGTCTATACTGTTTCTTTAGCGGATCCTATATACGGATGACCTGAAGCTTTGGCAAAGAAAACGAAGAAACTCTTCAAAATATGAAGGACGGACGGATGGAAACACGAAGTAATTATGGGATGGAAATCATCTTAAGCAAATCAAAAGTAATGACTATTGTCAAAATAGATCATTTTCCTAGGAATTTGAGCTTAGATTTGCGGAAGGAACTAATAATGTGTTATATTCGGAGTATTAATTTACACTGATCGGAAGAAACTTGGGTACTGAGAAAAATGAGAAGATGGGCTTTAAAAGCTTTAAAAAGTACCGGTATAGAAGAATTGAAACGTTAACTAGTCAGACAAGGTGACAAATGAAGAAGCCTTAAGAAGGGCGGAAAAGAGGGAGAACGATTCTGAATACAGTTCATAAGAGGTAACCAAACTGAGTCAAGAATTGAAAGCGAACTAAAAAAACATCCATGGTTTTGAAGAAGCATGCAATCCTTTTTTTCCTTTAACTTTTGGATAATTTAAAGGACAAAAGGAAGACGACTGATAACTGAAGACGGTTTCAACGATACGGTTAGATGGAAACAAAAATTTGTAGGTCATGTCAGGGGGCCTGCCATCAGACAAAACCCTTAATAATTATTATTATTATCATAATAATAATAAAAAGAAAAAGAAGAAAAGGGACAAAAATAAAGTTCGGAGAGTGAAGGAATTTGTGTAATTGTAGCGTATAAATGCCTGAAACTAACAAAGGAAGGAATGAGTAAGGAATATTAATAATAATATTTTGTTATATTATGCCACGTTGCACTGCTGAGCCCCTAAAACGTAACACAAAACATACACCAGAAACAATAAAGATACTTACTACTACTTATGTCGCTTTACACAATATAAGACACTCCTAAAATAGTCTAATGTCTAACACAAAACCTATAGGCGGGGGTGTATATAAAATTAAAACTCAGTACAAGCAGCTAGTGAGCAGAGTCAAGGTGCACCCGTTTATTTTGGAATAAAAATAAACCTCAGAACATTATATAATTGTGTTTCAGCCGGAGAAAGATGAATTACTGACTCGACCAAATACAGAATAAATTAAATCCCAAAAATCACAAAAATTCAACAATAACATAATTCAAACACTAGATTAACCAATTATTAAAAATTCCACAGTTGCATCAATTAAATATTGGGTGAAATCGTTATAAAATTCAACAATTGCATAAGTCAATGCCAGTTTACAATTAGTAATATATAGCGTACAAGCTATGATCCGTTCATTAAATTTCTTAACACCTTTTTATTTATACTGTAAGGTCCTTGCAAAGATACAAGTTCATATTGCACAAAATGATAAATTTACTTCATCTTCCTTTTGACTAGTAATCTGGTAACTGGAAACTGCTGGTGAATATAACTAATGAATAATAATGTTACTTGAACATGTGAGTTGCGTTTGCTGGCGGCCTGCTGTTTCTGGTCACACCGTGCGTAAGCCAGTCATGGGAAGCCGTGTTTCTGTGCTGTTCATACGGCGTGCCGTCGTACGTATTCTTGAGAGTATGAAGAAATCAGCTACTACACGTGCACGTTAAGTCACATAATACATAATTGCAAAATTTACAAAAGTACAGTTACAACAATTCCCAAAATTACAAATCAAATTCTATAAAACATAATTACCTAGGTGATGAGACTTCCAATCAAAGTACCCACCAGGAGACGACGGGCGACTCTGCTCACAGCGCAGTTTGATGGTAGACTGACTGAACTTGTCAAGCGAAAAGCTTTACTAGAAAAGGGAGGGGGGTGACGTCAGGGAACGCTGACCAAAGTACGAATAATTTTCCGTCGCGCGACTATTTAAACTTATTTTAATTGAATCGGTACTAACGCTTGTTGCATTCGGCAAGGGGTGCCGAATAACTGCAACAATATATACATATATATATATATTACATTTAATATTTATAATGAATTTACCTCAAGATATTTTTTTTCCTTATTAGGAACATGTTCGGGTACCATCATGTACCCATCCTCAGCCTTCCGGTTTGTGTGTCTGGTGAAGTACATATGTGTTGGTTGACTATTATTATTGTGGCTTCCTGTTGGCTTCTGGTACTTCAAATTGGTTTTATTGTGTGTGATTGTGGTGTATGTGTTAGTTTTTTGTGTATTTTCGATGTTGAGTGCTTTGAATATTGTGTCATGTTTTGTACTGATTTGTACTTGTTCAGGTATTAGTTTGTTTTGTGTTTTATGTTTGTATATTTGTAAATTTTCCCAAATGTTCATTATGGTGCCTTTGTGTGGTATGTGTTTTATTAGTGTCACATTGGTTATGTCTGGGAATTCATATCCTGTGTTTATTGCATATGTGGCTAAATTGGATTTATATATTTCTGTTTTTTTGTATGCGTTTAGGTGTTCAAACTAAAGTTTTTTCAGCTGTTTTTTTGTTTGTCCTATGTAACATTTACTGCAATCTTGGCATTCAATTTTGTGTATACCGTTAGTTGTTGTATTATCTTTGTTGTGTGGGCTATTTAGTTTTTGTAAATTATTTTTATTAGTTTTGTATGCTATTTTTATATCTGTGTTTTTAAATAGTTTTGTTAGCTTTGTCATTTTATTATTTATGTATGTGAATGTGGCCCATTTTTTGTTGTTGTTATTATTTATGTTTCGTTCATTTTTATGTCATATTAATATGACACATTTTACACACATTTTGCCCTCGAACCATTAACCTTAGGAATACAGGAATTAAGAAAAAAGAAACAGAATATTTAAACAATATGTCAAAAACTTATCTAACTCAAAATGCAAACAAAAAACTAGAAAATTTAATAGTAGAAACAGAATTTTCCATTAACCTAATAAAAGACAATATGCAAGAAGAAAAAAGAACAGAAGCAACACATTAATTAAAAAAATAATTACTAGTGAAATGAAAAACAAATATAAACAAAAGAAAGACAATAAAACAATAAAAGAAATTTAAAATAAAGTAAAGAACAATAATTTAATATTAACTAAAGCAGACAAAAGTCAAGCAACAGTAATCATTGAAAAAGCAGACTACATAAAAAAACCGAAGACTTCATCAACAATAATAAATGCATACAACTAAATAAAGACCCAACAGAAAACTATCTTAAACAAACAATAAAACTAATAAAAACAACTAAAAACATTTTCAACAATAAAAACACAGACATATAATATAAGTAATAATCCAGAACCACCTAAAATGAATAACCTAATAAAAATACACAAATTAAACAACCCAATACGTACATTAATCACCTTCAAAAAAACTCCTACATACAAAATAGCAAAAATAATAGCACAAAAACTAAAAAGTAACCATCTAACAAATAACCATCATAACATAAAAAATACATACGAATTAATAGACAAACTAAAAATAATAAATATAAATGAAATACATTTTTCACATCATATGATATCACAAACATGTACACCAACATCGCAGTAGAAGAAACAATAGACATAATAATAAACAAACTTAAAGAACAAAATGAAAACAAACAATATATAACCGAAATAAAAAATAGCCTCCAACTAATACTAAAACAAAATTACTTTGATTTTAATAGCAACATTTATCAACAGCAAGAAGGTTTAGCAATAGGATCACCATTATCAAGCATAATAGCAGAAATATTCCTACAACACATACACACCAAAATACAAAATATTATAAAATCATATGATCCAAATGGCATATGGATAAGATATATAGATGATAGACTATATGTATCAAATAACACAAACACAAATGTAGATAACATACTGAGACAAATCAATAACATACATCCTAAAATACAATTCACAGAAGAAAAAGAAAAACATAACAAAATCAACTATTTAGACATAACCATCACAAGAAACAACAACCACATACAATATGCAATATACAGAAAACCAACTTCTACCAACATCATTATACCTAACCATTCTGACCACCCACCACAACATAAAATGGCAGCATTCTATTCGGTATTATATTATATTAACATCATTATAATTATAATAACGACTCTTATAGCAATGACTGGAAGACGAATAAACGAAGAAAGTATGCTCTGGATGGATGACTTTACTGCTAGATAAGGTTTGTCGGCTTTCAGTGACCGGTATTCACCACCCCGTCCGCTGTCTGCTGATCTAAATACATTAGATTCTACTACGTGGAAAACTTTAGCCCTGTTTTCAATTGTTTTCTTTTTTCGCAATAAACTCAAACCTGTATAGTGGATGTCATAACAAATATTATATATAGATTTTTTACAGTTTAACCTTTGACTTTATCAGAAACATGTTTTGTTTACACGACAGACACCGCTGACGCGTGACATGTCAAAAGTGCGGCGAGATAAACAACACTAATATGGAGGGTGTGGGCAGAGCAGGTGTTGCAATGTCACCTCTGTCAATACTGCCAGTAAACCAGTACCAGGAAAGTATTAACGTTACTGTTTACGTGTCGCATATCTGTGACAGAATACATTTTTAAAATTTAAACACTGTTAACTTTGACGGGAACGTAGTCTATCTACAAATTTATTTAATCTTTACGTGCGCAACTCGTAAGAAATGAAAGGGTTACACTGTTATGACTCTATATCGCTAAAATGGCCTAAAATAAATATTTATATGCAGAAGACCAGGAGAGTTGCAAGAAACGGAGGATTCTTGCCAACAATCAATATGCACAATTAATTAACACGCGGCTGAATATAGTTCTCACATTTTTAAAAGGAAGACTAAAGTGATGACATTTGGAGGTAAACACCTTAAGCAGTCGAATATATTCACAGACAACATCGTGTCGGCAAAAGAATCCCAGTTCCAGTACCTGGGTTGACGAGGTGCTACCTATGATGTGGAAATTCATTCCCGTTCTGTTTGGCCGTGGTCCATTGTTTCCAACAAAAACAGTCGTTTCGGCAGTGCCATCGACTGCCATCATCAGTGTAAAATCGTGGTCACTGTGGTCACTAACGTCTACTACCCTACGTTAGCGAAGCTCGATTTTACACTGATGATGGCAGTCGATGGCACTGCCGAAACGTCTGTTGAAAACAATGGACCACGGCCAAACAGCCCGGGAATGAATTTTAACAACATTGACGGCGGCCGTGTAAGCCTATGAAGTACATCGCTACCTATGAGTCGATTGTTTAAAGTCGTGGGCATACCGACGCTAATATATAGGGATTGACGCTAAAAAATCATGGACAGGATTGACGCTTATCTTAAACATGGATTGACGCTAAAAAATGATTTAACTAGCATACAAACAGCTCACACACAGTCTTTACAACACGTCTTCTAAGAACGATAGTGTCAGCTATGACACATTAAGGCAAGACTTTCGTGTATTTTCCATAAAAGTCGAATAGACTTAGAAAAAATAAAGCAACTTACGTAGTATTTATAGACTTACAGTAAGCTTACAATAATATATCTTTCGTAAAACTATGGGATGTACTTTAAGATACCAACATCAACCATACACTTATTAGTGCTGTGCAAAACTTGGACAACAATATGACGTCCACAATAAAAGTAAGAAATATAGTATCAGAACCGTTCAGAGTAAGTACGGGATAACTGCAGGGCTGTTGCATTTCCCCCACGTTTTTAAAAATTTACGTTGCAAAAGCTCTAACCCATTGGAAAAAAAAATGCAAACGGGTGGGTATTGAAATTAACGGTGACACATGGTTGTACACCCTGCAGTTTGCAGACGGTCAAGTGATATGTCCAAATGAAAAAGAAGACCTCGAATATATGACACGCAAACTGAAAGAAGATTATGAAAATTGGGGATTATTGATGGACATAGACAAAACCCAGTATCTGTGAGTCGCATAAGAAACAACAGATTTTTTTAATCTTAGAAAACAACGAACGTATAAAAAAATGCAACAGCTGCAAGCATTTAAGAATAAACTTTAATAAAGAAGGAACAGATGTAGTTGAAATAAAATCAAGAATAAACAAAGCAAACCAAATAATTAGATAACTGAATAGGATTCTATGGAGCATAAAAATTGGAAAGAAAAGAAAAAAAGAACATACGATAGTATGATTAAAAACACGTTTATGTACGGATCCGAAACATGGAGAATAAAGGAATATGTAAAAAGAAAG
Organism: Magicicada septendecula; assembly: GCA_034769895.1. NCBI lineage: Eukaryota > Metazoa > Arthropoda > Insecta > Hemiptera > Cicadidae > Magicicada > Magicicada septendecula. The sequence continues at coordinate 30,903,312 of CM068369.1, forward strand.
TTAGAAGCTACAGAAATGGATGCTTTAAGACGAGTTGGTAGAACTTAAAGGCTATAACGAATACTAAATGAAAAGATCAAAGAAGAAATGGGCGTATAAAAGAGAATCATCGTCTACATTGAAAAAAAAAAACAACTGATCTGGTATGGACTTGCACAAAGACCGACTACCAAAGAAAACAATGAGATGGATACCTAGAGAGCACAGAATGAAAGGAAGACCCAAGAAAACATGGCATAAGAAGATGAATGATCAATGAGATCAATGAACACTAAACGATGAAAACCGCAACGACAGACAATGGCGGTTGGGCATCGGACAACGTAGTAGGACGTTTTGATCCCAAATTTAAAAAAAAGTCGAACAAACGAGTGTCACACAATGTGTAAAGCTTATGTTGGCAGGATGCGGCCAGACAGACTGCGTTGTGAAAGTGTATATCGTGTGGGAAGAGAAATCGGGGAGACTTTGTATGAAATGGCTTGATAGTAAAAACAAAACGGTAATGCCTCACCCTTGATAGAAGAACAAATTGCGTCTATGTAAATTCGATTCCCCTACATTTAAGCAGCTGATAAATAAAACTCATACACGTCCGTCAACATCCACATAAATGTTAAAGGAACTTTAAAGTGTTTTTAAATGGTAGAAATAGTGTTAAAAGAGAAAGAGGTAATTCAGTCTGTTAGTTTCAACCTAAAGATGCTTAAATACTAAAAGCTCTTGTCGGATCGCAATGCTTATATAGAGGTTAGCGCATTAGAAGACTTTGAAATTTAAAAATATATTTGCCTTTTGCATACTTTAAGAACTACATCTGGTCTCACTTACCGACCAGTGCCTTCTGGTAACTTACCCGGATGTAATATACTGCTTTAAATGTTAAATGTTAAACTTCAATGCTTTAATCACACTGCCATGAAGAGTCATTTTAAATATTTGCAAATTTACATAGTAATCAGTCAACTAATTTAAATGACTGTCCAACAAGATACGTTAATTCAGAAAAAAGTTAATGCAGTTGGTTATGTGCATATATTTCTCCACTGGAAAGTGACAAATATTTTCATATCAAAAAAAGTTCACAAAGTGTACGCATATGTATTGTCTTGTCGTGTGAAGTCACTTGACATTTTTACGGCGCTACAAAGAAACACATTGATATAGTTCCAACTTCATTAAAGAGGGGGCGCACGATATATGGCTCGTAAAATGTCTCTACCCAAGAAACGCATTACCCTTCGTGCATTTTCATGTCTGTCCAGTGTAATATCAAGTAATAAATGATGTAATAAAAGTTTATATTCACTTTCATCTTTTTTAAAAACAGCATCAGCAGTAGTCCTAGTGAGAGTAACTTCAGAGACCTTCCATCGTTTTGAGCAAGTAACTATGCCTCGGAATACAATTGTATCTTTAAACGGTAAAAGTAAAAGGAAAAAATAAACCAAAACAACTTATAGCAATGGGCTCTTGTTCAGTCCGGGCTTAGACCTTATCCGGCTTCACCGTTTCCCCCTCAGCCCACCGACATTTCGTTTGGCAAATACTCAACGCTGGCTTCAGAGTTATTTTAGGGCAATTCTTTCTGCACAATTTTTTTTAATTTTCTTGTAGTTATTCACAATTGTGGTCACGGGTTACACAATTAATTCCTCCCGAACAGTCTCATTTCTGGCTACCTACTATAACGTATCTCTTCACAAATCTCATGCACTTCGTCTCCAATTCTTGTCTCCAATGTCTCCAATTTTTGCCTTATATTCTTAATTTCTTGTGATCTGCAATGAGACTTTTAGGATAGAGAATACATTGCTGTCATTTTTTGAATTTAGCCTGTGTTTCTCTGCTAGCTTTACCCCCTTGTGGTGGCCTTTTTATATGGTGTAACATATTCGTTCATATTTTTGTCTTACTGTAGATCTTTGCCTTCTTTACATCTTTACAAGAAAATCGCAATCCAAATGATAGAAATTAGACACTTGTTTTATAACTGCGACCTAGCACAAGCTTCTTTTTACATAGAACCGCTTGAAAAGGCCGTTTATTTGGGCATTCTCACATCAGAAACTAAGAAATCTCTTACCATTTCCACAAACCGTCCGCCATATAAACATTACGTAAAGTTAATACATATACAATCTTGTTATATCTCTTAAAAGTACCTGAAATTAAATTAATATAGAATATTGAACTTTCACTTGTGAAACTTACTTGTTTTCTCCCGTACGCGTTTCGGCGTGATGTGCGCCTTCATCAGCGCATTGAGACAGACTGCCAATAACTCGTAACGGTTTTATTTGGTAGGTTGAGTGGGGGGTGGTGTGTGGTGGAAGGGGATTGGCGCGGGGATCCGAATTATTGTTTGTTTTATGTATAATTGTGTCAAAAAGTGTGTGTGATTTATAGTGTAATTGGTCGTTAAGTATGCTGTTTGGTTGTGTTGTGTAGTGTTTGTATATTTCATATTGTTCTGCTGTGTTTAGTTTTCGACTTCAGGGTAAGTAGTGTAATATCTCAAGATTAGTATCTATGTTGGTGTAGCTGTGGTTTTTTGTGTGTATGTGTGTGGCAAACGCGGAATGTATATTGTTGTTCGATAAAGCTTTTACGTGTTCATGAATAAATAATTGAGTTAAACAAAAGATTATGAGAATATTCTGTGTGTTGATAAAACTCAATAGAGAAATAACGGAACTTAGTATTGACGACAGAAGGATTCTAGGGACAAATGGAACTAATTTGCTTCATTAAAAAAGCGACTGGAGAGAATAAACAGTAGACAACCGTATCGACTAAATACTACTACATACGACTAAATAATAAAATGATGAAAAAAGAGAAGAGTTCTGCCTTAACATGCGTAAATTATTTATTTAAAGCTATAGAAGAAAGGGAGAGAAGGGAGACAGTAATGATGGAACATTATATACTGTGAGAGATAGATAGGTAGGTATATAGAGAGAAAGTGGATGGAATGATTTCCTGACGAGGGATGGAAGAGAAAGAGAAATCCGTATAGTTAGTGAGAAACGTGAGAAGACAATGGAGTTTAGAGAAATAACACAGGTAAAAACCCAGTTAATTCTTTACCAAACAAATGTTTACACAGTAATACCACATTAGTTTGTTATACGTAATTGCCCACAATAATACCAACTTATCTTCCCCAATTTAAAGATGCCCCTCGCTTAAATAAATGGACAGAAGAAGGGAAAGGCTTTCAATAATTGTTGCTTTAAAAGGACCTGTCGTAGAGCTAATACAGAAAGTGTCATCTGAATTACTATTAGGTTAATGAGTTCACAGAAATTGCATACATATCGTAGTCCACTAATGCAGTGGTTGATTTCTAAAATTATAGGTGGCGGAAAGCATCATTCATAAGTTGCACAGACACAAATATATTTATATTATATATTAGCGTATAAGTTTACAGGTTATTACAAAAAAAGTCTATATTTTTAAAGCCTTATAAAAAATGTAACATACGTATAAACTCGTATCTAAAAAGGTAATAAAGTTCACTGATATTTCTAAACAGCTTCATCGTCAGGTTAGCCGCACGACAATCGAAAACATGTCACTCATGATGGCGTCATCCCGGAGCGTCAATCAAACTCTAAGTGATGGTCTCGGTGGTTCGGACATTTTAAAAAAGTTTTCATAGTTTCATCACTGTGTCGTCATATTGTTTATTTCTTGACCTTTCCTTACTCTTTGTGTCCAATGTTGTATGATGGCCAGAAATCATCCCTCTCACATTCACTTGAAGATATTTGCTATTGAGTCAGCAGCATATTTCAAGGTAGAAAGACACTCCAGAAAAATTCTGGACTGCATATATTCTCGGAATCTCCCAATCAGTTGCCTTTCGTGTAGGTTTAATTTTGAAGCAAGTTTTTTTTTTTTTCATTTTCTACATAGGTTACTGGGACATTTTTTGAACGATAGTAGTTAAGATAAAGATTAGTGCTGGTGTTTGATTTTGTCAAATGTTTAGTTTTATAGTGGGAGTGATGAGGGGTACAATTTAGAAAGTAGTAGTGAATGTTTGCAATAATTACGTTTTTCTTTTCATATATCGTTTTTGGTAATTTATTTTTGGATCCAAAAGGTTCCGGAACGCCGTTCTCACTGAATGAAGCCCTGCTCACTAATGTAACAGAAAACATGTTGCAATCGTGTGATCGTACGTATATAAAACTTTTTAAAATATTTTTGTTAGTTTTACTAAACGTTATCGAGATAAAACACAAATTATGTGCACTGGGATCACATGTTGAATTACAACATGTGTGGGGCGACACGGGAACGTGACAAAGACGGACTCAGTGGGATTTGTTACTAAACACCAGCTTGACACACATCATACACGTTTTAGGGTCTCGTTTTAAAACAATATCTTTGTGGCGGTTTCATATTTTCTTCCTCCTCCTCTTCCCCTCCTTTTCTTCTTTGCCTTATACGTCTTTATTTGCTCCGTCGTCATCGTCGCCGATTGTTTCCGAACGCGGTGGCCCATTCTATCTACAAGACTGATCCACGGTTCTCCGTCGCAGGTTTCAGGCTTCTCTGACAAAACTGTCATTGTTTTAACATGGCCAATAATCTGGACGGAATATCAACCTCCATTCTCTTTCTGTGTCGTGTCTCTTGAACATCAACTTTTTAACTCCGTTCCTTTTTAAGGTGTGATCAAAGAAATTCAGTATTCAGTTTTGTATAACTGCTAGCAGGCAGTACTAATCATCATTTTTTTAAGTTACAATAATGGAGAATTAACTTTTCCAAAGAATGTAGAAAAAAACCCAAATAAAATTTTATAAAACAATGGCAATACGTACACTACCGTATGGTTTTGAAACTTGCGTCATAAAGAAAAAAGATGAACAGAAGATACAAACAGCACAAATGAAATTTTTGAGATGAGTTAACAGGTGTAATAGACGAGATCATATAACCAATGAGGAGATAAGAAGTGATTTAGATATTGTTTGCAGCTAATAAAACGATTACAGAAAACAGAAGAAAATGGATTCAACACATGAATAGGATGCTTCTGTCATTCTCCAGCTCTCAGCACCATACGATAGAATACTCTTTACGATAGTATTGTATATCTGTACTTTCCTTCCTCTAGTTAACTGGTCATGCCACCATTTCATAGCCCTCCGTCCCGTGACAACCCTCTCCTTTATTTCATCTGTATCTCTGCCATCCTGCTTTATCTGTACTCCTAAATATTTATAAACCTGGAAATTTTCAATTTCTTCATTATTTTCCAATTGAAAGTTGGTTTTCAGTACCTCCCACTCATAAATACTTGGCCTTTTCTAGATTTATTGACAGTCTCCAGCTCTAGTATTCATCTTTGATTTTCCGAGTCATATACTCAAGTCCTCTTTGTCTTGTGCTACTAAGACCTGGTCATCCGCGAATTTCATATATTTTTTTTTGGTAATTTATTTTTGGATGCAAGAAGTTCGGGAACGCCGTTCCGGCGCGTTCCCCCTGAAATCAAGCCCTGCACTAATGTAACAGAAAACATGTTGCAATCGTGTGATCGAATATAAAACTTTAAAATTTTTGTTTGTTTTACTAAACGTTATCGAGATAAAACACAATTTATGTGATCAGGGATCACATGTTGGATTACATCATGTGTGGGGCGACACGGGAAACGTGACAAAGACGGACTCGGCGGGATTTGTTACTAAGCATCGGCTTGACACATGTCACACACGTTTTAGGGTCTCGTTTTAAGACAATATCTTTGTGTTGGTTTCAACTCTTCTTCTTCCTCCTCCTAATGACATAATAATAAAAGATAGTGATTTGTGCGTGTATGTAACGATTCTGTCAAGTATCTTGACCCTTCGATAAAGATATCAGTTATAACATAAAGTATGTTATACAAAGTAGGATCAACATGCATACTGTATATTTTACTTTTATAATAATTTTACTGCTCCTTAATTTTTCAGAAATTTCAAATAAGACTAAAATTCTTTTTCACCTTAAATACTGTTGGTTCTGGATCACTTAGATGCATCAGAAGAGAAACTAAACAGGCCTTAACTTGGTCCTGAAAATCCGGGAGATCTGGATCTCTTCACATTGCAAGCTGTCCTACTAATCGTTGGGCAGCACAGCGTATTATCATGAGTTTCTATTAATGCATAACGGATTAGTGTTACTGTAGACAGAAAGTTAGTCAGTTGTGTAATCTATCTGGAATACATTGTGCTTTATTTATTATTATCAGTTGGTGTAACCAAAATCTTCAAAGCTATTTCCTTGTTCGTCATCGTCTTATGCGTCCTTGTTTACTCCGTCGTCATTGTCGCTGATTGTTTCCGAATACGGTGGCCCATGAATACTGCACTGCTCCGCTATTCGGGGTCCGCAGGTGGTCAGTATTTTAACTTGATCGATAAACTGGACGAGTGAACAACGTCTAGCCACTTTTCCACGAACTCTGTCTTGCACGACAAACCTCACGCCTCCGTTCCGTTTTAAGGTGTAGCCGAAGAAATTCAGGATTTGGTTTTGTATGTCGTAGGAGCCAGTACTATATGTCAGATTTTAGTTACAATAATGAACAGTTCATTTTTCCAGGAACCCGTGATATCCTTAATGTATTTTTGACGCCGGTTATTTGACAATCGTTAACTCTACGTTGGCGTACAGAATTCAGAGTACACGATTCCGTTCTACACTTCAAAATTTGATTCAAAAATGGTGCTTTGAGCAGTCTTCCCTTTTCTACACTCTTTAGTGATTCTTTCGCCCTGTATCTTGAAGTACCTTATAAAATGACACTAAGGTTTTCTAAATGGTTGGTCAGTTTGTTTAGAGCTCTTTTTTTCTAATTCTGCATACGATTCTTCGCCGGTAATGTACACATTCTTTGAGCTCTACTGCATGCATGTACATAAATACGAAGGCATGGCAGCTTGAAAATAATGATAAAGATTATCACGAAAAATGATAAATTGGAAGCGCCGAGACATACTGACTACTTTCTGTAACATGAAAAGACGCCCTGGTTGCTCTGGGCCTAATTGAACCAAATTTGCTCTGAAGACTCATTGTTCAACAGTGACGGTGTAAAGTGTTAATGTGTTGGTAATATTAATGACATTGCCTTTAGATGATAAAATTGAACGTTCGCAACTGCGTTGGTTAGGCTACGTCTGTAGGACGAATGAGGAAAAGTACCCAAGGGAAAACCAGAAGGCAGAAGGGGAGGAGGAGGAGGGTTCAAAACGAAATTGGAGGATACCATCAAGAAGAGTGTAGAGGGCAGAGGAGCAGTTTGGCAGAGGGTATTGGCACTGGACAGGACGAGATGGAAAGCTCTCTCGAAAAACTCGACACCCGACAGGTAGAAGAGGATGACTAAGAAAAGCAAGAAGATGTTGGAAACCTCCCTCTGTCCCTCCCACCATCTCTCTATCTCTCTTACACACACGCGCGCGCGCGGACACGTAGACACAAATTTTTCTTACTGAATTGTAGATTTAAAAAATGTAAAGTGTGATTTTTTTCGGTCTTAAACTGATCCAAATCAATCGGAAGAGTTTATGGAAGTTATGCCGACTAGCGGAGTGCGATAAGTATATTTTCAACAGAAACACACGTATATGCGTCCTTGTGGGTATACATACGTCTGCGTACACCCAGAGGTAGTGCCTATACGATTACGTGAGCTTTACCTGACAATTGAGTACAAGTAAACAAAATATATGAAACACGACTTTACCAAAGTAAAAATTATTTACTAGAAATCAAAATTTACGTTATCGTGAAGACTGACTTAGAAATAGCATATTATTAAATTACTTTTACACGTCAGTGTGTGTAAAATGTCTGCTGAATATTCTTGTATCCGTGCCGTTATGTTTAAGACAATATGGCGGCGTTTTCCTGAGCACAGAATTCAGTTCAATATAAAAGCAATTCAAATAAACACTTTTTCGAGGTAAAGTTGGAGGGGTAGCACACGTGTCAAAGGCTTACGTCGGGGGATGTGTGCGTCACCCTTCCAAATCATCCCCATTTGTTTGTCACCTTACAAGGTCACGTGGGACATATTTACCTCCAACTTTAAGCTGTAACATCTGTAGTATTCATTTGTTTTAGTGGTATGTTCACACTATCTTTAAAATAGGTTTACAATACGTTTAATACTAATTTTTATAATTGTAATCAGTGAAACATAATCAATATTTTCTACAGACGCAAACAAGCTGTAGTTCGTATTTGCGTATTGCGTAGATTGCTGATTGTATTTACAAAATACCTCATCAGATACTTATAGGTAAGTAAAAACTGTAAATAGACATTTTTCTCTTTTCCCTTTGTATGCTTAAGAACTATAATTTCTTTTCTGTACACGGCATTTCTATGGATTCCTACTGTAAATTATTTGTATATTTCACTATTCATAATACAGTCTAGGTATAATTTACGTATTCAGATTTTGTGTCAGAATATCTTGCAAAGACGATGCTTTTATTATTACACAAGTTATTGAGAAACATCGCGAGTTATATAAAGAAACGTATATAATTTCTGTTGGCTTTGAAGCCTTTGAAGAGTAGATAGAAATTTGTTGTGTAAAATATTAGAAGAACAGGGATACCCTCAGCAACTTATAAGAACTATATAACTTCCAGGCCTAAATAACTGAACAAGAATAGCTGTTAAAAATAATTGTAGGATATCTCAGTAAATATCTGTCAATCAGGGTATTAGACGATGCAGTATATCAACTACACTTTTAAGATTCATATTGACGATCTGGTAAGGAAATAGAACCATCTAGTAAACTCTGGTATTCAGTTATCATGAGATATACACCTGAATGTGCTGTTGTTTGCTGACGACTTGCTTGTAATTCAAAATACAGAATCTGATCCGCAAAAATCCTTTTTTTTAAGCTTCATAACATTGGCAAACTATACAACATGAAACTACGCACTACAAAAACAAAGCTAATGACATTTTGAGGCAAAGCGCCAATAGAACAAAAATAACGATTAGTGATCAAATTCATATGATAAAATTGAACGTTCGCAACTGCGTACTCAATTCACTTCGGTCACTTCAGTTATTTGGTAAATCATATTGGCTATGATAAGAATTATAATATTGATGTTAAGTTAGGTAAGTTCGAGACGAACTGTGGGACAATCAAACGTATTTTCAGACGCGAGGTATGTTGAGATAGAAACTTAAAGTTCTGCAAAGTTGTGGCACTCTCTGCACTGCTCTATGAGTGTGAATTATGGACAACAGTAACAAAAACAAGACGATAAAATACAGGCCTCGGAAATGGCGTTCTCAAGAGGAGTTAAAAGGTGATATAAACTTGAGCGTATAAGGAATAACGCCATACGAGAAGAGTTTTTAATTTTGAACGAAAAATTAAAAGATTAGAAACAATGATGGAAAGAACACGTTAAAAAAGTGTCAGATTCCAGACCGGCCAGACAAGTCTGGAAATGTAAACCTACAGGACACAGGTGTGTGGATAGGTCCAAGAAGGCTGGAGGATCTTTGAAGGCGGAACAGGCAGTACCTTGGCTATACCGTATTGCACAGGTGATGATAATGATGAGATTTTATGTTTTTGTTTAATTCTGTGTATCTTGTAAGTTTACGCAGGCGGCTTTTTTTGTAACTCTTTCATTCTAAGAAGGTTCTGGTACACCGGTTATTCTAAGTAGATGTTATACAGCCACATCTAGGTACTTGTATTACTTTAGTAAGAATTGCAGGTTCTATACAACACATAATGATAGTTGGAGTACTGTATCTGAACGTATACGGTTGAGATAATGCATATACAGGGGATTGTTTCTTACGATTACAACAATGTAACGAAACGGACTGACAGGATAATTAACTAAAAAAAAGACCGCAGTGTCAAAATCTAAAAACGTAATCAAATCAAACACGAATTTTAAATAGTTTATTAGACATTTATCACCGATTACTGATTTTGTGTGTTAAACACAACGGGAAAGTACACATTAGTATGATTACGGTTTATGTCAGTAGAAGCATTAACAACTGTAGCAACAAGAGGTCACCATTACCGTACAGTCATTGAACTCGCGGCCAACATAAAAACATAACGAATGCGTTAGTGTCGAACACTGACTACCTCTTTGCGAAATACAGAATAACGTGTTGATGCGTCACAGCTAACCGTTTTGTCATGTTCAACTTGATAGCATACCATCCCATTATCAGAGGTTAGAGATTATCGTGGCAGTTAGTTTTGTAATTGTAACTGTAATAATTGTACTTTCATATTTATTTACAACAGTTGGGGATATTTAAAATAGTTAAATGATTATGATATTTACAGGTCTACCCGAGTGTCTTTACTTAAGTAATAGCCCTAGTAAAATATTAGGACTATATCAAAGAAATCGTGAAACGGATGAAGGAGTTCCATTGCCTTGTGTTTGTACACCGGCGTGAAAGATGTGAGACAAAGATGAAAAGCGTGACATTAATTTTTTACATGCAGTAGCGCACAATATTCATTTACAACAATACACAAATTTGTAATTATTTACTTTAATTCCTGTTTGCTTTAGTTTTTATAAACAAATGAAAGATTTGTGTAGAAGATTATTATTAATAAGATGAATTTTTATTCGGGAAAAAGGACGTTCGGGTAAATGGATTCCGCGAAAAGGTATTCGAGCAAAACGATTTCGGGTTTGCCTTCATTCGAGAAAATGTCCATTCGGGAAAGTAGATTCGGGTAAGTTTCTTGGTACCACCCTTCATAATTGACCACAACTCGGTCCGAACCAACTTCAAAGAACTCTATACGTATTTCTTTGGACTTAGTTTTTCTCCCCGCGATTAACTACAAAATGTAATACTATTTTCTTGTCATTGTGTTGCTTTTTACTTTTTTACGGCCCCGAGAATTTTATAGCCTACCGCAAAGAAAACAGCGTACCTAGACGTTGTGATTACGATAGAATCAGCATCATTCAACAACATCAATTCGGAACGGAATTTAGATTTCCCAGTCAAATCAGACAAGTTTTAAATTTACAGCTTCGCCACTACATACGAGTCAGGAAAAAGAATAGCTCTGCAGTAATTATAATCAAAAGCCTAACTTATAAAATAAAAACAATAAACGTGCAACAAGAATTATTATGTATTTATTTGCTCATACATTATTATGCACATTATTATTATTATTATTATTTTTGTTAGTACGATGGTGATGGTGGTGGTGGTAGTAGTAGTAGTAGTAGTAGTAGTGGTGGTGGTGGTGGTGGTGGTGGTGGAGGTAGTGGTGGTGGTGGTAGAAGTAGTAGTAGTAGTAGTAGTAGTAGTAGTATTGCTAAGACAATTATGTAACACACTCGAAAAGTCGAGAATGTCGTTCTACTGTTTCTCGGCTGGCCGAGAGCAGGTCAGTGTCACGGTCAAGGCCGTGTACAAAAGTAGCTTCCAGACTGTTCGAGCGCTTGTCACTACGCAAATTATGTTGGCACGTGGCTACGAGTATAGAAGATCATTCTGGAACATCTGCGGGATCTATATAAGGGTCTACTGCCGACTCAGCTCTCTTTTATGCATCCGATTTATATCGTACGATAAGCTAAGATAAAAACTCGTACGGTATGCACGTATAACAACAAAAACAAGTGGGCCGTTTTATGCACTGTCGTTCGATAAATGTATCGTTCCCGAACTCAAAAACATATCGTCGTGTGTTAGGAAACGCATCAGATAAAAAATCGGACGAGTTGTCTAGACGGGTCGTAATGGTACCGTGTATGCACTGTTGCAAGTTTTTTATCGTATAACTGTCAGACACCAGTGCTACCAACCTTCCTGCCTATCGTCGCGAGGCAGCTGTGCCAAGTAATCAGTGGTATTCACGTGGCAGTGTGATTTTCTTAATTCGTATTGTAAATATGGAAGACATCCGTACTGAAAGGCTCATTGACGAAACACAAAACAGATAGCAGTATGGGATTACGCTTCCGAAGATTATAAAAACGAACCGATAAGCGGTTGCATATGATGGCAGCGGTGAAAGAGATTGGTCCAGTGGCGGCTGGTAATGTTTTTCACTGGGGGGCAAAATTTTTCTGGAACCGTATGTAACAAAAGTCACCAGTAGAAACTAAATTATTGCTATTATCATGAAATAATTGTACAATTGATCCTTTTGCTTTACTACTAAAAGTATTGTTAATATCAAAAACCTACCTTGCAAACTACCAATATTTAAACAGTGTTTGAAACTGAAATTATTTATAACCCTAAGCAGTTCACGTTCCTAAAGTTAAATACTTAATAAATTATGTTATTAAATGCATGCATTGCTAAATAAAATATATTTGTTCCCTACCCTATTTGTTTCTAACAGATACGCACAGAACACACAGACTCAGGCCTACACAGAATAAGTTACACGTTTATGTACACAAGGTTCGACAAAAACACTATCTTACACAGAATACACTGCCTAATAAAGAATAAATTATCAGAACATTATGTTTACACAAAAAATAAAACAAGAACACAATCAAAACTATATAAAACACAAGAGAAAATATATGCCCTTAAACAGCAACAGAGAAGTTTTGAACAACGCTCCGGTTCTCTATGAAAAGAACCGCGAAATCAGACAGCGGGCAGAGCCCCTCCTATAATGGCTGCTGTTGATTTAAAAGCATAGACATGTGTACACGTCCTCTTCCCCGCTCCCCGCAAGACCCGCCTATGCAGGGAGGGCGACAGCGAAAGCGTCCGGCTGCGGGACCATGCCGAAAACATCGGGTGATCGCTATTAGTCGCCCCAAAAATATCTTTCACATAAGGACACTACACATTATAGTTATATTATTGACAAGTTTAATTTGCAAATTTAGTGGGAGGGCTGCGTCCTTTTGCCCTCCCTGTACGAGCCGCCACTGGATTGGTCACCTTATAATTCTGGAATGTTTTACGCACAACAAAAATCGGAGTAAAATCGGAGGGAAAACTTATCATACGATATAAATCGGATGCATAAAAGTCGCCTAAGAAGGTACACCTGGCGATATTTTAGAGTGGGGATCAAGTGATTGTTACGGATTAGTGGAAAATAATTAGTGACAACTAATGAACATAATTAATAATATTAGTGAAATAATAATAATTAGTGACAATTAGTGGAATTCTAACAGTTGACATTATTATTGCGTGTGTGGACAAATTTAACATGAATTATTGTATGAGAGTACCTTATTGATTTCAAATTGTTATTTGTGACTAATTAAGGCTGGTAATTAGTCTTCATTGGTGTCCATATTTTGTTTCCACTGTACAATACGACAATCTGTAAGACCGTCGTAGTAGTTTTTTTTTATAGGAAGTATGGACTATGGAAAGTAGCTGTGTGGTATCGGTTCCAAGTAGGTTTCTAATATACCGTCCAATGTTAGGCCAACGACAGTTTCTGTTGATCGTATTTTTCCAAAACTCTTCGAAAAGATTATGTAGGCTGTCTGTAGAGTAGTGGACTGTAAAGTAATAAAATAAAATAAAATGATGTTCAAAGGTCGCTAGTAAAAATCACAGGATGCGTGAAAATTATTTAATTAAGCATTGAATGAAACCGCACAAAGAAACCAAAACACTGAATGAATATTTTACATTCACAATAATGATTTGACACAAATTAAACAATAACTATTGCGTGAACTCCGTAATGGTACGTATGAGAAACAATCTTATTAGGTCATTGACTTGAACCCGACTAAATTGTTTCCCTTAATATTACTATTTCATATGCAGAGCCCAGCACCGTACAGCATACATAGGCTATAAACACATTTGTAAAAAAGTTCGTCACTTTTAATCTCCCTACCAACACGGGCTGAGAATCAAGCGCTCAATAGTTGCCAATTCATAAATTCTTGATCGGTTAGATGCAACATGAAATTTTTTCAAACCAAAAAATTAATAAAGTAATGCATGAGTATTAACATGTTTTCTGTATGCATTATAAGGAACAAATTTGAATGTAACATTAATTTCTCTTACGTCAGAAAAACTTACCAATTACGGTCTTTGTGATTTTTTTACTTTTACAAAACACAGGAAGTAACGTACGGGATTTTCAATCGTCGTCATCGTCATCCTTTACGGCTTAGGCTAGTAGCCTGTTCCAGTCTCAATGGAAGTCATCCAACCATCGCTTACGGAGTCTTCCCACATTTCTCTTCTCCCATGGGTGCTAGTCAAGAGCTCTCCTTGAAAATCTAGTTGGATCCATTCTCTCTACGTGTAATCGCCATTCTGTTTTGTATCGGAGGATTTTCTAATTTAAGCTTCCAACTGTGCCCAACTCCATTCTAATATTATAATTTCTTATAAGATCTCTCCTGGTGCAACTCTTTACAGTCCTCAAGAACCTCATTACCGTTCCTTGTATTCTAAATATATCCTTGGCTTTTCTAGTCCAAGTTGAGGTATGGCCATTACATTATAACATTTCAATTGTGTCTCTTTCCTTGTTTACTTTTTTAACTTTTAAATGATACAGCCACAAAGCGACTGGAAGAAACTAATTTACTTTCAACCTCCTTATCATCTCGTACGTCATGCTACACCCTAGATACTTGAAATCTGGCACATGTTTTATTAGAGAGTCTTGTATCCTGTTTTATTTTCAACCGTGTCCCGTAAAAAGAAGCAAAGTACAGCAAAGACGACTCTGTAAATCTTTCTGTTCACAATTGGGTCAGATTGACGTCTTGAGACTGGCGGAAACGCGACGCTGTGGAAACCCATTTTCCGCGCCACTCTACGTCAATTGATAATAAATCCCCGTGACAAGTGTTTATAGCCCAGTAGGCCTATTGGCAGTTTTACTTCACTATAGGTGGCTTCGACTGCAACGCGGTTAAAATGGATCGATCCGATAAGCTGAGACTCCGATAATGTGCAGTTGTGCATTCTAATTTAAAATCCGCAGAAAATTAATATGTCCTCTGTTACAATAACGTTTAGTATAAGGTTACGGTTACATGAGCGTTTTTTTTCGGCCGTGCTCGCTCTTAGAGTTTGGAAAAACGCACAGTGGTCACAGGTGCTTTTTTTTCTCATACGTGCACGGACGGCAGTGTCGAGACGTCTCGGACGCGCATCCCTACAGCTCTGGCTATAAAGGTTAAAACGCAACTGCACAGAAACGTACTTGTTTAGATTAAATAATAAATTGGTTATCAGTAGTAAATAAATCTTTAAGAACATTTTCTACATTATATATATAATTTTTATAAATAAGTCAAAAACACCATGGAGACCAAAATTAATTACCATAGTAACAAGCAAATAAACAAATGCTATTTTAGCTGCATCTTTGAACATTCCGTGTGACCACCCGCGTCCGTGTTAAAAACGCACTGAAAACGCAGCAGAGTTGACGACCCGTGCGTTTTTTCCACGTCCGTGTGACCAATTTCATTGCCGCGCCAGTGTGCTAAATTAAACGTGTTTTCCAACCGCACGCAAACGGACGGAAAAACGCTCGTGTAACCGTACCCTTAGGCGTAGTTTACCACGTTCTACTTTTTATGTATTAGTTTTTATAATATCAGAGTATTTGCAAACGTGTGCAACGCTGATATTGATTTAAGCCTTGCTGCGCACTTGGTGAACATATTATTAAAACGGTTTTTAAAAACACACAGACACTTGGTAAGTTTCACAATTTATTCTCAACCTCTGACAATTGTTTCAACCTATCAGCCCATTCTCAAAGAGATGCTAAGAATAACTGTAGCGTGGTGAACATGTGTTAAGGGTGGTGTATATGGACATGTTTAGGAGTGTGGACGGTAGAGGGGGGGCGGTAGAGCTAGTATAAGGAAGGTCAAATGACTGTTAAAATTAAGTACAATAGGAGAAAAAACTCAGTATGTTCGTTGTTTAGAAATTAACAAACGTTGAACAACCTTTGCTTGTTGTTAGTAGGTTTGCCTCTTTGTTTTATTTTCCGTTTCTTCCTGAATATTTTTATTCATTGGCGTTGTGAGAGGAGTTTTACACATAACAAAAGTAGCTGCGTAAGTAACACTAAAGAGGCTGTTCCTCTCGTTTGAAGATCATTCTTCGCGGCAGAAGTGCGTAACGCTCTAGGCCAGTGGTTTCCAAAGTGGGGTCCGCGACAACGTTTCAGGGGGTCCGCAGACACTTTTCAGAAAAATTAGAATATACCGTAATTTTCTCCGATATTTTATGCTCTAAAATCTAAATTTTAGGATCTTAAAACGTTTAGTACAAGATTCGAGTATTTCTGTTTTGGGTTCAAACTAATAGTACAGTGTTTTTAAAAGTAATTTCAAACTAATGACTTTAATCATGTCTTAAATCATGTGTAACAGATCTGTTTGTCACCCGAAAAGACTAGATGTCGCTCTTACACTACAAAAAGAAGATTCATTTGCAGAACTTTTAACTTACAGTTCATTAAAATTACAGTTTTTGCAATTACAAATAGCTGACTTCTGGGTATATGTAATGGACTGAGCATTCTGAACTCGAAAAAAAATCTGTGTTTTAACTGTGTTTCCCTCTACTTATTTGTGGGAAACCGCATTCTTCCTGCTCATGTAATTGAAGTCAAAGTTAAGAAATAAACTTTAAATAGAGAGTGACTTAATATAGACACTATCAGACATTAAACCCAATATTGCAGAGGTAATTGTTCAAAAGCAGCTTCATTGTTCATATTAAAATATGTTTGATATAATTAATTTTTATAATTTTGCAATTCAAGTGAATTTTTATTTTAATACAATTTTAATTAAAATATTGTGTATCATATTTACTGTTTGTTTTATTTCAGAACTCAGACGGGGTCCATGAATTTTTTTAATTATTTGGGGGGTCCATGGACTGAAACGTTTGGGAACCACTGCTCTAGACAATTAGAGATGCCCCTTCCAGATGATACTCAACTACTCTACCGACATCCAGGCCCGCTAAGTCACGACAATGCAAGGTAGTGAGGTATAAGTACTGGATTTTGAAGTGGCCGAGTTCAGTTACACCCGGCGATTTTACAAGTGCGGATCGAAATGATTGTTGCTGTTCAGTGGGAAGTGATTATCGTCTTAATTAGTGCAAAACTGCAATAAAGTTACATTTATTGTAGTGCGTTGGTCATATTTACCTTGAATAATTGTATAAGAGTGCCCACTTTAATTATTCGAAACGAAATGATATTGGCTATAATAGAAAGTATGATATTGGTGTTAAGTTAGGTAAGTTCCACATAATCTGTGGAACAATCAACCGTTTAGAAAACAAAGTAAGTCAAAATATAAAATTAAAATTTTAAAAATTTTACAAAGTTATAGTAGCAGTCCCTGCTAAAAAAACAAGACACAAAAAAAGAACTAAAAAAACAAGACAGTAAAATACAGGCATCTGACAAGGGATTCTTAAGAATTGTTAAAAGGTGTTCTAAACTTGACTGCATAAAGAATGAAGTCATAAGAGAAGAGTTACAGATGCTTAACTTGAATGAAAAATTAAAATATTGCAAACAACGGTGGAAATATTCACTTAGAAAGAATGTCAGATTCCAGACTGGCCAAACAAGTCTGGAAATACAAACCACGACACTGGTCTATGGGTATATCCAGGAAGATATGGCTGGAGGATCTATGAAGGTGGAACAGGTAGCATCTTGCCTATGTCGTGTTGTGAAAATGATGATGATCATGATAATGAAGTGTTCCTTTATTGATTTCCAAATATCGTTGTGCCTAATTACAGTTTGTACTTACTCACTTCATTGGTGTCAGTTATTTCGTTTCCACTATATAACATGATTATCTAAAAGAACGTGGTAACTGAAAATTTTTTTATTTTTTACGAGGGTAGGTGAAAATCTGTATAAACACTAGGAACTGCGTAGGTCCCAGTAGTGTGGGACTCTAACCCACTAAAAACACCTCCTTTAATGATACAACTGAGCAACCTCATCCAGCAGCTTCTCCTTCATGTTTCCTTCTCGGATGATGGGGCGAAGCACAGTGGCTAATCCCAAGATTATTCTGTCTTTCTGTCACGTAGAGTTTTGTGGATCTATACCATACGTATTAATTGCTCTCTATTGCGATACCAGATCATGTGGCTTCTGTCTTTTGAGTCGCCTCAGGACGTGTGGAGCTTCTTCCACCACGTGTCGCATTATTGGGTTATCGTGGATCTGAATCCTCTGATCATGTTTGTCTGCATATTTTGTTATTATTTCGCTGACATATTCTACATTGAAGTCTCTATGTAGGTTGTCGATACCACGGGGCATTCACTAAATAGTATATTATTAAAACAATGTTCTCAGACTAATTTCTGTTGGCTTTTATATTATGTATGTTTCAGACAGTTGTACTTTACGTAAATATTTGATCAGTGTTTATTTAATGTGTTTGTGTTGCTGACTGGATAAAAGAGTTTGATAAATTGGCCTTTCTAGGTGGCTCAGAGTGTGGTAAATTGTTATGACTAATGATCAAAATTGTAGTGCAGCTGTACTGTACTGTATCCAGCTTACATAAAATATAAAGAAAACTAGTAAGTTTAGTCAGTCGCTGTTTGCTTACTTAGGCTAAACACGGGTCAGACCGGTGCACCATTAATTATGTAAAATAATGTTTGACAATTTCGACGTCTTTTTGTTTTCTTGACATTCACCACAATTGCAGCAAATAAACAACGCGTCTTTTGTTAAAACACGTATTGTTTTAGTTCGCAAAATAACTATACCGTCCTGTTCGCCATACCATAACACATATTGGCGCTGAGAGAGCACAGAAACTTTAAACACACAAACACGCGCTGTCAAGTGATTTTTGTTTTATGTAACATCGTGTTTATAGTGTATGATACATGGTGTACGTTTGCCTCTTGCAAGCTAGTGCATTAAACAGTGAGTCACCATTACTAGGTCACAAAATAATCTTAGTTTTCAGATATATAGAAAACCATTTTTTACAGATACCGTTATACATAAACAATCACTAACATCATGGCACATAAAATTAAGCAGTTTTCATGCAATGGTTAATCGTTTCCTCTTAGTTCCTTAATTCAAAGAAAATTTCAATAAAGAAGTTGATCTTATAAAAACCATAGACGAAAATAACGGTTATGATAACAGAATAATAAGACACCTTAATTTAAAAAAAAAAACAGAAGGAAATTATTTTAAAAGAATTTGATTCCATAGAGCCAGATCAGGGTAACAAAAAATTTCATTTAACAAATTACATCCCGTTTATAACAGATAGGATTAATAATAGGTTAATAAAGCATGGTCTTAATATGGTATCAATAAACAAACGTAATATTTTTCATTACTAGTAAACAATAAAGAAAAATCAAACATACCAGAGAAAAATGGAGTTTATAAAATACACTGTGCAGAATGCGATGCTATTTATATCGGAGAATGTAGCTGTGTGCTCTGAAACATCGCATTTCTGAACACAAGAAAGCGATTTTGACTAATACAGCCAATACAGGTTTTACATATCATTGCTTACAACACAATCACTTCATAGATACAAAAAACATAACACTACTGCACAGCATACAAAAAGGTAAAAAATTGATTTATTAGAAATTTTAGAAATTAGAAAAGCAATTGCAATCAAACCTAACAAAAATTTAACAAACGAACAAACTGAATTCTGTGTATTCCCTTTATTAAAAGTTGTTACTTAGTTTAGTTAATTTTTTATATTTTGCCTTCAGATTATACTTAGTTTTTACAGACACTTGACCTTTCACTTAGCTTTTCCACCTCTCCATCATACCCCACACATGTCCGAACCACACCCTAAACACATGTTCACCACCCATACATTCTTTGTTAGTTTAGTTGCTCCTTGATTCTCTTTGAGAATAGCCTAATAAGCTCAAGCAGGTGTCAGGGTTAAATAAAAAAACTGTGAAACGCACCAAATGTTTATATATTTTTTAAATCTTTGTATTAATATGTTTCACTAAATACTCAATGACTCGTCAATAAATATAGTGCATTAAAGTTTATTTATATACTCACCACTAATTATTTTTGTGGTGAATGAAGGCGGAACACGTACTGTACGTGAATATACAGAGAGGCGGCAGACGACGTGTACAATTGAAAATCAGTGCAATGTACTGGAAGCTGGAAGTAAGATATCAGCGTCGCTGAATCTCTCCGCAAAGGGCCAGGAAACGGTGCAGTGAAACTCGCTTCTTTCCGCTTCGCTGTCTGTCAATAGTAAATACAGACGTCTTACTTACTGGCTTTTGGCTCCTTATATTATGGCTTTTAACCCTTCACTGCACTGATACTCCTATCAAATAATAATAATAATAATAATAATAATAACAATGTTGGTAGTAGTAGTTGTTGTTTTGTTTTTACGAGGGAGACTGTGGAAAACAAAAACCACAAACCCTGTTCTCCACGGCATGGATCAACCTCGGGACTCAGCTTTCGTAATACTTCAAGACTTCAAGGTGGTGCCATTTGTACTTCGTACTGTGGACGTTCATCTGTTTTAAACCTTCAGCGGGTCCACGTTTCCTGTTTTCTGCTATTCTGTCAGCGGCCCTAGCAATATCATCTTCGGCTTCCTTCTTTTGCCTTAGTACCTTCTCTAAGTAGGCTGCTACCTGATTCCAGTGGTATTCACTCTCCAGCAGTATTCCGATGATAGTAGTAGTAGTAGTAGTAGTAGTAGTAGTAGTAGTAGTAGTAGTAGTAGTAGTAGTAGTCTAGTAGTAGTAGTAGTGGTGGTGGTGGTGGTGGTAGTGGTGGTGGTGGTGGTGGTGGTAGTAGTAGTGGTAGTAGTAGTGGTGGTAGTAGTAGTAGTAGTAGTAGTAGTAGTAGTAGTAGTAGTACAATGTATTGCCTCACGAGTATTTTTTGTTTCTATAAACGTAATAAAAATTCTTCCGAAGGGGTTTGTCACTAGTTTATCAGGAAACCACGATATCGCTGTAGAAATACGCCGAAATAAAAGAGAGGAAGAAATTGAAAGCAAATATAACTTTATTACACAAAAAGTAAAATTTATAAATTCAATTTAGAAGTAAACAGATTGATTTGTTGGTTATACAATTGCTCAGCTAATTTATAAGCTAATTCCACTTTTCCAGATCTCATGTCGTTTGCCTTCTTGTCTAAACTATTCGGTTGTAGTTTTTTTCAGAGTACCTAAATTTACAAAACTGAATGACTAAGAGAAAAACTAAAAATATTAAGGAATATTTCTGACCTAAATAAAAGCGGAGGTGAATGCCAAAAAGGAACAATTAAGAATTATTGTTCGGCGACGAACGGCAGGGGCAGAACCGAAGACCTACGGAAGATGATTGCCGCAGCTAGTTCTCTGTATTTATAGCAACAGGATCACGGCTCAGCAACCAGTGAAATAATTTTACTGTAGCTCAGGGGTCTCGAAACTACGGCCAGCGGGCCGGATCCGGCCCGCGAAGTCTGATTGTCCGGGCCGCGGCAACCTGGCCGATGCTGCGTGCAGTTTTTAAATAGATCGTCAAAATACTTCAAATATTATAACATTTTACTAAATAACTAAACAAGAAAAAAGTATAAATGCAAAGTAAAAGGCCAACTTGTCAGACGAATACTTGAAATCCATTCTAGTGATGGAAGCATCAAAATTTGACCACAAATGAACAGACATTATATGTCAGAAGCAAATCCACACATCCCATACGTACATAAGAAAGCCAGAAAATAATACATAAGAAATATCTTTGAATGCTATTTTTGTCTTTCTTTTATTTACATTATTTTGAATAAATGAATTTGTTTTCTTTGGATAAGTCTGCTTGATTATTACTTAAATACATATTTTATTAATTTCATTATTTCTTAAACTAAAAAAAAAGTTTAAAAGGCGTGTGTGTGTGTGTGTGTGTGTGTGTGTGTGTGTGTGTGTGTGTGTGTGTGTGTGTGTGTGTGTGTGTGTGTGTGTGTGTGTGTGTGTGTGTGTGTGTGTGTGTGTGTGTGTGTGTGTGTGTGTGTGTGTGTGTGTGTGTGTTTAGTTGGTCCGCCTGACTTCCAAGATTTTTCAATTCGGCGTCAAGTGAAAAAGTTTGGAGACCCCTGCTGTAGTTGATTCTAGCCATTAAAGTTTTAATGTTATGAATAAAGAATTATGTCTGGAATTGTAAAAAACTTTCTCATACTTTACGGAAATAAATCTTGCATTCTACGGATAGTTATTCGAACACACCCGGAGTGAGTATGAAAAAGAACTTTGTTACAAGTTATTAATTAGATAAAAACTCTAAAAAGGAAAATCTGTTGGTTCTTATACTTCAAGAATAACCCTAGCAGTTATGAACGTCTGGAAGAAGACATTTAAGACAGAAATGCTTTCCAGATGGGGTTAAGTAATTAAAGTAAGGACAAAGACACAAAGTAAAGACAAGACTAAACCACTGTCTGGTCAGACGAAGGAAAAGAGAGCATTTTAAAAGGGTAAAGAACTATTCAAAAAAGAAATACCAAAGTCTTTTACAAGACCTAGAGCTGGACCAGATCAAAACGGTTTTTTAAACTAATAATAATTACAAACTAATACATAAAATATATTGATAAGACGGTCTCAATTATCGTCGTATAGTATAGTGGAAAACAAAATACAAGACACCAATGAAATCACTAATTACCAGCTTTAATTAATCACAAATTACAGTTTGTAATCAACAAGTTATTCAACAAAATTATACTCGTACAATAATTCAAATAAAATTTTTCCACACGCAATAATAATGTCAACTAATAGAGTTCCTCACAATTATAACACAATAACACTGCGCCACAATACTTCGATCCTCACCTGAATAAATCGCCACTTAAACTGACCTCTAAGCGGGAGCTGTCGTTGTTTCAAGAGATAACACAAGTGTTCCAGAATTGTCCATAATACGCGTCAACACTACTCCAAAACACTAGAGCGTTATTAATTGCGGCCTTGAACACAGTGCGTGACCGGTGAAGTCTGGAACAGCCTCGATTGTTGACGCATGTTAAGTGTCACGTAATTGTCTTTCCTCTCAAAGTAGCAATACGTACGCACACAAACGTTACAGCTGCGCTCTGCTGGGATAGCCGAGAAACATGTAGAACGTTCTGTAATGGCGTCACAATACTTTAAAACTTTTACGAACAAGGTGAAATGAATGAATCAACATTCGAGAATAATTAAAACACAATAACAGCCACTCGCGTGCGCGCGCGCGCGGGAGTTGTGTGGTGCCCGTGCGTACATTTCTGTTTTTTTTTTTCAACGAGCGTCGCTCCAATCAGTTGTTTAGAGATCGCTAAAACTCTATTTCTGTTTCATTAACTGCAGCCAGAGATAACATTAAACAAGCACCATTGGAAACTGTTCACTACATTAACTAGCTAACACACAGTTCACAAATTAATTACGCGCTAATTCAACGCTAAAACTGTAGTCGCACCACCAAAAGCAATTTACTCACCCTCAAAACTGAACGGTACAAACATTTTGTGGCTGTGTCGATAACTTACTTACCCATGTAAAGAGACGGAGTGATTGTGATAATATTCGTTTACGAGGATTGCACGGACGTTGAAGATGAAAACAGTTTAATAAATTATTGAATTCTAGAATAATCACAAGAACTCTTTGATATTATGATTGTAGCCTTTCATTATATTTAAATGTTTGTATAAGTGTGTAAAAAGGAAGATAAATTTTCAGGTCACTAGTTAGCTACAAGGTTGTTGAATTGGTCAGAGGAAACCTTTCAACCGATATCATGATCGCTACATATAACTAATTATAACTTTTCGTTTTGGGGTGATAAGTAGAGATATATAAACAACATAACAAAAATAATTAATAGATCCTAAACAGGGTGATTGAATAACAAATGTTTCACATCTCAGATGTTTTCTTCGGGAAAATATCCTGAAACCGTTAGTTTTATTTAGACGTGTTTAAAAAATTTACTAGTTATAAATTTATCCATCGTCAAAATGAACAAGGAAAAATAATGATTTGGCAGCTGAATTATGTGCTCACGGAGTAAGAAAATAACCGACAACATAAGTAGATAATTTTCTCTGCTATTTTAGAAAGCATAATCACCTATTCATTACCTGAGGGTGAATATTATCACAACATACACAGTATTTATTACCTGAAGATATTAATTACCTTGGAAGATAAATAAAAAATCCCGGTAGCTTTAAACAATAGAAACAGACTTCTGGAAAAGGTCTTGTGGAATATTCAGGCTCTAGTTCGATAGAAATAAATATGTCAGGTGGCAATTTCATGAAGGCAAAGCAATAATTGTGAACACCATAAATGCGGAGTGTGTCATATGATATGGCCACGTAGAACAAATCAACATCTTGGAGCGATTGTTGGCCCTCAAAAGTTGCCAATCTGGGATCCAGTTAAAAGATCGAAGCAGTGTAGATTCAGGAGAAGATACACGATGGAGTATGAAGATTGCAACCTTCATGTAAGGAACCTATATATTCGTATAAGGATATTGGAACAACAGAAATGTATAGTGTACAGGATACAAAGGACATCAGAAGCTTTACGAGCACTAGCACATGGATAGGTCGTTAAAATTATTCAAGCACATTTAAACGTAATACTTCTTTCTCTGTCTTCATCACTGTCTTTTTCTTCTTCTTCCTTCTAATCATCATTTACTCTACAAGGAGTGAGTTGTCAATTATGGTCCGTTTCTACCCACAGGTACTGGACTGGACTGTATACTCTGGGCAATGTATTGTTACGACTGTCTCACTGATCGTCGTATGGTACAGAGTAAACAAAATACTGACACCAATGAAGTCAACGATTGGGTGACAAAAGTTCCAGTCCAAATGTTCCAAGACAAAATTTCCAATTCGGAAGTTCCAATTTTTTTTTTTTTTTTAGTTTAGTTTAAAAAGTACAAAATTTCCAAATAAATTTAAAAATGTAAATAATAGCCTATTGCTTTCAGGTAATCTATGACTGTATCATTTTCAACGTATTCTTGATGTCGCTGAACAATGTTAAAAATTCTTTCTTCAAAATTTCGTTGACGAGCTGACGTTGGATTCTTTATTTTTTGTCCTAGTTTGAGTTGTCGTACCATGCTTCCTGTGTCACCTTGTTCATGTTGTAGCTCGTTCAGAAAATTATAATCATGGATGGCACCGTCCCGCCACTACCTGAAAGCGATTATGCCACCCTTCAGATGAATTATTGGTTCGTGCCATCCTTTGAAGAACAGCATCATATTGATTCCACAGTTCCGGGGCATAAGGTACAGGAATCGCTCTCCTTCTATCTCTGGCTGGTCTACCACATACATATGTCACTTTGAAATATTCGGCTGCTGGAAGAAAATTCTCTGGAACCTCATCAATGCAAATATGTAAAGTTTCGCGTACTTTCCCAGTAAGGGCAAAAGCTAAAGCACACATCAGTTGAGTTACTTCTTTAATGGTCCTGTCATTGTCATTGTTATATTGTTCCTGCAAACCTTCGGATTGTACTCGACGAAAAACGCTTTGACATAGATGAAATAAACACGCGCGAACATTTCGAATGTGAGTTTGAGCCGTATTAATGATGGCCAATTCGAAATCGGATATTACAGTTTGTGGCATAGAACTTGGATTCCAAACTGGCGTGCTGCAAACATAGTAACCTGAAATACTTTTGAGTATGCTATTTCTTCTTTGGTTTCCAGAAGAGCGTATACGAAAGGAAGTGCTTCTGTTCTTTCTACTCCTTGATGTACTTGCAAAAGAGAACCCATAACAACGAATAATTGGAAAAAGATTGACGGAACCGTCTTGAAGGTTCCATCCACAAACCGTATACGAGAAGTCGTATATACAAAATAGTAATGAACAACAATTATTTGAAATTAGAACTTAAACTTTTTGGAACTTTTGTCTTGGCACTTTTGGATCGGAACTTATGTCCTGTTTCCAAGTCAACAATTACCAACTTTAATGAGTAACAAATAACAATTTGAAATCAGTAAGGTAGTCTCGTACAATAATTCAAGTTCAATTTGTCCACGCGCAATAATAATAGCAACTATTAAAGTTCCACATTAATTATAAAACAATAATCACTTCCCGTAACAACCACTTTGATCCGCACTTGAATAAATCACCTAACGTAACTGACCGACAAAGCCAGCTAGTTTACTTATACGAGTAAGTAACGTATTTTACGATTTATGAGTGGTTTTCTCGTTTTAAAAGTGGTCAAATGTCAATTGAAGACGAACCACAACCGGGACGTCCCTCGACTTCCAAAACGGACGAAAACATTGAAAAAATCCGTGTTGCGATCATGTTTGATCGTCGTAGAACAATCGATGAATTGGAGGAAATGACTGGAATATCCTGGAGTTCATGCCAACGAATTTTGGTTGAAGATCTGTAGATGAAACGTGTTGCAGAAAAATTCGTTCCGCGTGTGCTTTCTTGTCGGCTCAAAATCCTTGCCTGGCTCAAAGCTTCCTCCCCATAAGCCGTCCGAAGCATTGCGACAGTTTCTGCTGATGATTTCCCTAACAGGAAACAGAACCTGATGTTAGCACGTTGGTACTTAATGTCTGCCACTAGATTAATTTAAAAATCGCCGAAAACGTGAAACAGCGCTTACAAAAAATAGTCACACTGACCGCGCTAATGTTTCCACAACAATGCCGCTAGGGCAACTGATACAAAATGTTGTCTAGTGAAGGCACCTAGCGGGAGAAGTCGGAATTAGCGTTCTACCAATTACCAGAGAAAAATTCTCGTTACTTTTGGGTCCCCCTACGTATAGGTAGTGCAAGTGTTCCAGAATAACTTTCGATCATAATTTGGAGTGCGAGATAAAATAATTTGCGTATTTTAAGTGCTCTTGAACAGTCCGGAAGGGGTACTCTTGTGCTACGTGAGCGGACACAAACGAGGTACTCTGGATTAGTCGAGAAGCGTTAGAACGACACTCTTGCCTTTTCGAGAGCGTTCCGTAATTGCGTAAGAATACAGTAAATCTGATAAAATTGATTAAATATCAACAGAATACCTTTATGTATTACATTTGTCTGTTGCGTAATGTTGAGATGATTCAGCGAGAAGTGCAGTGTCGATAGTCTATACCAGAAGCATCTCTTTAACTTTGCGTTTTCATGCTCTTACGCAGTATAAGTAAGATACGTAAGCTCCTGTATGTTTTTTACTTTACATTAGGTTTACAGTATTATCTGTTGGACGTAGCTTGATTGTGACTGAGAGTTCAGTTATTGTCTAAACAATGGTATTTACACAATGGTCTTTTGTGTCAAAACTATTTTTTAGCACTATCTAACCGACTAGTAAAAATAGTAAAAACGCCAAAAGGCCTCGTCCAGTGCAAAGTGATCAAGTATCTGTGACAACGTTGCCACAAGTTTAGAAGGGTTGCTTTAGACTTTCAGTTTTTTATATACATTTAAATCCTTTACATCTAAAATTTTACTAAGCCGGCACTTTTAAGGATGTTGTTTCGTATTTCCTAATCCTTATTCTAGATGTAAAGTAATGCTTACTTACTTCTGCAGGAACAGGACTATCCAAAACTCGATCTGAAACAGAAAAAATAAATTGTATTAACTTTGCGATTCAATTATTTTTCTTCTTCTACTTCTTCTTCTTCTTCTTCTTCTTCTTCTTCTTCTTCTTCTTCTTCTTCTTCTTCTTCTTCTTCTTCTTCTTCTTCTTCTTCCTCTTCCTCTTCCTCTTCCTCTTCCTCTTCCTCTCCTCCTCCTCCTCCTCCTCCTCCTCCTCCTCCTCCTCCTCCTCCTCCTCCTCCTCCTTTTCTTCTTCTTCTTTTTCTTCTTCTTCTCTACCAATGACTAGCCATACCCCCTGCTCCGTCCACCAACGGCTTTTGGGTTTGCCAAACTTCTTTTCAAGCTTTGGTAATTCATTATTTCTCTCAACACTCTGCAAGGCGGTGTCTGTTCTACATCATCACTCCGTCTGATCCTTTAACGTCTTACCGAAACATTGACTGGAAGATCCTTCAAGAACATTTACAAAAGTTTAAACTGATTTCCATGAGATGTAATAAACACTGTACTGTAGTAATCTGGTTAAACATAAATCACCAAAATCCAACTTTGTGGAATATAATATGTGTACAAATAAAACATATTTTGATATAATACAGTAATAGTAGGTCCATTATATCACCTAGATAGTCTAATAGCTAGATAGTGTTGGCTGCCTGTAAGCTGTTAAGACACCAAATGAGCTGCCAATTATGTGCCCCCCAGGATGTTAACCCAGGTACTACTTTCAACAGGTTAATTCCACCTGTAGAAGAGGTTTAACACCCACCTTCATTTTAAGGTACTCTACTCACGCAAGCGGACCCGAGTCCTCTAGTAACGAGGCACCATTATCATTGATCTGTTAAACATTTTTCTTCATATTTTATTTACAGAACATGTTATATTGCTACGACAGGCACACCGGATCGTCGTGAAAACAGTGGAAACAAAAAAACTAAAACAATTGAAGTAACTAATTACAGCCTTTAATCACACACAAACAACAATTAGAAGTCATCAAAGGCACTCTTATATAATAAATCAGGGTCAATTTGTCCAACTTACCACAATAAATGTCACCTTATTACAGTTCTGGACTAATTAACGCAATGATCTCTTCCTACTAAGCAGCCACAACAACTAACTCACTCCGCGCTCTAATATCGCCAGGTCGAAAGTGAACCGGGCCGCTTCGAAATCTAATATTTATACTTACACCGCCTTTGCATTGATCGACATAACGGCCCTGGATGCTGGAAAAATAGTTTAGTAACGTTTAGAAGGGAGACGAACAATACAGAACGTTACGTAACTCTGCCGCGTAGAATGATCTCCAAATGACTGGAACAACCTCGCTTCCCCGAGACCCGTAGCCACTCAGCAATGCGGTATTGGGTTTTGGAAACCTGACGGGGCCATGGTATCAGACTACCTGCCTATTACGTTAACAACGTTCGAAAAGGCCGCCTATTGTTTATTTTCATTGCACCTAAGCAAGTCGTCTATTCATACATGTTTCAGGAAATCCCCAACAAACGTGGACCCGTCTGGTTTCTAAAAGGCCATTTCATTTAGACGGTGTACAGTGTTCTATCAGCATCGAGTTCTCTTGAAGCGTAGAGCATTAAAACTACAGTGTGTAATACAGTGCCACTGCATCAAATTTCAAGCGGTAAACTGAACCGCAAGATGGATTTCAACAGTATAGATTCACTGAAAAATTATATACTAAAGAGAAGACTTAATAACTGTGCTGAAACTGGAAGCTTATGAACAAAATCAACTAACTGTGTAAAGTGTGGAGGAACATGCATATTAATTACGGACAAAATGAAAACTTGATTTACAGATATGGGGTAAAAACTGTATAGTGAAAGAGATGTACGGGACAGTACTATCTTTGGACTTCACGCGTTCTTCCCGTCACCGTGTTGTCCGTTTTAATTGCATGGATTTTGAAGTATAATTTTTTGTCATTGTGAGAGAGACTAGTTTGTCACAACCAACGGCAAAAAAATGAATACATTCTTTTAGAGAAATTCTTGTTGTGTGGCTGATTGAAAATTCTTGTAAATTGGCGGCGTAGGGAAAACTGTTGAAATTGATGAAAGTGCATTCGGTAGACGGAAATACAATCGCGAGCGACTAAGTAAGATTCGTTAGGTGTCGATGGAACCCAAAAATAATCAGTATCTTTCCATATTATCTTAAGCGGCTAGAGATACATTATACAGAAGCGGTTAAGAAAACTACATAGTAAGCACTTAAAGACATTAGTCTTATTTTGCTAGGACAGACAGTAACACAATAGTTACTGTTCATCCCGAGTACGCTCATTTTATTTTAAAATGTATCTCAAACAATTTCACGGGGCCATCCTAAATTTTACCTGTTATACCTGCAGTCGTTGTATTTTGGAACAATAAGCGACCCTTTAAGGTCGTAAATGCGATCGTTTATGACTAAAGCAGGCAGTCTGACTAGATGGCCCCGTCAGGTTTCCTTAACCCGCGGTATTATTTATTTCTTCAGAGTATCAATACTTGCATGATCCTACTAACCAGTGGCGAAGTTACATGGAGGCAATTGAGGCAATGCCTACCCTAAAAAATTCTGTAGAATACAAGTTATAAATACGTATGAATTATGTAACGTAAAGATTATACATTGTTACTGTAATTGCCAAATTTACTAATTACATGCTTTACTCAGCGACCGCTATACGGTGACAAGTGACAGCAGACATAGTTAGTTTAAAGCGAATGAGGCAACGTGAACCTGCCTCAGAGTTTTTGTATACATCGTATGTAAGCAATGTGTTGGCCGAGACTTGCAGTGCGAGAAGCGGGGGATTGACCAGCGCTCCACACACTGTAGCGTTGAGGCATGTCTCACTGCTGTTGCGCGAGTTTTAAAGCGCGCTGTGTTGTTTATAATCGTGTTTATTTTGTGCGGTTATTAAAAGTGTGCCTGTGATTCCGGTGAACTAACAGACGATCAACACTGTCATTTAAATTATTTGTGACAATAAACATATATATAGAAACTAATCAAGTTATAAATTTGGAAGTTCAATTAGTTATATTATTTTGTATGATATAAGTGTGTCGCCCGAAATGAGTGAACGCGGTCCTTTTAATACTTTGTCAGGTCTTTTAAACTTATTAAAAAGTAAGCCGTTTTCTTCTTGCAGTTACGAAGAAAAATGTGGTGTTAAAAACAAGAGATTTACGCCTAATTTAGAAATTAAACATTTTGATGTTAAAGTATCTAGAAAATTTCAGTTTTCTTGGTACGAGCGATATTCGTGGTTGACAGGCTGTTCCGAAACCAACAGACTCTTTTGTTATACATGTATCTTGTTTTCTGGTGAAAAAGAATGGATTTTATATGGAGTGACGGTAACAAAAAACTTTCTTAGAAAGGCAGACAAACACCAGAATTCAAATAAACATATTCAAAATGAGGAGCGGTACCGTTTGCTGGGACGCGTGAGGATTGAACATACTCTCTCTGAAGGGGCTAGAATTCAACCTGTTAAACATAATGAAGTCGTGAAACAAAATAGGCTTGTTGTTGAAAGACTTGTTGATATTGTGTATTTTCTCGGGAAACAGGAGCTTGGATTTCGAGGTAATTTCGAAGGGGAAGACTCAGTCAACCGGGGTAATTATCTAGAATTGTTAGATCTTCTTTCTAAGCAGGAGCAGTACATTCGAGATCATCTCCAGTCTACGTCAGGATTTAAAGGTACATCAAACGATATTCAGAATGAATTAGTTGAATCTGTAACTGATATAATTCAAGAGAAGATTAAGGCGGAGTTAGATTCTTGCGATTTTATTGATTTTATTGGAATTCAGGCAGATGAAACTTTAGACGTATCAAGTAGATCTCAAGTCAGCATAATTTTTAGATTTTGTTCAAAAGAAGGTCCAATAGAAAGGTTCATTGGGTTTTATGATGTTTCAGTAGATAAGACTGCATCAGGCTTATCAGAATTAATTGTTGACGTTTTAAAAACGTGGGGTGTAACTGAGAAGGTAGTCTGTCAAACATATGATGTTTCCTGTAATGGCTGGAAAGCATGGAGGTGTTCAGCACTTGTAAAACAGACTTACACAAGAGCATTATTTCTACATTGCTATGCTCACAAGTTAAACCTCGTACTTCTTCATTGCACTAAAACAATAAAATCGGTTAGGCTCTTCATTCACAATCTGACAGCATTTCACACATTTTTTTGTAGATCCTCAAAGAGATCACAGCTTTTAGAATCTAGAGGATTTAAACTTCCACAAGCATCCACTACCCGTTGGAACTTTCATTCCAGAGCAGTTCATACCATCTTTTCACACTATGGTGACTTGAGACAAATTTTTGAGGACATTACAGAGAATGATGAAGGATGGGATAGTGATTCGTACAATTCTGCTGTTGGATTGCTTAACATACTCAAAAAGACCCATTTCATTTACTTACTTTGTTTTTATAGGGAAATATTCGTTTATACTGACCATCTCTTTTCTCTACTGCAACACAAAACTATCTCCGATATAATTCTGTGCAACACTGAAATTAAGAAAACTACTGCTATCCTCAAGGACATGAGATCAGAAAACACTGTGTCGTCTTGTATTGAAAAATGTCACCAAATAAGCAGCGAGGTAAATATAGATGACAGTAACAGGAAACTGCTGAAAACGTTAACTTATGAAGTTCTTGACACTTTGATTATGCAGCTGGAGGTACGGTTCAGTGATTTCGAAAGTATCCAGTTTGTTGAGTTGTTGGATCCAAATCACTTCATTTCTTACAAAGAGAGTTTTCCTTCTTCTAAACTGAACAGCCTTATAAATAAATACCCTTTTTTCAATAGTGAAAGACTGGAAAATTAATTAAAAAACATTTACTCAGATACTGGAAAACATTTGTTCCCTCAAAGACTTTTACATTTTATAATTCTTAATGACTTAGAACCAGTGTACGTGGAAGTTTCAAAATTAATTCGTTTGATTTTAACGTTTCCTGTTACCACGGCTTCTTCAGAAAGGAGTATGAGTACTTTGAAAAGAATAAAAAACTACTTGCGCAATACGATGACTAATGAAAGACTTAACTCTCTTAGCACCATTGCTATTGAAAAACAATTTGTGAAGGAATTGATGAGTGACCAGTTGGTCAAAGACCGTGTAGTTGACAATTTTGCAAGCAAGAAAACTCGCCGTGTTGAACTACTCTACAAAAAATTTTAAGGTAAGACTTTTGCCTACCCATTCATTAACTACTAGCTTCGCCACTGCTACTAACGTATACAAGTCTTTAGTGTGCTTTGGGATAAACAGTACTTATGTTGAGGGAAAGAAGAGAGAAATCGGTGGTGTTTCAATTTTATGAATTGGTTGTCTGCGTAGAAATATGTACAGAAAGCAATAGGCCTACCAAGAAAATATTGACAAAACGTTATCTTGAGTAATAATAAGCAATAAACATGTTGTCAACGGTAATTTTGCCTTAAGTGATTGATAAGGTTGGAAAATAAAGTTTGTAAAAGGTTATTTGTTCGCTCCAGAAGTGAGTACATGAAGAATACACACTACACGACATAACACTTAAACACCCCTTCTATTCAAATATTCACAAATAGAAAACAAAACTTATTATTATCATAAAATAATAATAACAGAAATAAATTATTTGTCCCTAACCTATTAAACTTTAATGGGGACTTTACCTTAGAATGCTTATGCCGGCGTATCCAACTCTGTGCTAAGATGTTTTAATACTTATTCAATAATCGGCATGTTTCTGAGATGACTTTTTTTTTTACGTTCAGTTAATACCGAGATAGTTTAGTTACCACGTTTTTGTTAACATGTTTGCAAGAACTGCTAGGTGTTCATAGGTGATGTTATTTCCACAGACTTTAGTTTGTGCATCTTGTTATATTCATGGAAAAACGTATTAAATAATGTTATTTTCTCTTTGTGAGCTATAAAAGTGTTTTAAGCCGCCAGATGGCCAGTATCATTCATCCAGGCTTTCTCTATTACATTTGACTGAAATATTTTAATTAATATTGTCAACATAGAAGAAGAAGAAGAAGAAGAAGAAGAAGAAGAAGAAGAAGAAGAAGAAGAAGAAGAAGAAGAAGAAGAAGAAGAAGAAGAAGAAGAAGAAGAAGAAGAAGAAGAATTGTTGTTGTTTTAATTACTCATTCGCTATTGGTATAAAAACGCCATTAATAATAATAATTAAATACAATGTGTATAAGTTTTATTAGACAATAGCTTTACTGTACTAAACTGGGCGGCAATACAACAGATAATGTACCTACCGCACAAAACAACATTACCACAGTAGTGAGTGTAAGTCTACGTATATTTCTTTAGTACATAACGGTAAACATTTTAGAACTTGTATAAAATATGTATATACATAGCGTGTGGGCTTAACGTCACCTGAAACTTTTACGGCGTCACAAAGGAATATATTGTCCCAACTTCGTTTAAGGAGGGCAACAACATATGGCTCGTAAAACTTCCCCACTCGGGAGAGCAGGTACGAAGCACACAGCCACCATCCAGGGACGCTCACATGCGCCTGTTGTAACTTTACGTAAACAAAATACCGAAACAATTGTAACTATTAACGTTGACGTTTGGAAAAAACGTCACAGTTTGCTGTCGCTGACTCTTAGGAAATACTAAACCTTGTCAGGCTAGTATTAATGTCAGGATTTTCTTTAGATAACACATTTTGTCTATATTGTAATCGATACCAAACACATTCCGAGGTCACTGTCTAAGTTTCAACTGGTTCCTTGTTCTTTTTTCAATTGTCAACAAAATTCAAAAGCATCAGATTTAACAACGGCTACTGCATTGTCAGAGAGTCATTATTTTGATGTTTGATTGGCGGAATCAGCAACCCTTATTTTTTCTCCAAAATAAGCTAGGAGTTTTATTTACTCTCAACGGTGGAAGATATAAGGTGACGAAAACCGATCGTTTTTAGGTCAGCTCGGATGGTTTGACTCTACTGACACGCTTGTAGTTTAAACAGGGCGGCGATAAGTCTCATACTTTACTCCAAAACATCGGACTCAGTAGCTTCCAAGAATTCACTACTTTGCGAGGTGTTGTCGTCCAACAATCGTCGACTAGCCACAGCCGAAATTATGTGATCTGGCCCCTTTAGACTATTTTCGTGGTCTCACGTGAAGTCTCTGTTCTATGGCCAGCATTGCCGATTTAAAACAAAATTTTGTTTGCGTAACAGGTGAAATTATCCCACATGTCTGAAGAATGCCATCGAAATTGGACAACAAAATGCGGCAGCCACTTACCCGATATTGCTTTTTATATTATTGGTATCGATTGTACTTTAAACTAAAATAAAGAATATTAAATTAAGACGAATATAACTTATTTTACGTAGAACTTAAGTTTTGCTTCCCTTAATAATAAAAACCTTTTCTATCCATATTTATTATTATTTTTTTCTTGGTCTCTGATGCTTACGGTAATTTCTGTGCTTTTTATATTATTGGTATCGATTGCACTTTAAACTAAAACAAAGAATATTAAATTAAGACAAATATAACTTATTTTACGTAGAACTTAAGTTTTGCTTCCCTTAATAATAAAAACCTTTTCTATCCATATTTATTATTATTTTTTTCTTGGTCTCTGATGCTTACGGTAATTTCTGTACACTTCAAACTCCAGTTTTTCTTTTCTTCTTGAGTGTGTCATGAATTGTTCTATATAAGAATGTTTTTTTGGTTTTACAAAACAATATCATGATAAAAACACAATATATTTATACCGGTACCACCGTGGGATTATGAGTGACGCACAGAAGACGTGACGAAGATTGACACAAAGGGATTTGTTGTTACTGAGTAATAACCTGAAAATGTGCAACACACATCATATATATACTGTACGTCACGTTGTTTCACGCTAAGGTATCCTTGAGGAACACATTAAAAATTACTGTACTGTTTATATGGTTATATTATTATGTAATCGTTGTGCCTACCTACCTTAAAACACACACACAGCCACATACACATACTGTCTCACATAAAAACAAACATATTAAAACTCCGCTGAAACCAGATTACGTTTAAAATACAAAAATTAAAGTTTTAGTTGACATATTTTTCATTTATTCCTTCATTCATTTAGGCGCTGCCGCCCGTGATGAGCCTTGGCTTTCCCAACTAGTCGGCTCCAAACACCTCTGTCCTCCAGCCCCCTCCTTCAATCACCGATACTCATCCTCCTGAGGTCATCTTCTACGTCCTGTAGCCACCTTTTCGTAGGTCTTCCTTTCCTTCGTTTCCCATCTATTGTCCCTCTAAGAATTGCTTTGAGCATTCTATCGTCCTCCATGCGCACCACGTGTCCCAACCAGCTGATCCTCATAGACTTGATGAACCTCACTCTGTATCAATCCCTCCAATTCCCTATTGTTCCAAACGCGTCATTCTTTACTTTCCTTCACTGGTTCAAAGATTTTTCTTAGACAGTTGACTCATTAGTGGACTTAAAATTTAATCTAAAAGTATGTGTACTCATGATTTCCTCGAATATTTTAAAACTAATTCTCAAAGCACGATAGACTGCGTAAGTTTTCCTACATTATATTTATTTTTCCCTCTCTCTCTCTCTCTGTCGTTTGTTGCCGACCTCCAACTCCACGCTTTAGCTTTAAAATTACGCGTTTTCTTTGGTCTTCCGTTCCTATTATGTCCTTGCAATTTTGATTCCCTTACACACGTCTTGTTATTTTATGTTCTCACGGATGGTAGAGACGACCCAATTACCTCGTCTGACTTTCTGCTACCTTCTCAGTAATAGGAGTGAACTTTATTTGAAATTATTATTTGCCGGGCTGTTTGCGTTTGCGTCCACATCATCGGAGACGCGACGTACAGTATAGAAACGACTGAAAGATTCGCACGTTGTGTCCGCCAATAAAGTTTTGATTAAAATTAATAATGTGGTAAATGAAGCAAATTTTATTCGCTTTAGAATTGCTGTATTCTTTATTCTGCCTGTCGTATCCTACGGAAACAAACAATTTCTTTAAATCTCGATGTAACATCCGTTCTGTTATACGTCGTCTATACTGTTAATTCTTTTCCGACATAATAGCACTCTACTGTTATGCTTACCTATCGTCCCATATATATGCTTTACTCGAGGTTCGACGTTCGTATTGTTTATATATGTGCTTACATTCCGCTGCTTCCGTCAGCTGCTGTGACTCGCCCTGAATAATGTTTGTAAACTAAAAACTAATAACCAGACTACGTAGGCTTGCACACCCCCGGAGTCAATGTTATTAAAATCCATTTTCGGGCTGCCTGACCGTGGGCCCAATGTTACTTTCCAAAACAGACGTTTCGACAGTACCATCGACTGCCATCGTCAGTCTAAAAACGAGCAACACTAACGTAGGGTGGTACACGTTAGAGACCACAGTACTGTGGTTGAGGCTAGCAGTCGGGGCACTGATTTTTTACACTGAAGGTGGCAGACAATATTACTGCCGAAACGTCTGTTTTGGAAAGAAACATTGGCCCACGGCCAAACAGCCCGGGAATGGATTTTAATAACACAATGATTATACTATTATCACGGATAATGAAGTGCCGTTCCAAGATCGTGTACATTTCTGATGACCTTGGGTCAGAATATACCGACTTCTGCAGGTAATTCTACGGTCATGGCTTTATTGAAGAGCGAAAGGGTCTGTCAATATGATCATAAATGGTACAACATATTGATCAAGTATTCAACTTCCACTATGTTAGATATGAAATCACCTACGACAACAGCATTGACATAGGCGATAAAATTCTCTAACTTTAAAAGTTTAACTTTTACTTTTAACTTCTTTAAAAGATGCCTGTGGTGGTCTGTAGACATTTGAAATTTAAACTAACTGACGGATGTTTTCCGTTACAGAAAAAATGTAAATGCGACGTTTCGGCAGTTGGTCAAATACGCCCGAAATGGTGGTTCGCCGCCAAAATAATATAAGGTCCCCGGGTGGTGGCCGGGTGGCCGACCCGTGGTTGGTGAGGGTCGTGTCAGGAATTTACTGCTGGCCCGTATAAATCGGTTACTCGGAGACCGAGGAGCATCGCAAGCAGGGTGCGCGTTTTTTTGCGCCCTGGCCGGTAGAGACGAGGTTACTCGGGTTCATCTTCGATGTATTGGGTTCGACTCGAGGTTGGCATGTGATTTTGACAGTGGGCTCCACTCCCTTGAGCGGTGGAGTTAAATTCTCTCTCTGCTGTTAAATCCTTGGTACGGAACCCGCGGAGGAATAGAGCTGCACGTCTCTTACCGCCCACAACATCGTCAGGCGCCTAGTCAGCCTTCACAACAATCAACTTCCCGCTCGATGGAGAGAGCCGGGGATGGTATAACTACTAGCTTAGAATATCACCGTTATCCTTGAGTTGAGACGCCCAAACACTCGGCAGTCCCCTTCAGGCTAATTATAAACTAATAGAAATACACGTAATACATGTACAGGCTACATGTAAAGAAATAAATAATACTCTATCAAAGGGACATGAAGAGCCAACAAAAAATTGACATAATGTATAACCAAAAGGATAAATAATACAAATAAATATTAAGTAAAATTCAGAGGTAAAATTTCTAGACAGTTTGAAATTAAGACAAGGAGATAGACTAACATAATTGATTTTTAGCTGCGTTCTGGACAAAGTAATAAGAGAATGGAAAAAATCATTGGAGGAAAATCACATCAGCCACGGAATTAGACAAGGCTATAACAGAGATAACTGTCAATAGTTTGTCTAGCGTTTGCAGATGATCTAGCAATTCTGTCAGATTCAGTAGAAACAGCCATTAGACATGAGGAATTGCTGATAGAACAAGCCAAAAGAGTGGGTTTACAATTTTTTTTTAAACAAACCAAGTTCAGGACAAGCATCAAGACAATACCCAGGAAAATGAAAACTCGATATGGAAAAATCTATGGAACTGACAAATTCAAGTATCTTGGAGAAATTATTCAACAAAATGTATCAGAAAAAGAAGCCATTAAAGCACTAGTTAATAAGATAAAAGTTGCTACCGTTTAAACAAGGACACATATAACAAGAAATCACTATCTATTTCAATGCTAAACTTAGGCACTATTCAACAGTAATTCGCCCGGAAGCACTTTTTACAGCTGAGTGTGTGACCTGAACAAGAAAATGATGATGGAAGAACTTTAAATCACAGAAAAGAAAATATTAAGAAAAATTTAGGGATCAATAAAAGATGGAGAACAGTACAGAAGGCGCCACAATAATGAGCTGTACACACGTGTTGGGAAAATAACAGACGTAATTAGAAAAAGAAGAATTATTTTCTACGGACATGTTCAAAGAATGAATCCTGACAGACTAACAGGGGAGCTTTTTAACTATTTCAGAAAGCTCAAAATGTCCAATACATGGGCCAAAGATACAGAAAAGGACATACAACAACTCCAGATTACTCAAGAAGACATTGAAGAATGTTTGGTACTCAAACAAAAAAATTTAAAAATCCCCAAGGTTTTCAGAAAACCCCCTAGAAGAGGACAGGTGTTATCTGGAGTGACAAAAGGAGGGAGAGACATCGATCAAGAATGAAGGAAATGTGGGAGAGGAGGAAGACAGAGGAGAAGAAGAGAGGAAAAAGTTAAACTAAATGTAGTCCACAGTAGCTCATACGCAAAAAAAAATAGTAAGTATGAAAAAACAATCAGCACTCACAAAATACCTGCACCATCAACACGAACACTTACACTCCAACAATATAAATGGAACACTATAACTATGGTGCAATACAAAGTAGGCCTACTGTAGTAAGAATACAATAAAGGCGACCCAATTGAATTTATATACTCTTAGCATCACCTTACTATGCTATATGGGTCTGATATTTGAGTAATGACACAACAAGATATGACTAAACTCCATGATTCTGAGAGGAGGTTTCTGCGTTCCGTGATGCAAAACGCACGAGCAGAATCAGGATGTACACCGAGATCTAAATATTTCCTCACAGAATTAAAAGATCGCGTGATGTAGGACTCGATGACAGGATGAGGTTGGCTAGGTAAGTGTTTGTATTAACACCAAAGGGTAACAATCTCCCTGAGAAAGACTGAAGAAGAGTGTTTGACTTCGCTGATCGAAAAGGTAATGTCACCTAATTTATCATACAGTAGTACATACTAGACAATTTGTTTATGAGGTGAAGGGGATTGCCTCATATTATGAGGAAAACGTTCAAGGAAATAACATGTTACACATTGAGTGTGGGAGTAACATAGCTTAGCTCTAACGAGTGAATGTTTTCTTGTTGATAAGTGGTAAATTTCTATTTACAGGTACGTTGTTGATAATAAGCAGATTTTGGATAAATAACCGATGAAGTCATATCCGGACACAAATCCTTGATTGTTGGAAAAAATATGTGTGTAGTGAATGAGTCACAACTTCAAGCCTGTTCTTAATCTGTAATACAAAGAGATATGACGAGAAGTGACGACTACCATATGTTGTCGACAACTGCTTTCATCATCTTACCACAAGATCATAATGTCATAATTCGTTATGACATACAGCAGTAAATTACTAATGACTATAAATGTTTTGTGATCTGTTTGCTATGGAAGACATATAGGCATATATTAACATTGTATGGCCAGTCTTATCCAAGCGGCTGAAGTAACATTTCTCAGCCACGTAGCAGGGTATACTCTCCGTAGTAATAGAAGAATGACAGATATACGGCAGGAACTGAATATTATGAGTATACTAGACAACATTGTCCAGTATCGGCTGAATTGGTGAGAACATCCCTGCCGAATAGATAGATGGCTGCCGCATCCCAAAACAATTACGGAACTATAAGCCGATTGGATAGAGAGGTATGGGGCATCTGAGGAAGCGCTGGAGTGGCCAGTTCTAGACTTTGATTGTTTGAGACCGGAACAAACCATCCTTTGTTTAATCCTTGCAGATGATGATGATAATGATGAATAACGAAAGAGTAAAAGGAACGGTCCTTGGTAGGCAGAGGGAATACAAACCAAAGACAAAGGTTATGAAATGAAAATACTAACTTAATAATTCTATCATAAGGTTAAAATATACTTCTATACTTTATCTACTGGTGACCTGTTACATGTAGGAAAGCGACGATAATAACATTACTTTAATATCAAAGGGATGTCTGAGGAAGCACTGGAGTGGCCAGCTCTAGACTTTGCCTGTTTGAGACCGGAACAAACCATCCTTGGCTTAATCCTTGCAAATTATGATGATGATTATGATGATAATTAACGTTTTAAATGCATGTATCTAAGCTGTTTTTTTTTAGAGTTTTCAGGAGATCGAGTTTTGTTTGGATTAAAAAAATAATGCGACTCAGTTTTGAAAATGTGGCAAAAGATATAGAAGAAAATTTACATGTTATATTTAACCATGAATGATATCATCAAATTAAAAAAATAGATTGTAAATAATAGTGGTATTTTCGCTAATACCGCGCAAACGAATAAACCCCCGGACCTCGATTTCTGAGAAAAAAAATTCAAAACAATCCCTATTTCCTACAAACCGAAATGCAATACTAAAGGAGCAATATTAGAATTTTGTTAAATTTAAAAATTAGTAAACCTGTAATTGTTTTATTTTAATATTGAAAAAATAAATAATTCTTTTTACCAAAATAAAATATTTATTTCGTTACGTCATTACAGTATTTTTAAAAATTTTACTTTTATAATTACTTTCAGATTTAAAAAAATATGTAAATAGTAATTTGCACTATGATCATCATTATAATTTAGTACTGTAAATAACTTATTTACTAATTCATTTAATTTTTACATCTGAATATGCTAGTAAAAGTAAAAGCTATCAAAACATTATAAATTTACTATATTTCATTATACATTATTACATTATAAATTTGTCAAAACATGAAATAAAAACTTTATTATTTTTTGAAAAATGAGTTACTACTCATATTAGTACTTATTGTGCTAAATTTTACTCCTAAAATTCTGTTACGAAGAATTATAAATTTTAATTTCGTTACATAAAAATTAATATTGAAAGTATAATATATTTATAATATATAATATTTATATATAATTAAGTAAGTTGTGTTAGTGGTTATAAACACAAACAGAATTATCACTGTTGCACACCACTATAGAAACATTATTCCGGTTAGCGCTTTTAAGCTTCACAGCTCATCGTCAGATCTGAAATCGTCAAACCTTTCTGATCTGACGATGAGCTGTGAAGCTTGAAGGCGCTATCGGAATAATTTTTCTATAGTGGTGTGCAACAGTGATAATTCTTGTTGAAACTATATAAGTTATTATAGACGTTCAGCATTTTTTCCTATGACTTTGTTTTTGTATTCGTAAATGACTGTCATCGCCATGACCCTAGCGGGAAAGTAAACTTTTTTCACAGGGGTAGGGGTACAAACGTTTTATTAAAAATGTTGCTGATAAGTCTCACGACACAATTTCTAATGTGTTGTTTAATTTTATTTTTGTTGTTTCTCGTCAAAAATGATGCACCCTGTATTCAGTATAAAGTAATATCAGAAGGGAATTTGTTTAGATCTTCAGTCTTTTCCATGCAACTAAATAAATTACAAGGTAGACAAGGAGAATATCAGAGGAAGCAGTTGACTGAAAACAGCCAGCGGTTTTCGCGGAAAATCGAATAACTCTTCAATACTTTAAAGGAAAATTCAACCCATTGGGAATACGATGTTGCTACAGAACGTGTAAGCAAATTCTCTAGCAACTGGATTACAGCTTGGCTTTAGATTGATTCCTAGAAATCTACATCTCGTGGGTAATGGTATAATACGGAGCACAGAATATATTACTACTTTTTCGACCACAGCAGTCGACTACAGTAATTCATGGTGCGCACCAGCGATATCGCGTGTGTTCTCACGTTTTGGCGGTTTTTATGTGTTTTTTGTGTTTATATTTATATTTATTGTGATGTGTAAAGTTGTATAA
Organism: Magicicada septendecula; assembly: GCA_034769895.1. Classification (NCBI taxonomy): domain Eukaryota; kingdom Metazoa; phylum Arthropoda; class Insecta; order Hemiptera; family Cicadidae; genus Magicicada; species Magicicada septendecula. The sequence continues at coordinate 30,946,074 of CM068369.1, forward strand.
AAAGTTGTTTTTAATATTTTAACTATTGACGAACTTTACCAAGGGATATTCCTGATGATGGGACATATGTCCCGAAACTCGTAGAGTTTCGTAAAGGATAAAGGCCACCAGACGGAAAAGAAAAAAGGTAAAACTGTTTTACTATTTATATACACATAAGTGGCCTGGATACCAAAAAGCATGGATCTAATATTACTACTGTATGTACGGAGCACGGAATGGTACCTCAATCTTCTATTGTGGTGTATTCATAACCTAAACGTACAAAAGTTTCTCTAGAACTCTTTACACAAATGTACGTTTCACGAGCATTAATCAATGTTTACGAAATCGTTTATTGAAAGTAGTAATTATTTTACAATATTGTGACCGCGAGTGCATATGTCCTTACGATGGTATATGACTGAAATCGATCGAAATTAAAAATGTGAATAACTAAAACTTTATTATAAATCATATGTATGGTACGTTTAGGTTGTGAACAATGGGTACACTACAATACAAGGTTGAGATTATAGGTACTATTAGTTAGCAATAAGTGTATGTACTATATTATAAATACATCACATTAGCATAAGGAATGGTACCTATTTACACACAAGTATGTTAGTTTGCGAACGAGCCGAAGTGTAGTCACAACGAGTTGTATGGTTATAATTAATAATTATTCAGCTGACCAACCAACGGAGTTTGTTAGGGTCCCCTACGTACAACCTGAACTAACTAAAGCTACGCATTTCACAGTCAGCTGTGAAAGCGCTACTGGTGTTGATTGTAATACATCAATGTACAACATTACTGTGTAACTTTTATAAAAACTAAATAGTGTAAATTCAGTTTATGTACGAAATGATCATGCAGTTCTTGTTTATGTACGAGGTTTGATCCAAATGATCATGCAGTTCTTGTTTATGTACGAGGTTTGATCGAAATGATCATGCAGTTCTTGTTTATGTACGAGGTTTGATCGAAATGATCATGCAGTTCTTGTTTATGTACGAGGTTTGATCGAAATGATCATGTAGTTCTTGTTTATGTACGAGGTTTGATCCAAATGATCATGCAGTTCTTGTTTATGTACGAGGTTTGATCCAAATGATCATGCAGTTCTTGTTTATGTACGAGGTTTGATCGAAATGATCATGCAGTTCTTGTTTATGTAAGAGGTTTGATCCAAATGATCATGCAGTTCTTGTTTATGTACGAGGTTTGATCGAAATGATCATGCAGTTCTTGTTTATGTACGAGGTTTGATCGAAATGATCATGCAGTTCTTGTTTATGTACGAGGTTTGATCCAATTGATCATGCAGTTCTTGTTTATGTATGAAGTTTGATCCAAATGATCATGCAGTTCTTCTTTATGTACGAGGTTTGATCCAAATGATCATGCAGTTCTTCTTTATGTACGAGGTTTGATCCAAATGATCATGCAGTTCTTGTTTATTTTAAAAATTATGCCTTCATTGATCTAAACTTACACTGACCCATAAATCATTACTATGGACCCATAATAAAGGATCCATTATTATAAAGTACAAACAATGCGTACAAATATTTTTACTCAAGGATTCTGATCTGGAAGGAGTCTAATAAGTAACAGAAATCGTTACACACATATTATATAACACCAATATAAAGTTTCATTGTAGAGATACCTCCAAGTCTACGACTGTCCTGTAGATCAATAATAATTGTCTCTCGATCACATAATACGAGGCTTGATCAAACAGTTCATGCGGTTCTTGTTTGTTTTAAAAATTATGCCTTCATTTTACTTATACTGAACCATTTAATGTAGTCTCAGTCGAATGTAACACGATTAAGCCAGCTGTTTTGCAGGTTTCAAAATATTTCAGGCATTCACTTTTTGGTACAGCCTTGAGCTCGTTTAGTGATTTTCGTTTTACGTCTTCAACGATCGCGAAACGTTGTCCTTTCGTGGACATTATCACTATTGGGAGGAGGAAAGATCGCTTTGGAACTCATCTTGTGAATAAGGCAGTTGCCGTTTCATCATTACAACGTTTTCTCTTGCCTAGACTGGCAAAATTCTTAACAAGCAATCACGTGCGTCCAGGCGTATTGTCGGGCTGCAATTATTATAAATTACAAATATGGTCGTTTTCTATGAACAGCTTCATACAAATGGCGTAAAATATCCGAATAGTACCCTTTATGTACCACTGCGCCTAGCGATGAAATTTCGTGGAACACAAAAACATAACCTTCGTCTGACAACCACAACCTTCAACTCATGTACGGTATCTTTGAAGCTTTTAAACCGCTTGTTCACGTACAGCAGTCTCGCCAGAAGCTTTCTGAACACGTTTACTAAGTCAGAGCAGTTTATCTCACAGATTACAAAGAAATTAATCCATGTTCTTCGATCTTGCATTGTAGAGTGACAAAAACTCGCCTAATGTCTAGTCCATTATTGATATTTCCGGTGTGATGATGAGTTGTGAAACTTGAAAGCGCTAATTGGAATAATTTCTCTACAGTGGTGTGCAACAGTGTTAATTCTGTTTACTATTTTAGGGTTTCGGACGCACCGAAGAAAGCAATTTTCTGTGCGCTAACCAGACATGTAAACGTGATGTTTTCAGATAGGTATAATGAAAAACATTGTACGACTGTCTAGCGTTTGCGCAACCTACCGCGGATATAACTGTTTATGTCTTCTCAGCTACACGTTACGTTACTCAGTTACATCAGTGCGTAGATTGGCATTATATCGGTGAAATTGTGAAAGCTCCATATTTTCACGAAGACAGTAGTAATTAAGTAATTACAAAATAGAACACCAGTTAGTGATAAACTATCTAATATTTTATACGAATTCGACATACCAGTAAAACTGGTAAGGATAGTAAACTTGACAATGGCTCATACAGAAACTCAGGTACGAATACAAGGACACATGACAGAAGAATTTGTAATCAATCGACGGTTAAAACAAGGAGACGGGCTGGCCCCGACCTTGTTTAATCTAGCTCTAGAAATTGTGATTAGAAAACTGTCAGTAGGAAGAAATAACGTACTGACAAACAAATCGGTCCAATTAGCAGCCTATGCGGACGACATCAACATAATGTGTCAGACAAAAAATGCAACAGAGGAAACGTACTTTCAGCTCAAAGAAAATGCTAGCAATATAGGCCTTAAAATCAACATAGATAAAACAAAAATATTAGTGCAGACTAGAAGACAAAGAAACTACGGAACAATCGACAATTCCGAAAAGGTGGATTGGACAACTTTAAATACTTGGAAACCATATTTGAAAAAAAAAACGGCGCAGAAGAAGCCGAAATCCGAAACAGGATAGTTCAAGCCAATAAAGCGTATTTCGCCACATCAAGTATCTTCAGATCCAAAGACATCCACAGAAACACGAAACTAAGGATATACAAATCAATAATAAGGGACATCCCTAACCTACGGCTGCGAAACGTGAATCCTGAACTCCAAAGCAGCAAAACACTCTCGATATCCTTGAAAGAAAAATATTACGAAGAATCCTGGGGCCAGTTAATGACGTACACAGCTAGAGAATAAGATATACCTATGAATTGTATCAAATTTATAAAGAACCATCGCTAACACAATACATAAATCTACAGCGTCTAAGGTGGGCTGGTCATGTAGCCAGGACGGGGGAAGACAGAATACCACGAAAACTAGAGAATACCAGAAGCCACGGAAAAAGACCAGTGGGAAGACCGAGGAGAAGATGGGAGGACGCGGTGGATGAGGATGCGAAAGAAATACTGACAGTGCGTTCCTGGAGGAGGATGGTTACCGACAGAAGAGAATGGGGGAAAAATTGAAGGAGGCCAGGGCCCAACAAGGGTTGTAGTGCCATAGGAGAGAGAGAGAAAATATAACGCCAGGAGAGTTGGTAGACCCAAACTACGTTGGGAAGACGGTGTGAATTATGATTCGCGCCATATCCTTGAAACCCGGAAATGGAGAACATCTCCATATGACCTGGACAACTGCTCGAGGCTGTTAAAGGAGGCCTTGACTCACGATTTGTTACGCGTATGACAGTTACGTATAACTAGATGTATGGTTATGATGTAGAGTTATGGCTAGATGTCTGTGTCACACAGACATATATTGTAAATGTATAGGTGGACTGAAGACACGCATCAACAATAGTTTACGTACCCTACACAATTAACGAAATGTAAAACCAAATTTAATGTTGACAAATATGACAGCGCTCTTGCAAAAATGTCACCGCAATACGGGGTTTCATTGCTTTGTATTACCGATGATACCAATTAATATTAATTGCTTCTGAATTTTTCACGTGAAATATTTTAGATTGTGTGTTTAATCAGTGCTAAAAGCATTCTATCGAAAAATAAATTACACGTTGACCTTTAACTTGAAATATTTGTCGAAAATTAATCACTTTGAACAAATATTGATATTTGTTTATTATAGTATTACGCTTCGATTGGCAAATGTAAAAATATATCACAGAATAAACAATTTTACCAAAAAATATTTAATGGAAATTTTTATCTTTTATAGTTTCTAACTATTTTATAACACTGTTGATTCCAGTTCAAGATTATAAAGAACAAGTACCCGTTAACTCAAAAACGTTAGGTTTTTTATAAAATGTTACTGTGTTATTAGCATTGTATGTATACATTACACGTTATGTTTTCCTCAACCATGGCTTTTATTTATTTCAGCAGTAAATTAAAAACAAAAAACCGTTGTCATCTAACCTCACAAATGAAAATAACAACTATTTTTGTTTTGCATTAAGAAATAGGACAATTAAAAATTAGTACACTTTTTCTTTTTCACATCGTAATATATCGATAGAATCGCATATTAAAAACATCGAAAATGTACTGCAGGAAACGGATAAAGGTACAGTTCTGATGCCGCTAAATAGCATTTGTTTTTTACTTGTTACTATGGTAATTAATTCTGGTCTCCATGGTGTTGACATGTTTATAGCGTCAACAAAAGGACATAATTATAAGGGTCTAAATCGTGCGAATGGGACAATATATCAAATTCCAAGTTAGACAGTGGTTTTCGCCTTTTGTGAAAGGGTACCCTGTGCAAAAGTTGGTGGCAATCGGTGTACGGTGTGGATTTATATTCAGTACAAAGAAACAAATACTCAGACTTTGAGTTTGTGTGTGTGTGTGTGTGTGTGTGTGTGTGTGTGTGTGTGTGTGTGTGTGTGTGTGTGTGTGTGTGTGTGTGTGTGTGTGTGTGTGTGTGTGTGTGTGTGTGTGTGTGTGTGTGTGTGTGTGTGTGTGTGTGTGTGTGTGTGTGTGTGTGTGTGTGTGTGTGTTTACTAACAAGAGATGTATATTTTCATTTAAATATTTCAATTATTGTTTGTTTATGCCATCAGAGTTTTTGAAGATTACAATTAAAACCTATAATGGTTATGTTTATTTTTATTCTAATGAATTTAAAGTTTGAAATAAATATTCTTGTTTTGTTTATTTTAGTATATTATTTACTTATACAGTTGCTATTGTAGTGTTCGAATTTATAGACATTTTCCCATATATTTGACTTGACACACTTTTATTAGTTTAAAATTTTGAATCTTTGAAAACTGGTATTTATTATTTAGGCGTTATGTGTTAAACTATATTTGTAGGTACTAAGGTTATAAATGCGTACTGCTGTGTTGAAGGAGTCCCTCGTGCAGCTTTATGTTCAACTGTCCTACGTATAATTGCAATCTGGATATTCTGTACACCCCGTTTTTATTTTTAATAACATAACTGACGACTGTTTTTTAATTTATCACAGTTGTAAGTGATACAAGTGATATTTATGGTACAAGATATTTTTTTAAGTTTGTAACTTCATATACTTTACTTAGTTTGTGTGTTATAATTTCGTAATAAGTTAAAGTATTGTGTTTTATTTTACCTTTATATTTTGTGTTTATATGTATTTTATTTAGGAATTCGTTTAGTAAGTTTTTGTTTTAATCGATACTTAAGGCTTTTGCGGCGGGCGTCGGCTGTGTTGAAATGTAATCGGCTCTTCTCCGGCCTAGTAGGCCGTAGTCCACTGCTGCCGCTATTAACGGTCGTTTCGGTCTCGCCGTTGGAGGCCATCTTCAGTGAAAAACGATTCGGGAACTGGCACGGATCTCCACCAGTTAACCACAGTGCGGATCTTTTACCACAGTACTGTGGTTAACTGGTGAAGATCAGTGCCAGTTCCCGAATCGTTTTCACATTGACTATGGCCTCCGGCGGAGAGGCCAAAACGTTTGTTCATCGCGGAAGGAGTGGACCACGGCCGGCCTAATTACTGCGGAGAAGAGTCAATTGCTGCATTAGACTGAACTCCAAGTCCCTGATGGAGGGGATAAAGTATGCGTGATAGTGTTGTGTGTGTGTGTCTGTGTTGGTATTGTTTGTTTGTTTGTCAAAGCCAATGATTCATCAGCCCTGTTCACAGTGCAAACTGGCATCCATCACAAAGGCAGACTACCAGTTTGTAATATTATTGCGGTCCGCTTTTTACCGTTACGGTAGTAAGTGCGTTTAAAGACTAAGTATTATTGGCATTGTGTTTACAACTTAGTCCTTTTTAAGTAATTGTGTTACAGTAACATTAAAATATGAATTTGTGAACTACCGTGTATGATTAATGTACTTTTAGTTACTTTCTGTTAGTGAATGAATTATCCTGTTATTTGTTTATTTGTAACTGTCTGTTCACAGTGTCTCTTCAAGGATCATCGAAACAAAGAAAAAAAGTTTCGTTGTTTATAGCGAAGGTCGCAAAATAATTAGTAATGTAATTGAAAAATGTGATGAAGGAAAACGACAAAATTCGCTGACATACCCACTTAATCAAGCAACAAAACGAGCTGCGTATTATTGTGATAAATCGGAAAGCTTCATTAAATACTTGAGGAAGCAAAGAAAATGCAGTCTATATGGAAAACTCTCCACACCGGGAAAAAAACGTAAAACATGTGAGAAAAGGAAACGTTTTCTTGACGATTTCGATAAATGTGTAGTAAGAAATATTGTTGAAGATTTTTATAAAAATCAAAACGTTGTGCCTACTGTTAAAAAACTCCTACCTATCGTGAAAGAAAGAATCCATTTTCCATGGGGCGCTAAATCATTAACGCGAGTGATTAAAAGTGTGAGATTCAAATGGAATAAATGTAGAAGTAAAAGAAAAGTGTTAACTGAAAAACCAGAAATTGTAATGATGCGTTACAAGTACCTTGCGCAAATTAAAAGCTTTCGGGAATCTGGGAGAAATATATTTTTTTAGATGAAACATGGGTTGACAGTAAATATAACTGTAGATAAATGTTGGCAGTCAAATGAGGTTTCTGGTGTGTTATAGAATTACAGTGCGGGTAACAGATTAGTGATTTTACATGCTGGAATTAAAAATGGCTTTATTCCAGATGCTAAACTTTTGTACAATCTTGGAAGTACTAGTGGTGACTATCATGGGCAGATGAACTATGAAAATTTTAAAAAATGGGTTGAGAATAAGTTGTTGCCAAATATTCCGCCGGAATCAGTAATAGTTGTGGACAATGCGCCGTATCATTCTGTTTTAGCTGAAAAGATTCCGACAAAGTATTCTACGAAACTCCATATGATACAGTTTCTAAGAAATAAGGGTATTAATTGCGATGAAGGTATGAGAAAGGAACATCTTTTTCAAATTATAGAACTCCATCGGCCCAGAGAAAAGCAATACAAGATTGACCAATTTTTATCAAGCAAGGGTCACACTGTTGTACGGCTTCCTCCCTATATGTGCGACCTCAATTCTATTGAACTTGCGTGGGCAAAAGTTAAAAACTACATACGAAATTGCAACAGTCATGGAAGTTTTAATTTTACGGAATTGACTGAAATAACTGAGCAAGCAATAATGTCGGTAACTGAAAGTGACTGGGTAGGGTACTGCAAGAAAGTTGGGGAGGTAGAGGACTATTACTGGGAAAGTGATGGGATAGTGTCAGACGTTATTGACAAGATTATTATCACACCAGGTTCGGATGATGATAATGTCAGCAGTGACAGTGCTAACAACGTAGACAGCAGTGACAGTGACTCTGATCGCAGTTTCAAAACTGACAGGGAAGAGGAAACAGATGAGGAGTTAGCTCGCCCTCTTTAAAATGTAAGTCATCTATTACATTTCGAAATGATAATCTATGTGAAATTAAAATTAGATTTTAATACTAATAATATTTAACAGTGCCAATTCTTGTACAACACATAGCGTCACAGTTATCTGGCTTAATGCTCACTGAGAGGAAAGTGAGCGTTGAGTGAGTTTTGATAATTCATGTGATGTGAATCGGTATTTCTCAGTAATCGCTGATTGTTTAACGCAACTGCGCGTCCGTGTGTCTAAGCTCTCTCTCTTCCCGCGTTCCCCTCAGAGACTTGGTGTTCAGTCTAATGCAGTACATTTCAGCAAAGTTATTGTTTTATTTTATTTTCAAATTATTCGTTATCACTTGCTATATGTTCCTTGATAATCTTCCTTTCTTACAAAGAAGGTTATTTTCGTCTAGAGAGAGAGAGTGAGAGGGAGAGAGTAAGGAGGTGAGATCAGAGCAGCTGTAAAGTGTGTTGTTACTGCTTACTTGATGCGGTTTCCTTCCGTTGTCAGTGACACAGAACAGTACAGCCATACTCTGACTACCACAGCATGTATACTATAAATAGTCTCAAACAGTACGCTGTGTTTGTTTACACTGCTACTACTTCGTGTGAGATATAGGAGGTTTATAATTGGACTCTCTTATTAACGTAACCATTTGCTAATTAGATAAGTTGTAGTAACTCAAATTTTGTCATTACAAGAAATTTTTTAAACAACGGTAACAGAAATGATAACTTTGTTTCACACACACACACACACACACACACACACACGCACACACACACACACACACACACACACACACACACACACACACACACACACACACACACACACACACACATTACAAACACTTTTTGCTACAGTCAGTTTCTTGATTCATGTATTATTTATTTAATATTTATAACAAATTACTTCAAAATATATTATTCCTTAATTGGAATATCCACCATCAGTCCAAGGTCACATTACATAAAGTTATGATTAGACCGTTGATAACATACGGCAGCGTGACTTGGACTCTGAACAAACAAGCCGCTAACATAGTCAATACTTTTGAAAGGAAAATTTTGAGAAGAATATATGGACCAATCCAAGTCAATGGGATATGGAGAACGCATCACAATGAGGAACTATACAAGCTATATACAGTTATCTGGCCACCACCATCATACTGCATAGATTGCAATGGGCAGGACACATCATTAGGATGGAAGGCAACCGAATGCCAAGGAAGGTACTGTTTAGTCAAATCGAGGGTAAAAAGCCTGTAGAAAGACACAAAACACGCTGGACTGACGCAGTGGCGAGGGATGCTGATACTTTACTTAAAATAAAACGATGGACATCGATTTCCAAGGAAACGGAAAAATGGAGGCGTGTGATTATGGAGGCTAAGGTTCGTCTTCGAACTGACTGTGACCCCATGAAGAAGAATTGGAATGTGTTTCCAGAATTCTACTTTTCCAATCCTCAGCCATCTTCATTTTGCATCTTGTTGAATGTTTGTGTTATAGCTATGGTTTCCTGTTGGCTTTTGGTATTTTAAATTTAGTATTATTGTGTGTGGGTGTAGTGTATATATTTGTTTTTTGAGTGTTTTCAATGTTGTGTATTTTGAAAATTGTGTCGTGTTTTGTGTTGACTTGTATTTTGTTCAGGTATTAGTTTGTTTTGTGTCTGCAAATTTGTAAATTTTTTTAGAAAATATTTGTATGTTTGTAAGAAGAAACATGTTTAAAAGAGATAACGTATGTCAAATGTTCCGTAACGGACGCGATACAAAATAGAAGAGATAATAGGAAAGGTAAAATGGGAAGAATGATAAAACTATCACACAAAGAAGGGGTCCCCGAAAGAAGAATCAAAGAAACCACAGAGATAGTGAAGAGCCAAATGGAGGACGCACTTTTACACACCAATTGGATAAAGTAAGTTTCTGAGACAAGCCCCACGGGAAATATTACTTGGTGATGATATCTGTATACTTGTTCAGTATAAGGAAATGTAGTGGCTGGAGGTTGTGTGTGTGTGTGTGTGTGTGTGTGTGTGTGTGTGTGTGTGTGTGTGTGTTCAGCGTATTTGTATATTGTTTTTTCATAAAAACAAATTGTTTTTTCACTCATAGGATTGCGTGCTCAAAACTTCTAATAACAGCATTAGATACACAATCATACTTTTATATATCATAATTAATACCCACAATTTCGGAGAGTTTTTGTTATTGCACCCTCAATGGAATGCTTTACCACTAAGAGAGCCACATTATAGAATGGGCGAAACATTTGCGACAATATCAATAAAACCTGCTTGGCGGCAGAAAAAGTGTTGTTATTACAAACCGATTTTATTTTAAAAAGATGAACAAATTTTGGGCCTATGTATTATATTTCTAATAATACAAACAAGACAAGAATTGGTAGACAGACACACGCTCAAACAGGTAGAGAGACAGATAGAACAAGTGGAAGAGAGAACAGACACACGCTCAAACAGGTAGAGAGAGACAGATAGAACAAGGGGAAGAGAGAACAGACACACGCTCAAACAGGTAGAGAGACAGATAGAACAAGGGGAAGAGAGAACAGACACACGCTCAAACAGGTAGAGAGACAGATAGAACAAGGGGAAGAGAGAACAGACACACGCTCAAACAGGTAGAGAGAGACAGATAGAACAAGGGGAAGAGAGAACAGACACACGCTCAAACAGGTAGAGAGAGACAGATAGAACAAGGGGAAGAGAGAACAGACACACGCTCAAACAGGTAGAGAGAGACAGATAGAACAAGGGGAAGAGAGAACAGACACACGCTCAAACAGGTAGAGAGAGACAGATAGAAAAAGGAGAAGAGAGAACAGACACACGCTCAAACAGGTAGAAAAAGGGGAAGAGAGAACAGACACACGCTCAAACAGGTAGAGAGAGACAGATAGGAAAAGGGGAAGAGAGAACAGACACACGCTCAAACAGGTAGAGAGAGACAGATAGAACAAGGGGAAGATAGAACAGACACACGCTCAAACAGGTAGAGAGAGACAGATAGAACAAGGGGAAGATAGAACAGACACACGCTCAAACAGGTAGAGAGAGACAGATAGAACAAGGGGAAGAGAGAACAGACACACGCTCAAACAGGTAGAGAGACAGATAGAACAAGGGGAAGAGAGAACAGACACACGCTCAAACAGGTAGAGAGACAGATAGAACAAGGGGAAGAGAGAACAGACACACGCTCAAACAGGTAGAGAGACAGATAGAACAAGGGGAAGAGAGAACAGACACACGCTCAAACAGGTAGAGAGACAGATAGAACAAGGGGAAGAGAGAACAGACACACGCTCAAACAGGTAGAGAGAGACAGATAGAAAAAGGGGAAGAGAGAACAGACACACGCTCAAACAGGTAGAGAGAGATAGATAGAACAAGGGGAAGATAGAACAGACACACGCTCAAACAGGTAGAGAGAGACAGATAGAACAAGGGGAAGATAGAACAGACACACGCTCAAACAGGTAGAGAGAGACAGATAGAACAAGGGGAAGAGAGAACAGACACACGCTCAAACAGGTAGAGAGACAGATAGAACAAGGGGAAGAGAGAACAGACACACGCTCAAACAGGTAGAGAGAGACAGATAGAACAAGGGGAAGAGAGAACAGACACACGCTCAAACAGGTAGAGAGAGACAGATAGAAAAAGGGGAAGAGAGAACAGACACACGCTCAAACAGGTAGAAAAAGGGGAAGAGAGAACAGACACACGCTCAAACAGGTAGAGAGAGACAGATAGAAAAAGGGGAAGAGAGAACAGACACACGCTCAAACAGGTAGAGAGAGACAGATAGAACAAGGGGAAGATAGAACAGACACACGCTCAAACAGGTAGAGAGAGACAGATAGAACAAGGGGAAGAGAGAACAGACACACGCTCAAACAGGTAGAGAGACAGATAGAACAAGGGGAAGAGAGAACAGACACACGCTCAAACAGGTAGAGAGACAGATAGAACAAGGGGAAGAGAGAACAGACACACGCTCAAACAGGTAGAGAGACAGATAGAACAAGGGGAAGAGAGAACAGACACACGCTCAAACAGGTAGAGAGACAGATAGAACAAGGGGAAGAGAGAACAGACACACGCTCAAACAGGTAGAGAGACAGATAGAACAAGGGGAAGAGAGAACAGACACACGCTCAAACAGGTAGAGAGACAGATAGAACAAGGGGAAGAGAGAACAGACACACGCTCAAACAGGTAGAGAGACAGATAGAACGAGGGGAAGAGAGAACAGACACACGCTCAAACAGGTAGAGAGACAGATAGAACAAGGGGAAGAGAGAACAGACACACGCTCAAACAGGTAGAGAGAGACAGATAGAACAAGGGGAAGAGAGAACAGACACACGCTCAAACAGGTAGAGAGACAGATAGAACAAGGGGAAGAGAGAACAGACACACGCTCAAACAGGTAGAGAGAGACAGATAGAACAAGGGGAAGAGAGAACAGACACACGCTCAAACAGGTAGAGAGAGACAGATAGAACAAGGGGAAGAGAGAACAGACACACGCTCAAACAGGTAGAGAGAGACAGATAGAACAAGGGGAAGAGAGAACAGACACACGCTCAAACAGGTAGAGAGAGACAGATAGAACAAGGGGAAGAGAGAACAGACACACGCTCAAACAGGTAGAGAGAGACAGATAGAACAAGGGAAAGAGAGAACAGACACACGCTCAAACAGGTAGAGAGACAGATAGAACAAGGGGAAGAGAGAACAGACACACGCTCAAACAGGTAGAGAGAGACAGATAGAACAAGGGGAAGAGAGAACAGACACACGCTCAAACAGGTAGAGAGACAGATAGAACAAGGGGAAGAGAGAACAGACACACGCTCAAACAGGTAGAGAGACAGATAGAACAAGGGGAAGAGAGAACAGACACACGCTCAAACAGGTAGAGAGAGACAGATAGAACAAGGGGAAGAGAGAACAGTCACACGCTCAAACAGGTAGAGAGAGACAGATAGAACAAGGGGAAGAGAGAACAGACACACGCTCAAACAGGTAGAGAGAGACAGATAGAACAAGGGGAAGAGAGAACAGACACACGCTCAAACAGGTAGAGAGAGACAGATAGAACAAGGGGAAGAGAGAACAGACACACGTTCAAACAGGTAGAGAGAGACAGATAGAACAAGGGGAAGAGAGAACAGACACACGCTCAAACAGGTAGAGAGAGACAGATAGAACAAGGGGAAGAGAGAACAGACACACGCTCAAACAGGTAGAGAGAGACAGATAGAACAAGGGGAAGAGAGAACAGACACACGCTCAAACAGGTAGAGAGAGACAGATAGAACAAGGGGAAGAGAGAACAGACACACGCTCAAACAGGTAGAGAGAGACAGATAGAACAAGGGGAAGAGAGAACAGACACACGCTCAAACAGGTAGAGAGAGACAGATAGAACAAGGGGAAGAGAGAACAGACACACGCTCAAACAGGTAGAGAGAGACAGATAGAACAAGGGGAAGAGAGAACAGACACACGCTCAAACAGGTAGAGAGAGACAGATAGAACAAGGGGAAGAGAGAACAGACACACGCTCAAACAGGTAGAGAGAGACAGATAGAACAAGGGGAAGAGAGAACAGACACACGCTCAAACAGGTAGAGAGAGACAGATAGAACAAGGGGAAGAGAGAACAGACACACGCTCAAACAGGTAGAGAGAGACAGATAGAACAAGGGGAAGAGAGAACAGACACACGCTCAAACAGGTAGAGAGAGACAGATAGAACAAGGGGAAGAGAGAACTGACACACGCTCAAACAGGTAGAGAGAGACAGATAGAAGAAGGGGAAGAGAGAACAGAAAAGCCATCATCATCATCTTCACAACACGGCATAGGCAAAGTGCTGCCTGTTGCGCCTTCACAAATCCTTCAGCCATCCCTTCCTGGGTCTACCCACACACATGCTTTGTATTCCAGACTCGACTGACCAGTGAGGAATCTGACATTCTTTCCAAGTATTCTTTCCACCGTTGTTTGTGATCGTTCAATTTCTCATTCATGTTAAAATCTTGTAACTCTTCTCTTGTGGCTTCATTTCATATAAGGTCAAGTTTAGAACACCTTTTAACTACTCTTAAGAATGCCATTTCCGAGGCCTGTATTTTACTATCTTTTTTTTTTGTTGTCTATAATTCTCACCCATAGGACAGTTGAGGGATTGCCTTAACTTTGTAAATCTTTACCTTTGTATCTCGACGTACCTTGGTTCTAAAAATTCGGTTGATTGTTCCAGAAATCGTGTTAGAACAGATCAGAAAACTATTAAGTAAACAAAAAAAAACTGAGCAAGAGAGGAAGAGTAAAAGAGTGAGAAAGAGGGGTAGGCAGAGAGAGAGAAAGATAGAGAAATAGAGAGACAGAGCAATAGATCAGTATTAAAGAGAAACGTCGGATAATGTGTGTTATCTACTACAGGACTAGAAAGATGAATTGAGTCAGAGATAAAGTTTAAGAGAGATAGAGAGAAAAAGACTTACTGTAACAGATGTAAAACGAGTATTTACTGAGACTGCTTGTTTGCATAATGTGGTTTCCGTTATCTCCAACAAAGTAGCCTGACTACCACTAACAGCTTCTGTAAACACACTTTCAAAGCGCACGTCCTAGCGCTGTTTGCTTTTGCATCTCTGTCTTGTTTGTCCATTCATAAAAACAACGGTAACCAATTAGTCTTACATTTGAACGTGAACTGCTTCAAACCTGTTGTATGCTTTAATGTCATTAATATGTTTTGTTACGGATACCAACCGTTGTTAGTAATTTCGAAAGAACAAAGATTACTAACATGTTGTGCTGGGTGGCTGCAGACGAGCCCTTACTTTACTAATACAAAATTAAATAATACAACAAACTGTCTATCAACACCAAGATATCGTCGAAACAAAATTGCCAACATGTATATTATATAAATTAGTTACATTATAACTCGATTTAAATTAAATTAAATTACTAATTTACGAAACTCTTGTTACGACGATCTAACTGATCATCATATGGTACAGTGGAAAACAAAATACAAGACACCGATTAAATCATTAACAACCACCTTTAATTGTAACAACTAATAATTTGTAATCAACAAGATAGTCTCTCACAACAGTTCAAATAAAAATTGTTCACACGCAATAATAATGTCAACTATAAAGAATTCCGCACTAATTATAACACAACACTTCGCTACAAACACTCTAAAGAAATCGCTGAACACCACTGAACTAACAAGCCGGCTGCTATGGCTTTTATAACTATCGCACGCCTTCTAGACATTTTCCATCCTCAATGTGCACGCCACTTAATGCTGACACTAATTCGTATCTCGAGTGACCGCTTGAAAAATCTAGAACAAACTTGAACGCGGCCTTGACTGAGGCAACACCGGGCTACTACCATTGGGGGGGGACGAGTTTAGGAAGCTCTCGGCTGTTCTACGCGGCTCCATACGATTCTCGTTCAAATATACATTATAACCCACTTAAATTATAACTGTTTCAAATATGACTTGCTTCTGATGGATACTTTGTTATAATCTTTAATTTAATTTTATCAGGTCACCTGAAGGTGACTGAATCAGGTTCCGCTCTGTCTAACGCTGAACCGACAAAGAGGCTGGGCTAGCAAGAGTGGAAAGCGCCACTGTAGGATTTGTGCCAAGCAAATGACGGCAGTCATGGTAGTCGATGCATCCAAAGTTCATATATCTAGGGGGGGGGGAGGGTCGTGAAGTTACATCAGGAAGGCAGTGTGGCCACCATTAAGCTTTAACCCCTCCCCCCAATTATTATACCACGATATTATCTCAGATGCTCAGTTCTACAGGATGAGGTGACTTGGAGACTGTGACATGTAAATCAATTTTATGGCCCGTCCGGGAACTCGTCGGTGAGTAGCCAGACGACATTATGACTCGTCCACTACGACCCTTAGCTCTGTCGCTTAGACCGTGGTCAGTTGCAACCCAATCGTATAAAATCCGGTCAGTTGCGACCGATTTGGAAAGTAGAACCCGGTCAGTTGCGATCAATTGTATTTTCATCTTGTTATAATAATACAGAAGTTACCATTATAATTATATTCATGCCTAACCTAACCTCGCTTAACCTAACCTAACCTGACCTTGCTACAAAATGGTAGTTTACTCTTAACAACTCTAAAAATTTTCAACCCAAATTATCTATTTAGTAATTACTTTATTTTTCGATAAGCCAATAAAAAATTTATAACTTGTTGTGAGATGCCTTAATTTAAACATCAAATTTCCATTTTGTTTTTTTTTATTGATTCCTTCGGAGTCTTCAAATAAAATTTCAGAATTATAAAGTAGAAATGTATTAATACAATCACGACTTTTATTGGCTCTGAAATGTTTAGAACATATGAAAGTAGTAATGCAGATAACAAGTTGTTTTAGGTTATACGTTCGGGTGAATTCGTTGATATTGCTACGACAGTCACGGAACGCTGTCGACGAGTTGAAAGAATCGTACCACCCGTGTCTCGAGGAAGTGCAGCGTCTCGGTAAAGACCGCACTCAAGTATCTTCCAGACTGTTTGAGAGCAATTATAACTATGCAAATTATGCTCGTATGCGGCCAAAAGGATGGGAAATTATTCTGGAACTTCTACAGACTACGTGTAAGTAATAGCGGCCGGCTTAGTCAGTCAGTTACAGTGGGCGATTTCTTTAGTGCGGGTCAAGTGATTGTGGAAAGTGATTACTGTGTTATAATTAGTGCGGAACCCTAATAGTTGACATTACATTGCGTGTGGACAAATTTAACGCAAACTACTGTATAAGAGTATATCTTGTTGATTTCAAATTCTTATTTGTAACTCATTAAAACTGGTAATTAGTCGTTTATCTGGTTTCTCTATGTTGTTTCCACTGTACCATATAACAATCTATAAGTCCGTCGTAACAATATAGGAAAGACACTATAATATAATGATTGCCTAGTTAGAGTAGTGAGCAGGAACACGATCTGAAACAAACGAAATAACTATTAAAATTAAAGTGTAAAAAATTTACAGGCATTGCACAAATGCAATGCACAGAGAAGGGCACTGAAAATGCTTCAATAAATCTAAAAAAAATATATATATTTATGTTCATTCACCAATCAATGAATTCATTCTTCATTCACCAATGTACAGATTATGAATTAAATGTAGTCGCATTCATAAGCGAAGTTTTATATGTGTACTACGTTATTGACAACAAAGAAGTAGTTTCTATGGAAACTCACTGGTTCCCATTTTCGATCACGCACCAGCGATCGGCCGCAAATGTGCGACACGTCCTTATAAACATTTTCAATGTTAAAATGTTTCCACATGATTTTCAAGACAAAAATGTAACAAATTTGATAAAATTTCTTTCTATAAATCAACATACTGTAACGTTCTACAAGTCTTTCGGCTATCCCAGCAGAGCCCAGCTGAAATATTTGTGTGCATACATACTGCTGCTTTGACATTGAAGACAATTACGTGATACTTGTCATGCGTCAACAATCGAGGCTATTCCAGACCGTACCGGTCAGCGCACTGTGTTCAAGGCCACTGTTTCTAGTGGATTCGAAAGCGCCTGTAATAGGCGCTTGTTTAACACGTTATCCAAAGTGACAGATTATTCTGATATCTCACCAGGGTATAAATATAAGCATCCAGCGACGGTCAGTTTCAGTTTTCCTTCGGGCGATTACACAGTGCGTTTCAAGTGACGTATTAGTGAAAAGTGATTATTGTGCGGTACTCTATTAGTTGACATTATTATTCACGCTGACAAATTAACTTGCATTATTTTCCAAGTACAATATTGCTGAATAACTTGTTGATCACAAACTGTTATCTGTGATTAATTATAGCTAGTGATTAGTGACTTCATTGGTGTCTTGTACTTTGTTTTCCACTGTACCATACGACGATCAGTGAGACCGTCGTAACAATATTTTAAAAATATTCGCAGTTGCTACGGCCGGTCGCTCAACTGCCTCTCGATCTCCAAACCTTTCCACGCTGCAACTACCTCGCTCCCTCCATCCCCTCCACCTCCTTTACTCCCTGCTCCCCTCCACGTCTAGGTCGTTCTCCTTTTTTTACTGGGTGCTGGAAAACATTCTATATCTCATTTAAGCAGTCTTTCGTCTGGCATGCGCACTGCATGGCCAAAAAATGTTACTTATATTTTCAAGTTCCTCTTGAAAACTAATCGTATTTGCATTAAGCTAATCTTAACTGCAAAAATATGGCTGTTTCAGGTGATTAAAACATTCCCAGAGGAATAAAGGGAAAATTATTATAAATCTGAAATAAAACCAAGTACTTTTACCGGGTATAAACAAGCTGCTAATAAGCAAGTACTCGGGTATTGTTCAGCTAAGATCTACCGTGCGTGTGTTCTCTGTCGCTTTGCTGCTCTGAAGAATATCTCCCCGGTGGCTGGGACTGAAACGTAAGCCGACTATCTCGCTAGTTATCAGCAATCGACCACGGCCTGACAGCCCGGGTTTATTTCAGCCTTATAACCTAAACACCGGACGTGTAAGCCTACTTATAAAAATGGAAAATAAATGCCCCCAAAAATTGTGCCTGTAAAAATTAGTCTTACAAATCGAATTACATTACCGCTTAATAACTGTCGGATTAAGCTAGTTCGTTATGGGAGTACCGAGAATTTAAATTGTGGTACTTTATACCCGTCATTCCAAGTACAATATCGATCGCTTCGTCGAAATGTCTGCTGGTTGTGGGGTGGTTTACATCTGAATCGTAGATTTAAGAATATTATCCTCTTATTAATTAGAATACGGGTAAACATTAAACAAACAGGTGCCAATAAAATATTTACCAACTTCCTATATTCGTTCTCAGTATGTTGCTATAATCAGAATTAATGTCGAATACAGACTCTTATTTGTTGGTAACATTAAATTCTCACCACAGAACATTAAGTCCGTAGTTCTTCTTACATTTCTAACCTAAATTAATTACTCGTTTATCTCCTCTTCACTAGTTACCGTATTGCTGAAGACAACCACACAAAAACGTGTACTTCAACGCGCCTCTCGCAAGCTGCAAACCTTAAAAATGAATAGCATATAATATAGAATATATAGAAACGGAGAATATACATATATATATATATATTACATTTAATATTTGTAAATAAATTTACCTCAAGATATACTTTTTTTCCTTATTAGGAACATGTTTCGAGAGCTCCCGTTCTCTCATCTTCAGCCTTCGCGATCTTGCGTCTGGTGAAGTATTTATGTGTTGGCTGGATGCTATTAAGGTTTTTGTTGGTCTCTGGTATTTTAAAGTTGTATTATTGTGTGTGATTGTGGTATATGCATTTTTGTATTTTGTGTACGTTCGAAAATTTTTATATTTTGTTGAGTGCTTTAAAAATACACAAAATACAAATACATATACCACAATCACACACAATAATACAACTTTAATATACCAGAGACCAACAAACAACCTTAATAGCATCCAGCCAACATATAAATACTTCACCAGACGCAAGATCGCGAAGGCTGAAGATGAGAGCACGGGAGCTCTCGAAACATGTTCCTAATAAGGAAAAAAAGTATATCTTGAGGTAAATTTATTTATAAATATTAAATGTATTATATACATCAAGAAACGAACTGTAGCAGAAAGTGATTGAATAAGTATATATATATATATATATATATATATATATATATTGTAATGCGACATAATGAGCATAACCCAATAAGTGTATAAACCACCGTATAATATGACATAAACTAAACAATATACTTAATCTCGCTAAACCAATGAGAAAGGTTAAAACCAAAATAAGCAAAAAGAAGTACAATATAAGCTAATGTAGAACAAATGTGTACTCTAAACCATAAAAAGTCACTGTTCATAGCAATAATAACTAATTATAAAAAGAAAATGTAATCACAACAAGAACAAAAAGTGATTGAGTGTAAAATGTAAATGTAAGATGTTGGTTACTAACTAAACAGACAGGACTGTTAATAATAGTAGTAAGTTTTTGTGAATGAAATTTATAATCATAACTAAAAACAATGTGTGATCATATAATAATATTTAATGTGTGAAATATCTGATATTCAATATACCTGTGTATTACCAATTTGCCAAAAGACTTTAACCTATAAAGAAACAAAAGGTGATTTAGGTTGTTAATTTAATTTATTTTAATGTTAACTGAATAACCTTTACTGTATAAAATAGTTCCCTATTTTATTTTTAATGTTAACTGAAGGGAATAACACGATCACTTGTGTTGTTTAAATTAATGTATTAAACCTTATTTAGGGTAATAAGAATTAGATTGTTTAAATTGACCGGGTGTCAATAATACTTAATAATAGGTCATAATAAATTGACCAACTATACTATTAGATATTAAAAGGTTATTAAAAGAAAGTTTTATTGTTTAAAGTTGGTTTGAGTTTGACCATAATGGCCTAACATTATGGTAATATATTTGTTTTATGTCAATGTTGTTCTTCACTTTGTCAGAATCAATTCAATGGATAATAATAACATAATTGATAATTCAATGCATGTAATAATAATAGTGTATCAAGCCACAAGGTCATACAGTAATTATAAATTGAAACTTTGTACTATAGAGAAATACCAATTAAGTGGCCAATATCAAAATAGAAATTACTGTAAATAATACTATTAAACCATCACAGAACTGTAATAAATAGTAAAAGATGGTATAAATACTAATATATGCTTTATTTAAGTGTCACAAGCAACATTTTAATTAATTAATTGAATTTTAGTGTGATTTGAAATGTCAAAAGCTACATGGAATGGCTTATGAGATGAAATGTTATAAAATGTTAAATTCATTATTAGGACACACACCTATGCCGTGTGAGGTGTCTAAATTTTTGTCTTGTTATAAGGAATATTGTACTGTAAACAAACTTGAGATTTATTATGTAATAGATAGGGAGTAATTGTAGCTAGACAATGTAAAATTTTGTATCTTAAATAATTAAGGTCATGTGACCTCTTAACCCGACAATTTTGACCAATGAGAAATTTTGAAATTTGGTCTAGCCCGTTGAAGGTATAAGGAAATTTCTTCACTTGATTGTTAGACTCGAAAGTATAAAGAACTAGTCTATGCTACTCTGTATGAAAAGTATATGATAGAGTCAAGTCCAAGTCAGAAGAAGAGTGAAAGTAAAGTAATTAACAGTGTCAAACTAGTAAAAAAAAGAACCAAGAAATAACAATATAATAATAAAAGAAGAAGAAAATAATATCTCTAAAAATAAATAAATGTGATCTACAAAAGTTGTGAGACCGAACCTTATATACTATCACTAGTAATAATTATACAACACCAGAACTAAATCACAGTAACATTTATTCATCAGGACCAAAGTGAAAAGACCAATTCAACACCAGTGAACAATTTATTTGACTTATTTTATTTTGAAAACTTGTTCTAAATAGTTGGGAGGTAAATCAACTCTATCGTTGCTTAGCGTCAGTCCGCCATCTTGGCACAGCCAACTGAAACCAACGGTGAGTCGACACTAACTATTGTGTTCTCACATCAGACCAAACAAATATTTCATTGTATTTTCTTGATTTTAATTTTATTGTTATTAGTAAGTAAGAATTGTTTTAATTGTAATATGTTGTACTTCTTAGTGTGCATTTCGTGCTTTTTAATAACAGTCAAAACAATCCATGAGTTTATATAACTATCGAAAGTGTAATTCTGAATCGAACTGAGATTCAGAATCGACTTGTGCATTGTACCAAACAAACATTAGAGCAACGAAGGCAGTAACTTATGCAAATAAATAATGATATTTTTCCCCAATTGATGCGAGTTGTCTTTTATTTTAAAAAATAAAATAGAAATAAAGAATTTTATTTCAGAATAAGAAGATAAAACCCGACCACGACGACGTAAGTAATTCCGCCAAGCGTAATAACCTACGGTAAGTGAGTCTGGTAACCTCAATCTTGACAACTCAACACGAAAACCAACACCCGTCCCTAAACAAATAGTAATCCACGTTAATAAATAAAAGTTAAAATAACTTAACTTCACTCACATATTAAGTAAAGAAACACGTCTCGTTACATAATTGGCACCAGCAACGGGGGGCTGAATACGTATACTTCACGTAAGGTGCGACTAGAGCCAATTACCCGAGATCAAATATTATCTTAAAAATATAAATTGGTATTAGAACACAAATAGAAAGAAATAAACAAAAATTTAGAATTACAATATATATACCGGTTCATAACGTTATCCTACGTCTTTCAATCCCTAGTCTCCATTGGTCTTGATCTAACCAAGAGTCTTCTTCCAATTCCCGGTCTCTCATTGCCCGGTTGATGCCTTCTCTCCAACTCAACCTAGGTCTTCCTCTTCGCCTACGACCAAATGTAGGTCAAGGTTTTGCTTGGGGAGTCGATTATCCGGCATTCTTTGCACATGCCCAAACCATCTTAGCTGTTTAGTTTTTATGTCGTCTACAATAGAGTACTGTACCCCCATTATCTCCCGCATTCTGACGTTTCTTACTTTTTCCAGTTTTGATCTCCCTGCCGCTCTTCGCCAATAATCCATTTCAGTAACTTCCAACAACTTTTCTGTTCTTGGTTTTATTGACCATATTTCACACCCGTATGACGTAATTGGTTTCACGATTGCACTGTATATACGATGTTTATTTTGTTTTGATATTTGTTGGCAGCACAATATGCTGTTCAGCAATGCTATTGATTTTCTTCCCAGGTTATTTCTTTCTCTGATCGCTTTATCTAGACTACCATCTGGTGTAACTGTTGTTCCTAGATATTTATAGTTACTGTAATTTATTATTTCTTGTTCGTCTTCTAAAATTAAATTCTTCTGTTCCCCACCAATGCACATATACTTTGTTTTCTTTGTGTTTACTTCAAGGTCCCATAGCTTTTATTCCTCTATGAGTCTTCGTGTCGTGTAGTCCGTGTCGTGATAATCCTGCGCTACCACGACTTTGTCGTCAGCGAAACTTAGTGTGTGAATAGCACGTAACATATTCTTTAATCTATCCCTGTGTTTGTAAACGACAGTGCACCAGTTTCCATTTATTAAATATATATAATTCTACTTATATTATTATCTACAGTATAATTATATATGTCGAAATAATATTTGCTATTAACACACAGGACGTGCTGTTTACTCTTCAAGACCGAAAAAAGTTTGCAAACGTATACATACTTGGTGTTTATACCAGGGGCGTATTTACAGGGGGGCGAACGGGACCGCCGCCCCCTCACGAGGGTCGGAAAGAGTAGACAAATTTTATTACTCTCTTAATTTTTTAGACTATTTTATTATTTTTTAAAAATAGTGTACGCTAATATAGTTGTAAATATAGACCTACAAACAGGTTTATTACACACTATTGGCGTATGAGTTTGAAATATGAAATACAGAAAAATCAATTCAGTCAATAAGTATCTTCTACACAGTGTATCAATATTTTTATTTTTAATGAAGAAAGTTGTGTTAGTGGTTAAAATCACAAGCAGAATTATCACTGTTGCACACCACTATATAAAAATTATTCCGATTAGCGCTTTCAAGCTTCACAGCTCATCGTCAGATCGGAAAAAAATTTTCGACAGTATACATTTTTTCCGATCTGACGATGAGCTGTGAAGCTTGAAAGCGCTAATCAGAATAATTTTTATATAGTGGTGTGCAACAGTGATAATTCTGCTCTTAATATTTTTATTGTGTTATAACCGTTATTTTAATGGGATTGATTTTCGGATATTATCAAAAGTTTTCAATCACTTTAATAATAGTAATGTTAATTATTCTACACTTGTATTTTCTTTTGTACGAACCTGACTCGATCATCCCCTCCCCCAAGACCATATTCTAGATACGCCACTGGTTTATACATATATTTCTTATATAATACATATTCGTTAATATTTGTATGCACTAACGAATAAAAATGTTTATTTACAAAACAATACAATATAACATAATGGAGTGTATTTTCAATCGGATAGCGTACATTCAAGCGTAGTTCACACGACTCTGTAAGCGTTTCTCGTCAATTGGGTCAGATCAACGTCTCGACTGGCGGAAACGTGCCACTGTGGAAACCCATTTTCCGCGCCACTGTGCCCGAATAGAGAATAAATCCCGGCGACAAGTGTTTATCGCTCGGTATTGGCAGTTTTACTTCAGTAAAGTCGGTCGACTGCAACGCCGCGCCGATGGAACTGCTAACATACGGCTTCGAGTTCAGTATATACAGCACAGGTGTGTGCAAACTCAGTCACATTCAACAATTTATAGACGAAACAAAAAACATACAAAACACTAATTAATGATCAAGTTGCAAAAGAAATATCCAGTTTCAGTTATTGGAATGTGACGTTACTAATCTGAGTGATATCAATAAGCGATGCGAGCGCTCAGTTCTAACTATAGGCGATATGGCATTTGTCTGCCTGTATATCTGCTTGTCTGTCTATTCGGGGTATATCGTACGTAACTTTTGTAAAAATTAGCACGCATGTCTACACTTGTGCCCCAGAGAGACTTATTAGTTTTCAAATTCATCCCCCAAACGTAAACGAGAGGGAGGTAAAAATGTAATGAAGACGAAATTTAAAAAATCGCAAAAATATATGCGTGGTGTTAAATTAAAGATAACTTTATGGAAAGTCTCAAAATATTGTTCAGTTTTAGGGATTAAAAAAATGTTGGGGCACCAACGACTAAAAAAATTGTCAAACTTAAAAAAATTGCAAAAAAATTATATGGAGTTTTGAATTAAGAGAATTATATATAAAATGTAAATATGTCCAGTTTCAAAAATTTATAAATTTTAAAGCACAAGGCTCTAAAGTAAAGATAACAAATTTAAAAATTTGTAAACTCTATATGAGATTTTAGGTGAAGAAAATTTAATCCAAATCCAAATTACTGGATGTACAGAACGTTTATCGAAGTCAAGGGCACTATTAAACAAATGTGGAAGTAAACTCCTTGTAGGGTTATATACAACACAGGTGTGCATAAGTTCAGTCACATTCAGTACTTATAGACGAAACAAAAAACATACAAAATAGTAGTTAATAATCAAGTTACAAAAGAAATATCCGGTTTCAGTTATTGAAATGTGACGTTACTAATCTGAGTGACAACGCAATGCGAGCTCTCAATTCTAATTAGGCCATTTGGATTTTTGTCTGACTGCAAATCTGTTTGTGTGTGTACTTGGGGCACGGTCTTGCTGCAACCTTTTCGGAAGAACCAACCGATTTTTGTAAAAATTGACATCCATGTCTATACTTCAATGTACATTAGCATTACCTACATTTGAAGTGTAGATCCAGTTATTAGATTCACAGAGATCCTTATTAGTTTTGAAGTCGATCCCTTCAAAAGCAAAGGGGCGGGATGTGAAAATATAAAAAGACGAAATTCAATAAAAAGTGACAAAAATATATGCGGGTGTGAAATTTAAGATAATTTTAAGGAAAGTCTAAAAATATTGTTCAGTTTTGGAAATTGCAAAGTTTTGAGACCCCAAAGGCCAAAAATGAATCAATTTCTTTTTAATCGCAAAAACCTATGTTGAGTTTTGAATTAGGAGAATTATAACTAAAATGTGAATATGTTTACTTTAAGCAATTTTAAACTTTGAAGGCACAAGGCTCTGAAATAAGGATCAAACTTTTAAAAGAGTTACACACTCTATACTGGGGTTCAGCTAAACCAAATTTTAATCCAAATTCAAATGTAGTGAATATACTGAACGTATTTTGAATTGAAGGGCACTACTAAACAAATGTGTAAGTAATATTGTTACGATGGACTCCCTGATCGTCGTATGGTACAGTGGAAAACAAAATAAAGGCACCAATTAAATCACTAATCAGCAGCTTTAATTAATCAAAAAATAATAGTTTGTAATCAACAAGTTATTCAACAAGAGTATACTTGTACAATAATTCAAATTAAATTTGTCCACGCGCAATAAAAGAGTCCCCCACAATAATCACTTTTTACTAACAGCCACTTGAAACCCACTGAGTAATCACCATAAGTAAACTGACTCCCATGCGGCAGGTGTTGGCTATTTATAGTCTGCAGGGTTCCATAATACGCGATGTTAACAAGCACTCGAAAATTCTAGAGGATACTTCAGGGCGGCCTTGGCAAAAACACACATCGGCTGGTCTAGTTGAGAAGCTTGTAGAACGGCACTATCGACAGTACTAGAATGTTCCGTATTACGTAACACTGCCTCGATTGTTGACGCATGATAAGTGTCACGTAATTGTCTTTCTTCTCAAATTAGCAACATGTACGCACACAAACATTACAGCTGGGCTCTGCTGGGATAGCCGAGAAACTCGTAGAACGACACACGCCATTGTTCGAGTATGTTCCGTTGCCGTAACATTAAAAAAACATGTGTTATGTTTTAAAACATTGCAAAATCATTGTAGAGCATCACGTTATAACCAATATTAATGACATACACATTCGACGACTTTAGAAATTTGACACCCCTTCAATCTTTTTTATCTCTCAACGCCCCTTACAAATTGTTGAAAACTTCTTAAAAATTCGTTAGCAAAGTTAATTACTTGTTGGCAAAATGGGTAGCCTGCACTAACAGTTTCCTTATTTATTGTAGAATACTCCCTGGAATTATTATGCCCTCGTATAGTTTACATTTATAAAATATATTTATGTTTTTTTTTATTTTCTAAAAACAAATTTTAATGCTTACTGTACTATTTTTCCGAACAGTATTCACTAGTGACATTTCACGGAAGACATAAATTTAAAAAAATGGTTCTGTTCTTTGATACAATTTCTATAGTTTAAAATACTAAAATTAATTATCGTTGCATACTCAAATACAAAAATTTATCAAAGATGTATTTTTCAATTTGAAAAAATTTCTAATAATGAAATTTCTCTCATATAAGTATCATTCATAACATTAAATTAAGGTAATACAGATTTTAGTTTTGACTGACGCCAATTCCTTGAAGCGCAAAAATTGTATTACAACCCAGTCCGTTAAGGGCACTCGTAACCAGCAAATCGACCCAAAAATCGATTTCTGTTTTTTATCTTAAAAATATCTTTAATATTTTCTGAGTAATTGTATACCAAATTTATGCCTGATAATAAATTTGTATGATTTTTTAAAGAATAGGGATCGTAGGAAAAGTTCTGTCAAAAGTGCTGATAATATTACCATTTTTTACAAATCTGTGACTACCGTATAACAAATATTAGAGAAATGCGGTTTTCACCATTATAAAGATAATTTTTGTGTTTAAAAAGGAAAGGTTTGTATTAATACAAATGGTTGCAAGCCAATATTTGCTAATCTGAGTCATCCTAAATTGTTTAAAAAATGTCTTCATGGTAGTATGCATGATGCAAACGAGTCGTTAAACCATTTTATTTGAATAGATTGCCAAAGAATAAATTTTTTGGACTGGATACTTTGGTTTTGGGTGTACATGATGCTGTGTTGACCTTCAATGAAGGTAATATAAGTAAGTACCCAGTCCGACAAAAATTTAATTAATTAATTAATTAATTAAAATTTAAATAAAAACAAGGAACAAATATGGTTGAGGTAATGAAAAAATTAACTTGAAATGAATACTTGAGACAGACACAGGAGTAGACAAATTGATGAAAAAGGATAGAGAGTCAAATAGAAATGTGAAGAAAAATAGAGGATCAAATGGTTATAATTGAAGACCCCGAGTATGGATCCGGACTATATTAAATAAGTTAAAACAATGAAACTCTGTTTTAAAACTTTAAACACTTTTTTCTCAAAATCGACTTCTTCTAGATAAGTGACCCATTATTTCAGAAACCAAGTAGACTATCAAGCTAATTCTTTTTGTGGCCATTAGAGTAGTATAGATATAACCACACAACTAGAATTATTTAGTTTCACTGAAAAATAAAAACGTAAAAATATATTAAGTATGATTTTTGTATGCAAATGTTTGGAGCAAACCATAAACAATTATTAAAAAAATCAAGAAACTGAGGTACCTTTATAATTGTAGTAACGTTTAAAGAGTACAATGTGTTAACCTGCTTGGTAAAATTTTAAACTTATATCTTTTATAGGTTCTGATATAACGGGTCTCAAAATTGATGAATTTAACATGGTAAGCACAGTCGGTTACGAGTGCCCTTAAGTGAGTCTGTCCGCGATATGACACCATCACGTTGACAGACTGTTAGGGACTTGCACTCCCTTTAAAATGGGTTGACAGAATTCTTAAGAAAAATGTCTGTCTTTTGTCAACGTTCTCCGTTAATGCATTGTGTTGTAAAAACAGTCCTTAAAAACAAAGACTTGACGGAGCAGAAAAGACACAGTGTTGTAAAGAAAGTTGAAGTCCACAGAGAAAACTGTCGTGCTTGCTGTGGAAGCGAAAGAAACTACGATGTGGGACACTGTTATTAGATAAGACTTTAAATGTGTCACAAGCACTAGCAAAATAATGTTCCTTTCGATAAAGAAAAAATATAACTTCTAGCTGATAATCAAAACAAATAAATAACAAACGTCAAAATAGGCAAGCAAGGCGATGCACTTATAAAGATGTGTATGCTTTGTATTGATTGCCGTGTGAAAATTAAAAGTTAATGCACGTGACTTGTCTATTATTAAATGGAGACATTTTGTCTGGAATTCATATTACACAAAAAATTATATACGCTTTCAATCAACGGTAAACTTTTTGTTATTTTGTATAACTACTTTAAAAAAAAAAAAAGAAAACCATTTCTAACAGCACTGTTGTAAGAAGCGCACAAGTAGTGAATTTAAAATTCTGAAATATATTATTCTATAACACTAGAGAAAATATTAAAAGTAGCAAATTTTATTAACACCTAACATAAATTTTATTAATTAAAATTGGTTAATTTATAAACACACTTTAGTGGTTAAGTCTAATTTTTACTAAACTTGCATTGCAATCACAACACGCAATTATACTTTCCGTAAGCGCTTTCAAGCCTCTCGGCTCATCTTCAGATGGAATACATCAACCTACCTAGAAACCTTCACTTCTTTATATGTCTTATCTACAACCCGGAAGCGTCAACTTGACATAAACAACATAGCAGGTAAACACCCTTGTTACGCCTTAGACAGCAAACAATCAGCTGAGTCGCCACTCCTTGCCCCAGCACTTTTCCGTTGCTGCCTGGTAACTAAGTATCAGACTGCTACCAAACTTTACCACATATTCAGTAAGAGAGGAATGTAAAACATAAAGGTTGGTAGCATTACATACCAAGATGGTAAGGAGGTTAAAAGCAAAATTAGTCCCCTCCAGTTGCTTTGTGGCTGTATCATAAAACATTTAAAGAAGAAAACAAGGAAATAGACGCAATAAAAATATTATAATGTAATGGCCATGCCTCAACTATTGTATGGTAGTGAGACTTGGATTAGAAACGCCAAAGATGTATCTAGAATACAAGGAGCGGAAATGACGTTCTTGAGGGCTGTAAAGGGTTTTACCAGGAGAAATCTTATCAGAAATGATCATATTAGAATAGACGTGGGCATAGCTGAAAGTTTAAATGAGAACATCTCCCGGTACAAAACGGAGTGGCGCTTACAAGTACGGAAAATGGATGCAACTAAATTTTCAAGAAGAGCCCTTGACTATCATCCAAGGGGAAGAGAAGTGTGGGAAGACCCCCCAAACAATGGTTGGATGAATTCCATTGAGACTGGAACAGGCTACTAGCCTAAGCCGTAAACGATGACGACGACGAAGAAGGACAGAGAGATGTGGGGAGTCTGAAGAAGCGTTGGAATGACCAGGTTTAGTCTTTCTGCTTGGGACCAGAAAAAACTATTTTTAGTTTAATCCTTGTTGAAGACGATGATGATGATGGTTTATTGTACATTTAATATTTATTACAGTTGAGATTGCCATTAGGCATGCCATTGATGGTTCGATGGTTGTACTTTGTAGAGCTGTCTGACAATATTTACTTATTTTGTTTATGTCAGTGTCCGAATGAAAGCGTTTGCTAAGCTGAGCGAGCGAGTTTGAGTTTTATTTGTACTGACTACCTCTTCCATCGCTAATATCCGTTATGATGTAGTAACGGACGCCGTGTGGTTATTTTCGAACTAACACAACTATTGCAATTCAAATCGATTGTTTATTTGCAGATTTTGGCAACCAAACACCGCGTTGACTTTGGTCAACATTATATTCCATATTTTAGGGTACAACTGTGACAGTTAAGACTTTGTCTTATTAACGTAATGTACGTTTGTACATTTTATGTAACCGCAATAAATTCAAACGCGCGCACACACACACACACACACACACACACACACACATTTGGCAGCTGCAATGCCAGTTAGTAATAATTTTCCATGTTATCAAACATTTAAACTGCAACTTACCAAATGCTTGTGTCAAGAGCTGTGCGAACGTTTTGAGAATAACAAGGATTTAGCATAAACACCCAAGAAATATTATATAATAAATTAATAATGATAATAAATAAAACATACAAAAAATGGAACGTTTATTTTTGTCCACACAACATGAAGGAAGGTTAAAACTTAAGAAATAGAAAAGGTGAGTTCCTTGATGAACAAGAAGGCAATTACTAACGAGTTTATGAACATTCGTTGTATAACAAAGACGATGCGCAGGGCAGGGTTTTCAACCCACTCAATTCGTGTATAAGGTAGAAATCGGTTCAGGCAAATAAATACTTAAGATATACTCATAACATTCAGCTCCTGCCGTACATCGACATTTCTTTTGCAATATTGAAGAGTATATCTTGCTCCGTGCCTGCGAAATATTGCTTGAATACAACTGCCCTGGGACTTTGTTAAAGTCTAATTCTCAGACACATAGAGAAGTATGGGGAGGGCCACCGCCTTATAGATCTTTAGGCTTCTTTCTTTACTCGTTGATTTTAGAGTTTTTCTGATGGTTCCACATGTATTGTTGAACTTCTGCAGCTTCTTCACTACATCATTGTAAGACACAATACAGCTCAGATATTCAAAATTACTGACGTGATATAAAATAAATTTGATTCAAACACAATTTTAGTAATAAAGTAGGTAAAGATGGTAAACATAAGCAAGGTACACATATATGTTACCCATAAGAATGGATGGATTAAGCTGTACAAGTCTGTACACTGAACCAAAAATAACCTTCACTACTGGAATACATTTTCAAAACCGCATGTTCCTTCAGTTAATTCTAAAAATCATTACATACCATCAGAAATATAGACTAAGTCCGTAAAATACCGTAAGGTATCAGTTTTGTGCGATAGTTTCTTTGTCAGTAAATAGTCGCTCGACTGGTTTTGTGCGATCTCCAGCTCCTCCAAATGTGACCCAATCTGTTGCACTGCGACATCTGAAACCTCCCACGTGCTCAAAAATCTGCAGTTCTTCCCTGTTACCGAAGCGTCTATTAACAAAATGATTAATCTTTTCTGTCTATTATTATTATTTCGGCTGTATAATGTTTACACATTTTCCGGAACCAAAGATTACAGAAGTGATTGAATTCTCAGGTTCCATTGCTGCTTGTCCATCCACAGATCTTCTTCAATTTTTCGTTCCCTCAATATTGTCTGAATTTCTTCTATCCAGGTGATAGGCGGTCTTCCTCTTTTCCTTCTTCCCGGTGGGGTCCATTCCATAACTCTCCTTGGCAATATTTCCTGTGCCATACTTTTCGTGCGTCCATACCATTGTAATTTTTTTGTTTGGATAAAATCAGCAATTGAATTTTTCACATTCATTCTGTTCTTAATGACTTTATTTCTAATTTTCTCACGGCTGGATACTCTTGGCGAACATCTTTAAAAGTTTATTTTTGCTGCCATTGATTTTGTTCTTGTGTGTATATTAGTAGTCCAAACTTCTGAGTTATAAGTCATAATACTTTCAACATTGGTTTTAAATATTTTGGCTTTAGTTTCTGCTGTAATTTGCTTATCTCACAGGATTCCATTTAATGTTCTCAAATTAAATCTAGATTTTTTGGTCTTGCTTCTCACTTAATTTTTACCCTTAAATACTTGTATTCTTCTGTATATGAAATCTTCCCCATGTCTTCCTCGAATATCAATTCTTGCTGAAGGTCACCTATTGCCATGTATTTTGTTTTATTCATGTTTACCTTTAGTCCCCATTTATGATATTCCTCTATCAATTTTCTAGTCATGTACTCTATGTCTTCAAAATCTTGAGCCAAAAGTAATTGGTCATCAGCAAACTGTAATGAATAAACTGTATCTTTTCTGTCTCATCTGCTTACGACCTCGTAGTTCGACATCTTGAGCTCCTCCTTTCACCCATTATTTACAAAACCCGACACTCAATTTTATTTATTACTTTAACCAAACAGTTTATTTTTAACGTTCTCTTGTAGACGACGTTCTAAATATTTCCATTGTTTGTCTGCTAGCTTCCCATATCGTCCAGGTATCGTATAAATATAAATCCAGGATGCTTTTCCTAATTCAAAAACCAGTATTTAAGAATAATACATTTTTAAGAGGAAAAGTAGTTGTTTTGACTTACACTGGTGCGCTGTTAACTAAGTTCTCTGCTTTGTCTATCCTTTGTAATTAGGGCGGAAGTATCAACTTTTGCCTAAAGCTTGCACGGGCGGTAACAATATTGTTACGACGGTCTATTTGATCGTCGTGTGGTACAGTGGAAACAAAATACACTACACCAATTAAGTCACTAATCACCAGCTTTAATTTTCACAGTTAAACAGTTCGTAATTAACAACACTGTCTCTTACAACAAATCAAATAAAAATTGTTCACACCCAAATAAATGTCAACTAATATTAAAACACAATTGTATTACAATATACCGCCCGATTATAAAACGCAACACTTCACTAACAACCACTTGAACGTACACAGTATTATCGCCCGATAATAACTCGAACCGCACTGTAAATATATCGCAGCTATACTGAAACTTAAGGCCGCTGCCGCCATGTATTTATACCTCCGCTCACAGACCAGAACGTTGCAAACTGCGTCTTAGCGCTAGTGTGTACTACGTAATTAATTGCGGCCTTGACGCAGTCCGCGCGGCTGGCGGCTTCGAGAAAACTCTCGCGAATGCGTCTACAGTCACGTATGCCACACACATTAGAGGGAGATTCTTCTGGCACATTCGACAGACACGTAGACTGTTCTGTGTTGTCGTAACAATATATTCAAATTTATTGCTAAAAACCGGGCTATGAGGCCGTGGTTGGTTGCTGTGAATCAACACCTTGTAGGCAACGTTTCGATTCCTCTCTCGGCGATCTCCTTCAGGCCTCCAAAAAGCAACAGAGTGTCCGAAAACAGTATCGAACTGTTGTAGTATTTTAACGTTTACGTGTTCATGAAGTCTTGTTTCATATTTATCTGCAACCCGTTTAATCTCGTCAGCAACCGTAGGCACTTTCAGCTCCTTATGGGTGTCATCATTTCTTACGTACCATGTCCCATCAACAATACTGCTTAGAACCTTATTTTGAAAAGTCTGAATTATTTTAATACTAGACCTTTTAGTACAACCCCAAAGCTGTAAACCATACACCGAAACTTGTTCGAAGACTTGTTCGTATAACAACAGCTTGTTATGCGGCGAGAGCTCATAGTGTCTTCCAAGTAGCCACCACATTTTCTTCAATTTTAATCAAAGTTCTTTCCGTTTCTTCTTAACATGTTCTTTCCTCCTAAGTTTGGCATCCAGAGTCATGCCCAAGTACTTCACTGTGCTTTAGGATGATAATAATCTTAACATTCTACCGTCAGTTAAAGTGACTCTACAGTTTTTTCCTGCGGATGAACAGGTGGCACGGAGATGTAGTCAGCTCCAGTAAAGACGATTACCGTACATACAGTCTCCTTTCAAAAAAGGCAGAACATTAGAAGGGTAGACAACAGCCCGACCATATATAACATGTGTCACCGATCGTAAATGTCTGAGCATAAACAACGTAATTTAGCAAACGACACGGTACACACTGAACATAAACTGCAACACAGTCGTGCTACCCAGCAAAGTCACAGCTGCTGTTGACAACGCCCCACAGATTGAGGTTGCTCACACGATTCGAAGTCTGTTTCGTGCTAACTGTTTATTTGTTTACCAGGTCCACTAATATCGGGCAAAATATCCAGAGTCTTAAGCTCTGTATTGTAATTATGTGTGACATTATCACAGAGTGAATCATGTAAGACACATCCTAGGATGGGTAGAACTGTGTTGTATATTACATTACATTACGGGGACAATGCTATACTAATAAAGAGCAGTTACAGCTCCTTCGATGCAGTGTCAAGCCCATTGTGAATACTGTCATACAATACATTCGAATTAAAAGATTAACTGATTATTCGATATTATCAAATTGTCTCCTGTGCTGTTAACACTATATTTTATTGTTTTTATTAAATCTTATGTCTTTCTACCATAAGATGCAAACATTGACAATTATCTAAAAATTATTAATTAATTATTAACAGCTTATAGATATGACGTAACATTTCAGTAAGACAGAACCACCGATAATATTTTCTGAACTCTATTATATCTACTTTAACTCAAATTAATCACAAACTGTTAAGGTTTTCCTTAACTATTTAGCATATTGACAATGCTGAATAGTTTTTTATCAATTTAAATTTATTAACGAATGTATTGTCGAGTATTTGTATTTGTAGCCAAAGGTTCTATATTGGATACAGGCCGTTTCGGCTGTGCCCACGACAGACATCGTGAGTGGAACTAGAACCGACATTTCATTATCCGCATAGGAATTAAAATGTAAATAAAGTTCTATCCATCGAGACATTTCTGTCTATAAAATTTTAACTGCTAATTGGTCAAGTTTCTGATTTATTGCATCGCTCTGTCTACTAATAGATCCGGTTATGCCGTTATGCTTCAAGATAACGTTATGCCGTCGCCTTTCGAGTCGAGATACGCTCCAATCGGTTCACAACCATTCAGACAGCTCTAACGTCGACGCCACTACTAAAAAAAACCATTGACACCTTTTTCATTACACATGCTGAACTGTTTACCCCTTGTGACGAACTGTGACTGATGACTACGACCATCCGCTGGAGAGACCCATCACCATCGAGGACACCAAAATAAAACTCCCCAAATCCTGCAACACCGCCCAGGATGGAATTTTAAAGGCCCTCCCTGACATTGCATTTGAAGCCTTAGCTAACCTGTATATACCGCCAGCCTCCAAAATGATAATCGTCCCGCGGGCTTGGAAACATGCTAATGTCCCGATGTTTCCCAAACCACTCAAATCCACCAGACTACTTTCTAACTACCGCCTCATCTCGTTTACCCCAGCGATCTCCAGGCTCTTTGAAAAAATCCTGATCGCTAGGATTCATCCCCACCTGCAATCACTCAACGTCATACCCAGTACTGAGGGCGGGTTTTACCCAAGACACAATATATATGACCAATTGATCAGTGTGATCTACTCCATCCAAGACAACTCTACCTGAAAACACCTTACAACCTTCACCTTACTCGACATCCGCAATGCTTTCGACTCCGTCTGGCATAACGGTCTGCGTTTCAAAATCCTGGGATGTCACTTTCCCCCCTACCATCATAAAATGGCTTTCCTAGTTCTTGGATGAACGCACAGTATAAGTCCGAGACCCCCAGCTTCCCTCGTCGCCACCATTCCATGTTAATGGCAGTGTCCCGCAGGGCTCCGCCACTAGCCCGCTACTCTACATTCTCTTTACGAAAGACTCCCCTTCCCCTCCGACTTCTCCTGCCCTTCAACGTGTCTTAAACCCGTCTTCAACTCTACGGCACGTAATACGAATCACTTCTTTCAATCTCCAGTCCGTGTTAGCCTCTCTACAGTGACCCCAAAGCATGTCTGCAAATATTTAGGCGTCACTTTTGACTCCAAACTAACCTGCGATCACATATCAAACGAACCACAAACCCCCAGCCCGCAACGAATCCGAACACTCCGAGTTCTTAGCAACAATCACCGTTGCTGCAGCGTGATTACTCAGCCGCATCTATACTGCTTGTCTTCGCACCATCATGACCTACGCACATCCCATCTGCTAACTTCTGACCTTGTCCGTCTTAAACCATACATAATTACTGAACGGCGAGCTCTTGGACTGATATACCGCAGACCTCCCAAAACTAAAACCAGTAACACCGCTGTGTATGCCCTCAATAAACTCTTTCCCTCCCTACACTCTTTACTTTATAAATTAAATTGGAAATATCCCCAGACCCCCAAACAACGTGCCTCCATTCAATCCACTGCAGACTTTATTAACAGGACTACCAGGAATACCCACAGATCCTCCTTCCTCATAAACCGTCTTCTGACTATTGCTGATGAGGCTCTCCCTAGGAATACACGCAGACACAAAAACACCTAAATAAACACACCACAACATACTCCACTTCGTGACAATCTTGATCTCCTAACTCCACAATTTGTTCTCTCTTCAGACCCTATAATATGCCTTCTTCTTTGTTTCTTTTTGTCCCTCGCCTATACTATGACGCCGAAGTGACGCTCCCCTCCATCTTTTGCGTCCTGCGATACTCGACCCCATCATGGCTGTTTATTATTGTCCTTTATTTTGTGTACACACACACACACACACACACACACATACTTCTAGTTCTGGGTGCCTACACTTTCTCCGCCCTCGGCCCGCACTGACGTGCGTCTCCTCTTGACTTTTCCGTACTGCTGAAGATGGCTTGGCCCCAAATCAACCAGAGACTTGTCTCAAACTTCCCGAAAAAAAAAGTTGTGGAAGCTGATAGTCAGTATTCATTTCAAACTAGATTTAGATTCATTTAGATTCTTCTCGATTATTTACTGTATATTGGTCTCGCTGTGTTTACTGAATTTGATCGCCTTCCTTTGCAAGAAGCGAAGTACCGGCGAGGAAAGGTCGAGACATACCCTCATCGAACAAAAATGGTGTTGCCTTCACGCGACAACGTATGCGGTCCGTGGCAGCTGGCTTCTCCGACTGGCTCAGACGGCATTTTTTCCTTGTGTTCAATTGTTCAAATAATGAACACCATAAGTGAAAATTACGAAAATTATAAAGATGAAACTGTGACATTGATTTTTTCCAAGTAATAGCGCACAATATTAATTTTTAACATTTTACGTATTTGTAATTATATATTCTGATTCATGTGTGATTAAATTTTTTATAAAAAATTAGAGGATTATATTAATCCAATGATTTGTTATTCGGAAAATGGACGTTTGAGTGAATGGATTCGAGAAACAGTTATTCGCGCAAAATAATTTTGGGTGTCTTGTCACTCGGGAAAATATCCACTTGGGGAAGTGTCCGGATACCGTTCAATTATGCGGGAGAGTTGACGCTACGCTTTGTGGCGCCGATGAGACTTTCCCGCAAGACACTCTGTATACACCGCACGAACAAAGTTCATCACTGGTGTCTTTCGCTGGGTTGGCAACAAAACAATCATCACACCACACCGCTTGTGCAATTTTCCGTTGTAGTCTGTTCATCACAGTACTTACGCAGGGCAAGGAAACGCTGCCAGCAACGTGCTGTTCTTCCGACGCAGTGTGATACCGCCTTCAAGTTCTACGCGGACTGGTCTCAGTTCTCCCTGCATTAACGACGGATGTTGTAGGTACAGCCGGAACGTACTATGTGCTATCTCACAAGATAACATTAAAACACGTCAACAATGGCCTGGCAAGTTACAAACCACATTGATAGTGGACATGGCAGCTTAGGTTCTTTTTTTACACGAACAGGCCAGCCGTGGACCACGCGGATATCATTTCATTTTCTTCTCCTGCCAGAAGGCCTTCATTCGCACACTATGCGCCGCCTGCCTTTCCACTGTCCACCCTTTCTCGTCATCTTCTCACCGTAGAGAACCTCAAGATTTTGAATTTTGTTTCTGTATGTATTTCTATCCACACAGTGCTTCAAAGAGATACCCAGTTTCATCATTTCCTCCTTGAGTTGTTCGGTGTATCCGTTCAGACTGGAAAGTTGCCACATATATTTGAAATTTTGTTTATTTAATCTGGGCCGATCCATCCGAACCATATTATTTTTATGTACAAAGAATCATAGTGTTTTCCTTCGTAAAGCCGTTTCCAGATCTTCCAAATCCCTCTACAGCTCTTCTTTGGTATGCCTGTACCCATCTTCGGTTTTCTTGGGGCCATAAATTTTCCGAAGAATTCTTTGTTCAATTTTAAGAAGAGGTTCCAGATTTTGAAAGCACATTGTTTCCACTCCATACTTGATCACCGGCCTGATCACAGTGCTATAATGGCGGACATTCGCACTTCTGGAAAAGGTTTTTTCTTTCCGTACAGTTCACGGGTTAGAGTAAAGACCATTGGTATAATTTGAGTTTTCTTATCTTAAAGGATTCTTTGTCTGAGGCGTTATGGGATAGGTTTCCCCCAAGATATTTAAAATAAGTTTAGGTTCTTTATCATTAAATTGATAATACCCCGGGCTGCTAGGCCATCGTCGGTTGCTGTTTATTAGCGACATTGTCGGCTACGTTTCAATACCACGCTCGGCGATCTTCTTCAGGCTGCAAAGCGATAGAGTGTGAAACAACATTTTTTCAGGGTATTGTTCGGAAACAAGATCTGTCGTACTTATTGTTTACCACTCTGTCGCTTTGCGGCCTGAAGAAGATCCCCGAGCGTGGTACTGAAACGTAGTCGACAATGTCGCTAATAAACAGCAACCGACCACAGCCAAACAGCCCGGTGTATTATTAAGTTAATAAAACTGACACCGGCCGTGTGAGCTCACGATATAAATTTAGGTTCTTTTATTTACTGAAGGCTATTTCTGTTGGTAGTATATAAGACTAAGTATGTAAGACTATTTCTGGGGATAGTAAGCTAACAAAATGAGACACATCTGTGGAACGATTCATAGGTACCTGAAAAAATAAAACACGGAAGGATACCCGAATGAAATTTTATAAAACTGTGGCTGTCAACCACATTCCTGTATGCTAGTGAGACATGGACTCTTGGTAAAAGGGACGTGCAGAGGGTTCAGGCACCCGAAATTAAATTTCAAAGACGGACGCAAGGTTGTTCTCGCTTGGATCGAAAAAGTAACGAGGATATTAGACGCGATTTAAACATTGTATCGTTTTACCAGAAGATTGAAGACCACAGAAGGAAATGGTGTGAACACTTGAATCGCATGCCTGGTATCCGTCTACCTTGGGTTATCACGTTAACACCCTACTGGGAAGAGAGATTTTGTTATACCGAGGAGGAAATAGGTTCCGGAACAGGTATAAGACCTAGTCCTTGGAGTGGTGATGATGATGATGATGATGATGATGACATTTCTGTTGATGCGTTTACAACAACCGCGCCCATACTGAGAGAAATTCAATAGCCCCCACCCATACTGTTGTTATTAAAATTTTTGATAGAATATTTCAGATAATCTTATAAATTAAAATTGTGTGTATTTCTCCTCTGATTTTGCTCTCTACTTCAATTTTTACGAACTCTCTACTCGCATTCACTGACTATAGTTTTCATTATGTCTATATCGTGTACTGTGTTGATCTATGTAGGTGGACAGACAGACTGCGCCAACACTACCGAAACAACTAATTACCGAAATGGAAAATCAAATATTGGCAAATATTAACAGCGCGCTCACTGTGAATCTGTACATCATATGCGAGGACATTATGGCGATTGACTGATCAACTTTGCTTTGTCTTTGATACAGACTAATTTTAATTGCTTTATCATGTTCTGTGTAAAATATTTTACAGTATGTTTAATTAATATCAAACCGTTTTCCCATAAATAAATTTAACCTTTTTTTTTAAATTTCCAGTATTTAAATAAATAATTTTTAATTGAAATTTATATTTTTTCAATTACATTTTTACGCTTACTTCGGTAAATATTACCAATCTTACTAAATAAATAAATACGACATATAAAATACGCATTAATATCAATTTGTGTGTGTGTGTGTGTGTGTGTGTGTGTGTGTGTGTGTGTGTGTGTGTGTGTGTGTGTGTGTGTGTGTCACAGACTGATTTGAGCGTGTTCTATTCGTCTGTAAACCCGCCGTAAGTATGTATTTGTTTAGGTGTACTTATAATTGCTTTCATTTTAAAATCAAAGAGCTATTATTTTTAAGTCTCCCATAGTACGCATGAAAATAGAGATAGGCAGACATGTAGAAAGATAACAAGGGAAACTACGTGAGACATAGCAAGGATACTCAGAGATGGCAACAATGAGAGGAAGGATGATTGGATGTGATAAGTAAACAATAAGCAGCTAGAAACAGAGCTATATATATATATATATATATATATATATATATATATATATTGCAACAAAACACAGGATGATGATCTATGCATAAGAATATCAGAGCATGCATGACGGACATTAACATGTTTTAAATTGATTTATGCAATTTTTGTCGATTAGCTATAAGTTTTGTATTTAGTGATGGATAAGGACTTGTGTTATACCAAATTCGTTGAAAACGTTTGTTCTATAATATCATGTACTTTGTTTGTGAATATGTGCGCGCGTTCGCGTGTGGTGAACCTTCATTGTTATACCTTCCGCGTGAGTTAACCGATCGGCATGAGACTTGGACAGTGAATTATTTATGAAAATAGCTGCATTTTCTATATACTCTGTTGCTCTCAGCTATTTCTTAAATGTGGTTTTTTAGTAATTGAAAACTCAACTTTTCACGCTTATCAATTGAAGAGTAATAAAATTCTAGATAAAATCTATGCAAGTTCTCGCAGACTTATACAAAAATTCGCCTGCAACGCGTCTATCTTTTGTCAAATCTACCACGTGGACAGTTGATTGACCAATCTGAAGCCCCTAATTTCAGTCAGATCCGTCCGTTGTCATATGTACTTCGAGGCAGTTCATCGGAAGCCGTTGCTTAGTGAACGTGTGCTCTTCGTCAAGAGTTTTTCTTGTTCGAATTGGTTAATCTAAAGTAACTCTAAGTCTTGGGACTCTTTTCGAGTTGTTCGACTAGAACCAAGCGGGTGAACTACCCAGTAGGCCTATATCATATTAAGTGCTATTACGTGTTAGTAGAAGATTTCCGCTTAAAGAGATTTATTTACCGGGGTAAATCCTTATTAACGCGGGACACATCAAGAATAGCCGGAAGGTGTAAGCATTATACACCGTTTTAAAAATTATCACTCATTATCACCCTGAGAATTAATAATTAATAATACCCAATTCCGAGCGATAAAACTAACGATTCGGAAAGTGACAATTTGTGCGTAAAAGCAGTATCAGTGTTATCAAATGTTCCACGAACGCCCAGTGCGGAGAGAGAGTGTGAGAGCGGAGAGCGGCGGTCATTGCAGAGAGAAGAGCGAGCGGCGGAGCGAGTGACGTCACGCCTAGTGTAAAGGGATTC
The DNA here is from genome assembly GCA_034769895.1 of Magicicada septendecula. Lineage (NCBI taxonomy): Eukaryota > Metazoa > Arthropoda > Insecta > Hemiptera > Cicadidae > Magicicada > Magicicada septendecula. The sequence goes on from CM068369.1 coordinate 30,987,939, forward strand.
TACATCCAAGTAAAATTCACCAAAACTGAACTATATAAACTTTTCTATAATAAATAAAATACTATACATGACATTTTGTTTAATTTAAATATATCATATAAACAGTTATTTAATTGTGGTATAAATAAATAATTTTTCTACACCTCCAATATAGATACTTGTGCATAATTTAAACACACAAAACTATCCTATGCAAAAATATTTATTTGTATCGTCGCAATTTATATATTGCAACGTTACAAGTATTTCAAAAAAATTACACAAATACAATACTATGTACTCAACGCAACTATAAAGTGTATTACACCGGCCAGGTCGCAGGATTTTTTATTCTCGTTGCGTCAAGTATATGTAGTTACACAATAATAAAATAATTTTCAAAGAGGAGTGAGATGTTGTTGACATGAAATAATTAATTAAAACGTTTTCAAAGTAATCATTCTATGATTTATTAATATTAATCGAAAATATGCGAATATTAAAATTTCGAATTATAAAAATAAAAAAATATTCTCTTTTATAAGTTTACAAAAAAAAATACAATATAACCTTCTATGCTGTTCATGACATATAAAATAAACAACCACACGTATAATCTTACTAGCTAAACAGACATGTTAAACAAATTATCTAAACACTTTTTATTTCAGTGTGTCTGACTTTGACTCCAATTTTAAATAATAATAGCAACTCATTTACAAACAAAAATAATATTAAATCTCAAAAATAAAACTAATTGTTGCTATAAACAAAATAAAAATATAACATTACTTCCAACATGTTATTTATTTCAACTGACACACCCACATTTTAACATATAACAGAAGATTAGTATTTTTAAATTTTCTTGTTAAATTAAATTATTTTCTTTAACTACCATTTAAATTTCTGTACAGTGATTATATTTAAAACTACAAGTCTTTACTGTTCATATATAGGTTTATTTTTAAGAGTTCTTTTCACACAAAAAATATAATTGTTTATTCATCACCTGCGTGCTGCCGACGTTACCGTTGTGTGTGTGTGTGTCCTGAATCCTGAGAATTTGATGATGATGATGATGATGCTGTGTTCTCTGTCTCAACGGTTTGTTGCTTGTGATGGTCCAGAGTTCCTCCATACGTCTTGGTGTATGTGGTTCGATCGGTCGGCAGACCAGCAGCCTGACCTTGTGTGAAGATATCTTGAGTCTGAGAGCGCCCCAAAATTGCCGGTGGTATTTATACTGGACGGCGATCTGACAAGTCCAGGACTGTTTTCGACCTGTTAGATATTGTCATTTCGTGCAAATCGTCCTTTTAATTACAAATCACTTTTTGGTTCGTTTTCGCAATTTCGTAAACATACTCGTGGCACGAGCGATATCATCGTTTGCGTAATTTTTTTCTGGTCACTCACATATAACACACTTATTAATTAATATTTAATTACACTAGTAATTAACATTAAATTACCTAGCGTCTTTATTATTGCAAATTTCTGCAATACTTTTACATCACTATATTCGTTAATCATTCCTTAATGTAATGGTGTTTTTATAATTTGGGTAAGTCTTTGTTCACAGGTTTAAAATGTATTAATTAGTTTATTTTTATCCGGTTAAAACTTGATTACAGACGTACGCATCACCCCATCGTAGACTTTTTCCTATCGTAGCTTGGTTCATACACACAAACACACAAGCCCTGTATTCACTCGCGGGGCAGCTGTATGCTTTCTGACAATTCTTAGCCTGCATAATATTGTTAAAAACTGTTCATCATATATTTTCTATGCTAAATATTTACAAACATACCGCCCTGGGCAAATATGCAAATATATGTATTGTTGCAATATATATATATATATATATATATATATAGAGAGAGAGAGAGAGAGAGAGAGAGAGAGAGAGAGAGAGAGAGAGAGAGAGAGAGAGAGAGAGAGAGAGAGAGAGAGAGACGGATAGACAGATAGATAGGGACAGAGATAGAGAGAGGGAGAGAGAGAGAGAGAAAATGAGAGAAGTGTGACACATCAT